>CM065776.1:37378863-38628863 GCA_033296515.1 Macrochelys suwanniensis
TGGGTTAGTACCCACTTCATCGGATGCATGGAATGAAACATACAGTAGACAGATATTTATACAGTCAGAGAAACATGATAAGGTGGAGGTGCATAGACCAACCTTAAGAGGCTAATTAATTGAGAGGAACCATAACAGCAGGGGAAGAAAAACCTTTGAAGTGATAAACAAGATGGTCACACAGGTGTGAATGAGGATCGTTAACTTAAGGGAAATAGATTCAATTAACGTAATGGCCGAGCCATTCCAAGTCCTTATTTAATCCTGAGGTAATGCAATCTAGTTTGCATATCAATTCGAGTTCAACAGTTTCTCTTTGAAGTCTGTTTTTGGAGTTAATCTGTCGTAACACTGCTACCCTCAAGTCTGTCAGTGAGTGGTTAGGGAGGTTGAAGTGTTCTCCTACTGGTTTTTGAATGTTATGATTCCTGATGTCAGATTTATGTCCATTTATTCTTTTGCGTAGAGACTGTTTATCACTGTTTATCACCATCTTGTTTATCACTTCAAAGGTTTTTCTTCCCCTGCTGTTATGGTTCCTCTCAATTAATTAGCCCCTTAAGGTTGGTCTATGCACCTCCACCTTATCATGTTTCTCTGACTGTATAAATATCTGTCTACTGTATGTTTCATTCCATGCATCCGATGAAGTGGGTACTAACCCACGAAAGCTTATGCTGAAATAAATTTGTTAGTCTCTAAGGTGCTACAAGTCTTTCTTTCTTATTTTCGTTTTGCTGACACAGACTAACATGGCTACTACACTGAAACCTATAAAAATAGTAATAACTACTGTATGTGATCTTTTAGCATTCACCAGCTGGTCAACAGATCATTCAAAGCATATCTTAGACAAGGAAAATAATAGGAAAGGGATTCTCTTAGGGTGACCAGACAGCAAATTTGAAAAATCTGGACGGCGGGCGGGGGGGGGTGGGGTGGGAATTGGAGCCTACATAAGAAAAAGACCCAAAAATCGGGACTGTCCCTATAAAATCAGGACATTTGGTCACCCTAGACTAACTATCTAGGTTCTCTCACAATGATGCCTGTCACGGTACCAGCTGAGCACTTAGAGTAAATGGTTAACTCTCATGATCCCAGCTACACATGTTCATGCATAGTAGTACTCTCAAATGGAATCAAACTGTCTAAAGCTACCGGTCCATAAACAAAACCATAGGAAGGAATTTAAAATACTGCCCTAACTTGAGATCTTGGAGAAGAGCATGAACGTCTGATCCTATTTC
Organism: Macrochelys suwanniensis; assembly: GCA_033296515.1. Taxonomy (NCBI): domain Eukaryota; kingdom Metazoa; phylum Chordata; order Testudines; family Chelydridae; genus Macrochelys; species Macrochelys suwanniensis. Next base: position 37,380,114 of record CM065776.1, read on the forward strand.
CTCTCACAGATTTGCTTCTGTGGCTATAGGTAAAGCAGCAGGAAATTCCTTGGAAGCCAGTAGTCTTCTCTTCCAGATCTTGCAGCAGCTGGCTATGGAACACTTCACATGTTGCAGGCTCAGACAGCAGTCATAGAACCATAGAATATCAGGGTTGGAAGGGACCTTAGAAGGTCATCTAGTCCAACCCCCTGTTCAAAGCAGGACCAATCCCCAATTTTTGCCCCAGATCCCTAAATGGCCCCCTCAAGGATTGAACTCACAACCCTGGGTTTAGCAGGCCAATGCTCAAACCACTGAGCTATCCCTCCCCCACAGTCGACCAGCCTAAACTTCTCTCCTCCACTTTCACAGCACTAAGCTCAACCACAAGAGCACATGGGGCCCAGGCCTACCCTGCCCTTCTTGTAGGCTGCGGGGCTGGGGGTGTTGCAAAGCCAGGCAAAAGAAGAAGAAAGTAAAAGATGAGAGAAAGAGAAACAAGAAGAGGATGGGAGAGAGAAAGAAAATGGGCAGAAAAGAAAGAAGAGGAGACAAATGTGCTCGAGTATGGTGGAACAGAGCTGTGGGGGGCACATCATTACAAGGAATGGGGGCTCCTACAACAAAAAGAAGTTGTGGGGCCTTAGCCATTTCAGCACACTTTAAATTGAATTAACTTTGTTTATTCTTACTGTTCACAGCTAGCAGCAGATACATTTCAAAGTTGCTATGCTAATCATGTTTTCTCCACATTTCAAGGGGTCTTGTGTATTAATTTTTGTACCATCTGCACAATTTTTTACTGGCATGGGTCCCATTCTGCCATCTTTCCTTATGACACAAGTACACCAGATGAAGTGTGCAGATGTGAGTTGCTGCCATGACTGGCTGCACTCGAGGCCATTACAGGACCAGTGAAAAAAGGAGGATGGCTTTAAAAGATTTTACCTTTACCAAGAGATAATTGAAGCTAGCCCAGTGGTTGTCAACCTGCAGCTGCGGGCGATTTGCAGCTAGGGTGACCAGACAACAAATGTGAAAAATCGGGCCGGGAGTGGGAGGTAATAGGAGCCTATATAAGAAAAAGACCCAAAATCGGGACTGTCCCTATAAAATCGAGACCTCTGGTCACCCTATTTGCAGCCCAGTCAGCACACAGCAGTGGCCAACGTGACATCCTCAGGGCCATACAGGTATATATATATTGTTTGGATGGAGCCCACATAATACATAGAAAGCTGCATATGTGGCCCACAATGATAAATAGGTTGAGAACCACTGATCTAGCCACAGGAGCAAATTTGTGAGGAAGAAGGGAGAATCTGGAATCATTCAGCTTTCCCCCGCTCCTCGCCAGGATTTCCAAAATCTTGAGATAAGGCAGTGTTACCCTGTGGTGTGGCTGTATAATTCATCAAGCAGTCTATGGGACAACGCACCGTGTAAAGTACCACTCAGTGGAGTCAGAGTGACAGAAACAGGTCCTAAGTCATTTATAAAATGGCCATATGCCTGCACCTGAGACTAGACTGAATTATAAAAGCTCAAACTGCAATTTTCAGTTTAAACACTGTAATAAGGATAGTAATACTTAGTACTTGTACATGCGTTACATGCTCAAAGCACTGTGAAAACATCAATTAATTTATCTAGAGGCCAGCAGGAGAGGCCTGCTTTACGTTACATGCCCTGGGGCAGATTGTGAACCCTTTATTTACAGTGGTGAGCAGTTACTTGCACAAACAGTCCCATTGACTCACCAGTAGGAGTAAGGGATTCATAAACTGGCCCCCTAATAATTACTTTTCCTTTTGCAACTACTCCTACTCCTACAGCTACTCTTACTTCTTTGCTCTTCCACTGAATGTTGGATTAGCACAAGTTAAATTTACTTGACCATTTATACCCATTTTCTGACCAATTTATGCGGGACAAGTACTTTGTATCACTACTTCGTGGACATATTCATATTCTACAGACATATGAAAGAAAGGTCCTAGCCAGGGATTAGGAACCAGATCAAGCTAATCCCTTTAATATGATACACTGTCAGTGTTTACTACCTGGATTTGTAAATGAGAGACTCCAAATGATAGCACCCTGTCAGTATTTCTTCTAGCCTATTGTGTAAAGCATTCCAAGTACATTGAAATAATAATCAGAATAGCAAATGCAAAAAATAATAAAATATAAATACATGGTTTTCTAAATGGCAAGTGTAAGTGACTTGTGATTTCCATAATCAAACTTCATTTAATTGACCTCACTGTTGGAATGCTGAAGAGAAATTGATTTCACTCTGTTTGCACAGACAATAAACAATGTTGTCAACTGAGAAAATACCCTCTGCCATAAAACGAGGCCAGGTCTTTAAAATGCCACAGAGGGGAATGCTAGAAAGAAGACTTGGAATCTTTTTCAGGTGCAAAAACATAACTAAGCTTATTACAGCCCATCTCCTGCTGCAGGCAAGGCTAAACCTGTAAGGAGGATATTTGTCTTGATGACCAATCCCTTCCTGATGGCAGCTCTCAGGAATGAGCTTCCCTCACACTCTCCTTTTCTTTTGCTCTAGTGGTGGGTGTTACAGATAGCAAGTTCTGTTGACTAACTGTTTACTTACTTCCATTACTGTTTACTCACTTCTGTTTACTTTCATCCCCCCTACCCTCCACGAGCTCCCTGTGTGCTCCCCCCCTCATTTTAATTCAGGGACACCCTACACCTCCCCCTAGGCACTCCCCTGCTAGGAGTTCTGAGTGACCTTCCATTTTCACTTCCCTCATTCTCCCTGTAGCGGGGTGGCTACCCCGCTCCTGCCCTGAGGGGCTTAAAAGAGCCCAGGAGAGGGCTGTGGCTGGGGGCAAGCAGCTCCCGGGCTGATTGGGGGAAGTAGGCACAGCTGGGGAAACTCAAAGATGCATTATAAAGAGACCTGCCATTCTTTTTGAAGTCAATGGGAATTTTGCAAGAATGTGTCCAAAACCTTAATTAAAAAAAAAAAAAAGCCAAACTGGCAATGGTATGCACATCTTGTAAAACCCATTGTGCTGTATTTATAGCATTCACCTCACTATAGCACATTAACCATTCAGCTCCATAGAACAGTGTACATGATAGACCGTACTATGGTATACTTCCTACAAGATCTGCTCCATAGTTCAGATTGATGCTAGCTTTTCACTATGCTATTATTATAATAGAGAGATTGTGAGGGCACCTGCCCCTCAATAATGTAGGAAGGAAGGGAAGGGGCTAACTAGGAACTGATTAGAGCAGAAATATAAAGAGGAGACAGTGGAAGGCTGAGGGGAAATCCCTGAAGGTCTACTATTATTTCTTTGGTGGGAGCCGTGTCTGCACCCCTGCAGGACAGAGTTAGTGAACTTCCAGACCAGGAAGCAAGGAGGCACTGAGGAGCTACACTGAGTTATTTTGTTTGCAAGAAATGTTCTAAGTTAAGCATTACTTTTTTAGGCCCGCGTTGAAGCAAGCCAGCCCTTCTTACCAGTTTGCCCTTATATTTTAGACCAGGCTCCAAAAAACCCTGCTCATAAATCCCAATATAGCTTTACAGACATGTCTGCTTGAAAGTTGCAGGATGCATTTTTGTTTTTCGTTGTGGTTTTTTTTCTTTTTCTTTTTCCAGTTACTCCTGGCTATCGTCCAGGTCACATCCACACACAACTCTTCTTCACTTGTATATTGAGGCATTTAAAAATAATGTTTAAAAGTTTATCAATATAAACTGATCTCCTGCTAACGCCTGTGGGCCGTGTAGAGTGGGGCACAAGGGCCCCAAGGGAATTTGGGGGAGGTGTGGGGAACCACAGTAGAGTTGGAGGGCACACAGAAGACCTTGAGAGATGTAGAAGGGCAAAAAAGGTGAAATTTTTAATCTACATTAAACATTGTGAACGCTTAACATTTTCTACATACAAAATATAAGAGTAAATTTTTCTTTCTGGACAAAAGCCTCTTAGATTTCCTACTCCACTGTCGACTACTCCCATATCCCTCTCAGATATAATCCTGCCTCGGTTTAGGGGGCTGGACTAGAGAGGTCCCTTCCAGCCCTCCATTTCTATGATTCTATCCCATTCTGGGAGCTTGCTATAAAACATGCAGGAGAGGAGCCCTGCTAGATCTATCCAAGATCTATCTATGGGTCTCCAACCTTGGTATTTTATGAGCTAATCCAAGTTAAAACTTTTGGTTCTTAATAAAACCAAACCAAACAAACAGTGAAATACACAAACAATTTTATTTTTTTTAAAGAAAGATTTTAAGGTTGAAATTGTATTTCAGTGTGAGTCCAGTTTAACACCAAAAATTATTAAGGGCTGATGCTAAAACCCTAATTGACTTAAGAAGTCCCATTAAAACCAGTGGTAAAACTTCTGTTGGGATTAGTGTGACTAGTTAAAAGGACTATTCTGATGAGTAGACTTGCAGGATCAGGCCCTGATTTCATAACAAAGGAATATAGGATGGGCATTGAAATTGTTTTCCTGTGAGTGCTTTAAAATGCATTTGCTGTTAGGCCATGTAGCAATGCTATAATGTATTATTAATGATCATTCTAAAATAATGATTTTATTGGGCTATTCAGATGAATGAAGGACTATTCACATAAGTAATTGTAGTGGCATCAGGTCCTAACGGTGACAAAGCACCATCACATATTTACACTGATCTCTGGAACTAGTGAGTTAGTGTCCTATAGCAATGTAAATGTTAAAGAAATCAAATTTACAATGTGTTTTTCAGGGTCTTTGTGAATATGCCACTTGGTGCAGGTTGGTTTTTTGGTTGTTTGTTTTGTTGGTTTTGTCTTTGCTGATTTTAGGCTTGTTCCTGCTTTCCTTGAAGTCAATCACAGAACTCTGATTGGCACAATTTGCATGAGTAAGGATGAAAAAATGAATGCTTCAGGAATGGGTTTGATTTTTAAGCAAAGGATTGTAGCATGGAGATTGTTCTGGCTGATAAACCATGCAGTACTTTTATGATGTATTATTAATACTAATGCAAAAGCAGTAATAATACCCGAATGGTCTTAATAAACAAGCTCTCTCCAATACTGGCTTAGGAATATTAAAATATGTGAATACATTATTATTTTAATGTATATAGCATCAAAGAGTGGGGTGGGTGGGGGAGGAGGGAACTTTACACACACTTCAACTGACAGGTCAGATCACCAAAGAGCTCACAATCCAGAGTGCTGATCCTAAAGAGAGACACTAAAATAAGCAGAAATGACACAGAGTACAGACAAAGAACAGGTCTGTCCTGGGGGAAGGTGCCATTTTTTCCATAATCATTTTTTCAAAGCCGATGGAAATGTACCCTTGCACCTTACATGGAAACTGCTGAGCTATGGAAGTTTTACAGATGAGCCCTTTGTCCCTTAATCACACATGACAAAGGATTTTAATCACACAATTATTATGGAATCACCGAAATCAGAGACTTCTAAAGACCTATAGTTGTAAGGTCATTTAATGCCTCACCTGGCCAATGCATGGCTGCACCCTATGAGCCCCTGTGTTTTATAAGAGAATGGGGCTTGTATTCTCCAGGGCAGACTCTCAGCTTTATAAAATACACTCGCCTGTTTGTGCAAAATAGCGCAATCTGCAAATCTTGAGGTCTTGGGGAAAGAGGGACATGCTGAGAGCTCGGTTTAGTGGCTGCGTATTTTCTGCTTTTGGGGAAGGTGCAGGGTTACACTCTCAAACACTGGGAGATTTCAGTTGTCTATCTGAACTTGAGTCACTGAGCCCCTCTCACTTCATTGCACTACAACCCCAGTCATCCATTCAAAATATTAATGCACCTACGCTAACATCATTCCCACAGCCCCTCTTGTGTTCTCTCCTAAGCTACTTCCTGCTCCCTACTTGGGCCAATTGCCCCCTTTCACAGGAATTTCAGGAGATACCAAATAGCTGCTTCCCCATAACAGAATCTTCTGGGAATCACCAGGCAAAGGCTCTTTCCCACATGTTCCCTCTCGCCCCACTGGGCAGTGCAAGAGGAGAAATGCTCCTGCCGGTGCATGACCCTTAGCTGTGAAGAAGCTGCAAGACACCCCCAAGGATTGTTTAGTTACCCTACATGGCTGATGGGGAACTATCTGCAGTCATCTCAGAAAACAGATGGTTGAGGATCTTACATGTTGGGAAAGCAGAGAGAGATTTACAGTTTGAAGAACCCTACAGAGAGTCAAAGGAACATCCATAAAATGCATTTACTGCTGTTGCAGGAACTGAATGCTCTCGAGTTCCATCTTTCGTCACTGTAATGGAGTATGATGTCCTTGTTTTGGGTTGAAGTAATTCCCTTAGCATTCATTAATACTTTTGAGCTTTCTGCATCACTGTTGTTTGCTTGGCTGCACAAGGGCTAATACATTTATGCAGAAGTGGATTAAGATTTATTGGGGACCTAGGCACAAAGAACTTTTGGGCCCCCCACACCTGCTCGCCATGGGGCCCTGCCCCTTAGCCAGGCCAGAAGCCAGAGCCGTGGCAGCTGCCCAGGGAGACAGTTTGCTGTGGGGAGCCTAAGGGTGCTAGAACCTTGTAAAAGTGGGGGTGGGGGGAAGCAAGGCCAAAGTGGCAGAGGAATCCCCCACATTGTCCCTGGGCCCTGCTGCCTCCTTCCCATTGCCCTGAGCTCTCTTCCATGGCCTCGCACCCCAGGCTCACCCTGCTCCTTGCCTCTTGATCACAGCACCCCACCCCCTGACCACAATGTCCACCCGTAAGGCTGGCCCTGTGTTCACCTTATTTCCAAACTCCACTGCCTTCCTGGATTGGCATCAGGATACACGTGCCAAAACTAAAACTCCCAGGCTCAGTGTAGAGTAAGATCTAATCAGCAGGCTACTAGCATTAAGATTTATACTCCACCTCTAATGGCCAAAATTCATGCTCTCGGTATATTAGGATGCACCCAACAGGGCCAGAATGACAGGATTCACATTAGAGAGACAAGGCAGGTGATGTCAATATATTTTATTGGACCAGCTTCTATTGGTGAGTGAGACAAGCTTTCGAGCTTACTCTGAAGAAGAGCTCTGCGTAAGCTCAGAAGCTTGTCTCTCCCCAAGAGAAGTTGCTCCAGTAAAATATATTACCCCTCCCACCTTGTCTCTCTAATATCCTGGGACCAACAGGGCTACAACAACACCGCATAAAAAAATGGAGGATTCACATTAGCAGCCCAGAGTGATCATCACACTAGGGTATTATTTTCAAGATTCATATTTCCAGCATAATGTTGTCATTACACCACGGCACTAGCACTACCAGCACAATGAGATACATATAGCAGGGTGTGAATGCATTCCTGGAGTCCCCCAAATTGGCTGTGGCAGTAATCTGCCACTGCATTTGTGGTTAGGATAATGTCTTAAAACTATCTTTCCCCCTGCATGTAAGGGAGGAAAGATGGTCTTATTCAAGTACTACAAACTGTGACCCAGGAGATCTGGGTTCATTTCTGGCTCTGCCACAAATTTTCTGTGTGACCAGGGGCAAGTCACTTAGTTTCACTCAGTCTGATCTGGAGTCAAGAAGACTTGGAAATAGCAAGCCCAAAGGGATTCTTTGTTCAGGATGCTGGACAAGAACAGGGTCTGTAGTGCCCCGGATCTCTCATTCAGTGGCTCAATCTTTCCAGACTACTGTACCCGTTTCAGGTGTCTGATCTGTCTTGTGTACCCCAAGTTTCACCTCACTTAAAAACTATTTGCTTACAAAATCAGACATCAAAATACAAAAGTGTCACAGCCCCATTATTACTGAAAATTGCTCTTTTTCTCATTTTTACCATATAATTATAAAATAAATCAGTTGGAATATAAATATTGTACTTACATTTCAGTGTATAGTATATAGAGCAGTATAAACAAGTCACTGTCTGTATGAAAGTTTAGTTTGTACTGACTTCACTAGTGCTTTTTATCTAGCCTGTTGTTAAACTAGGCAAACATCTAGATGAGTTGATGTACCCCCAGGAAGACCTCTGCATACCCCTGGTTGAGAACCACTGCTCCAGTTTGCTGGGTGCCAACGCTCTACTGGCACAGGCTGGTGGTGCAAATTACTGCATTGTTCTGCACTAGAATCACGCCAAAACCTCCAGGGGCTCGTACTAGAAATAACTTGAGTCTGTCTGACTGGCTCAAAGGAACTCAATTGTGTGCTGTGTCATTTGGCTTGGCAAAGCACCTGCCTGCGCTCATCATCCCCAAGGGAGTGTGGCTAGCTGGATTAAGTGTGGCCAAGGCACTGTCTCCCCTGCATGCCAGTTGAGGTTAGGCAGCAGCCACTGGGCCAGTGCATGCTACCTTCTTTCTAAAGCTGCCTCTAGTGCTCCCTGAGGGATTCATTATATTTTCCCTGGGAAGGCATAAAGCTTTAGAGCACTTCAACTCAGGGTGTATCTGCATTAGCCTTCCCTCCAAATTTTCCACAAACAACTGTGTAGCTCAGCAATGGCAGCAAGGATGAAAATGTTAGTGTACACAGGGCTCCGAGCTGTACTGGTGAGAGAATAGTGGGAAATTTTAAAGGAAAAGAGTTCAGTCTGGACAGTGCCTAATTCTCCACTCCCCTATCTGCTCTCCAGCAAAACATTTTGACCTGGCCTACACATATAAGTTGCAGTAGTTTAATTAAAGGGGAGATGTTAAATTGATTTGTTACACCGGTACAACTGTGTGTGGATCCCTTTACCTCTGGCTTACAACAATAGATATGTCAGCAGCAGAGGCAAATTAAACCAGCATAAGCCAGGCTTAAATCGAGGTAAGTGTGTCTACACACAGAGATGTTTCAGTTTAGATAAATTGCTTAAACATTACACCGTATCTTAAACTACTACAGTTTATGTGTGTAGACAAGCCTTTTGTGGCAAAGCCAGGGTCTGACATGCATTCTCTGCATAGAAAATAATAATGGCTCTATTTTTTGGGAAGACTTTGTAGTTATATGTATTGACTCTCTGGGTAATTTACCCCTTATTTCCCATATTTACTGTTGAGGATAACTGCAGTAAAAAAATGATGACAGCAAAACTGGTGAACAGTGAATGGGGAGATGTGAAAATTTTAGAGAAAATCCACATACTTTAATTTAAGGCTCTTTTGGGCACTCTCGAAAGCCTCAGGAAACAAATTGAAGTGAAAGCAATTTATAAGACCTACTAGATTAAATTTCCTGAAAGTAAAGAGTATCAATCTGTTGATGTTGTTTCCCCAGGATTGATGAGTTCAGCACTTTTTCCTCTGGCTGAGAATTTAAACTAGTCCTTGGTAAAGCAGGCTGGATTTAAAGTGTACAGCTCGCATTTGTTAAACCAAACAGTACTGCATGTCTAAGAGCCTTATAATTAACAAGGACTGAACCATAAAAAAATTGAACAACACTTGAAAATATACAAGACCATTTTTTTTGTTGCATAAATGTTATAGTGGTGACAAGTTAATTGCCATCCCGTTAAAAGATCTTGTGCTGGATTACAGTTCGACAAGTCATTATTTTTATTTCAAAATAATAAAGCATGGCCTCAGTAACTCATGGCACCATGCAAAATTACTGCTGCATTATCTGTTGCTAGGAATATAATTAATTCCTGTCACTGTTGCAGAGGATACTTACAATTTTTAAGTAAAACCATTTAGGGATTGCAGTGCAATATTGAAAATTTATTTTATAAAAGGAACATCTGTCAAGCCCCATGTCTCAGAAAACAGAGTTGGCCCAGAGGAATAGATTGATTTTACAAAACACTATGGTTAAAAATATCAAGATCCTCCTGCCCCCATCTTGTAAGCATTAGCTGTGCTTGGACTGCATTAAGAGTTCCTAGGCAGCACACTCATGCCATGTATCTGCCATGCTTTGTGCTAAAGCAGTGCTTGTCTTTAAGAGTTAAGGAGGAATTTTTCTAATGCTGCAGATGGGGATCGTGAATGTTGTTTCACTGTTCCTTGAGTAGCGTGTATGTCACAAGGCTGTGAGTGGTTGGTTTTGCCAGGATTTGAATGGTGATGATTGATTTTGAGGTTATCTTTATGGACATATCAATTTAGCCGTGTTAGCTTCTTAGGGTCTGAATCCTGTGCAGTATTGGTGCATGTGGGGATTCTAGCTTATCCCACGTGAATGTATGGCCAGGAATGAATGATTGGTGGAATACGGAGAAGCACTTTTAAAACTGAGCACAGGTTAGAGGTACCCATCACTCACGCCCAATTGTTAATATGAAGAAAGGGCTGGTTGGGAGAACGATTCCCGCGAGTATTGATAGCCTCTGGTGCTTCATGTAGCCATTGTTTATTTGAGGCACAATGCCTCCAGGAACTCCTGGTAGGATGGTCCCGCTCTGTGTTGCTCACAACTCAGCCAATGGCTGGCACTCATTGTTTGTACTTGCTTTAGTAATTCCCAGCATTACCCACCAATCAGTGGGTATGTCTACGTTCTGTCTGGGAGCAAGCCTCCCAGCCTGGGTATAGATTAATGGTAGTGGGGCTCTCACTAGTGTATTAAAAATAGCAGCATGACACTGTAGCACCAATGGAGGCTTGGCCTAACCACATGCCGTCAACCCTGCCCTTTGGGTCCAAGCTCACTTCCAGCTTCAATGTAGACATACCCAGTACATATAACATGTTCCCCTCTGGGTCTGATACACAGAGAATGTGAGTCTGTTACAGCCCCCAACTATGCAGACTGGCTCCTTAGCTCAAGCTGTAAAGACTTTCAGCTGTGGAGGTCTCTGGTTCAATCCCCACTGTTTGCTAAGATGGATGCTGCCATTCTCTTATCTAGTAGATACCTAGATCTAACAGCAGACAGAGGTATTTTCTTTAATAGACTATATATTTCCCTTTTAATAGCTTTGGTTCATGGTGCATAAGAAGTGAAGGATTGGGTCCTGTCCAAATGTTTATTATTATGTTTGCATAAATTTAGACTGGAATTTTCAAAGGGAGTTAGGAATATGTGTTAACTACTTATGCTAAACAATCTGTTCCACCTTGTATTTAGCTATGATACCTTTAGTACGTTTCCCAGTCCTAAAGAAGAGCTTGGTGTAAGCTCGAAAGCTTGTCTCTTTCTCCAACAGAGGTTGGTCCAATAAAAGATATTACCTCATCCACTTGTTTCTCTAAGGTCTGGTCCACACTGGGTGGGGGGTGGGGGTGTCGATCTAAGATACGCAACTTCAGCTACAAGAATAGCGTAGCTGAAGTCGACGTATCTTAGATCAAATTAAAATTATTTACCTTGGGTCCACAAGGCGCAGGATTGCTCTCGCGTCGACTCCGCTTTCTCCTCGCGCTGAGCTGGAGTTTCGGAGTCGACGGGGAGTGCTTCTGGGATCGATTTATCACGTCTACATAAGACGCGATAAATCGATCCCCAGAAGATCGATCTTTACCCGCCGAATCGGGCGGGTAGTGTAGACAAGCCCTAAAACCCTTAAGCTCCATTGCAAAAGTCCAGTCTTATATTGCTCTTTAATAAAAATTGTATTGTACCAAATCTATGCAACAGTATTCATGTCTTTTTCCTAAGACTGCAAAACTTGATTTTGTTTGATGTCCATTTGCATACTACACACACTGTATTTCATCCTATACAAAAGGCCAGCAGATGTCTTATATAACACTCACATCCAGCTAAAGCCTTGTTTTAAGAGCTTAAGTAGGAGCATGGGATGTGTCTACAAAATGCAAAGAAAAACCTGTGGCACTGAATCTCAGAGCCAGGGTCAAATGACTTGGGCTCATGGGGCTCGGGTTATTTAGAACAGTGTAGACATTCCTGCTTAGGCTGGAGCCTGGGCTCTGAAATCCAGCAAGGGGTGACCGTCTCAGTCTGGGCTCCTGCCCAAGCAGGGCTGTCTACACTGTTATTTTTAGCTCCTCAGCCTCAGTTGGTCTTCTGCTCAAGGGCGAATTTCCCAGTAGCTCACCAGAGGATGAATTTGTGAAGCTTTGCAGTTCCCAAAGGGAAGTTTATTCTCGAAGAAGACATTCTGACAAATGGAAAATGGCAACAGTTGCTCTCATGGCCATTGCCTTACACATCACTCCTATCTTTCACAGTGCTCAAAGTCAAGACAAGTGAAGAATCTACAGCTAGCAGACCATGGTAATGAGCTATCTAAAAATAGTCAAAACAAATATATAGCACTCTGGGACAATTATCTGTTGTTTTCATCAAAATTCAGTTTGAACTAGTTCAGTGAAAAAGGGGCTCACTCAATCATAAATAATTTTAAATTAGAAAAGCTTAGTTCATCTTACATGAACCAAACTATTTAAATTCCATTTTTTAGCTTCCCTGAATGAGTGATTCTAAATCACCCACCCAAGAATTCTCAACATGAAAGGGCTTTTACTGTATCATTACTGGCAGCTGCCTGCTTCTTTTATGAAAAATTAGGTAGCTGCTTTTGAAATATGTTAGCTTTGGTACACATGAAGTTGAAGGAAAATCAGAACAGCAATGGATTGAAGGGCTTTTATAACATAAAATAAAATAGCAATGCTATTATACAAGAACCTTTTAATTTTCCTAAACTTTTAAACCAGGTTTTTCAAGTTTGAAAACTTTTAAGAGAATTAAGAGTTAATAAGTCTGATGTTAAGCTAGCCGACTGTAAAAAATTATTAGACGTGCATACAGGTAACTGGCAGTGATGGAAGAACAAATGCAGAAGAAATAGATAAAACCTAAATTGGAATTTATGGTAAAAGGTGCCACACAAGGTTATATGTGAATGGGTATAGCACTAAATTACAAGTGATTTTCTCATGTAATTAAAAGGTCAGGGCAGTTTGACCTACAACTGCAGTCTGCTTTAAAATTTTAATTTAGATACTGCTTGATAAAATTTGGCCTCAAAAGTTCCAGCCAAAGGGGAAATGCAGAATTTATACAGAATCCTGTTGTTGTACCTAACCACCTATTGACTGCTATCGTCCAAGGACACATCTAGCTATAGGCCCTTATTGATCAGATATAGCTTAGTTTTCCATTACAAAGGTTCACTTTGATTTGAGTTTTACAGGATCTAGTTTGGAAAGGCTAAAGACTCTGTATTTGGTTGACGTGGAATCATCTACGCTTTATGAAAGGCTGACAAATCACAACGAATCAAAGAACAAACCTGTGGCTACAGAGGTTTTATCAGAGCCTAATCTAAGGGCTATTGTAAAGCTCAATGCATAATTGAAGATTCATGAAGAACAACTTCCCAGATTAAAAGCTAGGTTTACTATGTGAATGAGAAATCCTGCGGAATGACTTTGCTTCCATACTATTTGAAGCCCATATCACCACCTTCTTCTTTATTTCAAGAACTAACCCAAGAAAAGTGAATCTATAGCTGCTGGTTTCTATTTCTGAAATCAAGCAGCTTTATGCACTGAAACTGCCTACCTAGGCTTAAAGAAAGCCATGCCACAAATTCTACCAAGGGACTACATCAGAGTTCTTCCTCTTGGTTTTGAATGTTTTGCTTTCTGTTTCAGAGATTTCCTTCTCAGATCTTAGGCAAGAGGAAGCAAGCCAAATACAGTGTTTGAAGTAACTCCCCCAGGGTGGGAGAGAACTGGAATTTATATTTTAAAAATATATTGTTTGGGTTTGATGTAATTTTATATTATGCTCTTTAAGAAGAATAGCATTGAAGCATTTGTTTTGATAAAACAAAGTGTAACAACTTCAAAAACAAGGGAAAGAACAGGTGAAATGTGGGGTTGACCAACCATAGCAGTATCCCTTTTAATAAAGTGATTAAATGGTTAATTTGTAAGTTACCTTATTCAGAATTTCCAATTATATTTCAAATCCATGCCAATTAACAACAAATGAACAGCCTTGCATGAAGCAAAGTTCAATACATTCCTAGCTGTGCTGTTGCTATTGATAGTGAGGTGAAGATGTTATCCAGACAGATGAGCGACTGGAAAAATGATGCAGAGAGGGGATATTTAACTTAGGGGGAGAGGGGAAATAAATAAAAAATCCACTCAAGGATACCACTGGTGAACCAAGCAGCAAAAAAGCAATCCAGAATGTCAAGGGCCATATGGACATCACACATTCTTTCAAGCCTAAGACAACCGTACAAGACCTGGAAAAGGTAACTAGTATCAACAGTAAAGCTTCCCTTTACAGCAGTGCAGGTCCAGTGCATTTCGTCATGCAGAGCAAATCAGCATTCACCCTGAGGGTCTGATCCAAAGCCCACTGAAGTCAATGGGAGTCTTTCTATTGCCTTCAATGAGCTATGTTTAGTGACTCAGTCCTACTTCTCTTGAAGTCGATGGCAAAACTCTCAAAAATTCCAAAGGGAGCATGAACTGAGATGCTGATACTGCCAAGAGGACTCGGGGAGGGGGGGTGTCTCTTGAAGAGCCCCATTGAAAAGAGTCCATAATATTATATGCCTAATCAGAGAATACATGTGGATAGCAACTGTAACCTGTGATAAATACAAATACTGTAGCTTATAGTACCTTATATAGAACGTATCACAACAGAACACATATATGAATACTGTTATTAAAAAACCATCACCAGCCCCACTCCCCATATCATCTTCTTCCCTAGATTTTTGCCTTTAATACATCAACTTTTTGGATGCTATAGTTATTTTACTGTTACACTAATGAGTTATAAAGACTGTTGTAAACATTTAATTTACTAAGCAGTTGCTTAGCCTTTTTGCTCCTGTACTTTGCCACAGAGATGTGGATAATTTAAGTTCCTTGAGGGCCTGGTATAAGACATTTCTACACTCTGATTTAGATTAATTAAGATGAGCAGGCTGTAGTTATGTAACCTATTGACATTGCTTACACATACACAAAAATCACCTCTTACCTCCATTATCTTTTAGGTGCAGTGCTATCTTGGTATCATCTAAAAAAGAAATTCACCATTACTAACACAGGAAACCTAGTTTAATTAGGTCATAGATCTCTTTAATGATATTCTAATGTCCAATAGATTTAACCATCAGAAAAGATTTGGTGTTCTACTCATACAGGGCTTGATCCTCTTCTTCACATTGAGTAGTACCTTACTCCTCTAATAGTACTACGACATCTAAAGGACTATCAGTGGAGTAAGGTAGAATTAAAAATGAATAAAGGTATGAGAATCTGACCCATAGCTTTTAAAAGCACCGTTACCTTTGTCATGTATATGTAATATAAGTATGATTATTTGTATGACTGACTCTGTAGGTCACATGACATATTCAGGACTCAGGTAGCATTTGACATTAAAATAAATCAATTATTAACTGTTCCTATAAGAAATCATTGGAAAAATATTCCAGTTTCAAAGTCTCTATATATTTCCAGTTTTCTCTTATTACTTGTACATTTCATGAGCCAAATATCTGGGGCATTATTAGCAAATGAGCATTCAGGAATAAAGCTACAAATCCTGCTGTGACAGCTTCTAAACTTTTCTTGCTGCTTTGCTGCAATGAAAGCCAGTCCCTTTCATCAATAGACTCCCACCTTGTACCATCTTCAGTTTTAGGCTTAACGCTTAGAAGCCAGAAATGTTCCTTCCAGAATCTATTAAAAAATTCTAGCCACACTGTACAGCTTCCCATATATTAACAGGAAATTCTGCTAGAAGAAGAGCTGCCATTATATTTTATAGTTGCTCCTTGATTCATTTTAGGTAGCTTTTCCATCCAGCTGAACTTCTACCAGACGCAGGAGGCTAGAATATCTTATCTGCAAGATGTTAAGGTTTAAACTCTGAAGTCAGAGGAACAGCTACAAATGCGAGTTCCCACATTAGCGCTCAATCCTGTTACTTTGCTTTCGGACCCTAAAGAAAGGGGTCTTTCTGGAAAAGAATACTGCAGTCAGTACTGGCGCAAAAGGTTAGTGCCAAATTTCAAAAGAAATCTTTAATTTTGAGTGTCTCTGTTTTCAGATGGCCAACATTGGATCCTCAGGACCTGTTCCAAAGCTCATTGAAGTCAATAATGCAAGTCTCTCATTTGACTTCAATGGGCTTTGCGTCAAGCCCATACAGCCAGATTTTTCCGACGAGCACCAATAACCTCCTAAGCTTCATAATTGTAAATTCTCTGAAATGTTGACTGTCTTTTACCATATGTCCATACACCACCTCGCACAATAAAGCCTCCAACCTTGCTGGGACCTCTAGGTGTTACTGTAATACAAATAACTCCAACTGAACATAGTGGGAGCAGAGAATTGGCAGTCTCTGCTGAGACAAAGGCCAAGACAGCAGTAGTGGCGGCCAGGATGTAGCAGTTAGAATTAAGAAGCTCAGGCAGAGCTGTTTGAGGACACAGAGTTTGTGTCGTTGGTCTAAGAAGAAAAATTAGAGCTTTGGTTTTCATCACTATCCAAGCTTCTTGTTTTGGAAACATGCAAAGCCCTTCAGATATTTGCTCCATGCTAAGTTTTCTCCCTCCAAAAAACAAACCGACCAAACAATACTCCCACCTCCTCCCCCCGCAAACTTAAACGATCAAAAGATTTGCTTTCTCCTTAACGTTGTAAATAAGACAACTTTTCATTATGAACTAAAGCATTTCATGGTAAGCCACCTTCTGTGGGCAGGCTGGTTGGCAGGTGGAATATAGTGGCTCCTTTGGTGGTGGTTAAAACTCTGAACCTCGTGGTAGTTGGCTGGAGGGAAGTGGTGGTGTGAGGGGGCTTCTCAGTTGTGTCCACATTCTTCTCACAGACCTTATCTTTCGACTATTGAGAAACACCAAAAACAAGCCAGAAGAAAATTAGTTTTCAGTGGAGACGATTTGTCACTGAACTAAAAGTCTGAGTATGGACAAACTGCCAAGCCAGAAAGAATGAAAATGGAAACTAAATCAAGGAATATTTGGACAGTTTATTTATTTATTTTTAAAGTAAAATATTCTGCACAGGATTCAGTAGAATGACAGGTATTCCATTGAACTGGAAAATTTACAATGCCTAAACTGTTGATGACAAAGCTGTGAAGGCTCTGAATACCAAATGTATATTATTACTGCCACAAAGTTTTAATGTCTAAATTCATCACTAAGTTACTTTTGGGGAGAGGGTTTTTTTTTTTTCTATTGTAGTTGGAATGCACACCTCAATTGATCTTTTTTTCTGGGTGCCATAAAACATATCTAAGCAAGATACATGTCTGGGTAAAATAAAAATTCAGAAAATATGGTATTGCACAGAAAATAAGGTATAATTAATTGTAATTTTTAATTAATTACATTTTCCTTGGAAATGACCAAAGACAATAATAATTATATATATAAAATAGCTTTACATATAAATAGTTAGCTTTGCTTTTTATTTTTATATAATAAATCACATGTGAAAAATAATATGTATACACACATACAAATGTATACATATTTAACTCGAGGCCATCTTTATATATTCAGTAGGAGTAAAGATTAAAACCTTTTAAGGTTTTTTTTGTGTGCTTTGCAGTGCATCTATAACACAGTTTTGCAGAAAAATATTTCCAGCCAAACAGCAGCAAATATATGAACTACCCCCGCCCCACACCCGGCATACATCATCCAGTTCAGAGAGCTTTGAACTCTGCTTCCCGGCAGTGTGTTCATCTCAGTGAAATGTGAACTTCAAAAACAAGTGTGTATTGTTTCACTATTGACATGCATGGTTATTTTCCTGTCCTCTCTTCCCTCTACCCTTTCTTTTATAAGAGCAAACCAGGAAATTAAATGAAAAGACAACAACACTCTAATACTAATCCCCAAACAACCAACCCTTCCACCACCTTCCATCCCCACCTACAAAAACCCAACCCAAGCCCTTATGTTAATATTATATATTTAAATAGAAAAAAAATCCCCAGGAGATGCCAAAGATAAGTTTGCTCTCATAGTTACATAACACAGTAACTCATTCAAATTCAACCCCATGGTAGTAATATTTTTGATAGGTAGGTCAGGTATTATGTGTATATCTAAATATATAGGGCCAGAAAGAGTGCATCTTCTATAGGTGCCCAAGCGAGGGAGGAGGCATGAGTATCTCTTCTCTCTCGCCTTCGCAGCTCACTAAAAGAGGCCTTATGCTCTGGGAATGCAAACCTTTCACAGAGCTAGCATTGCTAGTACAGATCTCGGCAAAGAGGGGAGAGGTCACTAGCCAGCAGAACTGGATGGGTGCAGAGAGGAGCTGTAGACACAATCTGCTCAAGCAGCCAGGGTCTAACAGCATTCCCCAGAGCTCAGGAAGGCATTGTATATGCCTGAGGCAAAATGCTTCCCAGAGGTCTTGGTGGGGTGTGGTGGCACTGTGTGACCCACAACACAGGCCTGTGGCCATCAGTATCCTTCAATCCGAGACCATTCTGTGAGGTTCCACCCCATACTGATAGATTTACTAGTAGCCTTAATTGCATGTTCTCCAAAAGTTACCTCTCTGAGCACTAAAATTCTGAGGGTAACCCCATCACTAGACATTCAGTTTGCAAATTGCAAAGCTGAAGCTACAAGCCTTTATAACAACCAGCTAGTATGTAATTATTGTACCTAATCACCCAGCATTACTTTGCAATTAGGGCTATATAAGAGGAAGAACTCCAAGAAAAAATACCCCCACCACAATGGGCTCATATCAGTGTACGCGTTGGACTCAATTATTGAGATTAAAATCAAGCATGCTTTTCTAAACAGACACTTGGGGACATATTTTTGCCTTTAATTATACCCTGCCGTATCCTGTCACTGGGGCTGCACTGTTGTAACTGAAGACAGAATTTGGCCCTTAGTGCTGAAAAAGGGAAAGTAATTGCTCTTTATCAGCCTTTGAGAGAATCAAAGTCTGTTAGATGAATTCGTTCATATTACCACAAATCCTCACATGAAAAAAACTTGTACAATGAAGCCACTGGGAAAGGACCAACATAATGTAAGATACTAATGAATGTGACTTGAAAATGACCCGCTCTGGGCCTTCTTACCCTCTGGCTGCATCTCCTGTAGTCAGCAGCAGTCCCAGGATCGCCGCCCACCCTCCCTCATGTCAGATATCTATTGTTGTTTTCTTTTTTTAAAGGAGAACTGAATGTATCAAGTCTTTAAAAACGAGTAACAACAAAATCTGTACTTAATGCTAAAGGCTTGGCCAGAATTCATAACCAAAATGCTCAGGCTGTATCTTTAGCTAGAGCTATTCTTGCAGAGTCTGTCCAGGATCTCTTTTCATACAACTAAAATGGGGAGAAGCAAAGGCAAGGAAGGCTCAAGGGCAGTTGGCAACTACAGCCCAACCTCTGCCATCATTCTGATGAGAATCTTAGTGCTGCAACAATCAATGCAGGGTCACAAGTTTAGCATTAGCCTTTTCGTTGCATTCATTTTTGGGTTTACCATATTTCCATGGAAATAAAAAACTCATATTATGCCCATTTTATACCTTCAAATAATTATAACATTGCTCAACATAATGTTTCTTTAATACAACCTACTCAATTTTTAAGTAATGTATATGGATAATTGTAGCATGCACTTGGCTGTGAAAAATGCTGCTTAATAATCTGCAGAATGTAATCAGAAGCATAATAACTAGGGCCCTACCAAATTCATGGCTATGAAAAATACATTATGGACCGTGAAATCTGATCTCCCCCTATGAAATTTGGTCTTTTGGGTGCTTTTACCCTCTACTATACAGATTTCATGGGGGAGACCAGTGTTTCTCAAATTGGGGGTCCTGACCAAAAGAGAGTTGCGGGGGCTGGGGTCACAAAGTTATTTTAGGGAGGTTGCGGTATTGCCACCCTTATTTCCGTACTACCTTCAGAGCTGGGCAGCCGGAAAGTGGTGGCTGCTGACTGGGGGCCCAGCTCTGCGGTCAGAAGCACAGAAGTAAGGGTGGCAATAGCAATACCATACCATGCCATCCTTACTTCTGCGCTGCTGCTGGCTGTGGTTCTGCCTTCAGAGCTGGGCTCCTGGCCAGCAGCCGCTGCTCTCCAGCTGCCCAGCTCTGAAGGCAGCGCTGCCACCTGCAGCAGTGCAGAAGTAAGGGTAGCAGTATCATAATTTTCCCTACAACAACCTTGTGACTCCCTGCACAATTCCTTTTTGGGTCAGGACCCCTACAATTACAACACTGTGAAATTTCAGATTTAAGTAGCTGAAATCATGAAATGTCTGATTTTTAAAATGCTATGACTGTGAAATTGACCAAAATGAACCATGAATTTGGTAGGGCCCTAATAATAACTATGCAAATTGCCTTTGGTGGTCATATCAAGGTTGTAAAGCACCTTCTTACCTCTTCAGGGCAGCCACTGTCTACCCAGTCTTGCCGGTGGCGATCAAATCCACTGGAGCATCTTTAAATGATGAAAGAGATAAAAGCAGTCCAGACGGAAATAGAAAGAGGGGTGCAGTTAGGGAAAGAGGGGTGCAGGTGGGGTGGGGAAGAGAGAGAGAGAGAGAGAGACTGTAATTAATTGATTTATTTTATAATCTGAATGATTAGTACAGTGTATTGACTGAAATATGATTAAATCATTTAACTCTTTTCATCTAAGGGTGTTTATTTTAGTTAGCCATTTTTTAGATATCAGAGTATCCATCCCTTTTGATGGTTAATTGCTTGTCTGCACCAAGCAGTGTGGGCTTAAGTTTGATCTCAAGCATAGAGCATTAAGTCATTAAATTCATTCTGTCCTGGCTTCTTCTTAGTAAAAAGCAACAGCAGAAAGGACATAATGTATCAGTCATTACTGCTCTCCTTTTATCAGGCTAGGTGATCTGAGCCATCAAGACACTCACAGCTGTACGATCAACATGCCAGGATTATATAACAACCCATCTGAACACTTCCAGTGGCAGTCCGCAATACTGTAGAGCTGCTTCAATCTCCTTACTAGCTGAAAAGATTTAGGTTGCATACGCATTTCTTGCCAAATTAACTGAGGTTAATAACCTGTTTTAAAAATCCTTTCTAATTTCAGTAAATAATGAGAAAACTTTCAAAGCAGCTTGTAATGTTTTAAGTTAACGAGTCCCATAGACCTCCCCACCTCATAGGAGTGTTCATTAATGGTTGTAAAGCACTTTGAGATCCCTGAATGGAAGGAGCTATAGAGATGCAAAGTTATATTAAAAAGGCAAGCAAGTGGCTAGACTTTCAAAGACTGCTTTGAAAATTTTGCCCTCATTTGTTTAGCAAATGGCTTTGTGTGGCACTATGTTGTATTATGTCATGCCAGGGATGATGAACCACAGCATAAATGGGCACAACATAGCTCGACTACAATTGGGACACAAAGGTCAGTAAAAAGAACAAAACAAAAGGGGGCTTTTTCAAGTACAAGACTGCAACAGGTGAAATACTTTTGGCACCTGCAATCTGTGTTGAAGTCAGTCTACGTTGTTTTGAGTTCTTTTTCTTCACATTACCAAGCATAAGGAATCTTACCCACTGCTCCAATTAGCTATATTTGGATGGTATTATTTGGTCCTTCATAATCAAAAGGTGCGTAGACATCTTTTTAAAACCATGAAACTATTAGGGATAGTTAAAACTGTGCAGTTAAAGACTCGGGGAGCCACTTGAAACCTCTTCTAAACAAGTTTGTGGTTTCCCAAATTTGGCGGTAACATGGTATTTTGGTGGCTATGAGTTTCCACACACCCCGCTCTGACAGAGGCCACAGTGGGGTGTGTTTATTCTTGCCCTCACCTTGGGGGCCAAGCTGGGTGAGGGATGGTGTCCTCTTCTCCCAATCTAAGGGTTCTTCTCTCACACTGGGAGATGAGGGGTGAGCAGAATAACTGGTGAAAGCCACATTCCTACCTGCATGTGACACTCAAAAGGCTCATTCAGTTCCTAATTTTCAATGATGTTGGAACGGCTTTGCCATTACCATATTTCCCCAACTCTAAGACGAGCCTGATTTTCAGAGGGGCTGTGCACCTGCAGTTTCTTTTCATTTCAGTCAGAGCTGGGGGCTCAGCACTTCTGAAAATTAGGCCCAAAGTTTAGAAACTAAAATACCCAACCCCACACTATATTATTATACACAGATAATTACTGCCAAATTATACACCCATACTTACTGGAGTCCAGCAGTATCTAGGACCATCTCGTATTTTATCTTGGATTGAGATGGTGCCAAATTTAAAATTCATTAGGTTGAATGAATAAAACTTATCCCAGACTTACTCATTTACTGTTTTGAAGTTTCTTTTTGGCAAATCACTGAAATATTGCAGAAATATTGCAGTAGGCAATATAATTTGTTATAATTAACAATACAGCCATGCTCTGTGCAAGGATTAGCAACCGCTCCTATCGAAAACATGTAAAACAAACATTCCTAAGATTACTGCCCCCTAAAGAATTTGAAAGGCTAGACGCTGCTTATTTTGTACTTTCTGCTGATGCACTGGTGAGCCCAAACAATATTATCGGAAAGCAGCTTTATCAGAAATTAGATAGTTTTGGCTCCAAACAAATTGTCTGTAAAATATTTCTGAGACACATGTCAAGGAAATGCCAGTCTCAGAGGATATAATCACTGTTGCATCACTGAGTTAGGACTCTGGAACCTGTCATTACAACAGTGCACCGCCTGCTCTACATTAAGAATTTATAAAACTTTCATTTACTGGCATGGCAATAATTCCCTACTGCCATGAAAACACTGGAGTAGATTTGATTAGCTATGCCATTTGTGCCATCTGTCAACACGGCCATTTTATAACAACTTCATTTTCAAGTGATGACCCAGATCTGCTCCTAGCAAAGCAATTAACATAGCATGTTCTAGGAAATGAGAACAAAGACACTATTTGAGAAACAGAGAATCCCAGGCTTCCTTATTTACATGGAACACAGATGTGCAATTTTAGGAAGCAGAGGGAAAATTCAAGTGTTTACATATGTGATGGGTGATGATTTGGCATGGCTGACACACTTGACATTATGCCACAAAAATGAAGTATGAATCCTTCCATTGTGACTTATGTGAGACAGAAAGGAGCTATAAACATCATGAGATTTACTAGAGGCCATTTACCTCTGTTTGGTAGAGAGCAGATAGATGAGGAGGAGTTTCCATTTACTCTAGTAGCCAAACCTCTATCCTTTTTTTCTGCTATAGAGGCCCAGTGCTGGAAAAAAGTCAGCCAGCTCCCACAGTAACCCAATACAGAAGATTTAGCACAATATGCTCTGTGTAGGATAAATACATTGGGGAAAGTAACTAAGAAGGAAAAAGACAAAAACCCCAATGAAAAATCTAGGTACCTCCACAATCAGGAGATTCAACCCCTTCTATGACACTTGTCTTCCACATTAATAGCAACCTGAATAGCTCTACCAGGATACCTGAAGCATCACACAAACCCCCAGGTCCTAGGCATAGAAAAGACACACTCAGCAACAAAGGTTTTGAATCAGTTTCGTAACTACACTGTATACCAATATTGATTCAGCACCGTTAAAACATTTACCTATTCCTCTGAATAAAAGTGTAACCGGGGGATTAATTAGAAGAGTGGGCAGGCTGAAAACAAACAGCACGCTATTGTTCAGGGAAAATGCAACTGTACTGATTTAAATTATTGAATGGATTAGTGTAATTTTAAATGCAGTCTCAGACCAGGTTGAGAGAGAAAGGAAGTGTCAGGGAAAATACTGGCAGCCTTAGTGGTAGTAACTGTTGCACCTGTGACATGTTCTACAATAGAATCCTTATACTGTAAAGCTAACAATCTATCTAGTTACATTGGGGCAAACCCCTAATAAAGACTAATTTAAACGGTTTAAATTGCACTTGAACCGATTTATCTTCATGCAGTAACTTGCTCTTGGATTCCACACCCTCACCATCTGGTGTTTGTAAGAAACAAGCACTGAAAGGGCTAATATATATATATAAATGTTATCTTTATGCTCACTCTGACTTTTCCTCCATTTCACCCCAGGACAGGCCTTGTCTTGGTCCTCCCATTCTCCCAATATCATTTTCTTTTCATGCAGCTTAGGGTGGAAAGAAATTGCATTTTCCTGCTCTTGTTGTTTCCCACTTGCCTTATCTTGACTCCAGAGCTGAATAAATGTGTATGGAATTCATTTAAGTGTCACTGCAAATTACTGTGATGTAAAACGGGTTGTGCCCTATGGCCCAGATTTTGTACAAAGTACTTAAGCCCATGCCTCACTTTAAGCATGTGAGTGGTCTCATGCCTAACCCCTTGCTTAATTACATGCCTAAACCCCTTGCTTAACTAGGTCCTATTCCTGGAGTCTCCACAGATCTCCCTATAGTAGGATGCCCTTATAGTGCTGGGAAGGAGAGGTTTGAGTGCAAATTTGCTCCTACGTGGCTGCTATATGCCCTGCTACTGAGCAGCTAAGACAAACATAAACCATTTAAAGGAGACTGTATAATTTTAGTATTTATGCACAAATGAAATATGATGACTAATGAAGCATAAATAATTATTGATGAGTCATAGCCATGTCTGCAATGTTGAATGCATACTTTCATTTGCAAGTAAATCTTTAGAAACATTTCAATGTTTGTGATGTTAAGTTAGTGATAAGAATCCCACGGATTTGGGGCAGAAGTCTCAGCAGATCAGCAGCAGATTGATGATGGCCCCACAGTTGTACAAGTCAGACTGTTTGATGGGAAACCCCCCTCCCTCCCAAAAAACTCTTAGCAATATGTTCTGTGAAGTACTCCTGCAATATGGTATAAAAACGGGAACATTTTCAATGTAATTGGAGAAATTAAGAGCTGTTAGTTTACATCAGAAAAGGTTGAAGGCTGTACTGACCCATTGTTTGTCAGTTTGCAGCAACATGTGAATAGACAGCAGGAAGTAAGGAGTCCCACAGGGAATTCTTATGGTTGGAAGAGGCTTGGAATAAAACTGGGCTAAAAGAGGTAGATTATCTTTGCAGTGAAGGTAATAAACTAGCTAAGATGAGAGCAGGCTGAATTCTGATCAAAGAAGAATGGCAGAGTAGCTCTTATGTGGTTAAATGTCAGTTAGAAAGACAAAGTTGCATAGTAAATTATCAGGAAAGCGGAAACCTCTTGAAAAGAAGATAAAGAGCTGCTAACCGAGGCACTGCCTTAGATAACTACAAGGAAGGGATGAGGGAAAGAGGGATCCAGAGAGGAATTTATGAGACTTTCGAAATATGCTTCTAGAATCTACAATATGAAAAATCTGCAGAAAACAAAACAAGTAAACATGTTCTCTGAAAGTAGCTGCACTACACTGGACTTGGAGGGCCTGACTCTCCACGGCCTTTCACTTAGTGTAGTAAATCTGTACCTTATTCCCTGATAACCAGAAACTTCTATGCTTAAACTCTGTACCGTTGTTTTTATTTTTAACATCATCTTAATAAAATTCTTAAAACTGATCTCTGTGCAAAGGGGGTGTACGCTACCACCAGTGTAAGTTAGCAGTGAATTCTCATCTGGTGGTGTTTCACACCCACTTTGCCCAGGTGTAAATGACTTCCCCATGATGCAAGGCTATGAGGAATCTGGTCCTGAATCCTAATATCACTATTAGGACCACCTACATAGTTCTGGCTTCTTAACCGCAGCGTGACAATTACTTTCTTACAATCACCTTGGCTTATGGGTCTGAATCCTTTTATCTCTTTTCCACATAGCCCCTTTAATTTCAGAGTGAGATCTCCTGGGATGACTATGTCCTCAGGCAATACATTTACTTTCCCCCACCACCAATGAGCAGAGCACTCCCCGTGGATAAATAAATAAATAAACAAATAAGTGATAAGCTTTATATAACAGCTTTCTAAATAAAGTTTGACTCTGACTTCCTTTAGAGTGCAACTCGGCTCATCCACTCACTGATTTGTCTTTTTATTTTTAAATAGAATAATGAGGCTCACCGTGATTGAGTTTCTTGGTTTATTTATTTTTTAAGTAGTAACTTAGCTCCTTTTGTATCAGAGGGGTAGCAAGCTTATGCTCCAATATATCTGTTAGTCTATAAGGTGCCACAAGACTCTTCGTTAGCTCCTTTTGGTGCATCTGACCACTTCCCCTTTCCTTTCCCTCTACCCATGCAGGCAGCTTCCTGTGGCATTAGCAGGAGGCAAGCTCTGAAGTGTGTGCACAAAGGTAGCAGAGGCTTCTGGAAAATAACAGACTGCTGCTTCCAAGAGCAGCAGCACTAAGATCAGCAGCCAAAGAGCGGCACATGCATCCTCTCTTCTCCATGACACATGGCAGCATGGAGGGCAGGAGAATGAGCTGTGCTGGGGTTCTCTCACCTGGCTGGGGTAACTGGTCAGTGGGGTCTGACCTGGCTTTGGGGAGCAATACAGGCAAGTGTGGCTGCTGGCGAGAACGCTGGATGGCAAAGCAGTACACAGCTCTGAATGTTTAATACGACCCATCTTTAATAACCTCCCAACAGCGCCTTTGGCAGGCCATTGGGAAGGAACATGCTCTTTGTCTGTCCCTCAGTGCCCTGGAAGCAGGGAAAGGGATGCACTGAAGTTCATTCACTAGGATGGGGCTAGAAGCAGAGTAGGCTCCCAGCTGCAGATCAAAGGGCTGCTGCTTTGGGAGCAGAGGCATACATGTGGAGCAGCTCTGCAAGGAGAGAGCAAGGGAAGTCGGTGTTCACAGTCACTCAGGCTCCCTGCAGCCTCACTCCCCAATTCTTTCACCAAGCCAGCCCCCACAGAACTGCTGCTGATCAGCTAAGTGGGGCCTCTTGAATAGGAATCCAGGCTGGCTGCCCGTAACCAATCTGTGCATTCCAGACAATATTCTGTCCCATAAAATAGTCTCCAAAGCATCCCCCACAATGATTACATTTTCTAGTCTACTGTTACTTGTCATTTGATTTATTATTGTTTGCATCACAACTGTGCTAAGTGGCCTAAACTGATACTGGGGCCCTGTTGTGCTACACCCTGTGCACACACACTGTAAGAGTTAGTCCCTGCCCCCGAAGAGGTCACAAACTTAATAGTTAAAACACAGGGAGAAGAAAGTGCCATTTATCCCCATTTTACAGATGAGGAATTGAGGCACAGGGGTGATTTTAAGTGATTTGACCAAGATCACACAGGAAGCCTGTAGCAGAGCCCAGGCCTGCAATACTTTAACCACTGATATATGTAATCTAGATGTGGTTCTATGTCTGCTGTAAACTAATTTAACCTTTATATAACCAGTTACATCATTATCTATATACAACCTAGCTCAAGGCCAAATTGAAGCAATCTGGTGCCCTAGTACACAGGGCCCTCCATGGCTTTGCCACCCCCACCCTCCAGGAAACGGGCCACCCTCCTTTGGCGTGGTAGTGACAGAAAGCCCCCCCCTCCTTGAGAGGTAGTGGCAGCAACCTGGGAGTAGCAGCACCCCACCTTCCCCTCCACTTAGGAATAGCCACAGTGTGAGCAGGGGTCTCCTCTTCTTCCAGGACAAGCGGGTTTTGGCTGCAGGACCCCCACCCCCAATTGCCAGGATGTATCTTGTTGGGTGGGTTGGTAAGTGGGCTGGGCCTGTGCACACACAGAGTCCTTTTCTGAGGTGGTGTTGCCAGGGCTGCCAAGTGCACTGGGTCTGAGCATTAACGGACCATAGAAATGAATGAGACAGTTCACATCTCTTAGAGCTACTGTTCCAGGCTGTTGCTGCACCCATTACAATTGGGGCACATTTTCACTTCATGTCATAAGTTCCGTTACAGACTTTTTCTTTTTAACTGAAAGCTCCTTAAATGTAATCACAAGACTCCGGGACCTGGGGCAATGTATGGGTCTAAAGTGCCTACACCTTAATCTGATTCTGACCTAGGTCCTTCTCCATCATCCTTGAAAAACTGACCCAAGACTGTGAGACCTCCACTACATCCCTCTGCAAAGGGAGAAACAAAGACACTGATTACTTAGTATTATGGACTAAATCCTGGTTACCCTATTCATGCAAGCAAAATGGTTTGACTGAAATGAGATTTACTTGTGTGAATAAGGTAAGCAGAGCTTGGCCCTATAACCGTATCTGCTACACCTTATAAGCTCTTCACTCTCATTTTTAAGTGAGTGGACCTTTTTAAAAATATTGTATTGCGTACAAATTTGAAAAAAAACAATTCTGCCCATTCTGAGTTGTAAAGGAAAGAATTCAACTCTCTTACAGAAACGTCCACTGTAAATTGCTATAAGAAAGACCTGGGGAGTGGAGGTGAAAGACAAAACAAATATTCTGTCAATGGCTGCTATAAAGTTAGAACACTGAAGACAGTCTTTCTTTTACAATGCTCTGACTGCTTTCCAGAGAGAAGACCCCCGGTTTTTTGCAGCAGAGAGGAATGAGGCTTTTATGATTGCTAGGAACGAATGCTAGTGCTTGCGACAAAAATAAATCAAAGGTTTTCACTCACAGGAAGGCAAGGCAAGAGGTTTCTCCTTGTAGCTAGATTTTTTAAAATGGTTCCTATAAGAAAGGACCTACATATGGTAGTATCAGTTTTATTAACATTTTCCTAGCCATAACTTTTTCCTACTTAAAAGGCAAACCCACAGGGAGAGGATGGTATAGCCAGCAAGAGGCCTGCTCAGGAGTTAAATTAGAAGGATCTAGTTTTTGTCATTAGAAAAAGTACTGCAGGCACTTTGGTGTATAAAGAGGGGGTAGGGAGCCAGAAACCCAGAATGCTGGATCAGGCAAATGTTCAAAAACAAGGAGTTTTCATTTGATAAAAAAACCAATGTACAAACCATTAGAACCGGTGGATTTTTCTCTAAAGATGTCTAGAATAGGAGGAGTGTTGCAAATCAGAGCTGAGCTGCATTGGTAAAGTTATGTGAAAAAACTTGCCCAATGCCTGCTCACACTGTGCCTGCTTCAAACCAGTGCTATCTATAAGGGCCTTCATTTTTGCATGGACTACATTCACACTTTTATTTTGTAATATGCTACTAATAAAAGCCCTGAGCAATTGTATAGATTATCAATGGATGCATAGCTCTTACTTGGTTAAAAATCCTGGCCTCTCAGCTTCACTTTGTAGTTGTTTCACCATAAACACATAGGAAGGGCCACTCCTGAGATTAGATTAGAAACTTTTTCACTGGAGCATCTTTATAGAGTGAAAACCAGGAAGAACTGATAGTTCTTTGTTCCTTGCAAAAAAGCAGGCCTACAAGTTCCTTCAAAATTGGAGTGTCTAGTCCCTTTCACACCCATCCTAAACTATGCTGCTAGTGTAACGGGAACAGCTAATAAAGAAAACGTGGCTATCTCAATATCACTGAGGAGTGATGCCTACACCACTAAAAGGGGTATCATGGAAACATTCAGGCATTGCAATGATATGTTACCCTCTCAAGTCCTAACTCACTCAAAAAGATAATGCAGAGATTTTAGCTACAAGGAGGAAGAGTTGTTAAGAGGTCAATGGGAGGACGAGACTGTGAGGGAAGAGTTGTAATTTACACATTATGATGATCCTTCATGACAGCCAATGTTTAAGAGGTTTATTAGGCAGCCTGGTGGAATAGGAAATCTTTTCTTCCCTATTCTTGTTAAGAATCCATACAATTCTAGAAGCTCTGTGTTCAGAATGATGTTTTTGTGAAGATGAATTGGAGAGGATAATTAAAACAGAGCCAAAGGAAAACAATGTGGAACTCTGCTAGAGAGTTAATAACCCAGGAGAGCAATGAAACAAAAGGGGCTGAAATGTCCTATGATTGATTCTGCAGAGAGAGCTGTGATGATGCCACTTTTAAGTTCAGAAAGGTATTTGTTTCTTCTCCCACCTAACTCACTCTCTTTTCCTAAAACGAGCACAGTCAAATTATATAGTCACTACTCAGCAAGATTTCTGAAGAATTATAGAACAGTTGGGGATCATCAGTTTCCTTGTTAGAAATACAAATTAATATACATGATGGTATCTGGAAGGTGAAAAGCAAATGGTTTATCTGACTTCAAGATTACCTAAAGACACTTTTCAGGGAACCTTAGATAGGATGAATATTTTACTTAATCATTATGGTTCTGAAGTACTGCATGATGCCATTTAAAATACTTTCATACCAAAAAGCAGTATCTTCATTAATTCCCCCTACCTTAAATAAGGTATTTATAAGGGCACTACTGTGTCAACATGTCTCCAGTTATGCTCAAGTCATTTTCAGAAGCACAGCTTTAATGTGTTAGTCCTTCCAGAAGAGAAGTTAGCAAGATAGTGACCACACAGCTTATCCACAGCTAAAACAGATATTTGGGGCTATGAGATTCAGATAGTCAATTGTTTTATTTCAGGCCATCTAGTCAGAATGTAATGTACACACTAAAATACTAGCCAAACTGTCATGCAAATTTCTGAATATGAACACTATAAAATTAATGGTAAGAAAATGAGGACTACCAAGCTAGCCAGTTACTTTCCTGTCTTTCACAATACAGATTTGTGCTGGGATTACAATAAGGAATTCAATGAATTAGAAATGCTTTGGTTATATATTTGGCCAGCAATTGATTGGAAGAATTTTTGCAGTGCAGAAGTGCTTACTTATAAGCAGACTTCTTACTTGCATTTAAATTATATCCCCCCCTACATTCTTCCTCTTCCCTGTCAAAACCCTGAAATGTCATCCACCAACATAAAAACTCCTTATTAGTCACCATCATTCTGCCTGGGAAGTATGGGGCAGGAATCATTTCAAATCCTGATACTGCTACTCTTCAGCCTGTTGGAGCAGGGGTCATGGTTGACTGATACCAGACATCCGGTCAGGGATCAGTTGCACTCTTTCAATGACATACCTAGATCTAACCATTTGCAGATAGTGACAATGAACAGAATTATCACTAGACTTCTGGGTTGAGTTTGTTAAATTTATTGTAATTACACTACATTCTGTAGCACCTTTATACACCATATAATAGCATTTAAATAGCACATTCCACCTGAGATTCTCAAGGTGCCTGTTATATAGGAATATGTCTGAAACCAAGCTTTGGTGTGATACAAGCTATCAATGTACAAAAACAAGCATAAGACAACGTGATGGTGGAAACTGCGGTGCAACTGAACATGCTGTAGTTCTGCCAGCAAATGTCTCTTTAATCCAATAGCACATGCCAGTTTAATAAAACAAGGCCACGTTCACTGTTATGGCTTTAGCATTACCAGGATAAGCAAACAATGCAGGAATTAAGGAATTAACTCTACTGTACTGAGACTTCAAAGATTTATGCTGGCATGGAAGTTTCAACTCCTGATTCGAATGGCTCATCGAAGACTCGGCATTTTCATTGTTTTGTTCCATTATTATAAATGAGCAATAATAGCTTACTGGCATGTAACAGAATCATAACAGACGTTTCTAGGGGAGGGAATGGGCTATTTATCTAGGATTTCATCACTGTTGTATTTGAAGATGTTCCATGAAAATGAAACACAATAATTATAATTTCTCTTCTAACCCAGTCAGCAAAAATAAACATTTTCAAAAGCACAAATGGTAGTTAGGTACTCAACTCCCCTACTGTAAATGGCATTTAATTGTTTAATTTCCTTTTGTGCCTTTAAAAATCTCCTACCTATATTACAGAACACTTAAGAGAAATAAGGACCCTGTTATGATTGAGAGGCTTATGTTGGGAAAGCAAAGTAAAAAAAAATGGATTTTGAAATGGTCTGAAAGTAGCAAAGACTAGTGGTCATTCTTATTTCATCTGACAGTGAGTTCCATAGTCTGTGTACAGATTTCTTACAGAACTAGACAGCACAAAAAGTTTTAGATAGACTGAAAAGAAAATGAAAAATTATTTTCCAATAATCTAAGACTTTGAAGCTACAGCAACAGCTTTGAGAACATAATGAAATCTAAGATATGGCTATTAGGAAATCCCTATAATTCCTTAAGAGAAATGGCAAGGAAAGGAGAATGAAAATAAAAAACATCTCTTGGAGCAAGACTTGTTTATCAAAGAAATGTTAGTAGTGGGGCTTGGCTGGGTCTCTAGTTCTGGTCCTCGTTATTGTTACACTTTCCCAGTAAATCATTCTTAAAAGCAAGATTATGACAAGAGTAGGATTCCAGAGGAGGGGGAACATCATTCATCCTTTTGGCCAATCGTCTGGAGTCAAACTCAAAATCAAGTATAGCAGGGTTTTGGGACTCAACATTACATTTCTTAAGAACCTGCTTCAATATTGAGCAGACTTAGAGTTTCAGGGAAAGTAGCCTCAACAGGAATGAGCTGATAACATATGTAAAAGCTTGTTCAGTGGCACTGTACCAGGAAGGAATGGAAAGGTTTCTGTTCTGGAGCAGCATTCTTGAACATACCCACTAAATAATTTAGATGAGAATAATAACAATAAACTGACATGTTAACAGAACAATGCAAGCAGCTTAGATATCCATTCTTAGCAGCTGGACATTGGGGAATATCAGTGAGCAGAAGAACCTGAAGAGACTGCAGAAGAAGAAGGTGTGAGGAAGGAAAGAAACATTGTGGAGTGGAATATGTAGGAAGGTAAAAAGCTAAGGTTGTAGGAAAATGCCAGGGTGTATCCTGAGAAAATAATTCTGTATGGACCAGCCTTGAGATATACATAAACTATAATTTGGAAAGCAGGGCCAGCTTTACGCACCAGTCAACCAAGCACGTGCTTGGGGCGGCACTTTTCCAGGGGCGGCAATCCGGCCCTCTTTTCTTTTTTCTTTGGCAGTTGTGCTCTCGGAGTTTGGGGTGGCAAAAAACCCAGAGCTGACCCTGTTGGTAAATCAGCTTTTCTCCACACATTTGTGTCCTGTGGATTCCACAGCAATTCCACAATGATTTCATAAAGTGCAGCTGCTACTAAAAGCTACTCAATGATATTATGAATTAGAAGGACTGCTTAATTTATCTGCAGTTTATCAATGTATACATTTCAATGAAAGTCTAACTCATCTGGCTAGAGGCTAACTTTCAACATAAATGCTTTATGGACTCATAATCATATACATTCAGCGATGATACTTGTAAATGACAGCCTTTAACTTCACTCAAGCTACATTGTCTTTAAGACACAATTTTCATCCCATGTGGGAGACCTATTTCTAAGATCTTACAAGGCCCCTTTCATCACATCCCAAACATCACTAAGTTCACCCCAGTTTGAGGAAATGCTTTGTTCATTAAACAGTTCTGTGCTGCTTTCTTTTCTTGGCAAATCTGATGGAGTAAAGCATGCATACCAAATTCTCAATTATTGAATGCTAATTTCCTTACAGTTTCATGCAGTTCATGCGTTCAGATTAGCTTGTCATATTAAGAAAAAAGCAGCTTGGAAAGGAATTGAAGAAGTTGGGTGTGGAGCAATTTTCTGCTCCATAAAATACAGTTCTAGTTATCAGCAACATATCAGGGGCTGACACATTTCCCCATACAAAACTTATAATTCTTGACACTTTTGTTGCACTTGATTAAAAAGACCATCTCCCTATCACAAGACGATGTTTAAAAAAAGAAGAAAACAAAACACTGTGTTAAAATCAAAGCACTCTCCCTGAGGAAGGGCCAAATTCTTTCCTCATATATACACCTCATGAATTTCAAAGTGATTGTGGTATAATGTGGGCAACAACTGGCCCCAAGTTGGAAAAACAGCACTAACATTATCTTCAGTTTATAGGGACAAATTTGAGCTGATTCAATAGACTGCCACATTAGACCAAGATGTTTTAACTCTGCTTGTTTGTTCGTTTTTCATATAAAGCCACTCTAGCACCACTCCCAAAAGAAACACTGTAGCTGCAATATTAATTATATAGAGAACCAGAATCTGGACAATTTCCCCCCATTTTTCTTTGCCTGAAGCAGCAAAATGATCAGCAAATTGGGTCTCACTTTCATACAGTTCTGCATGCTGCTAGAATGCGCTAGTGTTTAGGGAACACACATTGTTTGAAATCTCTAGCCCTTATAAAACATTTCGAATTAGATTTTCCTTGTCATTTGTATATGAATCGACTACATTCATTGGGTTATGTATGCTGCCTCTGGTGGTTTACTTAATCGGTACAAATTCTTCATTTTCTTTCTTTGTAGCTCAGGGGATCAGATCTTGTACCTGATTTTGTTATACCGGCCCATTGCTGTCACTAAAAATTGGGCTGGGGTAAAAATATCCATAATATAAATCAACACCCCCCCCCACATTTAATTCTGATTATAAATATTTAACATGCACAAGGGGAAAAAAGAAATAAAACTCCACCAAATTACAAAAAAAAAAAAGTGTTTGAAAAGGAGCCATGATAATTCAGATTTAACTATCTGAATGGTCAATTAGACGAGAGACTGTACGATGAACACCTCCCTGCATCTCAGTGCTCCCAAGGGTGGCTCTATGAAGTCTGAAGGAACACCACAATCACAACACAAACGGCCACAATTTTCAAGAAAGCTTAGCATCCACAGCTAGGGCCAGATTTACAAAAGTGTTTAGCATAATACATGTCACAATGGGAGCTTCTGGGTGTTGACTGAGCAATTTTGTGAGCCTGACCCAGATTGTGGATACTGAGCACATGGAAATTTTAGTCCAGATCTTTTTTGAAAAAGTGGCCTTTAATGTTATTTGGGGGGCCCTTTAAATAACTCTCATCTAATTCAGTGTCTTTATAAAATCAATATCACATATCTCTCCCTGCTCTGTTCTTTTAATTTTGTTATGGGGGGTGGGTGGACAAGCAACATGGTCACATCTGATTATTATTTATATTACAGTAACCTGCTCCCAAAAGCTTATATGAAAATATTTATGATACAGATAGGTCTAAATCAAAACAAACCCCTCCCCAACACCCTGAATGTTGGAGATTTTCAGATCCAAAATCAGATTTAAAATTAAACTTAACATATTTGTAACTGCTACTGACAAGAAGAAAAAAGCAAACAAGAACATTTCAGGCTTGCGCACAGATCTAAATGCAGAGTGTTAAGGTATTGTTTTGTGTATCAACATGGAGCTACTGTAAGGGTATCTCCAAAAATATCAAATAATATTTCAGCTTAAAATCATTTTCCTGAAAAGAGCAAGTTCCTAAACTTGTTTTTCCCCCATTCCAGTTATTCAGCCTGAAATGCAAAATAATGTTTCCTCATTACCGGTTTACACAGAAGCTGTGATTGTAATAAAGAAAACTCAGAAATATCAAGACTTTAATTTTTAAGACCACTTAAAAATCAGTAGTTCCTGTCCACTGTTGTAATCAAAGGCTTTCCTAAAGTTCAACAAAAATGTCAATATCCACAGTATTTGAATGTGAATCTACACTGAACTTTATTTAATTTTATTTTCTTGGCAGCAATTTCTTATTCTTTTGGTCTCTTAACAGAAGAAGAGCATCCAAAAATGGGTACCCATGTGTCATTTTTTCACTACCAGCAGTACTTTTTTCTAATACATTTTCATGAGTAAGAAGAAAACAAGGGAACACACATTTCCAAGGCAATGCTTTTGCTAGATAACATGTATGACTGAAGCAGGAGACCCAACCAGTCAAAAGGGCGGCTAGTGAAGCTCTAGCTCACAAAGGCCCCACTCACAAAGCTCTTAATTAAGGGAGATGTCCAGTCTCATCAATTGGCTGGGATGGAAACTAAACCAGAAAGAGGCACAAGAAATTGTCTGCGCAACTAGGTGAATTCCCTGGCTGGCTGCTACTATGGACCCTGCCTACTTGCCAATCTCCTGCCTCCCAGCCTGCCCTCCTTATCCCAGACCCCCATCTCTTCCCAGCTCCTGCTTTCCTGCCTCACTCCAGGTCCCTGCTCCTACACCCCACCCCTAACTTGACTCCTGACTCTGTTCCAGCTCTGACCTTTGGCTTGGCACCTGACTGTGACCCCAGCTCTGGTTCCTGGATCCTGACTCTGACCATTAGACATGACCACCCACACCCTTGAGCCTCCACAGTGAGATTTAGAGAGGCTGTACTAAAAGTTTGATATCACAAAATGCAAGATGTTGAGTGCCACCAATGAACTGTTCAGCATCCCTAGCCCCAAATTCGTTAAATGAGTGTTGAGGACATAGAATTATAGAAATGGAGTGGAAGGGACCTTGACAGGTGCCCTAGTCCAGTTCCCTGCACTGACGCAGGACTAAATATTATCTAGACCATCCCTGACAGGTGTTTGTCTAAACTGTTCTTTAAAACTTCCAATGAAAGAGATTCCACAACCTCCCTAGGCAATTTGTTCCAGTGCTTAACTACCTCTATAGTTAGGACATATTTCCTAATGTCTAAACTAAATCTCCCTTGCTGCATTTAAGCCCATGACTACTTGTCCTGCCCTCAGTGGATAAAAAGAACAATTTATCACCCTCTTATTTATAACAACCTTTTATGTCCTTGAAGACTGTTACCATGCCCCCTGCACTAGTGCTCTCTTCTCCTGATAAATAAACTCATTTTTTCAATCTTTCCTTGTAGGTCATGTTTTCTAGATCTTTAAATCATTTTTGTTAATTTCCTCTGGACTTTCTCTAATTTGTCCTCATCTTTCCAGAAGTGTGGTACCCAGAACTGGACACAGTACTCCAGCTGAGGCTTTATCAGCGCTGTGTAGAGTGGAAGAATTACCTCTCGCATCCTGGTTACAACACTCTCCTCTGGATTCCCTCAATTTGTCCACATCTTTCCTAAAGTGTGGTGCCAGAATTGGACACAGTTCTCCGGTTGAGGTGGAGTAGAGAAGGACAATTACCTCCATGTCTTACATATAACATTCCTGTTAATACATCCCAGAATGACAATAGCTTTGTTCATAACTGCACAGTTGACTCATATTCAATTTGGAATCCACGGTAGTCCCCAATCCTTTTCAGCAGTACTAAAACCTAGCCACTAATTCCTCATTTTGTAGTTGTGCATTTAATTTGTGATCTCTAAGGGCTTGTCTACACTTACAGAGCTGCAGAGGTGCAGCTTGTGATGCTGTAGCACTTAGTGAAGATGCTACCTACACCAACGAGAGACCTTCTCCTGTCAGTGTAGGAATTCCACCTCCCCGAGAGGCAGTCGCTATGTCAACGGGAGAAGCCTTCCCATCAACATAGCACTGTCTACACCAGGGGTTAGGTTGGTATAACTGCATTGCTCAGGGGTGTGGATTTTCCACACCTCTGAGTGACATAGTTATATGGACATAACTTGGTAGTGTAGACCAAGCCTAAGAAAATTACTTTGCACTTATTTTTACTGATTTTCATCTTATTGAATACAGACCAACTCTCTGATTTGTCAAGGTCCTTTTGAATTCTAATACTATCCTCCAAAGTGTTTGCAACCCCTCCCAGTTTGGTGTCATCTGCAAATTTTATAAGCATACTCTCTACTCCATTATTCAAGTCATTAATCAGGACATTGAATAGTACCAGACACAGGACTGACCCCTGAGGGATCCCACTAGATATTCCTTGCCAGTTTGACAATGAACCATTGATAATTGCTCTTTGACGATGGTCTTTCAACCAGTTGTGCACTCACCTTATAGTAATTTAATCTAGATTGCATTTCCCTATTTTGCTTATGAGAATGTCATGTGGAACTGTGTCAAAAGCATTAGAAAAATCAAAATATATCAGACCTACTGCTTCCCACCCCCCCATCCACTAGGCCAGTAACCCTGTCAAAAATGGAAATTAGCTTGGTTTGGCATGTTATGTTCTTGATAAATCCATGCTGGTTATTACTAATAACCCTATTATCCTCTAAGTGCTTAAAATTGATTAATAATTTCTTCCAGTATCTTTCCAGGTAACGAAGTTACATTGACTGGTCCATAATTTCCGGGGTCCTCTTTGTTCCCCTTTTTAGAGATAAATAGAATATTTGCCCTTCTCTACTCCTCTGGGACCTCATCCATCCTCCAGGAGTTCTTTAAGATAACTGTTAATGGATCTGAGATTGCTTCGGGTAGTTCCTTAAGTACATTAGAATAAATTTCATCAGGCCCTGTCAAATTAAATACATCCCACTTATCTAAATATTCTTTAACCTATTCTTTCCCCATTTTGGCTTGTATTCCTTCCCCCTTATTGAAGATATTAATTGAGTTGAATATCTGGTCACAATTAACCCTTTTAGTGAAGACTGAAGCAAAACAGGCGTTAAATACCGAATATTCTTGATGTCATCCATTATTAGCTCTCCTTCCCTGCTAAGTAGAGGACCTACACTTTCCATCATCTTTCTCTTGCTCCTAATGTATTTAAAGAACCTCTTCTTATTGCCTTTTACATCCCTTGCTAGGTATAACTCATTTTGTGCTTTAGCCTTTCTGATTTTTTTCCCCTGAATACTTGTGCCATTCTTTTGTACTCCTCCTTGGAAATTCGTCCATGCTTCTGCTTTTTGTAGGATTCCTTTTTTTATATTTTCAGGTCACTAAAGAGCTCTTCATGGAGCCACATTGGCCTCTTACTATTCTTCCTAGCTTTCCTTCACATCAGGATAGTTTTCAGTTGTGCCTTATATTGTCTCCTTGAAAAACTGCCAGCTCTCCTGAATTCCTTTTTCTGTTAGATTTTCTTCCAATGGGACCTTACCTATCAGTTCTCTGAGTTGGTTAAAGTCTTCTTTTTTGGAGTCCATTATCCTTATTCCACTGCTCTCTCTCCTTCCGTTCCTTAGAATAACGTAAACTATCATTTCATGATCACTTCCACCCATATTGCCTTCCACCATCAGATTCACTACTAATTCCTTCCTGTTGATCAGAATCAAGCCTAAAATGGCTCCCCCAAGGTTTCTTCCTCCACTTTCTGAAACAAAAAGTTGTCTCCAATACATTCTAAAAACTTAATGGAAATTTTGTGTTTTGCCATATTGCTTTTCCAACAGATGTCTGTGTAGTTGAAGTCACCTATTACTGCCAAGTTTTGTATTTTGGATATTTCTGTTAAGTAGCTCATTTCTGGGTGTCCCTGGCTGCTTGGAGTCTCAAACTGAGCACCCAATGCTGAGGTTCCCAAAATTAAGGGATGCTTTTGAAAAATTACGTCTTCACTTTTCTGTACTTATATTTCCTAATCTGTATAATGGGGATAAACGTGTTTATGCCCTGGGGTAAAACACGTTTAGATCTATGGCTGTAAAGTAATACAAGTACTAAATATAACTATTCTATAGTAAATATACAGCTCCCTTCAAAAACAGCATTGGGTATTATTC
This sequence comes from Macrochelys suwanniensis, assembly GCA_033296515.1. Taxonomy (NCBI): domain Eukaryota; kingdom Metazoa; phylum Chordata; order Testudines; family Chelydridae; genus Macrochelys; species Macrochelys suwanniensis. The sequence continues at coordinate 37,419,397 of CM065776.1, forward strand.
CTCATCCTCTCCCTCTGATCACTCTGTGGGAAGCTGATCTTTTTGCTGATGCCAGACCAGCTACTGAGAACAGGCTGCCCTCTCTTCATTCACACCCCACCTCAAAAATTCAGCTCAGATCCCATTTTTCCCCACAGTGTACAATTGGGGAGCTGTCAGCAAGCACCCCACACTGGAGTTAATTATTATCTACCCTTGCCTCATGTTCATGTCTACTTTCACACTCTTAGAGCTTATCTACATGGGGAAAGTTACCGACATAGCTTCTGTGGACTAAGGTATTCTGCGATAGCTATTCCGGAACAGCTCCCCATGTGGACATTCTATTCTGCTGAAAGAAGTAAAATAATTTTTATTCCAGAATAGTGTGTCCATGCAGGAGAGCTATTCAGGAATAGCTAAAATATAGCGGAATAATTATTCCAGAATAGCCGTGTTGGTGGATTTCTTCTGGGTAGACTAAGCCTTTGAATAAAGATTTTATTGTTGTAACAACTGTGCTTGGTCATACGAATGACACAATATAAAATTTTAATTGTATTGTACTGTGCATGGGAGACAAAAAATACAGAATGCTGTGTTTAGCAGTAAGGTATTTTTTGATAAATGCTGTCCTCAAGAAAAAGGGGCTGTGGGAGTGTTACAGAGTTTTACTTTATATTGAAGAGATGCTTGTTTGGTATTTGTTTATTAGCTTACATGCTCTAAGTAGGGCTCTCAAGCGATTAAAAAAATTAATCGTGAATAATTGCGCTCTTAAACAATAATAGAATACCATTTATTTAAATATTTTTGGATGTTTTCTACATTTTCAAATATATTGATTTCAATTACAACACAGAATACAAAGTGTACAGTGGTCACTTTATATTTATTTTTTATTACAAATATTTTCACAGTAAAAAACCAAAGAAATAGTGTTTTTCAATTCATCTAATACAAGTACTTTGGTGCAATCTCTTTATCACGAAAGTTGAATTCGCAAATGTAGAATTATGCACAAAAAAAACTACATTCAAAAATAAAACAATGTAAAACTTTAGAGGCTACAAGTCCACTAAGTCCTACTTCAGTCAATCGCTCAGACAAACAAGTTTGGTTACAATTTGCAGGAGATAATGTTGCCCATTTCTTATTTACAATGTCACCTGAAAGTGAGAACAGGAGTTTGTATGGCACTGTTGTAGCTGGCGTCACAGGATATTTACGTGCATGATGCGCTAAAGATTCATATGTCCCTTCATGCTTCAACCACCATTCCAGAGGACATGCATCCATGCTGATGACGGGTTTTGCTCAATAATGATCCAAAGCACAGGGGACCGACATATGTTCATTTTTATCATCTGAGTCAGATGCCACCTGCAGGTTGATTTTCTTTTTTTTTTGGTGGTTTGGGTTCTGTAATTTTCTCATCGGAGTGTTGCTCTTTTAAGACTTCAGAGAGCATGCTCCACACCCAGTCCCGAACAGATTTTGGAAGGCACTTCAGATTTTAAACCTTGGGTTGAGTGCTATTTTTATGTATTTTAATGTATTTTAATGCATTTTTATGTAGCTATTTTTAGAAATTTCACACTGGTATCTTCTTTGCATTTTGTCAAATCTGCTGTGAAAGTGTTCTTAAAATGAACTGAACATGTGCTGGGTCTTCATCCAAGACTGCTATAACATGAAATATATGGCAGAATGTGGGTAAAACAGAACAGGAGACATACAATTCTCCCCCAAGATGTTCAGTCACAAATTTAATTAACGCACTATTTTTTTAACGAGCATCATCAGCATGGAAGCATGTCTTCTGGAATGGTGGTCAAAGCATGAAGGGGCATATGAATGTTTAGCATATCTGGCACATAAATACCTTGCAACTCCGGCTACAAAAGTGTCATGTGAACGCCTGTTCTCACTTTCAGGTGACGTTGTAAATAAGAAGCAGGCAGCAGTATCTTCCATAAATGTAAACAAACTTTTTTGTTTTAGCGATTGGATGAACAAGAAGTAGGACTGCGTAGACTTATAGGATCTAAAGTTTTACATTGTTTTGTTTTTGAGTGCAGTTATGTAACAAAAAAAATCTACATTTATAAGTTACACTTTCACAATAAAGAGATTGCACTGCAGTACTTGTATGAGGTGAATTGAAAAATACTATTTTTTTTGTTTATCATTTTTACAGTGCAAATATTTGTAATAAAAAATAATAATATAAAGTGAGCACTGTACACTTTGTATTCTGTGTTGTAATAGAAAACAATATATTTGAAAATGCAGATAAACATCCAAAAATATTTAATAAATTTCAATTGGAATTTTATTGTTTAACAGTGCGATTAATCACAATACATTTTTAAGTGCGATTTTTTTTTAGTTAATCGTGTGAGTTAACTGCGACTAGTCAACAGTCCTAGCTCTAAGCAATCTCACTTCAGAATATCCGTTTATTGCCCCAGCTCCTTTGCTTCTCTAGGAGGCTATTTCAATGGCCATTGAAGCCTCTTGTGGATCTTGTTTTATCACATTCTGATCACTGGGAAATAAATTCACTGTTTCCCTGCTCCTTACTGGACAATGGCAGGACTTCCCAATGCCCAAGTTAAATGCTGTATTAAGGATATCACAATAAATGTTCATTGCCTTCCTCTATGGGGTCTGAGTATAAGGAAGGAGATTCTGTTCTTTTCTGTCCTGTTTCTTGACTCAATCTGGTAAAACAGCTTTTAGGGCCATTCTCTACTTTACAGCAGTCAGATCCACTACTCGTCAAATCTTTCATTTTTGATTATTGTGGATGGGTTTGTCTTGTAGTCTCCGAAGTACCTTCTTATGACTACTTGAAAAAAATTCTGTAAGTACTCAATCCAAAATTAAATATTAATTTCTGTATATTCTTAAGCACTTTCAAAATGCCTGTGTTATTAGTTCATGTGGTATTTTAACTATTTTCCCAAATTGATTCTGCTCCACTGCAGATATACAATATTTATCCCAATGGGAGATAAAAATCCAGAGCTGTGTTATTTTACAGGAATGACAATTGATACACAATGGTTCATAGAAAAAATGGAGTACTTGGGATGAAGCCACATACAGCAATCTGTCCTTAGCAATCTTTGACCAGGAAATTCAGCTATCTTAATCTGGTGCATATTCCTTTATCACACAACACAGTGAAATACTTTACCAAAGCTAATTTTGGCTTTTAAAGAATAAAAATACTTGCTGGAAATGAAGCTCATGATTTGGAGGATTTTGCTGCTGTCAAGACACACAAAATATAGTTTCCAAACAGGTTATAAAATACGTCAATAGATTACCAAAAAGTGGGTGTTGGGGGAGCTTGATGTGTAGTTGCCATGGTCCAAACTCCCTCCCTTGAAAGGCAAGCTAAACTGTGAAAATGGATTCACTCCCTTCACAGTATCAAGGCAAGGAGGCAATGACTGTAATTTATAAAAATAACCATCCTTTGGACAATGTGGACATCTTTGAAGAGTGGTTGGATAACACAAGAGAATCACTGGAGAAAAATTCTGCATAAAGCAATCCAAGCTGTTGGGAAGGAGAAAACATTTTGCAAATTGAGAGCGGAACTGGCAACGATGATTGATACAATGCAGTGTGCTTCCTAATTACTACTATGTGTTGCATTAAATTTCTGCTATCATTCAGCCACATTGCGTGCTGCACACCACTGGATATTTTATGCTTTATAGTTATTCAGAATTGCCCATTTTGGAATTGAGTGAGGTAATATCTTTTATTGGACTAACTTCTGTTGGTGAGAGAGAGAGACACGCTTTCAAGTTTACACAGAGCTCTTCTTCAAGTCTCAGGGTACGTCTATACTTACTTCCTGGTTCGGTGGGAAGCAATCGATCTTCTGGGATTGATTTATCGCGTCTTGTCTAGACGCGATAAATCAATCCCGGAAGTGCTCGCCGTCGACACCGGTACTCCTGCTCCGCGAGAGGAGTACGCGGAGTCGACGGGGGAGCCTGCCTGCCGCGTCAGGACCCGCGGTAAGTACCTTTTAGTTCGAACTAAGATACTTCGACTTCAGCTACGTTATTCACGTAGCTGAAGTTGCGTATCTTACTTCGAACTGGAGGGTTAGTGTGGACCAGCCCTCAGTGTAAGCTTAAGCCCTGCAGCGGGATTGGGATCCTTCAGGTCCCACAGGACCTGTTGCCAGAATAGTGGGAGTGGATAAAGTCTACTTTGTTGTGAGCGGGATTGGGTGGACAAAAAAACCCAAAACAGACTGCAGTAATTTGCAGGAAAACCCTTTAAAACTTTTAATACTTAAATATAAGTGAGGTATGGAAAGAGATTTGATATCTATAATAACAGGAGTTAAAGTATTTTTTTACATTGTTTAAGCAAGATTTGTTTTATTCTTTTAGTAGTAAAATTGTGTCTGAATTCTGTTTATATATATAATATATTAATCAACTCTGGGTTTTTTTGTTGTTGTTTGTTTTTGTAGGCGCATGGGGGAATCTGTCTCTGCTGAGGAATTTGCAGGATCTAAGGTTTTAGCAGGCAAGAGCGGGATAAAACTGCACGAAACAATGCGGGAGCAGGTGGAAGTAGGAGTGGGTATTACGGGGCGGGATGAGAGTGGGATTAAAAAAATAGCCTCACACAGGGCTTTAGTGCTGAGGTTTCTACCAGGATGCTGTCCCTTGATCCTGCCCGGCAATTCCATGTATGACTATGCCGTCATTTACAGCTATGCAAAGAGGGTGTAAAACATTGCCACTATTTTGATCTGACAGTGCTGTATTTCCAAGTAAATGACTGCATGAGCTGCACAGCGGTGGAGAATCCGCTGGCCATCTTTCGTACCAGTCTCTGGCTAATAACCTTCTGATAAATTTGAAGCCCAACCTCCTTGGTTGCTAACAGAAAAGAGGAGCTTTTTTGTCTCTTCTCCTCTCTCAGAGCCTCCTAGCTGCTGCTGTCAAGGTAGGTGTCTCCACTGCTCTATTCTTCCCCAAGCCTCCTGGCAGCAGGCAGAAGTGGAGAGAGCAAAGAGGTCCCTGTTAGTCTTCCCCTCTCTTAGACCTGTCCCATACATAAAGTTGTATCAGTTTAACAAAAATTAGTTTAAAAACTAATTTAGTTAAACGGGTGCAAATCCTGGGTGGATGTTCCTCTGTTGGTTTGAATCTGGCTTTTTATCAGTAATTTTACAAGCACAAGCTTAATGATAGAACCAGTTTTTAAATTAATTGTATTTAAACTAGTATAATTTATGTATGTAGACATAACCTTAGTCTCCTTTTTTTGATCTTTCTCATGAATAACTTCAGATCCTGCCTCTGCTGCTAGTCAGAGATTTCCCAAGCACAAGCAGCATGAAATGACTGACAGCTTCACTCCCACCCACAAGTAGCAGCAACAAATCTGCGGTGTTATTCATTTTACTCTGCCACTGCTTGTCAAAGCCATGAGCACTGTAACAGCACTGGAGTTGTCTGTTTGCAGAAAACAATATAGTGCTAGGTTACATACTTGATAGAAGGTGATCTACAACCAGAAGGACAAGAATATCTTTAATGAAAACATAAATTCTATTGAAATCAAAGTCTCAGCCCTGCCCCCCCCCCGCCCCGCATACTTGCCACTGATGAGTGGCTGAATTGATTTATCAAGCCTTTTTTTTTGCAGCAGTTCTAGTGCTCTGGTAGCTCAGGATAGTGCTTCAAAAACTGCACAATAAAGGCTGGGAGGTTTTGGTTTTTTACTTTCATAAAGGGACCAATCCTTGCTGTTTCCACAGACAAAGCTCCCACTCACTCCAGTGGGTGTTTCGCCCGAGCAAGGAGGACTGCAACATGGCCCCAAAGCATCAGATCTTGCTCCTACCAAAGTCAATGCATGTTCATGCTTCAGGGGAGCAGGAACAAATCGTAAGACTAAACTTCACACCAAGCAACTGGGGCACACTTGCAAGGCCTGCTCACATAGCCTTTCCTTGGAATAGCCTGCTACAGGTGTCTATTTTTATTCTGTACAACATTTGTCATGCTTCATGATACAATCTGATGTAGATAAAATACCATATCAAGGCTGTCTGGCAAAATAAGTGGACAAAACTGATTTGCAGCAAGCTTTGATACAAACCTACTTCCAGCGAAGTAGCTCAGGAAAATATGAATATAAACTACTACAAATTCTTAATTCCATACCACCTTTAGCAACTATTTGCCAGTCTTTCAGCATACTGTTAAATAACTGCACACTTTTAAAATGCTAATAGCCTTTTCTCCTTTCATTGTTCATACACGTTATAAATAAGATTTGTGTACTTAATCTCTAAGGTTGAAAAGCAAAACACAAATAATTCACATCCACAACTATATTGTATTTTACATAACTGAACTGCTGTTAAATAAATTCTAGATACCAAGGTCAGCAAATGAAGAACTTTTTGAAAAGCCACGATCACAGAGTTATCATTTTGCTCTTTACACTTCAGCTATTCCGTAAAGCTTCCAAATTGTTCCTGCAGCTGATATGACTGTCAGAGTGAATGCAGCAGTGAGGGGATGACAAGACCCAAAATGATGAGCGGCTCAAAGACTTTTTTTTAAAAACTCCTGGTCTCATTCCTGTTTGGGGGACAAGCAGATTTTTATAGCTACATTTACATACTCGCCCCTTGGCCTCTGCATGCAGTGACATTTCTTTTGATTCTTTCTGGTGACATACAAGGAGCAAATATGAATTTAATTATGGTTTCTATCTGCCACTTTAAACCAAAGATAATTAGAACTTCAGATAAGAATATGGAAATAATGGTTTTAACAGGAACTCTGAGAAACATATGCTTGCTCTGTCAGCCCTTGGGCCCTTCCTTCCTAGCTTTCTTTATTAAAGTTAAATGGGGTAGTGATGTGTTGCTGATAATGGGAGCTGCTGAGGTTCCTACTTTAGAATGATACTGTAAATTACAATGCCAAAAGCATCCCCCTTGTCTTTCCTCAGCAAATAAATTCCCAAAAGAACAAGTCCTATATGCTGGATCATATAAGGTCAAACTTTTTTTTGAATACATTTTGAGCATGGCTGTATATCAGAGGCCAAAGAAACAAGGCTCTTTACCTTTGGAGTTTATTACACCAGCTGCAGTTGAAGCCAATCTGGGCAGTGACACAGGGACCACAGCTGTTAAACTGGAGACAGGCTGGGAGATGGATAAATAAATAAAAATTAATACACTCATTAATCTTATAGACAATTCTTACTACATGTACAAAGCAAGAATAAATCCTCTCCAAAATATATATTTAAGCGATCACTGTGCTCACAGATGTGCAGCATGCCTTATCAAAGATAGCCTATTAGCATGTACTATACAGATATATGCAGAGAAGGTACTTTTGATCTTCAGGATTTAATGTGCTTTCCATTTGTAAATTTAATCCCATTTCCAAAAACCTCCTTTCACTAAGGTTGCTAATTTTTTATTTTACTGCTAAGTATTAAGTTATTTCCTTAAATCTCTCTCCTTCTCATTCTTACATTTCTGAGTATAGCTAACATTTAGACATATGCAGATAAGAAGACTGGCAGGAAAGTGTGTAAGAACTATAACTGGATTAGGAAAAAAGGGTGATAGCTACTTTCAATGTATCATAGTGGTACAGCTGGCAACTTAAATGCTAAGATTTCTAAACAATGTAGGTTTACCTTGAGCAAAGAAGGTGGTTGAACTGCAAAACTTGTTTGTGTGTTTGTTTAAGATGGGCTGCACTACACACATACGTTTTTGTGTTTGACTCACAAGCTTGAAATTTACTCCCTTTCTTCATGAAGCAAATAATGGATATATAGACACTCGTTGGAAAATCATTTAGTGCAGTTATCATTCAAGATCTACTGGCAGTTATGATAAAACTCTGATCTGTTAACTTACTTGAAGCACTAGTCAGCTATATAAAGTTTTCAAACCCTCAGATTCTAGGAAAATTTCTGCATTTTCCAACTATTTTGGACCTGTCCATATTAAATTTTACTTACTAGGTAGAGGTATCATCTCAACAGCTGACAGATTGGTAATCTTTGACATCTGTAGCTCCACCCTGTGGTATTCATAAATCGTTCTTCTACGGACATCTACCAGGGAGGAAAACAGGGAGGAGATATTTTTATAACTTATTGTTTTGCAAGCTGCACCGTGAGAAACCAATGGGTTTACCGGTTGCTTGTTATACTACACACACACACACACACACACACACTTACTTCCCCCATGATGCAATTTTAATTTAATAGCTCTAGAATGAGAGATTCATTTGAGAAACCATCAGAGCCTTTCAACAATAAAGGACTATGAAAATGCCGAATGAGCTCTCAGCCATCCATTAACTCATTTAGGCAGAACTTCTAAAGCTGACAGTCAAATTGATTTTAGACTATATTTCAGATATTTCCCCACAGAAGATGTTTCCCAAGCTAGATGGCTTATAGAAACATACTGTCGGAATTCCATTTGTTCTCAAAATCTGCAAACAAAAATGGTTTCATTGCTTAATTTATTTGTTAGCTGGAAGCTACTTCACATCTTAATACTGCAGCCTTTGCTCAAAAGTATTGGATTAGAACTTTTTTAATATTAAAAAAATGAAAAACGTTAAAGGAGCCAAGAAAAGTGTTACTAAAGAGGCAGCTGCATGTGAAATCACTACATAAACTGAAACCAGGTATGTTTCTCAAAGCAGAAGAGTCACTGCAACGTTATAAGTGTACTGTTTTGACAGGCTTTGAACACACAAGCCCAAAGCAACAAAAGAGAAATGTAAAAAAACAAAAACAAAACCCATTTGATTGTTAGTTTCCTATTCAATGTTCTATTATTTATTCTGGTCATCTTCAGTATTCCAGATATTAAGTGTATGGCTGCAAAGCAGACCAGAACATTTGCAAATTAGAAGTATAGACTATACTTCTTGTCTTACATTATAATGATTGACCATTTCCGTAGGCCTTGGATTCAAGGTTAATTTTTTGTCTGAGGCCTGATCAAGCTTCCATTTAAATCACTGCAAACACTCTCACTTCAGTAGGATTAGGACAGAAGAGAAATGAGCAGATTCAGACATTGGATTAACGGATTACCTTGGTCAATTTTGTCAGCTGAGCTGATGGGACGAGAAAATAATACAGAGAACCACAAACCTATGCTTAGGCAGGCTTGTGTTGCCAATTCTGCACCATGCAAATGGGGCACAGCCATATGGTTGGTGTGAGGGACATGTTTTTATGGGCCATTCTGCAATGGACTCTAAGAGTATTGTTGCATCCCCAAATGTTGTTAGGAAATCATATAGCAGCTGTGACAAAAATAAAGTATTTCTCCATCTTCTTCTGGCCGGAAGGTCATGGCCACGTTTTCCGATGCAAAAAGCTTTTTACTTATATATTTATTATACACTGAAATAAACACATTAACAGCAATAAATATTAATTCCTACACAATGCGCACTAGGAGATACACCTAGCTACTGTGCTTGAAGAACTCAGCTTGGCCTGAGTGCATGAGGTTTGCTGGGACAAGTACATGTGCTACCACCAATAGCAAGCAAAAAGCTGTCAAAGCAACTAGCAAGCAGCTGGAACCGCTTGAAGGAGCAGTGAAGACAGCCCCAAGGAGGGTTGGGCTGGGATGTCATGTGAAATCCTGCCCTGCCCTGGCAAGATTCTTTGTGAAGCGAATGCACTGGGCAGCCTCTTTGTTCTCCTCTCTGAACAAGCTTTTAGGTATGAATAGGCAGAATCTTGCTTGCAGACAATAATACTTCTACCTAACTCCCCATAAGGCTTAAGGTGCCATTGCCAATTAATTCAATTTATTTATTTGAGGCTGACTTCTGTTATCATTGAACTACTCCTGGTGGAGGATCTCTGTTTTTATCTTGGATGCAATGATAGTTTATTAAGTCGGTAACATATATTTTGACCACAAAGCCATTCTGATTGGATAGTAGGCAGATCCTGGCAAGGCAAGACATCTGCTGTGGATGTTCTGATACCTGCCAGACTTCCAAAGGTATAGGCGAGGAAACCCTGCCAAAATGAAGCTAATCTGGGCTTGGTTTGGGTAGATCTCCTGCCAGTAGTGAAGAATATGTTCTCCCAGAATGTTTTGTCCAAGAGAAGCACCTGCCAAATCAAAGCAATCAGGGAATGTGTTTGAAATGAATTCCTGCTGATGCCTGAAGCTTTCATTTGTTTTGTTTTGTTTTTTAAATCTGGCTCCTTCTGTCCAAAAAAAGGGCAAATGGATACATAGATATAAATGATGGCATTGGCACTATAAATGAACCCTGCAGCATTCTGTCATTAGCAGAGGTGAACAGTGCAGGTTGGTTTGCCATAACCTTATTATTTCTGAGTCTGTCACAATAAATGCCCAAGGGGGACATGTATGAAACCAGGTATTCAGGCTTTCCAAAATCCCCATGAAACAGTCTGTCACACACCCACCCCGCAGATAATTACTAAAAATACTAATATTATGTAAGATGATGTCTGATATAAAAGCTGATTTATATTCATGCAGAACGCAGCATGACTGCTAATCCCATTAAGCGATACATTTTCAGATGGACGGAGGCTTGACCCTTCCTTTTGGAGAAACAATTGGTACCCACAAAACATAATGTGGGCTTCCATACTGTGGTGACATGTGGTGTAAGAAAGCCTAGCATAGGTAGGAATCTGAGTACTGGCACTCTTAACTACTTGATTTGCGCCTGTAAGGAGGTAGCTGGAAGTACAAGCAGTCAGATTTGTGTATACAGTTAAAACGTATGGAAAATGCAGGTACAGCTTCTTTTGAAAATTTGACTTGAAATGCACTTTTCATCCCCTTTCAAAACTCACATATTTCTCAGGGCTATAATCCTCAGTCCTCTTTTTCCTAAGAGAACAAAAGCCAGAAACCAAACCAAAGCAGAAAAACACAACTGAAGTCCCCAATCCTAGACACATGCATCATTCACTTGGGTGCTGTTGTTGCTTTTCACATGCTGTCTATGTGGGTATTTAACAAACAAGTACAAATACAAAGTCCCTGCCCCCCAGAGTTTGCAGTCTAAGGCCTCCCTTCACCCAGGTAGCTAGGTGCATGCTTAACTGTAAGCATGAGTAGTCCCACTGAAGTCAATGGGACTACTCCTAGACTAAGTTAAGCACAGGCTTAAGCATCTTGTTGAAACGAGGCTTTACGCTGCACGCTCTTGGGGCAGGGACTCTGTATTTATACTTGTTTGTAAAGCATCTATCGTGCTTTTGGAATGACAAAAAAAATAACGCATGTCACGATAGCTTAGATAACCTCAGTGTGCATTAGAAATAAATTTCTGTTAATAGTATTTCCCTGAGCGTGTGTATGAAAATGTTTTACTTTTCTTTTAGTCTTTTTTGTCTCCCACACTTTTTTTTTAATTTGAAAAAGGCTCAATAATGTATAATTCTTCAATAACAGTTTCTACCTTGTGGGCAACTGTTGCATTTACAATATAGTCCAAATGTTACAGATGTAATATCTTTGAATACAAAAACAAAGGCAGATTTCCGGCATAAAAGAACTGAAGAGAAAACTAGCCTCTTGAGATAACTACACACCTCAGCACTGTTGCTAGCCTCTAAAAAGATAACATGCTGTCACAAGGCCAATTGCAATAGTCCTTTCAAGAGATTAAGCAACGTATCTGTAAATTATGTCTAAGATACTGGTCTGATGGCACATTTTTCTCTACAGGATTATCACAGTGGTTTAAATGAAACAATGACATATAAACATTACTTGAATCAGAAGTGCCAGAGTTTACTACATTAGCTACAGAATGCAGAAGGCTCTGCAGATGGTGCAGTAACACAAGAGCAGCAGAGGCTTCTACAAGATATCAAACGGGTTAGCACTTATACTGAACTATTCTGAATGCATATGTTTGACAAATGTAATGACAAATGTAGGTTTCTTCTATTAAATCTATTTCCGTAAAATCTTTCTAATTTTATCTTTACAAATGACAAGGCTTTGGCACTTAAAGACCTCCAGGGATTCAACATCAGCCTTAGAATCAGCAAGAATCATTAACAAAAATAGCTTATCAAGTCAGAGAGTTCTTATGTATTTGTGAATATAAAGGGTGAAAAAAAACCAATGGCCTGTTTACAAATGAGTATGACAGCTCAGTACGAAATAAACAAGCTATGAAGGACATTCAGCTTACACAACCAGTAATTTATGAATCAAATAAAAGTTACAAAAGAGAATAGGGCAAATCTCAGTACACTACGACCTTTAAATCCAGCAACTAGTACTATATATGACCAACTGAGATCTTCATGCCGTAGAAGCAAGTATGAATTTTGGGTTGATCATGCTGCTAGTCCCATATGACTGGCAGCCAACTCCTACACAATGCAAAGGAGTCAGAATGGTCTGAAGATTAATTTCAAAGTAATATTCACCCTTGGCACTTCAAGCACTTTCCATCTTCAAAGGTCTGTAAACTACTAACATTAACTAATAAATCGACAAACAAGAATCTACTGTTTGACACCAGGGAAGTGCTGCTTCCTTATAATGCATGATTATGCATATATGTCTAAGGACTAGTCTAGACTGGCAATGCTAAAGCGCTGCCGCGGCAGCTCTTTAACGTGGCTTGTGTGGTCGTAGCACAGTGCTGGGAGAGAGCTCTCCCAGCGCTCTAAAAACCCACCTCCATGAGGGGAATAGCTACCAGCGCTTTGGTGTACTGTCTACACTGGCGCTTTACAGTGCTGAAACTTGCTGTGCTCAGGGAGGTGTTTTTTCACACCCCTGAGCGAGAAAGTTGCAGCGCTGAACATTGCCAGTGTAGACAAGCCCTAAGGCAGTGTCTACACTGCCCCACAGCTTGGACTACATGGGTGTGAATAGCAGAGTGCACCAAAAGGCGGCACTATAACTCCCCCATGTGGATGCATTAGGTCTGAATGAAAAGGTTCCTCGTTAGCATGAATGTAATCCTGTTAGAAGAGGACTATGTTAACACAAACGAGGGGCCATTTCGTTCATGCCCTCAGCATCTACACAGGGCAGTTACAGTGCAGCACTTTGGTGTACACTGCTATTTATCCCCCATGATCAAAACTGCATGGCAGTGTAGACAAGCCCTAAACCTCCAACCAGGATGTGGGTCCCCCTTTGTACAACAGTCATTTTTAACATTCTCTAGAAGTTACTCAAAACACTGCAAAGTCACCAGCAGTTGGAGGAATTTGCACCTCAGTTCAACAAAAGTTATAAAATCCTGGTGCGAAAGGGATTTTTGAGGACACACAGATGAGATAATCTGTCAATGAGTGAGCCAATGAATTAAGCTCCAAATAATTGTTTTGTGAGTAATGTAGAAAAGCCATCCAGCAACAGACACAATTGAGTGTTTGCCATGTGTAGTTTAGCTGGTCGGGGAAAACACTCAATAGGACAGTATTCTCTACTTCCTTGCATCTTTACTCAATTTGTGGGTTCAACTGAGCTGTGCTGAGCACAGGACCTGGGGCTGGGATAACAAAGTTTTTTACACTAGGGGCGCTCCACATTGCCCAATCTTGGAGAGGGCTGGGAGCCAAGTCGGCCCCTGACTTTAGAGCTGTTTTCACTTCAGGCACATGGTAACAGCCCCCTCAGGAGCTGTTGTTATGTGACCAGAAGATTGCCATTGTGCAGCAGTGCTCTGGCCACACCTCTAATTAGCCAGTGAATCCTCAGGTGCATGGTTAAGCCTTGATATGCAAGTAGGGAGGCAAATTGGGGCTGAGATTTGTGTAGTCATCTACATCTGTGCAAAGTGGGTGTAAAATGCTGCAAGATCAGAATGTTAAACTTTTACACCCACTTTGCACAGCTGTAAATGACCACATAACATGCAAGGCTGCAGGGAATTAGGCCCTTCATTTTAAATGGTGCTGCTTCATAGAATCATAGAATCTCAGGGTTGGAAGGGACCTCAGGAGGTCATCTAGTCCAACCCCCTGCTCAAAGCAGGACCAACCCCAATTAGATCATCCCAGCCAGGGCTTTGTCAAGCCTGACCTTAAAAACCTCTAAGGAAGGAGATTCCACCACCTCCCTAGGTAACCCATTCCAGTGCTTCACCACCCTACTAGTGAAAAAGTTTTTCCTAATATCCAACCTAAACCTCCCCCTCTGCAACTTGAGACCATTACTCCTTGTTCTGTCATCTTCTACCACTGAGAACAGTCTAGATCCATCCTCTTTGGAACCCCCTTTCAGGTAGTTGAAAGCAGCTATCAAATCCCCCCTCATTCTTCTCTTCTGCAGGCTAAACAATCCCAGTTCCCTCAGCCTCTCCTCATAAGTCATGTGCTCGAGCCCCCTAATCATTTTTGTTGCCCTCCGTTGGACTCTTTCCAATTTATCCACATCCTTCTTGTAGCGTGGGGCCCAAAACTGGACACAGTACTCCAAATGAGGCCTCACCAGTGCCGAATAGAGGGGAATAATCACGTCCCTCGATCTGCTGGAAATGCCCCTACTTATACAGCCGAAAATGCCGTTAGCCTTCTTGGCAACAAGGGCACACTGTTGACTCATATTCAGCTTTTCATCCACCGTAACCCCTAGGTCCTTTTCTGCAGAACTGCTGCCCAGCCATTCGGTCCCTAGTCTGTAGCAGTGCATGGGATTCTTCCGTCCTAAGTGCAGGACTCTGCACTTGTCCTTGTTGAACCTCATCAGATTTCTTTTGGCCCAATCCTCTAATTTGTCTAGGTCCCTCTGTATCCTGTCCCTACCCTCCAGCGTATCTACCACTCCTCCCAGTTTAGTGTCATCTGCAAACTTGCTGAGGGTGCAGTCCACACCATCCTCCAGATCGTTGATGAAGATATTGAACAAAACCGGCCCCAGCACCGACCCTTGGGGCACTCCACTTGATACCGGCTGCCAACTAGACATGGAGCCATTGATCACTAACCGTTGAGCACGACCATCCAGCCAGTTTTCTATCCACCTTACCGTCGATTCATCCAGCCCATACTTCCTTAACTTGCTGGCAAGAACACTGTGGGAGACTGTATCAAAAGCTTTGCTAAAGTCAAGAAATAGCACATCCACTGCTTTCCCCTCATCCACAGAGCCAGTTATCTCATCATAGAAGGCAATTAGGTTAGTCAGGCATGACTTGCCCTTGGTGAATCCATGCTGACTGTTCCTGATCACTTTCCCCTCCTTCATCTTAACCTGCTGAATATCAAGAGACAACCAGCAGACACACTTCTTGGAGACTTCAGAAGTTTAACCCTAATGTTCTTTCAGGGCTGTCACTGGAGCAAACAAACCAGAACAAAATCTTTCACGGTTTTAATATACAGAGATGTGTCTTGATTATACTGTACATGCTTGAGTTCCACTATATATTGAGTGGCACTAATTGCACTGAAACTGGAATGTTGTTAATTGATAACTAAACTTCCATTTTTATTTGCATACACAGTATTGTAGAGTAATTTCAGGGTTTTTAAACCTTGGGTTGTCACAGCACACACTTCCTAAAATAGCTGAACCTGCCTTAACAGAGCCCAGTGTCAAACATCACTGGGACAAAGTCCAGCCATTTATGTGTCTTCATTATAGGAGTTATCCCAAACCATTGTTTCCAATAAAAAGACCAGCATGGAGTAGCAACCCACTGTGAGGTTGTATGAAAAACTGAGCATTCACATAATTTTACACTGTACTTTGTTCACTTATGGACTAGGATTCTCAGTGCAGTGTGAGCTCAGCAAGCAGGACACTTGCTCGGTGTTTTAGAGTTGAACACAGTGTCAGGTTGAAGGCAATATTTCTTCATTATTTTCTACATGAGCAATTTAAAAACAATTATTAAAAAAATAGGAAAAAGGTATTGAAAAAGGAGTGTCCTGGAAAAGAGAGGGGGGGCGGGGGGCGGGATTTAAGAGCAGAGACGATAGACCAAGGCATAGAAATAAAACTTGAGAGTAGGAAGAGGGAATGCAGTAGAGAGAGAAGAAGATTGAGACTGGCCTGGGAGTAGAAAGAAAGGGATGGTTTGACAGAGAAGAAAAAAGAATAAGGAACAGTGAAGAGAGGTCGGCAACAGAAGGGCAAGGAGTTGGTAACTGATAGCGGGGATGATGAAGAAAGAAAAGGAAAGAAGACCTGCTGAGAGCAGCTGTAGAATTAGCCAATTATCAGAACTATTGCCAGTCACAGCAATAGCTAACCTGAAGACAGGTATTAAGACTTATAGGGTGCTTTCTTGCAAGACAGAAAAGTTAATTTAAAGAACATTCAGCCTGTCCATAGACAGAACAGAGACATCCCATACACCCATTAGCCAACTCCTACATGACTTTCACTGCCATACTCATCCCTCTTATTACCAATGGCACATCCCTCTTACAGTGTCCTGGATATGTACTCACACCTCACACAAACTCAGGCACATCTGGAATGTAGCAGTTGTTCTGAACTAGCAACACTGCACAGTATTTAGGCTAGGAACATATTCAACCAACAGGAACAATAAAATAAAATAAAAAACGAAGGGGTCTACCAAAATTCCACATCCCACTTACTCTCCCATCCCCCAAAAGCCCCCAAACTGCTTTACAGTAGTAACGGGGCAAATCCTAGAAAACATCCCACGTAAATGAATGCAGAAGACCGAGAACAAAGAGTTGCTACTGCAAAGCCTTTGGGGGTGGAAGGAGAGCCACTCATATTAACATCAGACAAAATGGTCACTTGCCAGAATCACATGCATATTCAGACCTTTGAGTGTTCATCAGAACTGAATTCCAAGCTTGACCCATCACTAAATGTACCACTTTTCATGTTTTGTTTGATAAGAAACCAATGAGTGAATTAAATCCAAACAGCTTTGATGCCCATTTCCTCTGTTGAGGTTTCCTTTAGACAACAAGACTTTGAATGGATTGTACATAGCTTTATCCCACATTTAACAGGAAAACTATAACTAGCGAATGATACATCCTTCCAACGATGATTCCCATCAATTGAGATAAACTGTCTAAACACTAAGACTAAGACTTCTCGGTGAAGAAAAAAAAAATCCTTCCATTTTGTTCCCAATGCTTCTAAACAATCCTTTTTCAGTCTTGGGTAAATGCTTTTTAGAGGAAATAACCAACCATAACAAAGATGAAATGCCTCCAAATCAGATTTTCAGGGAAGCATGTTTATTAATCAACATTAAGCAGTTTTGCCTGACTTTGAAATAAATGCGTTGTTTCATGAATGTTTACAAAATTTATTTTCTCTTTTGGCCAATGTCTGAATGATCCAGCTGTTAGCTCTACATTTTCTTCCATAAAAAGCAGGGTGGTATTCTGAAGTTGTAGAGCCTGCTTTACTGAGGTGCTGAGTTCCCATAATTCTAGTTAAAGTCAGTGGGAAATAAAGATGTTCAGCACCTCTGAAAAACAGACTTATTAGGCCTTTTAACTAGTTCAAAATTGTTGAGGTAAACAGAGGACAACAGCTTTATTCAGTCATGAACATACGGCTATAATCATTTTTTAAATATTATCCCATTGAAACTCTGAAAATACTTTTGGTTTTAATTTTTTCTGGGAGGGTAGAAGAAAAACAATGAAAAAAGCCCCAAATAAACCAGATGTGGTTCTATAAGACATCCAGTGTAGAGAAATCAGTACAGTGATTCACAACATTTATCACTGTGCCACTATGTCTGCAATTTTCCCCACTGAATTGCCAGTTGTGCTGGTTTTTTGTTTTAGATACAAAAGCTTATTATCTGTCTGTGCCTAATAATAGCCAACATACCATGGCTACATTTTGTACTGAACAATGGTGACACAAGTTGAAAAGATCAAATGTAAATCAGCTGCTGCCTACCATTTAGAAGCCACCAAAGAATAAACTCTCTTGTATAACAGAAGATGAACTGACCCAAAATGAAGAATTTTGGAAATAAGTCAAAGAAATTTCACTTTTGGCATTTTGAGTTTGCATCCACTGATGCTAGAATATCTGGAAAAGTTTTGATTATATGTCCGATAAAGGTCCTGGTAAAGTGAGGTTCACCTCAGGTTTCTCACACCCATTAGCCTGTACTATAGAGGAAAATGCCAGAAATGCCATATATAGAGAAAGTGAATCCTTTTGACAAAGACTAACGAGGATTATAAGTACACAAAAGGTCAAACACCTAGTTGTGTATTTAAAGAGAGCTTTGCTCAGTCAAGAGAAGTTCAACTGGTTGAACAATGTAAAAACACCCTGCACATATTATGTGCTACTTCTCTGCTGCTCCGTGGAAGGAAAATGCTTGCTCCTTACAGTGAGAAAGCACTCGGTTACTGTACATTACTGGTGTAAATCTAGAGAATGTTATTTACTTCATTATAATTATACTGGATTTATACTGGTATGCCTGAGAACAGGTTCTGACCAGTTACACTAATATACATTCAATGCAAAGCCAAAGGCTTTATTTTTCTGGAACAAGCATTTATTGTAGAAAGTGCAAGGAACCTCACTCTCAATCTATACAAATTCTAATTCATTTACCTTCTATAGTACACCAAAGCAGGTCTGAAGTGTTGAAATAGATTCCAAACCCCTCTCTGGATAATGTTCTGTTTCTAAGGGCTGGTCTACACTATGGGGGAGGAGTGGGTGGGTCGATGTAAGGTACGCGACTTCAGCTACGTGAATAAGGTAGCTGAAGTCGACGTACCTCGCTCAACTTACCTCGCCGTGTGGACCCTGCAAAGTCAAAGGCTGCCGCTCCCCCGTCGACTTCGCTTCCTCCTCGCATCGGGGTGGATTACTGGAGTCGACGGGAGCGCGTTCTGGGATAGATTTATCGCGTCTAGATTAGACGCGATAAATCAATCCTCAAAAGATCGATTGCCGAATCGGGCGGGTAGTGTAGACAAGCCCCAAGTCACTAATGGGACTGATCTGCCACGAGTGTATACTAGCTATCTATGCTGTGTATACTAGCTAGCTACACTTCAAGTAGCATTTAACTTAATTTTCATTATAATTCCACAGGAAATATGCCCTTGTCCCATTGCCATAAATGGAAGTGGCACCAAGCGAGCAGGTTGAAACAACAGCTTTTCAAGCATCAAGAGAAAAGGCGTACAAGAAGACTGAGGGCATTTCCCCAACTTCGCAGTATGAAGTCAACCAGTTCCTGAGCATGACATGGAGGTTGCTGAACATTTAACATATAAATCAACACAAATTATGAACCATAAGCTCTTTTGTAAAGGGGTTATAAAGGAGTCCCTATGTGAAATTCATATTCCAGTTTACAGTTTCCCATCCTGTTTAGCCAGCTGATGCAAAGTCCTAGCTAAAATATTAGACAAGAACTAATAACACAGCTATAGGAACTCTGTGCCTTCTTCAGGGACAAAGTAAGCAGCAATTTATATTCTCTCTGTGTCCTAAAGAACCAACAAATAAACTAAAACTACTATTATTTTATTTCACTTTTGCAGTAATTGACTGGAACCATGGTTGATTTAACACCTCTGAAAGACAAGAATGCGAGAGCATGCATACTTAAAGAGCAGCTGACATTGGTTCTCTACAGGCCAACACTATTTAACAGTTCTGTCAGGATACTATTATATTGCTGGCACATACTAATATAAACTTGTTCTGTTGAAAGTACTATTTGACTCCAGGAAAGTCAACTGCAAATTGGCCATTCCCTTGAATAATACTACCTCCCTCAAGAGCTGCAAGCTAGTAAGCAACAGAGTTACCAAGAATTTCTACCCTTCACAAAACAGTACTCTCCTATAAGTGAAGAAGTCAAAGTAGCACAACCTAAAGAGTACAGTAGGTAGTGTAGAAAGGAAACAATCAAAATGGCTGCTTCAATTCCACTGTTTAGCGCCTCTCACCAATTTCCAGTTTGCTTATCTGCCATTTACCAGAGATGACAAAATGAACAGAATAAGACACTCTTAAAATGACACTCTATGATATGTGGGTTGGTAAATTAGTGTCACTTCATAAAATCAGGGGAAAAAAACAACAAACAACCCCTCCCCCGAAACCACCCATGTATCTGAAAAGTTAATATATCCTCAAAATTAGCCATTACAAATATTGTAACCATGAAATTCATTTAGATTACTATACATTCAAACATAATAATGTTAGGGAAAAGTAAAATTGGGTACGTGTGAGAGATGCTTATATGTAGACAAAAATTCAAGCTAGAGTGATGTCTGAGGCATAACACATGCATGCCATATGTTCTACATGTGTAAATATAAGGAAAAGTCCTTTCAGTCGTGTCTAGTACAAGGGATTAGATGCAAGAGACCTGGTTTCCATTTGCAGTTCTTCTACAGGTTTGCTGTGTGATCTTGGGCAATTCCTTAGGCTGTAATCCAATGCCATTAAAATAAATTAGAATATTTTCACTGATTTCAAAGAGTGTTGGATCAAATCCTTAGGGCTTACTCCCAAACGGCAATGAACACCTACAACTTTTATCCACTCAGTTTGGGCGGCCCTTATCCACTTCAGCACCTTAGAATATAAAGTGAGGATAACAATCCTTACCCATTTTGCAAAGCACTGAACTCTTGAAATGAAAGAATCCACACAAGCAGATATGTTTTCCATTTGGTAATGTTACCATTTGCCATTAAATGACATGTGTCAGGCCAGACTTACTCCTGCTGGTGCCGGGATAGAAAAGGCATTTGTAAGGGTTGAATGAAGCTTTAATTTCCATGGTAGCCCAGCCTGCAGGCTGCTTTGGGGATGGGCTGAATCGGGTCAGCTCACATCAGGTTTGGCTATGCCACATCCCTGCCAGCATCGTCCACTTTGGGGTCTGCTATACAGTCCCATAGCACTCGGGACAGTCTTGGGCAGCTTGTTTCATTGCAGCTTTTTTCCAAGAATCTCCTGCTGCCAGGGGCCTTCCCTAAGGTGTAATGGGCAATCTGGCCCAAAGTATGTATGTAAAAACAGCACACCTAGAAAATGAAGTGTGCATTGGAATCCTTAATGGTGCAACTGAAGTCGAGCTATGATCAAGGTATACGAACACCAAGTGATAAAATAAGGAGTGATGACTAGTCTTAATTTTAAGTAAGATGAGTGTTTTATAACACCTTTAACCTCAGAGAAAATAAAAATGCAAATTGAAGTGTAACTGAAAAGATTATGCAAACACAAAACACTAGTTAATTTCTGTGTCTTCTCTCCCATCCCCTCACTGTAAAGAAGGTATGTGGTCTGACGTTCACAGTGTGGAATGCGTTTTCAGAAAAAAAATCCAACTATGAAAGGATGATTTTATCTTTCACCTGGGTACAAAGGCATTCTATGCACAGATTATTTGTTCCCATTTATTAATAAAGAAACATATTGTACCAACGAAGGTGGAAGGTCCTATATGGAATACAGAATTGCATAGGTTGATTTATTTGACTTTGTCTGACTCTTTAATTATTTTATTTTACTTAAGTCATCAGTTCAAGAGAAATAACAAAACAGGAAGCCACAGTGGGATCTGTAAATCATATAAAATTGCATTTGAATTAACAAACTGAAATTAGCTAAGTGATTTGTTGTTCAGTTAAATCCGCCTCCATGCAAAATTTGTTTCCCCACCTCCACACTGGTTCACATCATGCAGAACTTTTATTACATACTGGGAATTTGCTGGATCCTATGCACCACCACAAATGCATCTGACAGTCCCACTTTCACTGGGTGATTGGCTGAACTTATCTGTGTCACCGAGACAGGAATCTGGAAGAGAAAATAGATTGATGTGCATTAAATATTAATTTTTTACATCAAGAAATTCAAGTCTAAAAATAACAGTACTGCCAGAATGAGCACATGGTGTGTGTTTAACAGATATAAAATAGAAGTTTAAACATATTATAAGAAGGATGCAGCATGCCTAAAAGAAGTTTTAATACAGACTGAAACTGTTGATTTTAATTTTTATTTTATCCTACTTTGATTTATAGCCTATTTAACAATATTCACATAATCACCTCTTTTTTAAAACAAAAGATTTCTTTCCTTCCTTTTGTGTTCAGCTAGACTGGGCAATGATAATTGTTACAATGCTGTATGGGTCTGCAGCCAAATAGACGGGAACGATACTGCCCTAGAAAAGTATTAGCTTCCATGTTTATTTTAATGGGAGGGTCAACTTGATGGCTT
This sequence comes from Macrochelys suwanniensis, assembly GCA_033296515.1. Lineage (NCBI taxonomy): Eukaryota > Metazoa > Chordata > Testudines > Chelydridae > Macrochelys > Macrochelys suwanniensis. The sequence continues at coordinate 37,441,661 of CM065776.1, forward strand.
AATTATATGAACTTAATATCTACTATTAAATATTGATCAGCGTAGCAAACTCATCCAGATGACATATGTATCCTCCTTAGGAATCTTTATATCCTGGCATTCCATTCAGGGCCGGCTCTAGGCACCAGCTTCCCAAGCTGGTGCTTGGGGTGGCAGGTGAGAATAGGGCGGCAGTCTGAGTCCCGTGGCAGCAATTCGGCGGCAGGTCCGCTCTTCCCGCCACCCAATTGCCGCCGCGGGACTCGGACTGCCGCCCCATTCTCGCCTGCCGCGGCGGCAATGGGGCGGCAGGTCCGCCGCTCTCCCCTTGTTGCTGCGGACTGGGACTGCCTGCGTCGGGGGCGGGGCTGCCGCCCCTGCTTGGGGCGGCAAAATTATGAGAGCCACCCCTGATTCCATTTACTTTTTCATAGAATCATAGAATATCAGGGTTGGAAGGAACCTTAGGAGGTCATCTAATCCAACCCCCTGCTCAAAGCAGGACCAATCCCCAATTTTTGCCCCAGATCCCTAAATGGCCCCTCTCAAGGACTGAACTCACAGCCCTGGGTTTAGCAGGCCAATGCTCAAACCACTGAGCTATCCCTCCCCCAACTGGTGCAACTGTTCCTGGAATATTTTATATAGTTCTTTCTCCACAGTTTGGGAAAGAGACAGAAAAATATAAGACTATATTCAGGTTAGTAGAAGCACTGGAGGACAAAACATATGAAAAGAGTCTGAAGGAACCACATTTTCATAGTCTCCAAAATATAACACTCAAAGGGGATATAATCACAGTCTAGAAAACTCCTTCAAAGTGAGAGTATAAATGAAAGAATGGAATTAATCACAGCCTCAGAAGACTGCAGGACAAAGGAGGAAAAGCTTAGGCTGCATATGAAAGAAATATTCTTAAGGAAGAGAGACCATAAAAGGCACCATCTGTTTAGTTATTCAAGACCAGGTTAAATAAGACATTGGTGGGGGAAGATGTACTGAATAAGTTCTGTAAGATACAGAGGGGTCAAAGTAGATGAGCTAAGTAACCAGAGTTGTATGGTCACAAAAAGGTAGAGGTGTGTGTGTGTGTGTGTGTCCACAAAACTGGTAGATGGAAACACAAATAGAGCCATCTGCACAAAGATTTGGAGCAGAAATATCTTCACAGATTTTGCCAAATTCCCTGCAGTTTTTGGCTTTCGTGTGCTCATTATAATGAGATGTTAAGCATGGAATCAATCTCTAACACATAGCAAGGGCTAACAACCCAAGATCCTAAAGTTCAAAACCAATAAACTGGATTGGAAATCTAATTAAATGTTTTCCAATAATGCTTTCATATCGAGTCTGTCACAGGGTAGCACCACAGAAATGGGGCAGACCAGCATGGAACCTCGCAGGTTACTGCAGTTCAAGAAGGGGCAAGGACGATAGGGTTCTCAGGAGGCGTATGCTTTTGTTGTTGGGGGGGAGGGGTAAGGACATTAGAAGGTACTGCCCCACTAAGAATGTAGATTGTAAGAATGTAGACTGACACTGAAGATTTGGGTGCCCCAGTCAGAGGCGTGCAAAAGGGGGAAGAGGGAAAGCAGTGGCACGGCCTCCCCAATAATTGTTGGGGGCAGAGAATTTCTCTGGCCCCAGGGCCAAAGGCAGGGAAGAGTGAGCTGCTCCAGGGGCTGGGGGTGGGGAGGAGAAGAGCGAGCTCCTCCTGGGGCAGGGGTGTGGGGAGAGCCAGCTCTTACCGGGGCTGGGGCAGGGGGTAGGGAAGAGGTAGTTCCTTCGGGGGCCAGGGTCTGGGCAGGGGTGGGGGGAGGAGGGGAGAGGAGGAGAAGAGCGAGCTCCTCTCGTGGCAAGGGTGGGGGGAGAGCCAGTTCCTGCCAGAACTGGGACGGGGGCGGAGAGGGGTGGTGGAGAGAAGAACGAGCTCCTCCTGGGGTGTGTGGGGGAGCCAGCTCTTGGTGGGGAGGGGGCACAGACATGCCCCTCCAAAAGAGGTCAGATTTAAATTCCTGCACACGCCCCTGCCCCAGGTAGTGGTGTGACTACTGGGAGGTTTGGACCAGGATGGGTAGGAGGGGACCTGAGTGTTTCAGGTGAGCAAAAATGGGACACATAAGGTGGTTCGGCTCTTTGAAGAGGGAATTTGGGAAAGATGGTGTCTGTGGAGGTGGAAAGCCTTGAAGAGTGAGGGAAAAGTTTCCCAGATGGAGGCACTGACACAGAGGAGGGTACTGGGGAGCGGAAGCTAGTGGCAGAGGTAAAACACTGTATAGTTGGAACTTCTGTGATTTCAATTATAACACAGAATACAAAGTGTACAGTGCTCACTTTATATTATTTTTTATTACAAACATTTGCACTGTAAAAAAAGATGAGGAAAAGAAATAGTATTTTTCAATTCACATCATACAAGTACTGTAGTGCTACTTCTTTATCGTGAAAGTGCAACTTACCAATGTAACTCTCATTACAAAAATAATGTGTTAATTAAATTTGTGACTGAACTGCTGGATCCGAGGAACTACAGGCCAGTCAGCCTCACCTCATGGAATCATGGAGCAGTTCCTCAAGGAATCAATTCTGAACCACTTAAAGGAGAGGAAAATGATCAGGAACAGTCAGCATGGATTCACCAAGGGCAAGTCATGCCTGACTAACCTAATTGCCTTCTATGATATAACTATCTCTGTGAATGAGGGGAAAGCAGTGGACGTGCTATTCCTTGACTTTAGCAAAGCTTTTGATACGGTTGACCACAGTATTCTTGCCAGCAAGTTAAAGAAGTATGGGCTGGATGAATGGACGGTAAGGTGGATAGAAAGCTGGCTGATCATCGGGCTCAACGGGTAGTGATCAATGGCTCCATGTCTAGTTGGCAGCCAGTATCAAGCGGAGTGCCCCAAGGGTCGGTCCTGGGACCGGCTTTGTTCAATATCTTCATTAATGATCTGGAGGATGGCGTGGACTGCACCCTCAGCAAGTTTGCAGATGACACTAAACTGGTAGGAGTGGTAGATATGCTGGAGGGCAGGGATAGGATACAGAGGGACCTAGACAAATTAGAAGATTGGGCCAAAAGAAATCTGATGAGGTTCAAGGACAAGTTCAGAGTCCTGCACTTAGGATGGAAGAATTCCATGCACTGCTACAGACTAGGGACTGAGAAGCTAGGCAGCAGTTCTACAGAAAAGGACCTAGGGGTTACAGTGGGCGAGAAGCTGAATATGAGTCAACAGTGTGCCCTTGTTACCAAGAAGGCTAACGGCTGTATAAGTAGGAGCATTGCCAGCAGATCGAGGGACGTGATCATTCCCCTCTATTCAGCATTGGTGAGGCCTCATCTGGAGTACTGTGCCCAGTTTTGGGCCCCACACTACAAGGAGGATGAGGAAAAACTGGAAAGAGTCCAGCAGAGGGCAACAAAAATGATTAGGGGGCTGGAGCGCATGACTTATGAGGAGAGGCTGAGGGAACTGGGATTATTTAGTCTGCAGAAGAGAAGAATGAGGGGGGATTTGATAGCTGCTTTCAACTATCTGAAAGAGGGTTCCAAAGAGGGTGGATCTAGACTGTTCTAGGTGGTAGCAGATGACAGAACAAGTAGCAATGGTCTCAAGATGAAGTGGGGGAGGTTTAGGTTGGATATTAGGAAAAACTTTTTCAGTAGTAGGGTGGTGAAGCACTGGAATCGGTTACCTAGGGAGGTGATGGAATCTCCTTCCTAAACCCTGGTCTACACTGGGGGGTGGGCGTCGACCTAAGATACGCAACTGCAGCTACGAGAATAGCATAGCTGAAGTCGATGTATCTTAGGTTGACTTTCCTCGCATCCTCATGGCACGGGGTCGACTGCTGCTGCTCCCCCATCGACTCTGCTTCCGCCTCTCGCCGTGGTGGAGTACAGGAGTCGACAGCAGAATGATTGGGCATCGATTTATTGCATCTACACTAGACGCAATAAATCGATCCCCGATAGATTGATCATAGATTCATAGAATATCAGGGTTGGAAGGGACCTTAGGAGGTCATCTAGTCCAACCCCCTGCTCAAAGCAGGACCAATCCCCAATTTTTGCCCCAGATCCCTAAATGGCCCCCTCAAGGATTGAACTCACAACCCTGGGTTTAGCAGGCCAATGCTCAAACCACTGAGCTATCCCTCCCCCAATCCTCCCCCGCCGATCCTGTGGGTAGTGTAGACGTATCCTTAGAGGTTTTTAAGGTCAGGCTTGACAAAGCCCTGGCTGGGATGATTTAGTTGGGGATTGGTCCTGCTTTGAGCAGGGGGTCGGAGTAGATGACCTCTTGAAGTCCCTTCCAACCCTGATATTCTATGATTCTATGAATTCATATAACATAGTTAGCCCAAGGAAAACATCCTCGTCATTAAATATGCATATGCACACAATATACTTTTCCTCTGAGGGAGAGTCAGACCTATGTTACAGGGCAGGCTATTTCAGTTTTTTTGTAAACTATTCCTATCAATAACCTTATATAGATTAAACATCTTCTGAGCAAAATACCAGCTACTAACAGGCTCTCTCACTGTTATGCCTTGTTAGTAAAATCCAGCAGACAAACCCATTAGATGTCCAATAAATGATGAACGGGAACACTGAAAACTGTAGTCATATACAGGTGGTATAACCACCTTCAATTGCCCTGCATCCCCCCTTGGGAGGGTAGGGAAGGTACTGTGTTTATAATAGTAGCTGAAAACTATGTCAGCTAGTGGCTGTGAGAACAGTTGCTGAAAGGTGGCATGAGCAGTGTGGGACTACACTTGAGGGACAAATTTTAAAAAAATAACCCTAAAAGCCAATTTTAGCTTCCACCATGGACAACACAAAACTCTTTTATTCTACAAATGACCAGTTTGGGAATGAGTTTTCCAATACCAATGTCCTCCCTAGGATGTCTGTATGCCATGATGACCTATGTAGACATTACTGCAAAAGGAGAGATCTAGATTCTAGAGAGCACTGTACCAGTTGCAAAAAGCCATTGACAGTAATAAAGTGGGCAGTATTTTCCATTTGACAGTTCTGAAGTCTTGTTTAGATTCATCTTTCTCTGAGGCCAGACCAGTGAAATAGATTCTTTGCCCCCCAGAAAGTTACACAATGCTCTGAGCTTATTCTGAAGAAGGTGGTGAGAAGGGTTTAATTAGCACGTTCCCCAAATCCAATTCCATGTCAAATATAAGACCCACAGTATGGTCTAGAACGGTGGTTCTCAACTGTGGTCCACCGCTTCTTCAGGGAAAGCTCTTGGCGCGCTGGGCTAGTTTGTTGACCTGCCGCATCCGCAGGTTCAGCTGGCCGTGACTCCCACTGGCCGCGGTTCACCACTCCAGGCCAATGGGGGCTGCGGGACGTGGCGTGGGCCGAGGGATGTGCTGTTCGCCGCATCCTGCAGCCTCCATTGACCTGGAGCGGTGAATCGTGGCCAGCGGGAGCCGCAACCAGCCGAACCTGCGGACGCGGCAGGTCAAAAAACCGGCCTGGCGCGCCAGGGGCTTTCCCTGAAGAAGCGGTGGACCACAGTTGAGAACCACCAGTCTACAATAATAATTAGTAATACATAATATTTTATATAGTGCTTTTCATCTTCAAATCTCTGTACAGACATTAACGAATTATTCTTCCCACCAAACAGCGTAAAGTGAAACTCATCAGTGAAGAGGGTACATTTTTCTTCAGTTGTGATATTGTTCCCAATTACTACTGGAATTATTAGTAATTGTGTATTTTATATTTGAGGAGTATATGCATCACTCCCACCCCTAATATTGTTTTAAAGATAAGCTGATTTCTCATTTAAAACTTTGGAATATATTCTATTTAGAGCCATTTTTGCCTATTTATCTTACTCTAAATATTTCTTCTTTGATTTTGCATCACCAGAAATATTTACATGAAAACCAGATCTTAGCTCCTATGGTCTTGTCTAAATCGTATTCACTTAAAATCACAAACAGTTTATGTGACATCTTAATCATTTTCACAACAGCCAACTGTGATGTCAAACCACAAACAAGATATAATATTTTTAAATGAGAAGTGAGACAGAGAAACAGATAAAATTTTAAAAACTTAGACCTCATTTCCATGTAAATATCCAGAGTAATAATAAGAGGAAGAGAAATGCAAAAACAAACAAAAACCCCCACCCATGATGTAAGCAGAACTGTCTTCAAAGTGAATATTTTTCTGATTTTTCATGAAGCAACAGTGAGTTTTTAAACTTTCTTACTTCAAACAAAAATATTTTCCAGCATAAACAGCCAGAGCATCCACTTAATCTAAATGCCAGCATTATACATCTCTATTAACTATTGTCCCCTCTCAGAAGACAGATGAACTTGACTGCACGTCCCTCTCAGAACTATTTGCTGGCTTCAGATATTCTGCAATTTCAGCAAGTGTTTCAACTTTTATAATAGTTTCTGGATAGTTACATGAATGAAGGACCATTACTATCTAAAAAGAGACAGGCTTCATGTCAATGAAATTTAGAAAAATGTCCTTAAACATTCAGAGAGCCATTGACACCTCTGTTTAATTTGCATTGGCCATGCATTAATTACACCTAAAGACAGAAACAGTAAATGTCACACTAAGGCCTTGTCTATACTACACAATTAAGTCAACCTATGTTAGGGTGACCTACAGCTATCGTCACATTGATTACAGTAGAACCTCAGAATTACAGACACCTTGGGAATGGAGGTTGTCTGTAACTCTGAAATGTTCATAACTCTGAACAAAGCACAGTTCGGGCTCCAGATCCAGCAGCTGCTGAGCTCCTTCCATAGCACCAGCAGCTTCCTTGCAGGCTGCTTCTTTCCCTGTGTGGGACTGAGTTTGCAAGCTTGTTCCCCTCCCAGCAGGGTGTGTGTGTGGAAACAGCCTGGCCCCCTCCCAGCCCACCGGGGGAAGGGTGAAAACAGTGCATCCCCCTCACCGGGGGGGGCGGGTGAATCTGGTGCAGACCCCAGCGCTGCTCCTGCTCTGCTGGCTCCGGTTCTCTTGGGCTGGCAGCCCCAGCGTCTTTGCCTCCTAGCTGTACGTGGCTGCCCCATGCATGGGGGTGGGGACAGGCAGCCCAGATCTGCCTACCTTTAAGATGCAATACAGGTCCAGCACAGTATTTGCTCTTTTGGGGGTGGGGGGAGGGGGGGGCGGCAGGGGTCTCTGCTGCTGCCTGATTGGTTACTTTCAGTTTCACATGGTGTGCCGTTGACCAGTCAGTCTGTAATTCTGGTATTCTTATCTCTGAGGTTCTCCTGTACTGCAGTTTTTCATGTCCACACTACCCTCCTTCTGTCGGTGGTGCACATAGGGCCGATGAGAGGGGGGGAAGCCGGTAAAAATTACCAGGGCCCGGCGGTCCAGAAGGGGGCCCGGGGCCTGACTATGTAAAGATTTTTAGCTGCTCCGCCCTTGCTGGGGGGCTCTAAAATTTTCTTGCACTGGGGCCCGAACCTGCTCTCGGCGGCCTTGGGTGCACGTTCTCACCAGAAGCACTTGCATTGACTTCAGAGGGGCAGGGGGGTGGGGCTGAGAGCCCAGGTTCTCAGCTCAGCGCAGAGCTACCAGCTGGGAGCCTGGCTGCCCAAGGCTGAGAGCAATGGGCTCCAGCTGGGAGATCTGCAGGGAACTGAGAGCCTGGGCTCTCAGCTCCTGGCAGCCGGGCTCCCAGCTGGGAGCTCTGTGCTAAGCTGAGAATCTGGCCTCTCAGCACCAGGCTGGATGCGGAGCTGACAGGCCATGCAAGGAACGCATTATACAGACACTATTTTCTTTAATAAACTGTAAAGCTCTTGAAAACTGACCTTCTCTGAGATTTACTATAGAAGGAGAGGGCAGTCACTATTAAAACATACATAAGCACATTCCTCTGCAGATTATTTATTAATATCCTCTACTGGCAAAACTGAATTATCATTTCAGTGTGTCCTAAGCATTACAGACTATCAGTAAAATATTCATTAATGTAAACTGCATTAGTTAGCCAATATAATACACTTTCAATGAGGTTCTGGATGCTGAATAACATTAAGTATTAGCAAAGCAGAATTCAAAGAGAAAATGTTAAAAAATAAACATTCAGCTTACTTGAAAATCTTTCTAGTTTCTTTCCTCAAAGGAATTTATAATACACAGAAGCCTTTGGCTTATACAAAGTATATTTACATTCTTGTAAATCAATTCTGATATTATAATGCAAAAGGAATATCAGAAAGATACTCTAGAAAAGGTGATGATAAAAATACGTATTTAGGGATGGATAGACAAGTTCAGAGAAAAAAAGAACTAGACTAAACCCAAGCCCATATTTCGTAGGGAACTTAAATACTTAGTTTTGAAAATTTTCAGGTACATAGCTCCCTCTTCCCAAATCCAAATTATCTACTGATTTTCCTGGAACACATTTTGGAGTCTCAGTAGTGCTAACAATCTCTGCTGGGCTAGCTTCTATTTTCAACACATGAGTTCAGAGTTTCCGTGGGCTTTGAAGGTAAGCAATACAATACCTCTGGAGTACATCTGACCAGGGAGTCCACAGAATGTGCAAGATTTTAATAGCATAGCTCTCTAGAACCCAGTTAAGCTGGACCTGAGACCTTGCTTCAATACAACATCACAGTATTTATGGGGTCAGAAGGCCTGTCGTGGGCCAGGATGACAGAAAGAAGGATATGAAAAAGGAAATCTCAGATGGTTTGAATAAATAGGAACGAGACGTGAAAGTTTCAGGTAAGGTGCTTTAGTTTCCACTCCACTCCCAATACCCTGAAGCATGTAGTCAGTTATTTTTAAGCTTGATTCCTTATAGATAACAGTTGACTCTCAGTCTCCCATTATTATTGGCCAACTTTTTTGCCACATGTCTAACTTTTGTACTTTGCAATGTTCTTGTAGCCAGCCCTAATGCTTCCAGGTTATGAGAGAGACAAGGTAGGTGAAGTAATCTTTTATTGGACCAACTTTCTGCTGGTGGCAGGTACACGCTTTTAAGATACTCAGAGCTCTTCCTCAGGTCTGGGAAAGGAAGCGGCGTGTCTGAGCTAAATACAAGATGGGACAGATTGTCCAGAAGAAGAAGTAATGTATGTTGGAGGTAGTCACTTGAAATGAAGTCTCCAACTGGGAGTTAGCTTGTTATGTACAAAGTGTTTTGAAGTGGGCAATTAAGAGTAGCAGGCAGTGTGGTGTGTTACAAATTGCTGTAATGAGACATAAAACCAGTGTCCCTGTTCAGTCCATGGTTTCTGTTGTCTAGCGGAGTTATAAATTTAAGCTCCCAGGCTCACCTTTAGAAGATGTTAAGCAGATTTCCTCTGAGGACAAGTATTGAAAGATCAGTTATGCAGTGTCTTCCCACAGGTGATGTGGTGTTTTTCTCTTTTATCATTTTTTCTGTGTGAGTTCATTCAAGAGCACAGTAATTGTCTGGTTTCATCTACATAGTTGCTGTTGGAGTATTTCGTGCACTGGATGAGGTATACCACACTTTGTGAAAAGCATCTGTAGGACCCATGAATCTTGAAAGATGTATTGGGGGGGAGGGGGGTATTGATCATCATATCAGTGGGTACTGGCAGGGTCTGGTGCTGCTTTGAGTTCATAGGTCCAAGTCTGTGTGGAGCTTGCTTCTGATGACGACCTGGGAAAGATTGGGGGGTTGTCTGATGGCCAGAAGAGGGAGTTCAGCAATTATTTCCTTCAGGATATGGTCCCCATCAAATATGGATTGTAATTGTTTGCGGATCCCCACATGACTTACGAGGAGAGGCTGAGGGAACTGAGGTTATTTAGTCTACAGAAGAGAAGAGTGAGCGGGGATTTGATGGCAGCCTCTTTGGAAGGGGGGTTCCAAAGAGGATGGAGCTAGGCTGTTCTCAGTGGTGGCAGATGACAGAACAAGAAGCAATGGTCTCAAGTTGCAGTGGGGGAGGTCTAGGTTGGATATTAGGAAACACTATTTCACTAGGAGGATGGTGAAGCACTGGAATGGGTTACCTAGGGAGGTGGTGGAATCTCCATTCTTAGCGGTTTTTAAGGCCCGACCTGACAAACCTGGGATGATTTAGTTGGTGTTGGTTCTGCTTTGAGTAGGGGATTGGACTAGATGACCTCCTGAGGTCTCTTCCAACCCTAATATTCTATGATTCTATATGGGTTCTAATGTGGGATAGAAGGTGGCAACTCGGCCTCTGAGGTCCGTGAGTTTTTTTTCTGTATTGAAGCAGGTTCTCCTGGGGGTATTTGGGTGGCCTTTTCCATGATGTGATCTACTTCTCTGGTGGAGTTTCCTTCTTTAGAGAAGGCAGTTTTTAAGTGTGTTTAGATGTGTGTTCTGATTCTGGAGTTTCTCTTTAGAGCAAATGTGGTGGTATCGGCGTGCCTGGCCCCTTTCATTATTATTTACACCTATACAAAATGAATGCAAAATCACTGTAAAATGTTACCAAATCAAAATGACAGTCTCTGACACCCACTCTGCACAGGAGTAAATGGTGACAACATTCAAGACACAGGAGAATGGGGAGTGATGACTACAATGGCTACCATTATATACTCACTAGTTTAATTTACAGAATGTGCCTCTCTCGAATTCTAAGTGCATTTGCAAGCCACTTTCTAGAAAATATTTATCTTAAAAATTACAAGTTTGGATCAAGGTCCTCTCTACTCATCCAATCCATCAAGATTTTAACCTTCCTATCAACCTTAACCCTTCCTCCTCTTTGACAGCCAGGGGGAAAATGTAAGTCTTGCTGCATACCCTGAAGATCAGAGTGGTGTGCTATTGTACCAAAAGGGCAAATCTGTTCCAAAGTCAAACAAGTTACATTTTTATAAATCAAAACTAACATTTTGTGTAACATCCAGAAACATTCAAAGTTAGAGTGGATCACAAACACAGCATTGTCCCCTGTGAAACACACAGCTAAGTAGGCACTCCTACACATTTGACACTACCTGAGCTTTCCAAGTTGTCTTAAGAAGTCTCCCCATTAATTTTGGACTGTAATAATCCAGTCAGGAGGTGACAAGGGGCATTTATCTATACCAGATGCTTATATGGCCCCGTTACCATGGTATCTAAGACTTTAATGCAGGGTAGGCAAGTACTATTATCCCCATGTTACAGATGGAAAACTGAGACAGAGAGAGATTAAGTGACCTGCCTGTACTGATACAGGATGTCTGTCGCAGGGTAGGAAATTTACCTTCTGAATCCCAGGCCACACCCTAGCCACATCCTTCCCTTCTACAAAATTAATAACCATAGGCAGGTCCACATCCAAAAGGAAAAGTCAAAACCTCCTTGCCAAAATGAGATTAAAAATATCTTGCTCACTGTGAACGTGAGAAACAATATGGACAAACAACTTTGAATGAAATTGACTAGAAAATATCCCCCGAACTCATTTTATCAGCAAGGAAAGAAGTGAGTCCAAAGTGTAGGCCACAATTCTAAGCTTCTGAAGAACTTCCAAGAGCCTGAGTGAGCAAAACCGAAGCAGAAAAGACTCTTTGCTTGCCACCACCCAACACTGTTCTGCTACCAAGAGGGACAAACAAATTTTCTCCAATCTGCATATAATTGAAAACTCCTCACAGAGCAAACAGTGAGATACTACCGTTATTTATTTATATAGAGGAAAATATTGCAGTGTCTTAGATGCCAAGGTGTGGTAGCTATTGGTAAATGGTCACTTTCTAATGGCAACTACTACGTATACAATATTTACAAAAGGGACAAATCTAGTTAAACTAATCCAGCAAATTAGATTCCACCTCTTAACCCCCGCTAGGACTTTACTAAACAATCAGCACTGAAAACATCCAGTAAAAGATCATCTTAGAGTCAAATGAAATTCACCAACTATGATATTCAAGCCAAGGTTTTCCAGGTAATCAGTAGCGTAGCCAGGTCTTGAGCACAGGGGGAGCGGCGCTATAAAAAGGTGCCTCCCCCTCCCCCTGCACTCACCCTGCGACACTTTAAAGGGCCCGGGGCTCCAGCCGCTGTGGAGCCCCGGGCCCTTAAAAGCGCCGCCGCCGGAGCTCCGGCAGCGGGGCTCCGGCGGCGCTTTAAAAGGCCCGCGGCTCCCCGCAGCGGCAGGAGCCGCTGGCAGGGCCGGCGCGCCCACTAGGCGACCCTAGGCGGTTGCCTAGGAAGCCAAGATTTGGGGGGCGGCAGGCAGCTGCCCGCTGCCTCCCCGCTCAGCGGCTGAGCTGCTGAGCGGAGAGACAAGGGGCGGCTTGCTGCGGCTGCCCCTTGTCTCTCCACTCAGCGGCTGAGTGGGGAGACAAGGGGCGGCTTCCCGCTGCTACCCCTTGTCTCCCTGCTGAGCGGGAGTCGGAGGGCAGCCACGGCGAGCCCCCCGCCTCGCTGCCCCCCCTCAGCGCCTGAGCAGGGAGCCGCCTCGCTGCCCCCCCGAGCCGCCCCCCGGCTCCCCGCTCAGGCTCCAGCAGCAGGGCGGGGGGGGGGGGGGGCGGGGCGCTTTAAAAGACCCGTGGCTCCCCACAGCGGCAGGAGCTGCAGGCCTTTTAAAGCGCCGCCCTAGCAAGGCTCGGGCGGCGCCTTAGTGCCACTTTTCCTCATAGCGGGAGCTGCCGCTCCCCCTGCTTCCCCCCTGGCTACGCTACTGCAGGTAATCATATGACCTTCAGCTTTCCAAAGGAATTCAAGTTTCAGCAGAACAGGGATTTTATATATAACAAAATGTAAAAGTGATTTTGAAACATTTGAACTTTCAAGTAACCAAAATAAAAATGATACAGAGTAGGTCCTGACAGCCAGAAATTGTGGGATTGTAAAGTGATACAATTATTCAAATGATAGTTTTCAGACCCAACTTACTTCTTTATATCCAAAAACGATACGCCCATCATTGAGAAGGGTAGCCTGAAAAGTGAAACTGCCCAGGTTGTAATTATCCTGCAGATGTACATGATCCCATTGGACAACAAGTGCTGTGCCTGTGAGCCCCGGAGAGGGGAAGAAAAACATGAGAAAAATGTTCATTACCATTAGTGTAAGCATTTACTAAAGTTATATTAAATAAAAACGATACTTTGTCCCTATATCATATTTCAGCCAAACACCTCAAAGCACCAAAGAGCTAATAAAAATTACTTGAGCACCAAATCCTCTTGCAACATGTTTATTACAGTGTTATAATTAATTATATCAATTATATAGATAAATAAATTGAGCCAAGACAGATTAAGTGACTTGCCTAAAGTCATAGAGTGAGTCAGTGGCTATTATCATGAACAAAAACCACAGTGTCCTTCATTTATCCTATAACCCAATGGCTATCAAGGTTGAAAAGTTAATGGAATTGCTGGTATTGAAAAAGTGATTATTTAAGGTATTCAGTTTTCTCCATTAACAATGCAGCAATATAAACAACATTCCTTTTTCTGTACAATGTAAGCTTTCACTTGGTTTCTGAATGCTGAAGAATACTAGGGGTTGGCAATAAATATTAACTATGCAGTCTAAATTAAAGCCACTAAAAAGCCATAGATGGGGGTAAATGTTGAATTAGGTGTGCAGCGATTTAGTTGCAAAAGGCCTATTAATATTCATGGGAGCTGTCTGGCAGGATCCCCATGCACCACACTAAAAATGTACCCTCAGGTGACTCACATGCCCTGCAAACATGTTTTACAGATGGTGAGAGGTTACAAAACACATTCAGGCAGCTAGACTAAAAGGAATTTATCACCAAAACAGTGTTTACTGAAAACGTCTTTTCCATATTTAGGACTATACCCTTCCCGCAGTGCACATCTCCCTTTAACACTAGTGGGAAATATGTGCTTTGATTCACAAAACCTCTATTTCATTTCTTGCTGTAGTGTCACGAGGATGTTTCAAGGTGGGTCAATGTGCCTCTCTCTCAACACACCTTTGATGACTCCTGCAAACTCCTCAGCCATAGATCTTTAGCACAATAGCTTATATTCCTGTTTTTTGCCAATATGTTTTAGGAAACTATGAACATGGAAGTCTATCACATCATTTGCAAGTGTATATTTCATGGTCTTACTGCATAAATCAATACTGTACGCAATGCATTCTTCATAGGCAGCAATAAGCGTGCAAGCTCATTTTTGAATGCTAAGTAGATTGGTTTAAATTTTAATTTAAAAAGGACTTTTCCCACTTCAGGATTCATTTTCACCTGCATAATGTTACAAACAAAAATCCATCAATGGGCCAGCCTCTGCTCCCCATATCCATGTGGCTCTCAGCCCTCCTGTGCATAAGTGGGAGTCAGCAGCCTCCGTGACACTGGCTCTTTTCTCCCAGGAGAGCTGTCTGTCGGGCTGGATTCCATGAGAGGTAACAACATGGGTAAGTCGCTAAGCTTTTCCTATATTGATACAGAATTGTTTCCAAAGTAACTAATGTACTTCAAGGAGGAACAGCAGAGGGAGAATGACAAGGGAAAAAAAACAGAACTAAGTAGCTGATGATGTGACTTGTTCCATTTATTTTAATTTACTATAACCAGCCAAATCCGTGGTCCTAAAGCACATGCAGCACAACAGAACTTCATGACTATAGAAATATTAGCTACTTCCAAGGGTAGACACATACTCTGAGGCCTAAACCCATCACTTTAAGGGCAATGTAACAGAGTCTGCCCCACCCAGGCATCAAGGAATGATGTTAGGGAGATATGGAGCATAAGCAGTTCCTCCTCAAGGACATTCAGATCCCTTTCAGTTAGCTAGGTTCCCTCAGTGGTTATGGCACAACTGTAGCTGACAGCTCCATTATATCTGCAGGAATTTGCATTTGTCATTCACATATATGACATATAACATACATACACACATATATAGATATACATAGTGCTACACCAACAATCCAGGTTCAACAATAGCACCTAATTGGTTATATAGCTGGATTAACAATTAATGATCATGGAAATTCTCCATAGAGCCTTTATCTTTCTCAGCAAACATCACTAAAAAGATGACTCCACTGTGCATCAGTTGAATTAAGAAGAAATAAAACAGCTGACCAAACACACTGCTATGTTAGGACCACAGCTGGCAGAACAATTCATGTCAAAATAATTTATTGGATGAATGTCACCACTTTTCTCTTTGAAAATCATCTGCAAAGGGAGCATGGTTCTCTCAAATGTATTTATTTGAATATTTTTGGCAAATAAATTCTTCAAAAAATTACTGGACTGTGATTGACATATAGGCATTGCTGATTTCTGATTGGATGAGCATAACTTTCAAGATAAATTTTCTGGTGTGAATACTCATGATTACAAACATGAAATGTTGTCATAAACATTCCATAAAATGTGCTTACAATTCACTCTCCTCCTCATGAATTAATTTGTTAGAATATTCATGGCAAGCAAATACAAAAGGAATGTTTTGTAGAATGGGCACTTCCAGGCCCAGCCAGTCTCCCTTCTCAGGAATAGGCATAGTCCCTATTAATGTAAACATAAATATAAAGCAGTCTTTCTAATTTTAGGCTCCTGCTGTTGAAAATATTGGCCTTAAATGCCTAATTTTAAGCATGAATGTTTTAAAATTGTACCCTAAAGTTTTAAATATGAAATATAGAATCAGTATCTTCTGTGGCATCACTAGATTTGCCACGAGGGATCAGAGTTAAGGCATTGGATGTCATTTCATCGCAGAGGATCAAGCTTTCAAAATGCTGATTTTTAACAGACTATATGACTGCAATCCTCATATTTAATGTTTTAGAAATGTATCCCAAAGAGCAGCCCTAAGTATTACATTTCACTTTGCTTTTTAGCTTTTCAGATTTTCCTATGAAGGACTGCTAGTACAGACAAATTTATTGAATTCGTATACTGGGACACACTGCACATTTAATCAGTGACAGGTTTATTAACCTCATACATGCCCTGCCTCTGTATATGCTTAATATTACATCTCACAAGGCTATTTTCTTTATAGCTACTGGGTGGACAGGACTTACTACATAAACGAATCAAGAGGGCTATGCACCTTGGCAGGAGATAGATTTTCCTCTTTAAAATGATAAAGTATATTTCAAGTCTAGAAGTGGTATTACATGTTCTACCATCTGTGGATTTTTTTAAAACCATTTAATACAATCCATTCATGAATGTCTAACCACCTTTTAGAATCCATTTTATGAATATTTAATCACATTCTTTAGATGGCCTATTGGCCATGTACAATATTTTAAGTAGCTTTATCTTTGTTAAAAAAAAGCTATTTAGGAAAATATAAATAGCCAAGGGATAGACAAATTCATTTATGTAAGACTATCACATACCATTATCAAAGTATCTCACAGTTGAATTTCTTGACACACTGGGGTCAAAATTTGCCATCAAGGGTGCAATGTATTGCGTAGCTGTTAGCATTCGATGCACAACTTCTCCAGTATATATGAAACCTACAATAAAGAAGAAAAAATCAATAATTTCTAAAAAGATTTAATAAATGTCCGATTTAACTAGATATTGCTATAGTTTTAAAGATAAATTAATCCCATTGCCAACTTCTAAGGGTAAATTAAACAACAGAATAAATGGCACAAAAAGTTTCATGAGAGCAATCAGAATGAGCGCTGAACAAAGGAGGAATCATTTCGAGGAGTAGATTTTCATAGTGGCAAAAAATAGATTGAAACTCATTGTATGTACAGCGAAGGACGTTTTCAGTTATGGGGCGAAACTCAGAAGGGCTGCGTAAAGCAGGCATTATCAAAATGCAGCCAATCACCATCTTTGCTACTTTCCTCATGTGTTGTTTCCCCCCTCTTCATTAGTCTGCCTGTTTTGTCTTTTCAGCTGTCAGCTCTTCAGGGATGAGACCAGACCTTCTTTTTGTAAGGCACACAGTAAGGCTTTGTCTACACTGCACTTTCGTCGTTAAATCTTTTGTTGCTCAGGGGTGATGAAAAGCACCGTGTGTGGACAGTGCTTTGTTGTCAGGAGACACTCTCCCGTCAACGAAGCTACCGCCCCTCGTTGGGGATGGTTTTATTTGGTTGCCGGGAGAGCTCTCTCCTGGTGATAAAGAGTGGCTACACTGCGCATCTTACAACAGTGCGGCTGCAGTGGTACAGCCATGCCGTTATAAGGTGAGCAGTGTAGACATAGCCTAAGAGACAATTTTTGCCCCGAAGCACTTGCAATCTTAAAGAACAAGACGGCTGAATGGGGAGAGAGACAAGTATTTGTCATGGCTGCAAGGCTAGCTACATCCCTGTCCCCTTTCTAGTCTCTCTGAGTGCCCCCTCCTTCCAAGTCAGGTCCAAACCTGGTGCCTTTACCTATACTGAGGTGGAATTCTGCAATTCTCCCGTTAGGGCATGTCTACATGGGGGCACTCAGGAGAGTTAAGACAAATTAACTGAAGCTGTGAAATTATAGTGGAACCTCAGAGTTACAAACACCAGTGTTACAGACTGACCAGTTAACCACACGCCTCATTTGGAACCAGAAGTACATAATTAGGCAGCAGCAGCAGAGAGAGAATGAGAGACACACACATACATACACACAAAGTAAATACAGTATAGTACTGTCTTAAATGTAAACTAATTAAAAAAATAAGGGGAAAGCAGCATTTTTCTTCTGCATAGTAAAGTTTCAAAGCTGTATTAAATCAATGTTCAGTTGTAATCTTTTGAAAGAACAACCATAACATTTTGTTCAGAGTTACGAACATTTCAGAGTTATGAACATCCTCCATTCCTAAGGTGTTCGTAACGCTGAAGGTCTACTGTACTCTGCATAAGTTAAAATGCATCAAATCCCCACATGGATACTCTGTTAGCATTAAGCTACAACAAACTCAGGCCACTTTACTCCTGAATAGGAGTGTAAACACAGGGATTTAACACACATTCACTTCAGAGCTTTAGTGGATGCATCTTAACTTTCCTGTCTCTGAGTAGACAAACTCTATTAAAGATGGAGCCCTGGGCTACAGCGCTGTGTGCATCAACTATGCTTACTCAATAGATCTGACTGAGTTTGGCACTTATGGTTCTTTCCTTCGGCAGTCTGTGACCAGTGGCGTGTATCGTGATCAGATGGCCTTCTCAAAACCAAAATATTTAAAGAAGAGGGATTGTAAAACCTGCATGCATATCTATCTTACCTCCAGGCTTACTCTCCACCACTGTTCCCTCTAAGCTGTGCGCGTGTGTGCGCACACAGATCCTAAACCCCGTGCACATGGCAAAACACCGCACGCACAACAAATGAAATACTACATCGGAGCCAGGCCGAAATATCATTTACGGGCGACTTTTGACATTGTTCGCCCGCCATCTTTAAACACAGTCAGATTCTACTAGCTGGCAAGGGGGGGGGAAGAGAAAGGAGGGCAATGAATCGTACCCCTCCCTGCCAGCATTTCGAACGTGGAACGTTGATCATGTCGGGACGGTCGGGCCCCACACATCTCCTTGTATAAGCATTTTACTCGCTTGGGTGCATTTGCCTCATGGCGCACAGATTTGAACTCTGCTTAAAAAATTTGCACAGAAGAAATTTTTTGCGCACACGGCCTGTCAAAAATTAGAGAGAACATTGCTCTCCACTGATGGTAGCCTAAGCATCTTCAGACACCCAGTAGGTGCCCATCTCAGTCTGCCTTCCCCACACAACTCTCTAAACAGCTACCCCCTCTTGAAAGGGAGTCTTTTTGTAAATTGTTATCTTTTTACTTGTCAATTCCCAGGCTTTGGCCCTGCTTGTCAAAATTGGTTCTGTGACCTGGCTGGAGCCAGGAGGTTTCACAGCTAATAGTTTGGACATTGTCTCTTAAGAACCCTTAGTGTTTACTAAGGGGTGGTTTATCTTGAGCCATTGTTTCCTTCCTGCTTGCTTTTCCTTTCTGCTTCCTATGAAGCTAAACCAATATATGCAAACAGTAAACATCCCAATATTAACCAGGCCAACATTAGAGCTGGTTGAAAAAATTTCCAACGAGATAGTTTTCCATTGGAAAATGCTGTTTTGCAGGAACATGTCAACTTTGATGAAAGTTTTGATGGGAAGAGTGGTGGTAGCATCAATGGTGACAGTGAATGTGTTCCTTCCTGTCTCAGGCACATGGATTTCCCTTCCCCCACCCTCCCACCTCCAGTCGGGGGGGGGCGAGGCTCTTCCCCCTCTATGTTATCTGGACGCAACACAGGAAGAAGGAACAGCACAGAGGGACAGTGATACCTGAGATAGGTGGTGGCACCTGTATGTTCCCAAATCAGAATATTTCCCTTCACGGGAAATCCAAGGTTTGAGATTTCAGAACAACTCTGGAACCCTCTCATTTTCCTACGGGACAGAAAATCTGTTTTCCAGTCAACTCTAGTCACCATGAAGTATTCATAAATTATTATAGCACAACTCTACTTCTGTCACAGGAAAGTGAGGCACAGAGAGATTAGATGAGTTATCCAAAGTCATATAGGAAATCCGTGGCAGAGCAAGGAATTTAACCCAGATCTCCTGAGTGCCAGTCCTACCATAACAACCTCTCTCATCTCACGTTGCACTGTGATAAACAGGCTATCTTCACTAACAATTTCTTCCTGACCCCTTTTAACTAAATGCTTGCACAGTATAACAGTTTGTCAGATATACAGTTTTACATGTTGCACTGTGCAGTGACTAGAGAGGCTATTTAAAAAAACCAACCTGCCTGGGTAGTAGCAGTTATCACCAAATATCATGAGGTAATCCCTTGCTGAAATTATAGAAAAGTCATTAATTCAAAAATTTTAAACTATGCTGGACAAAACATCAGAAAACATACTCTAGGAAATATCCTACATTCCTGTGGGCTGGATTAGAGGATTCATTTGCCTTTGTTTTCTTTTAAAACACAGCTTACAGTTTCATAGTTCAAATGATGGTAATATTCTAAAACTTGGATGTCTACTATTTAGCTCCTAAATCTATATTTAGGTCCCTAACTGCAGGTGACCTGGTTTTCAGAGGTTCGCAGAGACAGACAAAACACACCCAAACATCTTTTACAAAGGTCACTTTTGTGAACTGGTAGAAAAAAATTAATTCTCTCTGCTTAAATTTTTTTTTAAATTTGTTCTTTCCTCACCTTTTCTTCGTGTGCTTTTTTAGAATCTACACTTTTCAGATGTTCTATTGCAAATGGATTTTCAATAAGACTTTTATTCTACCATATGTCTTCTTAGGTTAAGCAGAAATCCTACCAGACAACAGTCACTAAAATGCATTTTTATTAGTTCACAGTTCTTGCTGTCTGCTTCTTAAATGTAACTCCCTTGAGAAGCATTCCCCCTCTGGCTTATTCAGACATTTTAAATATCTATTGTTTCATTCAGCATTTGAGTGCTGATGGTCCCTGAGGTAACACGTAGATGCCTTTGTCATATTCTTGTCTAGATCTTTATACCTACAACCACACCCCTAATATTCTGAAGATGATATATACAATCTTGAAAGTCACATTCATGTATCAGGATTACCTTTTAACACCTTGCACCAAATTAATTCCTGGTGTAACTCCAATGTTCTCATACGCTTGCACACCCTCTCATCCCAGTTCACATTTGTAAACATTACCATCACAACTAATACTCAGGCCAGTACAAAAATACAAGGGAAAAATTTAATTGTTGGAATATTTAAGTAAATAAATAAATTGATCCAGGTAGTTAGTAGCCATAATGCATATTTCTACTTGTTTGCCAGTGGTACATTTTTCCTTTAGATAACAGTGGAAAGGGGAGGGAAGGGTGATAACTGGAAACTAGGAAGGTTCTGAACAAAGGTCATTCTAATGAGAACTCCCGTCATGCTTCAGAACAGCTTGGAAAGAAACACAAAGTCAATTCAAAGCATCCCAGAGATTCAAGGGCTGAACCACTGTTGATATTTTATCATTGCCACTAATACGACAAGTAAGTAGCACATATAAATTTAACTTATCCCGGAAGGGGTTTCCACAGAAAGTTGGCAAGCAGTGGCTTATACTGTCTGTAAGCCAGTTTTCTGATGGTAGTACTAACTGTCTATTCACTTAGTCAAGGAAGAATTTTCCAGACCTACAATTTCCTGAACCACTTAATCCTCCTTTTGTGGGAAGAGTTTGGAGGGCTCTTTTGCAAACCTATCCAAAAGGGCTAAAGCTAGAAACACAAGATACTAGCTGCCTCTTAAATGTTCGGATGAAATGTAGCAAACTCTGTTGTTCAGGATTTTATAAGTTATAACAAACAGCGCTATGTAAAACAAGAACAAGTATAAACAAAACCTAAAGTAATTACAGGTGAATAGTATAGAAATAAAAAGGCTACATCTCATGTGGTATGTGGGTGTACATGTACATACAAACATACGTATACAAACTGATGGAGAAGTGCACATTGTGTGCCAGATTTTTAGTTGACATGGGCCAATTTCCAAAATTTCAGTTCCATTTACAGAAGACAAAACCAAATGGTGTTCTCTGTTCCACTGGTTGCTCTAGATTCACACTTGAACAGTTTTAGTGGAGTTACTTGGGATTTCCATCAGTTGATTCAAGGGCAGAATTAGGCCCAGTATTGCTTGTCATACATCAGGGGAAGTTTGCCTCGTAAGGATTGCAGAATTTGGCTTTTTCCTCTTTTATTCACTTTCAATAGGCATGCCTAGATACCAGTCACCCAACACAAGCTTCCTGCATTATTCACCAAATTCAAGGAAATTGTAGGATATTGGCTTTAGGTAGTGTGAATAACTAAGCCATTTAATAAATAATTAAATGACAATACCTAGCTCTTATATAGCACTTTTCATGAGTAGATTCCAAAGGTCTTTACAAAGGAGGTCAGGATCATTGTCCCCATTTTACAGATGGAGAAACTGAGGGAGGGGGAGGTGAACTCACTTGCCCCTGGCCAACCAGCAGGCCAGTAGCTGAGCCAGGAATAAATCTCACATTTCCTGAGTCCCAGCTCAGTCCTCTAGCCACTAGGCTACACAAATTTCCCACTTTTCAGCACCCTTTGTTTCACTGAAGATATGCCAAAACATGAGATATACAGGTAAGTAAAAATAATGAAATACTCTGTCTTGTAAATAATCTCCTTTCTAAGGCCCTGATTCAGCAAAGTACTTAAACATGTGCCTAGTTTTATGTATGTGAGTTCATGCACGGACTTCAGTGGGACTACTCACATGTTCAGGGGTACATTTTGGCACATGCTTAAGTACATTGCGGAATTAAGACCAAAATAAACAGCTTAGATTGTGATTTCCAGGATACTGTAGAGGGATGGCTCAAACAACAGGTGGTATCTAAAAAGCAGTCACAAATCTGACTGAGTAAAAAGTTCAGCTGAAGTATTATTGCAAAAAGGTGTTATACACATGTATAAGAGTTTGAAGGATTCCATTCAGAGTGCCCATACTTCAGATGCTCAGATATTATGGTCCAGGTTTCCTTCGAAGCTATTGCAAGATGTGGATTTACAAGGGTTTTGTCTGTGTACATGTTGTTTGTAATGTTTTATGGCATTTATTTGAATGTCTGGCATTTACAGGAACTTGTTTGTTTGCAAGCTTACAGTAGGTGTTCAACAAAGCTATTTTATTTGAAGATACTTATAATACCAGTGGGAAAAGGTGTAATCAGACAACTGAAATGGCATATTTAATACATGACAATAATGGACTTGGCAATTATTGCCATCTACATCTCTTAAGTCACTCCCACTGCATTCACTGTATTACTAGTTACTGTTGAGTGAAAACACAAACCCTTAAATAGAAAAAAGTTACTAGGCTGTACAAAGCTATCAACAAGAACATCGTATGAAAAATTCTTTCCACTTCATGACACTTGTACTTTCAACAATAAAAGTTTTCATGGCTCCAGGTGACATTAACATAATGAATGTGGAATTTCATTTTGAAATACTCCTGTCATTGCTTTTATAGAAGGGCTTTTTAACTTTGTTAGTTCACCAAAACCACCCTCATTAAAAATAAATATATAAAACAGTGTCCTCTTCTATTCCAATTACCAAGCAGGTCATTTGACAGGACTGGGAATGTTATAATCTATTCACAAATGTAGGCAGAGAAGCATTTTTCTGACATTTGTCTGAAGGACTCTATAGCGAAGTGTAATTGTCTTTCTCTTGATCTTGTAACTCTGAAAATGACAAGAGCTGAATTGGAGCATTAGCTGAAATTCATATAGCATATCCCAGAATAAAATATACAGCATGTCAAATGCCTCCACATGGTGATACTTGGCTCTGCACCTACTGTACATGTTGTGACAAAGTTCCTCCTCTACCTCGGTGGGTCCTGCGCTTATTGGCGGATTCTGCTTGCCTTAGAGATCTTCCCCTCTAGTAGAATCCACAGTCCAGGTTAACTCCTCCTGTGTCTGATGAGGAGTTGGGAGTTTTGGGGGGAACCCGGGCCCGCCCTCTACTCCGGGTTCCAGCCCAGGGCCATGTGGATTGCAGCTGTTTAGAGTGCCTCCTGGAACAACTGCACGACAGCTACAACTCCCTGGGCTACTTCCCCATGGACTCCTCCCAACACCTTCTTTATCCTCACCACAGGATCTTCCAGCAGTACGCCCTCTTACTCTCAGCTCCTAGTGCCTCTTGCTCCCAGCTCCTCACACGCAACCTCCTTCCACAGCTCCTGACATGCGCCCCTCACTGACTCACTGGGAGACTTTTAACTACTTTCAACCAGCCCCTGATTGGCTGCAGGTGTCTCAATTAACCTCCCTGCCTTCTGGAAAGTTCTTAATTGGCCCCAGGTGTCTTGATTAACCTGGAGCAACTGCCCTAAGGTATCAGGGATTTGTTTAGCCTGGGGCTAACATACTGGTTCTTTACCACTTTCCTATAGCCCTCTGGCCTTGCCCCGTCACAATGTGTATTCATGTTTCAGTGCTATACAAGAGTTGGTTTTATGACCTACAAAGCCCTAGCTGGATTGGGTCTGGTTACATTAGAGACCACTCTCCCCTTGCGCAATACTGCGGCATCTGACATCAGATGACGAGTGATGGGTCTGTAAAAAGGAAGTTGTCACTGAAGAGACTTGAGCTCTAGAATTCACTTTGGCTGCTAGGCTGAGTGTGCCCAAAATCATTGCACATACCAAGGTTCATCTCTTTCTCAAGAGGACAGGTTAATGGCCAGTGGATTAAAGAGGAGGTATTAGGCTTGGGAAGGACAGTTAATATGGCTATTGGGCCAATTGGAAATGTATTTATTTTAAAAATATATTGGTACATGCACCTTGAGCTTGAAGCACATTTTAAAAGAAAATCTAAACAAACAGCATCACTTTACACATGCAAAAATCAGATTGCCTTGTAAAGAAAATTCCCATTTATTATCATTTAACCAGTGTTGAGCAAAACCATATGTTCAAAGCCCTGCTAAGACAAAGAGCTCTGGTTAGCAAGCTGGAAAAGTAATCATCTGCCAGCAGTGACAGTACAGCGAAAGGTCTGGCATAAAAGAGGCTTCCACTGGGCAGAGGCTGAATTGCTAGTTGAGCGCACAGTTCATTGCAGGTTTATTAGTTATGTTCTAGCAGCACACAAATTAGGAGGAAAATGGCATAAGCATTTCCAAAAAAATGGAAATGGGAGAAAAATCTGCCCCATACCTCAATGGCCTGAGATACACCAGCTATGAAGCCCTGCTGTCAGCTGTGTGATTTTATATTAAAAAACAAGCAGCTATGGTGGCAGAGATGTAATAGCAGATATTTATTCCCACTGTACCATCTTGCTGTGTGCTGTTGAAATGATCTTTTTCATTTCTCCCTTTTATTTTCCTTATTTAATCAGCGGGAGAGTAAATAGCCTCTACTGATCATTTTCATCCAAATCCATGCTAAAACTGCTGCATGCGTCAGAGAGGGGAAACTGTAAAGGAGACAGCTGAAGCTCCTGGATTCTCAGACTATTTCTGCCCTGGTCCTGGCATAGTTTATAGAGCTATCTTGGGCTGCTATAAACTATGCCAGCTGGTAGCAGTCTGCATGGCTTCAACATGATCCCTGTGCTGGGTCTCTGAGGGGGGTGGTTTTATGCCCTCTTTAATCTCCCAGATTCTGGGGCCACCAGTTTGTCCCTGGCACGAGTCAGTGCCAGCATCAGGGTTGCACTAACTTGGGCTGGCTGATAATAGCCCACAAGGCCAGGAGCATTCTGGCCATCACCCACCCTTAGCCTACTTGTACACTAGGTGCTGTTGGAGAGCTGGCCTGGAACTGGAAATGCTGACCATACCCGATCTAGGGATTCCCCCGTGGTGGAGAAACCACAACATGCCCAGCTGGGGCCTGATGAAAAATCCACTGAAATCTACTGAAAGAGTCACGCTGACTTCCATGGGCTTCGGATCAGGTCCCTTTGCACACAGAGTAGGGTTGCCAGCTTTCTAATCACACAAAGTCGAACCCCCGGCCCTGCCCCTTCTCTGAGGCCCTGCCCCCGCTTGTTCCATCCCCACTTCCTCCATCACTCACTCTTCTCCACCCTCACTCACTTTCACCGGGCTGGGGCCAAGGGGTTGGGGCAGGGGAGTGAGGGCTCCTCCTGGGGGTGTTGGAGGGGGCTCTGGGATGGGGCAGGGGACTGGGATGCAGGAGGGGGCTCTGGCCCTCACCCCCTAGCCCTCTGGCCCAGCCTAGAGCCCCCTCCTGCGCTCCAAACCCCTCATCCCTGGCCTCACCCCCAGCCAGAGCCCTCACCCCCACTGCACCCCAATCCCCTGGCCCAGCCTTGATCCCCCTCCTGCACACCAAACCCCTCATTCCCAGCTAGGGTTGCCAGGCATCCAGTTTTTGACTGGAATGGCTGGTCAAAAAGGGACCCTGGTGGCTCTGGTCAGAACTGCCCACTGCACTGTTAAAAGTCCAGTTGGCGGCAGTGCGGGGACCTGGGGCTAAGGCAGGCTCCCAGCCTGGCTTAGGTCTGCATGGCTCCCGGAAACAGCCACCAGCTCCCTGCACCCACTAGGCGCATGGGCAGCCAGGGTGGCTCTGCACCCTGCCTGCAGTGCCAGCTCCGCAGCTCCCATTGGCTGGGAACCATGACCAATCGGAGCTGCAGGGGTGGCGCCTGTGGGCACAAGGGCAGCACATGGAACCGCGTCCAATGGGAGCTGCAGGGGCAGTGCCTGTGGGCACGAGGGCAGTGCGTGAAGCCTCCCTGGCCACCCATGCACCTAGGGGCTTCAGAGACCTGGCAGACTCTTCCTGGGAGCCGTGGTAAGCACTGCGAGGACCCCGCATCCTCTCCCACATCCCAACCACCTACCCCAGCCTAGTGAAAGTGATTGAGGGTGGGAGAGAGCAAGCGACGGAGAGAGGAGGGATGGAATAAGTGGGGCCAGGGCCTTGGAGAAGGGGCAGGGCATGGGCGGGGCTTCAGGGAATGGGTGGGACAGGGGTGTTCAGTTTTGTGCCATTAGAAAGTTGGCAATGTTAGGTGTTATACATGTGCAAAGTCTGAGTCCAGAGGGTTAGATGTGCTTTTTGTTCAAATGCTGAACTATTTCAAAAACTCCTTCCCACTTCTGTGCTTTTTTATGCAATGGGGAGGGGTAGGAAGAAAGGAGACATGGCTGAATCTGCAGATACTGAGTGGATACCAACACCATACCTTCACCAATATATGCACATTGATAGCGTTGTTGCCATTGGCAGGCAGAATTTGGGTGGTGATTAGCACAGTTGGCTGTACAAACATCTGCACTTGGTTTTTTTTTAGTACTGTGCTCCTTTGTGAGCCAGAATTTTCTTGTACATTTAATCAAATATGTTATGTGCACAGTATGCAAAATACATGGTATGCCTTCTGCAGACTTTGCATAACATTCACCATATATTCCGTAGGTAAGAAAATAATATATATTTAAAGCATTTCAATGTTATTTGAAATATACCTTTAAATATATTCTGTTTTATATAAATGCACTCAACTGAGCATTTAGACACATTTTATATGTGGAATCGGAATTCAGAATATTTGTACAAGTATATGGATGAAACCATTAGCTTTCCAAATGAAGCATGCTTGTGGGAAATGAATGACTCTCCATCTATGTTTTTTAAAGGAAATGTACGGGAAATGTATTTAAAATAATAGTATTTACTGTTAAAAGCCTGGAGAAAGTAGAAGTTACATTCAAAATAATGGTTCAGCTAGGATTTCCGAATGGTTAATGTTAAACCTGAGTCAAATCCAGCAAAACAGGACTGTAGAAAACACAGATACAACACATTTGGCACAGGAATTTTTTTATTTTTGTTTTAAACAGGCGGTGAATCTCAATCTTCTCTGAAATGCTTAAGGTTAAAAGCAGACACTATAACACAAGGTCAGCTTGTTAGATAAAACTCTCTGATCTAAAGGCTTCAAGCCTCAAAAAAATCCCACCTTAACAAGTGGGGGGGGGGGGGAGGGGAGACAGTTTGCTGCAAAAGTCATGGAGAAGAATATCAAGATTCAAGTTTATTTTGCCACCTAAACATGCCACCTTTGAAGCAAATGGTTCCACATCAGCCATTCACATACATTGATATATTCCTTTCAAAAAGTTTTTGTAAAATAAATTATCTTAACATTTAGGACCTAATAAAACGTGGCCAGAATCCTTTCGAGGTTAATTATCCCAGATAAACTCATTTCAGACTTTCAGAAACCATAACTGATTTGCAGAAACTTCTCCTAACTGCTGAAACAAACCTAAAAACTTCAGAACAATTTTGTTCCGCAAGTGAGATGACACGTGAAGTATCTCTGACATGAGAATTTACACCATATTCCACTTATTTCCTTCCTAAAAACCACTACAAACCTTCAAAGCCGTTCTTTGGGCAGTAGAAGACAGATTTGCTGCAACTATTCTAACCTTGAGTTATAACATTTTCTTTTACTCCTTCAGACACATCTTTTCATTAGGTTGGAAGATATCTGTTTGGAGTCAAAATGTACAGAAATGCTTTCAAATATATTTGGTACATAGGTTTAATTCCATTTGTTTTAGAATTTTCCCTAGGGTGGAAAAGCAGAGTTTGGATTATTGGGCCAGTCCTTAGCAGGCATAAACTGTTTGATCTCTACTGACTTCAGTGAAAAACTCTGATTTACATCAGGTGAAGATCTGGCCTATTGTTTTATTTCATACATTTGAGATCAAATCTAATATTTCACTTGGGGGTAGAGCCGCAAGCTTTTTGTATGAATAAAAGGTAAGATATAGTACGGGGGAAATAACATACATCAGAAACAGTGTTGCTTACATATTCATTTAAGCAGGATGACAAATATTCTACCAGTGTTCAGTGGTTTAAAATATAGTTTCGAGATCACTACACCAAGAAACAACTTTGCTAACTGATACTTCTTCCTTTGCGTTTTTGATATATTTTAATAATTTTCCACAGAAGCATTTGATGCAAAATTAAGAAAATTTGTATGAAATCATTAACCTACCAATACATATCAGAACACTAGATTCTAGAAAGAGTTAACCTAATTTCTTCATACACTCTTATCTACCAAATTACATTGATACCTCCTTATTCCCTCACCAAAGCAAGTCAATTTATACAAAAATGACTATAAGTTTTTGTTAAAATGCTATGGTTTTGGAAGAGAGCCATCATCATTCTAAATTCATGAAGATTGGTGTATAGCTAAACAAAAGGACAGCAGCAATTCCAGGTCGCTAAAACAATCTGAGATTTAAATAACTGAATAATGAGCTTAGTGCTCACTCGAGATCATGCCCTCTTACATTGCACTGTTCCTGTCTCCCCCTGGGAAAATGAAAGAGGGAGAGAGATTTAAAAAATATTTTTTTTCATATCCACTAAGATAGCCTTATAGTGCAAAGCCATAATCTTCTCTCAGCTAGGTGGCATATCAGAAAGGCATAACTGCATAACCTCGTCTAATAGGCAACTTTTTGTAAAAAGACTAGCATGAACCTTAGTTCTTCTGGACAGAGTTTTGTGGTCTCTCATGTACATGTTTGAAAGCCAAGAGGATGAGCTTCTCTTCTTTCTTCCTACTCTTCTTTTAATATGAAAAGTGGTATCTGGAACAATTGAAAATGCTCTGTGGAAACCTGAAAGCTTCTCTCACCAACAGATGTTGGTCCAATAAAAGATATTATCTCACCTACCTTCTCTCTCTAATGTGTTCACACTGAGTTATGTGAGTGATTTTCTCAGGTTGCTGTAATATTCATTACTTTTGTAAAAAAATATATGATCTGGTGGATTGTAATTCATTCTGTTGACTATCCCATTTAATTGAGCAAAGGGATTTAGGGTTTTTTATGTACTATGAAACACTGCCAGCAGATCATTTTTTTGGCATTTTAGAAGAAAAGTGAGCTTGTCAGAAAGATTCTGGATATCACAGGGAGGGGTGGGGGAGAATACTGCCAGCATAGAGACCGTGGCAGGCAATAACCAACTTCAGCTTTAATTGTAACTGATGTATCTGTTCCTATATTCGTAATTACATATTTATTCTCTTTGAATTGTGGAGATAGAACTTTCACATTCATGAGAAAAGAAGACATGAGGCTATTTAGATTCTAATGACTCATCATTCCTGTCTGATCAGGTACTTACTCCTCCAGAGAAGGTATGGGGACAGAATCATAATGATCTGTACTGGAAAATAGTATTTATTCAATGAGAAGCTTTGAAACTTGATAGCTCTCAAGTGACTCACAACTCCGGCCTACCAAACAAGCTTGGTTCCTAGATGGCACAGAACCAGAGTAAAGAAGAGAGGAAAGGATTACCTCACTCAGGCTGTACATCTTGGCAGTTATGCTACTGTAGCTAACGCTGAACTTGCAAAATATTAAGAAGAGATTTAAAAGCATCTGCAGAGGAAATTCTAATTTTGTAGGCTCTTTGCTGTATTGTAAAAAAAAAAATAAATCTATTCCGTAGAACTTGTCAAAAAGTTTAATGCCAAAAAATGGGGTTTTGCCAAAAGCAAAATTTTTGGCAGGGGAAATGACATTTTATTTATTTTTAAATGGTAAATCTCAGAATAAAAATGAATCAAAGAAAATTTCTTTAATTTTGAGTTGAAAAATTTATTTTGGTTTTTAAAATATAAACTTTTTAAAAATTTCAGATTTTTGGTTTTCCCTGTATTTCTCCTTCCCTTTTTTGCTACTGAGAGTAACACAATTAGGCTTGGTCCACACTAACCCCCCAGTTCGAACTAAGATACGCAACTTCAGCTACGTGAATAACGTAGCTGAAGTCGAAGTATCTTAGTTTGAACTAAAAGGTACTTACCGCGGGTCCAGACGTGGCAGGCAGGCTCCCCCGTCGACTCCGCCTACTCCTCTCGCGGAGCAGGATTACCGGTGTCGACGGCGAGCACTTCCGGGATCGATTTATCACGTCTAGACAAGATGCGATAAATCGATCCCAGAAGATCGATTGCGTGCCGCCGAACCAGCCGGTAAGTATGGACGTACCCTTAGACATTCTAGGATGCCCCCCCCAATTTTTCTTTTTTCCCTACTTTTCCCACTCTAACTTTTCTAAAGTTCCACAACTCTGAAAGGGTACAGAATGGCCAGGAGGAAAAATGACACATTTGCCACTCTGTCATTTTTCCAAAATTGGAGAGGTTTTGAAAAGTTGCAGATGGGGGAAAATTAAATAAACAACACAGAACATAACCTTGTATTCATTGTATTGTGCTCAGTGCCCTCTTGCGCCCCCCTCCAAAAAAAAAGATGGCAAAAGAAAGTTTTTAAAAAATAAAACACTGTTCCATTGAGAATCCCGTGAAACAGAAAAAGTACTTACCTGCTGAGGCTCAAGTGTGTTTGACAAGGGATTTTCAATGCAGAGGATCAGTCCTATTGAGTTTATCATGCTATAACCTTGGCAAAAGCCAGTCATGAAAAGAGGTGTACAGGCCACAAAGGAAATAGCAGGTCAATCTTTTCACAAATACTACATTCAAAAATGTGTGGAAGAAAAAAAACCCACCAAAAGAACTACAGCTGCTAGATAGCACGGTGATAGTTGATTTAGAAATGCCCATTGATTAAATTAAGAACCCAAAACATACATCTGATTTACAGACTGAAATTGCATAGGACAAGGTTTTTTTATGCCAGTAGTGAAGTCCTTATTCAAAAAGGATTTCATATGTTGTGGATCATTATTTTGTCCTACTTCCTGCCATGGCTGCAGTATGGAGACTACAATATTACACTCATCTACAGTAATTTCTTTGATGGCCTGTGGCCGTGTTTATTTAGATGATATTCGGAATTGACCCAGGACAGACAATATGGTTTTGCTACAGTCTCAGACAATGAGCTCCCTAGCTGAATACCATGATTGGTGGGATGGTGGCAAAGGAGGAGATGAAAGGGAGAGGATGCAGGAACTTAAGAGAAAATCCATGCATGTTTCAGAGAGCGTGGTTTATTCTGCATTGTTATTCATAAACATCACATTTCTTCATAACCCTTTTCATTTCCTTTCTTGTCAAGGGCTGGGAGCTATTTGGAATGGAATCCTGACCTCTGGTTTCTCATCTTATACTGAATTTCCCTTTCTAACAGTGCTCCTCCTCATGGGAGAAAAATGATCAGCCTTTTCTAAAGGAAAAGTTCTTAAGGGAAAAGCAGTTGGCTCTAGCCCCGGTTCATAACTTTTCACACTCCATACACATATTAGAGTCGGGTGAGCAATTTATAAAAAAGTAATTAACAAATTTAGCCCCCTTTTCTCGTTTGTAAATAATTACAGAGAACGCATGCTCATTTTTTTCTGAAAGACATCTAGCTACAGTCCATTAGAAAGTGGGTAGCCACTGACAGAGTGTGTGTGTGGGAGCAGGGGGAGGAGAGAAAATACCGGGCTCAGTATCTGGCAACGGGAACTTGGCAGGCAGACAGCACTAAAGTCAGCCGAGCACTAGTACCATCAGTAATTGTCACGGAGTGTGGGGGAGTCCGGCCCTGCACCCCTCTTCCCCGGATTCACTGGGAGTCTCAGCCAGCCAGTAGAACAGAAGGTTTATTAGAGATGCCAGGAACACAGTCCAAACAGAGCTTGTCAGTACAACCAGGGCCCCTCAGCCGGGTCCCTCCGGGGGGCAGGGAGGCCAGACCCTGTCTGCCTCTCTCCCCTCTGGTCCGCCAGTTTCCAACTGAAAAACACACAGACAAAAACTCCAGGAGGCTCTTTCCCTCCCCCCGGAGCCCCTCCTCTCGCCTTTTGTCCGTTCTCCCAGCCAAAGGTGTCACCTTCCAACCCCCATCCTGGCTCATGTTACAGCCCCAGGCAAAGTCTCCCTTTCCTAATGCAATGCCGCAGGTCCCAGGGAACCTCCCCCACAAACCTCCCAGGTTGAATCCACCTCACTCTCTACTCCGTCACATCTCTCCCCCCTTCGAGACTGAACTGAGCGGGGTCACTCTGACCAGTGGCCTGGGGAAGGTCAGGGCCCCCTCTCCGGGACAACGCATTCGCTATCAGGTTGGCACTTCCCTTCACATGGACCACGTCCATGTCGTAATCCTGCAGGAGCAGGCTCCACCTCAGGAGCTTGGCCTTGGCCCCTTTTATCTGGTGTAGCCAGGTCAGGGGCGAGTGGTCGGTGTACACGGTGAAGTGTCGCCCGAATATATACGGCTCTAGTTTCTTGAGGGCCCACACCATGGCCAGGCATTCCTTCTCGATGGCCGCATAATTCTGCTCTTGGGGTAGCAGCTTTTTGCTTAAATACACGATGGGGTGTCTCTGCCCCGTTTCATCCTCCTGCATTAACACCGCCCCCAGTCCCATGTCGGAGGCGTCGGTGAACACCAGAAAGGGCTTGTCAAAGTCTGGGTTTGCCAGAACCGGGCCCCTGATGAAAGCCTTCTTCAGTGCACAGAGAGCCCTCTGGCACTCCTCGGTCCAGACCACCTTGTCTGGCTTTCCCTTCTTGCATAGCTCAGTGATGGGGGTGGCTATGGCGCTAAAGTGGGGCACAAATCTTCGATAGTACCCCGCCATCCCAATAAAGGCCTGGACCTGCTTTTTAGTTTGTGGAGCGGGCCAGTCCCGGATCACCTCCACCGTGGCTGGTTCTGGTTTTAGGTGGCCGCTTCCCACCCGGTGTCCCAGGTAGGACACTTCAGCCATTCCCACCTTGCACTTCTCCGCTTTTACGGTCAGCCCAGCCTCCCGGAGTCGGTCCAGCACTTGTTTAACTTGGGACACATGGTCCTCCCAGGTCTGGCTAAAGACACAGATGTCATCGATATATGCCACAGCGAAGCTCTCCATTCCCTTCAGTAGCTGATCCACCAGGCGCTGGAAGGTGGCTGGCGCTCCCTTGAGGCCGAAAGGCAGGGTCAGGAACTTGTAGAGCCCCAGAGGGGTAATGAAGGCAGATTTCAGCCGGGCATCTGCATCCAGTGGCACTTGCCAGTAGCCCTTTGTAAGATCCATGGTGGTAAGGTACCGAGCCCCTCCCAGCTTGTCTAGGAGCTCGTCCGGCCGGGGCATGGGGTAGGCATCAGATACAGTGATGGTATTGAGCTTCCGATAGTCCACACAGAACCGGATCGACCCATCCTTTTTGGGGACCAGCACCACCGGCGAGGCCCAAGGGCTGGACGACGGTTGGATCACCCCCAAAGCCAGCATGTTCTTGACCTTTCTTTCCAGGTCCCGAGCTGTCTTTCCTGTGACTTGGAAGGGGGAGCATCTTATAGGTTGGTGCGATCCTGTTTGCACCCGGTGGACAGTCAGATTAGTGCGACCAGGCTGGTTGGAAAACAGCTGTCGGTACAGATGCAGCACCCCTTTGATCTCAGCTTGCTGGGCAGGGGTTAGCTGATTAGAGAGGGGGATTGTTTCTTGGGAGGAGCCAGCTCCTGTCTCAGGGAATAGATCTACTAGAGGGTTACTCCCCTGCTCCTCCCAATGTCCACACACGGCCAGCACCACACTCCCCCTGTCATAATATGGCTTCATCATATTGCCATGGTACACCCGGCAGTGGTGTGCCCGGTTAGACAGCTTCACCACATAATTTACCTCATTTAGCTGCATGACAACCTTGAAAGGGCCTTCCCAAGCGGCCTGCAGCTTGTTTTTCCTCACGGGGATGAGAACCATCACCTGATCCCCCGTGGCGTAGGCGCGGGCCCGCGCCGTGCGGTTATACCAGACCTTTTGCTTTTTCTGGGCTCTGGCCAGATTTTTCTTGGCCAGGCCCATGAGCTCAGTAAGTCTCTCTCGGAAGGTCAGGACATACTCCACCACTGACTTTCCCTCGGGGGCCGCCTCCCCCTCCCATTCGTCTTTCATTCGGTCCAGGGGCCCCCGTACCCTCCTGCCGTATAACAGTTTGAAGGGCGAGAATCCAGTAGACTCCTGGGGCACTTCCCTGTAGGCGAACAGTAGGTGCGGTAGGTACTTGTCCCAGTCCTGCGGGTGCCGGTTTATAAAAGTTTTCAGCATCATCTTTAGCATCCCATGGAACCTCTCCACCAGCCCATTGGACTGGGGATGATATGCTGAGGCCCAGCTGTGCCGGACCCCACATTTCTCCCACAAGCACCGGAGCAGGGCCGACATGAAGTTGGACCCTTGGTCTATCAGGACTTCCTTGGGGAACCCCACTCGGCTGAAAATGGTCAGCAGCGCATTCGCCACGGTGTCTCCTTTAATGGAGAATAAGGGCACCGCCTCGGGGTAGCGGGTGGCGAAATCTATTACCACCAGAATGTACTTCTTTCCCGACCGGGTTGCCCTGCTGAGGGGGCCCACCCTATTCATAGCCACCTTCTGGAAAGGTTCCTCTCTGATGGGCAGGGACCTCCAGGGATCTTCCTCCTTACCCTGGGCCAGGTGTAATAGCCGGTGATGATACTTCTGGGGCCTCACCGGCTGCCTCCTGATTCCCCACAGTTCTACTTCCCCTTGGGCAGCCCATTCCCGGCACAGGAATCCCTTCTCCCACAGGGATCTGTCTTTGCAGTTTTCCCCAAGGGGGTTTGCAGCGCTGTGGCCAGCAAGTTCCCTTAGCTTCTCCAAGGCGGGATCCCTCTGCAGCTTACTGGCCAGGCCTGGGGTCACCGCCCCACTGAGCCCTGTCCCTGGTGGCTCCCTTCCTGCTGTGGAATTACTTCCCGGCAGCACCTCTGGACCAGGCAAGCCTGGCTGGCAGCTGTCCTGCCCTGCCTGTGTGTTCCCCCACTCAGCTGGGGTCTTTGCTCCCCCGGTGCTCAGCGCTGCCCTGGCTGTCCCTGTGGGGCCAGGCAGCGAGCTCGCTGCTTTGCTCTCTGTATCAGAGACTACCTGAGCCACCTCTCCATTGTGCAGGGGGGTGGGGAGCATCTCTCTGTCCCACCCCGCCCTAGGGGTCTGGTTACAGGCAGGCAGGTAACCGGGGCCTGGCAGCTCCTCCCCCCTGCCAGCCAGGTCATTTGCATTTTTACTGACCATTTTCCTTTTAGCCAATTGGTTTCCTGAGTTCAAATTCAAATCCTCGGCCGTTACAGGGCCAGGGCCTGGATCCTGTCCCAAAGATACACAGTCACCCCCCAACAGCACCTCACCGCTGATATCCTGGAGACCCCCAACCACCAGCCAGCCCGACCCCTCCTGGGTCTGCACAGGGATCTGGGCCATAGGCAGGGCGAATGGGTCCGTCCCTGGGACCCTCACCCAGGTCACACAGCCCCTCAGCATCTGGTGGGGGTGCACCACCCGGGGCCTGACCACAATTCTCTCTGTCCCGGGGCCTTGCCACCCCCCGAATGTCTTTCCATTGACCATCACCTTCCGCTCCCACTGGGGGTTCATAGGGTTTGAGTCCAGGGCCAGGAGTGGAAATCTGTCCACCATCCCACCCATCTGGCTTGCGGAGTTTATGGCCTTGGGACCCAGCAAGGGGGTTAGATCCCGGGGCTTTTCCGCAGGGTCTCCCTGGTTTCAATCACCAGCCTGCTCCAAGGCAGTGAGGTGGGCCTCCACATCCCCACCCTCCTTAACCAGGGGCAGCAATTTAGGATCGAGGTTCCCTGCGGAGCTGGCACCCCGGGATCTGTCCCCACTTACCCCTGGCCAGTCCCCTATGCCTTTCCGTTCCACCACCGCAAGTTCACGCTGCTGCTGCCGTTTTTTCTGTAGGTTTTTTTCGGGCTCTTGCTGTTTTTCACCGTCCTCTTGCTCTTTCGGACTCAGCTCCAGTCCCATCCGTCTCCGATTCCCTGCTGGGGAACCCGATCGTGAAGACCCCCGTCTGGTTGGGGACCAGACTCTTGGGGATGCCAGGCTATCACTCCAGCTGCTCCCAGATCCTGCTGTAGCCCCATTGGGGTCAGGAATCTGCTCCCTGGAATGGTCATCCTCCTCCAGCCGCGTGATTAACTGGGCTTTAGTGAGCTTTTCAATGTGTATTCCTCTTTTTTTTGCACAGGGTTACAATGCTCTTCTTAAGGAGAAAGCGATAGGCCATCACGTCACTGCTCCCAAGTTTGCTGTGGATCCGCAGGCCTGTGTGCTCTTAGCTCCCCATGGTTTCCAGGAAGAACCCCAAGTGTGCCAGCCCTTCTTCAGGTCACCGCCTCTTTGCCAGGGTCGAGCTGCAGCTCCTCTGCCCCTGGGTCCACTCACGGCACCCCCAGGGGAACCCTGTCACCGCAAAAATCCTTCTGTCTCCCAGGGCCAAGCCGCAGGCTCCTCCGCCCCTGGGACTGCTCACTGCAGCCCGCAGGGGGACCCCATCATTGCACAGTTCTTCTCGCTGGTTACACACTCCCAGGGGTTAAGTGTAGCTCCTCCGCTCCCCGAAACCGCTCCTCTGTGGGCCTTCAGCACGCCTGGTCCTCGTTAGCCCCCCTTCGTTCTACTGCTCCCCAGTCACTTACTGCAGGAAGCACCGTTCACGGGGTGCAGAACATCCCACCGCTGCCACCAGTTGTCACGGAGTGTGGGGGAGTCCGGCCCTGCACCCCTCTTCCCCGGATTCACTGGGAGTCTCAGCCAGCCAGTAGAACAGAAGGTTTATTAGAGATGCCAGGAACACAGTCCAAACAGAGCTTGTCAGTACAACCAGGGCCCCTCAGCCGGGTCCCTCCGGGGGGCAGGGAGGCCAGACCCTGTCTGCCTCTCTCCCCTCTGGTCCGCCAGTTTCCAACTGAAAAACACACAGACAAAAACTCCAGGAGGCTCTTTCCCTCCCCCCGGAGCCCCTCCTCTCGCCTTTTGTCCGTTCTCCCAGCCAAAGGTGTCACCTTCCAACCCCCATCCTGGCTCATGTTACAGCCCCAGGCAAAGTCTCCCTTTCCTAATGCAATGCCGCAGGTCCCAGGGAACCTCCCCCACAAACCTCCCAGGTTGAATCCACCTCACTCTCTACTCCGTCACAGTAATCAGAACTGTTTCTCCTCTCTCGTCACTTTTCTTGCATCTGATTACATTATAGTACTGTATTCATCAGCACCTCCCAACATATACAAGATCTGCAAGTGGGTGGCTGGGCTTGGGCCCATTTCCAATTTATTTATTTACCATCTTTTGCTTATTTTTAATATATTTTGCAGCACATCTGATTTGTAGTGAGAAAATGTTGAGTAACTGACCATGCTGGGAGTGGTGCTTAGGAAGAATCAGTTCTGGGATGCTGAATGGTGAGTGATGATTCAGGAAACAGCACTTTTTCTTCTAGACAGTACTGAATGGAGGATCAGGATGGCGTTTTGATACAATGTGTGCTGTTAAATTTGGTAATTATGGTTTCTTTAAATCAGTTATCCCAGCAGTGTTATTTAGCTAGGATAGTCTTCACTTCCTGTCCTAAACTGTGCAATGTAGCAGTTCTGCTAAACCTCACATTTTTATAACCCTACTAAAACCAAAAAGGAAAAAAATGGTGTCAGGATACAACTGTGTAACATATAATAAATTTCAGCCCAGAAGAAACTTTAAACTGAACTTATAACACAAAGACCGGGGTAACAGAAATACTGATGTAACGCACCCTGACTACAGTGTAGCAGTGCTGGCAGCGGATCAGATCATTAACATAAATATGTGAAAGGTTTTGCTTCAGCCACAAAAAATACAAAGAAAGAATTCTGGGTCAAATTCAACTTAAGTTCGTACAACACAGAGTCCATCTGCAAATGTTTGTTGGCTGTGAGCGGCAATTGTGTACACAGAGGTATTGAAGGCGAGGGAACTTCCCTTCCTCACATCTGAACTCTGTCACTGCTGTAACAGCTGCCTCTCCTTGACCTCAATAAGCCCCGGAAGCCCACTGTTCCAATAACATCTATTGAGCTTTAGGAGCATAGGTGGCGGATGTTGGTTCTCTGGGGAGTAATATGTTCATTTGACTAGATTCCACAAGGCAATATTAAGAATCTCATTCACTTCTAATCCCTGCAAACCAAACTGCATAGGTTCACTTTGCAAACCCCTTTCCAAATTGAATTCTGCAAGGTTCTCACAAGCCCTACTCATTAATACATTTTAAACAGGTTTAATCACAGTCTTCCTAGTGGCATTTACACAAGAGGGTCAGTTGCCTATCTGTGGGTCCGCTGATGCTTTTCAGTGCATACTGCTGCTAGCCCTGCCAGTCAGACTCTTTTGATGAATAAATATCATCAGAATGGCTCAAAGCACAAGGGATTCTATGCTAAAGCAAGCATGAAACTGGATTTGTATCTCTATAGCTCACTATGGCAAAAATGTATGGAAATACAAGTTGTTAACAACTCTTCAAAGCACTTGAAAAAGACTGCAAGGGTCACCTTTCATAAATTCAGTGTGCCATGTTATGCAATCTGAAGGAAATTCCAAGCAAGCAGCAGAACAGATGGCAAACATTTTATATCAGTCTCCTGACAATAATCCAGTGGTCTTAAAATGAACAGTTAAAGTGTTTTAGAAACAGCCACAGCAAATAGATCAGCAGATAATTTCTCCTTCGTTCTACAGATCTACCTTCTGACTGAACTAAAGCAAGGTAGCTTTGGAAGGGGTCAAGAATGACATTACAATAATGCTCTGTTTTATGGGGTACAAATATCATGCAACACACTTTTACTCAGATGATAAATGTGGATTATTTAATCATACGGTAAATTACAAGTAGCAGCAAGATATCTACGGTACATGGTAAGCAAGTACCACGCAATTACAGAGTACATCAGTAATTCCTGCCTTTTTAGAGAGCGTGGAGGTTACAATGTCTTGGATTTACTGAATGTCATTATCACATGCAGTTATGTT
This sequence comes from Macrochelys suwanniensis, assembly GCA_033296515.1. Classification (NCBI taxonomy): domain Eukaryota; kingdom Metazoa; phylum Chordata; order Testudines; family Chelydridae; genus Macrochelys; species Macrochelys suwanniensis. The sequence goes on from CM065776.1 coordinate 37,481,000, forward strand.
ATATTTGTCAAGAAAAAGCCATTTAGTTTCCAAGCAAAGAAAATATATATGTTCACTATAACATGGACAAGGAAAATTTTAAAGTAGCTATCATAGAATCATAGAAGATTCGGGTTGGACGAGATCTCAGGAGGTCATCTAATCCAATCCCCTGCTCAAAGCAGGACCAACACCCACTAAATCATCCCAGCCAGGGCTTTGTCAAGCAGGGTCTTAAAAACCTCTAAGGATGGAGATTCAACCACTTCCCTAGGTAACCCATTCCAGTGCTTCACCACCCTCCTAGTGAAATAGTGTTTCCTAATATCCAACCTAGACCTCTCCTACTGCAACTTGAGACCATTGCTCCTTGTTCGATCGTTTGCCACCACTGAGAACAGCCGAGCTCCATTCTCTTTGGAACCCCCCTTCGGGTACTTGAAGGCTGCTATCAAATCCCCCCTCACTCTTCTCTTCTGTAGACTAAATAACCCCAGTTTCCTCTCCTCGTAAGTCATATGCCTCAGCCCCCTAATCGTTTTTGTTGCCCTCCGCTGGACTCGCTCCAATTTGTCCATATCCCTTCTGTAGTGGCGGGACCAAAACTGGACAATACTCCAGGTTTGGCCTCAGCAGTGCCGAGTAGAGGGGAATAATCATTTCCCTCAATCTGTTGGCAATGCTCCTACTAATACAGCCAAATATGCCATTGGCCTTCTTGGCAACAAGGGCACACTGCTCACTCATATCCAGATGCACATGGATTCCACCCCCTCCCCCGAGCGCGCCCCATCCATGCTCCTTCCCCTCCCTCCCACTGCGGTGCTGGGAGGGGGGAGGTTTTGAGGGAGGGCGGGGAGGAGTTGACCAGTGGAGCCCACGGACCCCCTGGAGTACCCTCGTGGATCCCTCGGAGTCCGCAGACCCCGGTTTGAGAAACGGTGCTTTAAGGCATTTCACCATATAGTGGTGATAAATGTTCAGGTGTGGCATAGTATATAATATGCAGCTTGTTCCTTATCAAACTTAAACTGTGCAAAAGCAAGGACAATTTTTTCCACACAAGCTTTTCCGCTTTCCTTTGGGTGATTTTGCAAACCCAAACGTTAACAGAAGAGTTCAGGGTAATGATTATTTTTCAGATCAAAACACACAAATGCCAGTGAACTTCACTTGAAATTTCAGCATGCAAGATGTGGAGTGACAGTTGTTCATGTTCTACTTTTTTTTTTAAAGAAGGAATTCCTACAAGATCAAATTCACGAAACGTGCAATAGCAGGTACTTGGACACAACTGCTTTCATGCACCACTTGCACCAGAGTGGCCTCATTATGTGAGCCACAAAACCTAGGGAAGAGAGAGGAGCTAATATCATATCTATTACTTCTCTCAGCTTGTGTAAGAAATTACATGCAGTATATAATTTTCTGAAATGGCATTTGCACATAGATTGGTATCTTGCTGCATGCTGCAGAACGGAATGCATCACCATCCTTCTCCCTGTCCAAGGTCTATGTCACAAAGCTTGTATATTCACGTATAGTCATCAGCTTGACAAGTGGTCCATGCATGTTGTGAAATGAAGTGTCTTTCCCACATGCCTCACCAAGTCCAAGAGTGTTATCAGTAAAATGAGCCAGCATTTCTGTCAGTCTGAGATTAAGCAAGAGGGCCACGGGGTAGGCAGCTCAGGCAAAGGGGAGACAGACATCAACAGAGTCACTCCATAAAACACACCACAGGTAAACAGGCTCAAAAGAGCAGAAAGAGTTTAAATAAAGAAGTGTACACCATTGCACACTCAGAACACCAGCAGAAGAATAGACCATCAGTCTTGTCTCTGAACAAAGTCTCACTGTGTTAGACAGTAGCATCACTGACTCTGGCTTGTATATTTCTCACTGACAGTCGCAGGACTTAAGAGAAACAGCAGATAAGTAGGTCATATATATGCAGCAGTAAATCAACGGTACAATCAGATCTCCACCCTTGTTACCAAGTAGAGACTAACTATTCTCTTAGGCTGTATGCCAGCATTCTTATCAATTTTTACAGTAAATAAGATATTGGACAAATTCTTGTCTCCAAATTCAGCAGCAGCACCCTCTGCAGGGGCCTCTGTCTCTGACAAGCTTCCCTCTGTCCATGATTGCTTTTGCTTGGTCCCTCTAGTTATGTTTTGTTAGTCTGAATTATATATTTCAGTGGCAACTGTCAAAGATCTGCAGACAGATTGTTTGGCTGGCCATTGCAGAAGGAGCTATATTTCAATCATTTAATATGGTCCTTTCACCTGGCTACAACTCCATAACATCATCTTTTAGTATTTGTTTGTTTAAAGAGAAAATCGTCTCTCTTTTGTGAATGCAGAACTGCCTCTACTGCTCAGCCTCTCCCCTTTGGGGCCAGATTTTGCAATTCTTGCCCAGATTGCTTGAAGTCCCTGGGAGTAAAGCCTGAAGGGTCTGGCTCTTTGTGAGAAATGCCAAAATGCAGCAAACCAGACCTATGATCTTTTGTACTCCAGCTGCCAGGAGAGTAGTTAAGTTCATACAGATACATGCTACTCCATGTTCTACCCAGGGAGAATTCCATCTCTCCCTAACACTCATGAGTAAGGCTACATTTTAGTCATGGGTATTTTTAGTAAAAGTCACAGACAGGTCACGGGCAGTAAACAAAAATTCACGGCCCATGACCTGTCTATGACTTTTGCTATATCACTCGGACTAAAATCTAAAATTGGTGCTGCGGGTGCTGGGAGAGGGTGGCCTGGGTGTTGGGGCGGGGGCAGGTGATGGTGCGCAGCTCGGGACCCAGACTGGTGCTGGGTGGGGGCAGGAGTTGACAGGGCCAGCAGCCTCCCTACCTGGCTCCGTGCCTCCCCACCCCCCACCAACCAGCAGTAGTTTGGGTGTGGGAGGGGAAGGGGGTTGGGGCAATGGACGGGGTGAGGCGGGCTCTGAGCGGTGCTTACCTGGGGGGCTCCCCGGAAGTGGCTCCCCCTCACTCAGCTGCTACGCAGTGAGCTGCTAGGCCAGGCAGCTCTGTGTGCTGCCTCCAGCCAGAGCACTGGCTTCACAACTCCCATTGGCCGGGACTCGCAGCCAATGGGAGCTACGGGGGCACTGCCTGCAGGCAGAGGCAGCACGCAGAGCTGCCTGGCCATGCCTCTACCTAGCAGCTGAGCAAGGGGGATGTCGCTGCTTTCTGGGAGTCCCCACCCAGGTAAGCGCCGCTCAGAGCCTGCCTCACCCTATCCCGTGCCCCAACCCCTGCCCCCTCTCACACTCAAATCCTGCTGCTGGGGGACGGGGGGGTTGAGACTCCTCCAGCAGCGGCTTCTGCGTCTGACGCAGGAGCTGCCTGAGTTGCCCCTGACCCAGGTGCACCAGCCGCTGCAGAAGTCATGGATGTCACGGAAAGTCACGGAATCCGTGACCTCTGTGACAAACTCGCAGCCTTACCCATGAGTAAACATGCTTTCTGAAGTGGGTTCACCAAGAGAAAAAAGTGGCAATGGTTGGCAATAGACTAGGTCCCTATAAAGAAAGCAATATCAGTGTTTGTTTAGTAACTACATTCTCACACTTATTTCATTCATGTTGCCATGACTCTCAATTCAGGCTAGGGTTTACTAGATTTGCTTATTTGTACTGAGCAGTGCAGCACTGCAGAGTACATTTTCTTAGGTAATATAACTGATCACAATCATCATGATTCTCATAAAGCCTAGTTAAGATTTAATTCTTGCATAAAAACAGGATCTTAAAAAAGATATTTGTCAGGTCCTTTTCAGGGAGTTCAATCACAATTCAACTGATTCTGTATGAAACTATAGACATTAAGCAAACAAACTATGAGCAGAACAGAAATCTAGCAAAGGACCTTTATTATTTAGTTCCTGTGGTACCCACTATGTGCTAGATGCTTCCCAAACACTTCAGGAGGATTGCCCCAACTCTGATGAGGTCAAAATCTACTCAGAACACGACATTTTATTTTGCTAAACTGGTCCATACAAAAGTGTTTGTGAGACGGTAAAAGGGAATTATACCCTTTGTTTTCATTGGAGTTTGATGGCATTTGTGAAGAAGCTAAGAAATACAAAGGGAGATTTTCAAAGGGATGTCTTTATAGGTTTGAATATAAAGCTCTGGCACTCAGATAACAAAGGGAATTTTCAAAGCTGAACATGGGTGGTACATGTTCCTTGATTATTTGCTCTCACTAGGCGGGCCCCTGTTCTCTGGATGCTCAGGCTCAGATGGGATTGTCAAGCCTCACTGTTACATGATGCTGTGATTTCAAAGAACTGCTGTGCTCACTGCCTTCCCCATGCTCCAAGGTAACTCCAGGCAGTAGCGTAGCCAGGGGGGGAGCAGGGGGAGCGGCCGCTCCCCCTGTGAGCAGAAGCGGCGTAAGCGGCGTCTTTTTTTAGCAGCACTAAAAAAAGGCGCCGCTTCTTTTTAAGTGCCGCTTCTTGCACTCACCCGGTGGCGCTCCGGGTCTTCGGTGGCATTTTGGTGGTGGGTACCACGGAAGACCCGGAGTGAGTGAGGACCCGCCGCCGAAGTGCCGCCGAAGACCCGGAGCGCCGCCGGGTGAGTACAGGGGGAGGCGCCTTTTTATAGCGCCGCTCCCCCTGAGCTCCGGACCTGGCTGCGCTACTGACTCCAGTCTCTTCCGCAGTTCACTCACAGGGCATCTTTCTCCAGCAAAGAAAGGGTGATGACTTCTCCAGCACTGAGAACTGATGTAAAAGCCTCAAAAATAGACAAAGGAACAGGAAATGTGTATAGCTTTTCGTATTCTATGCTTGAAGTGGAATATGAAGCAAATAAGGGGCAGTTTCTACACATTATAGCCAACCTTTTTCAAAAGCTTGGCCAAGGTATGTCAGCTAGGGAGTTGGGCAGCTAGGGGATTTGCAAAGCTGGGATTCAGTGCCTGAACACACAGCGTTTGGTGGGATACTCAAAAATGCCCATGCAAATTTCTTGGATACTCTGCCTCAAATATGTGTGTAGCATGATGGGCAGGGTGTTTTTTAGTCTCTATGTGAACTATTTTTCAGAGCATGAGAGGTTGATGCTTGAACCTCTGAATTGTTTCTTCATGTTCTTCTCTGACCCAACTAACTTTTGAGCAGCTGAAGCAACCTCTGAGTGCCCGGGCACCCTCTGAAAATACTGATTGTACACCCAAGAAAGACTAAGCCTGCCCTGCCCCACTGGAAGTGTTCAAACCACTGGGTTCCTGAACATGACCAAACATCAGCCTTGAATATCCCCGGGGCTCTCAGCATTCTGGATGGGGCTCAAATGCCAATTTGTACCCACTCAAACTTTTTAAAGCTTTGCCTGGAGTGAAATCAAACAGGAAATCTACTTCTCTGACGCTTTTGGTATAAATATGCCACATAGATTGTAATTTTCCCTTTTTATCTCCACTGGAAGCAGCAATGGTTTCATGTGCAAATAGGTCACCTTCAGGTTTAAAGCCAAATTACTACTTGAAAAGAAGGAGAGACTACAGTTTAGTCACAGGGCATCTGCCATCACAGTGATATAGCTCTGGGACCGCCAGAAGACAGTTCTCAACAGTGACTTAAAGATACTACAGACAGAAGGAGAAAAAACAGAAATGCCTGGGAGCTAAATTCTGTTCTCATTTTACAAGTATGTAGATTCAATGAGTGCACATGAGAAAGCAAGCATATAGCAGAAGACGCTGTATCCTGATCTTTAGAATTACAGCCACAGCATTAAAATCAATCACAACATAAATACAAATCAGAGAACCTTACATCAAAACACTTAAAAACACTAGAGGTAAAACATAACTAAAACCACAAATCTGTGTTCTAACAGGCCTGTTCTTCTCTGGCTAATCATATACATTAGAAATTGTAGATTTACAGCTTATTTCAGTTTTATAGTTTTTATTTGCAGTCTTATCCTTTATTTTGGAGGATTAAACCTCACCATGGCACAGCCAGTGTCTGGTAAGTTTTGTTTAATTGAATACTAAACCATTTTTGGAAGAAGACAATATAAAAATACCTCCTTAATTCCATTAACTCCCATCAATTATACAAACTATGGAAGGAATAAGCTACAGAAGTGTCAGGTTTCAGAGTGGTAGCCGTGCCACAAGGACTCCTCGTTGTTTCTACATCAGTGTGTGTGTGTGTGTGTGTGTGTGTGTGAGAACGCCCGCGTGCATGTGCGTAAAGCTGAAGAATCCAAAAGAAGGGAGCAGAAAAAGAGAGAACTCCCATATCTAAGTTACAGTAAATACTTACATGGTGACAGGTTTCAGAGTGGTAGCCGTGTTAGTCTGTATCAGCAAAAATGAGGAGTACTTGTGGGACCTTATAGACTAACAAATTCATTTGGGCATAAGCTTTCATGGGCTAAAACCCACAGATGAAGTGGGTTTTAGCCCACGAAAGCTTATGCCCAAATAAATTTGTTAGTGGTGCCACAAGTACTCCTGGTTTTTTTTTAGTAAATACTTAAACAATATTTTAATAGTTTTTAATATGGTCAGGAAAGCCGAGATTCATAAAATAAATGCACACTATTTACAAAGATGACTATAGGCAATCCACACATTTTATGAATAAATTACATGCTTCAGTGATTCATAAGTGGTTAGTAAAAGCGCCAAGGAGAGAACCTATTTTGCAATCCTAAACGGGCTGAATGTACTGCAGGTTGCAAAGAAAGTTCTTCACGTTATGATAACAGATTTTAGAAAATATTTAAGGGATTGATCTTGCAAGAGGTGGAGCAACCTAAGGGTGTTCAGCACTTCTCAGAGAGCTTGTGAGATGAAGCCCTAAATGCAGAATGCACAGATCTGACATGACATAAGCTTAGCCACACATGTCACAGGGGATGGGAATTCAGATTTAACCAAGGGCCCAGTTGTGCATTTAAGATACTAGCCTGCACTGGGAGCTTTGGGAGGCCCTGTGATTGAGGGAGGCTCATCTTTTGGAATTCTCAGGCATATAGCACGAGTGTGCCTGCACCAGAGCTTCCAACAGTTCAGTCCACAGCTAGCCATCTCCTCAGGCAATCCAAGATGGTGGGGCCATGGCCCTGCCTCTTTCCCGCTCCTTTAGGTTGGCTAGCAACTCAGAGGATGACAAAGACTTCAGCCAAGCCTGGAGACTTCTTGTGCACCACCCCCACACTTTTTCAGGATAATTCCAGGCACTCCATACCCCTATACATGGACATCACACAACAGTAGAACCTTTTGATGGTGGGGGGTGGGCAAAGTTGCAGGGAGAATGAATACGTATCCCAAACTGGAAAGGCACCGCCCTTGTACACCTACCACTGACCCACAACACCTTTCTAACCTCTGAAAGGGGAAGGGGCTTTCTGGATGGATGAAGTATGTCTCTCCTACGTGTCCTTCTACCCAGCTTCAAAGAGTGACAAAGCCTTTGTTATTTTATACAGTTTTTTTATTAAAATGCCAATCAAATAGTTGTCTGTCCACCATGCTTACATGTAAAATCCTTAGAGCTCAGGTCATAGATCTTTATTTTTATTTCAAAAAGGCACTCAACAAAACGTTCAGCACTCAGATTGTTCATCAACTTGTTAGCTACACACCAAAGCTATAATGTGTCTGATATTGGACTGATCTTTTCCCTCCCTAAATGCCTATTAAAACAAAGCCGACAGCACATTTTAGAGAATAGAGAGGGAAAGGCCAGCCAGCAACATAAAGGTTTGGGGCTGAGCTGGAGAGATGTATAGTGCTTGCTCTCTTTCCAGATTGATGAAGATGACAAATAGCTGTCACCATCTCACTCTCTATCCTCGATGTTGACTATCACCAACTAATGCCCAGGAGTCACAGACATATGCTTTTTTCACCATGACTGCTATTGCCATTACCTTCCATTACTGTTCTCACATAATCTTGTTTACCGCTTTCAAACATAGGTGCCTTCTCCAAAAATCAGCAAGCCCGTGCCCTCCATAAAGCAGATGATGTACTCCATGGAGCAGCATTTCCAGTGATTAACCTTCTGTTTCCAATGGCACTTTACTAAATAGCATTTTCACATTACTCTCTCTCTCGTACACTGTTGGCTTGCTTTATTTGGGCACAGCCATGCACACAGGAATGTGGGACTTCAAGCATTTCTAAAGAGAGGCTGTTTTCAGCCATGTTTAGCCTTTCACTTGGGAATGTCCATTTGCTTGGATCTGCAAGTTTTACCCTCTGATGTGATGTGTGAATTGTGACCTTTTACTTGACCTGTAAGTTAATAAGCCGTGGAAGCTCATATTTTGTAAAACAAGTACACAGAGCAGCTGTTAGGAGCTCTTCTTGAATGAAGTTCAAGTCAAGCTGTAGCATGAAGGATTTTGTTAAGTGCGGAGGATAAAGTATAACAATTATGTGGCATGAACCATCCAATTTCAGCAAACAACTTCAAACCTGAAGGATATGCCCTTTAGTTCATATGAGAAGAGGCATAAATGAGAAGTGGCACAAAGGGTATTAGTCTGTGTTGACAGTGATTACTCCTCACACAGCAAAATATCCCCACATTCAAATGTCCTATTCCCAAAGCTGTACAGTTGAATCACCACATAATGAGTAATGTGAAGCATAATTAACATGGGCTTGTATGCTGGCAAGGGCCTTCATTTTTAAACTAGTTTAACCTAGGTGCTCCAGCAAGTGTTATGCCAGATCCTTGGCCAGAGAACATCTTGAATCCCAATGACAATCAGAATCTGGAAAATGACACCTCTTGATGTAAACCAGCACTTGATGAAACTTTTCATGTTTGTATGGTGAAAAATAAGGTTTTTTCCATGGTTCCATGAATTTTGTATGAAAACACAGTTGTTTAAATCATGATCATAGCTGACTACACCTCCGAGAAAATCTTTACTTTAAGTTTCTGAATGTCAGGATCTTGGGTGAAGGTAAGCAGGACTAGTGGCAGGAACTCGGGATCCAGGAACTGAAGCCAGCGGTCAGAGCCAGTATCAGAGTCAAGAGTGAAGCTGAGGGTCAGAGCTGGACACAGAGTCAGGAATCAAGCCGAGAATCATTACCAGGTACCAGCGGCTGTTCTGGGGTTCTAGGGATCCATCGGGAGTAAGAATTCAAGTCAGAGTTGAGGTCAACTCTGCGAGTTCAGAAACAGAGAACCAGGGCAGCTGTGGCAGCTAGCTAGGGATCCACGTTGTTGCCTGCACTCTTCCTGGTATGCACCATGGCTTATATAGGATCAAGAAGCCAGCCAGGGATTGCTAAAATACTGTCAGATCACTAGATGAACCTCCTGTGGCATGCAACCCCTGCAGATTGTGGGTTTCAGGGAGCAGATAGGTTACAGCTGCTGTTAGGTGACAGGGTAGAGATGTTGGTTGCCTCGTAGCCCTGCAGGCCCAGGTTAAAGTCCCTGACCAAATGCCAGATACATAGAAGATGCACTGAATGAAGTGAACCTTTGGGCCATCTAATTCATTGCCACCTCTCAGGTGGAAAGCTTTAGTAGGTATAAACCATCTAATCTGAATGAAGAGCAAGACAAACATTTTCAAAGTCGGGTGCCTAAAGTTAGGCAACTAAATCCACATTTAGACACCTTGATAAAATTGGCAGGATTCTCCGTGGATTTAGGTGCTTGACTGTTAGCACCCAAGTTTCTACATTTTGGCCTAAGAACGTGCCCACTATTTCCCAAATTAATGCATAGTGGGTCTCTCACCTTCACTCTTCCTTTTTGCTGGTGTGTTCCTCCTTAGAGATAAACCTCTCCTTTGCTATCAGTTCTAAACATATCACTTATCTTTTGCCTGTTCCATATCATGACCCCTCATTTTGCCATCCTCCATTATCTCAACAGGTCTTTTCCAAACTGCGTGTATCACCCTTTTAAATACTTAAACTCTGTAATCAAGTGCCCTCTTCTTTTTCAAGACTGAATATTCAGCTCTTTGAAGTCTTTCCTCATAAAATAGACCTTCTCATCTCTATCTTTGTAACCTTTTCTGTAACAGTTTTTCTGAAATAATTTTAATAATCATTTTTAAAATTCAGTGACTAATACTAAACACACACTTCCAAGTGAGGGATTTTTTTTTGGGGGGGTGTATTCTTTGCATAACACAGCCATTATCCCTTCTGATTTTTAACTAATTGGTCCTGTTCTGAGCCCTCTGACCCTGTTACACTTCCTTGCAGCTATAATGCACTTGGCTTCAAGTTATCCCACACTATTTGTCTCCCTCTTCTGCTGTTTCCCCAAATATGTTATGCAAGGTATGTTTCGCCTTCTTGGCTGATCCTCCAAGTTGCATATTAAAATACGTATCCGGTCCTGGCCTGTTTTGCCATCCAGTTGAAATCTCCTTTAATGATGTCCTCCATCTCACATATTTTGACACACTGCACCTCCAACAAAGGATTCTACTCATTTTATTTATTAGCACTTCTCTCTTAGCACCACCATAGCATCTGAGCACTTTACAGGCCTGAAGATAAATCATTTACCTCCAACAAGTGCAACTTTCTCCCCCTCTCCCCATCTCTTAACCTATTTCTCAGAGCAAATGACTATTGGCCACTGATTCCTTTTTATCCTTCAGCTCATCTGGTATGGCCTGCTCTCGGTTACTCATCAGCAGTCTCCTAATAGGAGTAAATTTGTCTAGCAGAAGTAAAGCAAAAGTGTACTGTAGTGCCACAATGCCCTGCTATGAAGATTTACTTCAGGCAGTTACTGTGACTTCTGCAATAGCTGATAAATGGGAAGAAAAATTGTGTGCAGGATGGTTAGATATTAGTTACCAAGCTGCATGATAACCTCCCTGTCAGTTTATCAGTTGCCTGCCCTTGGATGGGAACTGGTGGATGCAGTAAGAACCCTCACTACTTCAATCAGGTGCTGCCTAATGTTTGCACAATTCTAAAGAGTCAGACAGAAAAGGTCACATAAGGCTACATATTTCTTATTGCTGTATCAATCTTTTCCTTCACTACCTGGCTAAAAAGCTTCCAATTTTAATTAAGCTACTCCTGAAGCTTTAGTTTGTTTGGAACTGATCTTTGCTCAGTGTGACACACTAGACTGTCAGCCAAGAGCAAATGTTAATTAGTTGAGTGCCTATTAGTCTTGCATCAACTTTTCTCTTCCTGTACTTTAATGCAGGGTAACAACGCCTGTAGTATAATAATGAAAGTGATATTCCTTTCTCAGTGGCAGGACCCTAGCTGTGGAACACCAAATGGTATCCAAATGAGATCAGACTGAGCCCAAGTTTGGCTGTGTTTAGATCAAGGTATAAAACAAACCTTTTCAAGAAAACCTTCCTCCATAATCAGTGCCCTTAAAAAAAATCCTACAGCCACAAATTCACGCTTCTTTGCCTGGAAGAATTGAGGTGCTACGTATAGCACACCGATTAGATGAGATATATAAAGCTATATAGATGGATACTGATACCATGTTACTGCTTTTTTTTTCCTTTTCTTTCCTTTTTATTGAACAGCAAGAGAAAAAGACTGGATAACACTGCACTTCTGATGATAGGAGAACTGACAACCAAGAAGCTAGGCAAAGCTACATGAGCTGCACCTAGGGATATTATAATCTCTTCTTCTCCCTCTCCTAGCTGCTGAAACCATTGCTGGGAACACTCAAGTGCCTTTCCTAGAGTCTTATAAAGACAGAAGTCTGCAGACAGCTTTTTACTGCACCACTTACACTAGTGGAGTACGTTAAAAATCAGCTTTCCATCACTGGGTCAACTTCAATCTCATGTAACTTCATTGGAGTAATTACATTTGTTCTATTATGTATTTATTTGAACAAAAGTAGGAAAAAGAGAATGTCATAAGATTAATACAGTTTTGGTAAACTGAACTTTCAAGGTCCTGATGATGTCAGGACAGAGGCATGTAACCAAGCTGACAAATGCAAAAAACATTTAAGTAGAGCTAAATATTGTTTTAGCTCAGAAAAAAAATATTTAAGATTTGTTTTCTGTCTAGAAGTTACCTTTATGCCGAGCTTAGGCAAATGCATTTTAGGGTATTACATGTACACTTGATGCAATGTCCCTTAATTTCCATTCTGATACAAAATGTCGTGGCAAAACACCATTCTGGAAATGAGCATTTCATGGATGATCTTTTGAAACTCAGAAGTTTAATGAGATCAAGCTGATAAGAAACCAAAAATTTAAAGGGGACCACAATCATTAGAATACTAGCAGACCTGGTAAACTAACCCAGCCATGCCCAGTCCATATTTGTTGCCTTGCTATATGAGATGTTATCAGTTGCTTCTTGGGACATGACAATTTTACTCTTAAATTGTACTCTGCAGCTGGGGAAAATGAAACAATTACCAAACAGAGCTATCCTTCAGGTCTGAGTTAGAGTAACTCATGAATTAAATTACGTGGCCCGCTAAATTACACAAACTGTCTGTCGTTTGCTGATAACGGCACCGTTTTCATTCTGCTTCAAACTTTACCTGGAGGTGAGGCACTCTGTAGATCACATCACAACCCATTTATCAATTGTCTCCTCCGTTACCATGGGAACCTTCCTCACCAAAAGAGACACATTGCATTATAAATTCATACACACGGTGTGACTGAGCATTCTGCTGATGGGTCTAGAGGTGGGGCCAAAGCTAGGGGCTCCTTTAAACTAATCACCGAGCTAACTGATAACAATGCATTGTGTCCCATTTAGCACTTTTTCTTATGACTGTTTATGGTTTTACAAGGTTGAGAAGGTTTCCATGGATATCATCAGCTGTTGTAATGAGATTCTCCCACACAATGTTTCCTTATAATTTCTCTACGCACTCACAGCAAAGAGGCAAATTTTTATTTGTTTCCTCCTGAGGTTGATTACTGTGAAGCCACTCGGCTGGAGCCTGCTTATGGGTTTTGTGACACAAATAGGTTTTTAGGCCAGTGCCTTCGATTCACTCATTCTCTAGAGCAGGTGAGATGAGAAATGTTTAATGTATTGTCATTTGCTTTTGCTAAGTCAAACACTGGAACACCCAGGCTTCACTGCTTTCTACAGCTCAGCCAGTCAACATTTCTCCAGACTACTGGACATAGCTCATTTCATTTTAAGATGATTCCTTTCTAAAAAAAAAACCCAACACATTTGTTCTGTCTATCAAACAGCTTCACAACACCAGAGCCACCCTTCAGTTTTGAAGGACCCTCGGGGAAAGTAGTACAATAAGTTGGAACTATGTATTGTACTAAAACTGACAGCTAGAGCCTAAGAAAAACATTTCAGAGAATGTCCCCTCCCCCTGATACTTTTCTTAGTTTCTCTCAGATTCAAAGACAGTAGCTCCTTGTTTGTAATAATACTTTAATACTTTGCATTCATATAGCACCTTTCATCCAAGGATCTCAAAACACTTTACAAAGATTAAGCAGTTCAACTTCACAATACTCCTGTAAAATGTATTTAATGTGGTAAACTGAGGTCCAGAGCAGTTGACTTTCTTATGGTTATACCATGATTAAGTGGTACAACTAACAGAAACCAGAGTCCCAATGGACTCTTGTCTCCCCTTCTCTAATTACTAGGCCAGTTTACCTTGCCCCAGTGAATCCTACCAGAACTTAACAAGTCTGTCGCTTGATCAAGTTAACCCACATTAGGTGGGAGTCCTAGAGGTATCCCACAACGGTCTCAATCCATAATGTAAAATTCTCTGATGTTTTATCCTTATGAAATTCACTGAGATCAGAATGGCAGCTAGCACACAGGTGTACAAAGAAAGCTGTGAAGTTACTGCTGTCTCTGTTTCCCTTACTGTTTAGTCTCCTGGCCAGGTCTTCCTCGTCTCTGCCCTATTAAAGTCAGAGTGCAAAAAGAAGTTGTAGAGTCATAGCTCCTTAACACATGGAAAATGTTTCTGATTTAATTTAAGGCATGTCAAGTGTGTCCAGATAGCACAGAGATGGAGAGAATATAAATGCCAATAATAAATAAGTAAAATGTGAAGAATGCTAGCATCTGGTTCTGTCTCATATTATTACTTTCACATCCATTTTATATGAAATTAAATATAGTTTCCCCTATATATAGTTTTTATTAAATTATAGGAATAAATATTTCAAGGAAGATTGCTATTTATTATTCTTGTTGCAGTTCTGCCTAGAGATCCCAATCGGTGCTCAAGGCCTCTTGTGCTAGATTTTTTACAAATACATAGTAAAAAGACAGTCACTGCCCCCCCAAAAGCTTACCATTTCGATGAATGACAAGACACAATAAGAGGATAACACTGTACTACATTATGGTTTGATCCTTACTAAAGTCGATGATGGCAAATCTCCCATGGACTTTTGTGGGAGCAGGATCAGATCCCAGTGCATGTGATAACTAAGTTTCAGTAACAGGCTCCATTACTAGCTGCTGATTTACAGCAAGGGGGATGTTACAGATGAACTAGGGGTGGGCAAAGATTAATTTTAAAAAAGAACAGAAGTTAGAATGAGAGATGGAGAAAAGAAAGCTGAGAAAACAGGCACTGGAAGAATTAGAGAGACAGGTGAGAAAGGAGGAAAGATAAGGTTGAAGTGCCGAGAGACGCAAAATAGGATAGATTCATTGACTACATGTTTTCCTTTAAATGGAGTACTATGGGACACATTGTTTAGTTAATAACAACTCAGGTGCATTGTAGGAAACTAAATGAATTGAAAAAGAGATTGGGGGTTTGGGATAGTGTCAGATGGAATTTAAATAGGATAAAAAGTAATTCAACATGAAACTATTTTGGTCAAGGTCTCAAGATAGCATGTATCAATGACATGATCAGAACACACGGGATGCTAAAAAAGAGGACCTACAGCACAAGTCATTGAAGAGAACTCTTGAGTCTGCAGCTGCAATTAAAATGCGCTGAAAGAGGGACAGTAAGCTATAAGGCTACACAAATTGTATTAGAAATCATGAGTAGTTTGTATCTAATTTTAGAATAAATGCCAGTCCAATAGATTCTCAGCAATGTTTTATCTAGTCAAATTTCCACATATTTAAAGCTCCTAAATATGGATTTATGCAGTTTATTTATGCAGCCATTTATGCCATGGCTCTGGACCAGTCTTTACAGCAAGTTATATGAGTAATTCACATTTACATAATCCTGATTTTAAAAATATCTGCTAATCCTTAATTACCTGGTACAGAAAAGTGGCTATAAAATGAGTACTAAAATGCATCATGTTAATTCTCACAAATTTCTACAAATGGGACTGGTTTTGTTTGATTTGTTTCTTAATAATTAACTACAATAAAATAAAGGGAATTAATCACAAGGCGTAACTAATGTTATTGGGCAAATACAAGGCCAGAATTCTATATTTCTATACTCCTCCTTTAAAAGAAACTCCCATTGACTCCTGTGGGAGTTGTGAGTTCTCAGGTGTTCAGCATGTCTCAGACTTTTTCCCCACAAAAGGACAAACACAAGATATTCAACGTTAAGACCAACACTTCATCCACAGCACACCCCTTCGTCCCAGCATACGAAACAGAGACAGTATCATTATGCACGGCTGCATGAAACGTACCTAAAGAATGTGCTGTAGTATCTTATGCACCAAGAAATGTCTCGAGTACAGACTATTGGCTTTTTTTGTGTGTGTCACAACCTGAAAATCACTAAGCACACTGCCACATTAACATGAACATGAAAACTAAGTATAACAATTTAAAGATAAAGAAATCAAGTGAGTAAAACAGAACACTGCTGTCAAGCACACTGAAGGAGAAACAATATTAGACAATTTACAGTTAAAATACAAATGGAAAATGTAATGCGCCATAGAAGATGAAAGACTAGATGAAAGGATATCTGTAACCCCCTCAAACTAACTATTACTTTCCCCTGCCAGTGCATCTTCCTCTTGACAGATGCTACTTTGAGGCCTGGGTATCTGTTTCACCGCTAGCTGTAAAGACCACCTGCTCCACAAAACTCTCTAATAAATATGTTCTTAAGGCCTCCTGGTTTAAAGTACAAATTGATTGTAAAATAAGGCTTTGTTTAAAACACTCCCACTTGTACATTCATGTGCTGTGGTGACAGAAGTTGTTTGCTGCATTACCAAAATATATCAAAATTGTCACCGTGTCATTGTCATTTTCCAATAGCATTGGTGCTCAGTTCCTCCACTGTTATTGTCCAAGTACAGTAGGACCTCAGAGTTATGAACACCAGCGTTATGAACTCTCCAGTCAATCACACACCTCATCTGGAACCAGAAGTACGCAATCAGACAGCAGCAGAGACAAAATTTTAAAAAACCAAACCAATACAGCACAGCACTGTGTTAAACAAACTACTAATGAAATAAAGGGAAAGCAGATTTTTCTTCTGCATCGTAAAGTTAGAAAGACAATGTTCAGTTGTAAACTTTTGAATTGACACCCATAATATTTTGTTCAGAATTATGAACATTTCAAAGTTACGAACAACCTCCATTCCCGAGGTGTTCATATTTCTGAGATTCTACTGTAAAAAAAAAAAAGGCACGAGACTGCCACACTGGCTCTATAAACCAGTTTGCTTGCTATCACCCTTCAGCTGGGGGCTTCAGTTGCGCAATCGTATCTCTGATGTGGCTGGGGGAAGAACCAACCAGACATTATGGGCAGTCAAGCTGGAGCAGCACGGACGAGTGCTCAATGGGAGAAGCTAATATAACTGCAATAACAGCACCACTCTGCTGAAGTGCATCATGTTGTGCACTCTGATAAAAAACAACAAAAACCCTGCCAGTGTTAACCATATCTAGGAGTATATATCCGGGTACCTGAGCACACACTATACAAAAGGAATTGTTATATGCAGGACTCAAGAGATTTCTAAAAGTGGAACTGTGTCCCATCAATGACAACTCTATAGAAGTGAAGGATCATAAATTTTTATGTTTAAATCCTCGTAGGTCAGGGGGCCTACTGTCTTCTATCATTCATGCAGCATCTTAAAGTCTATGCTTGCTTTTCTAAGACAGTGTTTTTTAACTGTCAAGTGTAAGAAGCACAGTTTCTAGTGGGATAAATATTCCTCGTGTTCCCTCTTCTTTCTCTCCTCTTAAAAAAAATCTTGCTTTTAAGGTGGTCACAAGGTGTCTCAGACCGTTAGATGGGTAATTTCACCCAAACCATCCCAAAAGAGAGTAAATCCCTCAATTCACTAAGGAGAAGGAGCAAAGGACAGAAGGTGTCTGGAATCTTAGCGCTCAATCAAGGTCTTAGACAGTTGAGGATTCAGTCAAAGGAGCCCCGGCTGACGAGGCTTCTCCCAGTTATGTGGGTCTCCCAGTATGTGGGTCAGGAGCTGCATCCTATCAAAACACAAAGGAGAAACCCAAGGAGAAAATATAAGTTGGCAGGGGGGAAGGTGACACAAACCCCTTATAATTCAAGTTACCATCTTATTGTCTGACTGAAACTAGGAAACAGCTAGTCTATTCCGTCATCCTTCTTTCTTGAGTGTAAGAAATTAATTGTAAATGCACCTGTTGGGGGGGGGGGGGGGAATAAAAAGGGGAAGGGAATAGAAAGGAATCACTGAATAGAAAAAAATAGTGTTGTGAAGGTGAAAATGAAGCCTTTATTTAGCTTCCAAAATACACAATGATCTATCAGTGCCTATGTAAATGGAGTTTACCTTTAATATGTTGGCTGACTGCCAAAATGACTTAGAATTAAAATCAAACAAACAAGCAGAGCTATATTTCACAACAATGAATTTCAGAATCAGAAATGTTTGAGAATCTTTTTGACAGTGTCCAGTCAGTTCTGCATTTTTCTCTAAGAGGTAAGTGTTTTTAGTCACATGAATTAAAAACACGTCACACAAGATTCATGAAAACTGTGCTACTTCTCTGCTCTACATGGTTGATAGGCAGGAACATATGGTAGAAATGGTTGTATCCAAGCTTGTAATCAGTAATACATATACAAATGAAATACTATCTTCAGATAAGAAAGTATCCAGAAGATATATTTTTAAAACCTAAAACACACCCACCACCATAGTGAACCAAAAGCTATGGAGCAGATTCAACTACCCTTACTCAAATTTAACTTTAACGCCACAAGTTGTCCCATTGGAATCATTGATAAGTAAAGATGCTTTAAAATATTGGTGGACAACACTGCACACAACATGTTTTTACATGTACAGTTATGGATAGATATGTGGGCTTAGTTGAATAATTTCAATTTCCAATTTAGAAGAGAGAGATCTGAAACAAAGCATGTCTTCCGCAGTAAAACAGCACCAAACCACTATTTTAAAATGTCCAATAAATATGCAATATAGATGGCTTTCGTGTAATTAATGTATCTGAGAACCATCTATGTAGGAGGTGCAGATGTGTCTAGCAATGAACATTTTTATAAATGAAAATAAATAAGTTTTGCAGCTGGACAGCAGGGCTAGATAGCAGCACACCCACTCCCGCTGAGTAGTTGCCGGCAATCCCTCGAGGTACAGGATGATCTCTTTCACAGGTTTTATTTTTCATGGGTCCTTTGGTGTCTGAAACGTCCAATTCTTGAGCCACAGGCTCATTGGCAGACATTGCAGGAGGTGTTGGAAGACAGGGTTGGGCTGCAATTGCTGTGTGACCATTGTCTTTCCTTTCTTTTCTGGCGTTTTTCTGCAACCAGGGCAAGGCAATTTTCCTCAAAAGTGGATGTTCCCTTCTCTGACAAGTCTTTGCCAGTTATCCCTATCCTGGGCTGCTCTCTCCCAGTGTGCGGTGTCGATGCCACATCTCTTCATGTTTATCTTGAGGGTGTCTTTAAAGCATTTCTTTTGGCCTCCTCATTTCCTTTCTCCTTTGGTGAGTTGGGCATACCGCAGTTGTTTTGGTAAGCGTACATCAGGTATGTGCACACAGCGCCCGCTCCACCTCAACTGGTGCTGGATAATCAGGGCCTCAACAATGAAGATGTTGGCATCTGTGAGGACACTGACATTAGTGTGATGATCCTCCTACTTTGTTGAGGATCTTCTGAAGAAAGTGCTGGTGCTGGCGTTCCAGGTTTTTCAGGTGTTTTCTGTAGGTCACCCAAATCTCATAGCTGTAGAGGAGAGTTGGGATTACCACCGCTTTATAAACTGAAAGTTTAGTATGCATTCTAATGTTGTAATTATTGAACATCTGGTAAGACAATCTGCCAAAGGCAAGGCTGGCACAGCGAATTCTGTGCTGAATCTCGACGTCTATATCTGCCTTCTGGGAGAGATGGCTGCCAAGATAGGCAAAGTATTCTACATTTTCCAGTTCTTCTTTGTCAATATAGATTTTCCTTGCTGAGTCTGATGATTGACCGGGGACTGGCTGGTGGAGAACTTTTGTTTTGCCAATGTTCAGAGTGAGCCCTAGGCTTTTGTAAGCTTCAGAGAAGCAATTAAGGGCTGTTTGCCGATTCTCCTTTGAGTGTGCAACTACAGCACAACCATCTGTGTACTGGAGTTCAGTTAGTGTTGCTGATATTACTTTAGTTCTGGCACGGAGACAAGAAAGGTTGAAGAGGTTGCTGTCAATCCAATATTGGATGCCAATGCCCTGTGGCAGACGGTCTTGGGTTAGTGTTTTCATAGCTGCTAAGAAAATGGAGAAAAGGGTGAGTGCCAGTACACGATGTTGTTTTACGCCAGTTTGGATGACAAAGGGCTCAGAGGTAGAGCCACTGCACAGGATGGAGGCGGTCATCTGGTCATGGAGGAGTCTTACACTGGTGATAAATTTGCTTGGCCAGCCAAAGTTTGACATGATTTTCCACAGAACCTCATGGTTGAGAGTTAAAGGCTTTGGTCAGATTGATAAAGGCGATATATGTTGTTGTTTTTGACATTTTTTTCTGGATCTGCCTGGCTGCAAAAATCACGTCGGTGCTGCCTCGGATGGTCTGAAGCCACACCGGGACTCTAAAAGTGCTTCCTTTGCAAGAGGGAGCAGGCGATTCAGTAAGATTCTAGCAAGAATCTTCCCAGTGATGGAAAGGGGGGCAATGCCTCGACAGTCGGCCCTGTCTCCCTTTCTGAAAATGGCGAAGATGTTAGCATTACGTAAATTGATAGGGATTTCTTCGGTGCATCAGATTTTGAGAAGCAGCAAGTGAAGCTTGTTAGTGTTTCTCCCCCCACTTTCAGTACTTCAGCTGGCATGCCATCAGGACCTGGTGCTTTATTGTTCTTCATTTTGTAGCGGGGTGAGCACCCTGCTCAGGCCTAAAGGGGCTTGAAAACAGTCCAGGAGAGGGCTGTGGCTGGAGCAAGCAGCCCCAGGATGAGTGGAAAGGCAGGCTCAGCTGATGCCACGTCCCAATTAAGGCTCAGCTGGCCCTTGTAAGTGGGCAGTGAGCCAAGAGCAAACAGTCTCTCATCTAGCTGTGAAGGGAGACAGGCCTGGCTGCTGGAGACCTGGGAAGGTACCTGGAGTGGATCAGGGCTGGGGGAAAGCCAGAGGAGCTGGGGAGCTCCGGCCTGGGAAACCCTCAGGCTGCAGGGCCTAGTTAAGGCTATACAGGGTACTGGGGTTGCAGGGGGCAGCCCACGGGTAGGCAAAGGCAGCAGGTCCAAACCCCCCCATGCCTGTGATGACTGACTAATACAGACTCCAGTCTGCCCCAGGGAATGGGGGCTTGATGGTGACTGGCCCACAGCCCATAGGCTGAGGCAAGTGCGGATAATGGGTGGGGGTTCCCCTGGGAGGGGAGACCCAGACTGAGGGGGTACTGCCAGGGGGCAGCACCCCAGACAAAAGGGCACTGGGGTCCGGGAGGGACATGGGAGCCCAGCGGCAAGCGGGACACCAGCCTGCAGAGGGCGCTCCAGAGGCGAGTGAGCTAATTCCCAGAAGAGACCAGCAGGAGGCACCGCCAGGGTGAGTCATCACCTGTTTACAATTTGTTTAATTGCTTTGAAGACCTTCTCAAGTGTTGGTGGGTTGGAAAGAGTTTCCCAGATTGGGAGCTGAGGGATGGAGTTGGTGGTGTCGTCACAGTCAATTCTTGATTTAGAAGCTTTTGGAAGTGTTCCTTCCAGCGCTCTTTGATGGATGAGTTATCTTTAAGAAGGGTACTACCATCTTCGGATATCAGAGGTGTGAGGCCACATGGGCATGGTCCATACAGGGTCTTTGTTTCACAAAAAAAAGCTCCACATATAATGTCTGTCAGCAAATGTTTGAATTTCTTTTGCTTTGTCCTCCCACCATTTGTTTTTGATTTCTCGGATCCTCCTTTGAACTTCAGCCTTGAGCTGATGGAAAGAGCTCTGGTTCTGACTGGATAGTGGTTGATTTTGCCAGTCGCAGAAAGCTCTTCTCTTCTGGTCCAAAAGGGCTGTAGTCTCAATGTTGTTGTTGTCAAACCAGTCCTGATGGCGGCGGGTAGCAAGACCAATGGATTCTTCCCAAACTTTATGGATGGTCTGTTTTAGGGCTTCCTGGGCTTCTTCGACACTTGTGTTGTTATTTCCAGGTGTGCATATGGCCAATTTTTCACTGAGGAGTATTTGGAAGTTCTATTGGTGCACTGAGGATTGAAGTCTTTGGATGTTGTATTGCTGTCTGTGTGATTTGGGTTGCTTTCTATGTTTTGGTGCAATCCTGATGGACATGACTGACCTCACCAGGTGGTGGTCTGTCCAGCAATTGTCGGCTCTTCTCATGACACATGTTATTTGGACATCTCTTAGATCCTGCCTTACAATGACACAGTGTAGGAGGTGCCACTGTTTTGAACGGGGGTGTTGCCAAGTAGTTTTGTACTTGTTGCTTTGTCTGAAGATTGTATTTGTATAATAGGCACAATTTTGCCCTTAAAACAATATTTTGTGTGATGGGTGGTAAACTGTTGAATACAGAGCATGGAAATAAAAAGTACTATTAGGTCTTAATGTCACATAATCACACTTCATAGAAGACTACTCCCTTGAAAGAAAAATCTTTATTTTTTCACTGTAGGGTTGAACAGCTGTCAGAAGAGAAATTTATAACTCTCAGTCAATATTTCAAAAATATTCATATGCCTTTATAGTTCAAATCTCCCCAGTGAAAGGCAAAGAGTGAAAGCAGGACATCTATTACAGTGAGTGAATGTGCTTACAGAAATTGAATTATATTGCACAGTCAAGCTATCCCCAAACAATCACCTCTCTCACAACTGATTTTATTTGTTGTTTCAGTGCAACTTAAAACTGAGAAACATGAAATCACACCATCTCTGCCACTCAGCTCAGAGTTCAACACACTTCGATAGTATTTACACAGCTAGCCTACTGCTCACAAATTAATACATTCCTTCTTTGCTGAAATATCAGTACAATCCCACACTAGCTCTTAGAGAGTCAATTAAGTACTTTGAAATACTTTAAACAGTCACCTTTTAAATTCTTCTCAGGAGCCTTTTGACTCAGTCTGCTCTCAGGTGTGCAGGCACGTCCCATACTGCCACACACAGGATCGTGAAAATCAAAATCCACTATTATACTGGAGCAAACATCTAGTAAAGGATTTTTCAAGGGTGCACAGCTCTGGGCATTGAAGAGTATGATGCAGTTCCACAGCGTCTGGTTTTGTTCTTCAGATTGATCCAGGACTGAGAGTTATGGCCTAGACTTCAGCATGAACAGATTTTAAAGTACAATAAAACATGGAAATTAAAAGAATCCTTTGGAAGCTATATGGGAACTATGGGGCCATATCCTAGGGCCAGAGGAGGCTCCATTGTACTGCTACGCACTAAATGCAAACCAGACTTGAGGCTGGGAGAAGTGCATGGGAGAACTGGAGAGCTGACGTAGCTGGCACCACACCCTTGCCTGCCCCACCTCACATTTAATGGTGGGGAGGGGGGACGGGGGTTACTGTAAAAATGGGATTGTGGTTGGAGCATTACTGGTGATTCTGCATACTCAATTGTCCCCTGCAGAGACAGGTACAGCAGACAAACCCTGTCTTCAAAAGCTCCTTCAAGCAGAACTAGTGGCCCAAAAATCAGGAAGACACAAAGGCCACCAGGGTAGTCCTCTGCATAAGGTGCAATACTTAGTTCTAAGGATCTGCTCCTATGTGCTTTATTCTATACATTTTAAACTTACAAACAATATGCTATGCACAATATATTAATTTATTATTAAAATAATCAGAAGAGACTAGCAACCTTAATAAGAGGTGATGCTACGAGCCATGCCTATAATACTGAATTCATGATGTTGAGGGAGCTGAGAAAGAAGCTGGAATAGAAAAGAGACAGGAAAGAAATGGTCCAAAATAAAATGGGACTAAAATACCTTTAAAAAAATCCTAGTTCCTGAGAAAACTTAACAAAAAAACACAACACCTTCCATTTATCAATACATATTATTAACATTAAAACAATTCTGTATTGGAAATCCTGAACAGAGTTCAAGCTCTAACGACTAACAAAGCTCCAGTATCTGATAGGTTTCAGAGTGGTAGCCGTGTTAGTCTGTATCAGCAAAAAGAACGAGGAGTACTTGTGGCACCTTAGAGACTAACAAATGTATTTGGGCATAAGATTTCGTAGGCTAAAACCCACTTTATCAGATGCATAGAGTGGAAAATACAGTAGGAAGATACACACACACACACACACACACACACAGAGAACATGAAAAGATGGGGGTTGCCATACCAACTCTAACAAGACAAATCAATCAAGTGGGCTATGCAGGAGAAAAAAAACTTTAGTAGTGATAATCAGGATGGCCCATTTCAAACAGTTGACAAGAAGCTCTGAGTAACAGTAGGGGGAAAAATGAGCATGGGGAAATAGTTTTAGTTTGTGTAATGACCCATTCACTCCGTCTTTATTCAAGCCTAATTTAATGGTGTCCAGTTCGCAAATTAATTCCAGTTCTGCAGTTTCTCGTTGGAGTCTGGTTTTGAAGTTTTTTTGTTGAAGAATTGCAACTTTTAGGTCTGTAATTGAGTGTCCAGGGAGGTTGAAGTGTTCTCCGACTCCTCCTATACTAAGTTTTATTTTAAAGAAACCAAAACAATTGCTTAGTCATTTGCTCTCTGTTTACACTGTTTTATATCAGAAAATGCAAGCTCCCTTCTCAGGAGAAAACAATACATGCATAACTGGCAACATGGTGATGAGTGGAGTTAAAAAACAACTGAGTGGTTGAGGCTGACTTGCTGGTGGAATGGAGTGAGGAAGGGATTGTAACTAAATTCAAGGTCAGTGACGTAAGCCAGGGGAAAGGAACCTGAATGCAAGAAGAACAAGTCTGAACTCAATACCCAGGGAAATGGGGAGTCAATGAAGGAATTTAGGGACTGATCCAAAGCTCATTTAATGGGAGTCTATTTACTTCAATGAGTTTTCGGATCAGGACCTAACAGAGTGGAACGACATGGATCGTAACTTCCCACCTACTCAGAAGGCAACAAGAATGCTGGGAAGACAAAGACTTCGAACTGAGGAGATTGGCTGAGAAGGAAATTCAGCCTATGTATTAAGAACTGTAACCTGCCCACAACGTCCAGTGGTGTGAGAAAAGCGGTTTGATTCAAATCGTTCTTAGTTTGAAAGTTTAGGATTTAGAATGCATGTTTACTTTTTATTTTCTTAAGTAACTTTCTCAGACCTTTATACCTACCACTTATAATCACTAAAACCTATCTTTCTGTAGTTAACACACTTATTTTAATGTTTTATCCTTACCAGTGAGTTTGTCTAAAGTGCTTGAGGGATCTGCTGAGGTTACAAAGATTGGTGTATGTCCACTATCCTTGATGAAGTGGCGAACTAATTAATGAGCTTGCATTGTTCAAGAGAAGGTCTTGAGCGGTGTAAGGCAATACATTTCTGGGGTGCAAAGCTGGGGGCTGTGGAGATTTGCTGGTGTCTCCCTATGTATAGTTCATGAGTGGGTTAGAGAGCATACATGCAATCTAGCTGGGTGTGTCTCTGAATGCTGTTGGCTGAATGATAACAGCACCTGCAGGGGTTTGCTGCTTGTCATTAGCAAAGCATCACGCTGGAGAGTTAAGGGGGCACAATGGTCCCATAGTTCCAGGTTGTACCCCGGAGATCCGATCACAGGGTGCTACTGTCATTACAGATGCAAACTTATCCTCCAACACTGATAGAGCCCAGACAAAGAAAGCTGGCTATTTTAGCCAAAGTAATAAAAAGGCTTACCAGTTTGATTCATCCATCCTACATATTCCCTACCTGTTTTCCCTCAAAAGGGTAAATGGGAATTGAGAATTATGGGGGATCTGAGAATTAGGATGAAACAAAGTGGGGTCATCAGTGCTTAATTTGTGCCAGGACTCGCCAGGGCTCCTCTAGGCTTGTCAGTTCATAGCTCTGGCACCTCTGGGCTTGCCGTGGCAGTTATGAATGTAAAAAAATTGCTTGAGCCCCAACACCTCTTTCATTACAAATTAAGCCTGGGGAGGAGGGTCATCACTTAGTAACACTGAGGAAGGGGCACAATACATATTTTTGGTAATTCTACTGAAACAAGTGATCAAACATACATTACATCTTAATTCCTGTGCTGTGCTATCAGGGAGATGGTCCTCAACCTTTTCTAGTGCTGTCTCCATGCAGGGCCCGCATGATATTTCCCATCACCACATCAGTGATGATGACTAGCATCAGGCATCTCTGGACATTTGCTTTGCTACCTGCACTAATTTCTGTGCTCACTTTGAAATCCTCCATGGGTTGCAATTAAGGCTATCTTAGGCTTGCAAACTTTTTCTTCTAGATAATAAGCTGCTTACTCCACAACGACAGAAACAAAAATAAAACCCCCACACTCATGAATGTAGTTAGCGTGAAATATGTTGTCATTTTCTAAAATTGCTTTATACAGATTGCTAGTGTCCTGATGAATTAGTAAGCTTGAAGTGAAAGGGGGAAGAGGTCTGTTTCTATCAGAACCACTAACAGAGACCGAATGGGGAGAGGATTTTGACTAGAAATAAGCGTGATGGACTCACTATCATAATGTTACCAGTGCCATCTAATACCTGCTGCTAGTTCTCTAATTTTTGCTAGAAAATTCACTCTTCATTAAGTAATGAATGAGTCTCCTGCGTGGAAGAGCCCAAAGCAGAAGGTATGGCGTGTAAAGCACTATCTCAGTGTTTCGAAGTGGCTCTGGTGATATGCACCAATACAGTCAGCAAGGTAAGCTCGCTCCACCTTTTCTCCATCTATGGCTATAGGTTTGAGAAAGTGGTAGCTCTGTTTTAAGGGAGGTGCTGAGGACATGTGTCCAGAAGCAGAGGCTCCTCTGCTTCCCTATTGTTTCTTATGATTGGCAACTTCAGTGTAAGAGTTCCAGTAGCTTTGACTTACCCCAGATCCTTTTCCATACTCAGAACTGTACTGCTGCCTTCTCTCCACTTAGCAACACCAGCCAGGTGGACACAGTTCCGTCCCTCCCCAGCTCTACCAACTTCCAGCTCCACACTCCCTGCCTTTCTTCCCCCTATGTTTCCCCTACCTATGCCAATGCTCACTGTCATTGGTTATCTCGGTCCCCAACAGCCTCCTAGGTCTCCCTGCTACCCCCTTCTGTTTCCCTCCACTTCAAGCCACATCCACCAGCCTGTGGTCTTGACCGCATGCATCGCCATATCCAGTGTACCATCCCTTTCCCGGTTCATTTCCCTCACCATGGTTAGACTACTGGTTCCTTACCACACGAGCTCAGCATTCTCTCTCCTCCGTACAAACCCAACTCAGACTATCTCAACCCCTACCTCCCACTCTGTCAGCCTCTTCTCACTTTCAGCACTCCTTTTCCCTATACCTCCATCCTCCGAGCTCCATAGACTACAACTGGTCAAAACAACCAAATCCCAAAGCCTCCTGAGCGTCAAACTTCTCGCTCTCCACATCTCCTCTCTTCCTAGCTTCAGAGCCTTAGTGTCCACCTTTGGACTTTAAAATCAATGGGAATTTGCTTGAACAAGGACTAAGTAAAAACCAATCAGGGGCTTCAGGATTTGGCCCATAAAGTAGGTTTCTCCGATCACTCTGGTGCAATTAATTGACCCTACATTCTAAGGGCTTGCTATTCAAGGAGTTACTATAACTATTTCTTTTAAATGAATAAGACTTAATGTAATTAATTATATTAAATAGCCATGACAAATATCATCTCAATTAACTGACTTGAATCTATGTTAGAGAAACATACTTCAAGTCTACAATCACAACCAGTCCTCAAAGGACTCCATTATTTATACTGTGCAAAGCAATCACTAATTTTCATAATGAAGTATGGTATTCAGAAGGCTACTTAAATGTAAGAATACTTGTGAGAAAGGAGTGTCTGGGTTCAGCACAAAAAGGGCAGACTAAATTGTAATCTGGAGACCAAAGAAAACCTAATTGGAGCAGATTTTCAAAACTTTTAAATAATACAATAAAAAACAAAACCCAAGTTGACTATTCCAAGGCTGCCAAATCAGAAAAAAACATGGGAGTTTAAAAGGAAGTCTCTGTATCTCTGTTTTTTATTTTAAATGAGGAGTCTGGAAAGATTGGCTCACTCGAAGGTCACATTGACTCTGGCATGATGATCCTATTGTTCTGAAGCCTCTAAATATTGACCTGCCAGGAAAAGAGTAACAAAGGAAGCAATTAGATAAACTATTAAAAGAGGGAAAGTTTCTCTCCTATTTATGCTCCATGACTAAGGCTGGGATTTAGTCATGGCAGGCAGACTCCCACAGCTCCCGGCCACCGCAGGTAGCAAGGGGGACCCCCACAGCTCCCCACTGCCTTGCTGAGTGGGGAACTTTGGTGAGAGGGATCCTGGAGCTCTGAGCCCCCATGGGTGGTGGGGGCTCCTGGAGCTCCCAGCCCACCATCTCCCTATTTTGTCATGGATATTTTTAGTAAAAGTCAGGGACAGGTCACAGACTTCTGTGAAAATTTCATTATTGCCCGTGACCTGTCCCTGATTTTACTAAAAATATCTGTGACAAAATCTTAGCATTATCCATGAGTACTTCTAGTCATAACAGTGCCAAGAGTCTAGTTTTAGTTTTGGACTATCTACGCTGAGGATGATTTTTGCATTTTTTTTAATACATGACACCTGCTTGGGTATTTGTTTGTTCAGCACATTATATCCATTCTACAGAGCTTTGTAGATTTAGATAGTAGGGAAAGAGAAAGGAAGGAAATAATCTGAGGTTCCCCTTGTATAGTTTTCTGCTAAAGGTTCCCCCAAAGGAGAAGAGGAAATCCTCCTGGACTTCCCAACTCTATGATCACCGGAATGTAGAGGCGAGGAATCCCCTGTTCTCCCATCAGGTGTGTGTCCATGGAACAGTCATTAGTATAGCATGTAACTGTATTAACTACCTCGCAGATTTCCATGCAGAAACCTAGGGGATGGGTGATAGTGGCACAAAAAACAATCAGGTCTCCTCTCCGCTCCTCTCCGCTGTGTTTCCAGTACCACCCCTAAAGCCCCACAGAGCCCTGTTTAGCACAAAACCCCAACGCATTTTCTCTGTTGCCAGCCTCCTACAATAGCCTAGTGACAAAATTCAGTCCTGCTCAGTTACAGTTTTCACTATACAAAATTTAATAGTTTTAAAATACACCGCCTGGCCCTGCTGGTCTTTAAATGGAAGCTTTAGACCACTGGAAAGGGGAAAGTTCTAGATCCCCAGTAAGATTCAGCATTGAATTCTATCCCTGGATGGCCCCAAACTTGTGACATTTTTACATACAGATATACTATTTTAGGATGTTTTAAGAGGTGCTTTAGGTTCCCTCCGAGCACTACACAAAGAGGGGCTTGGTAACTATGGCATCTGGCTTTACAAATGGTGAATATAAATACAACTGTCAAAATAAAGTTTTTAAGAATTCTCAAATGCATTCTTAGAATACATTTTTATGTACAATGTGTGACAGATAATAACTACATGATGGCACAGCGTGGGATAAATGTTGTATGTAGAGTAAAAGCTTTGTTATCCAGCATGTTACGGGAATGGGATTGCCGGTAAGTAAAAAATTCCAGTTAATTAAGAGGGAGGGAGTTTGGGTGTGGGAGGGGGCTCAGTGTTTGGGGTTGAGGCATGGGAAGAGCTATGGGGGGCTGGCTCTGGGAGAGAGTTTGGGTGTGGGAGGGGGCTCAGGGCACGGGGTGCAGGGTGCCGGATCTGGAAGGCACTCACCTTGAGATACCAGTGGAATGGAAAGAGAGGTTATCATGTGATATGAGCACATCATGTTTTTCTCCAAATACAGAACATACATTTTTACTGAACTTCTGTGTTTTCTACATTATTGTTGATAATTTTACCATTTCTATCGTAATGGAATAATACCATTGTTACGATTCTTTTTGTTTCTACTATACTTAAAAAAACCCCATTCTTATTATTCTTAAGTCTGCTGGCAATTGATTTATCCTTGCGCCCATTTGCTTCCCTTATCTATTTTCTACAATTTGTACTAAGCAAAGCAGAAAGGCTAGAATTTTCTGAATAAACAAGTACCCAAACAGGTATCATGTAGTAGATAACTTGCCTAACTAACTGGGGCTTTTACCATTCATGAATAACACACCATATGTTTATGGAAATATGCTTCTGAATATGGCTATAATGTAACTGGAATATGCTTCATGCAAAAGGCATCTTGTAAGGTATCATTACAAATCTAGCGAGTGTGTTCATCCTATTTGTATGAATGTATCATTCTTGTATCTAAAACTAGAAATATGAAGTATTACTCTGAGGTCCTATTGTAATTATACAAAAAGTGTGGGACATTAATGGTGGCTTAGGATCTTGATGGCTCCCATTAACTAGAACTATTGGTTGTAAATGGCTGTTTACTTGTAAGTCTTACCGTGTTTGTGTGAGTCAGGCAGGAAAGAATGGAGGCTTGGGGTCTCATAGGACACGTGACCATATCACCTGGTACAGGAATTTATCTTAAACCTGGTGCTTTTCCATTTAGAAGGCGGGGTGGGAACCCAGAAAGAGACAAAGGATTCCTGCCTTGTGCCAAAGATATAAAAGGGGGTGGAACAGAACAAAGGAGGTGGCGAGTCATGAGAAATCCCCTAGTTACCACCTGAGCTGGAACTAACAAGAACTGTACCAGGGGAAAGGATTGGGCCCAGACTAAGAAGGTGTCTAGTCTGTGAAAGAAGCTTAATGGAACATCTCTGAGGATGAGATTTGCCTGTATTCAGTTTCTTAAATATATTAGGCTTAGACTTGCATGCTTTGTTTTCTTTTGCTTGGTAACTTACTTTGTTCTTTCTGTTATTACTTGAAACCACTTAAATCCTACTTTTTATACTTAATAAAATCACTTTGTTTCTTAATTAACTCATAGTAAGTGAATAATATCTGGGGGAGCAAACAGCTGTGCATATCTCTATCAGTGTGTAGAGGGTGGACAATTTATGAGTTTACCCTGTATAAGCTTTATACAGAGTAAAATGGATTTATTTGGGGTTTGGATCCCATTGAGAACTGGGTTCTGGGTGCTGGAGAGATAGGTGACTTGCTGAGTGGTTTTTGGTTAAAGTCTGCAGCTTTGGGGGCATGGACCAGACCTGGGTCTGTGTTGCAGCAGACTAGCGTGTCTGGCTCAACAAGGCAGGGTTCTGGAGTCCCAAGCTGGCAGTGGAAAACGGGCTCAGAGGTAATTCCAGCACGTCAGGTGACAGTCCCAAGGGGGTCTCTGTGACTGAACCCATCACAGTAATAATGTATTCCACATTTAGGTCCTACATGCAGTTTTTCTATGTGTGAATGCCAAAACCCCAGCATTCTTGGGTACCATTTCCACATGAAATTAAAGGGCATGCTTGATGGAAGAAATGATGCTGGTATAAGTATTCAGACTTATTTTTCCAAGACCACAATGAAGGACATGCTGGAAGTTCTTGTTCCTAAAATCTCATAGTTGGCATTACTGATGTTAAAACTTCAAAAATGGGTAAAAATGGGTTAAAAAAAAGCTTTGTTATGATTGTTAACTCTGGCTAAAAAACAGTGTTCATGGCATGGCCTGTAAGATTCGGCTTGATCAGAGTAAACCCATAACTGAGCAAGTATCAGCAAGAGCAATACAGAACTCAGAGCTGTTCAAAAGGAAATGAGGACTTACAATAAATTATTTCAACACAGTATAGTCCACTGTATGTCTTTGTATTGATCAGACATTACTTTATAAGTATAGTGCTACCCTTCAGATCAGTGGTCTCAACCTTTCCAGACTACTGCACCCCTTTCAGGGGTCTGATTTGTCTTGCATACTCCAAGTTTCACCTCACTTAAAAACTACTTGTTTACAAAATCAGACATAAAAAGGCAAAAGTGTCACAGCACACTATTACAGAAAAATTGCTTACTTTCTCATTTTTATCATACAGTTATAAAATAAATGGATTGGAAAATAAATATTGCACTTACATTTCAGTGTATAGTATATAGAGACAAGTCATTGTCTGATTGAAATGTTAATTTGTGCTGACTTCGCTAGTGTTTTTTATGTAGCCTGTTGTAAAACTAGGCAAATATCTAGATGAGTTGATGTACCCCCTAGAAGACCTCTGCAGACCCCCCAGTGGTACGTGTACCCCTGGTTGAGAACCACAGTCTTAGATCAATGGATGTTAATGAAAGAGAAAAAAATATATGTGCATATTCTTATAATTAAAAAAATGAAAATGGTTTTAAAAATTGTGTGTGTGTGTAAATACATTGTCATACTGGATAAGATCTCTGTGGTCCATTTAGTTCAGTATCCTGTCTCTGATAGTGGCCAGTACCAGATGCTTTGGGGAGGAGGGCTAGCTCAGTGGTTTTTGAGCATTGGCCTGCTAAACTCAGGGTTGTGAGTTCAATTCTTGAGGGGGCCATTTAGGGATCTGGGGCAAAAATCTGTCAGGGGACAGTACTTGGTCCTGCTAGTGAAGGTAGGGGTCTGGACTCAATGACCTTTCCTTCCAGTTCTATGAGATAGGTATATCTTCATATATTATTATATTATGCTTGAGAGGAAAGTGCAATAAGCTGCAGTGTGGAGAGGAGGGATAGTTTGCTCCTCAGGAAAATCTCCTCAATCCTAATAATGACAGAGTGTCTTAAACCTGGAAGCAACACACCTTCAGATCCTCAAGTCTTTATTTTTATAATTCTGGAAATTCGTGTTAAGTCTTATAAAGCAAACCTGAATCAAATATCTGGGTACTTTCCTTTCAAATTGCCTTACCTAACAAGTGTAAAAAGCATCACTTTCCTAGAATTAACTATTGGTGATGGGTGAACCTCAAAGGTTTGAATACTTACCCAAACTGAACTTCCAAGTGTTCCTATTCTTATCTTATTGCTTATCCACATTTTCTTTGGCTCCCGTTCAATGACCAATAGCCCTCACTGCACAATACTAAACTAGTGTTCACAAAATTTTGCAGTTTGGTGAAACTGATAATCTTTGTAGAGTCTGGCATAGTTTCCCGAACCCCCACTCCATTGGCTATTTTCACAACTTTCTCAAACATTCATTTTCAAAAGTAATTAGTTTTAAAGAATTCTCCTCGTGCTTCAGCAACCTGGGGCTCACTCCTGAACCCCAAGTGGAGACGATCTTCAAAGGGAAAAGACAACTATAAAAAATCGGACGAGATGCCCCAATTCATCTCTCTCTTCATTTCTACTCACAGCATCAACACTTTAAAGGCAAAGGAAGCATCATTTGACTGGTGAGGGATCCTGTCTGAAAGATTCAGCGAGTAAGACTGCTTGAACATGTGGTGAGAGACCTTTTTGCTTTAAATTCACTTAGATTGTTAAGATATTAATTTGTTTTACCTTTTATTTTTTGTAACCAATTCAGACTTTTATGCCTCATTACTTGTAATCACTTAAAATCTATCTTTCTGTAGTTAATAGAAGTGTTGTATTGTTTTATCTAAACCAGTGTGTTTGGATTGACATGTTTGGAAACCTTCATTTTAGATAACAGGGTCCATGCATATCATTTTCTATTATTGAAACGATGGACTTTCTATGAACTTGTATTGCCCAGAAGGAAAGGGCTGGGCAGTACATGATACACATTTCTGGAGGAGAGTCTGGGATTGGAAATTTGCTGGTGTCACCCTGTGATATGCTTCAGGAGTGACTGGCCAGAGCACTCTCATAATTCAGCTGGGAGTGATTTTGCATGCTAGAGGCTATGTAACCAGAACAGGAGTGGTTCTCACAGCGAAGCAGTGTAAAAGGCTGGAGAATTGAAGGGACACAGCTGTTAAACAGTCCAGATTATACCCTGGGCAATGTCACAACTGCCCACCACCAACCTCCACAAACAGTGAGCCCAGTTCTCCACTGAGCTGTGCCACTCTCTCATCTCACTAGTAGCTTTCCTAACACACTTTCCTCTACCTGCACTGAACCCACTAGTTGGATAAACTGCCTCAGAAATTGCAAATCTGTTAACAGAAATGGGCCTATGCTATGACGTTCAGAACCAAATCCAAGTTTTCCCAAAGTTTTGAGTCAGGCCCATTATACAGATAAGCCCAAGCCACAAAGTTTGGATCTGCATAAAATCTTCCCCAGAATTGGGGCATGGGTCTCGGAATAGGGGATGTAGTTCAGGCTCTTCTCTACTTTTTATAGAGGTCAGCGAAAGAAAAAAAAATCTGGAATTGAAAAAAGTCATTTCATTTCTCCCCTGTTTAAGTTTCCCCTCCTTTGTGCCTTTTGACCAATTTCCATAACCAGCATTACAGCTCTGATCACAAAAGGAAGTAAAAACAAAAGGAGAATGGGGAAATACTTAAACAGGAAATTATTCACACTATTTGTTTTTCTGCTGAAAACACTTTTTTAGATCAGTTTCACTTGAAGAGCTGGAGGTTTTTCAACATGACAATTATTTTGTTATGTGCTTTCTGTGGAAAGGAACATTTCCCAAATAAAGACTACACTTTATCTCTTGACACCTGAAGAAAAGGTATTTTTAAACAGCTGCAGGAAACTCTTGTCAGATTCCTTAAAGTGAATGGGTAGAAAGCCACTTACCCCCAGTTGCCACAGTAATTTCACGTAGGAAATGGCCATAAAATGGAAAATCGAAGGACAGATTCACTCTCTGCAAGGAACAACACCAAAAAAGAAAAATCAATAATGTGAAGAATAGGAAGAGAAAAATGAAGAGCCCTCCACTTCAAAATGTGATTAACCCATTTACTCCTGCCATTTTTAAAGCAGCCTTGCCATCCCTCATTTGGAATCCCCAGTGGTTAAATTGGAAAAAAAAATGTGTACAAGATAAAGGCCTGAAGGCACAGCACATGGAAACATAAGATCTACACTACTGATTAAAAAAAACCCCAAAACAGCCCCGCTAAATGGATGATTCTATTCTGTGATGGGTAATCATCATGTTTGGGAAGGGTTTCCACTAAGCAAGGTTATTTCTGCCTTTTTTCTTAGGATGACAACCACCATTATTTCCAGGCTATAATAGTACCTGAATATTACAACATACCCTAATAGTTGTCCACTCCATCAATTGCAGGGAATGGTCTGTATTTAAAATATCCTTCAAATGTATTTTTCTAAGCCTACTTCTGTCTTGTTTTTAATTTGTATACTACCTTTGGATTGAATTTGGCTCCCTTGCAAAAGGATTAGTTTCTCCAGCCATCAGAGATTTTTAATGACTTACTTGGCATGAAATTAATCACTGAAGATTACAGTGACTTGAAATTAGATTTTCTTTCCTCTTAAATGGGAACCAGAATTTTGAAGGGATTTGTTATTACTTTTTTTGTTTACAACTGGAACAGCAAAACACATTTTCATTGAGCTAACTGGACTATGTAGTCTCTCTCTCTCTCTCTCTCTCTCTTTCTCCCCCTTATCTCAATATATATATATATATATATATATATATATATATATATATATATATATATATATATATATATATGTAAATAAACTGAACACTTCAAGGCAAGATGGCACATCTAATGACAGTATGTGAACTAATTTAAACAGTTTTTTCCATACATGTTTTCTTTGTTGACAAACACAGCATATTAATGTACATACTCTATTTATTATCTGTGTGCTGCTTCTGTTATACATGATTTCCAATAGCACAATTTAAAAAGGCCAATTTTTCTGTCCAAAACAATACTGAGGGACTCAGGTAAAACATAAGAGCCCCCCAATATTGGGCAAGAAAAATATGTACTCATAAAAAAGGAGCAAAGCAGCAGCAGATTTTACTGTTTAAATAGATATGGTCACTTATGAGTGACACCATAGCAGTATTTATTTCTTCTCTCTCCTCTTTGGTTTATAATTGTCTTACTTTTTTCTTCCTTTCTTATAAGCCCATTCAGATTTCCTATTGCGTATCTACATCTTCAACATTCTTTTATTTAATCTTCACTATTCTAGGTCTTTCCTCCAGACTATTTCTTTCTGCCCAGACCAGAAAGTAGAGGGTTTTTTTATTTTTTATTATTTTTGCTTAACATTAACCATTCTTATTTCCATCCGTATCTCCCCTTATCCCTGTTCAGCTCATTTAGAATAGCTTTTACAACAATTTAGAACCACTTTGGCAAACAACTGTGCCCCCTTAGCAATATAGCAGGACTCTGAATTAAAAGCTGTACTATTAAAAGACCCATTCTGTGCCCATTCAACAAATATTGAGCTCTCATTGATTTCCTTTGTATAGTTGGGCCCTAAATCCTGGAACTGTAATATTTTTCAATACAATATTAGGATTTAAATAATCATCTGTAATACAGGGCATTAATGTATGCACAAGTGATAGAATTTGGGTGCACAAAAGAGAATTGTGTATTCACTAAATATCTGGTACCTTCCTGATTCAGCACATCAGTTATTAGATGCCTTACCAACGAATCTGTGCATCCAAATAACAACTGGAGTTTCATTTTATTGCCAAAATGTTAATGAAAAATAAAAAGAATAAATAAAAATGTTGAGAAAGAGTTGTAGATGGGAAAATATAATCCTTTTTATTTTCAAAGATAGGATAGAAACGAAGGAAGGCTGTATTAATTGACTCTTCCATGATTCCAATGACAATTGCTGAATAACATCATTAAGCATTGATAGTGCAGGACTTAGAACTAATACACCTCATGGCTAATCTGCATTGTTCCTTTTCCCTTGAAGAACAGGAGTAAGAAATGGTATATGGCAACACAGAAGCTATATGTACCTTTCAGTATTGCAGAACACATTTATTTACCTGTAGATTGAATAGGTATTTTGTCCATTAGTTTATCTTAATTTTGAGGTGATGGTGGAAGAAAGGGGACACCATAATTCTTAGCATTCCCAGAAGGAATCATACAGAAAATACTTATGCCATGTCAGAAACACTGGTTTCTTGATGTGTCAGTCCTATAGATATCATTGTGTTCTATAGGCAGTTGTTACAGAAATGATATCCCAGCATGGCCGTGAGGTGGGCATTATTACTATCCTGTATACAGATAGTTGCATCTGTCCTAATAGCTACACAACTTTGACACTGTATATAATTGCAGGCTTGTACTTAATTTTCCTTCCTTATATCCATTAGGAAAGTACATTTTATTACTTTGGAATTTTTCTATTTTGTCTAAATTTTCATAATTTCTAATTTTTCTGTCTTATTTTATCATTTCTAATTATCTATTTTTTCACAACTAATGTTTTATTTTTTTAAAATAAACAAATGCAAACACTAATGAGCTATCCTACAATGATAAACCACTATATTAGGGTAGTGGAAGGTAAACAAACCCAAACATCACTCAGGATACAAATTTCAGTGTCAAAATTCCAAGTAGTAATTTATTATAAAATAATTTTAAAAATTAAAATTACAAAAATAGCAGAGGTTCTCACCCAAGAAATGAGAACATTTAGATTGCCAAATTATTGAAACATTGAGGCAGAAGGTCAAATTTGAGATCTTATGCGAATCTAGGGAAAAGTAAGTGTCCAATGAATCTTTGCAAATTACAGCTTTGCAAAATTACCTTTCTAGTTCATTATGACCTTAAGCTCCTAACAGTTTACAAGTTGATACAATAATATTCAAGCTTTATTACATCTGTTCAGAATCCCCAAATTACAAAAAGCATTAACACTGAGCTTTTAAGCAAATCTGAGTCCTTGTTGTCCTATACTAAAGAATGATACTTAAGAAGTCATCAGCATCTAAATCACTAAGTCTCAGCAAGATGTGTGAATTAACCTTTCATTGAGTAATGAAGGAGTTTCATCTCTGCACAAGAAGATGAGAGATGTTTCTGCCCAGCTCCAACTAGACCGCCCATTTGGCATTTTTAACACTATACTAGTTTTATGGTTTCTTATTTTTTCAAAAGTCATCACGGTGATCATTTGTAAGGAAGCTTAAAGCTGTGAACTGGTGTCAAGTACAACTATAGCTCACATTCCTTTTCTCTAGATGAAAGATTAGAATCTTGACTTAACTAGAATCAGTCTTAGAATTACTATTTTTTACCCTTTGAACTAAAAGTCTTGGTCCCTGGGCTAGCAGAAAGCCGAGTGAATTATGAAAGCAATATTTAAAGCATAATTCATTAAAAAGGCTTTTAGTGTAGAGAGTCATTTTTTAATTTTCCTGTAAAACATCTATGTAGGAGTTTGTAGAATGTGTCCAATTTCAGACTATCTTTCCAGGACACCTAAACTATGCAGCATATGTGGGTGTTGCTTGATCAAACATGCAAATACAAATCAATTACACACAGAGAAATAAAACCTTACAGGTAGATTCATTGGTACTTATCCATCTTTAAGAGAGGACATAAGACAGAGGGCTCAAGAGAGGTCTTAAAAACAATAGCAAAATCTATGCCTGGATTTTTATGCCTATAATGGAATTTTGTGGGCAAACATCATTACTTACATCTCTACCTATTGTGGACACAAAACAGGTGGATTCACTGTTACTCTCTGAGGTGAATATGAAATGGATTAGTTAAACCACATTACATCCCTGTGTGGATGCTGTTAATCAGAATTAAAGGAACCTTAATTTGGTTTAGTTTAATTCACTTTGGTTTAATATGGTTTAACTAATCCACTTCAAATTCACATCTTTAGTTAATTTGGATTAATTTTCCTGGATATTCACCGTGTGGACAAGCTCTTACGGGCATAAAGAATCCACATCCCTGAGAGACCTAGCTATGACGACCTAATCCCTGGTACGGACAGCACTAGGTTGACAGAATAATTCTTCTGTCGACCTAGCTACCACCTCTCAGGGAGCTGGATTACCTACACCAATCCGAAAACCCTTCCTGTCAGTGTAGGTAGTGTCTACACTGAAGCACTATAGCAGCACAGCTGCTTCACTGCAGTTTAAGTAAAGATATACACTTAGGCCTGGTCTACCCTAGGCAATTAGGTCAGTATAACGATGTTGCTTAGGGATGTGAAAAATCCTCACCCCTGAGTGACACAGTTAAACTGACCTAACACTCAGTGAAGACAGCTCTAGGTGAATGGGAAAATTCTTGCTGATGGGAGAATGCCTCCCGTCGGCATAGGTATTGTCTTCACGGAAGCACTACAGTACAGTGCAGCTATGCCACTGCAGTATTTTAAGTGTCAGTCCAGTCTAAGGGCAGGTCTTCACTACCCGCCGGATCGGCGGGTAGCAATCGATCTATCGGGGATCGATTTTTCGCGTCTCGTTAAGACGCGATTAATCGATCCCCGATCGCGCTCCCCGTTGGCTCCGGCAATCCACCTCATTGAAAGGCGGAAGCGGAGTCGACGGGGGAGCAGCAGCAATCGACTCGCCGCTGTCCTCATCGCCAGGTAAGTCGATTACGATACGCCAACTTCAGCTACGCTATTCACGTAGCTGAAGTTGCGTATCGTAGATTGACCCCCTCCCCTAGTGTAGCCCTGGGCTAAA
This sequence comes from Macrochelys suwanniensis, assembly GCA_033296515.1. Taxonomy (NCBI): domain Eukaryota; kingdom Metazoa; phylum Chordata; order Testudines; family Chelydridae; genus Macrochelys; species Macrochelys suwanniensis. The sequence goes on from CM065776.1 coordinate 37,520,046, forward strand.
TCTCTGGATTCACTCCCTCAGAACTTTCACAAAATTTTGTTCTTGGACTGAAATTTCTCATGCTTAGCCACAATGGTCCAAGTTGAAACAAGTGTGCTTACAAGTTAACATGTGCATTCAGAGAAAAAAATAATGCCGGGTGAAGGCTGGCAAACAATATTATGTAACATTTCTAATTTGAATTTAACCCTAGATTTAGGGCTCCAGCTATTGCCAGAGTGTTTCTTGTGAGGAAAATGTTTAACTCTGGGAAAGGTATTGTTAGTTCTTTTGTACAAAGTTTTCATTTTTTCAGTCTTTTGCCCAACTCAGGTGAAGAGAGTGCTCACGAAAAGATGACTTTGGCAGAGTAGGAAAACCATGAAAGATTCTTATTTGTGGCACACTTCACCCCGCCCCCCACTAACTGACTTAGAATGTGTGCAAAAGTCATCGATAACTGATACAGAGCTTTATTAAATTCATCCTAAAGATAGGGAACTGTCTGAACCCCTTTATTTCCATTATCCCCAGCCCGTTACAGACTTTTTAGCTATTTATTTTCACCTTTTGGATAGGCAAAAGATTGCCTGAATGCTGTCCTCTGTCAGCCTAAATCTACTGGATTTATTACCTTCCTCGGTTTTTGAATGCTGAACTAAATCCCACAGTGATTCTTCTGTCTCCTACTTCCCTCTGAGCTTGTCACCTCACTGGTGGGTTTATTGGCTATGGGAAATAATATGACAGAACCCAGTGGAGAAAAGAATGTTAGCTTTGTTTTTTGTTCTCTCAGCCTCAGAAGGCCCCTCTTGCATGTTTAAGAACCATTGAGCTATCAAGCAAAGCCACTACTTGGAGTTTTTTCAACTGTCAGAACCTCATCTCATTGTTGCAACTAACTGGGCGGTAGATGAAGCAAGAACTCTAAGTCACAATACAGAATCTTAATTTTTCTTATTTAATTAACGCCAATATTGGCTTTTCTGTTCAGGCAGTTTCCAGTAGTTGGTCAGATGTGGGAATACAACTTGGAAATCATGCCGCATCCAATTATAATTATATGCTAGCTCCTTATTTTAGTATTCATGGTACAGGACTGTGTGATCAGAATTAGCCAAGGTAGATTTCTAATCTGGAAATGGAATTACATCTGCCACTTTAGCTATCATCATTTGACAAAAAAAGTTTTAAATTCTTGCCAAAATATTATTATTTAGAGTTCTCAAAAGGAAAATGTGGCTGGCACTTCATACAAATTTAAAGTGTAAACGCAAGTCTACTCCCTGTTGGGGTTAAACATAGGAGTTAAGCAATTTAATCTTGAGCCCAATCGTGATGTCAGTGAAGCCAGGGGCAAAATTCCCATGGACTTCAACAGCAGCAGGATTGCTTTGTGCATCATAGTTTTTGATCTAACCTCAAACACAACTAAGGTGAATTTTCAGTTCATCTGGAAAAAGTTCCTTGAGGAAAATATCCCCTGAGGGACACTTCCAGCAGATGCACTAAAGCAACAGACATTCTTTTTATCACAGCATTGTACAGACATCCAGAGCTCTGAGCTATAAATGCAGAGGTGAACTGCCTTTCGTAGAAGTTGTCCTAGATAATTATTGATGTGTCAGTCATAGGAGAAAAATATCAATGCCAGTCAAAGAGGGAGAGTATCAATGTATAGCAAATCCCTTACTGCTGCTTGCCGATGGGTATTGGACAGAATCCCGTGGATCTTCACTTTGTCTTTTTCCATTTGGTCTATGTTCACCCACAAATCCCGGCTGATAGAATCAAATGGGCCGTATGTCCTGGAAGTATAATAATTATGATCTGTATCCTCCTGTGGTGGGGGAGGGGGGGAGAGGGGGAAACACACAAACAAAACCAAGTACAGATTAAAATGGAAAATATCTCCCAGACATTTCTAAATTTTGTCTTTGAAATACTAAGTTTTATTGTTCCTTAAAGCAACAAATAAGACCAAACTGTTTCTATGGCAAGTAAACTAATAAGAAAAAGATACAAACTTTAAATCTATTATAGAAGATATATATATATATATATATATATATATATATATATATATATATATATATATATATATATATATATCTTCTATATATAAATAAAATAGGAGGCAAGTATTTGCCTTGCATGTTATAATCTTATCTTACAAATGAAATTTTAGTCATCCCCAAAACTCAGATATATTGCTGCTGTAAAGGCCTTACTGAAATCTGTGGGAAAACGAATGCTGACTTCCAAGTGAGTGATGGCCAGTAAATCCCCTGTGACAACTTCTTCACTTTAATAACAGCAACAAGCAGTACCTACTTTCAGCTAATGGCTTTACAATGATGGAATTTTTAATGTGTTTTCCTTTTATTGACCTGCTTTTTATTAGACTGCCCATTATTGATAATAAAAACTGTTCTTTGGTATGTGTCAGACTACTCTACTATTTCATCTTAAATTAGCATGAGATTATTTTTTATTGTACGTGTTCCACTCAATAAGGAGATCTAACTACTTAATGGATTCTGCTGTACCAAAGCCAGAATGTCCATCTCTCTGGTAAATGTTTATTAGATGTATCAACTAGAGCTGTATGACTAATTGATTTTTTGGTTTGCTGGAAGTTCTGAAATACTTCTTCCAGATGACCAGAATCAAAGTTTATGTGCGCATGTCTGTGTGTTTGACAAATCTGAAAAGTTGGAAACAATTTTGGGGGGTCAAATTAAACATTTTGTTCAACTAGAAAATGAAACTTTTCATTTTGGGTATTTTAATAAAAGTGAAGGAAATGAGAGGCTATATTCACAAAAAAACCAAACCCAAACCAAATTAAAAAAAAACCCAAAGAGGAGGAGGCATCCCTTATAACCTTTAACCTACTGGTTAGGGCATTCAGTTGCGCTGTAGGAGATTCATGTCTGAATCCCTGCTCTGGAGCAAGAACTAGAACCCAGGTCTTCCCCTGCCCAGGTGAATGCCCTAATCAGCAGGCAATGGAATCATTCTCACTCTCTTTTTCTGGCCAATGACTATTCAAGCGTTTTATTCAAAGTAGAACAGCTTCAAGAAGAGATTGAGAGATACCTTCCCAGAATACCGTATAACTGCTGCTTTGTGAATGGTGGCAAACTCCCTTTGTGAATCTAGACTGAAAATGTGAAATGTTTTGTTTTAATGAAATGAATCATTTCAACATTTCAATTTTTTTTCTTTCTTTCGTTTAGCCCAAAACAATTTGCCAAAATCGACACCAACTCAGAAATACGTTTCAGTTGACCTGAATCTGCATTTTGGGGCAAAAAAAAGTTTTGTCTGAAAAATTTCACCGAGCTCTAGCCTCAACCCCTATAAAATCCTAACTGTTCTGGGTAATAAATTACCATACACATGTTTTGAACTAAAATTCCTAGTTCTGTGGTTTCTAAACTGACAGTACTTAATGCTCATGCTTTAACATCCACAGAAACAAAAGTCAAAGTAAAATACATGAGGACTGGATTTGCTATAATGGATCACACCATTAAGTGCACCAAGTTTTGCAGTTGCTTACAACAGTGACAACTTCATAATGTTTCAGAAGAAGTTCAGTGCCTATGTCCACTTCTGCATTGCTGTATATGGTGCACATGATGGCCAAGACACTCAAAAGTGACAAGTTATTTTGAATGGCCAAGTTGAGCATCCACCACTCTGAATTTCAATCCCCTTTCAAAGCATCTCAAGCTGAGCACCTAAAATCTGAGGCACCCAAATTCACTAGTCAATTTTGAAATTCTTGGCCAGTGAGCATAACAACTAGCCCCATAGTACTCCAGTGAGTAAAGTCATTAATGTTTCTAAGCCATTTTGAGATCTTTGGATGGAAGCATCAACAGAAGGGTTAAGAATTGTTAGTATAACATGCAGAAAAATGCAACACTCTACTCTGTGGCAACCAGCTTATGCGCAATAGCACAACATTGTTACCCTTCTTCAGCACACAAAAGATGTCGAAATTTGACATGATTATTTTTATGTGCACATATGCACACACAAACACAATTTGTAGTAGGTTGGAGGAAGTTGAAAGACCGAATACCATCACATGAGGGTTCAACATCACACAAAGAAAACTATGTTGCATGGAAATCAGCTAGTAGGGCAGCATCAATTGAAATTTCAGTTGAGAATTTACTCTTGACTGAATTCTCTACAGAAACTAATAACTGGAAAAAATGTCTTGAGTGCATCCTGAATGTCATCCTTTTTCTTTCTGAGCGGGGATTGGCTCAGTCAACTTATTGGTGATCGTGAAAATGGAAACTTTGTACGCATAGCTGAGCTCCTCAGCATATATGACCAACTTTTATCAGAGCATGTTAAATGTGTTCGAGAATCACAGAGAGTCAAAAGTACATGCAAGTCCATTATCTCTCCACATGCATACAAAACGAGTTTATTGAGCTATGTGGGTCATTCGTACAAACAACAATTCTTGATAAGATTCAAAATGCCAAGTATTTGTCAATCATTGTTCATGCCACTCCAGATTGTACTCACAAGGAACAGACTACTATGGTTATTCAATATGTTAAGATTGTAGACAGCTCAAAATTTTCAGTTGAAGAAAGGTTTATTTTGTTTGATAATGTCACGAGAAAAACTTTAAAAGAAATTGCTGCTCAAGTACTAGCAACTCTAGAAGGTTTTAAGTTAGATTTCAAGTCTGCATTTGTCAAGCCTATGACAATGGATCTAATATGGCTGGGAAGTACAAAGGTGTACAAGCAGTTTTGCTTGAGCATAATTCAAACTGTATTTTCTCTAGCTGTGGAAACCACACACTAAACCTTGTAGGTGTTGACTGTGCTAAATCATGCAAGGAGGCAATTACTTACTTTGGAACTGTTCAGCAAATGTACAATCTCTTCAGTAGCAGTCCACAAAGGTTTCACTGCATGGGATGTCCAAAACTAGATGGTCTGCACGGATTGATGGTGTTCAACCAGTTGCACAGCATTTGAATTCAGAGAGAAAGGCTTTAAATTAGCTTGAAATATCTCAATCTCACTGAACAGGATTGAACTGAACTCCAGTCTATTAGGATTAAAATTCAAAATGATCTGGACAAACTGGAGAAATGGTCTGAAGTAAATAGAATGGAATTTAATAAGGACAAATGCAAAGTACTCCACTTAGGAAGGAACAATCAGTTGCACACATACAAAATGGGAAATGACTGCCTAGGAACAAGTACTGTGGAAAGTGATTGGGGGTCATAGTGGATCACAAGCTAAATATGGGTCAACAGTGTAACGCTGTTGCCAAAAAACCAAACATCATTCTGGGATGTATTAGCATGAGTATTGTAAGCAAGACGCGAGAAGTAATTCTTCCGCTCTACTCCGCGCTGATTAGGTCTCAGCTGGAGTACCAGAGTGGGTGCCACATTACAGGAAAGATGTGGACAAATTGGAGAAAGTCCAGAGAAGAGCAACAAAAATGATTAAAGGTCTAGAAAACATGACCTATGAAGGAAGATTGAAAAAATTGGGTTTGTTTAATCTGGAGAAGAGAAGACTGAGAGGGGACATGATAATGGTTTTCAAGTACATAAAAGTTTGTTCAAGGAGGAGGGAGAAAAATGGTTCTTCTTAACTTCTGAGGATAGGACAAGAAGCAATGGGCTTAAATTGCAACAACGGTGGTTTAGGTTGGACATTAGGAAAAACTTCCTAACTGTCAGAGTGGTTAAGCACTGGAATAAATTGCCTAGGGAGGTGGTGAAATCTCCATCATTGGGGATTTTTAAGAGTAGGTTGGACAAACACCTGTCAGGAATGGTCTAGATAATACTTAGTCCTGCCTTGAGTGCAGGGGACTGGATTAGATGACCTCTCGAGGTCCCTTCCAGTTCTATGATCCTCTATGAACATGGAGGCCATTCCCGGCTGACCAAAGCTCTAATCCTACATTTGGTCACATCTGGAATTGTCACTGAAAGGAATGGGAACTTTACCTGAGAAAGGACTTCAAGATCAGTCCCAAAATCATTTTGGAGGTTCCCTCACACCTCTGGAGTAGGGTGTGTGGAATCACAATGGATGCTCTTTCACACACACAACTACTCATCCAAAATGCACAGATTTATCAAAAACTGGTACTGTAGTAGATACATGATATTTACATTTTCAAGGGCTTACTTATAGCTTATAGTCTAGGGGATGTAGCCAGTTAGTTCATTTTATCATCTATTTTTCATCGTGTTATGTGGTGTTATGGTCAATTCAGATGCTATTTCATATATAATCAATGTATGTTAAATAGGTTTAAGTTGTAGGTTTATAGAAGTATAAGGTTGACAAGTATTTAGAAGTGATGAGTGTGTATTAGGTATATAATTAAAGCATTGCTGCAATGCAAGGCTCAGACCTGTAAGGTTTTAGCTTAGCCAGACTAGGCCATAGGCTTAAGAATGCTTGACATGAGTGAGTGATCGAGGAATAACCCTATACCAGGAAGGTCACAAGATTATTGTAAAAATTGTGCCAACAGGTGATGTTATGGAACTGTAGATTGCAATAGGCCACAATGTAGTGTTCAAGACCACAAGACACCTGATTGTAACATCTCTGCATGTTCTGTCCTGACCGCAGGTTGCGAAGGACACATGTTATGCATAGATGCTAATGACAATAAGAGGAACTAAGAAAAACCTATGAAAAATGGGACACCCCGATATTCATGGGGGATGGAAGTACAGATGAGGAAAAAGGGGTTGAAATCCTCATGCATATGCATATGGTGTTAGGTGTGGTCATAACAACAAGATAAGAGAGGTTCCCTGGTTGGGTAAAAGTGGGAAGACCCCAAAGGATGACACCATGAGAAACCCTAGCAGGAACAATCCCTCTATTGATGATAGTCTATTGAGAGATCCATTGGACTCTGCAATATCTTTGAGGATGTGAGTATGACTACAGTCTTAGTCACTGCATTCATTTTTGTAGGATTTATATATGCACAAGTAATTGTAACATTACTTGTTGCTTTAATAAAACTTTTAGTACAGATAAGACTTTGTACTTGTGATTGTTTCTGTAGTCACTATCTTTGGACTTCTTGTGTTCCTAGAGCCTTCAAAACTGAGAAAAGCACCAGAGGTAATTTTCACTCTGTTGAGTTTGTAACTGTAGCAACAGGAGCTGAACCCATGGTAGTTTAATGCAAAATTAATAAATTCAATTTAATAAATAAAAAGGCTAAAGGGAAATATACCGACCATAAGTTTTGCTTTATCTGGAAATGACAACTTATTAGCAGTCGTTACTGATGCACTTCAGCTATTGCAGATGGAGGTACTTTCTGGTTACCTTCTGATGTACCCTATATGCCAAAGTGCATTAGCTCCAGTGATGGCATTTAATAAGCAACTCCTAATATCCTCAAAAGCTCCAGGTTCATAATAAAAGTAAACACAAATAAAACCATACTATCAGAAAGATGGTATGCAAACCACCTAACCAAGTACTTTTCTTTTCGATTGGTTAGAGTTAAGAGTTATTACTGTAATGGTAGATGATTCAAAAAAGGAACAGTAAATTTAAAGCTTCCAAGTCTGATTCATCATTCAGATGACAATGTTTCCACAGAAGCTAAAATTTAGGTTAATGGCATCATAGAGACCCAAGAGATCAATTCTAGAGGTAAACAGGGATACGGGATTACAAAATAACTATTGCATTATTTATCTTAAGCAAAGATAGATATGCACAGCTTTAACTGCAAAGCTAATCTGCAGTTAAAGCTCCACAAGGACTTTATTTATTGCCAATTTCTAATAACTGATCAAAGCTATTCCATTTACAGGCGCGTCGCATCTTAGGCGCATTTAACATGCACGAATTCAGCTTTGCGTGGTCGGCAAAACCAGGAAAAAAAAAGAAAAACACAATTTAAAAACTGCATTGGTAGTGCGGGTGATTCCATCCGCCATTCAACTCAATGAGTGTTTCACTATACGCGGTTTTCGCTTTACGCGCTAACCCCGGAACGGAACCCCCGCGTAAGATGAGACTTGCCTGTACTGTCTCTAGCAACCAAATGACTACATAACCAGCCCCTTCCCCGCATAAGGCTGTAATATTAAGGCCAAATGACTGCTTTATAAGAGTATTTTAAATGGTACCTTAATCCATGCTTATAGGATAATCTTTTAACATCTTGCAATCACACACTAATTATAGCCTTCAGCTCAACAACCAAGTCAATGTGTCTAGAATAACTGATCTATACGTAGCTATTAAGTTTTGTGTAAAAAAAAAAAAAAGAGTCTTATGCACTGCCGTAATTCAGAAACATTAACTTCATATACAGTAACTCCTCACTTAAAGTCGCCCCGGTTAACGTTGTTTTGTTGTTAAGTTCCTGATCACTTAGGGAACATGCTCATTTAAAGTTGTGAAATGCTCCCTTCTAACATCGTTTGCACGCTCTCAATTGTGGCAGTTCAACTGTCCCTTCCCCCACTGCCATATGCTGCTCCCAGAGACTCCTGCCTGCTTGCTGTGTGAGGGAGAGGGAAAGAAGAGGGGAGCTGATGTCAGGGTGCCTGCTTGCTGTGGGGTGGGGGAGGGGAAGAAGAGGGGGGGCTAATGTCCCCCTGCTCCTGCATCTCGCGTACCCCATCTTCTATAGAGCAGGGGGGACACAGGAAAAAGGGAGCTGCTGCCTTAGGCAGAAGCTGCAGCTGCCGGGCTTGCTGATCTAATTAGCAAGGCAGTGTACTTCTGACCCCACTCTTGATACTTAAAGGGGAAATGTGCATCTCTATCTCTGAAACAAATCTGCCCTCCCTCCTTTCCTGCTAGCTTGTAGAGTGTGAGAGTTAACCCTTGAGGGCTCAGCCAATTGCTTAGTTCATTTAGCAGTAAGACATTCCCTGGGAAATATCCCACCCTCTGACTCCTCCACCTCAACCAAGCTTCACTATCATCATTGCTGTGTACCAGTATTCAATTGTTTGTTTAAAACTTATAGTGTGTGTGTGTGTGTGTGTGTGTGTGTGTGTGTGTGTGTGTGTGTGTGTGTGTGTGTGTGTGTGTGTGTGTGTGTGTGTGTGTGTGTGTGTGTGTGTGTGTGTGTGTGTGTGTATAATATGGCCTTTTGTCTGGTGAACAATTTTTCCCTGGAACCTAACCCCAATTTACATTAATTCTTATGGGGAAATAGGATTCGTTTAACATCGTTTCACTTAAAGTCACATTTTTCAGGAACATAACTACAACGTTAAGTGAGGAGTTACTGTATTTCTAAAGGGAAATGAAATAGTTTCAACAGGGATGATATAAGGAAACAGCATCTGCCCTTTCAACAAAGGGTCTAAATTCATTCTAAACATCTTTCTCACAGACAACATTCTGTGACTACATTGTTAAATGCCCTTTTATTGTAATTCCCATTTCTACTATTTGTAAATCTTACAGAGTGGCTGGACTTGAGCAGCTGAAAAAAATTGTGTAGTTAGCCTAAAATTAGTTCAGGTAGAACTCCACCACCCCTTTTATTTTTTTATTTTTGGTAAATTAGAGAATCCTGGTTCTATTCCAAGCTCCTACATCACATAATTTGGTACATATACTTCCAGTAAAGAAATCAACACTAAGATTGCTGGCCTTAATACAGTGCCCAGCTAATGAGTAATGTTTTATTTGTATCAATAAGCATCTATGGCTTATCATTCTTATTCTCTGATTTATGGCTCTCTGTCAATAGTATATCTGTTCTGTAATACATTCTATTAATAGAGTCTAGATATATAGGAACATCAAAAAGCGCTATACTAGAATTGATGGTAGAGTTGGGTTCGGGCATTGTATTTTTTAAAATGTATTATTATTTATTTCCTTAGCTCTCTGAGACATCAGCATGTAAGTCTGCAGACATTGTAAAAATCAGTGATGGCAATATAAAAGCAATGTAGCTATTAAGGAATCGGAGCAAACTTTAAAAATATTTCAAACGCAGCAAAAGCTTGACAGAAAATAAACAACATGCAGAGAAAGATGCCAACTCTTGTTTCCATCTAATTTCTTGTGGGAGCAAAAACATGGAAGATTACTAGCGAGTTGATATTTGAACACTATTTTTTGAGGTACTATTTGTTGTCCACCTCATGTAGAGCAGTAGCCTTGTCCATAAACATGCTTAGGAAGTAGCTCCCCCAGATTATTGCATACAGCTTTTACTGAAATGATTTCCCCAGACTTTTTCAGTTTGGTTGGTGGGATTATTGCATTAACCATTTTTCAACTGGTGCTATATATAAATGGGATGCTGGACACAAACTTCCATCATATTTCTTCCCTGCCTCATGAACAACTTATTTGTCACCACTGTTAATGATATGAATCATTAACAATTCCTCTTTGCTGGAGTTGCAATCTTCCTACTATGTGTAAACAAAAAAAAACCCCAAACACATAAAAGTTAATTTCACACCGTTTTGACCTGGGATGTTGCATGGTGACCTATACAATTCTAGTAGTCTTACTGGGTCTGATTTATTCAGAAGTGTTGAGCACCTGTTCAGTGCCATTGCAGACCATTCTTGTCCTGTATTTGTCAAATTAAATAACAGAACATACAGACCATATGGTGTGTGTACAAATGCACCAGAATACAGTCTAAATACCACAAAACCATTTTCCTATTCCAGAAAAAAAATGGTCTCCTTTCACAGATTAAGATTTCCAATGTGTGGCAGAGAGCTAGGTGAGTTTATTGGGCGAAACAAACAGTCCATACCCAATTATTAAGCTTACTCAATTTTAATGTTTTATTAAGAAAAAATTGAGGGCAATATATCACCACCTTAATCAAATATGAAGTATAAGTAAAATAGAGCAGGATAGGCTAGTGACCAGTTACCCAGTCCTGGGGTGAAGGTAGGCTGTTTCTGTTATCAGGTCCATTCTCATTTGGCTGTGTAGATCCTGCGTTGTTCCCTCGTGGTCAGTAGTTCGCACTCTTTTATCCCTTATACACCTACATAACTCATACATCATACACGAGCCATCCTTGTTCTTGAATGTATTACCTAACTGATCACTCATCACCTGTATCTATACTTGGTATATTTCAAGCTATATACACCTGCATTTTCATAATCACAGACAGCATTCTTTTCCTGACTGGGTTACACTTTCTTAGCATACCTTGGTTATACATCCCTCCACTCATATTGTCTAGATAGCTTATTTCATTGCCCTGGGCGTTTTCCTGTTTTTCTCAGATTTAACTATTCTTGTGGCCTTGTCCTTATCATTACCCAGTTCGGGTGTGGTGTAATGGTCCTCGGCACCTAGACTATCAATCACTGTAGCAAGCCTACTTATATAACTTCTGTTTAGTTATTATCTGTACATGACCTTCCAACACTTTGATTTTTTAAAAAGCTGTTACAACCAACCATGCACGATGTTCATATCTGTCATATTTCAAAGTAATAACCACATAATGGCTCCAAAATGTATTCAAATTGCTAGTTAGGTCTCTGGCCAAGGAAGCAGGTGAAATGAGAAACTAGTTAACCTGTAAATTATCAGCACACAGAACAGAAAAGCAACTTCCATTTGGATGTACAGACACCACGAGCTGGTTACAAAATAATCACTTGTGACTTGGTAGGAAGAATCAGAGCATGTGCAGATTCAGAAATCATCTCAGAATTCTTTAATTAAGAAACTTTCACTCAGTATTGATTGTTCCTTTAACTCTTTTCCCTTGATTAATTACACTGGTCTACAATTTTTGAGAAGTCGTCTGCTTCAGAGATAAAATGTGCTATTTAGTATGTATTTTGATGTGCTGAATTCAAATATGACAATTAAAACAACTGATTCGCTACTGTTTCTAAGATATTTAAGTTTTTACATTTTATGTCTATGTATATTGTGTAGATAGTAGAGTTTTAATCATAAATTGTAAACCTACGTCTTTTCATGTGTTTATGGTTGCTTTACATGATACTATTTCACCTGTCCTGTTTATGTAACACTTTAAAAATCAGCAAAGGGGTTATATAAATAAAATGTATTATGAAACAAAAGGCAAAAAACTATTATGTACATAGTTTAGTCCTATTCAGTGTCTACTCGGCGCTTCTTGGCTTGTCTCTTGTATTCATTAAATGGAGCATCTCTTGTCACTGTCCAGCAATAGTCTGCAAGCATTGATGGGCTCCATTTGCCCTGATAGCGTTTCTCCATTGTTGCAATGTCCTGGTGAAATCACTCGCCGTGCTTGTTGCTCACTGCTCTGCAGTTCGGTGGAAAAAAAATCTAGATGAGAGTGCAAAAAATGTATCTTTAGTGACATATTGCAACCAAGGCTTTTGTATGCCTTGAGGAGGTTTTCCACCAACAACCTGTAGTTGTCTGCCTTGTTGTTTCTGAGAAAATTTATTGCCACTAACTGGAAGGCTTTCCATGCCTTTTTTTCCTTGCCACGCAGTGCATGGTCAAATGCATCATCTTGAAGAAGTTCACGAATCTCAGCACCAACAAAGACACCTTCCTTTATCTTAGCTTCACTTAACCTTGGACATTTTCCACGGAGGTACTTGAAAGCTGCTTGTGTTTTGTCAATGGCCTTGACAAAGTTCTTCATCAGACCCAGCTTGATGTGTAAGGGTGGTAACAAAATCTTCCTTGATTCAACAAGTGGTGGATGCTGAACACTTTTCCTCCCAGGCTCCAGTGACTGTCGGAGTGGCCAATCTTTCTTGATGTAGTGGGAATCTCTTGCACGACTATCCCATTCGCAGAGAAAACAGCAGTACTTTGTGTATCCAGTCTGCAGACCAAGCAAGAGAGCAACAACCTTCAAATCGCCACAAAGCTGCCACTGATGTTGGTCATAGTTTATGCACCTCAAAAGTTGTTTCATGTTGTCATAGGTTTCCTTCATATGGACTGCATGACCAACTGGAATTGATGGCAAAACATTGCCATTATGCAGTAAAACAGCTTTAAGACTCGTCTTCGATGAATCAATGAACAGTCTCCACTCATCTGGATCGTGAACAATGTTGAGGGCTGCCATCACACCATTGATGTTGTTGCAGGCTACAAGATCACCTTCCATGAAGAAGAATGGGACAAGATCCTTTTGACGGTCACGGAACGTGGAAACCCTAACATCACCTGCCAGGAGATTCCACTGCTGTAGTCTGGAGCCCAAAAGCTCTGCCTTACTCTTGGGTAGTTCCAAATCCCTGACAAGGTCATTCAGTTCACCTTGTGTTATGAGGTGTGGTTCAGAGGAGGAGGATGGGAGAAAATGTGGGTCCTGTGACATTGATGGTTCAGGACCAGAAGTTTCTTCCTCTTCCTCGTCTGACTCAAGTGAGAATGATTCTGGTGCATCAGGAACCAGCAGTCCTTCTCCGTGGGGTACTGGGCGTAGAGCTGATGGAATGTTTGGATAATGCAGAGTCCACTTTTTCTTCTTTGACACACCTTTCCCAACTGGAGGCACCATGCAGAAGTAACAATTGCTGGTATGATCTGTTGGCTCTCTCCAAATCATTGGCACTGCAAAAGGCATAGATTTCCTTTTCCTGTTCAACCACTGGCGAAGATTTGTTGCATAAGAGTTGCAGCATATGTGTGGGGCCCACCTCTTGTCCTGATCTCCAATTTTGCAGCCAAAAGAAAGGTTATAGGCTTTCTTAACCATAGTGGTTAGACTGCGCTTTTGTGATGCAAAAGTCACTTCACCACAAACATAGCAGAAGTTATCTGCACTGTTCACACAAGTACGAGGCATCTCTGCTCACTTTGGCTAAACAGAAATGTGTCCCTTTGCAAAATCAAACACTGACAAATAAGAGAGCACGACACTGTATGATTTCTAGAGTTGATATAGGGCAATTTGTTCAGCAGAGTGATGTAAGCTTCGTTATGATTGCATCATCCATGACTTCTAGGAATAACATGATGCAATTCATATCATGTATGACACAATACCAGCTTCAGATGGCATCATTCATTGTTTTGCCTAAAAAGCAAGTACTGTCCAAACCCAGTCATAGATTTATTCATAGATCCAGTCAAAGATGTATTTTAGTCCTTTCTGGTTTAAATTGAGATCCCTTCCCTTTATAACTCACTTATCCTCCGCCATTCCCAAGTCAAGGGTCGTATATACTGACCCAATAGCATGTCTTGAAAACTAGAGCCAATCAACAATTTTAAGCATCATTTTCGGTCTCAGTGACCCAGAATTAGTAAAGTTTGACTACATTTATTTCAGAAGTATTTTGGCTGTAGAGCAGTGTTATTATTATTATCAGTTTAGTTTAATTTTTGAAGTGAGCTTGTCTTTTTAAAGGTGCCCGACAGACAGCCATGCATGTCGGAATTATCTATTTATCTTCAGGACAGATAATGCATGGGAAATATTGATGCTGCCCTGCCAATTTGCCTCATGTCTGAATTGAAGGAACCATCCTTTAGGGATGAGAGGATACGTCTCCCTATCCCCCTAAGAAACTGATCCACAGCATACTGAAATCAGTGGGAAACTTGAGAGTACTTGCTCTCTCTGTGCTGAGTAAAGAAATTGGTGCCAATCAGTGACAATGCAGGGGTAGTTTCTGTTATGTGGACACTTGTATACAAGAACCTAGACTAAACATACTAATTATACTTTTCAAACGCGTAAAGTATTAACCCAACATGAAATAACTATTTGGGACCTGGTTAAAGATGAATTAATCAGTGGACTGGAAGTTAGTGGTTGCCTAGGGAACAAGTGATCATGACCTGATTATATTCAATACAGGCAAACAGAGGGTGGTCCCAATCAGAAACATGAATACTTGGTGTTTCAGAAGGCCCAATTTTTCAAAGTTGTGGAAAATTATGAGTGAAATTGACTAGGAGGAAAAATTTAGACAGAAAATTTTAAATGAAAATTGGGAGGACTTTAAGAAAAGTCTTATATGGCCAAAAGGCCACAAATCCAATCAAGGAAGAGAACAGCTTTTGGTTGAGTGGCAAAGTGAAGGCAGCAATTAGATATTAAAAAGACAATATATAACAAATGGGAAAAACTAGGAAGAGATAGCAATCAATATAAATTAGATGTTATAATGTGCAGAAAATTGATAAGGAAAGCTAAAGACAGGGAAAAGTCTTTGGCTTGCAAGCCTAAGGAAAATGAAAGATTTTAAAAATATATATATTAGGAACAAAAGAATTTTTATCAATGGTATAAGTTGATTACTACATGGAGAATGTAAAATTGTTAATCAAGATCCAGAAAAGGAAGAAATGTTAAATAAATAATTCTGTTTTATACTTGAAAAGGAGGAGAAGGAGAATGTGCTTGTATCACGAGTACAGCCAAGTATTTTCCACTAGAAACCCTGTTTTACCCACATTCTGCCATATACTTCATGTTATAGCAGTCTCGGATGATGACCCAGCACATGTTCTTCATTTTAAGAACATTTTCACTGCAAATCTGACAAAATGCAAAGAAGATACCGATGTGAAATTTCTAAAGATAGCTACAGCTCTCGACCCAAGTTTTAAGAATCTGAAGTGCCTTCCAAAATCTGAGAGGGATGAGGTGTAGAGCATGCTTTCAGATGTCTTAAAAGAGCAACATTATGATGCTGAAACTACAGAACCCGAACCACCAAAAAAGAAAATCAACCTTCTGCTGGTGACATCTGACTCAGAAGATGAAAATGAACATGCATCGGTCCGCACTGCTTTGGATCACTATCGAGCAGAACCCGTCATCAGCATGGATGCATGTCCTCTGGAACGATGGCCGAACCATGAAGAGGCATATGAACCTTTAGTTCATCTGGCATGTAAATATCTTGCAAAAGCCTGTTCTCACTTTCAGGTGACATTATAAACAAGAAGCAGGCAGCGTTATCTTCTGCAAATGAAAACAAACTTGTTTGTCTGAGTAATTGGCTGAATAAGAAGTATGACTGATTGGACTTGTAGGCTCTAAAGTTTTACATTGTTTTATTTTTTAACGCAGGGGTTTTTTTTGTACATAATTCTACATTTGTAAGTTCAACTTTCATAATAAAGGGATTGCACTACCGTACTTGTATTAAGTAAATTGAAAAATACTATTTCTTTTGTTTTTTTACAGTGCAAATACTTGTAATCAAGAATAAATATAAAGTGAGCACTGTATAGTTTTTATTGTGTTGTAATTGAAATCAATATATTTGACAATGTAGAAAACATCCAAAAATATTTAAATAAATGGTATTCTATTATTTTTTAACAGTGCGATTAATCACAATTAATTTTTTAATCACGTCATTAATCACAATTAATTTTTTAATCACTTGACAGCCCTAGTTTTAATTGAGCAAAGTTATACATCTAGGAACAAGAAATGCAGATCATAACTATAGAATGGGGGATCGTATTCTGAAAACAGTGACTTTGAAACGGATTTTAGGGTCATTGTAGAGAACCAACTGAATATGAGCTCTCATTGTGATGTTATGGCAAAAGTTAAGGTTACTTTTCTGTAATTGAGGTTCTTCAAGATGGAGTCTGTATATTCACACTCATGGAATGTGCCATCCAGTACAGCCTGAAGGGTAGAACTCTAGCTAGTAGTAGTAGCCGTTGGAGTCCTCCAGTGCCTCTGTAGCCCCTCCCCTCAGTGAATGACAAATATTCCAGAGAGGGAGTATAAAAGGTGAGTGGTTGCTCCAGCTGCCTCATTTCCTTCTCCCCTGTGACTCCAAGCCCTTTGGTAAATAGGACTCTGAGGCAGTGGGAAAAGGCAGGCAGGGAGTGTGAATATGAAGAATCTATCTTGAAGAACTCAGTTACATGTAAGTAACCTTAATTTCTTCTTCAACTGTTCTCCACAGATTCCCACTCAGGGACAGATTAATAAACAGTACTCTGATCATGGCCGTTGGGACCCTGGAGTCCTGATTGATTAAGGACTGCAGGACTTTGTTGTCAAAACTTGCATCAGATCTGACCCTAAATCTACGGAATAGTGTTAGTAAAGTGAACAGAACTCCATGTTACTGCTGTACATATTTCTATTAGAGACATATGTCTAGAAAAAGCCATAGAGTCTGCCTTTGATCTAGTAGAATGTGTTTTATTTCCCCGGGGAACAGATAATGAAACTTATGAACTGAAGAGTTTAACACAAATTCTAACCTAACTTGAAAGTGTTTGTACAGAAATAGCTTTACCCTTATTTCTCTCTTCAGTAAACGAGCTTGGAGCCTGTCTAAATGGCTTAGTCCTGTCTAAATAAAAAGCTAAAGCTCTTCTAATATACAACATGTAATTTAGCTTCCCTTTCTGAACATGAAGCTTGGGGGGAAAAGCACTAGTAAAGTTGTATACTGTCTTATGTAAAAATTTGAGACCTCTTTCGGTAGAACTGTTGGGTGACTATGAAGAATGATTTTCTCTTTTTGAAAGACAGTGAATAGTAGATCAGCCACTAATGCATATAATTTGCTTATACACCTTGCAGCAATTATCTTAATAGACAGATGAAACAAAGCACAACTTCCCAAAGGTTCAAAGGGAGGTCTCATCAATTGCTAAAGCACTAAGTTCAAATCGCAAAATAGAGAATCGTGTCTTATTAAGACCTTTTAAAGAACATTTTGGCTACATCATTAATGAAAATTGGTTTACTAGTTCCAGGAGCATACAATTCTGATATAGCTGAAAGATGAACTTCACAGAAGATAGTGAAAGAGGTGTTTTTTTAAGATACACATTATTCTCATATATATATAATATACATAATAAATATTCTCATATATAACTAATTGGTGCTGTGTATGGATCTATACCACACATGGAAATCCACAATTTTCCACTTATGACTATAACATTTTCATGTGGACTTTTTCCTGGAATGTAACAATACATTTTGCACTTTTAATGAACAACTTTTTTCTAACAACCTCAGCGTCCTATTCTCTATACTGTAAGATGAAGAGACTGAAGATCCAGGTGTTAAACCATCCTGTGCTGTTGCGACGACAAGTCCAGTACTTATGGTAGAGGCTCTACTAGTCCTCTCGACAGGCAAATTAAGTCTGGGTGTCATTGCTGTCTGGGCCCATGGTTTTTCATTTTTCCCCAACTGTGGACCTCCGAGATAAACATTTATAAAAATGCTCATAAAACTACTCTAAGAAAAGGACAAAATGATCCCTCATATAGGTTATTCTCACATAGGGGCAGGGAACGCTTTATATTCGGACTTACAGGGCTTCCGCCTGGTTTTCCTCATGGGATGTGGCAGTTTTTCCCCCCACCACTACAGAAATGAAAGATATGTGAACATTCTGTGCCTTTACACAGCAAGAGGAACGGTATGTGTTTTCACTCTCCGGAACCCCTATTTAGGGCATGGGAAAAACACCAAGAATAGGGGAAGCAGGGGCAGGCTGCTCCACTGTCAGGATCTTTCTGTAGGCCTGAGGAGACTCCAATGGGCCCCAACTCAGTGCCTGAATCTGCTGCATTCTGTTTTACTCTTCCGATGGAAGCAAAGTGGAGCATTTAGAGTCCAAGTCATAAATCTGAAAAGAAATTAACTCTAAAAATCAATGAAAACTCCCAAGATTTTCTTCACACTTCCTGTGCAGGAGAAGCATAAAGAAATCTGTGAAAGATGTAGCTGAGAGGCAGATGGTTATTTACTAGTGTCTCCAAAAGCAAAAGCAGTATTGTTTATCTAAACATCTTTCATATATTTGCTCTAGAAACCACTATGCTCTATTTAACGAGATAGGATTCGTAAAAGGCCATAGCTTCAGTCTATGGTTACATAAGCAAAAACCACTGCAGGCCTGATCTAATTCCCACTGGAAACAACAAAAAACTTTCCACCATCTTCAGTAAAGTTAGATCAGACAGCAATGCTGAAGTTTTTTACTACTAGCCATTTCAGCACAATTTAATGAGATATCAGCAGGAACCCTTCAAAAACTAAATATTTTTAGTCCATTTTTTGATAATTTTTTACAGAAACACACATGATCTTTCTACAGTATCACCTTCACTTATCAGAAGTGGATAAACTCAGTGGCCTCTGATTTTTGCAGAGCCTACCAGTTATAATTCCATGTTCATATATGTATCTAAACCACCACAGTGTCTGTTGTATAAATCAAAGCAGTAGAGATCTAATAAGAATGGCTGTTCTCATGTGATTTCCACCATTACCACCCACTCATGGAAGTGGAGGCTGGCTAGTCCTCATCACATCCTTTAGAAATCCCCAGGAGACAGAGGGCATCCCAGGATGAGGCCTAGATAGGTTTTACTGTGGATGCAACTGCATCAAGGGTTCTACTTTCAAACACTGATCTGACTGAATCCAAGAGGGATAGGAATCTGTTTTTTTCAATACAAACTCCCTTGGTTTTATTTTTAGAAATGTTTGCATCCAAACTATAAAGTTTTTGTTACCTAAAGACACTTTGGTAATTTATGTGAGGGGAGGTGGCAGTCCTACAGCACTCCTACCAGAGAAATTACAAATGGCAAACTTGTTGGTAGTCCCATCAGAGAAGTGTCGGACTGAATTACTTTCTCGCTCTTAGAACTAGTTCCTAAAGCTCAGAGTTGAGCTATACCAGTGGTTCCCAAACTTTAACAACCTGTGAACCCCTTTCAATAAAATGTCAAGTCTCACGAACCCCCTCCTAAAAATAAATATTTCCAGGGATTTTCTCCTTTACCTGAGTATAAATTATAAAAGCAGTGATCTTGGAAATATACATTTTGTTATGACATGCTTATTACACACCATTTATTATTTATTAATCATTACAGTATTTTTATTACATTATGAAAATGGTAACACTCTTCCAAGATCTCACTTTTGTAGTTTGTATCACTTTGAATAAGCCTGTTATAAGACAAGGCTCCTATGTTTCATCAAGGAGTATCAGATGTGAAACAGCATGAAGATATTTAAGAAGCCAACTCAAAGAGTTTCTCCTACATAAGCATTCAGGTCTTGTGCGTTGTTTGCCTAGACTGCTTGTTACAAAAAATCTTAAACTTGTTCTTCATAATAATTAAAAAACCAATACTAGCTGCCTATTTAATTTTAAAACAATAAAAAATATCCACCTCCCTTTCAATTTCTTATTAGGAGTCTTGAAGTTTAAATCTCCTCAATGTGACAGTTACGCTTGTTTTGATCTGCTTAGCTCTTGGAAGTCCAGGGGCTCTGGGCTGCTGGCCCCATGCTGCCCAGGGTCCCTAGGGACAGCTCTGTCCGCCATTAGGGAATTTCTTTTACGAGAACCCCCTGTAACATTTTGCGAACCCCCAGGGGTTCACAAACCCCAGTTTGGGAACCACTGAGCTATACCATTCACTGGATAAGGTAGAAGAATTCATACCACTGTCTGTACTTTCTCAACAGAAGGACAACTTTTTGGGGGGATGGTGGGGGAAGTAGGGAGTAAAATGTAGGCAGGGAAAGAGTTGCACAAAACAAACCATTTTAAGTGGGACATCCAGACAAAAAATTATTAGATTTTGATGGTTCTAACCTTGCTCATCCCCTCATGCCAGTCTTACCCTCTATGTATTATATGTGTATGCAAGACTTTCGTTTCCACAACTCTCAATCTAGCACTGCATTCACTTTAATTTTAAAGAACCATTTGTAACATGATGGATCAAAGAATGAAACATCCAAGGCTCTTAAACTTCAAATATCAGTAAGAAAATGTCACAAATACAAAAATGATTGCCTGCCAGAATAGAAGACACAATTAAACTGCACCTAACGAGATAGCTCTCTTTTCTTTGGACACTGTATTTACAGAAAGTGTATTGTATGACTTGCATTGAAACAAAAGGATGAAGAAAATCTTAAGTAATCAAGGAAATGGAGTTGGACATTAATAGGTATTTCATCCTCTCACTGTAAACTGAACTACTGGGGTCTGAGTTTTAACAAATACATGATCATCAAAACATTGCTATGAGAACAGCAAACTCACAGACCAATTGTATTTGTGAATGAACTAAAGATACTGCTTGTCTACACCTAAAAAACAAACAAACACATATTACACCCAATTGGATGGCAAGTGATAAGAACAAAACATACCAAGCCAACCTAATTTCCTTCTTCGATAGGATTACTGGCCAAGTAGATGGGAGAAAGCAGTCAACATGATATATCTTGATTTTGTAAGGTTTTTTGAAACAGTCCCACATGACATTTTTATAAGCAATCTAGGAAAATGTGGTCAAGATGAAATCACTCTAAAGTTAGTGCACAACAGGTTGAAAGATTGTACTCAGAGTAATTAGCAATGGTTCCCTGTCAAACTAGGAGGGCGTGTCTAGTGGGGTTCTGCAGGGGTGAGTCCCAGGTCAAATACTATTCAATATTTTCATTAATGAGTTAGAAAACGGGATGGACAATATGCTCATAAAATTTACAGACACCAAACTTAGAGGTGTTGCAAATAACTTGGAAAATTAGAGAACTGGTCTGAAATCAACAAGATGTAAATTCAATAAAGAAAAGTGCAAAGTACTACCCTTAGGGAGGAAAAATCAAATGCACAGCTACAAAAGGGGAAATAACTGACCAGGTGGTTGTACAGATGAAAAGCATTTGGGGGTTATAGTTGATCATAAACTGAATGAGAGTCAACAATGTGATGCAATTGCAAACAAGGCTAATATCATTCTGGGTGTGTTATGGAACACATGGGAGGCAACTGTCCCACTCTAATTGACACTGGTGAGGCTTCACCTGGAGTACGGTGTCCAATTTTGGACACTATCCTTTAGGAAAAATGTGAATAAATTAGAAAGAGTCCAGAGGAAAACAACAAAAATGATAAAAGGTTTAGAAAACCTAACCTATGACGAAAGGTTACAAAAATTGAGCATGATAACAGTCTTCAAATATGTAAAGGGCTATTATAAAGAGGATGGTGATCAGCTGTTCTCCATGTCCACTGAAGGTAGGACAAGATGTAATGGACTTAATCTTAAGCGAGGGAGATTTAAGTTAGATATTAGGAAAAACTTTCTAACTTTAAGGGTAGGTAAGCACTGGAACAGTCTTCCAAAAGATGTTTTAGAATCCCCATCACTGGAGATTTTTAAGAATAAGTTGGACAAACACTGGTCAGGGATGGTCCAGGTTTACGTGGTCCTACCTCAGCACAGAGAGCTGGACTTGATGACATCTCAAGGTCCCTTCCAGTTCTACATTTCTATGATTCTACTAGTTTTCTCCCAGACCTCCTTTCTTATAAAATGTATTAGACAGCGATTCTCAAACTGTGGTTCGGGGACCACCAGTGGTCCGCGAGCTCCATTCAGGTGGTCTGTGGATAGTTCCCTCTAAGATGCGTACCTGGATGGCCACACACACGAGAATGAAGGGCCACGCACCTAAATTAATGGAGCCGTGCAGGTGTGGCTCCACTAATTAGGTTCCTGGACCCTGGAGAAGACGCACATGTAAGGTGATGTGGTGGGAAATAGGAGATAGGTGGGAGGGGGCAGTGGGGTAAGAAGCAGGGGGAATTTGGGATGTGCAGGGCTGCGGCGACCAAAGGAAGAGGCGACTATCTCCAGGGCTGCGGCTGCCAGGGAGAGATGGCCCTCCTTTCCAGCCTCAGCTCTGTGGCTGCTGCAGTGGGGGAGAGAGGAAAGACCCCCCTCCTTCCCAGCCCCAGGTCGGGGGCTGCCACGGCAGGGAAGAGAGGGCACATCCATCACATTAGAAAGGTAAAACTACTTCGTACAACAAAAGAATGCTATTTTTTTTTAATATAGCGCTTTTATCCTTAGCGCTTTACAATAGTTAGCTAATGGTACAGACAACATTTGGAAAGATTATTAAGTGGTCCGCCGAGACCCTCAGCAATTTTCAAGTGGTCCGTGGAAAAAAAAAGTTTGAGAACCACTGTATATGAGAGAGCGAGAAGGAGGGAGAAGGGGGGAGAAAGAGAGAGAGATGTAACTGCAAAATTTATCATAAAGAGGAACAAAATTATAGAAAATTGAATTAAGTAATGAATCTTCGACTCTGAATTAGATATGGACATTTATAGATGAGCAGTTTATACATCAGTTATGTTTTCCTCTACCTACATTTGCAGAACGAAATGATAAAACTGGGAGGAAAGGCAGGCAAATTATATATAAGAAGGGTCATATTTCATAAAAAGTAGACAAAGATAATCTTAAAACATGGGTTTGGAAATTTAGAAATAGGAAATGACCACAAATACAATAAATTACATTTTAGAATAACAGCAATTAAAAATCTTTCCCAACTGCAAAAGAGTACTTTGGGTATATTCTTCATTTTCACTTCATAGAGAAAAAAGCTCTGCTATCAAAATGAATGGCAGGGTGCTCCAGCATTGGATACCAGAACCAGGAGTCACAAAACTTGGGTTCCTTTCCCAGCTTTACTACTGACTCATATGACCTTGAGCACGTTACTCAAAATCTCTGCCCCAGTTCCCCCATATATAAAATGTGGGTAAAATTGTTTTGTAAACAACACTTCCAGGTCTGTGAAAAGCACTGAGTATTATTATCCAGACAAAAAAGAGCAAGAAGATGAAGAAAAAGCAAAAAAAAAAAAAAAGACAATTAACGTGACTTCACCATCAACAGCATTGCAGCTGCTTACAGGTCCTTTCCATTACCACTGGAAGAAGATCACAAGCATGCTCAGCAGTATTGGCATAGGCGCCGACTCCGTGGGTGCTCGGGGCTGGAGCACCCACGGGGAAAAATTGGTGGGTGCAGAGCACCCACCGGCAGCTCCCCGCCAACGCCGGGGCCCGCGCCTAGCTTCCCGCCAGCCCTGGGACCCACCGCAAACTCACCTCAGCACCGGGAGATGTTGCGGGGCCCCGCCCCCAATGCTGGGCGACGTGGCGTCGGGGGCAGGGCCCCACAACGTCACCTGGCGTCGGGGGCGGGGCCCCGCAGCGTCACCCGGCATCAGGGGTGGGGCCCGGCGTCGGGGGCGGGGCCCCGCAACGTCTCCTGGTGCTGAGGTGAGTTTGCGGTGGGTCCCGGGGCTGGCGGGGAGCTAGGCGCGGGCCCCAGGGTTGGCGGGGAGCTGCCGGTGGGTGCTCTGCACCCACCAATTTTTCCCCGTGGGTGCTCCAGCCCCAGAGCACCCACGGAGTCGGTGCCTATGCGAATATGACTTATTTAGAACAAGCATTTAAAAAATGTGAAAAGACTAATTACAGTGGATAAGCCCTTTGCAAACTACTGTATGAAAATCTTGTGCAAGATATAGACAACAACTGCTTATTTAGAAGAACTTGATTGTTACTAGTCAGTCATTCTCATATATTAACAGCACTGCTTCATCTTCTGGGTTGTTTATATCAAGGATAAACCCTTTGCCCATCCCTTCCTTTTCAAAGCATTCATACTTTGTAAATCTCTCTATTAAGCACATTTCCAGTTTACAAAAATGACTTAACATGTACAACACCAGAACTGTAATCTTATGCTCCTGACAGGGGTGCTGGAACAATTTTTTTATAGTGGGGGTGCTGAGAGCCATTGAACCAAACTGCAAACCCTGTATATAATGGAAACCACTTCAAGCCAGGGGGTGCAGCAGCACCCCCTGCACCCCTAGTTCCAGCACTTATGTCTCCTGAAGATAGACTTAGTTCCCAGTTTGCAGTGAAAATTTTCAGACTAAGGGTTGTCTACACTACCCACCAGATCTGCAGATAGTGATTGATCTATTGGGGATCGATTTATCGCATCTAATGTACACACAATAAATTGATCCCCGATCGCTCTGCTGTCAACTCCTGTACTTCACCGCGGCGAGAGACGGAAACAGAGTCGACGGGGGAGCGGGGGCAGTTGACCCCGCGCCGTGAGGACGCGAGGTAAGTCGACCTAAGAGACGTCGACTCAGCTACGCTATGCTTGTAGCTGAAGTTGCATATCTTAGGTTGAACCCCCCTTCCCCCACTGTAGGCCAGGCCTAAGATTATTTGCTGAAAATTTCAGATTTTCGCCCCAGAACTATTCGGGAATTTGACACAAATAGTTTCAGACAAAAAAAATATTTTTGGGAACTTAGAAGCAGAGTCCCTTAGAACCATTAGCCCAGAGGTTAGGGCATTCACCCAGGTCAAATTCTCCCTGCTATTTGATGTGAATCAGGGATTTGAACTTGGTTTTCCCACATCTACAGAGAGTGCCCTGACACCCAGACTATAAAGAGCTATCCTCATCCACTTTCTCTGTCCCAGTGACAATTCATTATCATTCATAGTGGCAATTCAGAGTCGTTCGTAATAACAATGAATCAGAAACTCCAGTTTTGGGTCAAACTAACAATGTTTCAATCAACTTGAAATGGATTTTTTAATTCATCAATTTTTTTTTTTACACTTTTTGGATTAAGTTTCACCCAAACCAATGTTTCCCCTTGATTTTGGAACTGCTAGCAAACCAAAGTCAGTTATTTGCCCTGCTCTACTGCTATGTGGGATGCTCTGATGTTATTATCACTCTTAATTTTGTAGTTCACTAAATGAGCAATTTATCAATTTCTATAGGATTAATTTCCAGAGTGGATACCAAGATACACTTACAATTAAATCTTGACCCAAAAGTCACAAAACCATAGCTGGATCTGGGAACTGAAATGAAGTTTGCTAGCTGTTCAGATTCGAGGCTCAGGCTCATCTTAAATTTTAATATAAAGAAATATATTTAAAAATTGGTTTGCTATACTACAAGATAAATATTCAGAATATATGTTTTATCTTAACTGCAACTGCTTTATGTTTTACCTGTAATAGGCAGGAACTACTGGAGCTGCTCTTGGCTGCCTTAAAAACATCGATGAGAGAATACAGAGTCATTTGGTTTGGAAAGTAGTTCTAATGAGTCTTATACTGTGTTGCTCTGTATCATGGAAGTATTGATTTAATTATCCGCCCATAACAGGTCGATGTCTTCTCTAGTATTGAATACCACTAGCCCAATCATTCCGCAGTCTCCCTTACCAGCTTTTCTATTGTCTAGCTGTAGATGGAGTTACAAAGCTTTTTCTAAATGTTAAACTAAGATTTCCTTGAAGTTGCTCAAGTCACATTACTTATTTTTCTGTCCTTGTTGATAAATGACGATAAATTGTCCAGACATCTTTATAATATCCCTTCGAATTTATGAGGACTGTGACCCCCTACAACTCAAATTCATGCTTCCTTTCCGAACTGAACAGGCACAAGCTTTCAAACACGCCTCATGGTTCTTATTTTCCAAACCTATTACTATTTGTCAATATCTTTTCAAAATATGGTGCCCAAAAGCCAATTGCAACACTCCAAATGAGACATGACCAGTCTGCATAATGAAGTAACTGTTTTGGCTGTTTACTTATGTTAGCCTATCAGAAAAATCTGGGCTTTAAAAATTGCTTAAAATCTGAATTTTAGAGAATTAAAGCTAAAGTTCACCATCTGTAATGTGTTTTTCTATGAATACAAAATGAACATCTTTAATTCTGGGGGCTGAATCCTGAATTAAGTTGTTTACCATCCAAATGAATTTTTAAATGACAATGCTTTAATATTCAGATAGAAAAGTACATTTTTGTTTATGTACTATGACTATCATAGTCTTTGAGCGTATGTACACATACAGGTAAAATAAATACTTACAATATACTGACTCAATGTCAACTCAAGGAATTAACAGTAGCCCCCACAAAAATACCTCAAATTTTATCACATTCCATCTGCTGGGGGGAAAGTCTGTGTGAGTACTGTGTATAGGCCTTAAAGTTTGGTCAGGGGAAGGAGAATCAGGAAACTTGCTTTTTCTTTCCAATAGGAGAGTGAGCTGTAGAGCCACGCAACTCACTGAGTAATGAATACAATCCCACAGATTTACACTGGGAGGTTGTTAGTTCAAGCACCTCAACTGATCTCAACTGCTGAGATAGAACAAGGGGAGATAGAGCTGGGAACTCAACCATATAAATGTGTGGGTTTATAGATTAGTACTAAAACCTTGAATTTTAACTAGGTTTTTATATTGCTCTCTTATCTGAGTGCCTCACAGCTCCCATAATGCAGGGTCACAGTCACTGACAGACAGTCTGGAGGTGAAAGGCTCCATAAACCTATTATTAATCCAATAAGCCTTTCACTCTTTCAGGCAATGTAAAGAATCAACTTGGTGCCACTGTTTTTTATTAAACCATATGAAGCCAGCAGCAGAAGGAAGCTTGTCTCTGGGAGACTTCTTCACTATTGTTATCTTATTTAGGGTTCATTCTAATGCTCCCTTCAGGTTGCTTGGATTATTTTATCCCGAGAAACTTGTATGGAAAGAGTGAAAGGCAACATACAAACCCCCTTAAGTTTAGAAGGGAGGGACAGATTGTCTGTATAGATTTTAATTTTACACCAAGTCGCTCAAGAATAAATACAATTAAGAACTGCTACACAGCTTTGTTTCTGATTTACTGATTCAGGATTCTAAAACGCAAAACATTCTCAGAATATAAATTTGTCAACTTTGAATGTAGCATTCTCAGATCAGAGCAAGATAATGGACACTATCACAATAAATTTTATCACAATAAAATTACTATGCAAATATCTGAGAAGGATTCTATTGTGGTATAATTTTGGAACATTGTATAACTCCAAAATTACTAAAGATAATTAAGTCCAATTAAGAGTTACAAAGGGATCTCACAAAACTGGACGACTGGGCAACAAAATGGCAGATGAAATTCCATGTTGATAAATGCAAAGTAATGCACATTGGAAAACACAATCCCAACTACACATACAAAATTATGGGGTCTAAATTAGTTGTTACCACTCAAGAAAGAGATCTTGGAGTCATTGTGGATAGTTTTCTGAAAACGTCAGCTCAATGTGCAGCTGCAGTCAAAAAAGCTAACAATGTTAGGAACCATTAGGAAAGGGATATATAATAAGACAGAAAATATCATAATGCCACTACATAGTGCACCCACACCTTGAATACTGCATGCAGTTCCGGTCACTTCAACTAAAAAAATATTAGAATTGGAAAAGGAACAGAGAAGGGCAACAAAAAAATTTGAGGGTATGGAATAGCTTCTGTATGAGGAGAGTTTAAAAAGACTGGGACTTTTCAGGTTGGAAAAGAGATGACTAAAAGGAGATGTGATAGATGTCTATAAAATCATAACTGGTGTGGAGAACATGAATGGGGAAGTGTTATTTACTCCTTCACATAACACAAGAACCTGGGGTCACCCAATTAAATTAATAGGCAGTTGGTTTAAAACAAACAAAAGGAAGTACTTCTTCACACAACACACAGCCAACCTGTGGAACTCATTGTCAGGGGATGTTGTGAAGGCCACAACTATAATGGGGTTCAAAAAAATAACTGAATAGTTCATGGAGTATAGATTCATCAATGGCTATTAGATCAGGTGGTCAGGGATGTAACCCCACGCTCTGGGTGTCCCCTAGATTCTGATTGCCAGAAGCTGGCAGTGGACAACAGGGGATGGATCACTCGATGACTGCCCAATTCTGTCCATTCCCTCTGAAGCACATGGCATTGGCCACTGTCAAAAACAGAATACTGGGCTAAATGGACCATTGCTGACAGAGTATGGTTGCCCTTATATTCTTAATGTTAATGGTCTACTTGCTGGGCTTGATGGACCACTGGTCTGATGCAGTATGGGCATTCTTATGTTATGTTCTTATGTGTTTTTCCTCTGTTTTTTAAATTTTTACCAGTAAATGCTATAATGTCTTACTGATAAGCAGATGGTGCCAAGATAAACCCTAAGTTATGAACTGGAACTATGTAGAAATAAGGTAACAAATTTTCTACTACTCCATGTAGCTGCAGCCTGTGACTGCCCTGTCCTGGGCTTCTTTTTTCTGTTCCAGCAGGAAGTGTCTCCCAGGAAACCAAAGATTGCCTCTGGAGTGTACAGGAAGTGTGGCATCTCAACACTGCTTGGAGGACTTTTTCTATAGCATCTCTTCCCTATTTTAGATCCCTTTCTAAATTTCTTTACTGGAATTAAATATTATTAAATTAAACAAAAAACTATTAAAATACAATAACTGATTTAATAACCCTTCAGGTTTCTTTAACACAATTTTAACATGTCTTAATCGGTCTGTTAGGGTGTTTCAGCGATTTCCCCAATCTGCTGTATTAAAAAGCCTCTTAAGGCAAGTCCTTGTCTGTAACAGGCTGTTCAGTCTCATGGTCAATAACAGGGTTAGCTTGAGGATTGTTTTCACCTTGTACAGCTGCTCTCACTTCATTTGTTTCAGCCAAGTTGTCAGGTACCTTGAGCAGATGCTTATAATACATTCTTAAGATTTTGCCTTTGTCTGTGATCACTGAGTATGAATGAAGTGACTCCTCTTTGATAACTGTAACTTTGACAGGCCAGTGCCATCTTGCTAAATTCTTACTGAGTCTTTGTTTTCCAACCGTGGAACTAGTCTTGCTCCCTTATGACATTCGGTCTGACTGCATTTTCCCAGTCTTTTCCTCTCTAACAGAGACTGCTTGGTCATCCTTTGTCCCACATCAGGTAATCAAGTGTTTAGATGTATGTTATAGAGGTGTTCAGCATGTAACTTTTCAAATTGTAGCACCATAGCTGTATATTTGTTAAATATGCATCCTGTCTTGTATCTAGTGGTTTTTTAGCAGGTACTTCACTATACATATTCCACATTCAGCTAATCCATTTGCTTGAGGATATCTGGCACTATATGTCTCATGATGAAAATCGTACATTTTAGCAAAGTCCAGGAATTCCTTATTCTTGAACTGCAATCTGTTGTCAGTTATTACGGTTCATGGAATTATACAATGTGCAAATACATATTTAATGTGCCTGACAACTGTTGCTGCTGTGGTATCTTCAAGTGTGTCTACTTCTGGGAAATGGGTAAAGGAGTCCTTTATACGAAGGTGCTGTCTTCCCAGGCTGGAAATGTCAATTCCAACTTTGTTCCATGGAATTGCAAGTTGTTTGTGCATTATCACTGGGTCTTTCTGCCAGGAATCTCTGCATTTCTGACATGTTCCACACCTTCTCACTATTTCTTCAATGTCACTATTTATGTGTGTCCAGAATATAACTTCTTGAGCTCCCCTTTTTGATTTGTTCATTCCCAGGTAGCCTTCATGTATTCATTCCAATATATTTCTTCTCATCACTGTGGGAACCACAATCTGTGCTCCCTTCAAGAACATTCCTGAGATCACTGACAACTGACTTTTACAGTGGGACTATGCAGGCGAGAAATATTGATTTTTGTCCTCTCTTACTTATCACTTGTATCACTCCCTGAAGCATTTCATCTTTAGCTGTTTGTGTCTCCAATTCAATCCATATGCCTGGAGATACAGCACGTGACATTTATCATGTTCACATGTATGTTTAGTGCTGGTTCCAGACCATCAGGCTGTGTAATGTCAAATGGAGCATATACTCTTGAGAGTGTGCCTGCCATTACTAAGTAGCCTCCAGGTTGTACTTCAAAGGTCACATTATACCTCTGTTTAGGCTTGAAATTAGACAACAGTTTCTAACCATCAGAAGAGTGAAGTTTTCAAACAGTCTTTCAAGGGGAGCTGTGAGGGCAAAAAACCTAACTGGTTTCAAGACCGAGCTTGATAAGTTTATGGAGGGGACTGTATGATGAGACTGCCTACAGTGGCATGTGGCCCATCTGTGACTGCTAACAGCAAATATCCCCAACAGTCTGAGATGGGACACTAGATGGGGAGAGCTCTGAGTTACTAAAGAGAATTCTATCCCAGGTGTCTGGCTGGCATAGGTGCTGGAACCTGGGGTGCAGAAGGAGTTACAGCACCCCCTGGCTTGAAGTGGTTTCCATTATATACAGGGGTTACAGTTTGATTCAATGGCTCTCAGCACCCTCACTATAAAAATTGTTCCAGTGCCCCTGCTGGCTGGTGGGTCTTGGCAACATGTTCAAGATCTAATTGATCACCATATTGGGGGAGGGAAGGAATTTTCTCCCAAGTCAGATTGGCAGAGACCCTGAGGGGTTTTTGCCTTCTTCTGCAGTATGGGGCATGGGTTACTTGTTGGTTTAAATTAGAATAATTGGTTGATTCTCTGTAACTTGAAATCTTTAAATCATGATTTGAAGGCTTCAGTAAGCTTCAGAGATTATGGGTCTATTACAGGAATGAGTGGGTGAGTTTCTGTGGCCTGTGATGTGCAGGAGCTCAGACTAGATGATCACAATGGTTTCTTCTGGCCATAAAGTCTATTTTCAAAAGTAGTTGCAATGTCCCGGGTGATGCTTCTCCAACCCCCCTTTTCTGTATTTCAATCAGTGATTTGCAACGAGTTTCTGCTTTGAAGCTATGACCATAGAGGAAGTTGTGACATCTTGTACATCCACATCCATACATGAGATCTAGAGTCTTTTTCAATTTGTGGATACCTCATCTATAGGGCTGTTTCAGATTAATGCAAGACTGGCAACCAATCAGTTCCATGACACTTTAAAAGTACTGCTCCCACCCTTCCTTTGGAGGCATCTGTAGAGAGTTTTATGTCTTTTAATGGGTAAAAAAAATTGCAGCACTAGAGTTAATATCAGAATGTGCTTTAAATCACTGAACTCTTTTGTACTCGGAGATTCATGCCCATTCACTGACCTGGTGGAGATGTCTTAGGTGAGTTGTATGAACTGTACTGTTAGGTATGAACTTGCTAACATAATTCAATATGCCTAGCAGCCTTTGAATTCCCTTGTTATCTTCAGGTCTAGGAATGTTCAGTATTGCCTGAATCTTTGATTCATCAGGCAAGATTCCTCTTCTGATATGTTATTTCCATTACATGATCATTTAAATATCTCATGGCACTTCTCATGACAGGAATAATCTGGCCTAATTCCAATTAGGATAACTAATGTGTTGTTCTCCACATTAAGAAAAGTGTTAAATAAATGTTATTTTAATTTTTAACTTTACATCCACTTAACAGCCCACAAAACAGAGTGTACTTCCAGCAAGCCAGGCAGCTCTCTATTCCGATTAGCTTTCAGAGCCCTGCAACCCTATGTGAAAGGTAACCACCTGGATTTTCCAGCCATACCCAACATCTTTACATAACACCATAGTTATGTGAAGTAGCTCTTGTTATGTGAATATCAACATTTCTCCTGGGTTTTTTAAATTGGAAAAGGTCATTTGCTTTTCTTTTCAAAAAACTGTTGCTGGTGTAGAATGGCTGCTACTTCTGCCCTGGAGAGAGATGCATTTCTGCGGCAGAGGAGTGAACCCTACATGTACAGTTTTGTCACAAAGTGGGTTCTCCCTTCTCAATATACATATAAAAGAAACCACAAAGTGTAAAAGAAACCTCCTACAACTTACCTTGTGTGGGGCACAACACATGGTTCAACAAACAAATACATACATCCTTCCCTTCCCTAAGATATAACAACAGTTCAACATTTTAAAATAAAAGTACTGTACTACTTTCTTGAGTTCAAGGACTGCAACACCCATGCCTTCCCAGCCTGCCACTGCCTGCTTCCTCCTCTTTTTGTACTCAGAACCTGGCACTGACAGGTTATGGAAACCATCTGCAGTTGCTCCACACCATTTAGCCCTTCTCTGTCTGTAGAGCCAACAGAGAAACAGAGAACATGCCCAGTGGATCTGAGGCCCAGCCACCCAGAGGCCGCACTGGAATCAAATGGATAGTACAGTCTGTCACAAGCCTAAAGAAGGATGAAAGGTATTAAGTAATGCAAGATTATTATTAGTAGTAGTAGTACTTTTCAGTTGATGAGGACTTTAGTTAGGACAACACAGGGAACTCTGCCTTCACAAGTACCCATGTGTGCTGAACTTCTTCAATTGTTAATATAATGTTTCACTGATTTATCAGGGCTCACAGTGGAAACTGCAAAGCAATCAGCTGTAAGAACATGCACATCTGACATTAAGGTTTTTACAGGCTGGAGTTTGGATTAGATAAAACGCTAGCTTCTCACTGGTGGGGATGAAGTCTAATCTGAGGCTTTCAAATAAAAGTTTGCTATATTCAACCCATTGAGCAGCAGTCCATATCAAAGAACTGCTATTTAATTTAGCCCCATGGCCATATAATAGTGACAAAGCAGAACATTTGTGCTGTATGTAGCAGCATTATAATTTCTGGTTTAGGCCATGTGCATACACTGTGATGCCAGTGACCCTTTATTATTAGACTAACATGTAAGATTGTGCAAAGCACATAGCTAACATTCAGAATTTCAAAATTACTTTTAAGATCTTTCAGGAGAAAAAGGCTTTGCTAACTAAACTGGCTAGATTGCTGTTGTGAGTTCTCTTACTCCTTAGAACATTTTTCTTTACTAAAAGTTGTTAAAGTTATGTACTTTGTTATAGAAATCCAAATGGGTACTTTTTAATTCATCAGAACACATCAGAATCCAGATAGGAAAACCAAAGCCAAAACTCTATGGGATAAGAGATTTAATCAGACTATTCGTGCAACCAGGGACTCCCCAGGACATGTTTATGGAAACATTTTCTTATCTGATATTATAGTGATATTCCACAAAACATCCCTTGAGAACCACAATAGTAAGACATAATAGTTAACCCAGACACTTAATAAGGCACTTGTTAGTTAGACAGGAATTCCAAAAGGCGCTCGATATGCATAATATCAGGCATTGTAAAAGCAGTAAGAAAACTCTATATTGTTACTCTTTTCCCCGGGGCTCTCTGAAGACTCAGCAATTATTCTGACAAGGCGAATATCCTTCTTTCTGATGAGTCTGAAAATCACTAGGCTATTCTAGCTTATTCCAGTGGACTGCCCTAGTACACAGTAGGCCCAGGATTGTAGGTGTGCATAAGTGGTTTAAAGCCGACTTGGTCCCACCCGCAAGTTATACTGTGCGCTGGGGTGGCCAACCTGAGCCTGAGAAGGAGCCAGAATTTACCAATGTACATTGCCAAAGAGCCACAGTAATGTGTCAGCAGCCACCCATCAGCTCCCGCCCTCCAGCACCCAGCGCCTCTCGCCCACTGGCAGCTCCACCAGTCAGCACCTCCTGCCTGCTGCAATCAGCTATTTCACATGCGCGGGAGGCTCTGTGGGGGAGGAGGAGGAGTGAGGGCATGGCAGCCTCAGGGGAAGGGGCAGGGGCTTTGGGGGAAGAGGTGGAGTGGGGGGAAGGGCCTGGGGTAGAGCAGGGGGGTGAGCAGTGAGCACCCCCCGGCACACTGGAAAGTTGGCATCTGTAGCTCCGGCCCTGGAGTCAGAGCCTATGCAAGGAGCCGCATATTCACTTCTGAAGAGGCTCCGGAGCCACAGGTTGGCCACCCCTGCTGTGCGCCTTTTGGCCTCAGACAATTAGGGCCAGTATATTTAAACTAAACTCTTATAAAATATAAACTCCCTCAACTTAAATATTCTTAAAAAAATATTCATGAAAGTGACTATTTCTGACCATACTGTAAATGACATTTTGGCTTCTCTGTGTAATTTCTAATGTTATGCTGTCTTTATCAAATCTCTCTTTTTTTTGTATCACTCCACTTTTAAAATTGTATTTGCTTTTTATCTTTTTGCTCTGATAAAAGACAGAGCACCAGAGTGTCATTCTTACTTTTATAGGAGTTCTATTTTCAATTTCAAGGTAACTAATTAAGATATGAAAGAAGGATCTAGGGAGAAGACAAAACACTATGAAGAAGTTGTTTTGCACAAAGAATTTTAAAATGCAGATAGTTCCCAAGAAATTTTTTTATTTGATTTTGTGGTCTTTTTAGCTCTTCGGATCCTGTAATCGTATGTATATATTGTGGAATCTTTAATATATATGGAGGCAGACACATACACGCATACCCTCCTAAGCATTTTAACGAGGTAAAAGATGAAGAGGAGAGAGAAAAAATTAAATAATCCATTGTGTCTTTCATACTGTTACTGACACATATGGCAAGCACTGTAATCAGTGCAATTTACCAGGCAAAATAGTCAAAGGATGTATGTATTTGTCCAAATTCAATTGATGTACCTATCTGATTAGATGCTAAGTAGATGATTTTTAGAGGTAATCGATAATTGACTCTCCTATGTTACAGTAAAACGAAGGGAGAACTTTTCAAAGTTATGCACAATGATATAGCCATCTAGCTCCCATCAATGTCACTGGAATTCATAAAGCTTTGAAAAAATCTATCCCTGTGGATCTGACTTATTTAAACTAGAATTATGTGAATTAACATAACAATTGTCTATCTACCCACCTCAATTCTGCTACAGTTACAGCTGGATAAAGTATTCCTCCTCACACTTCTTGCCCTGAACTGACTGTGCAGCTTTGCTTTTAAACAGGATAGGGCTGTTTGGTTCACACAGGTTTAAGTATAACAACCCCGTACAATCTTTCTTGGAGGTTATATGATACTCAGTCCTTTCCCTCTAAGGCCAGGTCTACACTAGGGGCGGCGGTCGATGTAAGGTACACAACTTCATCTACGTGAATAACATAGCTGAAGTCGATGTACCTCGCTCGACTTACTGCGCCGTGAAGACACCGCAATGTTGACTGCCACCGCTCCCCCGTCGACTCCGCTTCCGCCTCTCGTCGGGGTGGATTACTGGAGTTGAAAGGAGAGCGATCGGGGATCAATTTATTGCGTCTACACTAGATGCGAAAAATCGATCCCTGAAAGATAGATTGCTACCAGCCGAATCGGCGGGTAGTGTAGACGAGCCCTAAGAAATCCTTCTCCGTTCCCCCACACCAGTGAACTCTCTCCCCACCACCACCAACCATTTTTGTTTGTTTGCTTGTTTGTTTTGTGCTTTTTGACTTTAGATATTTTCATGGTGAGGCCATCCCAGGGCGAGGTGGAAGGTAAAGGACAGCTGTTGAGGATCAGAAGACTGAGAGGAAAGAGAGAGGTTGGTTTACGTTCAACCAGCTCTACAAATTCAGTTCTTACCAGCTGAGCCTAAAGTCAGTGAACTTCTGAGAGCATCTGCTAAGGAACACAAATGAATGAAACCTTGAATTCAGGGCTCATTGAAAATGGGAATGAGGTCTGCTGTCAGTATTTCACACAGCTCCTTTCAGTGGTGGGTAGAGCGATTCCAGTATATTTGTAAGGCACTTTAGGAATCTTTGAGAAGAAAAGTGATATAGAAATGTAAAATATTATTGTCAAGAAAATTCAGAGGCAGGTTCCATTACATTCTGAGCAACCGATCTTGATCCTCGCTACTGCAGGCCTATCACAGGCCTGGTGGCCCATTAAGGTAAACCGGGCTCAACCTTGCTATGACCTGGCATCTAGGCCCCAGCCAATTTTAGGGTTATCGGTGACCCTAGCTGTCAAAGCGTTAGGAAAAGAATATACAGAGTGGAGAATTCAGTTGAGGAGAGAAATTGTAGAGGAGGCAGATAGGAGACCACAGAGGGAGCATGGTCAGACTCCTGTGGGTGGACGCCCTGTGATAGGGCTTAAACAGGCAAGAAGTCAGGGAGGAGGACCCACAGGGAGCCTGGGCTAGCTCCTGTGGAGGAAAGCCCTGAGATAGGGCCTACACAGAGCAGGGAGGTCCCTAGGGGAAGCTGCCAGAGTCCCCAGGGAAGGAAGGCAGCAAGGGAAAACCTGCTAAAACCAGAAGCAACAGAGGAAGAACTCTGCATGAAGAAGTTAGGCTCCTGTGGGGGAGGCCCTGAGGTAGGGTCAGTACAACACTTTAGTGGAGCTCAGGAAGGGTGGAAGTCTTGTCAGACCAGCACAGAAAGGAGAAGCTGGGAGGACGTAGGGAGAAGTTGGAGGTCTGGAAACCAAAGGGTGGCAGTGTTAAGCACAGGCTGCAGGGAAGCAGCACAAGGGGACTTGGAGTTGGGAAGCAGCTGAGGGAAACAGCAGCACAACAAAAGAGGCTGACCTAACTGTAATACAGGGTCCCTGGGCTGGAACCCAGAGTGGAAGGTGACAAGGACCCCTTGCTGAATCTCACCCTGACACAAGGAGGAGCTACTTGTGGTGAGTAAGCTACCTTACAATGTCCTAGCATCAGCATGTTAAATTAAGTTTCCTGTGTGCTGAAATGCCTAGGCACCCTGAGGACTGTTGATGACAACTATGAATTTCCTTGCTTTGGTGAGTTTCTAAAAAAATAATTTGTTGTTTTTCATATTAGGGTTGTTTTTAGAGCTGTCAAGCGATTAAAACAGTTAATCGCGATTAATCGCACTGTTAAACAATAATACAATACGATTTATTTAAATATTTTTGGATGTTTTCTACATTTTCAGATATACTGATTTCAATTACAACACAGAATACAAAGTGTACAGTGCTCACTTTATATTATTTTTATTTCAAATATTTGCACTGTAAAAAACAAAAGAAATAGTATTTTTCAATTCACCTCATACAAATACTGTACTGCAATCTCTTTATCATTAAAGTTGAACTTACAAATATAGAATTATGTACAAAAATAACTGCATTCAAAACAAAACAATGTAAAACTTTAGAGTCTACAAGTCCACTCAGTCCTATTTCACCCAATCTCTCAGACACAGCAAATTTGGTTACTAATTGCAGGAGATAATGCTGCCCGCTTCTTGTTTACAATGTCACCTGAAAGTGAGAACAGGTGTTCACATGGCACTGTTGTAGCCGGCACTGCAAGATATTTATGTGCCAGATGCACTAAACATTCATATGTCCCTTCATGCTTCAATTACCATTCCAGAGGACATGCATCCATGATGATGATGGGTTCTGCTAGATAATGATCCAAAGCAGTGTGGACCGACTCATGTTCATTTTCATCATCTGAGTCAGATGCCACCAGCAGAGGGTTGATTTTCTTTTTTAGCGGTTCGGATTCTGTAGTTTCTGCATAGTAGTGTTGATCTTTTAAGAATTCTGAAAGCATGCTCCACATCTCATCCCTTTCAGATTTTGGAAGGCACTTCAGATTCTTAAACCATGGGTTGAGTGCTGTAGCTATTTTTAGAAATCTCACATCGGTACCTTCTTTGTGTTTTGTCAAATCTGTTGTGAAAGTGTTCTTAAAACAAACGTGCTGGGTTATCATTCTAGATTGCTTTAAAATGAAATATATGGCAGAATGCGGGTAAAACAGAGCAGGGGACATACAATTCTCCCCCAAAGAGTTCAGTCACTAATTTAATTAATTCATTATTTTTTAACGAGCATCATCTACATGGAAGCATGTCCTCTGGAATGGTGGCTGAAGCACGAAGGGGCATAGAAATGTTTAACATATCTGGCATGTAAATACCTTGCAACTCTGGCTACAAAAGTGCCATGCGAATGCCTGTTCTCACTTTCAGGTGACATTGTAAATAAGAAGCAGGCAGCAGTATCTTCTGTAAATGTGAACAAACTTGTTTGTCTTAGCGACCGGCTGAACAAGAAGTAGGTCCAAGTGGACTTGTAGTCTCTAAAGTTTTATACTGTTTTGTTTTTGAGTGCAGTTATGTAACAAAAAAAAAATCTACATTTGTAAGTTACACTTTCCCGATAAAGAGATTACTATAGTACTTGTATGAGGTGAATTGAAAAATACGATTTCTTTTGTTTTTTACAGTGCAAATATTTGAAATAAAAATAATAATATAAAGTGAGCACTGTATACTTTTTATTCTGTGTTGTAATAGAAATGAATATATTCGAAAATGTAGAAAAACATCCAAAATATTTAATACATTTCAATTGGTATTCTTTTGTTTAACACTGCGATTAATCGTGATTAATTTTTTAATCATGATTTTTTTTAGTTAATCGTATGAGTTAACTGCGATTAATAGACAGCCCTAGTTGTTTTTATTTTTTTTATTTTTTTTAAGACTCACCATCAGGCCCAACCATTGTCATTTTCAGCTGTGATTGAATTAGTAGTGGTGGTATCAACCCCTGATTTTAGAGTGAGAATAATGGAATTGTTGATGGACCCTTTGCAACAGCAGCTCTCACAGGACTTGCTATAAGGTATTGAGACCTCCTACCCAGCACATGTATCAAGATTAACTTGATCTAAGTAAGCAATGAATACATTCAATTTAAAAAGATATACGAAGCTTTTGCCTAGTTTACCATTTTGCAACTGCAAGCCAGGAAGAAAACAGGACAGTGATATATGGGTTCACAGGCTAGCTAGAAAGCATGACATCACTGGTGGAAAACTCAGCTGAACTAAACGTGGAACAAAAGTGCGTAAACTAATGACTGTCCCAGATTCTGATTCCAGTCCAGGCTGATATACTATTTGCTTTGATTTAGTAGGATAGGGGGGAAAGGGTAGGGTGTTTTATAGCTGAAATACGCTCCTTCTAGACCAGTTCACTTTCTGGCACTGCTTTATAACCAGCGCGCACATACACACACACACACACACACACACACACACACCAAAATCAATGGAGTACTGGAAAGAATGTAAATTACAGTAAATTACTATTCGCTTGTGATTATCATCTGAAAAAGCAGCTTCTTTTGAAAACGTTTCAAATATTTCCGTTAACCCCGTAGCAAGGATGCCAGGACCATTTGTTTCCTTGTCTCTGTCTGAACAAAGGAGATTTGATTATGCACAGAATAAATTACATTCTTCGTCTAGTGGCACAGTAATTTTCTAGAATAAATTCTTGAAAAGCTTGAATGAAAACACTTTGAAATAACACCTCAATAACAGCAAAGTAATTTTCTAAACAGAATATTACAAATTTAGTTAGAGACTCTCTAGGATCTTTCCCTTCAGTTAGTAAATGATTTAACCATTCAGGATCAAATTTTATCCCCCACACAGCATCATATCATACTCGACAATGATCCCAATTACCATGGCATTATTTGCTGAACAATAAGTTCCCTGGCAAAGCAAAAGATAGTTTAAAGCATATAATCAACATTCTGAAGAGATGTCTCTTCTAGTACCTGCTTAGCTTATGCACAAACCTCTGTTACAAGCATCTCTTCATGAAAAAGACATGGCATTACATGGCATTGATACAAAGGCATTGGATCAGATTTAATTTAATATGCTGCTGCTAATGACCTGTAGAAGTGAGGACCAAGGTGGAATCATTCCGAATGTAATGGAACCTATCTCTGAATTTTCTTGATATTTTACATTTCTGTATCACTTTTCAATATTTCACTTGGCTGCAAGCTAAACCTCAGATTTGGATAGAGCAATATGAGTTCAGAGAGACTCGAAAACTTTTAGGCCCCATCTACAGAAGGTACAATACACATTTGCTGAACCATTAAAATAAATAGGTTTAAATATGATTCCAAGTGAAA
The DNA here is from genome assembly GCA_033296515.1 of Macrochelys suwanniensis. Taxonomy (NCBI): domain Eukaryota; kingdom Metazoa; phylum Chordata; order Testudines; family Chelydridae; genus Macrochelys; species Macrochelys suwanniensis. The sequence continues at coordinate 37,560,485 of CM065776.1, forward strand.
CGGACTAGCCCAACCTAAATTAGAACATTGTCTAAAATGCTTTAAAACTTGATTTGACTCATCTTCAATGGTCAACTAATTGTAAAACAAGTTTTAAACTGGTTCAGTCTAGTTTGAGCCCCTCTGCAGTCTATGGAAGTCTGATGGGGATATTTACAGTGGGGGACTGTGAAAAGGAGTACAGAAGAGTACGGGCTGTGCATCAAAAGACCATAAGAAATTCAGATGATGAGAAGTGATTTGCAAACCACAAGAGAGGTCCCAGTCTTCTTGCACCTCCTGAATCGATCCTTTACTTACAGAGATTGTGTTTTCGTATGTACTGTATCAGCAGTTATGAATTTTTAACTAAATATGTGTATCTAATTGCTCATCCCACAGTATTTGAGCACCTTCCACATAAAATCAATAGTAATAGCAAAAACCCTAGTGGAATTCATGGGAGTCTCTGGCTCTTATCCCTTTTCAGTGTAAAAACTCTGCTCCATAGACACGTGGGGTATATGCGCAGGCTTCACCTTAGTCCCTCTGCCAGTGCTGACAGCATGTCTAGCTTGTGACACTTCACCTGGAAGGATTTTACTGCTGTTCACTCTGGAGGGAGTTTAGTTGCTCACAGCAACAGTCACACATGGGATATGCAGCATTCTACGGTGTGACTATTTTCAAGGGTAGTATGCTACGTTCAGCTCAGCAACTGTTCCTCAACCCCGAGCACCCTGGCAAGCAGCGCTGCCTTTTACTGGGTTGTGACTGAGAGCAGTGCCGCTGGTGGCTACACAATGCCATGGTTACATACCATACAGTTCTTTTCCCCTCTATACAACCCCACATCCTATTTCCCTGAATTTTTTTTTAAATCCATTCTGCTTCCATCCAGTCTTCAGTCAGAAGAGGAACCTATGAAGACCAATAAAGCAGGGGTGGTCTCATGTGGCTCTTCAGAAGTTAATATGCGGCTCCTTGTATAGGCAACGACTTCAGGGCTGGAGCTACAGGCGCCAACTTTCCAATGTGCCAGGGGGTGCTCACTGCTCAACCCCTGGCTCTGCCACAGGCCCTGCCCCCACTCCACCCCTTCCCGCCCCCTCCCCTGAGCCTGCCATGCCCTTGCTCCTCCCCTCTCCCTCCCAGATCCTCCTGCATGCCACGGAACAGCTGATCAGGAGGTGCAAGGAAGGAGGGGGAGGCGCTGATCGGTGGGCGGGAGGCGCTGGAAGCAGGGGATGGGGGGAGCTGAAGGGGGGCTGCTGATGTATTACTGTGGCTCTTTGGCAATGTACATTGGTAAATTCTGGCTCCTTCTCAGGCTCAGGTTGGCCACCCCTGCAATAAAAGCTGAATTCCTCATCTACAGTTCTGAAGTGAAGGATGTCCTCTGCTTGACCCATGGCATTCAACAGTTTTATACCCAGGACAAGCATTGTAGATGTGAAACACTCTCTCCTATCTCCAACATCTCCAAACCCCAGAATGAAATAGCGTAAGAAAACATGTACTGAAGATGCAGTTGGAGTTGCTTCTTTATTCTTTTGGGTTTCCTTCAAGAAGGTTTCATAAAAAAGAGCTTTCTCTTGGCTCTTGGAGACTATAAATTACAGCACATGATTCTTTTAAAGTATCAACTTATTCCATCAATAAATCTATGCAATTGGAAAAATCAGCTCCTTTCCCAATCACACCCAAAACATTTTAATTCTAAAATGCGAGTCAAATTCTAACAAAGTTTTGTTTAACTTTTCACACATTTCCAAAACACTGAAATTATGTTTACATTATTCTGCCTGATATTTTATAATCCATATTTTAAAACATAATTGTCTATCACAAGGGAAAAAGCCCCCCTCTAACTCGTGATGCAGACTAGTAACAGCTCTAGTTTTATTACTTAGAGTCTGCAAGTGAAAACATTGCCTATGGAACTCAGTTATTACAGTGAAAAAGGCCATATAAGAAGGAAAGCAAGATACCGAGAATGCAATTTAAAATAAAACCATCAAAATGTAAATAAAACCCCCAACAAACTGAAAGACAGCTCTACATATATAGATTGAATTAATCTATGATCATTTAAAAGCTATAAGGTCACAGAATGGACAATAGTTTTTAAAATCCCCTCGGTCATAACTCAGGATGAACGAAGAAACTAGAAGATGTGTTCAGTAAAATTATGTGATAAAGAGGGTTCTTTTTCTTGGCTACAGTACATGCTTCTAAACAACTTTTTAAAGTTCACAATATCTGCTATACTGTTTTTTATTTCAAAATCCTTCAGACACAATTGGTGAGCAAAGTACTTTGATAGAAAAAAAAAAAAGAATTGGCCAAACAGCCAATATGTAACCATGACATGTTTAGTCTTTGCTAGCGAGGCAAGGACTTTTATAATCAAGCATGGCCAAGTTTTTCCGTAATACTATTATAGAATAATTCCAGCAATGCCTATTAATTCCAGTAATGCCTTATTCATTCATCAAGCTCCGTGCAATTTACTTGTAATCATTATTTTTGTTTCATAGCTCAGATTTGAAGTAAGAACAAAAGAGCGTGAACATTGAAGCCTTTTTATGCTGAAGATGCTGTCAGTCAGTAGTGGAGAGCAATCGCTTTCAAATCCCAACAATTGAAAAACTCAGGACCTGTTGTGGTTTTTGCTAGCCAGAATCAGACATTCACTTTCATGAGTGACTGGAGTTGAGGAGAAAAATGTTTTCCTAGGGAACAACTACAGGAGAAAACACAAAACAACAAGTGCAAAATGCAAAGTGCAATGTCCCTATTCCAGCAAAAACCCACCAGCCTTGTCCTCATTGGGTCAAGACAAACTGCAGGTGATATTTCAGCAAACTTTTAAAGGAACCAAAGGGGGTAAAAAAACAATAAGAAAAGTGAGTGGGGGAAGAGAGTCTTCAGCTGGTGACAACCCTACTTTGCTAATGAAAACAGTACACAGAAGGAGATGTCGAGCACCTCCAGAAGAATAAATATGTCACCTCACTACTACTGATTGATATATTTGCTTTTCAGTGAGTTGGTACTAAATTCTGTAATTCACATAGGTACTACGGTAGGTGAGGAAAAGGTAAAATATACTGAAGTTTGGTTTGATTTAACATGTTGAACACACGGTTTTTTACTTGGAACTGAATCTTTTCCTGTTGCAATCATTTATTATATTATAAATCTTCATGTGAAAAACAATGCATTTCTCCCATTCTTCAGAATGCTAAGCAATAAAACCATTCTGCTAGCATGTTTGATGTCAGCTCTTACCTGTCTATGCTTGGAGCTATTACTTTGTTTGCTTTTGTTCTAACATCTGAAATCAGTGAAAACATCTAATTTTGATGTAGTACTTTAAAGTGGCTGCAAATGCTATATTAATTCCCATCCCCCAAACTAACTGAACAAATATCCTGTTGACCTCAATCCAACATATCCTTTTGAAATGGCCCATTTTCAACCTTTTTTAATTTTAGCACTGTATTATTTCCCTAGTATGCATCTGGGAGATTTTAGAGCATGCACAATGAATAGGGAAAAAAGATTGTGACGTAAGAGGCCAATCAGATTACTAGTGACCACTGGCAAATGGTGCAGCAGGAGCTGATCTACCATTCTGTGCAGTAAACAGGACTTGGGATAGAGAAACCAAACTAGCAACGTAGGCTGAGATTCACCCATATGCAGAGGGCCCACAGAGCATCCTGTACATCACTTACACCTCACCTAATAATAATAATAGTAAATTAATTATTATTATTAGGTGAGGTGTAACTGATGTACATTATAAAATATTATATTATTAATAATAATTAATTATTATTATTACTACTATATTTTTATAATTAATTATTATTGATATAATATTTTTATAATGTACAAAAGGCTTTCATATTCACCTTAATTCAGTAAGGTGCCTTACATTATACACTTGAGGTTTAGTATTGATCTCAATGGGAACAGAGTTAGGCTAATGCTAAGCACTTAACAGTGTACTGTGTCCTAAAACTGATAAATATTAATTGTCATTACAAAATATCTACTTTAAACACATGGGATTATAAATGGGAAAATACAGACTGCAATTGCCATGAAATAATTTTTAAAAACCAAGATATTCTCAAGGTTTAGAAAGTAGTTACTAAAAAGTGGTGTAGCCTTATCTAATACAGAGAAATGGGCTGCAATGTATATTGGTAATACCTTCCTCCATATCAAATGCTATCAAAGCTAAGGAGTATATAATATTAGTGTCCTCCATCTTTACTTTGAGGAAAATATTGTTAAAGAGTTGTTTAGGGCATTTGCCACCAGACTAGCATGACTTTAATGGGCTTCATGGGATTAAAATCCTCAATCAACTCTTTGAAAGAAATCTACTTTTAGGAGATTAACTCACAAAATACCTGAAAAACCAACAGTTTTCAAGGAGAACTAGATAATGTAATGACTGTAACTTCAACACGTAAACCCAGTTAAATCTTAGTTGGATTATCTTGGAATATATAGGCTAAAGCAGGGACCGGCAACCTTTGGCATGCAGCCCATCAGGGAAATCTGCTGGCGGGCCAGGACAGTTTGTTTACCTGTAGCATCCACAGGTTCAGGTGATCACAGCTCCCACTGGCCACGGTTCACCGTTCCAGGCCAATAGGCTCTGCGGGAAGTGGTGTGGGCTGAGGGATGCACTGGACAGATGGACTAGATGAACTCTTGAGGTCCTTTCCAGACCTACACTTCTAGAAATAGTGGTTATTGTCTGGTAATGAAGGCAGTCCAGGGCCCTAGGCACACACAGGGCTCTAGCTTCACTTGGAGTGGTGGTGGCTGGTGGATCACCCTCTCCTACCCTCCCAGAATGGAAGGGTCAGGCAGAAGCTTTGGATGGCCTCTCCCCCTCCCTCCACACTGGACTGGCACCAGCCTCTTTCCTTCCCTTTGGGAGCAGTAGGGGTGTAAGGGTTCTCCCCCCCCCCCCCCCCCGCCTGTGAGGTAGGGAACCCCACTCCCTAGGACCTAACCCATCAGAAGGGGTGAAACTGATTAGGTGGGTGAGCTGGGCACACCGTAGTCTTCTCTTCCTGCTACACACAGTCTTCTGTGGGGATGGTGCTGGGAGAGCCCCCCAGAGCAGTGGAGTTAGCACTCTACAGAGAAATTGCAAACAGAATCACCCCAGCACCACTTGGAGGCCTTGAATCCACATAACCAACAAGATTAACCCTTCTTGACTTATGACAGACTGGGGGGCAGAGGAGCATTGTGAGGTTTAGTTGATAACTTCTAAAACATTGGTTGTCCTCTGATGAAAATCTATAAGTGAAAAGTTATTATTATAGTACTATAAAATACTATGAAAAATCAATAGAGCTTCACCCACTTACCCCAGGCTGAATTTGTCTCTAGGAATTTTTTTCCGGAAGGTCAAATTTGATACTACACTTAGAAAATCGAAATTATGTTTTTTTAAAAAATAAGCCACACATCCATATTTCTTTCTTCTTGTTCTTGTTTTTTGTTTGTTTTACAGTCGGTTTGAAACAGGGCTCATCATTGTAAAGGAAGCTGTGGGGAGAGACTATACATCACCCTAAGGCTGTATGTCAAAGCATCTTTGACAGCTACAATGAAAGAGTATAACATAATTTACACAAACAATATCTGTTGTGAATAAGCCTTGAATGCTTTATTGTCATTAAATATGAATAAGAGACAACCATCAGTTTGTGGATTTTCTTCAAGAACTATAATACACAGGGAAGAAGGGTTACTAAAAAATCAGTATGCCTTACCAGAACTGCTGCTGATCTCCAAAGGTTCAGGAGAGGAATTTGCTACATACCGCTATCTACACTTTGAATATTTGTTATATACTGCTCCTCTTCTATGAAGCTGGGCACCAAGGATTTTCTAAGGTGGCTGTGTATTATAATGAGAATTTATAATGGAATCTGATGCAGTTAAGAGCCACAATTCAGTTATTTTACCCTGCAGTGAAGCCTTTAGAAAAGGAGCACTATGAAGGGGTTCTGCACCTGAATTTAATAAAGTAGGTTAGTGTGAGTAAAGCTTGTTAGTACACACTGTCAGTGCACTTTGCTCTCATCAATCTTAACATATTTACGGAAGATGCGTGTGGGAAAATACCACCACTACTCACATCTGCTTGCAAGTATTCTCTGCTAACCCGCACACCACCACATTTTACTGTCACTCCTGGAATTACAGCCAGTTCAGATTATAAAATCTTAGAACAGCAGCAGAACAGAGAAACAAGGCAACATTGCATTACCCCCTAGAGATAAGCCATGAAAAGTTCAGCTACATGAATATATTTGTAGCTGCGTGTCTTACTTTATCGACCAAATAATCAGAAGCAAGATCTGTGTCATGCCTGACTGACTAGTTACATATGTGCCCAAATGGGAGTACAGGAGGCAATAAACAACTCATAAATCAACATACAGGTCAAGAGTATCATTTACCAGCCAGTAACTTCCAGGTTAATGCAAACAGAAGATGCAATTAGCACTCTGGAAATTGTAAAATTGAAAAGCCAAAAACAATCTCCCCTTGCCTCCCACCCAGAAAAGCTTTATCATTTTTGATTGAAAAACCACTGTCTCCACAGATGGTTTTGTGTTCCTTGTATTTGTTGTTCTTTAGCCAAAATAATTATTAAATAATAAGAACAGTAAATAATAAATTAAAATAGATGTGCCACAATATGTGAAAGTTGTTTTGTTCATTCAAGAATAAGTTCTCCTAGAACTAAGATTTAAATGGTACTGTTGTTCTGCAAGAAAAATATAGAGAGTAGAATTGTATAGGATTTAGATTAAATAATTATTTATTCCAAAATGTATTCTGCTTCAAGAATATAGAGTACTTTCAATCATTTAAGCAAACAACAAGTAATTGCTGTTTTAAAAACATCAGTTAATCAGCACTGAAGTCTTTACTTACTGTCCATCTATAAACACAAAATCTAATCAGATAGTGGATTTCCAAATTACCACAGAAAAATAGCTCAACTCCAAAAAATACTCAGTTACTTGTCACCAACCAACCAGAGTGAAGACTCTCAAAAATACTTAGGGTCAAATTCTGCTCTCAGTTATATGGGTGTAATAAGGAAGTAACTCCACTGATGTCAATAGAGTTCATCTAGATTTACAAAGGTGGGAATGAGAGGAAAATCTGTCCCTTCAGGATCCTGAGCAAATAATCAAAGTTTAAGTATATAGTCTAATATTCACACATTCACACAACAGTCACAGCTCTAAGGATCCATAGTCTACTGAGGTCAATGGAGAATCTTTCCATTGACTTCAATGTGCTATGAATCAAGTCCTAAATGTGAGAAAGTATGTCCCAGCATTTCCCATGCAAAGCTCCAAACAGTATATTAATTTTTTGGGGGGTACCTTTGTGTTAGGGGTTGGGATTGAATGGAGGGGGAGCTGCTCATCTCCATATCTAACTTGTTATTTCCCCACCTACTTGCCAATTTTCTTGGGCACTTACCCCTTCCACACCCAGGTTCTGAGTCACAAAAAGACCAGAGGACATGGCACAAAACTAAAGATTTTACTAAGGCTTTTATGAAGGGTGACCTTCATGCTTTCTCTCATGCTGCCCCTCACTGCTTGTAAAAAATATCCTCTAAGCATCCACAAAGCTATCTAATTATCTTCCTTCAAAACCTTCCTTAAACCTCTCCTTTGCCAATTGACAATTAGGTTGCTGGTGCACTGAGACCTATCTGCCAACCGATATTGTCTCATTATTTCCTCATAATCCTCCATCAGGCTCTCTGTGTCCATCTGTTTTCTTTTGTTTTATACTTAGATTCTAAGCTCTCTAGGGCAGGGACTGTCTTTTTGTTCTGTGTATGTACAGCACCAAGCACAACGGGATCCTGATCCAGGACTAGGACTCCTAGGTACAACAGTAATACAAATTATTAATAAGTTGCTCCCTTTTTATATACTATTCTCTTTTCCTTTTCAGGTCCTCCAGCAAGAACTCCTAATGGTGCCAAAAAGCCTCCCTTGTCTTGTACAGCAAGGAGACAGACAGCCTCCATCTTGAAATGACCAGTGCAACGGGAGAAACCATCTCTTTCTCCAAGAGTCACAAGTGTCACTCCCTCCCAGACTCTCCAAGCCTAGCAACTGGAGAACAGAAACGAGCCCACATCATAACATGTTACATAAACTGTTAGGCCATTAGGCTGGCCTCAGTCATCAAAGTTTAAATGCACTGAACTCATCTCTTAGCTTTTAAAAACATTTTGTAGCATTCTAGGACTTTGATTCATGCCACCCACTCACAGTGTAGTTCACAAACTAAATAAAGGTCACGTGGAACGAATCTCTACCTCAATCTGTGTGGTGTTGTCGTGTCCCTCGTCAAGTAGTAGGTCTGTGAAGCCCCCGGGCTCTGAGGAATCCTGCCCCACGCTGGCTCTGTTAGTATCGACTGATTTGAGAGACTCTGAGTGTCTTTTCCACCTGTGACTGTATAGGTGTGAGTCCACTTGTACGTTTTCCTCCACTTGAGGGGAGCTCTGAACAACTTCATAAAACACACCTGTTTGACAAAAGAAAAATAATAATAATGTAGGGGACAGATGGTTTTTTATCAGTTGGGATCCAAGCAGCTATCACAGCCAATAACTTTGTTTTATTGATCATAAAAGTAATAGTGCTAATAATTGAAAGGTCTGATTATTTCTTACAGAAGAGTCTTATAAAATCAAATAAAAGTTGATAATCTTCCAGAGGTTCTTTAAATCATCCTGTTTAATTTAATATTATATATCTGACATGAATTCTACAAAATAATTTTTAAAAATCTACAGAAAGAATATAATTTTATCAATTTCAAAAGATTTGAGCGATTTTTGTGGACCCCTACTAAATTCTACAGAGCACTGTTGTTTTCATCCTTGTCTATTTCATGGCTTAAGAAAAGCCTTTCCATGACAGAAAGATAGACATTCTCCACACTGACACTTCCATCTACCCAAGTACCATCTCTCCTCAAACCAAACCAAAAATCTGAAACAAACAAAACCAACCACCCAATAAAAACATACCCCAGGCAGAGTTTTATCCCCAAAAGGGAAGCAGAACCAGACATTCATATCCCCTAGGGGCTTCACTATTGCTGTTGATTTTATGTGGAAGGCATTCAGATGCTATGGTGATGGGTGGCAATTTAAAAACCTTACGATAGATATTAAACACTGCAGACTTCCCCATAATATCTGTTTCAGCATAGAAAACAAATATTGCTTGTTGTGATACTAGTGATATTAGTTACTGGTGATAAATGTTAATGATATGTGAAGTCAATGGAGACTGACAATGCCCTTAGCACAAATATGTAGTCTCATGAGATGTGTTTTATCCCCGTCCTTTTGGGCTTTACAAGTAAACTTATTCTCTTGCTGTGAACAAAAACACCACCATCAAAAACCCTTGAGCAATTTCCACTTTGCTCAACCCAACAGACAATAAAAAATACATTTGTTAATTCACAATAACTGTATTTAATTTATATAGCAATACTTAGCATTTATATTTTGCTCTATGACTTCAAAGGCCTGTATTGATATTAAGTAATTAATCTTTACAAAACCAATGTGAAGTAGGTAAGTAAAATTATCCCCATTTTCTGGATGGAAGAACTGGCAAAGAATCTTTATGATTTATTAAAATATAACGTAACAGGGCTGTAAAATTACATGGTCCTTTTGTTGGCGTCCGTTAGTCTCGAGAGACGATGGATATGCGCCCATGGGGAACGTTTAGTTGATACAAAGACCTGTTGTATGCTGAACTTGCCTCTGGAAACAGAGCTACAGGACGGCCCCACCTTCGCTTCAAGGATGTCTGTAAGAGGGACCTGAAGACTGTTCAAATCAACATCAACAGCTGGGAAGAGCTCGCCCAGGACAGATGCAGATGGAGACAAGCTCTGACCACTGGATTGAAAACTGGCGAAGACCAGCTGCAGCAGCTTGCCGAGGAAAAGCGGGTTCAACGAAAAAGGAAGCAGCGGCTCCAACCCACAGTTGACACCGCCTTCAAATGCAGCAAATGCAATCGAGACTGCCACTCTCGTGTGGGGCTCTATAGCCACAATAGACGCTGCACAACCTATGGTCCTTTACAAACATCAATTAAGGCACAATCCATGCCCGCACAGAAGCTGGACTAGAACTCAGGAGTTTCTGATTCCCAATCACATGCTTAATCCATTAGACATTGTTACTATCATATTAACACTACAAAGAAACAAAATATTTCCCCAATGCTGCAAAAGCTCTCTTTTATGAATAAGAATGACTCACCCAAGTAAGGCCTTGCAGAACTGGACCCAACATTTGGATTGGTCAAATAATATTTATATTTGCATGGCATAGCTTAATTGACCGGGTGCAATGTGGGGTGTTTTTTCATGTTCCTCTGAAATATCTGATATGGTGGCAGGATTCATGAGGATCAGGAGGCAGGATATATGAGTAGGAGAATCACAGTCCCAGACACTTGGGTCATATTTTATCTCTACACACCATCAGAAGCAACAGTTTCAGTACCCTGCATTGCCATGCAGGAGATCAAATTTGACCCTTATCCCCAGTATTGTCCCCCATGGAACATGAAGGTGGGAGTGCTGTGGGAGGAGTGTATCCAGCCTCCCAGGGAGATGAAAGGTCTCTGAATACTGAGTAGTGACCCCCACATCTGATTAAAGGGACAGGATCCATAAGGGTCCTCAAGGGAAGAGGTACAGTAGAGATAAGGGTGAGGAAAGAATTTTCAGATGCTGAAAAATAAATTACTAGTCAAATCGTTTCTATCACTCTTTTCCCTTGCAGTGACTCTCTGAGTTACGCAAAATGGCATTTCCAAAGCCCTAATAGGTAATAGGTAATCTTCCTGCTGACACTTTAGAGGATGTGAACAGAAAACAAGCATTCAAAAGGTTAAATGAGCAATAAGGAATCCCTGCATTTTGGCATGTAAGGAAATTGGGGATGGGGATGGATCTACCAGCCATCACCCTTTGCAGAGCAGAGTCAATTGTTGCAATAGTGACAAATGCTATGATAGACTTCAGGCTGCTGTATAAGCTATTTTGGGACACTAGCCAATAAGGTGCTGAGCAACTCCTCCAAGCTGATTGATCACCCTCATCTCCCTGGAAATTAATATGAGCTGAAGGTGGTCAGCCCCTGAAAGAATCTGACCTTTAATAACCATTCTTAAAGCAGAATAAATAGTCTCAGGCCTTAGCCATCTCCAGAAACCAACTAATCCCATTGCTTTCTTCCAGTCACTGTTTCTTTTAGGCACTGTTTTTTGAAGGGCCTAAAACACTCTTCAGTAAACTGCTTCAGATTTCCTTGTTTTATCTAGCAATCAGCTGCCAGAGACAGAGGGACCGCTGAGTAGCTGAACTGACCCATTCCCTCAGAAAGCTTTATCAACTGCCAGTCACAAATCCATTCAAAGCTACCCTACCTGCTTCACCTTAGAGAAGCTCATCAGAATGTTAAGGGATAATAGGGCCTCAGGTCACACAGAGCTGACAAATATGACAAACATAACAGATTCAATCAAAGATGTGTTTAGTGCCTGCAATACAAATCACTGACAGTATGATTGAAAACACCAAGTTACTATATTTGTAAGCATCTTTATCTGATGATAGACTCCTGGAGAGAAAAGCAGGGGTATGTACCCCCACCCACCCATAATTACACTGTGTCAAAAATCACATTCAGAACAATTACATCAGGTTACTAATATAACAACTGAACTTAGCATGGCCCTTTTTCATAGACCAGATAATGCAGTAGGTAAATGTACAGTTTCCTATTTGAAAGTCCAGGTTCAAACACAGGTTAGGGCTGGTTTTCACTGTTTTTGTACAGATTTAATTATTTTGGTTAGGGCTATGATTTTCTACTTAAATAGTAAAATTGGTGCTACTCCTAGCTCAGGGCTACACTACAGACTTCTGCCACCATAGCTGTGTCAGTCAGGGGTGTAAAAAGCTGTGATCCCTGACCAATGCAGTCATGCCAGTAGAAGCCCCTAGTGTAGACACATTATATTGGTAAAGCTGCACTTTTACCAGTATAGCTTGTTTTGCTTGTGGGTGGTGGGTTTATTATAGCACTACTCAAAGTGCAACGCCAATATAGTATACTAGTATTTCTATACCGGTAAAGCACTCCTAGTGAAAATACAGCCCTAATGTGGACACAGTTATTATGACACAAAGATGCCTTCCACAGGTATATCTTACTATTCTTCCCTTACAAGAATAAGCTATACAGGTATAAGGCCAACAATACACACCAATATAACTTTGTCCAGTCTCTAGCTCTGCCAGTATAGTTGGAAGCAATACAATTGTGTGTGCAGATATGACCTTAGGCATGAAGTCAGTCTTGTGATCTCTCAACTTCACCTGTAAAGGCTGTTTGTTCACATTACAAAACTACTGCAGAATTCAACATGATTGATCCAAGATTGGCAGAGTAGGGATATTGCAGGTGAAGTCTGAGGTGAAATAGCAGACCTATACTATGGAGTTTTCTCAGCCCCTGCCTGTACTTATTACTGTCTCTAACTATTGCTATATCACATTTCTATATGTGATAAGGTCCACCAAATTATGTTAATGTTTGTTCTAAAAGCAACAGCCAAAAATTATTAAGAAGGGCCCTTTCTAACCAAATCAGCAAAACAGCTTCCCCTTCATGAATCTCCAATCTTGAGGAAATGAAACACAGTATCACTTTCTTGAAGTCAGCTGAACAGATTGATTGTTTTCTGTCCACTATATGTAAATGTAAAGTTAATTAATCGCTGATGGAAATCAATTAGATCAGTGATAGTGTCTTCTAACTTCTGAAGTCAGACAACTCAGGAAAAATAAATGTGCAGAGCCCTAGAAATGCACCTCTTTCCCGGGTTAAAGCTATTTCACTTTTGTGAACGCAGCTAATGAATCGCTGATGCAAAGAACAGCAGTTTACGGAAAATGTAACAAAGTGTTTTACTGTTACCATTTAAATCTCAGTGTTTTCACCCAATTAGCTTGCAGAGGAATATGTAATTCAATTCAAATGGAATGCAGGTCTGACACTGGCAAATTAGGTGCCAGCTCATGCCAAGGCCACTGGCCCTCAGTAACACGGACATGCATAGCTGGAAGCCAGTCTGGCTCGCCTGTATGCTAGTATTATCAAAATAGATATTACAGCTATAAGTAGGGTTGCCAGCTCTGGTCGGCACCGCTGACTGGGCCACTAAAAGTCCGGTTGGTGGCTCAGCGGGGCTAAAAGGCATGTTCCCTGCCTGCCCTGGCTCTGTGCAGCTCCCAGAAGTAGAGACATGTCCCTGCAGCCCCTATGCGCAGGGGCAGCCACGCAGCTCCATGCGCTTCCCACGCCTGCAGGTACCACCCCCACAGCTCTCGTTGGCCACTGTTCCCGGCCAACAGGAGCTGTGGGGGAAGCACTGCCTGACTGCCTCTGCACCTATGGGCTGCAGGGACATGCCGACCACTTAAGCCGTCTGTGTTAAGTGCCACCCAGAGCTTGCACCCCTCACCCCCTCCCACACCCCAACCCCCTGCCCCAGTCCAGAGCCCCCTCCCACACCCAAACTCCCTCCTGGAGCCCTCACCCACTCCGCACCCCAATCCCCTGCCCCAGCCCAGAGCCCCCTCCAACTCTCCAAATCCCTCATTTCTGGCCCCACCCTGGATTCCACACCCTCAGACAGAGCCCTCACCCCCTCCCGCACCCCAACCCCCTGCTCCAGCCTGGCGAAAATGAGCGAGTGAGTGAGGGTGGGGGAGAGCGAGTGATGGAGGGATGGGGGTTGGAGTGAGCAGGGGGCATGGCCTCGGAGAAAGGCGGGTCAGGGTCAGGGCCTGGGAGAAGGGGCGTGGCAGAGGAAAGGGCAAGGGTGTTCCGTTTTTAGCAATCAGAAAGTTGGAAACCTGAGTTATAAGAATGTGTTTAGACTTTATGAAATGCTTGTAGGATGCTGCATGTATTAATCTTACTTAGAATATCTGTGTCCCATGTTATAAAGTACTGTTTAAGTGTTTGCTCTGTAACTATAACAATGTTTGCTAAGACTGTAAACCCACCGAATCAGGGGAAAAGCATTACCAAGTATGAAATACTAGTTTACCACTAGAGATGCCAACTCTGACTGAAGTTATCCCGCGAGATTTTTTTTTCCAACAAGACATAATATCATTTTCTTAAAATACCCTATTAAAATCTCCTGGATTGCTTTCAATAGTCACCGGGAGATCTATGCCGATTCCGGGAGACTCCAGGCCAATCCTGGAAGGTTGGCAATCCTATTTACCACAAGAGGTGTTATCTCTTCCCCAACAAAAGAAGTCCTATAGACTCCAGAAAAGCTATTGTGGAACATCAGTGCATAAAAGACTGTTCGTTGCCTCTCCACACTTCTGAAGAGAGAACATACATAAGCCCTCGTCCCATCACAGCCTAAATCCTGCGGAAGGGAATAAAAATCCCTGTTAAGGAGAAATTGTTATCCCTATGCTGCTTGAACACTGAGGGATGAAGATTTCAAAGCATAGTTAGCCCTAAAAGACATATAAACCTTTGCATATTATAGCAGCTACTATAATCTTCTGGAACCTAAGACTGTATCTGATTTGTGTGTATGTTTACCCTCTTTAACCTTGTAAATAACTCATTTCTTTTTTCTAGTTAATAAACCTCTAGCTAGTTAGGATTGGCTACAAGTGTTGTCTTTGGTGAGAGATCTAGGGTGCACTTGACCTGGGGCAATTGATTAGTCTCTTGGACTGGGAGCATCCTGAATATTTTGTGATCTATGGTGTGGGTGACCATTTATCACTAAGGCCAGCTTGCCTGGGTGGCAAGATAGATTGAAGAGTCCAAAGGGACTGTCTGCGACTTTCTGGTAAGACTGGTATAGTGCTTCAGGAGTTCATTTATTACTGGGTTTGTTTGATCTGATCTGATTATAGAATTTGATTATAGAACATTCCACCAGCTTAGGGTGTCTGCCCTGCTTTTTAACAGTCTGCCCTGAGGTTGGCACTCATGGTCGTGAACCACTCGAAACAGTATGACAATTCATACCTCAAAAATAGTATTAAAAGGTCTGTTTATGAGATATAAAATCCTACTTCTCAACCTGACAGGGCTCAAAAGTCAGGAAGATCAAATATAAGACATTCCTTTAAGTATTTTTAATAAGATTAATTTTGTGATTTTTTAAATTTCTTATGTAAATGTTTTTGTTGGGTTTTTTTAAGCCATGAAAGGGAGGGGATATCGAATTTCTGGGGAATATAGATATGTCTGAGACAAAAATGAGCGACATCCCTCACAAATCAGGGACATTTTGAGAGGTACAATACTACATCTATTATAAAACATGAAAATTCAGATTTAAGGATTCACCAACTACAGTACCAATACACAGCATGATTCCACTGAGATATTATAGAATAGAATTCCTATGAGTCTCAGTACTGGAATTCCAGTTCAGAATTCCTTGCCTTTTTTTATTTTTCCTCATCTTATTCATACTCCCCCCATGCAATTTTTCTGTGCCTTTGTGTGACTCTCTTTGCAGTTTAGAGAAATTCTGAATTCATGTGAGCCAAAGGGAGTTATATTGCCTGGTTGAGCAAAGTAATGCTTGTTCCTGCTCCCACTAAATTCAATATCAAAACTCCCTTGCCTTTCAAGGAAGGAGGACTGAGTCCATGCAGTGATCAGTGTTCAGTCACTGTTTATCAACAATCAACTGTTATCCCACTAGGGTACCTCATGATAAGGTAGGATTATGATAATCAGAGCTAACACAGTTATTGCCCTATGCTTAAAATAGCAAATAATAGTGTTGTGTCATCTACTATGTGTGTTAGATGTTGGTAAAGACTGACTTTTTAATGGCAACCCAATGGATAGTACATGTTCTTATGGCCTTCTATAGAAGTTTATGCAGCCAGTTCTCATCTTTTTAATATTACTGTATCTACTAGTACATTTTACACACCTATCCTATCTATTTAAGCAATTTCTGCAGAAATAAAGTAAATGTCAACTAAGATTCATGTCTAATACAAAGTTGTTAGCAATTATAATATGTGCTACTTTGCAGTTATAAAATCAGTGACATACATTCAGACTTTTTGTCTTTTGCAAGTTGAGTCCACGCACCATGAGTAATTTTAAAGTCACATCAGTTAAGTCCCAATGAACACATTTGAGTCAGGGTTTCCAGAACCTCATCTTCATCAGTAATATGACCATTACCGTGTGTTTCTTGTCTAGACTAAACTATTGTAATAAAATTTTATGTTTCAATTTGTCCCTGAAAATAGTATTAGTAAATTAAAATGGGTTTAGGTATTTACAATAGTCATATTTTAGCCTTTGACTGCCACAAACTTACATAATGTTGGCTGAACATCAAAAAAATCAGTTACATCAAAAAAATCATTTAACATAGTCCCTAACTGAGCACAGCATATATTCATAACTGGCCCTGCTTTATTATTTATAATTTGTATGACCATTTACCTAGGTGCTTTAGTCATGGACCAGTACCCTATTGTGCTCAGTGCTGTATAAACACAAAACAAAGAGACAGTCTCTGCCCCCAAGGAGCTGATACTCTAAGCATAAGACAATGTACCACAAATGGATACTGACAGATGAGGGACTACATGGAAACAATGAGACAACAGTGGTCAACCTGATCATGAGTGGTGTCAGCACACCAGTGGCCTAATCACTGCTAAGTATTTTGTAGGCCTCATGGCAAAGGAAAGTTTTAAGGAGGAATGAGGACAATGAGTTATCATTATTTTATCATATCGTGTTGCATATGTTTCACTTCCTGTTTCCACAACAGACATTTAAAAGTAATGCCTCAATCTAGGAGGTGCTAGAGCCAACGTGATTTGAAGGCATATAACATCTCACTGTACCAGGCCCTTAGATTGGAAGCACTCTAGAGCAGAGACTTATCTTTACTTGTTATTTTTGTTTTGGCTGTAATGTACTTGGCACCCTGTTGGCACAGTAAAAATAGAATAATAATTACATTAATGATGGGTAGTGTAATTTTTATTATTAAACACTAATTTCTGTGGTGAGGTTAAAAAATCATTTTGTGAACCCACAGAGAAAGAAGACTACAATGTTTACAAAAGAAAAGCTCCAATAAACTTAGCTACCATATATAAAAAAAACCCGCAGAAATATGCCACAGAGCCTTTCAGCTACTGTTACTGATCACAGAATCAGAGAAATGAAGGGACCTTGATAGGTTATCTAGTACAGTCCCCACCATTGAGGTAGGACTAAGTATTATCTAGACCAGCGTTTCTCAAATTCATGCGGCCACCAGGCAGTTTTCTTGCGGCCACAGCCTCCTGGGTGGTGACTGGGGTCAGGAGGCAAAGCGGCAGCCCCCTCCCACAGGGCTGCCAGCAATGGTTGGGCCCTGCCCACCTCTGGCGACCCAAAAGCTGGAGGAGCAGACAGACAGTGAGTTCCCCACCTTCCCAGGGCCACTGGTCAGGCTTCAGCCCTTGTGTGGCAGGTGGCAGGTCTTAAAAGCAAAAGACATAAAAAAAAAGATAAGAATGTTCAACGCACCTTATTTGTGTTTCTATTCTGTTTAGGTCCAGCAAAGAATAGAGACAACTACATAGCATTTTTATTATTGAGTCTGCAAAAAAAATTTGCTACATAAATAAGTTACAATGATTGGGACATATATATGTGCATAGTTATTTGTTTTTCCTAAAGTTAATTAAGTATTTTAGGAAAAATTGTCAGAGCAACCACCAGCAAGAGTTGGTGGCCACACTCTGAGGCCATCAAAAATTTGTTTTGAGAACCCCTGATCTAGACCATCCCTGACAGGTGTCTGTCTAACCTGTTCTTTAAAACTTCCAATGATGGGGATTCCACAATGTCCCTAGGCAATTTATTCCAATGTTTAACAACCCTGACCGTTAGGAAGTTTTTCCTAATATCTAACCTAAATCTCTCTTGCTGCAATATCAGCCCATTACCTGATACAGGAATGGGGCCTCTAGTCTTAATACAAAACAATTAGTCAAAAGAAACATTCCAACAGAGAGGCTTACTCTTCCTTTGTTATAGACTTAATCTGTTTCAAACTGCTGTGAATCTATTACATCCCCTTCTTCCAGGGCCGGCTCTAACTTTTTTGCTGCCACAAGCAAAAAAAAAAAAAAAACCCAAGCGCCGCCCCCCCAGAAAAAAAAACCCTGAGTGCCGCCCCGAGCGCTGTCCCCCCACCAAAAATTAAAAAATAAGCGCCGCCCCGCCAAAACAACCCTCCCCCTCGAGTGCTACCCCGCTGAAGTAAAAAAAAAAACCTGAGCGCCGCCCTGCCACCCCAAGATTGGCCTCCCCTTAGAAGGTGCCGCCCCTTACAAGGTGCTGCCCCAAGCAAGTGCTTAGTAAGCTGGTGCGTGGAGCCAGCCCTGCCTTCTTCACCTCACAAATCATTGGTCTTTGGTGGCATGAGGGAAGCTCTCCATACAACTGTATGATTCCTCTAAACTATTTCCTTAGACTAAAGAATCCACCATAAAAAAGAGAAAGACTAAAACAAATTCAAAGTTAAAGAGAAAGAGAAGTAGTTAACTGACCCCCCCATTAAATTAAGTACTCATTAAATAATCAATATTGTTGAAGAGGGCAGCTTCTGCCTCCTGTCCCCACTTCCCGCTCCCTCTTTCCTAGTATACAGAGAGATCAGATTTGCATTCTAGAATCTAGGGGGGGTGGTTAACAGTATTACTAAATTAACTAATCTCTGCCTGAATAGGGAAAATCAATATTTTCTTGTTGTGCTGAATAGAGTTGTACTATCCCATAGAAATTGTACTTCCAGTTGTCCATTATCTGGTCCACAGTGTACAACTGGTATACATGAACGCTTGCATTCCACACAAAGAGATTTCATATGCATTTCCCAAGTGGCACAATGGACTTTTCTGATACTGCTGGTCCCCCAGACAGTCAAGAGTACAGTTTATGATGGATGACATTTGCATATAAAGTCAAAAGAAAGCATGTCAGTAATATTCTCAAAATAATTTTACATTTTGTCTCCCATCTCACAATTCACAATTTTACAGAGAGCGGCTTCTGTTTTAACCTGTCTTTTCTTGTGAGTTATCAGAGCACAGCACAGAAAAGCAGAAAATTAACATGTTTTAGATCAGATGGATTTTTTATTATTAGTTTAGTAATAATGGCAAAAAGTTATGCTAATTTCTGTCTTTTCAATCAAAACATTACTACCATGCAGTTAAAATTAAACCATGGATGTCATTCTCTGTGTTTGCCTAAAAGCTACCCCATTATCAGACTGAGGGGAAAAAAACAAAACTGACCCATTACAAAAACCAGAACTATCCATCTAATATTCTATTTATACACACTTCTCAATTTCTCAGTCTGGATCTGAGGTCTTTCCAGAGAATGCTAATACTAATTTTACCTTATTTAAACTCATTGTACATATATTGAGAAACACTTTTTTTCCAGTCAATTACTGGATTATAAAATGTTTGCCCAGATCAGACACTAACATTTAACGAAGCTCACTACAGTACGTTCACGTCAGACTCGTAACTTGAAAGGCAGCCTGTTGGGTTTGGTTTTTTTTTCCCTTGAAGTGTCTCACAAAACTACACATAAAAACAAGTGCCTGCTGAGGAATGGGGTAAAACCTCTTCCTGGGGGTTCTTCACTCATCATTACAGCACACTGTGGGCTCTTATGGGGGAAAAAAATCAACACTTCATTTCATTAGGCTGGCAGATGTGTGATGACCTAAAACATCTAGCATTATTAATTCTCAATTTCATAGAGGCAATAAAACAAGGTGGAAAAGAACGAGACTGACAATTATGCAGACAGAATATTAGGACCAGTTTCCGTGAGGGGACACTGAAGAAAAGCAAACTGAAATCAGCTATTTATACAACTTTAATGTAGCATATATTTGGAAGCCCCCTTGCATTAGTGTGCAAGGAGAAGACCACAAATAATCTATGATATTCCAAACTGTGTCCATTTGGCTAGTTTCTGATCTTCCCAGCAGGTAATGGTAAAAGCAGCCCTGGTGGAGAAGTTCTGATCAGTTTTAGCTTGAGGGAAAGCCAAAGGCTAAAAGAGATGCAAGTATACTGCTTAACTGGTGGATTAGCTAATCATAGTGTTAGAACACTGACTTCTTTATAGCATGCAGAGGCTAAGAGTGTTAATTCCACTGCCACCGGTCTGGACAAGATACTTTTGTCCTCAATATGCCTGTCAGGCTCAGTAATATTAGAGTTTGGAGGGTAATTGGTTTCATGGGCAGCCTTGTCAGACTGCAACTGTGAGCCCTCCAACTCCCTGACTCAATGTCATACCCACACTGAAGACAAGATCTGACAGCATGAGCCAAAAAATACAGAAGAGAAAAGAAAACTGAGTTAAAATGACAATTTAAATGGAAAAGAAACAGAATCCAGGATTTAAATCCAAACAACTCTGCACTGTACCTTTTCTTAATAACAGTTCCCAGATTGTCCTTACTACAGCAGAAATAAGGGAACAAGGGTGGTATAACTTGGTGTAACAAAATAATCCATTTTATCCAAACCACAGGTGTCCCATACCACCCCTGACTTGGGAGAACATCTATGATCATCTTGTTAGCAAATTAGTGCCTAAATATGCACAAACTCCTGAGGTCCTAACTCAGTGTTTACTCAGTTCTTACTGAGTCAATGAGAGATTGCAAAATAAAAACTGAATAAATCTAGTGGTAATACTACTATTTAGAATTTACATAAGCCTTTACACCTAAAGAAAAAACCATGGAATCTGGCCCTAGGGTAGACAAAAAGTTACATACTGATGTTGGCTCAGTCACCTTTTGTTTCACTGTCAATGGTAAAAAGGAAGTAGTTTGTGGCCTTAGCCATTTCACAAAAACTCAGCACACTGGAAAGGAGAAATCAAATGAGATTGCCCAAAAGTTTGCAATGGGCAATACAATAGTATCAGCCATGAAAAAAAGCCACACATTTTTGCTGCATCTGCGGACAGAAGGCCTGGTTTTCAAAAAAGGAAAAATTCAGTTTTAAGATAACCTGTGATTTACTTCAAACCAATGCGAAGATGCACACACTGATTTTGGACACAATTTAAAAATAAAAACCTCTCAATTTTATTTACGAATTAAATGAGAATGTCTTTTTTTCAGCAAATGAAGGCTGAAAAAAATGTGTTGATTTGAAATAGTGGCATAGAACTTGGCAAGATTATGTCGACTACTATGGAATGTATTGATTGTTTTAGGCATTGATTGTTTAATTTAATAAAAAGTGAAGGTTTAGCCTCTCAACACCCCATACAGTGCTGACAAGACAGGCTCTTCGTGGATCCTCTGCTAAGAGTAAAGAAAAATGGCATTCTCAACCAGAAGAAAAATAAAGACTGTCTCACTGTGCGTATGCAGTGGGTTCATGCATGTTTAAATTGGCTATGGTTGAGAAATATCTGAAACCTTAGTGCTTTAAAATTATTAACATGTTTTCTGATCTAACGTTGATCTTACAGATTTATTCTAAGATGTGACTATTTAGGCATGCTTTTTTATTCAGGCTTTTTCTGTGGAGAGAGGTTGGTCAGAGGCACAGGGATGATATTGGGTTTTCTAAGGGAGAGGAGCTGGGAGTTCTTTTCAGTGTCTTTATTTTTTGTTACCTTTTTATGTTCATCCATAAAATTTCCCCACACAAAAGGAACACCCAAATGCTTGATTAGGACAGCTTTATGGCACAAAAGTGATTATATTAGGGCCAAGGAACTGGCCTTGAGTCCTTACATTTTCATCTAAATACCACAAGCATGTTCACATTTACACTTCTCTGAGGCGGGGTTCAAGTAAAATATAACAAGAGTTTTACATAAATTAAATTGTGACTCTACAGTGAGTCACTAAGTTTACAAAAGCAACTGACATAAGTTGCAGAGGTACTTGTCGGACCAAAGGCTGATGATACTAGTGCCGCACTCCCAGTGAGGTATGGTTTGATCTAATTAACACCAAATGACTTACACAAGGACAAAACTAAAAAGTGATTCAGAAAACTAGAAATGTGTTACTTAGCCAACATGACAGATCTGAAATTCAAAGGTTCTACGGACTGATTCTAGAACAGGAAGAGGTTGGAATGTGGCTGGTCTGCTATAAGCCTGAGTTACTTCATTTTCTTATAGGCAATGTTGATGTAGCCATGTTGGTTCCAGGATATTAGAGAGACGGGGGGGTGATGTAATATCTTTTTTTGGACCAACTTCTGTTGGTGAGAGAGACAAGCTTTCGAGCTTACACAGAGCTCTTCTTCAGGTCTGGGAAATTTACTTTGAGTGTCACCGCTAAATACAGGATAGAACAGACTGTTTAGCATATCTATAGTTAAAACATATTTCAAGGAACCATTCAAGGTGAAGTGGCTAGTTAACACCCTTCCATTCATAGGAGGGAAAGGAGGAGGAAAAAAATGGGGGGGGGAGGCGAGGGTTAGTGGTTATAGATTATTGTAATAAGCCATAAATCCAAAGTCTTTGTTCAGTCCATGATTTTTAGTATCTAGCAAAGTTATGAATGTAAACTCTCAGTCTCGTCTTTTGAAGGCATTGTGCAGGTTTCCTTTGAAAATGAGGACTGAGTGGTCAGATATAGGGTGATCGTTTTGTGCAAAGTGTTCACCCGTGAGTGATATGGTACTTTTGTCTTTTACTATTTTCTAGGTTAGTTCATTTGAGATCCATAGGTCTTACACATGTCTCTGAGTACATTTCCCAGACCTGAAGACAAGTTCTGTGTAAGCTCAAAAGCTTGTCTCTCTCACAATAGAAGTTGGTCCAATAAAAAAATATTACCTCACCCACTTTGTCTCTTCATTCCTTATAGCATTTAAATCTGAAGATTAAGACTTCTACTCAAAATGTGGGTTTGCAAAGGAGGCTGTTCAAAGTACAAACAAATTGGGTTTATTGTTTCTTCGTTATCCACTGTTTTGATAACATGCTCTAATAATCCTATTAGTTTGGAGAGACATGATTTTCCATTACAAAACCCACAAGCACACCGGGGGAGTGGGCAGGGGGGTGTAGCAGGCCACAGGGCCTGCCCTCAGACAACGGCTACAGGTAACACAGAACAGGATATGTGGTAAAGCAGAGGGATGGGACACTGAGAGCACCTCTCTTGGCTCAGTAAGTGTTTGGATTTATGGATACTTATACAAACTCTAAGTAGTTTAAGATTTTCTATCTACTTATTTTTTTGTCATTTTTGCAATATCATGAAGGATTTGTAATATGCAAGCATCAGTGCTGATCTGCTGGTCGCTGAAGAACCCACAATGCATCAAAAAGTACCCTGGTAAAACTTCAGCAGTAGAGGGTTTAGCAGGCCCAAGATTACTTATTGATTTACGGGGGAAATGTCAAATGTTAGCCACTATCTTTTAGATCTCCTGGGCTGGATTTGAAGCTGCAAATTATGAAAAACAGGTTCTGTATACCAGTACATATCCCCTGAGTAATCCACTCTCCAATTCAAGACACTTAAATTCCTTTTTTTTCCCTCCTTCACTCCTAAGTCATCCAAGATGAAAACAGCTGCTATTCAGAGCTATTTTACTGATGAGTAGCATTGGCGCCCTCTTGAACAATGAGATTATATAAACCAGTGTTTCTCACACTTCATTGCACCATGACCCCCTTCTGACAACAAAAATTACTACACACCCCCAGGAAGGAGGACCGAAGACCGAGCCCCTCCGTCCCAGGGGCAGAGGGGCCAAAGCTGAAGCCCGAACCCCATCTCCCAGAGGGTGGGGGGGTGCAAAGCCGAAGCTTGAGGGCTTCAACCCTGGGGTCGGTGGGGGCTGTAACCTGAGCCCCGCCGCCCAAGGCTGAAGCCCTCAGGCTTCGGCTTCAGCCCTGGGCGGTGGGGCTCGGACTTTTGGCTTCAGCCCCAGGTCCCAGCAAGTCTAACGCCAGCCCTGGCGACCCAATTAAAACAGGGTCATGACACACTTTGCGGTCCTGACCCACAGTTTGAGAACTGCTGCTATAAATTGATCAGATGATTTGATTTCAGCTTTTTGTTGCCAACTAGACTGCAAGAAATGGAGATTATAAAACATCTTAATCAATCTACTTTAGATATATATACCTTCCTCATCACAGTGATTTTTGAGCACCTCATAATAGTTACAATAATCCGGAGGGTCCTACACAGTAGAGTTCTTCCTTCCCTCTCTCTTCCATCTTAATCATAGATCTGATTAGTGTTATGGGGCATCTGTGTCACAAAGAGGTTTACACTGTATTTTATCTTGAAGGCTTACATCCTAGAAATATTTAAAATTGTCAGGTACTGAACTGGCCCAGCTGAGGCTCTTCAGTAAGACGACACCTTTACAAACTACCTGTCATCTGATCCTGCAGAATGTGAGGCCATGGCTACCCAAGAAAATTGCACTGGTTCCTTTGTGGGTTCCCTCAGACTGTAGTTTAAGGGTGGTTTATTTCAGTTTAGTTTAAGTCAGTTAGGGATCAGGTTAAGCTTAGTCTGAAACAGGCCACTCTTGAACCAAAATAAGAGTGTCCGCACAAGGGCTGGCATCAGTTTAACTAAACTTGTTTAAAACTGCACCTTCAGTTAAACCAGTGCAATTTTCTACTGCAGACATGGCCTACATTGCATGAAAAAATAAAAAAGCCCATACTGAAGCAAAAAACATGTAAAAGTGTTCTAAGCTAGTAGAGTAATGAGAAATGAGTAACGAGCTTATAAACTGATACAATAATGTCTGCCTGAGTCTGCAAACAACTGGAAACAATAATTCTAAGAGAGGTGAACACGATGTTAGCAATGAAGCCCAATGATAACAATTTGATTGTAATATTGTTAATTAATTATTCATGAAAGTACAAAATGAGTTGGACAGTCATGTGATCATTGTCATTTTGGCATTAGTGGTGGAGCTTTGGAAGGGCGGTGTGGCCTGGACTGGGACTCAGACTGGGGTCTATATTCCTAGCTCTGCCACTGGCCTACTGGCTGACCTTAGAAAGATAACGTCACCTCTCTGTGCCTCAGTTTTCTCATCTGTAAAATGGGATAATGATCCTGACCTCTTTTAAGAAGCACTTGGAGAGATAATGAAGAAAAGCACAAGATGAGAGCTACATTATTTTTACGGAAGCACCACTGTTAATTTCTTCCAATCTGACTCTTGACTATTGTGCAGAAGCAAATTGCTTTCAGTGTTGTTGAGTGAGGATAATTATGGAACATTTCTTTGTTGAATTACAAAGGGCCCCAAAATCCCCAGTCCTTACTCAATCATAACTCCAATTTTAACTTTGTTAGGAGTTTTGCCTGAATAAAAACATCATGATTATGCTTGTTCTCTATACATGTCGGCACACAAATGAGATCAAATAAGAATTGAGACTGTTCTGAAATACTGGCACAAAATCTAATTTGTTGGAGCCACGTGATGTGGGGGCCAAAAAGATCATACAAATGGGCATCAAGAACTAGTGTTAATTGCTACACATTTAGCATCAGGAAACAGCAGGGCTTCAAGCCTAAGACCATCAAGAAGCAGAGAAATACAGCTTCCTTTCTCCCTGCCCTCTATCCTCAATGAAGATAAAACATCAACCAATTATATGAAAGTTTTTAAAACAGCCTTATAGTTCAATGTTAATGTAACTGTGGCCAAGGCTTTAGCCATCAGACTGGCTGACAGCCCATCCTGAGCCACAGAAGCCACAGTAAGTTTTGGAAACAAACTCTTTACATTTTGTGGTGTGCAACTGATTCAATAATAATTGGAGGGCTTTGGAAGTATTCTAGCACTCATATACTTTACCTAGTTCCTGAAGGGAACATGGCATTACAAATAATATTTTAAAAAATAATCTCTACATATTGTTCATAATATAGACAATCTTGTTTGTTTTGTTTCTCATTCTTGGGTGAAATTCACACCTGTGCAGAGGGTTAGCACTGGCACAATGTCTGCTTATGGTTCACTTAAACCATGCCATTTCACCACCTAAATCCTACTTAAATCATGAGCAATCCAACTTTGTGAGTTTAAGTGGACTTTTGCTGGCCCCTCTGCATGGGTCTGAATTTCATTCTGTTTAGAATAACATCCTGTGAACTAGCCTGCTTCAGCGCTTCCTTACTGAATGCTGGTTTTCTTCCTTTATGTATGCACATGATTTATGTTAACGGAGACAGACAAGTGCTAGTCAAGGTCACTTTTTTTAAGACACAAGTTTAAACAATTGAACAGATTTAAGGAGGAAAAAAGTCTGATACACCCAACCTTTGACAATCTGGCCAATAGATATATCCCTTTGTTGAAAAAATAATGTTTTTATGTTGACAACTCTTTTACACTTAAATTTACTGATTTCTTTTTATCCGTGTGTCAGTTTCTCAGAGGCTCTTCTGTTTGGGTACAGCCGTTGGCTGGAGGCAAGCTGCAAAACCACTGACCACTTCCAAAAAACAGAGTCTCTCAAATGACAGTTGTTTAACCAAACAGTGTATGTACTACTCACAGCCACTCTCATTACCTTTCCACTAATTGGCAACCATAGGCTTACCACTTCCTCCCAAAATTAACATCAATGCAAACAACATTTTCACAGTTCCAGTCCTAACTAACTATACTGAAGCTGCAGACTCTTACGAGCTTCCTGCTTATACCCCAGTTAAATGATCTACCAATGTGATTTCTAAAGATCTGTCAAGTAACTTTTATTTCTAAATATGTATGAAAGCGTATATAATTTGTTATCTAATCCCGGGGGCAGGGAGACTCCACATGCGCAGGTGCACAAACACACTATATCATCTTCTCATATAAATAGTCATTAACTGACAGAAAAAAACAACTTGTCTTTAGTTGCCTGCCAACTAACCTGCCAACAGGTTTGCTAAAATGAACAGTATCAGAGTAATGCTGCAATGACCCAGAATTGCTTTCTGTGAGAGGAATGAGGGTAGATACTTGTGGTACATTCATTCATACTGCCTCTCCATAGGAAATCCTGAGCTTACCAACAGATTGTTCTGCAGCTTAAGTTCTAAACACCACTGATTTAACAAATACCAGCTCAATTTTATTTTTTTTTAGACCTCCAATAAACACCAAGAGTTTTAACATTCCAGATTGGAGTCTTTGAAGATGATGGCAAATCTGTTCATTGCTCCCTCAACAGTTTCAGATAAAATTTCTTTTGTGGGTGAAAGGAAAGACTGTTCATTCCCTTAAAGGCAACCCATGCTAGATTCAGAACCAAGCTATCTACAGCCACTGGGGTTTGGTCTATGCTTGAAATGTATTCCATTACAACTATGTTGGTCAGGAGTGTGAAAAAACACACCTCTGACTGACATAACTATGCCAACAAAACTCCCAGCATAGAAGACACAGCTATGCCAACAGAAGAGTGTTTCCATCAGCATAGCTAATGTGTATAGAGTGCAAAATATAGTTTAGACATGCATAGAACACTATAGTTTTTTTTTAAAAACAGCTGCTGTTACATGGATAAAGGCTACACTATATCAATGGAAAATTCCACAAATCAGTTGATTCAGTGGCAAAATAGAAATGCAGAACTGAGACGAAAGCCACATTGGGAAAAAAGGATTTCAAACATTTAGGCCAAAAGATAGGCATTGTTATATGCATTAAAAGGATGGCAGTTCTGATTTCAAGAAAGGGAGCTAGTAAATTCAATATATATAACTATAAATATTGTTCGTAAAGCATAATCATTAGCCATAAAGTGAATTTATAGAATCATAGGGTTAGAAGTGACCACAAGGGTCATTGAGGTCCCGAGAAGGAACAGGATCTCTAACAGGGATACATATTTGATAACCCTTTTATAAATGTTGTAACTGAACAGTGAACAAACAGCAATCTCCCATCAACTAGAGTGTAATACACGGAAATGGTTCCCCTTTAACAATGAGTTTGATAACTCCTGGTTCTTTAAGTACATTAGGTATTTCAGAACACAAGGAATGGAAGCTGATACAGGAGAATCGGATCATCCCTTCATCCAAGTCAGAAATCCGACCACTTTCAACAGTAACAGTTCCTAATAAATTGTTTTGGTGAGTTAATTAGCATGTCCTGCACTGATGAAGAACATAACTACTCAACAGCAGATAGAATCGGTCTCGAATCGCCCACGCCATCGGGTGAAGAAATTATGGGTCCAGCTAAAAGTTCCTCCTGAGGGGAGGAGCTTTGGGGACAGGGGAGACACATGAAGACTCTGCTGGACAGTTGAAAGAGATCAGTAAACCGCTGCTGATGTGGCCAAGCCTGTGCAATGAATATCATCACTGCCCTGTCCTGACAAATGTTCATTCTGGATCATAGAATCATAGGGTTAGAATGGACCACAAGGGTCACTAGTTTAACCCACTACCAAGATGTAGGAGTTGTTATGTCTAAATCATCCAAGACTGATGGCTATCCAGCCTCCTTTTGAAAACCTTCAGTGAAGACGCTTCCACAACCTCCCTAGGCAATCCCCTAATATGGAGACAATCTGTTCCATTGTCCCACTCTTCTTGCAGTTAGGAAGTTTTTCCTGAGATTTAATATAAGTCTGCTATGCTGTAGTTTGAACCAGTGGCGTAGCCAGGTTTAGAGCACAGGGGGAGCGGCGGCGCTATAAAAAGGCGCCGCTCCCCCTGTACTCACCCCGGCAGCGCTTTAAAGGGCCCAGGGCTCCAGCCGCTGCGGAGCCCCCGGGCCTTTTAAATCCCTGCCCAAGCCCGGCTCCGGCAGCGGGGCTGAGGCGGGGGGGCACTTTAAAAGGCCCGCAGCTCCCCGCAGCAGCAGGAGCCGCGGGCCTTTTAAAGCGCCCCCAGCACGGGTCCGGCAGCGGGGCTGGGGGGGGGCGCTTTAAAGGGCCGATGGCTCCCACAGCAGCAGGAGCCGCCAGCCTTTTAAAGCGCCCCCCCCCCCAGCCCGGGTCCGGCAGCGGGGCTGGGGGGGGGCGCTTTAAAGGGCCGGCAGCTCCCCGCAGCGGCAGGAGCCGCGGGCCTTTTAAAGTGCCCCCAACCCCGGCTCCCGCAGCGGGGCTCCAGCGGTGCCTTAGCGCCGCTTCTCCTCACAGGGGGAGCGGCCGCTCCTCCTGATCCCCCCCTGGCTACGCTACTGGTTTGAACCCATTGCCTCTTGTCCTGCCCTCTGTGGCAAAAGAGAACAACTTTTCTCCATCTTTTTATAGCAGCCTTTCAAGTATCTGCTATCACATCCCACCATAATCTCTTCTTTTCCAAACTAAACATATAGTTATTTCAGCCTTTGCTCATATGGCTTGTATTCCATCATCTTTGTCACTCATCTCTGGATCCTTTCCAGTTTCTCTGCATCATTTCTATACATTGGTAACCAAAACTGGACACAATACTCCAGCTGAGGCATAACCAGCACCGAATATAGTGGTGATATCAACTCCCGTGACTTGCATGCTATGCCTCTGTTAATGCAACCTAAAATTGCATTTGCTTTTTTTTTGCAACAGCATCACATTTCTGACTCATATTGAGGTTGTGATCCACCACAGCTCCCAGATCCTTGTCAGCAGTGCTTTTGCCAAGCCATTTTTTCCCCATTCTGTATTTGTGCATTTGATTTTTTTCCCGTGTGTAGCATCTTACATTTGTCTTTGTCGAATTTCATTTTGTTTTTTATAGCCCAGTTCTTCAATTTATCACAATCCCTCAGAATTTTAGTTCTATCCTCCAATGTATTCGCCATCCCCCTAGCTTTGTCTCATCTGCAAATTTGAACAGTATGCTCTGTATACCTACATCCAGGTCATTAATAAAGATGTTAAACAACACTGGACCCAGTCTGGGTTTGGATCCAAGATAGATTGAACTGAGGATAACAGGGCTATTTGTGGAGACCCTGTAGGGGTCCTATGAGGAGGGAGCATAGAAGGATCTCCAAAAGGGTCCCCGCACTGTCTAGCCTCTTCTTCCTGACTGAGGATAAAGAAAAGGATCTCGGAGTTGGGGAAGCAGGCCTCTTCTTAGAACCCTTGCATTTCACACTCAGATCTGACAGGTGAAGCAGTGTCAAGAGGAGAACTTGGGCTGCCACAGTGAGTTCTGAAAACAAGGAAGTAGCTGGAACTAATATAGGAGCCAAATCAGGAACCAATGATGGATCAGAAGATTGAGACAATATTGGATCCAACACTATATTTAAATCTATCTCCCTTGCTACTGATGATGAGGGCAGAACCAGTCTGTGTTTCTGTGCCACAGAACCATTGCCCAAATGAGATGGACCTGATAGTTCTGATGCACAGGAACTGGCTCTGCTAACAATAGCCGCTTTGTCCTTATGCCTCTTTCTCTTCAGGTCCCCAATGGTTAGCACCAAAGGCAATGATGACCCCAGTCCTGAGGCACCAATGAAATCCATATTCCTAAATCTAGGAATGACATCCTCCAGGCAGCGTGACCTTGCATGCACCACATGTGCAAGTTCATGGCACATGGAGGACAACAGCGTACAAGGTGATGCTGCATGGTGGGCACCATTTTGTAGAGCAAAATAGCATTCTCTATCTGAGAAGAAGTAGCTTCTTCTTCGGGGAAACCAAAGAGGTTCTTATCTGTTCGTGGCACATGGTTGGAAAGAACTGCGGTGGTGAGGGTACTTCGCCCCCTTTATAACCTCACCCTCATTGTGTGATGACACTGAGGGAGGGAGAGCACAGGAATGTTCTAGCTGACACTACTAGAAGAAGGTTCTACCACAAGGTGGTATAGTACCTTATGTGGGAATATGCAGAGCCACCAGAAGAACAACTAAATCTTCAGGTGGATCAGTATAATGTTAGACAACCTTGCAAGTCTAATTTATTTCAATGGGATTTGTGGGCACTGAAAGTCAGGCAACCTTCTTTGAGGTGCCTAAAAATAGATTAAGGAGCCTAGCCTAAGGTATTCCACTTTGGAAATTTAGTCTTAGATAATGAACTCCAAAATTATTCAATATGGCTATTGCTATGTTAATAGATGAAATATCTACATCTAAAGAACTTTCAATTCAAATTTGAAATGGGGGAAATCATTTTGCATATTTTCTAACCTTCTCTAACATTCTGTGTTTGAAAGCTTGACTAGCAGAAATTATTGGGTTCATATCCCCCCATAACTCAGTTTCCCCCATAGACTAAAACCCTTTTTTCCTGATCAGCTTTAAGCCTAGAGTCCTCCAGTTTGACTGCTTCAAAGGGCATTGTTCTTCATACATTAAAAAGATATTTCAGGTGGTTTGGCCCACAGTATCTTTTAGTCCAGGAGTTCTCAACCTTTTTCTTTCTGAGCCCCCACCAACATCCTCTAAAAACTCCATGGCCCAGCTGTGCCAGAACAGCTGTTTTTCTGCATATAAAAGCCAGGGCTTAGGGAGCACCACAAAGCTAAACTTCTCAGGCTTCGGCTTCAGCCCCGGATGGTGGGGCTCAGGGCCCCAGGCTGCAGTGTCACATGATAGGGCTTTGGCTTTCTGCTCTGGGCCCTAGTAAGTCTAACACCGGCCATGGTTGGCAGACCCCCTGAAACCTGCTCACAGCCCACCCCAGGGGGCCGTGGATCCTAGCTGAGAACCACTGTTTTAGCCTGTGAGTGTTACTTTAAGATACCTTTCAAAGGGTTCCAAGCTTCAGTCTCACTTCCAAGCTAACTCACTATTCTCTTAAAAAAAAGAAAAAAAAACACTATAAAAAAGGACAAGGTTCAGGAAGACAGCATCTCCCTGTTAACATACTTTAGCAATGAACATTTTCTATGCAAACCACTGTTTTGGTTTTGTGGGATTTAATTTCAGCTAAGGAAAACCAAGTGCAGATGTGTGTGTTTGGTTTTTTATTTCTTTATTTTTTTAAAAAAGCAAGGGTTGCATTGTAGTGATGGGAAGAAGCAAAGTAACAACTTTTAAATAAACCATTTCCCACCAGTAGTATCAGCCACCATGCTACTGCAATGGTTGTGAAATATGTTATTTGACCAAAATAAAAATCTGTTACATCAGTATCTATATGAACAAAGTAGAAGAAAATCAAGCACTGTGACAGGTGATCAGTGACTTCTATATAGTGTACTATAATTCTAAATAAATACAGCTGCTGGCTCCTTTAGATATTGAAAATGTAATCAGCAATGAAGCTAATTTGTGTTCCACCAAGGCTCTTACAGTAACTGATTACTTACAGATGCCAAGACTCCAAGAGAAATTTTTGCCACCTGTTTTCAATTTCAGGATTGGCAGTCTTGCACTTCCAAGATTCCTGGCCTATCGTCAGGCTATGCCATCTGCTGCTGTATTTTCCATGCTCAATCAATAGTTTTCACAAGACATCCACCAGAATGAATGAGATTTCCTTCCCAACATACGGACACACATAAAAATGACACCCTAGAAAAAATCTTCTCCGCAGCAAAGAATAGTTGTAGATGAAATGACCAAACTCTGATTAAGGCCTATTTACATATCAAACTAGCCAGCGTTCATGATTTCTTATCTAAATATTGATGTTAACAAGCCAGTTACTTTTACTGGATTTGGACACAAATTATCCATTATCTAGTTTAACTACTGTAATTTCTGTATTTACATAACCAGAGTACTTCAGTTCAGCATATTCAGTTCATGCAAACAGCACTGTCACATGAAAATTTGTATGCAAGTAAGTATAACAGTTTAGTAAATCCATCTGAAAAAGGGTAATAAAACATATATTAGAAAATAAACAGATTATGGTGGTGATGAGGCAACAAACATAGATCAAAGTTTGGTCAATTTTTTCCACTAGCCTACAAAATATATGTGGGTAAAATGTCTTCTGCAATCCTCTTCTATGTTCAGTGTGAAACTTACTAAGTTTGGTTTTATTCCAAAATACACCAACAGTTTTATCTGAACCATGACAGAGCACATATCTCAAATTACAAATCAGTTCAGACATTTATTTTTGTGGTAGTCATTATTATATGGTATCCCTCAAACTAAGTAGCCAACTATGGAAAATATCAGGTTAATTATCAAGTCCATAGGGGAAGGTATAGTAAACTGATATCACATTTGGTCCTTAATTATACATACTAAAGAAAAGAACTGTTTTCACTACATAAAACACAGCTGATATCCAGTTCTGCCCTCCATGGCCCATGCACTTAAGCGCTGTCTTTTGAATTGCAGTCCATTTAGATCGTAAAACTTCTGAGGCAGGGACGGACTACTACTCGGTTCCTGGCACAATGGGGCCCCACTCCTTTCTGGCCCTTAGGCGATGCCATAATAACTACGTTTTCATAAAATTCAGATTGCTACCATTATTCAAAAATATTATTATAGTTATAATTACTTTTTTCAGTAAATGAAACAAAGTGCCTTATATACCCTAAAGAAAGGGTAAAAGGGGGAGAAAGGAAGCACTTAAACAAAAAATAAATCTGATTTTATAGTCTACACCCCCATCCCACGCTTTCACATGCCATTGCCCACAGTAGGAATTAAGGAGACACCATTAGTCTTCCCAACTCACCACCCACTGGGTTAGCAATTATTCCATTGCATACAGCAATCCTAACAGTACGGGTCACTTGAAATTCTTCCTTCCTCTCCAAAGGAAACCACCGTGAGGACCAAATTCTGACTTCCAATGCATTATAGAAGCAGGAGACGACGCAACACTGAAAGCGATTCTCCAATCAGCCATAGTTCTCCTGAGAACTCTTCAGGCTGCTGTTATGGCTCTCATACTGATGCTGATAGAAACAGAATCCTTGTTTCCCCATAATGATCCGATTCCCCTTCTGTCACAATTATATCATCTCTGCTATAGTTCAGTCTCTATATGAAAAATGTTCTGGCATCAGTGTGAAACCATCAGAGTTTAAACCTTCTACTTACAGTACTCTGTCAAGCTGAAGTTAGAGAGGATACTGGTTCATTCACTGGGGCTGATCCTGACCTCAGTAACACTGTGGTAAAACTAGAATATATCTATTGACTTTAATGGAGTTTTTCCAGTTGTACACCAGTGTATCTGAGGTCAGAATCCAAATCAAAATGCTCACTAAAAGCTGCAAGTGTAATGAAAAACCTAACAGAAGCTACCCACATCCGTTGAGGGATGCATGAATATAATAAACCCTTAGGAAGTGGAGCTGAGAGGCAGATGATATAAGCCTCGGTACCTCTGTGAATATAATACAGAAGGGAGAAATTTCCCCTTACTGTAATATACAGCACTGAGTTCATATAAACACCAACTAGCACACCTTAGGCATTGTATCAACATACATATGACATATAATGGGAGCAGTAGCTTGTTTTTCACCAGAAAGATCAGAAGAACAGCAGCTGTTTATTGCTTCAGTACAGTGATTACAATGTTAGCCAATGTTTCCAGTAAAGTATGCTTCCATCCATGCCATTTCTAATAATCTAATAATGATGACATTCTTTTTCCTTCATTTGTTCGTCGGAAAGTTAGCTGTCCAAAATACCACAAAAGTTACTCTCAGTGAAAGGCGAAAAGATCACATGCTTTGCTTTTCAGATTCAATTAGCTACAATTAATTTACACAGTTTTCCAAAAAGATACTCCATTTCCCAGTCAGCAGTGTAATTTTGATCTGGAATAAAAATAAGGACATTTCTGAAGACCAAACATTTTAACTAGAAACAGCGGACCTGGCAGAAAAAAAATCCTCCCCTTCAGTTTGTTTCTTTGGTGATTTGGCTAACAAACAAACAAAAAAACAAAACAAAAAAAGAGAAAAGAAAAGAAACCACCACCAAGAAACAAAAAACCCTGATTTGCTGACAACTAAGCTGTAGATTAAAGAAAGACATCTGCAAAGATTTAGGGCCTGATCCAACATTTAGACTCCACTGACTTCAATGGGATTTGGATCAGGCCTTTAATAAGTAATATCCTACTCCTAAATTGAGGTCTGCTAATGTGCCCCCCCATGCCCTTAGAGCCCCATCACTTTCATGGATTCATAGATTCCAAGGCCAGAATGTACTGGTGTGATCACCTAATCAGCCCTGCTCTACAAAATAGGCATATCTTTTGAAAAAACATCTAACCTTGATTTAAAAATTGCCAGCGATAGAAAATCCATCACAACCCTTGGTAATTTGTTCCAATGGTTAATGACTCTCACATTTAAAATTACACTTTATTTCTAAGTCTGAATTTCTCTAGCTTCAACTTCTAGCCATCAGATCATGGCTTTCTCTGCTATCCTGAAGAATCCACCATCAACTATCTGTTCTCCATGTACGGACTTACAGATTAGCCCTCAACCTTCTCTTTGTTAAGCTAAATAGACTGAGCTGCCTGAGTCCATCACTATAAGGCATGTTTAATCCTTTAATCATTCTCAAGGCTCTTCTCTGAATCCCCTCTAATTTTTCAGCATCCTTTTTGAGATGGAATCCTTCTTTTAATGTGATTCTGCACAGGAGCAGGGATATACACTGGTGAATCACAATGCAGGACCAGGGTTCCCATTATTAGGCTAGACATTTTCAACATAAATTACAGCATGGATGTGCTACCATATCATATCAGGCATTTTCTATTTATAGGATTCAACACTACACTGTTTAGATTTCTTGTTAATCTTTTTAAATCAACATGCTAAGCAGAACAAACCCCCACAAATAATTTTGTTGGTGGAAAAACTAGAATGAAAACCACATATCATGACATACCCGCATTTTTCCCATATATCAGGGGATTTGGGGGTGAAAATTATAGATGAATATATTTTTCTCAAAGATGTGAAATTTAAGCACCTTACTGACAGTTATACTTTCAGTTTAAAAACACAAGTAAAATGGAACTACCTCAGCGCCTCAACGTGGTGCAGCGGTGACCCTGGCCGTCTGACAGCTATGGTTGCGGGGCGTATGCCCTGGTAGGTTTTACCATGCTACAGAGGTGTCGGACTATCCAATCCAGGGAGGACGGTTGCTCTCTCAGAGGAAAGAGCGCTTTTCCTTCTCCTTAGAGGTTGAAGGCTAGCTAAGCTTGAGGAGGTACGCATGCCTGCCCACCTAGCCAGTGGGATGGCTTGAAGTTAATGGCTAAAACAACACGAGTAAATGCACGTTCTATGGTGGCGGAGCGGAAATTGAGTGACAAGAGGTTGCTAAAAATGTCAGGTGCTAGGCCAACATGGAAAAGGACAATCCTCGCTGTGTGTACTTACAATTGTAGGTCACTGGCAAAGGAGGAAACTTTGAACCATCTGATGGAGGAGAAGAAAAGGATAAAATGCGATATTCTCGGTGTCTGCGAAACCCGACGAAAGAAGGAGTTGGAAGTCAACTGGAAGGATGGAAGTGCTGTGAGGCTCGGAAAGGGAAATGGCGCTAGAAACGTTGGAGGAGTTGGATTTATCGTCAATAAAGATTGGTCTTCGAAAGTCATATCATGCCAGCTAACATCATCACGTATCAGTGTGCTGCATCTTCAGATGGAGTCAAAAGCTACCCTCAAGGTCATCCAGGCCTACGCTCCCACAAGTGCAAGTGAGGACGAAGAAGTGGAAGAATTCTACCGAGAGCTTGAAAGAGCTCTCGCGCAAAAGTCCACTTACGCTGTCACGATGGGAGATTTCAATGCCAAGGTCAGGCGAGGGAAAGCTGGCAAAAAGTTCATAGGGAGATACGGCAGCGGCGAAAGGAATGAAAGAGGAGAGAGGCTGGTAGCGATGGCAGAAATGAAAGAACTGTACGTGGCAAACACCTGGTACAAAAAGAAGATCTCAAGAAGGTGGACATGGATCGCACCAAACGCGAAGAGTAAGAATGAAAACGACTATATTTTAGTCAATAAAAGGCGCATCGTTCAAGACGTCTCAGTGGTGCAGCCATTCAACACCGGCAGTGACCATCGCCTGCGTAGAGCGAAGTTGATTTTCGACGAAGCGGTGGAAAAGAAGGCATTACAGATGGCAAACAGGAAACAGCAGCCGAAGACATTCGATGATGCAAAGCTGAAAAAAGCGATTTCTGGGTTTGACTGGAGCCAGATGGAAAAGTGTGATGAGGACTATAGTATCTTTGCTGACAAGTTGAGATGTTGCATAAAAGCAGCTGAAATTAAAAAGCTGAAGAAGGCGAAGGGAAGAATCTCGATTGAAACGAAAAGCTTGTTGGAGAAGCGGAGAAACATGAAAAGGAGCTCGGATAACAACCTCGAGCACTCCATTCTGTGCAAGCTTATACGGCGAAAACTGAAGGATGACTTCGAGAATTTCTGGAAAGAAAAGCTCCTTAAAACTGCTGAATCACACAAGAGCCTCAGGACATGCAAGCGGGAATTGACACAGTATAGATTGAGCGTAACAGCATTGAAGAACAAGGATGGAGAGACAGTAATCGACAGAGCAGGGATGGAGGAGGTCTGCAAGGACTTCTATACAGAACTGTTCAAATCAAGAATCAACGTCCCCCTCCCAACCCTTGAAGAGTCAGAAGAACGCATCCCCCCAATAATTGTCAGCGAAGTCCGAAGCGCACTACACCAGATGAAGAAGGGAAAAGCTCCAAGCAAAGATGGAATAACGTCAGAAATGATTTCTGCAGGAGGCAAAAAACTTTGGAAGGCCCTCGCTTTAAGATTCAGTCGATATCTTGAAGAAGGAAAAATACCATCAAGCTGGAAGGAGTCAAATACCATCTTGCTGCACAAGAAGGGTGATCGAGGAAATCTTAAGAACTACCACCCTATATGCCTGCTCTCTCACATCTACAAGCTCTTCACAAAGGTAATAACGAATCGACTTTCACAGAGTCTGGATGAACAGCAGCCGAGAGAGCAGGCAAGGTTTCGAAGAAATTTCAGTACAATCCACCATATATTTACCCTTAGCCAGCTCCTAGAAAGAGCGAGGGAATACAAACTCCCGCTGTGCATTGCTTTTGTCGACTATGAAAAGGCCTTCGATAGCGTTGAGTTTAACGCAATATTAAAGGCGCTCGCAGAGCAGGGCATTAACACGCAGTACATTAGTTTGTTGAAGGAAGCGAATACTGGATGCACAACAGACATTACTCTCCTTGAAACTCCCCTCCGCATCCCAATCGAGAAAGGCGTAAAGCAAGGAGATACAATTTCAACGAAACTATTCACCGCCTACCTCGAAATGGTTATGAACAAGATCAATTGGAGGAGTGGTGTCAACATAAACAGAGAGAGATTATCTCATCTCAGATTTGCAGACGACATTGTACTAATTGCCGAAAGCACCAACCAACTGCAGAGCATGCTACGAAGACTCGACAAGAAAAGTAGTCAGGTCGGCCTGAAAATGAACCGCTGCAAAACGAAATATATGTGATCAGACGTCTTACGAAAAGCCCGAATAACGATAACAGGAGAAGACATCGAAGAAGTGGAACGGTACATATATTTGGGCCAAGAAGTTAATATGCGCCAAGACTTGAACGGAGAACTCTCGCGAAGGATTCGGGCAGGATGGTGTGCGTTTAATTCCATCAAGGACGTCCTCAAAGGAAAAACTGACAAGACCACACGTAAAAATATTTTCAATTCAGCAGTGCTGCCAGCCATGCTGTATGGCAGTGAAACGTGGGCACTGATGAAGAGAGAAGAGCAACGGCTGTTGGTAGCTGAAAGGGCAATGGAACGAGCTATGTTGGGAATCTCCCTTCTGGATTGTATACCAAATGAAATCATCAGAGAACGCAGCGGTGTGAAAGATATTGTTGTGGAAAGCAGACATAACAAGATGCGATGGGCGGGCCACACAGCATGGCTCATGGATAACAGGTGGACCGCAATCATTGCTGAACGGTACCCGCGAGAACAGAAAAGACCCCCCGGTCGGCCTCCAAGAAGATGGGAAGATGACATCGTTAAACGTTTCGGACGAACGTGGAGAAGAAAGGCAAGAGTGCGAGAAGAATGGCAGACGTGTTGTGATCGGCGCAGTCTTAACAACAGCTGAAGTCCGATCGATCGAGGTGATCCGGTGAAAATGGAACTGTGCCTCCATTCAGTAGCGTAGCCGGGGGGGGGACAGGGGGAGCAGCCGCTCCCCCTTGAGCAGAAGCGGTGCCTTTTTTTAGCAGCACTAAAAAAAGGCACCGCTTCTTTTTAAGCGCCGCTTCTTACACTCACCCGGCGGCGCTCCGGGGCGGGGCCCCGCAACGTCACCCGGCGTCGGGGGCGGGGCCCCGCAACGTCACCCGGCGTCGGGGGTGGGGCCCCTCAACATCACCCGGCGTCGGGGGCGGGGCCCCGCAACGTCACCCGGGGGCGGGGCCCCGCAACGTCACCCGGGGGCGGGGCCCCGCAACGTCACCCGGCGTCAGCCCCCACCGGTGCCACCGGAAGCTGGCGCCTGTGCAGGGGGAGGCGCCTTTTTATAGGGCCGCTCCCCCTGCGCTCCGGACCTGGCTGCACTACTGCCTCCATTCCAGGGGATTAGACAGAAATACCACCCAGGAGTTGCAACTTCTCTGAGAAGTAGATCTCCTGCAGGAGAAACAATCAAGTCAAGGAACCCAGTTACACCACAGTTAAAACAGGATTTCATCTTATAGTATAGACAAAATCTTTTCTATCTGCCCAGTCATTGTAAAGTCTTCAGTCATCCAAAGTTTTAGCACAGTTTGGAGCATTGGAACAACACCCTTAGGGTCCCATTTATACTACAAGATGGAGCCGTATTTTAACCAGGTTGGGAAAACTGTATTGTAATCCTGACTCTCAACACTCCCGAATCTGCAGTTTAGATGGGCTGGTGGTTTTGTAGGGTAAAGTGATCCCATTAGCCACCTTCTGAAAAAAAAAACGGAAATAATTGTATTTTACTATTGTTCCACCACTGAGCAAAGATTTCCCATACCCATGCTGTTTTAAAGAGACAATGTCAGGTGCTCCATTCCTTGCCTTCTAGGAAAATAAAGGTTTTATAATCCCTAGTATTAAATTAAATGTCAATGATTATTTTAATTTCAGTGCAAGCAGTTAGGATTTAAACATTCCTTTACTGTGTTTGCAACCCAGACATTGCAGCATTGTATTCATATGAACCAGATACTGGAATGGACTAAAACACAAGTGCAGATGACTTGTTTATTTTTATTGCCCAAGCTGAGTGAAATGCAAAAAGGAAAAGAGTGTAAATAGAGAAATGCAAGTTAGAAAGTCATCCAGCTTTAAAGTATTATGTCACTGCTGGACATAGAAATATATCTTTTGACAAACATTTAAACATCTGATAGTCTCTCTTAAAAAAGGTCTAATAGAATGTTGCCTACATAGTAGCACGCTGAAAACAGTAAACAGAAAGTCTAAGATGGAAGTGCTAAGTCACAAAAATATGAACTAATCTTGTTGGCATCTTCATAATGCACAGTCGGCTATATGTTGAGTAAGTGTTAATGATGTCATTTGTGCCTGAGAAGCCCGCCTGAGGACAGTACCAGTGACCAGGAGAGGAGACCTAGACTGAGCAGTTCCATGGGCACCACATCTTCAGAGAGCTCAAATGCAAGCAGTGCTGGATGACGTTTAAATTCAAACACAAACTGTTTTCACTCTACTTTTTAGACAGTGATAGCCACGAAAATGTTCTTTTTAACATTAGATTTGTGTAAATAAATAATTTTTAAAACACTACATCTAAATTGAATCTAGCTGACAGTGAAGCTTTAAATTAACAAAAGAAGTGTTAAACTGTGCACTACTAAAAGCTAACCAATACAGATGTAACATGATAGCACAATAAATGAAGAGCTTTTAGTGGCGAGCTCTTGGCTGTATAATAGGGAACTCTGAATAGTTTTGTTCTACACAAAGCTCCTTTTTCATTGGGTTGCTTTAATTATACTCTTAAGTGCACTTATTTCCTTGCAAAGGTGAAGGATTACAGTGCTTTTATGTATACAGCATTCTGGAGGCAAGTTATCATTTCACATATAACAGGTCATGGTTATGTCAATGTTTACCTACATTGTTATCCGAAAATGTAACTTGTTTTTTGATTTTCACGCATTTTCAAATATTTTGCCCCCAATTTGGCAAAGCAATTAGTCCACATTAGTGCAGACAGATGCCTGTTCACGTAGCTCAAGAAGGCACTAGAAAAAACTTCCAGTCTACTATTCAACAGATTAGCCCCGTTTTGGAAAATGTTTCAAAACAATCTGCTTCAGCACTCAACACTTGTATGCTAGGTGAAGCAAACTGTATAATAAACCACATTATGAACTCAAATGTGCATTCAATGTAAATTGGCCATGTGAATTCAACAATGTCAACCAATAAAAGTAATAGACACAGGTACATATGTACTCAGCACACTACATTACAAAAATATGAAGACAGACCTGGCGCACAGAAGTGGAGGGTAAAATTCACCCCCTCAAAAGAGCATCAGCACAAGATTTATGGCCCCATTTAAATTCCATTTTGAGAGCATAAATGAGACTTTAAATGGTGTATAAGCTCTCCCATCATAGTCTAAGGGCTCAACTCTACTCTACATTGAAGTCAGACCATTAGACAGCCCAATAACACAGCATG
Organism: Macrochelys suwanniensis; assembly: GCA_033296515.1. Lineage (NCBI taxonomy): Eukaryota > Metazoa > Chordata > Testudines > Chelydridae > Macrochelys > Macrochelys suwanniensis. The sequence goes on from CM065776.1 coordinate 37,602,330, forward strand.
GACCCAGAGGATGGTACGGAGTTAGTATGTTTTTTCTGTATTCAGAAAAGCTGATGGGCCATCACTAAGGCTGCGAATCTGTCACAGAAGTCACAGATTCCGTGATTTTCTGGGACCTCCGTGACTTCTGCAGCGGATGGTGCGGCTGGGGCAGTCTTGGGCCACCACGCACCACTGCCCCCTGCCTCCGCCCTCAGGTGCGACCCCAACAGCTTGCATTGGCCACAGTTCCTGGCCAATGGGAGCTGTGAAGCAGGTGCTCGGGGCGGGGGCAGTCACGGAGCCTCGTCAAGATGCCTCTGGGCTGCCCCCCCACTCCCAGAGCACCCAAATTTTAGTCAGGGGTATATAGTACAAGTCATGGACAGGTCACGGGCCATGAATTTTTGTTTACTGCTCGTGAGCTATCCATGACTTTTACTAAAAAATACCCATTACTAAAACATAGCCTTAGCCATCACCTATCAAGTGGCCAATCTTTGGCAAGAAAGGGGGACAGGGACAAAAAGATCTGCATCTTAGCAAAGAAACAGCATGAGCTCACTTTCTTCCACAAGACCCTTGTCTCTTAGTTCTCAAACAGGGTGACCAGATAGCAAGTGTGAAAAATCAGGCCAGGGGGTAGGGGATAATAGGTGCTTATTATAAGAAAAAGCTCTAAATATCGGGACTGTCCCTATAAAATCAGGACATTTGGTCACCCTAGTTCTCAAATGGAAATGTTTTCCAACTGAAACTACAAAAAGGAGGGGCAAACACCCCAAGACTCCCCTCCTCTCTCTCCCTGCCCATTTCATTCTCTGCACCTGAGAAGACAAAGGAAACGGTCATTAGACACTGAGGGAGGGATTTCACTGACCTGAAAGTTGGATTCATACTGCTGTTGGAAGCATGTGGTGAAAAACTTTTACTTGAATCTAATATAGTTTGTTAAGCAGGGCCCTAGACAGCATTTTTATCTTTATTTTCTTATAACCTTTTCTAACTTTTATGCCTCACTGCTTGTACAGATGCTCCCCGAATAATGGAAATCCGAGTTATGCAAATCCGTGCTTATGGAAAAAGCTCCGTAAGCTAAAAATAGGAGGGGTTGGGGTTTTTTGCTTAATGGTCAGAGATACGTCTCCAACGTACACAAATTCCGAGTTACGCAAGGCTTCCAGAACGGAATATTTGCGTAAGTCGGGGAGCGTCTGTACTCACTTAAAATCTCTCTTTGTAGTTTATACACTGGATTAGATGAAACAATAAAACAAGTGCGTTTAAGTTAACGTCTCTGGGTATCTCTATTTAAAGTGGTAAGGAGTTGTGTATTATTCCCTTCAAGGAATAATGGACTTAATATATTCAAACTATCCAGGAGACGGCTGGGCAGTACAGGATATAGTTTTCTGGGGGGAAATCTAGGAGTCACCAAGCAGAGGTTGGAGTCACCCAATAGAGGTAACCCAGAATGATAAAAGCCAGACTGTAACCCAAGTGTGTCTGGCAGGTTGCAGTTACACACAGGCACTCAGGATGTGACTTGCATTCTGGAAAGTTATTTGTGAGAGGCCCAAAGGTTGCAGGGCAGGGGTGGCACAGCACATCACTGGTCTAGATTGCACTCTAGTATGTCACACATTTATCAAGAAGAAACACCCCAAGCTGAGTTTTTACACTGAAGAGAGCCAGAGAAAGCCCATTAAGTCCACTGGGGCTTCACTGTTGCCATCCATTTTACGCAGAAATTGCTCAGATACTACAGTGAAGGGCAGCTGTGTAAAATCCTAAAACTGACATAAATCCATCATCCACCCTCTTTCTCCCTTTCTCATCCATAATTGTGGGGTGGAGGCAGCAGCTAGCTGATTAGTGTTTGCTTTCCTGGTGGAAATGCTGAGTCTTTAGCAGGGATCTGAAGCAGCGGAGGGTAGGAGAAGAGGGCATATGGTACATTTTCAGATTTTACATTCAACCTAAATTTTGAGCCCACAGTGGTGGACTTTTAAGTGCTATATAGTATATGTAATATATATATAGTATATGTAATAAAGAAATATACTGGACACACGCTACTACTAAAATTCTCAGGCATCCTTTGAGATCAATGGTGTGCGGCAAGAACATTAACTCATTCTCATGGTACTTAGAAAAGCGGAAAAGAGTAAACTGATCATCAATAATTTAAAGGCAGCTCTTCATTTACAGTGACTCCAGTTTTCAAGCAGGCATGCACCTAAGTGTGTGTACACTTTGGGCATACCCCATTTAAATGTGCAACCTTCCACCCAAAAACATGCATGTTAGTAAACCTGTAAATCCTCAGTATCTGTGCACATATGAACTCCACATGCACTCACACATCAAGGTTTGTGCACACTTGGTAGCAAATGTAGCCAAAAATTTAGGCCAATGTGACTTTTGCCTAAGAGTGGAATCCTGGCACAGCTGAGTACTCCTAAGCGGGCAATACTCATGCTAGGGTGACCAGATGTCCCAATTTTATAGGGACAGTCCGGATTTTGGGGTCTTTTTCTTATATAGGCTCCTATTACCCCCCACCCCCGTCCCGATTTTTCACACTTGCTGTCTGGTCACCCTAACTCATGCAGAACTGGAAGGTAACATAACACAGCTGGGAGATGGACTGCTCTGCTCCAACATACTAGTAAGGCTCTGAATACTCAAACAGTTAATCAATTACCAGGAATTGTGGGGTACTGGAAGGTCACTAATGATGCAATACTTACAGTGATTTTTTACTACTCTTCTATGCCAGTTTTGGGCCATGTGGATTCATGTTGTGCATGGAATACAGTCAAGCCCTTGACCTACTCACTTTCTCTTTTCTGCATTATCTCGTGAAGATCTGCCACAGCAGATTCACATTCATAACACACATAGGCATGCAAAACCATCCTGCATGAATTTCCCACTGTATTCCACATCTGTATCCCAGAAAAGCAGCATTTCTGCCGCTAGTCAACACACCTGTACATACCAGCTCAGGATCGTGAGTTTTTAAAAACAAAGTGAGCAAAACACATTTGAAATGACTCTACAAACCTAACATTTGTATTGCCTTAGGTATTTACTGAAAGCTAATAAACATCATGTTATTATAGCTCATTGTAATAAGGCAGTAAGGCAGGCTTAACATTAATGTTCCTTCCTAGCAAATACTTTACCAATTTGATAGAATATCATCCATAGGAAGCACTGAGCCATTGAATCAAGATTCTATGTCAATGCTGCATAGCTTAGTGTATAAAACAGTACATTTTAGAGATAAAATTCAGGTTAGATCCTCAGGTGAAAGTGAAATTAGATTCCTGACTTCACAAATTAACCTCTTCCAGAAATCCCAGCACAGAATTCAATGGCAACAGCAGTTTTGATTCAGTATTGGCTAGAACTGAGCCACAGAGGTAGAATAACTTAAGGTATTTCTTCACTGTGGAGTTGACCAAGGCTATAGCCCATGTGTTTCCCCTAACTCCTCTTCCATCCACATAAAAACATCTAACCCGGTTTGGGGGTGCTTTAAGTCAAAGCTAGCAGGCACAGCTAAGGGTATACATTTCACTACAGCCCCGCTGGGAAACCTGCCTATTTTCCAGTGGTATTACAATTCCACCTGGGGATTGTACTTTCTTGCCTAACTCCTCCCTTCTTATGCTCTGTGTTTTAACCCCCCATTTGCCTGCTCCATTTCTGCAGCACTTCCATAGTGTTTGACCAGAGATGCCATCCATAAATCCTCCTTCCATGTTGCCAGTCAGTCAGACATTGATGTGTGTGATGTCAGTAAGCCCCACAATTTGTGGAAAATACCCAAAATGACATTTTTATGTATAGTGAACAGAAAAGAAACAAAGAGGCAGAGCAGTCAGTTGGGCGCACTGAGAATCACTTTATGGTTTGCAGACTATTTTCCTCAATGACATCCTTAGTAGAAGTTCTTGCTACCAAATGCTGTTTGCTTTTGCCTTCAGAACTGTCTGCATTAATGAGTAACTACGCTTGGAACTTATTTATATCGAGTATTGTTCTCATGTCACTACCACAGACAGCAGCTCCATGTCTGGGGGTGGGCGGAGAGAGAGAGGACTCTGAGAATGAATTCAAACAGCAGCCCAGTTTAATGGACCCCTAAGAATCCTGGCATATCCCACCAGAAATACACTAGTGCAGCACCACTGCACATGTCTGGCACAGGTAGCGCTTTGCAGTGCAAGGCTCCATCCATGCCAGGCTAGCCCTGAAGTGAAGACAGACCCTTAGTTATTACCTGTAGACAGGATAGTATCGCTGAGTCTGAGTGCCACTCCTTGAGAAGCCATGTAAAGGACTTAGACTTCTGTTATCTGAACCATGCTGGTTCACTGTAAATAACCTCTGAAGAGACTAGACATCCATAACCTTAAATATGCAAAATATCCAGCTAGTACATTTGAAAAACATGACAGCTCAGTGGAACTGCACTATATGAGATAACTGACTCTTCTCTCCACCTCCACATTTCATCTCCCCATATAGCTGCCTTATGAGCATCTGATGACTGTATAAAAATTAACCCCTCCCCTTCCTCAGCCTCCCGTAGTTATATTACATAATGATTTAAACAATTTCTTCCCTCCCAATCATTTGTCTATTGAAACTCTACTGATAAAGATAAGTCACCCCTGAGGGGACTGTTAGAGGGCTTTCCCTTCACCCCGTCCCCTGGTTCTTGTCAAACAGACAGAAAGCAGAAGACTAGAAGTCCAAAGTGCAGGCAATGCAATGTTTATTGGGCCGCAGAGTCTGTTTCCCAGTGTTCCATTCTGAGCTCTCACGCCTCAGGGTGTTTACCCCAGTGTCCTCCTTCCCAGCTCTGACACCGTAGAGCCTTGCCTGTGTCCCCGTTCCCCATTCCCACCTCCTCCTTCTTAGCAGGGACCAGGTCAGGTCAGTGTACAAAGTATTTTGTTGGGTTCTTTCAAAATGTTTAGTGCATCAGAGCTCTGATTCCCTTCCCAACTTATTTGGAAATGGTATTTCCTAAGGTGTGTCATGCAAGATAGAGTCCCACACCAGTTTGAAGGCTAGGTCAAATAGCCAAATCCCACAGGTAAGCAGATAGCACTGTGTTCGATGCTACATAGACTTCTCTGAAGAGCTAGGCACATCACTACCTCCGATTACTGTTGGCTCTAAAGAGAAGCTGCATGGTGAGACTATCCTCCAAATGAATTATTTGACCCTAAACCAGGGACTAACCTGTAACCATTCCACAGCTGAGGGTCAGAATATTGCATCCCAACCAGCACTATCTGGTACACAGCCATTCTGTGGTTAATAGTGCATGACTGCCCACTATGTTGCATTTTGACCCAGTAGAAATTGTGCACTGGATACACCTGGACCTTCTGATATCCCCAAATCCTTTGCTCCAGTGCATGCCAGAGTGGGGGCAAACAGTCCACTCCTTAGCTCTCCTGCACAGCAGAAATACAATGTTTCCACTGCACTTCAGGTTTTAAGATGACATAGCAACCCACTGAGAATTTGTCCAATGTTCTTAGAATGCATGGTTAGAAAATTCTAGCTATATGACTGAGATATTCACATGCAGAGGAGATGCTCAGCAGCTCTAGTGTTATTTAATATACTTTAAATCACAGTCAACAGTATCGCAAATGGAGAAAAGTTTTACTAGAACTGGAAAGAAGGATGGGTAATTTTTTAAATGAGAACTTTTCTGTAGTATGAGATCCAATAATGTGAATTACTGGTAAAAAACTACTTTCCAGTGAAGAAATAATAGCAGCAGCCTGTTGTAATACATCCTACTTCATCTGCCTGCTGAAACACTGGCATATTTGCTATTGAACTTTGAAATCTGGGTAAATCTCCTGGTGAGTCACATACACGAGGAAATGGATTATAGTCATTTGACTTTCTCTTAAAAAAAACTAGGAGAGAAATGCTGTAAAGCTCTCAAGGAAACAAATTTGACAGACTGCTATTCTCTTCTATGTTTTTTGGCATTATGTTCTGCCAAGCCTTGCTTTCAAATCAAGGGTGCCAACTTGTGAAAAAAGGTCATGCTTGTTCTGTTCAAGCTCAAAAACCATAGGAAGGTTTTTCCTCCTAACTACTACAGCGAAGAAAAGTATGGTGTGATACACTGATTCACTCTAAATGCACACTTATCTGCATAACAATGATGGAACTGGGAACAAATTAAGACAGTAACTTACTGACCTTTGTACAGGGCCAGATTCTGCCCCTCCTTACATTGAGAAGTACCTTAAGCAAATCCACTGGAACTGCACCCCCTAGGCTAGTAAGGGCAAAATTAGTTGCTCTTTAGTTATAGCCTTTTCCAGTGCATTCACAATGTATTTCTTACTGCCCTGTTGATATAGAAGTAATATGTTACATAAAAGAGTTTCAAATGTTTGGATAACTTCAAATTAACAACACCTCCATGTTTATTTGTAAAAGCTCTTCTGACTCTGATTAACCTTCCAACTGTCATAGGGGGAAAAACACTTCAGTCCAGTAATAGTCCCTTAATATTAGTACTGTAAAATCAGTAAAGAAATAACTCGACCAGTTCAATTCATGGTTTTGTGTTAATGCACTTCATAATAGCAGAATTATTTTTCCAGTTTCGAGTACATCATAAAATAATTTTATCTTATGACTATGCTTTAATATTTTATTTGCATCCTAACAGTGTTGCTTGCACTGCTGTATATTAGGGCTGCTGCTGTTTCCATTCTAGTCCCCTACCTGTACAAGATCATAACTCAGCCAAATAATGTACTCCTGTCTGAAATGGAGCACAGCAGGGCTCAACCTGACAGCATTTCTTCTATGTTCTTTTTTTTTAAAAAAAAATAAACTAACTTTGCAAACAAGCCATTCACTTCGGTTTGAGTAACAGTAGTGCATGCTAGTGTTATGAAGTCTTTCACTCTAGGAATTAAAAGAAAATTCTCTTTAAATAAAAAATACTTCAGCACCCAAAAGCAAATTTATAAAAGAAATTGTGCAGGTCTGTAATACTGATTAATTTACATAGACCATGGCACCTCCTAGACAAGACACACACAAAAAAGAAGTCTATTGTATCTACAGCAAATGTATTCATTTGAATCAGAACTATTCTGATAAATGGTACTACTGACTGGGACAGTGACTTTTTAAAAAGTTGGTTCCAATATCCTGTATAGTAAAGTAGGTGGGTTTTTTAGGGTGTGGGTGTGTGTGCGCGCACGCACACAGTGTTGATTCCTCAGGATGGAATCCTGTAAACTGCTGTGCACCCTCCTGCAAGGTGCTGAGTGCCTTTAACGTCCAATGAGATCAATGAGAGTTAAAGGCCCTAAAAGCATCTGCAGAATCTCGCCCTTTAAATGATCCAGGGCTAATCAGAAATAGATTAGAATGTTTTAGTCTAGTTTTTGGTAGCAAGAGGCATGAGATATCACAGAGTGTACTCAGTCAATAAGTCTGTCTTCTAATTCATCTCATTGCCCAAAAAATTACCTTGGGAAGTGAGGACTATCCAGTGGGGATATATGACACACTTCTCTAGTCTATAAGTGGCATTTATTACCAGTGAGAATTGCTTTTTCACACATCTCCAGGAAAGTACATGAAACTGCCTTCAATTTGATAGGAATCTTTATGGCTGGTTTCTAATATAATCCAAATCCCTTCAATTTCCTATCAAATATACTGCATAGTCCATTTTTGGCTTTCCCTTCAGAACTGCCACTGGGAGATAGAAAATGGCCGGAAAGCTTTTAAAACAAGAAAATGGTAACAGTTAATAGCAAGCTACTTTAAAAGGTGCAAAGACTCAGTTATATCAACCCTGGTAAATGATAATCTCAATGAGCAATGCATGACAAAAGTCTGTCTCGTCTAGAAAAAAGCACAAATCACCTTTATTACTGCCTTCTCTTCCAAGTAAACAAGCCATTGGAATAATTCATTCTCCAAGGACCGTTTTGTAGGATTTAATACATCTAAAAGAGTAAGGCATTACTTTTTCTACTTAAAGAAATTCCTCAAATGGCTGGAATGAGGCCAGGGAAGCAAAAATATGAACTGTGCTTGGTGTGTTCAAAAGCATTACAAATTCAGCAAAGCCGATAGGAAACTAGCAACACAGGCAGGTTTGTCTTCTCTACTATTTCACAAACAAAACATAGTGATCTTGTTTTTGGATGGATCCTGAGCGCTGGGATAAAACTATTAAACAAATCTAATACCTATTAAAAACAATAAATTTTAATATTTATGAATAGGCTTGTCTAATTGATCTTTATATGTTAAACAGCTATGAGCAGGAAAATGATGGGCGTATCTTATTTTGTCAAGTCTCTCTGTGCAAAAGGCTACAAAGGAACATCACCACCTTCCTTACACAGCATATTCAGTTAAGCCACAGTATACCTGATACTGTGTGTCATGGTTACAGGATGAGATGAGTTTTAGATCCTTTTTTTTGGTCCCTCTCAAGTGCACCCCTCAAGTGATAACGTTTCCTTTGAATCTCCTAAGGGTGGACTGGATCTCTGGGTGGCAGTCCCCCTATTTCAGAACCATGTTATCAATACAAGCCCAACTGTACTTGGCAACTGAAAGAAAACTTCTGTCTAGGTCTCTGACCAGTGGCTGATTAAAGTGGCTCAAAACAGTTTTATGTAAACAAATGTATTTAACCCATAAATGTTTAACATGTTTTTGTAATAGGGAAAATGTGGTAGAACTTGCTAAGAGCGACCACTTATGAGAGTTAACAAAAGTGGTCACTTGTAAGAGGTGGTCCCTCTTCAAAAGTTTGCACACTGGAGAGTGGAGGCTGCTGGCAGGGTGCCCAGCTCTGAAGGCAGCGTAATCACCAGTAGCAGTGCAGAAGTGAGGGTGGCATCGTATGGTACACTAGACCCCCTATTGATAAGCGAATATCGGTTTCTCCTACAGGTTTGTTTTTATGGATGGGAGTAAGCAAATGTGTTTGCTGGTCACAGTAGCACAACCAGGTCCAGAGCGCAGGGGGAGCGGCACTATAAAAAGGCGCCTCCCCCTGTACTCACCCGGCGGCGCTCCAGGTCTTCGGCACCACTTCAGCGGCGGGTCCTCACTCACTCTGGGTCTTCGGTGGTACCCGCCGCCGAAATGCCGCTGAAGACCCGGAGCGCCGCTGGGTGAGTGCAAGAAGCAGCGCTTAAAAAGAAGCGGCGCCTTTTTTTAGCACTGCTAAAAAAAGATGCCGCTTCCTTTTTAAGGCGCCGCTTCTGCTCACAGGGGGAGCAGCCGCTCCCCCTGCTCCCCCCCTGGCTACGCTACTGGCTGGTCACAGATGACAGATCATCACTCTTCAGAGTTAAATTATAGGGGAAATCATCCCATGGCCTCTGCAAATAGACGCTTGTGGTCTCTCTTCAAAGGTGATCGCTAAGGCAGATTTTACTGTATGTGGCGTCAAATAAGGAAAAAATATAGAAAACAATTTTTATAAACCACTACTAATTAATTAGGGTAATGGATTCTGGAAACATGTCACAGATAACTTCCCTCCCCCGCAAGCGATAAAACAACATGAAACAATAGAAACCATTAACTGCCAGCAATGACCACTCCATGACCAAATATTAATGCTGTGCTCAATTATTACGCTGATAAAAAGAATTCCTATCTCTTCTGACAGGGCTTAAAAATGTGTGAAAGTGCGTAGATGTGGCAAATCCTTGAAAGTCCATGCACTCTCTCTTTTTTGATGGAAAAAAACGCAGATGTGTTGTGCAGCCTTTGCAATATAATGGTTGATATAACATTTATACTGTGCAAATTTAGAATGGCCCTGACCCTTTTTTATGAGTACTATGAACTGTGGGCACAGGTTTAAGTAGTTATTTGCCCAACTACTTTATTACAGGAACAAATCTGATAGCTACACATCAAACTAAAGTTGAGTGAATCATGAAAAAAAAGTTCTATGAATATTTAATTAATTTTTAAACAAATTTACTTCAACCACATTAGCACCTTGCATCTTGCTTTCCAAGAACATTTTAAAGAAATCCAATTCACTGGCACAAATGTTGGCAGAATTTGAGTTCAGTATTATTGCCAGAAGTGTATGTATGGTCATCTAATCGGGAAACTAAAACAATGACATGCAATTTAGCTGATTTAATACACAGTTTGGCTTTGGAATATGTGCTATTGACCTCCAGATTAAAACAACATTTACTGAATAATTTTGAAGAACAAATACATTTGGAGGAAATTGCAATAAACTGGCAGATATTATGTGAGCAGAAAATGAAAGGCAAAGTTTATCAACATTTGTTGCAGAGAATATTAGCTAGAATCATAGAATCATAGAATCTCAGGGTTGGAAGGGACCTCAGGAGGTCATCTAGTCCAACCCCCTGCTCAAAGCAGGACCAACCCCAACTAAATCATCCCAGCCAGGGCTTTGTCAAGCCTGACCTTAAAAACCTCTAAGGAAGGAGATTCCACCACCTCCCTAGGTAACCCATTCCAGTTCTTCACCACCCTACTACTGAAAAAGTTTTTCCTAATATCCAACCTAAACCTCCCCCTCTGCAACTTGAAACCATTATTCCTTGTTCTGTCATCTTCTACCATTGAGAACAGTCTAGATCCATCCTCTTTGGAACCCCCTTTCAGGTAGTCGAAAGCAGCTATCACGTCCCCCCTCATTCTTCTCTTCTGCAGGCTAAACAATCCCAGTTCCCTCAGCCTCTCCTCATAAGTCATGTGCTCCAGCCCCCTAATCATTTTTGTTGCCCTCCGCTGGACTCTTTCCAATTTATCCACCTCCTTCTTGTAACGTGGGGCCCAAAACTGGACACAGTACTCCAAATGAGGCCTCACCAGTGCCGAATAGAGGGGAATGATCACGTCCCTCGATCTCCTGGAAATGCCCCTACTTATACAACCCAAAATACCATTAGCCTTCTTGGCAACAAGGGCACACTGTTGACTCATATTCAGCTTTTCATCCACTGTAACCCCTAGGTCCTTTTCTGCAGAACCGCTGCCCAGCCATTCGGTCCCTAGTCTATAGCAGTGCATGGGATTCTTCCGTCCTAAGTGCAGGACTCTGCACTTGTCCTTGTTGAACCTCATCAGATTTCTTTTGGCCCAATCCTCTAATTTGTCTAGGTCCCTCTGTATCCTATCCCTACCCTCCAGCGTATCAACCACTCCTCCCAGTTTAGTGTCATCTGCAAACTTGCTAAGGGTGCAGTCCACACCATCCTCCAGATCGTTGATGAAGATATTGAACAAAACCGGCCCCAGCACCGACCCTTGGGGCACTCCACTTGATACCGGCTGCCAACTAGACATGGAACCATTGATCACTACCCGTTGAGCGCGACCATCCAGCCAGTTTTCTGTCCACCTTACCGTCCGTTCATCCAGCCCATACTTCTTTAACTTGCTGGCTAGAACACTGTGGGAGACTGTATCAAAAGCTTTGCTAAAGTCAAGAAATAGCACATCCACTGCTTTCCCCTCATCCACAGAGCCAGTTATCTCATCATAGAAGGCAATTAGGTTAGTCAGGCATGACTTGCCCTTGGTGAATCCATGCTGACTGTTCCTGATCACTTTCCCCTCCTTTAAGTGGTTCAGAATTGATTCCTTGATGACCTGTTCCATGATTTTTCCAGGATCTTCCTTCTTCCCTTTTTTAAAGATTGGCACTACATTAGCTTTTTTCCAGTCATCCAGGACCTCCCCCGATTGCCATGAGTTGTCAAAGATAATGGCCAATGGCTCTGCAATCACATCAGCCAACTCCTTTAGCACCCTCGGATGCAGTGCATCCGGCCCCATGGACTTGTGCTCGTCCAGCTTTTCTAAATAGTCCCAAACTACTTCTTTCTCCACAGAGGGCTGGTCACTGCCTCCCCATACCATGCTGCGGCGTGCAGCCACCTGGGAGCTGACCTTGTCTGTGAAGACAGAGGCAAAAAAAGCACTGAGTACACTAGCTTTCTCCACATCCTCTGTCACTAGGTTCCCTCCCTCATTCAGCAAGGGGCCCACACTTTCCTTGACTTTCTTCTTGTTGCTCACATACCTGAAGAAACCCTTCTTGTTACTCCTAACATCTCCGGCTAGCTGCAACTCCAAAAATTGCAAAATTGCACAAGATATTCATTTGTGTACATAAATGAACAGGGAAGCAAGATTTCAACCCAGCTGAAAATTTGGCCCTTTGTGTTTTCTGAACTCATTAGATGGCTTTGGCTCTTATATCCACCCTGTACAATCTTGGATGCATAAATCATAATGCTTTATAGAAATACGCTTATGAGTGTAAATATGACATAACTGGAATATGTTTTATGCTAGATATGCCATGTTACATATCTTTGCAAAGGTTATGATCTACTGAATATATTCATTCTATTTGTATGCAGGTATCATTTTTATATCTGAAGTTATGAGCGTTGGCTCTATGCTTGTATTTAAAGTGTTTGCTGTAGGAAGCAAATAAGACAGATTTGGTCAACATAGGATGAAGGGGTTATTCAGTAATTGGGTGTACTTAACTAACAATGGACTTTGGGAGATGCCAATCCACATCTGAGCTTTCCTGGGAACGTTCAAACTAACAATGGCGTAGGCCTGCAAAAAGCTAAATCATTCATAGACATGTGACTTGCCTAGGTGGCTAGAGATCTGGCTGGGATGTTGCACAAGAGAGAGAATATAAAAGGCCCTGCGAAACCCCTCCATTTTGTCTTCAGCTGGCTCAGAAGATAGCTTCTGCACCCCAAAGAGATGCCTGAAAGAAACTGGAACAAAGGACAGTAACTACGGGGTGGGGGGAGGTGAGTGATTGCTGGACCCAGACTAGGAGGAAGTCTAGTCTGTAAAAGAAGCTTCTTGGAAATCTCTGAGGGTGAGATTTACCTGCATTTAGTTTCCTATTGTATTAGGCTTAGACTTGCGTTTTTTATTTTATTTTGCTTGGTAACTTACTTCATTCTGTCTATTACTTGGAACCACTTAAATCCTACTTTTTATATTTAATAAAATAACTTTTTAATTATTAATTAACCCAGAGCAAGTAATTAATTCCTGGGGGAGCAAACAGCTGTGCATATCTCTCTCTATTAGTGTTATAGAGGGCGAACAATTTCTGAGTTTACCCTGTATAAGCTTTATACAGAGCAAAACGGATTTATTGGGGTTTGGATGCCACTGGGAACTAGGTATCTGGGTGTTGGAGACAGGAGCGCTTCTTAAGCTGTTTTCAGTTAAGCCTGCAGCTTTTGGGGGACATGGTTCAGACCTGGGCCTGTGTTTGTAGCAGGCTAGCGTGTCTGGGTCAACATGGCAGAGTACTGAAGTCCCCAAGCTGCCAGGGAAAACCGGCTTGGCAGTCCCAAGGGAGTCTCTGTGACACAACCCGTCACAAGAATAATTTTAGAGATAATGTTAAGCTCTTATGACAAGGAAAAAAATACACCATACACCAAAAAAAAATTGTCCTTTCTGCATCTAACTACCAATCACATTTAATGTGCCACTCTTATGACAAGGAAAGAAATACACCATACACCAAAAAAAAAAATTGTCCTTTCTGCATCTAACTACCAATCACATTTATTAACATATAAATAGTATAGTATCCATACTGTAGTGTGGTTAATAGACCAATTCAGTACTGCTGAGCAAGGATTTTCCTAAATAAAATAGATGTTTAATACTGGTTAACATTACTACATATAAATAATCAGCAAAACCTAACAAGGAAGAAGTTGAAGTTGTCTTGGGTTTTGTGAAGCATTTAGAGCTTTGCAAAGTTTTAAAAGTTCTATAAACCCATTTAGAAATGTTAAAACATCTGGAAAAAGTATTTTCCACAACAAAATTTTTCAAAATCCAGCCATATGAAGCCATGGAAAACAAAGTTTAAAATCTCAGGCTCTAACAATCCCTTTTTCTAGATCATCTCCAAGAGTTTGAGGCTTTTATGCTGCTCTTTGGGGGACAGCGCTTCAGACAGGAACTTGGAAGAGTTTTTCCTTGTAATTGCCGGGATAACTTAATTAGCTGAAAGTGGCAAGAAAGAAAAAGAAGACCTTTATGCCTTGTGCAGACAAAAAGGCTTGCTGGTCTAATACATTAGAGAATGTGACATTACGATCCCTGTAATGTTGCCAAGTTTAGTGAGACCCATGGATGATCTGTGGTTAAACACTGGTCACATGAAATAACCATTAAATACTGTGTGTACATACATGTTTATCTACAGGAAATAATGAATGGTGCGGTATATAGATTTAAGCACATGAATAAATCCCATTGACTTGAACAGGAATTAAAACATCCTTACAATTAAGCACCTGTTTTCCTGAATCAGGCCCTTTATCAACATGAATATGAGATGGCTTCCTTACTCACGAACTGCAAACCAAGGAGTGAGTCATGCAGGTCACCCCAAATCAGCACCAATGAAACCTAGCCCCACTCCTCACCACCGTGTATACTGTATATGCCACGTATTTTATAGAACAGCTTCTTTAGGAATGTTGGGGGAGGGGGTGTTAGGTTTATACTGCGATTATTTTTTCCTCTCTTTACCAACCTTTCGAAGCACTGTCAGTAAAGAACAATAAAAAGGGCAGAGCACTGCTGCATGACCCGAACTCAGTGAGGCAGAGCAAGACGGGGGAACTACTGCTTCCCAAGTGCAAAGGCAGAACAGAGAGGCAGGTGCCAAAAATCCAGCCCTGTCATCAGCTGCTACTGTTGCTGCTGCCTTTTAAATGGAGAGCTGAGAAAAACCCATCAGTTCAGACTGGTGGACTGAGAATAAAGAAGCATAAGAAATTGCTGTTAGTGTTTTTTTAACTATGTCACCTAAGGTACCTAATGTCACCTAAGGTACATTTTATGCAAAATGACAAGCTCAAAAATAAAGTAACTTCCACCCTCCCTTTTTATTATGTGGTCTTGTTCAAAAGTGCTGACATCTCAACCTTATTTCTGTAACATTCAAAATAAAATGCAAGGTGCTTTAGTGAGATATCAGTGAATTTATAAAACTCAGTTTGTCAATAATGAAAACATCCTTTTATATCAACTTTAGTGCTAAGGGTACATTGTCTTCCTATAGATAAAATCATGATGATGAACTACACATAGGCATAGTGCAACCTCGACTTGTCTGACAATGGCTGACTGTCTAGCTGAATTTTACCTGTCTTCTGACTCATACGGTATGTGTACATTTCAAGCTGGGGGTATGATTCCCAGCTCCAGGAGACATATCCATACTAGCTCTCATCCAACTAGTGTGCTAAAAACAAAGTGTAGCTGAGGCATCATGACCGGTAGGAGGGGCTAGCCGCTCCAAGTACATACCCATCCAAGACCCTTGAAATGTACTGAGACAGCTAGCCCCTCCTGACACTCACACTACTGCAGCTACAGTATGTTTATAATGAACTAGCTCAATGAGAGTTAGCATGAATATATCCCCTCAAGCTAAGTATTGTACCCCCAGCTTGAAACTTAGATGTACCCATTACTGATCGGTCTATCAGCCCTCACAGAGAGAGCGCCGATCACAACACATCAGATGTGTTGTTTTAGCCAGTCCTCCAACTACCTGCTAGCCAAGCTGTCAGTAGCACCAGACACCCAATTGACATAGCGCACAGCAGCCTAGAACTCCTGAGCGATCCGCCAACCGCAGCCTCCCAAGCAGCTAGGATTACAGGCGCGCACCACCACACCGGGCGACGTACCCATACTTTTTTATATCTATACTACACTATTGGTTTCTCTCTCTTTGGATTATTACTTTCCCCCCCTTCCCTCAACCTGCTCTAGCTTGTGGCCTTGGTGCTCCTTCATAACTAGAGCCCTGCACGACTACACAATTTGTATTTGCATCCGATCCACAAAAATGGTCCATGGTTATAAAGTGGATATCTGCAGATTTGCAGGGCTCTATTCATAACTATACTAGTCCATTAATTGTCTGGATTTCTCCTCAGGTGATCTGCCCTTTACCATGTGGTTATTCTTCCAAATGTTTTATTTTTAACATGTGTATGTATTTCATCATAAAGCAGTGGGGAGAGCCTCTACAATGATATATTATTCACTAACAGCATGAAAAAGCCAGTGCCAAAGTGCTTTCAGAAAGACAGTGTATCAAGTTTATACATTTCTTGCTGCGTGATGGTTCTCTGAAATGGATTATAAACTTTTTAGGAGATGAATTTTGAACACATTAAAAGTTGAGAAGACTGACTAGAAAATGCAAGTGGAATCTTCTGCAAAACTACACTGCCCTGACAAACATCCCAAAGTTCAGATGCTTATTTCAACTATTCCATCCTCTTTTACCTGAAACCAAGGCAGGAAATGTTGCAAGATCCCCTACATTTCCCACCTCTAGTTGGGTTGGAAATACCATTAAAAAAATCACCTTGGTACTTTGGCCTCCAGTCCTGGCCAAAACCAGAATATTCAAAACCCACTTGGTAGTGGTGCTTTTATAACATCCATCGCAGCATTATATAAATACTTAATATAGATAGAAGACCAATGTAAATGAAAAATACTTGGGGGGCTGAAGAAAAGAGTGATCTTAGTAGTCTAAGTTCCTGATTTAGGAAAGCAACCCATGCTCAAGAGTGCATGTAAGCACATATTTAAGTCCTACTGAAGTCAATGGAACTGAAACACATGCTTAAAGTTACAGATTGAACTGTCCCATCAAAGTCAATGGGACAACTCACATTGTGTCAGGATGTACTGATTTAAATCAGCAAGCAGAAAACCTTGATTTAAATAACTGATTTTAATTTTGTTTTGCATTTGTCCTTTTGAGATATTTTCCTAAAGACAGGTTGATTCTCTTTGGCTGGTATAATTTGGCATTTCTTTTTGCTAACCAGGAGGATATATTATATTTATACACATTTATTTAAGCAATTATATAGCTTAACACACATTTATTCAGATTCTTAATTTTTATTTTATTACATTGAGTGACAGATTTATTATTTACTGGATGATGATTAATTTTTTTACTAATGATTTGTGTCAAGTGGCATTTGGATGGAAACTGGAACTCAACTAAAAATGCACAAAACCAGCTACGAACCTGATCTATAAACACTGAAAATCACTTGTATATATTTGATTCCTCAACCATTCAATAACTCTCTTCTTTCCTTTTATTAATAAATCTTTAGTTAGTTCACTAAGGATTGGCTGACAGCATAATAGTTCGGTAAGATCTGAGATACACACTGCCCAGGGGGTAAGCATCCAACCCTTGGGATTGGTAGAACCTCACATATGATGAATCAGGTTTTCAGTAACCTCTCAGTGTATTAGCCCAATTTGTCTGGAACAGAACAAAGGGCTGGAATGCCTAAAGGGCACTGTTTGGCTTCTTGTTAACCAGCGTGGTGCTGCAGAAGCTCTTTTGATACTGGTTGGTGAATCTAATTCTAGAATAAATCACCAGTCTTGGAGGACTGTCTGCCCTGTTTCTTGCAGTCTTTCCTGAGTGTGGCATTATCAGTGTGGTCTATCCCAGGCACTCGGTCACAAAGACCCAGGCTTGCAAGTTCCTTAAGCCAACCAGTGTGCACTTAATTAACTATGCAGGCATGCAAAGGCACATCCGTGTTTAAAATGGCACCTGTCAAAGTAAAGCTTTCTCTTACATGCTTTGTATACAGTTTTCAAGCATACAGATAGTTGTTATAGTAAAACCAATAAATTTGCTACCACGCAATGGCACTAGTCCTCAATAACAAGTTTGGGTCAAGTTTAAAACTTCATTCATTTTATCTGTAACCCTATTCAAACAATACGGTTAGAGCTTTTTATTTATTTACTATATTCTAGAAAGCACAATGGGAAAACTGTATTTCTTTCATGTAGTTTTTAAGAAAAAGGATTTATTCACTTTTTTGTGGCGGGAGACAGCAAAGGAGGAGGGAAGTGCAGGGGAAAAGCACTTTTGGACATCAGTGAGCTTTGGGAAATATCAGGTCATGATATTTTATTTATTTATGTGTTTCAATTAGGAGCTTGTAAAAACAGGGAGTTAAAATAGAAACTGTTTTGCAAACTTTATTATACTAGCTTTCATTTATCATTAGGAATGCATTTGTTTAATATTTCTTTATACCTTTCTTGGTAACAATATTATACATAAACCACTTGTTTTTAAAAGAAAATTTGCATGCAGATTTTTTCCTAGAACATTTCACACAAGCAAAAAACCTGATGTGCGTCTTTTCTCTCCATTTTAGAACACAGAGCAAACAATTTAATTAGTTTTTGGTAGTAATTGTGTATTACATTGCCCAGCCATAATGAAAACACTGTAGCACAAAAAGAGAATTCCACCTGCTGATTCTTCGATTAAATAGATAATCACATCCATCCTACCCCTAGGGTGATTTACTAACAATATATTGCCACAGACAATAAAGTGCTGCCCTTTAGCTATTTACTCTTTTAAAAAAAATTACAATTAAAAGGAAAATTAGACTTATTAAAACTTTTTTTCCCTACCGAGACCACTCAATCTGTATCCAAATGGAGCAACTGTGGATACTGTAAGGCTGACAAACAAGTAAAAGTCTCTCAGGAGATACTTTTTGCAAGCCTAATTCCCATTAATAAAATGAAGGCTTATGACTGAATTATGCAATATAACAAGAGATCCTTCATCTAGGAGTACAAATACATGTTGTAATTCAAATGCAAAGATGAACCAATTGATGTCAAGTGCTGCTTCCCAATACTCAGGTCTAGTGGTTGGAGTGGAGGTCAAAGCCAGATGCAGGGTCAGGACTGGGTTAGGGGTAGTGCTGGATTCGAGATCCAGGGACAGGCCAGGGTCAGAACCGAGATCAGAGACAATGCTGGAGCGGGTCAGTAACAAGGTTGGAGCAAGGTCAGGGTAGAAGGACAAGACTGTAACAGGGCTCAGGCAAGGCTGGAGCAGGAAGTGGATCAGGAGCTGTTGCACAGGCTGATCTGCAGCTGTGGCAGGGCTGGGGAAGTACCTGAACTTAGGGGTCATCTGACCCAGGCTCCACTCCAGGATAGCCTACTGCCGCATGCTTGAGTGCTGACTCACCACGGCTCTGTTGGAGGGGCAGCTGAGCAAGCACCCCTGGCTTGCCTCACAGTTGACCTGTATATCGGTCCCTGCTGTAATGTATCAGGAGTGTTGTAAGCAAGACACGAGAAGTAATTCTTCCGCTCTATTCTGCGCTGACTAGGCCTCAACTGTGTCCAGTTCTGGGGGCCACATTTCAGGAAAGATGTGGACAAATTTGAGAAAGTCCAGAGGAGAGCAAAAAAAATGATTAAAGATCTAGAAAACATGACCTATGAGGAAAGACTGAAAATATTGAGTTTGTTTAGTCTGGAGAATAGAAGATTGAGGGGGGGACATGATAACAGTTTTCAAGTACACACAAGGTTGTTACAAGAAGGAGGGGGGGGGGGAATGTTCTTGTTCACCACTGAGGGTTAAAATTGCAGGAAGGGAGGTTTGGGTTAGGAAAAACTTCCTCTCAGGGTAGTAAAGCACTGGAATAAATTGCATAAGGAGGTTCTGGGATCGCTGTCATTGGAGGTTTTTAAAGCAGGTTAGACAATCACCTGTCATGGATGGTCTAGATCAGTAGTCACCAACCGGTCGATCGCAATCAACTGGACGATCCTTGAGGATCTCTTAATCGATCACGCTCTCCGGCAGGGCCGGCCCACAACATTTTGGCACCTGAGGCGGGGAGCTCAAATGATGCCCCCATACCCCCTCGCTTGGGCCAAAACTTTGAAAGGTCTCAATTCTGCCTTCTTCCTGTACTACTCCTCTAATGGTACTGCTCTGCTACCTACCCCAATAAAGGAGAACTAACAACTTAAAATGCCTTGTTCAAAAATTTTAAGTAACACTTAACTTTCAAATGCCTGAACAGCAAATGCAACTTTTCTTGTCTGCATCGTAAACACTGGCATTTTTAGCTGTTTGAATAATCAAAGTGGTGTTTTCCGTGCCTTCTTGGTTGCAAAGATTTAAATAGCTTCCTGAAGTTCCACAGTCTGGGCCAGCTCATGCTCTATTGAGATGGTTGCAAGGCTGACCAGCCTCTCCTGTGTCATTGTGGACCGTAGATGTGTTTTTATTAACTTCAGCTTGGAGAAGCTGCGTTCTCCACTGGCAACTGTTACAGGAAGTGTTAGAAGTATGCGCAAAGCAACAAAAGCATTTTTGAAAGAGGGTGGTCATCTTATTTGTGCACATATATTCCAGAACAGCCTTTGGAGTTGATTCTGCTGAAATGTATCTTGAAAGGGCTTTCAGTTCATCACCTAAATCACTCACATCAATATCGCGTATGTCATCATGTGTCAACACTGTCTCTAGTGCTGTGCATTGCTGGTGTAGGTCTTCTTCAGGTACAGTGAGGAGTTTGGGAATATCATACACCATCCAAATATACTGCTTTGTTCCTTGAGCTACATGAAACATTCTTCAACTGACTGTATTGCACAATCTAGCACCTGGTTAAAGAATTCAACTTCGATTTGTTTCTTGGGGTCTCTTGTAGAATTATCCCATGCCTCGTAATCAAAATGTCTTCTTCGGTGACTCTTGTATTCTTGAATGGGTGGGAAAATAGCTTCAATATAAAGTTCCTCTGCCATCTTCCATGCACTCTTCAGAACATTTTGAAATCCCTCATCTGACTGGTAAGACTGTAGGTCTGACTTTGCTTTGTCCAGTTGTTCCATTACTCCAGATATATCAAGGTCAACACCTTGGAGTCTCTTGTTTACAACATTTATTTCAAACAGTATGTCATGCCACAACACTAAGCCACACAGAAATTTGATGTCATGGAGGTTTCTGGTGATTCCATTTCCCTCTGCCACTGTTCTTCCACGAACAGTTCTTGTCATAGCATTATCCTCCATAATGGCAACTATGGCATCATCTATTTTCCCAATTTGGTGTTCGATAGGCTTTATCGCCTCCATTCGACTTTCCCATCGTGTGGCACTCAGTGGTTTCAGTGTCAGAAAGGATGTTCCCAGATGTTGCTTCAAAATTTGCCATCGATGAGTTGATGCGGAGAAAAATACATAGATGCTTTGAATTACATAGATGAATTTGAATTTGGATAGCTCAGTAGTTTGAGCACTGGCCTGCTAAACCCAGGGTTGTGAGTTCAATCCTTGAGGGGACCATTTAGGGATCTGGGGCAAAAATCTGTCAGGGGACAGTACTTGGTCCTGCTAGTGAAGGCAGGGGACTTGACTCGATGACCTTTCAAGGTCGTTCCAGTTCTAGGAGATTGGCATATCTCCATTTTATTTATTTTTATTGTATATTTTACATTAAAAAATCCAGCAGCCTCACTAGAAGCTGATGCTGCATCACTGACCACCAAGTTCAATGAATGAGAACTGCATGGGACAAAAAAAGCTTGAGGGTTTAACTCTCGGATCAGTGTCTGCACTCCTCTGTTCTTTCCTCTCATGTTGGCACCATTATTGTAGCCTTGACCTCTCATGTCAGCTATTGCAATTCATAGAATCATAGAATCATAGAATCTCAGAGTTGGAAGGGACCTCAGGAGGCCATCTAGTCCAACCCCCTGCTCAAAGCAGGACCAACCCCAACTAAATCATCCCAGCCAGGGCTTTGTCAAGCCTGACCTTAAAAACCTCTAAGGAAGGAGATTCCACCACCTCCCTAGGTAACCCATTCCAGTTCTTCACCATCCTACTACTGAAAAAGTTTTTCCTAATATCCAACCTAAACCTCCCCCTCTGAAACTTGAGACCATTACTCCTTGTTCTGTCATCTTCTACCACTGAGAACAGTCTAGATCCATCCTCTTTGGAACCCCCTTTCAGGTAGTCGAAAGCAGCTATCACATCCCCCCTCATTCTTCTCTTCTGCAGGCTAAACAATCCCAGTTCCCTCAGCCTCTCCTCATAAGTCATGTGCTCCAGCCCCCTAATCATTTTTGTTGCCCTCCGCTGGACTCTTTCCAATTTATCCACATCCTTCTTGTAACGTGGGGCCCAAAACTGGACACAGTACTCCAAATGAGGCCTCACCAGTGCCGAATAGAGGGGAATGATCACGTCCCTCGATCTCCTGGAAATGCCCCTACTTATACAACCCAAAATACCATTAGCCTTCTTGGCAACAAGGGCACACTGTTGACTCATATTCAGCTCTTCGTCTACTGTAACCCCTAGGTCCTTTTCTGCAGAACCGCTGCCCAGCCATTCGGTCCCTAGTCTATAGCAGTGCATGGGATTCTTCCGTCCTAAGTGCAGGACTCTGCACTTGTCCTTGTTGAACCTCATCAGATTTCTTTTGGCCCAATCCTCTAATTTGTCTAGGTCCCTCTGTATCCTATCCCTACCCTCCAGCCCAGTTTAGTGTCATCTGCAAACTTGCTAAGGGTGCAGTCCACACCATCCTCCAGATCGTTGATGAAGATATTGAACAAAACCGGCCCCAGCACCGACCCTTGGGGCACTCCACTTGATACCGGCTCCCAACTAGACATGGAACCATTGATCACTACCCATTGAGCCCGACCATCTAGCCAGTTTTCTATCCACCTTACCGTCCGTTCATCCAGCCCATACTTCTTTAACTTGCTGGCAAGAATACTGTGGGAGACTGTATCAAAAGCTTTGCTAAAGTCAAGAAATAGCACATCCACTGCTTTCCCCTCATCCACAGAGCCAGTTATCTCATCATAGAAGGCAATTAGGTTAGTCAGGCATGAATTGCCCTTGGTGAATCCATGCTGACTGTTCCTGATCACTTTCCCCTCCTTTAAGTGGTTCAGAATTGATTCCTTGAGGACCTGTTCCATGATTTTTCCAGGGACTGAGGTGAGACTGACTGGCCTGTAGTTCCCTGGATCTTCCTTCTTCCCTTTTTTAAAGATTGGCACTACATTAGCTTTTTTCCAGTCATCCGGGACCTCTCCCGATTGCCATGAGTTGTCAAAGATAATGGCCAATGGCTCTGCAATCACATCAGCCAACTCCTTTAGCACCCTCGGATGCAGTGCATCCGGTCCCATGGACTTGTGCTCGTCCAGCTTTTCTAAATAGTCCTGAACTACTTCTTTCTCCACAGTGGGCTGGTTACCTCCTCCCCATACCGTGCTGCGGAGTGCCGCCTCCTGGGAGCTGACCTTGTCTGTGAAGACAGAGGCAAAAAAACCATTGAGTACACTAGCTTTCTCCACATCGTCTGTCACTAGGTTCCCTCCCTCATTCAGCAAGGGGCCCACACTTTCCTTGACTTTCTTCTTGTTGCTAACATACCTGAAGAAACCCTTCTTGTTACTCCTAACATCTCCGGCTAGCTGCAACTCCAAGTGTGATTTGGCCTTCCTAATTTCACTCCTGCATGCCTGAGCAATATTTTTATACTCCTCCCTGGTCATTTGTCCAATCTTCCACTTCTTGTAAGCTGCTTTTTTGTGTTTAAGACAAGCAAGGATTTCACTGTTAAGCCAGACAAGCAAGGATTTCACTATTAAGCTATTCCCGTATCTTCCAGCTTTTGAAGAAGCACATTTGTCATACCAGCTCCTGTAGTATCATCAATGTCAATAAATTCTAGAAAATGCTCTCTGATAGTCACCATTGCAGGGACATTTTCACTAGATTCTGTTGTTGTTACAAAACACACCATTAAAGTAATTTGTTCCGTATGGCTGATGTCAGGTGTGCAGTCCAGAATAACAGAGTAATATCTTGATGACTTCAGATCTGCCACAATCTTCTGTTTGACTTTTGTTGCCAGTAACTGTATGATCTCATTTTGAATTGTTTTTCCAAGGTAGTGGTGTGTGTACATTTCTTGGGTGGTGACTCTTCTTAGATGCTCCTGGAGTACAGCATCAAACTCAGCCATCAGCTCCACAATTTTAAGGAAGTTTCCATTGTCCAAGTCAACGTCCCTTCACATTCCAATATCTTCAGTGCACTGAAAATCAGTTTGCAGTGATTTGAAGGACAGGAAGAAAGGAATGCAATGGCCATACTACAGTTTACCCACCGCACCTACCATAACTTGTTCAGTTTAATTAACTTTTTGATTTTATTAACTCAATTCCCAATTAAGTTTGTAAAATGGGGGTTCTTCTGCATTATTAACCAAGAGTGTCTTATCTCTTAGTAGAAAAACCTGTACCCACTGAACAATATAATAATCCAAAAAGTCAAGCTATTGACTATTGTGGTAATTTTTAGGGCGGCAGGGTACAGTGGAAAGAACAGCAGATGTTGAGCCAGGACCATGGGGTTCCTTTTCTGACTTTGTCAATGGCATGAACTTGAACAATCCCTTTTATCCATATATAAAATAAGCAGATCTTTGTTCACGCCCTAAGCAATACCTGACAGCGCAGGAATGATTCAGATTACAAATCCATTTAACAGACTATGCCTCAAAAGGATGTTGCAAACTTGACATTTGCAAAGCAATTTGAGATCCTCAGATGAAAGACAGTGCTTTATATAATTTCAGAATTATTAATCATGCCATTCAACACCATGAGGGAAACACAGCCCACATTAATAATAATATTTTATTACTAAATCAGAAGGCAGCATTTGTGAAATTTTAAACAGCATGTCAGCATAAGAGACTTCTTGCTCACAATGTGTTAAGAATAATGCCCAGCAGCTCAGGAACTAAGCCCACTTCCTCCCACTTTTAACTGTTAAAACTATCATCTATCAAAATATTTAACAAGGCTAAAAATCTATGGAGAATACAGTCTTGTTTACAACAAAGAAAATAAGTGGGAGCTAAAACTACAGCATACATGAATCAAAAAACAATCAAACTGGGTTGTAGACTTCAAAATGCAGTAAGCTTACTCAACACATCATTACACACACAGAAACAACATCAATTATATGTAGTCAAACCTATTTTAAAACTAAAGCAATAAGCAGAAAGTAAGTCCAGCACAAGATTACTGTGAGTGCACATAGAAAACAGAATACAAAAGTAGCATGACCATTTCAACCATTAGGATATTGTGTATAGCCAATAGTTAAGGGCTAATTTTTGACCTGTTTCACTGGTGTCAATTAGGAATAATGCTATTGGTGGCAATGGTGTTACACAGCTGTAAACCAAAAATAATTCAGAGCAAAATATGGCATCAATTCTCTTCACCCTAAGAGTAAGTGGTATAATTTTGGTTATGGTGAATGTTTGGTTACATCCCTAAGCTAGAGAATGAAATATCACTGTATCTGAAAAATACAAGTCAATTATGAAGTTATTAAACCACGCCTCCCTAATTTAAAAAAGCACCATTCATTCATAAAGGTCACACTCCTTAGGTTGGCATGGATTTTGCTGCTTTTGGGTAGGATGGTTGTTCATTGCGTGTCTATTCGATGGTGAAGGATTTGCTGGCCGTTCTGTAGTCATTTTCATTGCTGGAAGGCTTGTATTATTAGATGGGTCTTACTTATATAGTGTCCTAAACATGGGGCCAATGTAAAGACATAGGCTCATCCTGATCTCCAAGGGCCAGGAATTTCACTGTTGATGGCCTACGTGCTTGGATGATAGTGTCCAAGAGTTTCAAGCTGGCTTCAATCAGCCATAGCATCACCACACTGATCACAAATGTCAAGTTGGGTCTTGAAGGGAAAGGCAGTCTGAGATCTTTGAAACCAGAACACTGATGGCTTTACTGTCTAGCTCCAACAGCTGGCAACAAACCTAGCACTGGATGGGGAACATGGACTAATTGTGTGATGTGCTCTCATGTATGTGAATGTAGCTGGTTGACCACTACATGTTGGGCCAGCTGGAGCTTCCCTATGGCCTTTATAGCCAGTTCCAGGTAAAGCACACTAAAGCAGTCTAACCTGGAAAAGTCAAAATATTGGTCAGTGAGGTCAGATTCACCAGATATGACTGGGAAGACACTACCTCCTTCCTATCTGATGATTAAAAAATGGTATTTCTGCTCACTGCTACCATTTGGGAGTCTATGAGGAGAGACAACTCCAAAAAGATTCCAAGAGTGTGTACAATCTTGACAACAGAAGGTCATATGTATATAAGGGACAGAGAGGTGAGAATTCCAGCTAGATTTCCCTCCTCCCACCCCCACTAACTCTATTAAAACCTTCTCTTTTCCTACCAGCACCACTTCAGCCTTTGCCATATTGAGCTAGATAATAACACTGACAAAAAATAAACCAAAAACCTAATGTGATGAGGGGTCTGATTCTATGAAGCACATTGAGGTCAATGGGATTTGAGGATGCTCACTACCAAACAGGAAGCATTCAGGACTGGAACAGGATTAGACCCTGGGCCAAAAATATAATGAGCTCAAGAACTGTAATATTTTACATGCTGAGACAATTTTCTGCTTAACAAATCATCTATATGTTGGGGGATATGAACTAAGATTACTCTTCTTGTATCCTTACTATATGTCTATTTAATTGGCTGCTTAAAAAAAATCAGTAAAATGTGGTAATTGTTTTTGTTTTTAAAATTATCTATTAATTATAACAGCTGCTATTGCCTCTCTCTAATTTTCCCTGATCTGCAGATGTTTTGCAGCAGGATCCCAATTAAATTGGGTAATTAGGACAGTCTCTGTCAGGAACCCACATCCCTTTAGCAAGAATCTACATGCAAAATAATGTGTTTTTAATCATGTTGTGCATGTAAATGAAAATGAGATGAGTACCATTAATGTTCAGACAGTAGTATCTATTACTGGGGCTTTCCTCCCCCCCCCCTTTCCTCCCCCCCCCACCATCCACGGCACTTGGGGAGAAGAAAAACATCTTATAGATTTGACAATCATTCCAACAAAGCCAAAGCATAAGAGAGCAACCAATCAAAAACCCTTCTCCCTAAATAAAGATGTTTTTAGAAAGTGTTTTAAATAAAAAGGTTAAATATATACTTTTGGAAATGCCACACTTTATAGTCTAAGTGACATACAGAGAAACTTACACCTTTAAAATCATACTCTGGTCTATTTATTGTACAAATTTACCACAAAAATACAGCAGGAAGTGTCATAAAAAGCCTCTTCCACCAATGCTTTGATTATATGTCTGGGGGGAAGAAAAGGATTAAGACATAATTAAAGTTGGGTCTACTCTGCTATATACTGCAACTTCTACTTAAATGATTCGATTGTTCACACAAAAGCTGGTTTCAAAAGTCAAAGTGAGTTTATGTATCACTTAAGCTACCATTTAAGTAATACAGAAAGTCAGACTTTCGGACACTTTTGAGGCCCTATTTAATTTCTTCTATAATGCCTACTCCCAAATTCTGCTTTCTTCCCTTTGATTAAGCTTACCAATTTCCCCTGCTTCTTCTCAGTTTCCAGTATATGCTTTAACCCCTGGTTGAAATTCTCTATTGTCCAGCCCCTTACAACACACATTGGGTCTGATGCAAAAATCAGAATATACATAATTAGTCATTTCTAAGTGGCTTGCACTTTTCTTTTTACATAGAAGCTTAAACATATTAGAATAATTTGTACACCCACTACTCCAAAGTCAAAGTACATAGCCTTCAAAGATAAAGTAAGCTGTGGGACATGTTGAGCCAAGTAGTACTATGTAATACGCAAGTGCAAAGAAAGCTTCTTCCATGTAGGAATTTGCCCGTAAGAATATTTGCTCATTAAGTGCTCAATCCTGCTCCCATAGACGTTAATGACAAAATTCCCATTGACTGGTGTCTGAGATCCTGATCCAACAAAGCACTGGAGCATGTGCTTTAACTTTAAAGCCTGTGAGTAGTCCTTGTCCTAGGCTTCAAAACTGTATCACGTCTTGAGGTGAAAGGTGTAAGCAATATTTTTGGGTTAGGTTTAGAAGCAACATAAAGGAATAGTAATCCTTTCTTTCTCACAACTTGTCTATTAGAGCTGATTAGATCATTTTTACTAAATGAAATGTTAAAGCCCAAATGTTTCTCGGAAATATATTGGTTTCAACAAAGTTTTCGTCAGGAGGATTTTTGGTCCAGGGCTCTTGAGAGAGAGGAAGACAGGAAGAGAGTGAGAGAGACAGAAAGACATTTTCTCCCCTCACCCAGCATAGCCTGGGGGTTACAGAATTAGCCTGAAGGCCCACATTTGAATCCTTGCTATACCTAATTCATAGAGAGCTGGGATTAAAAAAATTCTGTGTTCTCATTTTCCTGAATCAAAAAGGTGAGGTTTCACTCTAAAAACAGACATCTTGACACAAGTTTCAGAGGGGTATTTAAAAAAAAAAAAGAAGTTCTAAAGGCTTTATTTACATTCCAACATGGAACAAAAACAAATTTCAAAACCTAGAATGTAGCCGCCTTCAGCCAGCTGTATTGTCTATTTTGTTTGTAAGCTTTTTGGGACAGAGACAGCATCTCATTATGTATTTGTACAGTCTAGAGTAATGGTATAATAGTGTAATACCATTTAATAAAAACACATGGAATGCTCTTTGAATGTGGGAGACAGAGAAATATGAAGCAAGTTGCTATCTTTGGTTTATTCCATTTAATGTCAATTTTAATTTTTTTAAACTTCCTCTTTGTGTTTCGTATATTTATCTCCTTTGTTGACGTCTTCCAGTTCACTCTTATGATTCTTGTCTAGTTTCGTTCTTATCAGTACTTGCACTTGCTTTTAGAAACAGAACCAAGTGAAAGCTCTACAGCTGAAATATTAGAGTTATGTTTCCACACTAAGAGCACAGGAGAAGATTTAGTACAGTAAGGGCCTGATCCTGTTAGGAGCTGAGTGCATACTGTCAGGTTCTGAGCATTATCAACTCTGATTAACTGTAATGGGATTGCAGAGTGGGCAGTACCACACTGGATTGCACCCTAACAGAGAGGAAAGTGAAGGAAAGTGGAAAAGAAGGGGGGGAAGCAGGGTTTAAAACTCAGTAGATGAAAGAACTAAAATCTGCTAGGTCTCACGTCATTGTGAGAAGGAGAGTGTTCTGTATTCCAAAGTCAGACTACAGCACCATGCTTTTTAATCAGTCATAATCACAGTTTTTTTAAAAAAAGGAATTCACATTAGATACTGCTTATGTCGAAAACGTGATACTTTTACATAGTAGAATTAGAATGTCATCTACGGAAAAAGAACAGAAAGAAATCCGCTAAAAGAGTACATGCAACTCAAATAAATATATTCCATACTGTACAGATAGCCAATCATTAAAAGACATAATTTCAAAGTCACCATTTGTGTCCTGCAATACCCTCTTCAAACCCAAAGTAAATTAAATCATAGAATGCTAAAATAATAAAAGCTACTGAAACTGCCAGTTGGCTTTATATGTGCATTGGACTGCCTGGGATGCAGCCTCATTCAATGTTCCTCTGAGCCTGAGGATGACTTGCAGCATAGGGGCTTTCATCTAGCAATTCCCAATCTGATCACTCACATAGAATAGGAAGTAGTGGTGGTTTGAAAGGCTCTCTGGTTACATCAAGCCTCTGAATCAAAATCAGAGACACTAAAAATACTCCTACATGCAGGGCCGGTGCAAGGAAGTTTCGGGACCTAGGCAAAATTCCTTGCACCAGCCCTGCGCCCCCACCCCAGCTAACGCCACCCCCACCGCGGCAGCCAGTCCTCCCCGTGGGCCGCGACAGCTCGGCTCCCCCAACCCGTGGCAGCCTCCCCCCTGCCCACGGCGCCCCCCCCAGCTCCCGGCTCAGCCACGGAGGCAGAAGGCAGCCATGGCGAGCCGCCCCCCGGCTCAGCCACAGAACCGGGAGGCGGGAGGCAGCCGCGGCCAGCCACCCGCCCCCACCCCCAGCTCCCAGCTCAGTCGCAGAGCCGGGAGGTGGGAGGTAGCCGCGGAGCCGGGAGGCAGCCGCGGCCAGCTGCTCCTCCCCCCAGCTCCCGGCTCAGCTGCGGAGCCGGGAGGCAGGAGGCAGCCGCGGAGCCGGGAGGCAGCCGCGGCCAGCCACCCCCCTGGCTCTCGGCTCAGCCGTGGAGCCGGGAGGCAGCCATGGCCAGCCGCCCCCCTGGCTCTCGGCTAAGCTGCGGAGCCGAGAGGCGGGAGGCAGCCGCCTGCCGCCCCCAATCCTGGCGCCCTAGGCGACCGCCTAGGGTTGCCTAGTGGCCGCGCCGGCCCTGCCTACCTGTAGAGCAAAAGCAGAAGGAAAAAAGGATCAAATCTGACTTCCCAATACAGGAATAAATTGGCTATTTTCACTTTGTGTATACATATGAGGGGTAAAAGTAAGGTGGTACAGGCCGGTAAGGCGTACCAGTAAAAAGTGGCTACCTGTACCGGCGGTTTAACATCGCTGCTCTTTTTGTGCCCCCCCATTGGTGGCCCTGCCAGGTCCCTACTGGCAGGGATGCCAACAGGGGGGCGCAAAGGGGGCAGGGACGTTAAAGCAGGGTCTTTTAAAGCACTGCCGCGGCTGCGCTTTAATGTCCCTGTCCCTTTTGGGCCCCCCAGCCACCACCAGGGTTGGGTAGCTGCTACTTTTGGCCCTCCCGCCCCCATCAGCAGCCCGGGGGGGGGGGGGGGGAGGCAAAAGGGACAGGGACGTTAAAGCACTGCCGCAGCAGCGCTTTAAGCAAGGTCCTTTTGCCATGGAAGCACTTTAAAGGCACCTGCTTAAAGTGCTGCCCCTTTTGCACCGCCCCACTGCTGATGGCAAAAGGAGCAGCTACCCAGCCCTGGGTGGCGCCGCGGGGAGGGAGGGGCTGGCAGGGGGATGCTGATTCCCTCAGCCCCGCCCCTTCTGCCCAGGGCCCCGCCTCTTCCAGGGGCGGGGAAAGGTGCCCCCCATACTGGTAAGAGACAAATTTTACTTTCACCCCGATACATATGCATATCCCTCCATCATGCATTCAGATAATACAGCAATAAGGGCAATCTAAGATACTGTAGTATCTGTGTGCTTACAATCTTTAATGTATTTATCCTCATAACACCTCATTATCCATATTTTACTGATGGGGAACTGAAACACAGAGAGACTAAATGATTTTCCCAATGTCACACAGGAAGTCTTTGATGGATCAGGGATGTGGACCCAAGTCTCCCAAGTCCTAGCTGTAACCACTGGACCATCCTTCCTCTGTGAGTGCCACACAGTTGCAAATTAAGTGCCTGGACAAGGAGACTTCCTTGCTTTTACATGACTATAGAGAATTAAACTGCACTCCTACCCTGAAAAGTGACTTTATCAAACTGGCATTGTTGGGATCCACTTTTGTTAATCTCATTAGTAACACATCAAAGTAGATCAGTTTACAAAGTTTTTTGGGTTTTTTTAGGTTTGTTTGTTTCAAACTGTCAGCTCTACTACTTAGCCTGAGATGTGACAGTCAAACTCTGTTCTTTCTGGCTTGGTGCAGCACCACCAGCTGCAGGACCTATTGATTGCCATCAGTGATGTTGCTCAGGTGTAAGTGAAAACAGAATTTCAATACAATGAGCCATATTTACAGATGTGTCTAAAAGAAATCTAAACAGAAATTAAGTTAGAGTAAATTATACCTACTTCCAGCTCCCTAAACATGCATATCACACTAACTTAGACTCCTCTAGAGTTACCTGGTATAACACCCATTCCTAGTTGTCAACTTCCAAAAAAATCTACCATGCTGAAGACCCATTACAACACGATAGTCATTTAGCAGTTCAGTCTTGCAGTACAGACAAGATTAACTGTGCTTCCAAACTACTTCACTCAGACTTTTGCAGGGCTCTAGCCCAATTCAAGAATAATGTTAAAAACAGTTTAGCCTCATGAACAGTGCATGATTAAACTCTTTTTAATAGCGTTGGGATACAACTGTGTTGTTTCTAGACCCCAGACACAGGAGATTTCATTATGTAAAGGGATGAAGGGTAAAAAAGAAAAGTTATTGCAGGGAGGAAAGATGCTGGAAAATATGGGGAAACATTAACTGAAGAAAGAGTACAGAAGAAAAACAAATGAGATGTAGCATGTTAGAATGTTATTGATTTATAGAAATTTTGGTGTCCAAATTTTATAGAAAATGACACAAAAATTATTGTGTGTGAACTATGAGAGCTATGGCCTTCAGGTACCATGGTGATGACCATACGATGGATAGAAAAATCTGATCAGATTAACAGGATTTATAAAATATAAAGATTTAGAACAGATAGATACATTGTGACTCTGTAGGATGAGGTAAGCTTAGGAGACCTCTCAAAGCTGGTCAAAAAATACCAATTATTTTACATAGCATATTTTTTATTTATTCACTTTTTCCCTTAAGTTTCCTGTAATTCTTTTTTAAAACCAAAAAGCCAGCAACTGAAAACCTAAAATATTTTTAAGGTGAGAAGAGAATCTCTGGTTTGATTTTTACAGTGCCGATAATGGCTTTTTGAACACTTGTGTACACTGTGCCTGACTTTCAGGAAGTATATGGGCAATGTGTGAGTGCAAATTTCTGCATGTATCAACTCCTAATGCACTGAACCCTCCACCCTCAAGTTATCATATATACAATCTCTGGTTGTATCTACAATTTTCTGACTGCTGAAGCAACACTAAAGATTTATGTACACTAAGACAATATTTTGATTAATGAAGCTTATATTTAAAATGTAATAAATATGTCATACATATTACACATACAAATTAATATGGTCTTTCAGTGTTTTCAGGTACAAAGCATAGCCATAATTTCTGTCAAACTGGCCTTGGGTCAGGACAATTGATGAGAACATTCACAGACTGCCTCTAGAATAAGAGCAATCAAACAGTATGGAAGAGAAAACTGCAAGTTCTGTTTCTTAGTCTACAAGAAGCGACAAAGGGTCCTGTGGCACCTTATAGACTAACAGAGGTATTGAAGCATAAGCTTTCGTGGGTGAATACCCACTTCTTCGGATGCAAGCTTTTTCCACTGCTTGCATCCGAAGAAGTGGGTATTCACCCACGAAAGCTTATGCTTCAATACCTCTGTTAGTCTATAAGGTGCCACAGGACCCTTTGTCGCTTCTACAGATCCAGACTAACACGGGTACCCCTCTGATACTTAGTCTACAAGGAGTTCGGAGGAGGACACGAAGTATAGTCATTCCCACTCAATACATGGTGTGAACAAAAGACCCAGTTCCCATTGTTAAATTTACAGAGAGATCAGAAAAAGGGGCAGGGATGACTCTTAAGTAGTAGTTTGGGCATGCACAGTATGACTGACTCCAGATGAATAAACCATAGACAATCTGATTCATTAAATGAACATTCCCAGTTTGTAAACACACACTGCAGCTATTGATTTAACAGTGAAAAATATACTCCATCTATGCTGGAATATTATGGATTTGCACTAAGCCTTTTACGTGGCTTCAAGCAAACTAGCACATTTCTCTGTGGTGTAATTTTAACTCTCATTAAGGAGTGTTTATTTAATAGCACTTGCAGTGGGAATACTAAATGAGTGTGAATTCTTGTAAGCGCTATTAAAAGGGATAGACGTTTCAGCCTTGCTAAGCAAAAAAGGTGCCCTGATCCTGTTAGGAATGAGCAAGTCTGGCAGAATGCTGGTCTTCACGTTTTGCTGTTGAGAGACTAAAATTGGAAACAATTTCTCAGAACTAGTCTAGGCCCTGAGTTCTATCAAAACATTCAGTGAACTTGAGGACAAAGATACTGATTACCAGAGCCTAAAATTAAAATGTCATAATGTCCCAGCTTGGATGTTGTAGAAATACCCTGCCTGACACTGCATTTTAGATAATCATCTCCCCTCAGGGGAGAAAGTCCGTACACGGAACAATGCCAACACCATTCCAGTTCCATCTAAATTAAGTAGGCAATTCAGAAGACCTGCAATAATGCAGTCTTACAAATAGAGCAAAAGGGAACAAGCCAGGGGGGAAAGAGGTACCATTAAGTTCAGGTATTACCATTCTAGAGACCAGTTTATAAAAGAGTTATGCCTCTTTGACTTTTTCCTTTTTCTCTTGTGGAAACTATGCAATTCCAGGGAGCTTCTCCTCTACTTCCCGGGTTTATATCCCCTTCCCAGTGACCGCTGTATATGACAATACTCTCTAGAAAAGTGCACCTTGTTTCTTGCTTTTTTGCTTTAGAGATTCTCACATCTACTTTCCAGTTTAATCTCAAGTCCAGCAAAGTTACTCTATTTAATTTGGGTGCTGATGCAAAAACAATCCAGATATGAATGTGTGCATCAACTGGCCAAAAATGCATTAATGCACAGGGAATAAAGATTTTATTAGGCCACCTGCCCCACAGAACTTAAGAAACAAAGGTAAGATGTATTGGGAAATCCAAAAGAAGAGATGACTTAGTGGGGTTCCTTTTGCGTGTTTGTTTTAAAATATAAACAGATTACTTGTGGGTCTCATGAAAAGAGAGAATTTTTAAGTGCAATTTGAATGAACTCAAGATGAAAAAAATGTGTGCAAAGGTTTTGATTAATGGTTGCTAAATGATGCTAGTAATTGCTAGGAAATGGCCTTGCTATAACATCTCAGGATGATGAATAAAATGACAGTATCTTTTATGTTACTGAAGGAGAAAGGCTGCTGCAACAGTGTCCCGTTCTGGAGACAACCTCTCAACATCCTTCTTGAATGGTTAAGAGAAGAGCCACAAGATTGATTAAAGGATTAGAAAACATGCTTTATAGTGATAGACTCAAACAGCTCGATCTACTTAGTTTATCAAAGACGGTTAAGGGTTGACCTGATTGCAGTCTAAGTACAGAAATACATAAGGATGCATCTCAAAGTCAAATTGCAAAACCGAGTCCTTGTCTGGTTTGCTTTTACTTCCTTGTTCCACTCCCAACTTTGTGCCTTTTTCCATGTAGTCTGTCCACTATACATAGAACACCTTCTCAATCCCAGCATGCCAGAGGCCCTCAACATTCAGATTCCTGTCAGAGATTCACTTCTTCCACCAGGCCCACAAACAAAATGTTTTACCCTTTATAAAGGCCCCAGCATCCTCCGAGAAAGAGAGTTCACAGCAGCTGCTTTAGTGGCTGCCAGCAGCACCAGAATGAGGTAAGCCCTGCACTTGGAGAGCAAAGATTTAGGGGGCAAATAGCCCTAGTTGTTTCCATTCATTCCTTACGTTCAAGGCACTCAATGACCTTGTCCAAGAGTGCAGAAAGCTCTGGGATGAGAACCAACCTACCACAAAAGTAAACCTTTGTCCATGCAGGCAACTGAGCCTTCTTGGGGGCCTGTCCAAGGACCTAAGAACCAACACAAACCTCATCACCTTTTGTTCCAAATACAATGTGCATGTCTTTGGCAGTAGCGCAGCCAGGTCCAGAGCACAGGGGGAGCGGCGCTATAAAAAGGCACCTTCCCCTGTACTCACCCGGCAGCGCTCCGGGTCTTCGGCGGCACTTCAGCGGCTCACTCCGGGTCTTCGGTGGTACCCGCCGCCGAAATGCCACCAAAGACCCGGAGCACCACCGGGTGAGTTCAAGAAGCAGCGCTTAAAAAGAAGCGGTGCCTTTTTTTAGTACTGCTTAAAAAAGGCGCCGCTTCCGCCACTTCTGCTCAAGGGGGAGCAGCCGCTCCCCCTGGCTACACTACTGGTCTTTGGCCTTGTCTTCACTAATATAAATACATTACAATACTGTGCACTTATAGTTTATAAAACAAAATTAACACCATGCTGCACACACAATTCTCCTGGGGAGAGGATGAGAGAAAGAGTGAACTGCATATGACAGATACTAGTCCCATCATTTAAGGTAGCAAGTGGAAGGTGCTCAGGTACTACTGTGATGAGGGAGGTGTAAGAATCTGAACAGAACAGCACAGAATATGCGGTGGGCAGACAAGAGGAGGAGACAAATTGTTTGAGGGAGTTGTGGTAAAATATATCACTTAAAAAAACCCAAATTAATAATGCTAGATGGGTGCCTAGGGGCAGTCTGTATAGAAGAGGGGCAAAACAACAAAATACTACAGAAATAAGCAGGGAGTCGAGAGTCACTTGTCAGAGGATGTAGGAGAGTGGGAGTAGCTGGTAAGGGAGCACACAGGGCTCCAGTTTGATAGGGAAGTAATTTAAAAATCAGGCACCAGATTCTCAGTCTGTTTAAATTGTTCTTTAGAATTCTATGGAGCCAGGGGTGCTGGAACAATTCTTGTAATGGGGGTGCTGAAAGCCACTGAACAAAACTATAAACCCTGTGTATAATGGAAACCACTTCAAGCCAGCTGCACCCCCTTACCCACGCCTATATGGAGCTACACCAATTTAAACCAACCGAGGATCTAGTCTCAGTTGCTCAAATGATTCGGAGCCTTGAATTTGCACATAGTATCCTAGCTAACCATGATCTTATCACGGTTATCCTCAACCTCTCACCACTTCCCTCTTAGTGCACCTTATGTCTTTGTCTTGACTTCAGCACTGAGCCTGCTGTGATTAGACCCATAGAAGTCATGTACTTAAAGTGAAGTATGTGTGTAAGTGTCTGCAGGATGGGGACCTGTTCTAATGGGCAGGGACCCTGATTACTTGTGTGTTTGTACAGCACCTAGCCCAATGACTGAGTGGTGCCTTGGGGTACCACTATAACAGAAACAATATGAAAATGATCAGGTTAAGAATTGTTTTAAAAAATACTTGTAAAGTGATTCCTTCCTGTGGGTCTCCTAGTGCATTTTAGCTTTATATCTGTCTAGATTGTGGCTCTCGATAGCAGGAACTTTCTTGATATGTTGGTCTTGCACAGCACACTGTCAGAGTTTAACAAACAGTAATAAATAATAGATGATAATAATAGTAATATTCCAATAGGACTGCGTTCTGCAGAACCGAAGGAGCAATCACAATAAGTCATAGCATCAGTGGAGTATGGTCTTTGAATATAGGCTTTGAATGCTTTCAAGGAGAAAGCCTAGGGAATACTGAACAGGAGAGCCCTTGCAGAGTTATTCATGCACATCTTCAATTCTGCAGCTGAAAATAACATCATGTGGAATCAGTTTGGGGAAAATAACATATGCAATAACTATATACATATGTACAGCTGAACTGTTTAAAAGTGAAGGCACAGCAGGGAGGTAAATATTTTTACATAACTATAAGACCACATACAAAACTGCCACTTTTCAAGAATCTCCAGTTTCCACTGTACACTAATTACAATCTCTCTCCTCCTTACGGGATTAAATCACATAGAACTACCTAAATTATATAACCTAGACTAGACTGTAGTATGTGATATCATTGTTTTATTTACATAAACACCACTTTGCCCATCCCCATGTAACTGGAGAAGGTGTGTGGGAATTTTCAGATGCCAAACAATGGAATTTAAATGCTTCACTCTCTCATCTTAAATCATGCTAAAAGATAGATGCAGTGACAAGAGATCAGGGCCCAAAAAGGCATTCTGTATAAAAGATTTAAATAAAAATGTGGGAGTCAAATGAAAAGTGATTGTACCTTGATTATTTTTTATTTTATATTAAAAGTCTACTGAACTTCATATAATAAATTAAAAAGGTACAAATGTATATTCTTGATAATGTTTACAGAGCTACACTGATGATTCAGTTCTCTATGATTGAAAGGGACATGGGGAAAATCACTGAGGGTATATCTACTGTGACAAAGCTTTGTCCTTGTCTATGGGGATCCTGCGTTTCCTGGTGGATTTGTGCTAGCCTCAGAGGCTCACTGTGACCCTCCTTGTAGCCCTTCTCTCTCTGGAGGCAAGGGTCACAGCCTACTGAGCCATTTTCATCATAAGCCAGCGAGGGAGGTAAGGAGAAGCTATCCTCCCTTGCACAGTCTCTATTGTCTCCCAGTCTTGGTGATTAATTGGTGGGGAGGCAAAAGGGGGGAGCCCGGGCCCACCCTCTACTCCGGGCTCCAGCCCAGGGACCCTAATAGTATCAGCTATGGTAGCTGACCTTTTAAAAACAGGACACGTACAATTCCCTGGGCTACTTCCCCACAGCAGCCCCACTTCCTCAAACTCCACTTCACCCTTACCTCAGGGCCTCCCTTCCTTGTGCCTAATATGGTATGTACAGCTCAGTCTCTCCAACAACGCAACTTTCCTCTCACAGCTCCTGATATGCGCACCTCACTGACTCACTGGGAGGCTTTTAACTAGTTTCAGCCAGCCCCTGATTGGCTGCAGGTGTCTCAATCAACCTAGCGTCCTCCCTGCCCTCTAGAAAGTTCTTAATTGGCCCCAGGTGTCTTAATTGACCTGGAGCAGCTTCCATTTACTTATCCTGGTACCAGGGATTTGTTTACCCTGGGGCCAATATATCTATCTCCCACTACTCTCCCATAGCCATCTGGCCTGTCCCCTTCACATAACATAGCAGATAAATACCCACAGCTGGCCCATCTCAGGTGACTCGGGCTCATGCGATTCAGGCTGCGAGGCTGAAAAGTTATGGTGTAGACGCTGGGGCTCAGGCTGGGGCCCAGGCTCTGGGATCCTCCCCTCCTTTGGGGTTCCAGAGCTCAGGTCCAGCCTGAGCCCAAATGTTTACACTGCAATTTTACAGCCCTGCAGTCTGACCCCGCAAATCCTAGTCAGCTGACACGGTCCAGCCATGGGATTTCAATTTCTGAGTAGCCATACCATGAGACACAAAATATGGCCTATTTTCCCACTATTATGCTTTTGCAAATTCCAACTACTGTAAATCTTTGCTCATTCCCCTCCACGCACAAAGTAAAAGTGCTTCATCTGTTTTTTTAACCCTTTTCTAAGTGAGTTTGGTGCATATATATGGTGATTGACTAACAATGGTACAGACTAACAGGCATTTTTTTATTCACTGCACAGGCATAGCACGGACAAAAGCAGATTGTTTGAAACTGTTCCCCAACCCTGCCCTGAGGATGAAAGCTCTTCAGCTTCCATGCCAATTTTAAGGAATGCTGCTGAGACAGCCAAGGAGGCTGCCAGCTGTGATTTACAAATTCAGCCAAATAGCTAAACCCCTTTCTTGCATTATAGCCCTGACCTTGCACCATTAATCGGGAGCTTTGCCATTGACTTGAGGAAGCATAGGATCAAACCCTATTTGGCCAGCTTCACATTCAATCCATAGTCAGGGCTGGCCTTACCATGAGGCGAACTGAGGCGGCCACCTCAGATGCCAGACTGGGGGGGGAGGTGCCACTAGGATCCAGAGTGTAGAAAATTGTGTCTGCTGCTGGTGCATATGTATTCTCTCTGCTCTAGATGCACAGAGATGGTGGAGTGGTTTCCATCCAACACATTACTGGCATGAAATCCCCAATGGTGACAAAGTGAAGAGGCCATGGCTTATGTACTCAAAAACTGTTTTTCTTGCAAACTCTTCCAGTCTAATGTTCCAGCCACATTGGGTTCTACAGGAACAAAGGACTGGAAAAATCTGGCTAGAAATCTGACATGCCATGAGAAGGCAGCAAATCACCTGAGAGCATTCCATAGGTGGAAAGAGCTTGATATGAGACTAAGGTTAAAGGCCACCATAGATGATCAGCATCAAGAGATAATTGCATCA
This sequence comes from Macrochelys suwanniensis, assembly GCA_033296515.1. NCBI lineage: Eukaryota > Metazoa > Chordata > Testudines > Chelydridae > Macrochelys > Macrochelys suwanniensis. The sequence goes on from CM065776.1 coordinate 37,641,963, forward strand.
GAGTCTCTTTACTGGCAAAATGTTCTGAAAAGGCTCACTGTGAGAATGCTTGCTACCCAAAACCTAGAACGGCATGGAACTTCAGATCAGCTGTATGTGCCAAACAATGGAAACTTCTTTAAAACTGTGGAGTTGATGGCTGAGTTTGATGCTGTAGTCCAGGAGCATCTAAGAAGAGTCACTACCCAAGAAATGTACACACACCACTAACTTGGAAAAACAATTCAAAATGAGATCATACAGTTACTGGCATCAAAGGTCAAACAGAAGATTGCGGCAGATCTGAAGTCATCAAGATATTACTCTGTTATTCTGGACTGCACACCTGACATCAGCCATACAGAACATATGACTTTAATGGTGCGTTTGTAACAACAACAGAATCTAGTGAAAATATCCCTGTAATGGTGACTGTCAGAGAGCATTTTCTAGAATTTATTGACATTGATGATACTACAGGAGCTGGTATGACAAATGTGCTTCTTCAAAAGCTGGAAGATACGGGAATTGCGATAGCTGACATGAGAGGTCAGGGCTACAATAATGGTGCCGACATGAGAGGAAAGAACAGAGAAGTGCAGACACGGATCCGAGAGTTAAACTCTCGAGCTTTTTTTGTCCCATGCAGTTCTCATTCATTGAACTTGGTGGTCAGTGATGCAGCATCAGCGTCTAGTGAGGCTGCTGAATTTTTTAATGTAATTCAAAGCATCTATGTATTTTTCTCTGCATCAACTCATTGATGGCAAATTTTGAAGCAACACCTGGGGAAATCCTCTCTGACACTGAAACCACTGAGTGCCACACGATGGGAAAGTCGAATGGAGGCAATAAAGCCTATCAAACACCAAATTGGGAAAATAGATGATGCCATAGTTGCCATTATGGAGGATAATGCTATGACAAGAACTGTTCTTGGGAGAACAGCGGCAGAGGGAAATGGAATCACCAGAAACCTTCATAACTTCAAATTTCTGTGTGGCTTAGTGTTGTGGCATGACATACTGTTTGAAATAAATGTTGTAAGCAAGAGACTCCAAGGTGTTGACCTTGATATATCTGGAGCAATGGAATGACTGGACAAAGCAAAGTCAGACCTACAGTCTTACCAGTCAGATGAGGGATTTCAAAATGTTCTGAAGAGTGCACAGAAGTTGGCAGAGGAACTTTATATTGAAGCTATTTTCCCACCCATTCAAGAATACAAGAGTCACCGAAGAAGAAAACATTTTGATCACGAGGCATGGAATACTCCCATAAGAGACCCCAAACAACAATTCACAGCTGATTTCTTTAACCAGGTGCTAGATTGTGCAATACAGTCAGTTGAAGAAAGTTTCATGCAGCTAAAGGAACACAGAAGAATATTTGGGATGTTGTATGATATTCCAAAACACCTCACTATACCTGAAGAAGACCTACACCAGCAATGCACAGCACTAGAGACAGTGTTGACACATGACGACATGCGCGATATTGATGCGAGTGATTTAGGTGATGAACTGAAAGCCCTTTCAAGATACATTTCAGCAGAATCAACTCCAAAGGCTGTTCTGGAATATATGTGCACAAATAAGATGACCACCCTCTTTCAAAAATGCTTTTGTTGCTTTGCGCATACTTCTAACACTTCCTGTAACAGTTGCCAGTGGAGAACGCAGCTTCTCCAAGCTGAAGTTAATAAAAACACATCTACGCTCCACAATGACACAGGAGAGGCTGGTCAGCCTTGCAACCATCTCAATAGAGCATGAGCTGGTCCAGACTGTGGAACTTCAGGAAGCAGTTTAAATCTTTGCAACCAAGACGGCACGGAAAGCACCACTTTGATTATTTAAACAGCTAAAAATGCCAGTGTTTACTATGCAGACAAGAAAAGTTACATTTGCTGTTCAGGCATTTGAAAGTTAAGTGTTACTTAAAATTTTTGAACAAGGCATTTTAAGTTGTTAGTTCTCCTTTATTGGGGTAGGTAGCAGAGCAGTACCATGAGAGGAGTAGAACAGGAAGAAGGCAGAATTGGAGCCTTTCAAAGTTTTGGCCCAAGCAAGGGGGTATGGGGGTATCATTTGAGCTCCCTGCCTCGGATGCCAAAATGTTGTGGCCGGCCCTGTCCATTCTAAGCACTTCTTGGTGCTTTTAATGCATAGTAGCATCTAGATGTTGACATCATAATACAAGTCCCTTGCATTCATTCTCATCAGAAATCTTGTTAAATCAAAATGATCTACCATTTCCGTGACTAGCTTAAGGCCAAAATCATCCCTTAAATTCCCACTTCCTGTTTACAACAGGTTAAGTGTTTCATGTACTGTGTGCTGGGTGTGATGCTGTATGATTGAAGATTACCATTTGTTGCTGCCATTGTTATACAATTGCAACAAATCTTATACAAAGTGTATCATGGAAGGTGTCAATGGAAAAGTTAAAATCTGTCAAGTAAGATTATCCTGGTTAAATCCATGTATCACCACTGTATCTGAAGTTGTGAATATTGGCCCTGTATTTGTACCTCAAATGTGTTTGTACTCACGGTGACACCCATAAGGTAGCTTATATCCAGTCTCTCCAGCCCATTGTGAATGGACTATTCAAGCTTGATGGGCCATTATGAAGAATCAACTCTCCAGATGGCTCTACCTGAGGACACCTCAGACTGCAAGGAGCCAATGGCGACCCCGGTGATTCAGCAAAATGTGTAAGGGCATGTGACATGGACATGTGACCTCAGACTCCATCTTTGTCAGTAACTTTCTATACACAGGCCTGTGGGCTTTGTTTGGGACAGTAAATTTCCATGCACATGGAGGAAGATATAAAAGATACCCGAGACACCTCCAATTTCCTCATTCCCGCTCCATTTCTCTGGACTGTGGATTTACAACTAAAAGGAGTATTTTGAACTATGGACTGAGGACCGGCCACTCTTTTGAAAGTTACCAGAGAGACTTTTACAAGCCAGCAGCCTATTCCATCATTACTATGGATCCTGGTCTCTGAACACTGAAAATCACTTGTATCCATATGATTCCTTAACCATTCAATAACTCTCTTCTTTTCTTTTATAAATAAATCTTTAGTTAGTTCACTAAGGATTGGCTGACAGTGTGATAGTTGGGTAAGACCTGAGATACATATTGACCTCGAGCTAAGTGTCTGATCTCTTGGGATTGGTAGAACCTCACATATGGTAAATTAGGTTTTCCATAACCTCTCACCATATTGGACCAATTTGTCTGGATGGGAATCAGGGCTGGAATGCCTAAAGGGTACTACAGAAGCTTTTTAAATTATAGCATAAACCACCAGTTCTGAGGGATTGTCTGCCCTGTTTCTTGCAGTCTGCTCTGAGTGTGGCATTCTCAGTGTGATTCATCCCAGGCACCCAGTCACATTGGTTAATAACACGAGAGGACTCCATGCTTATAAAACTAAATTGACTTTTTATTAAGAGAACTATTTACAGAGAAGCTTGAAGCTAGCAGTCAAGCCACGTAGACACAGACTAATCTTTTGATGCCTCCTCCAAATTCTTCCCTGATGCAACATGTACTCCTCCCTGCAAGTTCCATGCAGGTTGCTACTATAGGTTGCCTCCTGTGGTATAGCACTATACCAAGTATACCAAGTGCTTTATGAATGCAGCGAGATGAGAATAGTATTAACACTGGCTTGAACACCAGACAGTTTCAAGGGAAGAAACAGTACTGTGTTTCATTAATTGCCATTATTTGATAAGTGGCAGGCACAATTCTCCATAGCTAAAGTTGATGAAGAAGAGAAATTTTTTGGCAGAGATTATATTCTACAAGCAACCCTGTCACTGATGGATTCTTTCAATGACCAAATCAAAGAGTAGGGATGTATTGATTGTACACAGTATATTCTTGAGGAGTGATTTCAATTACTCTTATTAGCCCTTCCCTTTCCAACTGCCTACTGCACAAGCCAATGTTACAAGCATATTTTTCTATGTGTGTTTATCCATGGTTTGTGTCACCATGGCTCTGCACCTCAACGCTGCACCTAGAATACACCCCAGTATGGTTGGGGAAAATTGGTAAACCTTGAATGTTGTGATGTAATGTGGTTTTATTGGGTATACAGAGGGGCATGAAAAATTATTAGCTGCTTCACAAAAAAGTTCAGATGCAGCTATTTTAATAGCTTTAATTTCAAGCAGTCCATTCAAAATTTTCAGAACAAATTCTGGTTTTGAATGAGACGTGCCCATAAAAAGTGCAAGTCTGAGGATTTCTCTCTCTATGCAGTCAAAAGGGAGCGATAAATAAACCTAAACAGTCAAAAGGCTATGACCGTAAACCACAACAGAACAGAACCCAGCCCCTTCCAAAAACACAAGCTCCTAACACTGCAGCCAAAGGAAAACCTCAGGTTACGTCTATACTACAGAATTAGGTCGAATTTATAGAAGTCGATATTTTAAAACCCGAATTTATGGAATCGATTGTGTGTGTCCCCACTAAAGAGCGTTAAGACCATGAGGTCGATTGACTGTGTCCACAGTAGCGGGGCTAGCATCGACTTTTGGAGCATTGCATTGCGGGTAGCTATCCCACAGTTCCCGCAGTCTCCGCCGCCCATTGGGATTCTGGGTTGCGATCCCAAAGCCTGATGGGGCAGAAAACATTGTCGCTGGTGGTTCTGGGTACATGTCATCCCTCCCTCCGTGAAAGCAATATTTTTCGCGCCTTTTTTCCGGGGTTTCCGTGTTTGCTACGGAAGCCTGCTCAGCTCACAATTACCGTATATCTCCAGCGTACGCCTGGACATTAGGTCTAGTGGGGATTCAGTCACACTATAATACGGGCAGAGGGATAGCTCAGCGTTCTGAGCGTTGGCCCGCTAAACCCGGGGTTGCGAGTTCAATCCTTGAGGGGGCCATTCCGCCTGAGGCTGGTAGTCGCGGGACTACACAGCAGGAGCGCCTTGCCTTCTAGCTGCAGATGGTGCAATATGCCATAAGTGGTCGCGGGACCACACAGCAGAAGCTCCTTTCCTTCTCGCAGCAGATTGTACAATATGATTGGTATTCGTGTGCTCCTGGCCGGCGGCCTATGGTGTGGCTGGCCGGGGGCGCTTGGACATAAATGGGAGTGACCAGAGTGACTCTGGTCATTCTCTTTTTTACATTTTGTTTAAGGGAGATTCAGTACTGCCTGGAACACGGGCGGAGGGATAGCTCAGCGGTCTGAGCGTTGGCCCGCTAAACCCGGGGTTGCGAGTTCAATCCTTGAGGGGGCCAGGAGCTGATGATGGATATCAAGCATATTGTACCATCTGCTGCTAGAAGGGAAGGCGCCTCCTTGCTCACCGCATATTGTACCATCTGCAGCTAGAAGGAAATGAGCCTAACCCTTGCTCCCCCCTCCCTCCGTGAAAGCAACTGAGGGGGGAGCAAAAAATCCTTTTGATGGGACTCCATCATGGTCACCTCTGCTGATGAGATCTGCGCTCACCTGCAGCTCACCACGCTGGCCAAACAGGAAATGAAATTCAAAAGTTCGCGGGGCTTTTCCTGTCTACCTGGGCGGAGCATTGGAGCTCAGACTGCTGTCCAGAGCGGTCAAATGTTGCACTGTGGGATAGATCCAGGAGACCAATACTGTCGAATTGCGTCCTCACTAGCCTACATCGATTCGGCAATATCGATTTAAGCGCTAATCCCCTCGTTGGGGGTGGAGTGGCGAGATCGATTTTAAGAGCCCTAGAAGTCGATGTTAAGGGCTTCGTCGTGTGGACGGGTGCACGGATCAATCGAAATAACGCTAATAAATTCGACCTAAACTCGTAGTGTAGACCAGGGCTCAGTAAATTACAGAAGAAACTTTTCTTCCTTCTAAGCTGCAATCAGCCAATGAAGTGCAACATGCTCTCAAATATGTAGTGCTGTATTCTGCGCCTACTGAAGTCAGTGATATAAAATTGTTCATAACTTTGCTCAAATGCTGCTTATTTCCTTGAAATATAGGCAGCACATTAGCTTTCCCTCTGTGAAAAGAATGAAGTGGCAGTAACAAGTTATTTTTGAGACAGAGGTAGAACAAAGAAGCATTAGACAGCAGTCAAAATTTCAGCTTCACAGGCTAAGGCCAGAAGGGACCAGTGTGATCATCTAATCTGACCTCCTGCATAACACAGACCACAGAATTTCTCCTGGTTATTCCTGCATCAAGCCCATTACTTCCCATTGAGATATAGTATATCTTTCAGAAAGCCACCCAATCTTGCTTTAAAGACTTCAAGTGACAGAATCTACCAAATGCCTAGGTAAATTGTCCCAGTGTTTAAATTGCCCTCACTGTTAAAATTGTGGCTTATTTTCAATCTGAATTTGTCTAGCTTCAGCTTCCAGCCACTGGATCATATTATGTCTTTTTGTCTGTTACATTAAAGAGCTCTCTACTATCAGAAATCTTCTCACCATGTAGGTATTTTTTGACCATGATCAAATCACCTTTTAACCTTCTCTTGGATAAGTTAAAAAGATTGTGCTTATTTGTTTCTCTCTGCTAAGCAGGATTTCCAGACCTCAAATTGTTGTATCTTTTTTTTCAACCTTTTCCAGTTTACCAATATCCTTTCTGAAGTATGGACACCAGAACTGGGCACAGTACTGGTGTCACTAATACCAACTACAGAGGAAATACTACAACTCTACTTTCACTCAATATTCCCCAGTTCATGCATCCAAGGATTGCACAGCTCTTTTAGCCATATCATTGCACTTGGAGCTCATGTTCAGATGACTATACACCATGACCCCTAAAGTCTTTTCCAGAGTCACTGCTTTCCAAAATACACTTCCCCATTCTGTAAGAGTGACTAAAGAAGCATATTATTAAAACTATTACTGTTTCCTTTTAAAGGATGTTTTACTAGTAAGCAGCATGAGACCTCTAGCATGTATCCTCCAGATTGAATTCTCTATAACAATGAATTTTTCTTTGTACACATTAAAATATTATCCCTGACTTGAAACAACATATTAACACATGTCACTCAAATGGTTTTGCCAGTTTTGTTCAAAAAATGCAGAAATATTCTCCTTCACCTTCAGGGTAAACATGACTATTTTCAGGCCTAGTTATTTTTCCAAAAGTTGTAGAGGACCCAAAATAGAGCTTTATAGTGGAAGCTGATTGCAGCCTTAGGTATGGAGAGATTACTGAGTATTTATAATAAAGATTTGTCACGTCGAACAGAAAATAAATGAGAAAAAGTCAGGGCTTGAATTTTTTAATGTATAATCCAGTTGCAATATAGGAGTTCAGTTTAAATGCAGTAATTTTGCACAGATACATTCCTTACTGCAATAGTATAAAAATGTTATAAAACAAGGGCAGCTGTTATCACGAGAACCATGGAAAAAAGGCCAGCTAGCGGGTGAGACGTTGTACATGGGAAACACTGTTTCTGCACAATCTCTTTTCACTGTTATTGTCCGGAAACTGTGTTGTCACAAATATTGCCGTATGGTCTTACAAACCTTATTTCTCTTCTAGCCTGCTTAGCTTGCACATGTAAATTTTTTAAGCACTGGTATTCATGACTAACATGCATTTGTAGAGATGGGATCTGAGGGAATTATGTGGATTTAGGTTTAGAACTTTTTCCATTCTAGCAGATGAATATGAGCGAGACATGTATCAACCTCTAACTAACGATGCTCTCTGGCTTCTCCATTAGTCTTAATTTTCCTTTTCTTTTTTGTAATAGATACAATGTAGTGGTATATTTACTGGTACCTTTAGGTTAAATCACTACAGAGACTTTATTAATATAAAGCGCTGCCACAGCTTATTGCACTGTAGCAGCTTTCCATAGACCTAGAAGGCTTAAACTTAGTACAGAATATGGATTTTCTTAATGTGTTTCACAATTCGATTTTGCTAATGTGTTCTGTAATGTGTTCAGACCTATTGGAACATGTTTGGCCTCTGAGTTATATTTGAGAGTGATTTCTATGTACTCAGTAACATTCTGGCTTGCAAAAACATAGCTATCCAAAAAGCCAGTAAAGACAAAGTAAAACAGAAAACAAAGCCATATAAAGAAAATAACAGTGGACGCAGTATTATGTGACTAGTTATCAAACTATGTTCTCTTGATCAAAAAGGTATATCTAAATAAAGTAGTTCCAATTCACTGCTCTCATTACTCTGGGAATATTTAGCTGAGCTTTGAATACATAGATGCAATGATTATTTTGGCTTATACGTGCATTTACAAGCTAGCTGCAGTGGGGCTGAACAATACCAAATATTTTTTGTATGTGTTCCCACCCTTGCAAGAATATGTAATCCTTATATACACAGAATATTGTAAGGATTAGGAATCATGTAATTTTAAATCACGAGCACCTGGGCCTTGCAAAAATCTGTGCTTGTCACAGCAAAAACTTCCATAGAATGTTCGCTAAGTCAATCCTCCACGCCAGCCCTCCTGAAATCCTGTATAAGCATGACTAGTGAGATGTGACTGACAAATGCAGTCATATCAAAAACAAGATTATTGCTTTCCATAGTGATGAAGGTCAGCACTAATCCCTCGAGACAGAAGATAAAACAGACCTGAGTCTTCAAATACCTACAATAGAATCCCACCAACTTCAGCCATGCTACTCCCTGAAAAAGCAAAGAGGGACTTCAACCCTGGCAGCAGTAAGAAAAAAACAAAACTGGTAATTTAATTGGTTCAGTGAAGCTGCTGAGATTCTATGTATCTGGGATTATATATTATAAACTAAATGCATGTTGATCACAACTGCATATAACTTGCAATACCTGAAATAATAGATTTCAGTGTAGTAGCCGTGTTAGTCTGTGTCAGCAAAATGAAAATAAGAAAGAAAAACTTGTAGCACCTTAGAGACTAACAAATTTATTTCAGCATAAGCTTTCGTGGGTTAATACCCACTTCATCGGATGCATGGAATGAAACATACAGTAGACAGATATTTATACAGTCAGAGAAACATGATAAGGTCGAGGTGCATAGACCAACCTTAAGAGGCGAATTAGTTGAGAGGAACCATAACAGCAGGGGAAGAAAAACCTTTGAAGTGATAAACAAGATGGTCACACAGGTGTGAATGAGGATCGTTAACTTAAGGGGAAAAGATTCAATTAACGTAATGGCCGAGCCATTCCAAATCTCTATTTAATCGGGACGCAATGCAACCTAGTTTGCATATCAATTCGAGTTCAATAGTTTCTCTTTGAAGTCTGCTTTTGGAGTTAATCTGTCGCAACACTGCTACCCTCAAGTCTGTCACTGAGTGATTAGGGAGGTTGAAGTGTTCTCCTACTGGTTTTTGAATGTTATGATTCCTGATGTCAGATTTATGTCCATTTATTCTTTTGCGTAGAGACTGTCCGGTTTGGCCAATGTACATGGCAGAGGGGCATTGCTGGCACATGATGGCATATATCACATTGGTAGATGTGCAGGTGAATGAGCCCCTGAAGGCGTGGCGGATGTGATTAGGCCCTGTGATGGTATCACTTGAATCGATATGTTGACAGAGTTGGCATCGGGCTTTGTTGCAAGGATAGGTTCCTGGGTTGGTGTTTTTGTTGTATGGTGTGTGGTTGCTGGTGAGTATTTGCTTCAGGTTGGGGGGCTGTCTGTAAGCAAGGATTGGTCTGTCCTCCAAGATCTGTGAGAGTGAGGGATCATCTTTTAGGATAGGTTGTAGATCTTTGATGATGCGCTGGAGAGGTTTTAGTTGGGGGCTAAAGGTGACGGCTAGTGGTGTTCTGTTATTTTCTTTTTTGGGCCTGTCTTGTAGTAGGTGACTCCTGGGTACTCTTTTGGCCCTGTCAATCTGTTTTTTCACTTCAGCAGGTGTGTATTGTAGTTGTAAGAATGCTTGATAGAGATCTTGTAGGTGTTTGTCTCTGTCTGAGGGATTGGAGCAAATGCGGTTGTATCTTAGAGCTTGGCTGTAAACAATGGATCGTGTGGTGTGTCCAGGATGGAAGCTGGAAGCATGTAGGTAAGTATAGCGGTCAGTAGGTTTCCGGTATAGGGTGGTGTTTATGTGACCATCACTTATTAGCACAGTGGTGTCTAGGAAATGGACCGCTTGTGTGGACTGGTCTAGGCTGAGGTTGATGGTGGGATGGAAATTGTTGAAATCATGGTGGAATTCCTCAAGGGCTTCTTTTCCATGGGTCCAAATGATGAAGATATCATCAATGTAGCGCAAGTAGAGTAGGGGTGTTAGGTGACGAGAGCTGAGGAAGCGTTGTTCTAAGTCAGCCATAAAAATGTTGGCATACTGTGGGGCCATACGGGTACCCATAGCAGTGCCACTGACTTGAAGGTAAATATTGTCCCCAAATGTGAAATAGTTGTGGGTGAGGACAAAATCACAAAGTTCGGCCACCAGGTTAGCCGTGGTAGTATCGGGGATACTGTTCCTGACAGCTTGTAGTCCATCGTTGTGTGGAATGTTAGTGTAGAGGCTGTGAAATAATAGAGGCTGTGAATCAGTTTACTGAAGTATCTAGCAAAATTACAACCAACCAATCTAGCAAAATTACAATCAATAGCACTGCTTGTTTACAGTTTCTATTAACCTTGTATTAACTACAGAGGATTTATTGTTAGGACTTCAAATGCTTTTAGCCATAAGATTACTGACACTACCAACAAAGGAACAGTACGTGTGTAGGATAGGAAGTCCAGGAAGCCTGGAAGTCTCTCCTCCTGATGTCCAAGAATCACCACCACCAAAGTGCATTAATCAGAATTGTATTTGGATAAATGAGGAAAATTATGATTTCTTAAAGACGGGCTGTAATGATGTGAACATAAGAATATAAGGGGAATCAGAAGCACTACTTTAATTACTATCAGCAAGACCTGTGTGTCTAATTCCCTTTTGCAATGTGAGCTAGAAATTAACACCTACATGTGTTTCTTTTTTCACTGGATTCTTCACTCTGTTATTAGCTTCATGAGCACCACTCATGGCAAAATGCAGTTTCAGAAGAATGTTCTGTTTTATTTCAGTGCTATCAAATCACTGATTCCAACCTTGCCCATGCGGGTATCATGAGATTTTTTAATACCTAAAGACACAGGAACTTTGACATATAGACTGCCGCATAGTTTAGGATGAACTCTACTTTCAGAAGAGTAGAAAGGTACAGTTCTAAACCTCAGTGATGAACACTTCCATACTGGACTTCAGGGCTTATTTGAGGTAAGGGGGGAAAAAGATAGTGGAAGTAAGCTCAAGAAATTTGGAACAGGACTCCAGAGATTATAAGCACCCAATATTCTTTTTTTCTCAGTTCCAACCATTTATCATACAAGATTGGAGGGATGAGGGGCCAGAATTTGGTCCCTTAGCCATACTTCCTCTTTTCTCAGACCACTGATTACTCATCAACTGAACGCAATTCAGGCAAATTTACTGAACCAGCAGATCCATGCACAGGGGATCACAGACCAGGTGCCACTGTGTTTTTTATGGAAAACCCTTTTTAAAAATGAAAATCTAATTCTTTAAACCAAATATACAATTTTAAACATAGTAAGTGTGTGGGGAGTGACGGAATATGAAGGGGAAAACAGATTAATTTATTTAAAGTTCAAGTGCTTTACTTGATCAATAAAGGCCTGATTTGAAAATACTTCCACAAGTAAGGGGGACTTCTTACATATGAGTAAAGTTATTCAAGTAGGAATGGGCCTAAGCAACTATATCTAAGTAGAAGTCGTTTGAGAACAAAAAATCTAGATGTCCTTATCTGTGTTTTCTTTAGTGTGCTGCTCAGACTGTTGCAGTTAAAAGGACTAGAGACTAGTAGGCCTAAGATTAGTCACACTAGTTGTATGTTGGTTTGGATGCATGGTGTGTGTGTGTGTGTGTGTGTGTGTGTAGATGATCAAGCATTTCTTAATTACGTTTGTCATTTCTCTTCTTTTCACCAGATATAGTACTGAAATGCACAAGAATCTCATTCTTCAAACAACTCCTTTGGCAGGATTCTTGTACATTTCAGTGCCCTGATCTCCCCCCCTTCCCCCCCAAGAATGGACAGGCAGAACACAATGTCCTTGCATACGGCTGTAATCGAAAAGAAACCCAAATACTGGATTTGTTGCTGTTTGTTGTATAAGGTGCCATTTTATCAACATCACAGCACTAGTTGTAGCAAGATTATAGTTTCTTGGTGTTTTACAGGATCAAGAGAAGTCCTCCCTCACACGCACACATAGACACTTTTGGAGGAGTGGGGGGAGATTTAACATAAAAATAAATTACATTTTGAACTTGTCAACTTTGAGTGGCCCCTTTAAGGTTATATTGTTGTCACTTCCTTTTAACTCAACGTTTTCATAAGTGTATATATTTTTTTAAATTAAAACTTAATTTTAGCAGACAAAAAGTTCAGCTCAGAAGAAAAATCTAGACAGCACTGAAAAATAATTTTTATAGTGCTCAAGCTGCAGATGGAGGGACAGACCCAGACAGCTGCATTTCTGTAAAACACTCATAGCATAGCATTTGCCTTTCCAATGACAAAAGCATCCCTACTGTAGGTTTCATGTTGGATATAAGGGCAAAGCTTCCCATGCTCACTTGTGCCATTATCAAGTGAAAATTATATTCTCTATTTCTCCTTTATATGATTTTTGTCCTGCTCCTAGCATTACACAGGGAATAAAACATGCATGTAAATTCCAGGCTCAGCATAACAAATCTACATATTTCACTGGAATCAGTATCAAGTAGTACCAACATTTAGAGGTTGACCAAGGTGGCTCCATTCAACTGTGGATCCAGGTGCTGCCAGAGGTACAGTACAGAGTTTGTGTTTCTAGTTTTCCCGATTAAAATTTGGATTCAGTCATCCAAAACAAAATGGCAGCAACCTCCTTTCTGAATAGCTCTCCCTCCACAGGATCAGCCTCCCTCCCCACGCCACATACCAGTATGGTCTTCAGAGAGAGGGACCTTCAGGCCTTCATTATCCCCATCCCCTCAAGGTCTCTTTGGTGACAATGGCTGATCCTTCCACCACCAGCAGTTGTTTGGGAAGGGAGTGGAGTGTGTTGCCAAGTGGGGCCAATGCCTCACTTATCCTTCAGCAGTCTTTTTGGTGGTGGGGGGCCAGTTAGACAGGGCTCACAGCAGAGGAAGGAACAGGCCTCCCCCCCTGCAGCCTGCCCAGCTCCACTACAGCCTCCAGCAGCTCTGTGAAAGACTCAAGAGGGGCATCAGAGCACTGAATTTGCTATATACTCTTGAGTGAAATTCTGGCCCCAATGGAGTCAATTACAGTTTTGCTATTGATTTCAGTGGGGCCAGAGTCTCACCCTCTGTGTCTGTTTTCAATGAGGCTGCTGCCCATTATGCTCTTTTCCTCTCTTGCAAAGTGCACATGTGATGGGATGATCAGGGCCAAAGGGACACCTACAGGATTCACTCATACCACTGCTAACAGGGCTTGTTTCCCACCAAGTGTATCATCGAAACCAGCCGGTGACATTTCTAATGAATATCTATCGAACATTTATCCCTTTCACTATATCCGAGGTTTAATTTAAGCCTTACTGATGGCAGCACTTGAAATCACCAGGACCCAGGAAGAGAGAGCTCTGGGCCTTGGGGTCTGTCATTTGTAATATGCCATAGAAACTGCAGTTCAGAATAGCATGCCAGAAGCTGGCAATTCTCTTAATATGACATAAAAGTATTTCCCAGCGGGTATTTTTCCCCTGTGAAATTATGGTGATGGACAATACACACTGAAATTATTAAGTCATTGTATAAATCAAGCTACATAATTTGTTCCTAAATGAACTGTTCCTATAAAAAAGGATTTAGACTAGCCTATTGTGAACAGTTTAATTAATAGTCAAAGAATTTCTTAAGCACCAGTAAGGTGTTAAAGCTGTCCTGAAAGAAAAGCTGGCAATTCAATAGTGCGTTAATACAGTAACTGCCAAATAGCATGCTCCAGTAGCCAAGAGAGATCAATAATCAACAGATCAAGGACTCCTGCTTGAAAAATGGAAATCTACTGTTCTCTGCTAAACATTGGATTGATCGGCATCATTTTCCAATATTTTTACCATCCTCAGTACCCACCGAAAGAAAATAATCCCATCAATCACATGCCATTCCCTCCTTCCCTTTATTCGCAAAGCTGTTAACTCAAAAAGGTCGCCAGTCAGTTGAGAAAACAAAAGAGGAACAAAAGCGAACGGCACAAAAGATCATTTCATTTACTTTACTGGGCACATTAATGAATTTCACTTAGTCTGGAAAAAATGCAGTGAGCACCAGAGCATCATGCATTGCTTTAGTCTGAATGATGCATTGTCTCTGCTATTAGAATGTACAGTAAACTGTAATTAAGCAATTAAACATGAAAGAGTGTAGGCTGGGCTAAATAATTCTCGACCCCGCATGCCTTGTTTGTCTTATGCCTTCAGCTGCCTCAGCTTTAATGCTATTTCAAAATGACACATGCCCTGCTTGGAATGTCTAACTGTGATTATAAAAAGCTACCCCCTTTTTCTCCCCATCACAAACTAATTGGTTAATTATTTTGGGTTTTTTTCACTTGAGTGTCAGTCTTCTCAAATCCTCTTAACCCTTTCATGGCTGGCTGCTGCTACACTTTCTCATGAAGAGTCACCATTCGGCTGGTCAAGTCATAGGAAACACAAAGCAGAGATAAACAGCCCTTTCTTAACATGAGAAGTTAATAGATTATTCCAGGGTTCAGGACCAGATTTCTTCAATATATTTATTATTAATAAACTGGGAGAAAGGGTGAATGATGATGTGAAACCTTACTAAAGACTAAGGGGGGTTGTAAATAATGCTGGAAGAATTTCATTGGGAGAGGCAGATTCTCAGCATCTCTCAGGATTGAGTCCAAACTAAATAACTTGAAAACACAAGGACAGATGAAATCTGCCACAGACGACAGGGCAATGCAGGCTGCAGGGAACAACTGTGATTACACATCACACTGGAAGGTTATGTACAAATTTTGTCCCCTCAGAAAAAAAGCTCCAGGCATTATTCTGAGATAGTTAATCGTGTCATCTGGGCAATGTATAGCATCTTACAAAAGTGAGTAAGAAAATATGCTTTATTTAGAAGAAGTCAGAGAATACAAAATATTTCACAATATTATAAATAAGTGGTATGGTTCCACTAGCATTACTGCTTTCTACTTTAACATCAAATCTCAAAAAAAAAAAAACACACACACATGGCAGTAACACAAGCTGTTTAGAAAAAGGTTATGAAAAAAACTGGAAGCAGGGAGAGAGGCTTCTGTATTAGGATAAGTTAAAAAGACAAGGACTATTTGGCTTGGGAAGGAGATACTCATTTGACTTTTCACAGCATGTTCTTTTTAGTCTCATGTTTTAAAATGTATACTAACTTACTTTTATGATGTCATCTAGTACCCTGAATCACTTTTAATTTGGTTGGGATGCGGGGGTAGTGGAGAGGAATGTTGTTGAATAAACAAAGTTATTGGTCAGCCATAGGGTGACCAGATAGCAAGTGTGAAAAATCAGGACGGGAGTGGTGGGTAATAAGAGCCTACACAAGGAAAAAGACCCAAAAATCGGGACTGTCCCTATAAAATTGGGACATCTGGTCACCCTAGTCAGCCATGCAGGCCTATTTTCTCCTTTCCGTGATACAATAAGCAAAAGGAAATATGCATGCAGCATACACACTAACGTATGAAACTCACTACTACAGAACAGTATAGATGCAACTAAAATAAGATTTCAAAAATAAGAATGAAGAGCTATATGAAATAAGTAGCTTGGTAGGCTCTCAGTAAGCATGCTTTAGGAATAAACTGATCACCAGTTAAGGCCAGGAAAAATATCTCCCTAAAGAGTAATATTGCACAGTTAGATGCAAGATGGGGGATTTACACCTTACTCCGAAGCTTCTGGCATTAAACAATGTCAGAGAGAGGCCCCAATCAGATCAGACACTGGTTCATCCAGTATGGCAAATCCTTTGCACATAGTTTTAAAAGGATTTCTACTTGCTTTCTGCACTGACTCCTAGTCCCTAGAACAGGGGCAGGCAAACTTTTTGGCCTGAGGGCCATACTGGGTTTCCAAAATTGTATGGAAGGCCTGTTAGGGGAGGCTGTGCCTCCCCAAACAGCCAAGCCCCCTATCCGACCCCCGCTGCTTTTGCTCCCTGACAGCCCCCCACCCCCCCGGGACTCCTGCCCCATTCAACCCCCCCTGTTCCTGTCCCCTGACTGCCCCCAGAACCCCTACCCCTGACTGCCCCCACCGCCCTTTCCAACCCCCACTCTCCTTCCTGACTGCCCCCCCCCCCAGGATCCCTGCCCACATTCAACCCCCCCTGCTCCCCGCCCTCTGACCGCCCTGACCCCTATCCACACCCCCGCCCCCTGACCACCACCCCAAACTCCCCTGCCCTCTATCCAAACACACACACCCCCGACAGCTCCCTGCTCCCTTACCATGCTGCCTGGCGCACCGGTGGCTGGCGGCGCTACAGCCGCATCACCCAAAGCACCAGGACAGGAAGGCATGCCGCCCGGCTGGAGCCAGCCACGCCATCGCGCAACACAGAACACCAGGTCAGGCCACGGCTCTGCAGCTGCGCTGCCCGGCAAGAGCTCGCCGCCCAGAGCTTTGTAGGGGAGGGGCTGGGGGCTAGCCTCCCAGGCCAGGAGCTCAGGGGCTGGACAGGAGGGTCCCGCGGGCCGGATGTGGCCCGCAAGCAGTAGTTTGCCCTCCTCTGCCCTAGAAGCACACAAAAGAAAAATTGCAGCTTGAAGCAATCTTCTCCCACCCCACCCAACATCAGCAGCTGTGCTCAGCAAAAGGCAAATAGTGTTGTCTGAGCTCCAGAAAGCCTCCTTTGCTTCTGTACAACGGAAAAACACCCATGCAAAGGCCCTCCATGCAGCGCAGGATTCACCTCTAACAAAAGAGCAGTCATGAAACCCAAATGCATATGAAATAGAGCTTTTTAAGCTTTCCCAGAATACTTACACATACACACCCCCATACACCCACATATACCTTCAAAGAATCCACTCATTTGCCTATGGTGAATATTTCACACCACACTTACCCTACATGAGCACAGATACATCTTTGGATGAATAAATTATTTGCAGGCATAGCAGTGAACAAATCTGAGATACACATGTGACTAGGCAGATTTTCCATGTATCACACTGCCTCTTGTCCTTATTCCAGAGACAGGCCACTAGTCTAGTCCTGTGTCCTGATAATACTTTCTTTTTAAAAAAAAAAGTTAGAACCAGCTTTAATACAAAGGTTTAAAATTGCTGAGCCAGCAAGATTTGAGATGTTTTTAGGGCTGTCACGTGATTAAAAAAATTAACTGTGATTAATTGTGCTGTTAAACAATAATAGAATACCATTTATTTAAATATTTTGGATGTTTTCTACATTTTCAAATATATTGATTTCAATTAAAACAGAATACAAGTGTACAGTGCTCATTTTATATTTATTTTTATTACAAATATTTGCACTATAAAAAACAAAAGAAATAGTAGTTTTCAATTCACCTCATACAAGTACTGTAGTGCAATCTCTTTATCATGAAAGTTGTACTTACAAATGAAGAGTTATGTACAAAAAACTGCATTCAAAAATAAAACAATATAAAACTTTAGAGCCTACAAGTCCAATCAGTCCTACTTCTTGTTCAGCCAATTGCTCAGACAAACAGGTTTGTTTACATTTGCAGAAGATAATGCTGCCCGCTTCTTGTTTACAATGTCACATGAAAGTGAGAACAGGCGTTCACATGGCACTGTTGTTAGCCGGTGTCGCAAGATATTTATATCCATACTGATGACGGATTCTGCTTGAGAACGATCCAAAGCAGCGCGGACCACTGCATGTTAATTTTCATCATCTGAGTCAGATGCCACCAGCAGAAGGTTGATTTTTGTTTTTTGGCGGTTTGGGGTCTGTAGTTTCTGCATCAGAACGTTGCTCTTTTAAGACTTCTGAAAGCATGCTCCACACCTCAACCCTCTCAGATTCTGGAAGGCATTTCAGATTCTTAGACCTTGGGTTGAGTGCTGTAGCTATTTTTAGAAATTTCACATTGGTATCTTCTTTGCATTTTGTCAAATTTTCAGTGAAAGTGTTGTTAAAAAGAACAGCATGTCCTGGGTCATCATCCGAGACTGCTGTAACATGAAATATATGGCAGAATGCGGGTAAAACAGAGCAGGAGACATACAATTCTCCCTCAAGTTCAGTCACAAATTTAATTAATGCATTTTTTTTAACAAGTGTCATCAGCATGGAAGCATGTCCTCTCGAATGGTGGCTGAAGCATGAAGAGGCATATGAATCTTTAGCGCATCTGGAACGTAAATATCTTGCGATGCCAGCTACAACAGTGCCATGGAACGCCTGTTCTTACTTTCAGGTGACATTGTAAATAAGAAGCCGGCAGCATTGTCTCCCGTAAATGTAAACAAACTTGTTTGTCTTAGCGATTGTCTGAATAAGAAGTAGGACCGAGTGGACTTGTAGGATCTAAAGTTGTACATTGTTTTGTTTTTGAGTGCAGTTATGTAATAAAAAAAAATCTACATTTGTAAGTTGCACTTTCATGATAAAGAGATCACACTAAAGTACTTGTATGAGGTGAATTGAAAAATACTATTTCTTTTGTTTACAAATATTTGCACTGTAAAAATGATAATAAAAAATAATATAACGTCAGCATTGTACACTTTCTATTCTGTGTTGTAATTGAAATCGATCTATTTGAAAATGTAGAAAATCATCCAAAAATTTAACAAAATTCAATTGGTATTCTATTGTTTAACAGTGCGATTAAAACTGTGATTAGTTGTGAATAATTTTTTGAGTTAAACGTATGAGTTACCTGCAATTAATTGACAACAGTAGGCTTTCCCTTCAGACTAATCAGTTACTAATTCCTAGATCATAAGTCTGTTTCATTTATTGCCCCTCAGTGGCTCTTGCCCATTTTTGTCTGAGGTAAACAACTTTGTGTGACTAAAAGTTGATCTCCATTTGCTCCTCCTGTGTAATAAATCAGGTTCTGATCATTAAACGTATCTGGAGGCCTTGACCTCTTTAGGACTATTATGCTGTCATAAAAGCAGTTTATCATCATCAGCAAATAACACCAACTTCACTTGACTGAGTTTCTTCCAAATTAAATGAAAATATGTTACTGTGAGGGTTGTGAAAGGGACTGGATTGACAGCCTTGGGGACTCAAGTCCTCTCTTTTTCTGTACAACAGGATGAATGTGGATAAATGCCCAGGACATCTTTCAAAGAAACCTGATCATCAGCTGTAACTCTGAGCCAGACGTGCAATTTGATAATCCTGGTAAATCAATAACATGCAAAACATAGTTCATTAGAGATTACCAGGGATGAATTTGGGCCAGTGTAATTATTTTAATCAATACAAAGTGCAAGGAGACACAATTATAGGATCAATATTCCTCACCAGTGCATGCACTGAAAAAAAAGCAATCAACACCAATGACCAATAGACAGGAGAATAGGGCTGAGACAGACTAGAAAATATGGCTCTACGGCCAACAAAATGGAACCAACTATCTGCATCCCTCGTCAAAGAGGTATGATGGATCACCAGTAACTAAACTCGACTTTAGTTTTATAATCACATAAAAAGTACACTAAATGATTGCTATTAATGTTGGAAAGCGAAGCACTCAATAGTTAGGAAACACCCACGCAGATTTAATTCAATCCTCCTCCCCCTTCTGTGCATGCATTATGATACGGTTTTTAATTAAACTATCACATACTATTTTCTTCACAAGACCTTTGCCTCACTCAGCACAAAGGGCAGTGCTTAGGGAGTAAATCAAGGCTGTGTAGGTTTTCTGTAGGACCCTTCCCTCATTTGCTCTAGAAGTCGGAAGACAGACAGAAAATGAGACATGGACTGCAGAAACAAAAAGGATAGACTTGTGGTTATGGAAGATGAATGACATACAAGAGAACTGGATTGTGTCCCTGCCTCTGTCACAGATTTCCTCTGTCATGCTGGGGAGGTCACTTAAAATGAATTTTTTCACAGGTGGCCTCTAATTGAGGTCTCCTCATGAGGCATCTGGGCCCAATTTTCAGAAATGTTGAACATTCTGCCAGTGTCCCATCTGGATGTTCAGTTCTGTGGGGAAGTGAGACACTGGGGAACATGCTCAGTGCTAATGGAATGATGAGCGATTTTAGCTTCTAGCAAGCTCATCTGTGCATAATGCAAACTGCAAATGAGAATTATCAATAATTAATAGCTAAGCCAAACCTGCTTGGTTTTTCATGGAGAGAACAAAAGAGCAGGACCATCCCCTTGCAATTTTTCAAAATCCTGATGAAAACACTAGAATTTCATGAGACATTAGAAATTCTCCAAAAGTCAGATTTTTTTTAATGGGAAATGTAAGGCAACCTACAGGGGTTGCTACTGCAGAAAAATGAACAAATGGCAAAATACTTAAAAAAACCTACAAGAATTGCAAAGCCTACTGTTGCACTGCCTACTAGATGGGGGAAAAAAATCAGTTATGCAGCAGTTTTCTTTGTTTCTTTGATTTTTAACTACTGGGTAAAATGTACTCCCACTCCAACTTCCCGCTGGACAAAGTCCAAGTAAGCAGGCTGTGTGTGTTGGGGAGGGACGGAGAGGAAAGGAGTGGGTGAACTACACAGGGATGAGGATAGGAAGGTTCTCCCTAATTTGCTTGAAGGATGAGGAGCAGCCCCACCAAGGCTCCTGTTCCAGTGTCAGAGGGTGTGGCCTATGTGCACACCCCTCTACACAAGGCTGTGATTACTAATTGGAGCCTAGCTCTATAGTGCCCAAGGGAAGCAGAGTTGAGAATCATGTATAGTGCATCAGTGTGGCCAGTGTAACAGCAGTGGCAGAAAACTACCTTACGTTTCTACTAAGGCTGTGGATCTGATCTTTGAAGCGGTCCCTGATGAGTTTACCCAAAACATGCTTAAAGTGTGTTCAGGTTCCCTTTCCCTAGCTCTCCTTATAACCCAGCATATTTTTGCTAGAAGCAGAAAAGAGTATGGTATGTACTTTGTAATAGATTTCACGTAGATCCGAGCTGTTACTTCACTAGTTGCAAATTTGTTGTCATTTCTTCACCCACATATCCATATAGTGGAGACACACAGCACAGTCATTTTATGGCCACCAGGCAAGATGTGACAGGACTTTTCATTCCCCTTTCTCTGAGTCTCATATTTATTCTGTTTTAAATTATCATAGCACTCCTTGTACGTAAATCGGGACTAAAGTATCAGCTACAGGATTCATTCATGCTGCCACCTTACACCACACCATCATTGTGAGATGATTCCCGAGACAACTGTGCAATTAAAATAAAATGCACCTAAAATATCCTAATCTCCTACTAACCTATGGCATGCCATTACCTGCCTGCACATTTTACATGGAGAGAGCCAAAGAAACCCATTGCTCAACACATGCAGATGATGAAACCTGCCGTAAATCAAGATCCATTCAGATACATGCAAAGAGACTACTACTGGGCCCTTTAATGTTTGGTTAAGTGCACAGAAGGGTTCATTTTTAACTAGATTTATTCCTTGAGCAATTTCTCTGAAGTAGACACTATAGTAATAGTACTTATTAACTCCTTCATATTTTAAAAAGGCTAGACAAACATTGAAACTGGCTTTTAATCTTGAAGTCCCATATTTCTGGATAATTACATTAACCAAGCACAAGTTATGATCTGAGCATAGAAGCTGTATTACTGTAAAAAGCAATGTGCAAGTTTATGGGTTTTAAAGTTCTTTTTTTCATAATAAGAACATTAAGCTTTAAAGCTATTCTACATCAAGCAGCACCTACTTCACAGTCACTAATGAAAAGCACTGTTGTGATCTCATAACACATTACTGTAAGCAGGACAGAAAAGCAGCTTACTCTCTTCAAGATGAAGGAAGCTCAGACTGAAAACACAACGTTCCTTCCTTGTTAAAAAAATAATTAGAGAATACTGTACCCAACATTTTAAGAGTAAAATTCCAAACTATCCAGGTGATGAAAAGCCTATCCCAAGTCTTAATGAATTAGCATGTCCAAGAAAGATGTTTTCTAACTGAAGAGAATAAGAAAAACATGCAATATTTGAGGTTTCCATAATCCCACCTTGAGAACTGGAATAATTTCTAAGAGAAAGCTAATTTGCCAGCTAATTCCACAATAAAATCTCAGGGAGGATCTGTGACAAGTTTGCCAAATTGCTAAAATCACTACACAAACAAACAGAGATAGAATGTCCTTTTCAGGGATGAGAAACCACAGCTTTAACACTGGTTTCTTAAATATTCTGGAGAGAATGAGATGGGGTGACATGAATCTAACATAGAGGTCTGTGATCTCCAAGGTACAATATTCAGATCCAAGCCACAGGTATCTGATTTACTGGAATTCACCAGAATGTACTGGAATTCTTAGCCTCTTAATGAAGTATTCACTTGTTACTTTTACATTGCCTTAACCGAAGTCTTTGTAAATTACACCAGCTTCAAAACTTCCTCCCAACAATGTTACTCCCAGACCCAATTAGAAATGGAAGGATGCAATAATATGGCTCACAGAGAGTGCCAGGGAAAGCCAAGCACTGATTTGGTTTTCATCATTGATTAGCATTTTGAGGCTATCATTTCAAATTATGGAGTGCTTCAATCTGTTTGAGTTAAGATTTGAGTATCACTTTTAGAAAACTGCATCAAACTGTTAGGCCAGTAAAGGTAAATCAAGCCATGAAACATGTCTTTAATATGAAAAGGAGGAGTTTTATAGTGTGGGCGATGAGAAATGCCCGCATAACCTCAAGCACTGTACAGCACATGCATCGTTAATGCTTAACATTTATTATATTTATCAGAAATAAGGCCTACTATGGTAGTATTTAAGTATCTATTCGGGCAAAACTCTTGTTGATGTCAATGGGAGTTTTATCAAAGCATAAGGATTGCAAGATTTGTCCCATAAAGGTTAAATTACACTTAACTCTGGGATGAACAGTTGACAAAGTCTTTACTTTGAAAAACCTGTGCATGCAAACACTTCAATCTTGATCGCTAGATTCAAGATTAATGGTAATGTACAATAACAAATAAAACTAAAAAAGCAGTTTTCCAAAAGGTACCTGTTTTCATAATTTAGCCATTCTGGGGTCTGGCATATTCTACTCTGGATCTGCATGCACAACTCCTATTAGCAGTAATGGGAACAAAGTATACAGAGAAAGGTAAATTAAACTGATCACTTAATTTATCATATACTTCTAACTGTATAACATTATAGTCAGTTTCACACACCAGACATGGATTTTCATTTTCACAGTCTCTGCCATTTTAATATTCATATTTTTCTGCCTCTACGTTTAAAATTTGACAAGGAAAAGAAAAGAAAAATATGCTGCAGCAGAACCACTGCAACCAGCACAGCATATATTGTCAGCAATGGATGTGGTTAATGAAGGTATAGAAGGAGGAAGAACATCACAGTGTAAATATGTGCCGAACACCGGCATGTTCCCCAAGAACCTAATTTGTTGGCATCAGTCTCATATGAAGAGTCAGAAAGCACATGCTTGCCCACACAGTAACAGTGTATGTCTTCTTTTGTGCAATTTAATTTACCTACCATACCTCCAACCACTGTTCCCTCTAAGCTGTGCGCGTGTGCGCGCGCACACAAATCCTAAACCCCGCGCACACGACGAAACACCGCGCGCACAAAAATTTGCACAGATGCACAACAATTTGCACAGAAGACATTTTTTGCGCACATGGCCTGTCAAAAATTAGAGGGAACATTGCCTCCAACCAAACATACTGAATTGTAAGTATGGCTGCTCAAAACAATGTTCACTGCAAGTGAGCATTGTCTTGTATATTCCATGGTGGATCCAATGATGCACAAGGATCAGTTCTTGGCCCTACACTATATTTAACATTTTTATCAATGATCTGGAAAAAAACATAAAATCAACACTGATAAAGTTTACAGATGACACAAAAATTGAGGGAGTAGTAAATAAAGAAGAGGACAAGTCACTGATACAGAGCGATCTGGAGCACTTGGCAAGTTGGAGACAAGCTAATAATACGAGTTTTAATACGTCCATATGTAAATGTATACATCTAGAAACAAAGAATGCAGGCCATACCTACAGGATAGGGGACTCTATTTCTCGGAAGCCAGTGGCTCTGAAAAAGATTTGGTGGGTGTGTGATAATCAGCTGAACGTAAGCTCCCATGCAATGTTGTGGCCAAAAGGGCTAATGCCATCCTTCCATACATAACAGGGGAATCTCAAGTAGGAGTAGGGAGGTTATTTTATCTCTGCATTTGGCACTGGTGCAACCACTGTTGAAAAATTGTGTCCAGTTCTGGTGTCCACAATTAAAGAAGGATGTTGACAAATAGAGGGGATTTAGAAAAAAGCCACAAAAATGATTAAAGGATTGGAAAACATGCTGTATAGCGATAGACTCAAGAAGCTCAATCTATTTAGTTTAACAAAGAGAAGGTTAAGGGGTGACTTGATTACAGTGTATAAATACCTATATTGGGGACCATATATTTGATAATGGGCTCTTCAATCTAGCAGAAAAAAGGTATAACACAGTCCAGTGGCTGGAATTTGAAGTTAGACAAATTCAGACTGGAAATAAGACTTAACTTTTTAACACTGAGGGTAATTAACCATGGGAACAATTTACCAAAGATGGTGGTGGATTCTCCATCATTGACAATTTTAAAATATGATTGGATGTTTTTCTAAAAAGCTATGCTCTAGGATTTTTGAGGGGAGCAGGGGGGAGTTCTATGGCCTGTATTATACAGGAGGTCAGACTAGATGATCACAAGGTCCCTTCTGGCATAGGAATTTCTGACTCTAAGCCCCCTGTTGAGGATTCTTGCCAGATTGCTCCAGTTCACACCATTTTACCATAGTGTACTCTTTGTGTGCATCTAATGCACTATTTCTGGGGTTTTCTATGCTTATGGCATCAACATTTACACATTTTTCCCCCTGTAGAGGGTGTTGGCAGCTTCTTTTCACATTCTCTTGAGACATACTTTTTCACTTCAGCATCCACAACACAGGAACACGGTCAAGGATGATAGCAACAGGTTTGTCTACGTATGCCGTGGCTCCAGAAACTCTTCAGCCTGGGAAAACTATAGAGATGATATTGTTCAACAGTAAATGCATGAAGACTATTCCAAAGACAAGACTGGTATTCTGACTCAAATCAATTTCAGGCTCTCATTCATATGTCTGCAGCACGGAAGCCATTTTTCTGTGAAAAAATTGAGATACAGACGAGTCGCATCTTAGGCGCATTTAACATGCGCGAATTCAGCTTTGCGCGGTTGGCAAAAACAGAAAAAAAAAAGAAAAATAACCATTTTAAAATGGCATCGGTACTGCAGGCAATTCCGTCCGCCATTCAACTCAATGGCGTTTCACTATACGCGGTTTTTCGCTTTATGCGCTAACCGCGGAACGGAACCCCCACGTAAGATGAGACTTGCCTGTATTACCAGATGAGTGAGTGTATCTTACAGGTCTCAAAGCATGTGAAGACTGATGTCAACCTACGTGAAAGGGGCATCTTACTTTTTTGCTATATAAAAGCTCTGCTAACTTTGCTCTCCAGACTTTAGCAGCACTCAACATAAAAGACAGAGTAGAATAGAGAAAGGATGAGGAATAAGGCAGGGTGAAGGGATGGCAAAGAGTTAGGCCATAATCTTTACATTATACTACATAACTACTTTTGCTTATATAGAAATATGCTATGTTTTTAGGTGCTGTGCTGTAAGGAGTGCCAATACTTAAAGATATCCCCAGAATCAGAAAACAGAATAAGCAATATGAATCAAATGCCTACCAATAATATCATTTGCATTATTTTAGACAGTGACACTTTCCCTCCACTCATCAGTTTAGGTCCTATTTTATATTCTGATATAAGGGGCAAAGTCTCTTCTTCACAGATGTACTTGCTACAGGGTTGCCAGGTGTCCAGTTTTTAACCAGAACGCCCAGTCGAAAAGGGACCCTATCAGCTCCGGTCCATTAAAAGTCCAGTTGGCGGGGCTAAGGCAGGCTCCCTACCTGGCTCCACATGGCTACCTGAAAATGGCGACATATCCCTCAGCTCCTAGATGGAGGTGCAGCCAATGGGAGCTGTGAGGGCAGCGCCTGCAGGTGGAGGCAGTGCGCAGAGCCGCCTGGCCGCGCCTCCGCCTAGCTGCCGAGGGACATATCGCTGCTTCTAGGGAGCCCCTCGAGGTAAGCGCCACCCAGAGCCTGCACCCCTCACCCCCGCCCATGCCCCAACCCCCTGTCCCATCCCTGAGGCCCCTCCCACACCCAAAATCTCTTCCAGAGCCCGTAACCCCTCCAACACCCCAACCTCCTGCCACAGCCGAGAGCCCCTTTGTGTACCCCAAACCCCTCATCCCCAGCCCTACACCTGAGCCCACACCCCCCCAGTACCCCAACACCCTGCCCCAGCCCTGAGCCCCCTCCTGCACCCAAACTCCCTCCTGGAGCCTGCACCCTGCACCTCAAACCCCCTGCCCCAGCCTGGAGTCCCCTCCCATATCCTTAACCCCTCATTTCTGGCCTCACACCAGAGTCCATACTCCCTCCCACACCCCAACCCGTGCCTCAGTCCAGAGCCCTCTCCTGCACTCCCTCCAAACCCCAGGGGGTGGAGTGAACAGGGGGCAAGGCCTCAGAGAAGAGGTGGGGCCTCAAGGAAGGGGTGGGGAAGGGGCAAGGGTGTTAGGTTTTGTGCGATTAGAAAGTTGGTAACCCTAACTTGGTAGTTCCCATTGGTGATCGGCAGCAAGCTATCCAGTCTTAGACAAGGAAGAATTAGTCACAAGGAGGTTGAACTAATAGCTATTTAATCTCCATTTGAAAACACCAATAAATGATTTTAAAAAAAATCTCTGCTCTCTCCATATCTATTTCCCATCTCACTGCCATGAACAAACACACACAAATTTATATCCTCTCCTGGGCAGGTACAACTTATTGTTCTGATGTCAGCGGTGTCTCAGTCTCCTGCTGGACTAGCCATTTAGCAAA
This sequence comes from Macrochelys suwanniensis, assembly GCA_033296515.1. NCBI lineage: Eukaryota > Metazoa > Chordata > Testudines > Chelydridae > Macrochelys > Macrochelys suwanniensis. The sequence goes on from CM065776.1 coordinate 37,669,210, forward strand.
TCGCCCTTAAAACAGATGAAAAACGTCTTCCTCTTCTGGAGTTAAGAAGAATTGTCTCTCCCCCTCCCCCCCAAAAAATCCAACAACCACCAAATAGTCATTCTTATAACAAGACTTCAGCCCTCAACTGCAGGAGCTCGATAGTCATTGGCTAAATAGACCTTTGTTTCTTGCTGCAAGGAGCTTCACCAAATAGACGTTCATCTTCACAAGGTGAAATAATCTCTCATCAGTGCAGGGCTTCTCTCTCTTCACTCTCCTAACAAGAAGGAAAAACTTTCTCCCCCCTCTCTGCAAGTTCCATTGTAAGGCCCCCCAAAAAGAGCAGCTGCACTCACCAGACCTCAAAGCCACACCACTGTAACTGCACCAGGAAGTTTCCTTCACCTGCTTTCCCCCATCTCCACAGTCCGTTTGCCAGGGCCGGTGCTATCAATAGACGACCCTAGGCAGTCGCCTAGGGCACCAAGATTTGGGGGGCGGCATTTCTCCACCCGTGGCGGCGGGCGGCTGCCTCCTGCCTCCCTGCTTGAGCCGGGAGGCAGGAGGCAGCCGCCCGCTTCCTCGCAAAGCCCTGCTGTGGCAAGGGCTGTTGCCCTGCCGCTGGGGCTCAGCAGGGCTTCGCGTGCGGCTCACCGCGGCTGCCTCCCACCTCCCGGCTCCACGCTCGGCTCAGCGGCTGAGCATGGAGCCGGGAGGCAGGGGATGGCTCGCCGCGGGCGGGGGGGAGGCTGCCGCGGCCTGCAGGCAGGGGGCTGAGCTACTGCAAGCGGGGTGGATAGCCGCCAGTGGGGTGGGGGGGGAAGCCGGCTGCCGCGGGTGGGGGAGCTGGCTGCCTCGGGGGGGGCGGTGTTAGCTGGGCGGGGGGCGGGGGCACAGGGCTGGTGCAAGGTAGTTTCACCTAGGGCACGAAACTGCCAATCCCTCGGCCCCAGGAGAGTCTCTCCAGTAAACTGCTGCTCTTCTTCCCCTCCCGACAGCTCCTCATGCTGAGCACACTGGAAGACCTGGAGAGTACTGTCCCTTGCTCAGCAGGCCTTGTGGTTGCCTTCCATTACATGATCTTTCTGGGGCAAGCTCCCAAAATGCTACAGAAGTCTTGGCTAGGCCAGCCCTTATTCCCTCTGCCACAGCCAACAACAAAGCATTAGTCATTTCCTTTGAAATAGCCCTGTAGCTAACTAGATGCGATAGGGTGAAGGTGCCTTAAAAATTGGCAGAGGAGCACACTTATTCAGTCTTTTTCAATTGTTAACGAAACAATTTTCAGTGACAATGAATTATTTTTTATTAAACTTCCACAAGTTTCTTTCGATTAAACAGTTGACTGTTTTATCTCTTTCCATGCCACTCAACCACCATTTGTACCTTTAATCTTGTGCTCAGTGACTTAGACCTCTGCCTCACGGAATGGAAGAAACCTAGCAGCATTAATCACTCCAATATTATTCTTTCCTTCCTGTCATATTTTTGTAACAGAAATCAGTGACAGCAACAAGCTCTGCCTTCAGTTATGCTCCTTGCATTGCATATGAAAGTGGCAAACACACTGAGAGAAACAACAGTCTAGAAAAATTCTCTTGCCTACTCCTTCCCTCCCCTTAAAGTTTTTCCTCCATTTTCCAGAGCTAATTTAATAGCTGAACTTTACAAAATTAACTAGTTATATGCCTCCTGATTACAATCCTACCATGCTTAGTGTTTTTTAATCCAAAAATTTGAACAATTATCTGTAGTCTAGAATTGTGGCGTGGGTCCCCAGGCAATTGCCCTGCTTGCTACCCCTTAATGCTGGCCCTGGCTTTTATATGCAGAAAACCAGTTGCTGTGGCTGGCACAGGTGGGCCGTGGAATTTTTAGAGCGTGTTGCGGGGGACTCAGAAAGAAAAAGGTTGAAAATCCCTGGTCTAGAAAACACATGAACAAAACATACATTCCTTTTTTAATTTATACAAAATTTACACAAACCTGTAACACAACGGCTCATCAAAGCCTGAAGTTTAGTTCCTATCAGCTAACTTCACATTTTACATTAAACTACTTGTGTCTCCATGATATATTTTCAAGGATACTTTTGGAAGGCCCATTTTTTCTAAAGTGTGTGCACCTGATGTGCACTCTCACAAACTCCTGATTAGATCCTGCATATAGGCATGAGTGTGTCCAAATTATGATGTGTGCATGCATTGGAGTTTACAGATATAGAAACTGGGATGACAGAGAAGCTTGCACAGTTTTTCTACATGTGCTTTGCAAAAATCTGGCCCAGAATTACTGTCAGCCAATGTTTCAGCAATATTTAGACTCCTTCATGGTTTAAGTTACTTTACTTCCTAATTAAAAATAGCTTGAAAATACATCAAGAATTTAAGAGTGATTCCGATGAAATGTGTCACAGTGTCACATGATATTTAGATGCTCATGGGTGCTATTAGCCAATAACCTTTTAAAGCACATAACTCCAAATCTGAAATGCAAATCAACTTATATCAGAGCATTGCTTCACTTCAGATTTCTCAGCAAATTTTGTTTTCTTTAGTAGAAGTAATTACTGTTATTTCAGTCAACCTGTTCTTGTTGGCCATGATGTTGGTGCTTTATTAAGGTAAATAAAGTATACCTAAAAAACATCAAATAAATGCCTTGACCCTTATGTGGTCCATGGCTGATGCGCAGAAGTGGGCCTAGCACTTGGGACTCGATGTTAATCTGATATCCTTGTTAATTTCCCATGCAAAGGAGAAGACCCAGCACACTTTCCATATCCTGGTCATTAGCATGCCAAGAAACAGACTCTTGTAAAAGTTTTGATATTTGTACCATTCAAAACCCTCTCTTTTGTTCCCTAGCCTTTACTGAACCCTGTTTCAAAAGGTACTTTTATTAAGAGAAAGGTTTCTGAATGTCTGATACTTCTATACCCTAAAGTGAAAAAAAAGGGTTCTGTTGAATGCCCTATCATCAATTCATCTGAAAAATAATCTTTACTATGGGTCTGAGGCACCACTGGCCTGAGCTGAAAGTCCCCAGTAGGTACAGAATGACTTCTTTTCATGTTACGCTGAAGTAATTGGCAATACCTATGAGAAATGTGACTGTCCTAAGTGAAGAAAGTTTTTAGCAGAGAATTTTTTACAGAAATTGTAGAAAGTGGAACTCAAAATCTTTTCGCTAGTTTATGCTATAAAGAACTTAATTTGAATTAACTTTCTCATTAGTTCCCTTATTTTCAGAAAACTATTCCCTCCTCTAATTGAAATCAATCAATATCTACTCTGCCTTACACATTTTTGATGATCATTTATGTTGATTTGAGAAGAACCTGACAATACCGCAGAAAATAGAACATTGACTTTTCAGAGATTACTATTGTATTGTGTTGTATGCTTTCTGCTGCACAGTGATGACCTTCGTGCTTTCTTCAATAGGAAAAGATAAAATTAAACTTAAGCTGAGTAATGTATTAGGCATTTTTCACAGCTTGTGATTCAATGCAGCTTGTACAGAAGCAACTAGCTCCCATGGTAAACATCAAAATCAATAATTAACAACATCAGAGATCAAATCTCGAAGTCCTTCCTTACATTTTAGTCTGGCCTTATTTTGACAAAACTCACACCATCAATGAATTCAAGAAGAATGTAATGCTTCTGAATTCCATTCTATCAGAATAACTGTTCTAATGTCAATTCCTGCAGCCAGGAGAATCTGAGCTGAGAGCTGTGTCTATAGAAGAACAATGCTCCATTCAGATAAAGCAGTCTTATGGACTACATCAGATTTTGCATGGATATGCAACTCATCACTTCACAAATCCAAAACAATCTTTGATCCTACCTTTTTGCCCAGATCCACCGCATGGAAAGGATAAAGCCTGACAGACCATATGTCAGGAAAGCACTAAGTATTTATCTAACAAATACTAAAGCAATCCAGAAGTCTACCTCTCTCTCTCTGGTTTTGTACCCAAGTTACAGTGGGAAAACACTGCATTAGCAAGCAATATGGATCTAAATTAGCATTTAAACTAATAAAAACAAAAAAGAATCTAAGCTCCAAAGACCAACACCCATGTCTTCTGTGGAGGAACCTGCGGTTTTCAACAGAGATCTGCAAAGTCACCAAACAAGGGCAGGTCTTCACTACCCGCCGGATCGGCGGGTAGCAATCGATCTATCGGGGATCGATTTTTCGTGTCTCGTTAAGACGCGATTAATCGATCCCCGATCGCGCTCCCCGTCGGCTCCGGCAATCCACCTCATCGAAAGGCGGAAGCGGAGTCGATGGGGGAGCGGCAGCGATCGACTCGCCGCCGTCCTCATGGCCAGGTAAGTCGATTACGATACACCGACTTCAGCTACGCTATTCACGTAGCTGAAGTTGTGTATCGTAGATCGACCCCCTCCCCTAGTGTAGCCCTGGGCCAACTGTTCCAGAATTTATACTCCTCCAGGTTTCTTCCAAGGCAGCATTTACTAAAAAAGATATTCTATGTTGTGGTACCTAACCAGATAATTACAAGGGAGTAAGGAATATTGAAGATCTTCCTTCTCTCACTTCTAGTATCTCTTTGCTAGTCAGTTCCCCTCTAATGGAGATCAGGGGCCACTTCAAAAAGAAAAGCTGCCAATTTCTTTCCCCCTCAAGTGTTAGCATCTGATGATCCAACAATCCCGAAAGCAAAGTATGTCAGAGTTCCTAGCCAGCCTGTCTGAGGAGCAAAGTGTTTGTAACCTTTACAATGTTTCTTTTTCATGGGTGTTATATCTCTAGCACTGTCAGCTCTGGAAGAACCCTCTGTGGGGCAGGAAAATAATAGGTGTGAATTTCCACTATAATCCCAGATGTTTGATAGCTCTAGCTGCCTCCAGACCCTGCCATGAAGAGGTATATTGGACATTAGTTCTTGGCTCTAATAAGCTGACAGGTAAGAGTTTTTTGTATCTGCCTGGGATCTTTAAGGTAAACTACAATTACTATGTATGTAGATAAACATTTTTATAGCACAGCAACAATTTCTGAAGTAGAACTCTACTCCTAGGGCCTAATTTACAGTACTGTACATTTGTCAGGAAATATTTGCATGTATGCTAATACTTGGCTATTTTTTCCACACACAAATTCCCGATTTGCATCCACATGTAGCTAGAGAAGCATCTTTATAGCCATATTTGGGTGTAAGTTTCATGCACGTATATCTGCTACCACAAGCACAAAACAGATGTGTATTTACACGCCAACCAACTGACTGAAAATCAAGTCTCTAATATCTTAACTGAACACCAAATTCCTTTAACATCTAAACTCTAATGCCAGTCAGTAAACTAATGGCAATGTAATACATTGCCTCATGGGAAATCAGAGCTCTTGCTTTTCCTGCCTAGGTGGAACATATATTCACTGAAATAAATGTGAGTTAGGCACTGAGGCACTTTTGAAAATCCCAATAAGCAGCTATCTGCATCTTTAAAAATACATTTAAAAATCAGGCCCAAAGTCTTTTGTTTCCCTACTTGACTAACAGAATTAATATTGCACTTTTATAAACCCAAAGTAGAAGATAAAGAATTATACATCTTAAAAATGTTGTTGTCCAATCACATTATGCCAGTGTTCGTTCCAAGGAATATTGGATGTCTACGAGTTATAGACTTTCCATTGATTCACTTGAAAGCATCACCCATGTATAATGCGTCTGTATTTTGGTTTTGTGATGCAATGGATTCTAAAGAAAGAAAGGTAAACCTCTGAGTTATTGGCCAGTTTTTCCTTACACAGGCGTATGACTGTGGTAACGTCTGAGAAACATCTGTTACTGAGTATTAACTTGCGTCCTCAAGAACCTGACAGTTTTGCTTTAACCTTGTTAGAGAAGCCTTGTTTTTAATTCAGTCAGGTTAGACTTGAGGATTAGTGCTTACTATCCAACCTAATTCCCCAGCATGTATGTGTTACAATATTTACACAGAAATTCATTGAACTTTTGAATTAGACAGTATTAACTGTTCATTATTGGCATGTGAACTTCCAGATTCACAGCTTAGGACTTGATCCACAATCAAATATTGCTCAGGGATATAATGAGAGAACTGCTGTACTGCACAGTTGGTCTTGGCTATCCCACAGTATCACCAGGTGATGAAGAGAAAGCTGTGTCAGTAAACGATCACTATTTCTACTTTCCTACATTTAAGCTCTAGCTAATCCAACGATGCCAGAAGTTCTTTTATGCAAATCATGTTATTTTATTAGTCTTGTTCTCAATCATCTTTGACATACAGAAAACTGTAGGAAATTATCCTTAGGAAAAAATTAGAAGGCAACTGTTTCCTAGGGATTGGGAATTAGGAGACGTGGGTCTGTTCCTCAATTTACTCTCAAAGGCCTAGGTTCTAGTCCCTACCACCACTGATTCACTGCATAACCCTGGACGTATCGTTCAGCATCTCTATGCACCGTTTGTAAAAGGAAATAGTACTTACCCACCACTAGAAAGCACTTTCTCAGATGAAGGATGGCATATAACTGCAAAGTATTATTACTGGTTCAGTAGCTAATTTTCTAAACAAAATATCGGTATTGTTTATTTTGTTCCCTGATACTGATTTAATATTTTCTCCCAAAGCAGACCAACCCACTAATATACTTTACAGGCTATTGTCCTGCTAAATTTCAGATACTAAACTCTAGTGTTCAGCTTCTATTTGCTTGATATTAAGGCTTTAAAAACAACCAAAACAAACCCCATGTTCTTCCAGCATGTTTAGGGGTTGTCCTTTACCCTTCCTTATCTGGATGATTAGGCTTTCACATATCTTGTACAAACATTGTCTCACAAATCCTTCAAACAGATCCTATTTCAGGAAGTTTCACCTTAATTCCTTTAGTCTTCCTTAGCTTTAAGGGTCAAACCTACAATGTGGTAAAGAGGGAAAGGAAACAAAGAAGCTTTTCATTTCTGTTTCATGTGAGTGAAGTGTAAGTTATGTGACGGGGCAAGGCCAGAGGGCTATAGGAAAGTGGTAAGGAACCAGTATGTTAGCCCCAGGCTAAACAAATCCCTGATACCTTATGGCAGTTGCTCCAGGTTAATCAAAACACCTGGGGCCAATTAAGAACTTTCCAGAAGGCAGGGAGGTTAATTGAGACACCTGCAGCCAATCAGGGGCTGGCTGAAACTAGTTAAAAGCCTCCCAGTGAGTCAATGAGGGGCGCATGTCAGGAGCTATGGAAGGAGGTTGCGTGTGAGGAGCTGGGAGCAAGAGGCACTAGGAGTTGAGAGTAAGAGGGCGTACTGCTGAAAGATCCTGTGGTGAGGATAAAGAAGGTGTTGGGAGGAGTCCATGGGGAAGTAGCCCAGGGAGTTGTAGCTGTCGTGCAGTTGTTCCAGGAGGCACTCTAAACAGCTGCAATCCGCAGGGCCCTGGGCTGGAACCCGGAGTAGAGGGCGGGCCCGGGTTCCCCCCAAAACTCCAAACTCCTGATCAGACACAGGAGGAGTTAACCTGGACTGTGGATTCTACTAGAGGGGAAGATCTCTGAGGCAAGCAGAATCCGCCAATAAGCGCAGGACCCACCGAGGTAGAGGAGGAACTTTGTCACAGTAACCACAAAAAATGTGGGGGGGTGGGAGCAGAGGCATAAACAACTCCTCCAAGGCAACTCTTCATATGATATAACAATGAATACGATGTTTGTAATGAAGGAGAGTTGAAAGCATCAAAGTGTAGGTTCTTATTGTCTGCTATCACAGCTAGGAAGTTCAGGCTGAGCAAGTCCCCTGGAGAAAACTGCTAAGTGTTGCAAACAGTATTTGATGCAGACTACGGCTAGGACATTGTTTGGTCTTAAATAATCACTTTCAATTGTTTTTCTTTTTAAAATACTGCTACCGTCCTCAATCTGTGCTGCAGACCATCACAGTGGTAGGAAGTATCAAAATTCCACGGGGGTACTGGCACCTCAGAAAGGGATGTGCCAAGTATATGGCTGAAGTGGTTAATAAATGACCCTGAAAGATGCATGAAGAAAATGCATTCCTATGGCAATAAACACAACTGCTCAGGTTCTTTTGCCGTTAATTCACTTTAAAGAAACAAGAAGACAGCACTTTTGATTTAACAAAGTAGATACATGGATTCATTGTAATCACTGCATCATCCTATTCTACCACATAGGGTCCCTCCAACATATTTTGGGAAAAGCACATTGTTTTGGAAGGGATTTTTGTTAATTTCCAGTCCCGTTACTGTAGCACTGCAGTTTCTCTTTCTTTTAGACCATCCCCATTTTGTTTTGTCTCATTGTCCATTTGTTCCATTATATCCAATATCGTGCTTTCCCTATATTCTGCAGCGTGGTCCCCATCAAAGGAAAACTATCCCTCAACACATGGCATCTCTTTTCTGTTGGTGCTGAAAGTAGTAATTTGAAACTAAGTTGAGTTATGCAATAATCACAATGGTCCCTTCTGGCCTTGCACTCTATGGTGTTATTGATTCTAGTCACTTCCAAACCTCTACTGCTGGCTTGCTGAAAAAGAACTGCTTACGTACAGCACCATCATACTGAGGGATAATTCTGCGGAATTCTCCTGCTTGGGTAAAAGGTATGATGCAAAGAAGTATGGGAAGATGCAGGACTCACCCGCCCCCACACACACCTAATACCTCACTAAATTGATCACTATAATTAATTGTGTCTGTTACAGAATTGCTGGAGTCAGGAGTGGATGCAAGGGTATTAACCTTTATTTCCTAGCACCATCACCTGACCTGGCTCAGGGTCACAAAACTTAATTTATTTCACTGTTCCACTGTCAAATACAAGGCTGAAGACCCCTTTAACTTACAAATATAAATCAGGCTATTTTTCATTATTGTCTGTACAAATATATATTTTAACATGCTAGTAGGAAATAAAGACTTTCAATAAATCACAATATTTCTACAAATATTAACGAGCCAATGTAAATAACACAAAACTTTATAGTTTTAGGCTCATTTCTTCTGTTGCTCTGTAGGAAATGGTCAATGTCTGCACACCTGGTTGCTTCAAGTAGGCTCTTAAATGCATATTTAGACTTCTAAATTAAAGTAGCCTGATTTTAAGAGCAGCTGAGTAAGCACCTGCAGCTGTCACTGACTTTAATGTTTTTCTTCAGCAGGTGCTCAGTACCATTGAAAAATAACAGGCCACTCATTTAGGTGCCTAAACATGGATTTTGGAGCCTAATGTTAAGCTCCAGTATTTGAAAGTGTTGGCCATAATATATCTATCTATGATACTGTGATCAGCATATTCAAATGTGTCATAATTTGACCAGTACTGACTGTGAATAACCTGCCTGGCAATTTTATTCGATATGTCACTCATGAGAAAGGCACTCAGCTCACGTAAGTAAAGTGTGCACTCCTATAGAACAGTCACATACACTTATCTCAGAGACTGAAAAAGTGAAACAAACATGTGTTATCTTCTGAAAGCTACTGATGACCCCTGCCTCTCCCTCTGTTTCATCCATCAGACATTTATCATTGCCATATGGACATTTTTATTGGACAATTATCAGGTCAAGCCTATAGAAAATCCTTGTCCCTCATTCTGTGCACAAAATTGTCATTCACTGAAGAGAATAGTGAGAATGGGATTTTAAAAATAAGATCTAATAAAACAGGTGTTGTTCTCCTTGCACCATTGCGCTCTTAGATTAAACTAGCAGACAATGTGAAGTACTTGATGTCTCTCACTGACAAGTCCCTCCTTGGTGTCAGTAATAATAGAGTGCTCCATTTGTGTTGGCATACATGCACAGAACCCTACAGGATTGATTAAGGTGGGGGCAATGATGCTCAATCTGTCTAGAATGTTTGGCCTGATATTTTACTCCTTACAGCACGCTATGCAAGTTCTAAGCAACCCAGCTGTCTCTACACAACTGGCAGAGGAAAAACTTACGTGCAGAATGCCAGCCTTGCCAGCCCTGCAGTAACATAATGTCAGCAGGCAGCTGGTTTTTAATGATTCCCTGAACTAAATATTTATTTTTAACTGGGATTTGTGCAGATGTTTGCGTCAATACAACTTTAGCACAAATATCTACACAGGAAGACAAAAATCTCTTCAAAATAAATAATTAAAAATAGCTTCTGGGACAAGGAATGTACGGAGGGAGGAGGGGAGGGGAACCTTTAAGAATACAGCCTCTGCTTTTTCTCCCAGAAGTCACTAGTAAAGTATTGTCTACACAGCTATTTTTAGAACGCTAATGTGAGCCCCACCAGCCCAACTCTGCGCACCTGAGCTAGGAGGCTCGCTGCTGAGGGCTGCGTAGATGTAACCTCAAAGACTTAAATATAGCTATAAATCAGTTTGGCATATTCTTAGCCACACCACACAGTTAGCTTTTTACTCTACCTGTTACCAAGAAAAAGCAAATGAAACAGAAATTATTTTCTGTTTACTGCATTGCTTGAAGCAGATGGGAGGATCAGAACCACTGACAGCTCTGAATGAGGAAAAACAGGCAGCAAAACAGATAAATCACACTAGTTGAGCACTCTGCACAGGCTTCAGTTACTCAGCCTGGTTCTAAACTTCCATGACCTGCCAAAGCCCAAATGTGAAACACAATGTGTGACAAAAACCCCAAAATGAGGGACACAGAAAAGTGCACCCATGCAGGAACCGTGACATGCTGTAGATACATTCCTTTGCTGTGATTTCTTTAGTGTAAAAACAACGAGGAGTCCTTGTGGCACCTTAGAGACTAACAAATGTATTTGGACATAAGCTTTTGTGGGCTAAAACCCACTTCATCAGATGCATGGAGTGAGAATAGGCCACTTCCACCTTAATTGAATTGGCCTCGTTAGCACTGACCCCCCACTTGGTACGGCAACTCTCATCTTTTCATGTGCTGTGATATATATACTGCTTACTGTATTTTTCACTACATGCATCTGATGAAGTGGGTTTTAGCCCACGAAAGCTTATGCCCAAATACATTTCTTAGTCTCTAAGGTGCCACAAGGACCCCTCGTTGTTTTTGCTGATATAGAATAACACGGCTACCACTCTGAAACCTGTTCTTTAGTGTAGTTCTCTCTACAACTTCAGTGTCAAGATTCCTAATTTCTGAGGTAGATGATTTTCAACAATAAAACTGAAGGAACACTAAATTAGCATGAAACAAAGTTACTTTGGTATTAAAGTGAGTGGAGTCCTCAGTAATTAGAAAAATTCCCATTTGTAGCTTATTAATACCCTGATTCAGGGTGTAAAAGGGCACAATCAATTCTCTCATGTGGATCCACTACTCAGTAATCAAAATATCATAATTCATAGGTATTTCTGTCCAATCTAGCTGAATGGAGACACTTTTGCCTTAATATAAATTTAAAAAAAACACAAAAAAGTTGGAACCTCTCACTTCTAGTACTAGAGCCACCAAAGCAGAGGAGATACAAAACTCATATATATAAAAATTACATATAGTACAATTTAGAACCAATAAAAATAAAACCACAACCATTGTGTACATGCCAATTTAGCCTTGCTGGACACACTCTTCTGCATCGACTTGGAGAAATTGCAAAGGGAATCCAGTGCTAGAACCAAAGATACATAGGCTATTAGATTAGCATAGGAAAGGTCTGTTCAAAACAGTGAATCAGCACCAGGAGAAAGCAAAACTGCAGGTAAAAAAATATTTTTTGCCTTTCTCCTGTGTTATAGGCACAGTTGTGGACAGAAGTAATAATTCGTGATAAGCAGCAAACAGTGACCATCATCCATCAATTGAAACAGGAAGGGTACTAAAAACAGTGAACAACCTCAAAAATAGTAATTACAAACAAAGGAAATAGATGGAAGACTGATCCAAACAAAAATAGCCATTCGGTAAATCTTTTAGAAGGTAAAATGAGCTAGAATTTTTTTGTTAAAATACAGCAAAGAATTCATCTTAGAATTCAAAGACTACTGCTACTTCCCAGAACGAATTGGTCTGCCACTCTGACATTCATTATATGCTAACATAACAATCTTTACTGCACTTTTTACAGTCTCTGGTTAATTCTAGTTTCTGAAAGATTTACTCTTTGTGCCATACAAAGAATAAAGTGTATCTTCCCCAAATTTAACACATAATCTCTGAGCAAAGACTACATTTTCTGAGAATTTTCAGGTAAATCCATTAGTTTGAGTTAAAATGCATTGAAAAGGCCCCTTAAAAATAAGATATTGTTTTTTGAATAGCATATTGTTCATGCCCCTCTGAGACAGCAAATGGCTTGTAATTTAACTCTTCACATTTTCCATATAGTTAAAACACATTGAAAAAACTTGGAATAGGCACATTTGAAGAAATTGGGGGTAATAAAGTAAAATCATTGGTAGCATCAGAGCAACTTCAAGGTAACAATACAACCATCAGTCACCACCACAGTTTTCCTATTAATATATATGTTGCTGTTCTATTAGACTAAATACATCAGTGAAGCAAAGGGAACAGTACGCATATGGCAAAAGTTCCCACTGGTAGATTATGTGGTCTCCTATATTCAAACAGATACAGAGAAGGGAGGATGTCTATCTTTTTTTTCCCCAATAATACGCATCTTTCTGAAGGGCTTTGAGAGAAGCCTGGCTGATCAGACGCCCAAACAATTGTATCCAAACATTGCACTGAGAGCAAACTTGATGTTTCCTCGTCCAGGCTGTCACATCCCTCTGGCAGAGCAGACAATGAAACCTCAAAGAATGTTCCCAAATTTCTGATCATGCTGCTTGGAAAAATGGGATTACTTAATTTGCCGAAGTAAGGACTTGGAGAATTATGCAACTTTTTCATATGACTGCCAAACACCACAAAAAAGGCATTGGCCAGGACAAGCAGACGAATGACTGACAGACACGTGGGATGAGTTTAAAGGGCAGGCTGCAGACTTTATTAATTATATGTTGGTGAGGGGCACTACACTGTCCACCCCAGCCCTCACGGACCAGCCATTTCATTGGTTAAAGTGCGGGTTGCAGGGCTACCTACAAGATCTCTATCAAGCATTCTTAAAACTACAATACCCACCTGCTGAAGTGAAAAAACAGATTGACAGAGCCAGAAGAGTACCCAGAAGTCACCTACTACAGGACAGGCCCAACAAAGAAAATAACAGAACGCTACTAGCCGTCACCTTCAGCCCCCAACTAAAACCTCTCCAGCGCATCATCAAAGATCTACAAGCTATCCTGAAAGATGATCCCTCACTCTTACAGATCTTGGGAGACAGACCAGTCCTTGCTTACAGACATCCCCCTCAACCTGAAGCAAATACTCACCAGCAACCACACACCACACAACAAAAACACAAACCCAGGAACCTATCCTTGCAACAAAGCCCGATGCCAACTCTGTCCACATAGATCTATTCAAGTGACACCATCATAGGACCTAATCAGCCATGCCATCAGGGGTTCTTTTACCTGCACATCTACCAATGTGATATATGCCATCATGTGCCAGCAATGCCCCTCTGCCATGTACACTGGCCAAACCGGACAGTCTCTACGCAAAAGAATAAATGTACACAAATCTGACATCAGGAATCATAACATTCAAAAAACAGTAGGAGAACACTTCAACCTCTCTGGTCACTCGATAATAGATTTAAAGGTGGCAATTTTGCAACAAAAAAACTTCAAAAACAGACTCCAACAAGAAGCTGCTGAACTGGAATTAATTTGCAAATTGGATACCATCAACTTAGGTTTGAACAGAGACTGGGAGTGGCTGGGTCCTTACACAAATTGAATCTATTTTCCCATGTTAAGTATCCTCACACCTTCTTGTCAACTGTCTGAAATGGGCCATCTTGATTATCACTACAAAAGTTTTTTTCTCCTGCTGATAATAGCTCATCTTAATTAATTAGCCTCTTAGAGTTGGTATGGCAATTTCCACCTTTTCACATTTTCTCTGTATGTGTATATATATACATATATATACACATCCTACTATATGTTCCATTCTATGCATCCGATGAAGTGGGCTGTAGCCCATGAAAGCTTATGCTTAAATAAATTTGTTAGTCTCCAATGTGCCACAAGTACTTCTGTTCTTTTTACAAACCAAACAATAACACAAGGTAAAGGGGATGGAGTGTCAGAGGCCACAAGGCAGGGTGGAGGGAACCTCAATTCACAAAGACTTCAAGCTCTCCCCGCCATGACCACAATGTCCAACCCACAATCCTGGGTCTCATTTACATCTGAGAACCGGCCCTTTTAGCCTTTACCAGCAGTGAACTCTGGCTGCAAGTTGTGACGAGTCAGTAATCGTCACAGCATTATAAGAACCTCAAATCCTATTGTTTTTAACCCAACTATGGTACCAGAAGGAAGGCGAAAAAATGAATGTGGTACATGGCAATTTTGCACAACTGGAAAATTTCCCTTTTGACCCCTAAAAACAGGCAATTTCTCAGAGCTGCAGGAACCTATGTGGCAAAGCTCCTAATCTATATTCAAAGGGGAAGGAAGTGGGGCAGACAGGGCAACTAACTTGAGCAAAAGAGATTTTGCAAAGCCCAGGCTTAGTTCAAATAGACAAGTAGGGGCACAAAGCTGCCAATCAGCTGGTCTCATCCGCTTTACCCAGTCAATCTAAGCACAGAAACTAAGGCCTGGTCTACACTAAGGGTTTATGTCAAATTTAGCAGTGTTAAATCGAATTAACCCTACACCCGTCCACACAACGACGCCATTTATTTTGACATAAAGGGCTCTTAAAATCAATTTCTGTACTCCTCCCCGACGAGGGGATTAGCGCTAAAATCGATATGGCCGTGTCGAATTAGGGTTAGTGTGGACGGAATTCGACGGTATTGGTCTCCGTGAGCTATCCCACATTGCACCACTGTGACCTCTCTGGACAGCAGTCTGAGCTTGGATGCTCTGCCCAGCTACACAGGAAAAGCCCTGGGAACATTTGAATTTCATTTCCTGTTTGGCCAGTTTGAATTTCATTTCCTGTTTGGACATCGTGGCGAGCTCAGCAGCACTGGTAACGATGCAGAGCTCTTCAGCAGAGGTGACCATGCAATCCAAGAATCGAAAGAGGGCTCCAGCATGGACAGAACGGGAGGTGTTACATCTGATAGCTGTATGGGGAGATGAATTCGTGCTATCAGAACTACGTTCAAAAAAACAGAATGCCAAATCTACAAAAAAATCTCCAAGGCCATGACGGACAGAGGATACAGCAGGGATGCAACGCAGTGCCGTGTGAAAATTAAGGAGCTGAGACAAGCGTACCAGAAGACCAAAGAATCAAACGGATGCTCCGGGTCACAGCCCCAGACATGCCGCTTCTACGCTGCACTGCATGCCATTCTAGGGGGGGCCGCCAACACTACCCATCCCCTGTCCGTGGACTCCGACGATAGGGTATTCTCATCAGTCGCTTCGTCTGATGTTTTTGCGGATGGGGAAGATGATGAAGGAGATGATGAAGACGAGGTAGTCGAGAGCGCTCTGCACACTGATTTCCCCGAAAGCCAGGATCTCTTCATCACCCTGACAGAGATACCCTACCAACCCTCCGAAGGCGGTATCCCGGACCATGAAGCTGGAGAAGGCACATCAGGTGAGTGTATCTTTTGAATTGAAAAGACATGGTTTAAAAGCAAGTGATTTTAATTATTAATTTGCCCTGAGGACTTGGGATGCATTCGTGGCCAGTAAAGCTACTGGAAAAGTCTGTTAACATGTGTCAGGGTTCCCCCCACCCCACTCTGAACTCTAGGGTAAAGACGTGGGGACCCGCATGAAGAGCTCCTAAGCTTGTTTCTACCAGCTTAGGTTAAAACCCCCAAGGTACAAAATTCCCTGCACCCTGAGAAATGCTTCTCTCACTGCCACCATCAAGTGTTTTAAACAGGAATCCGGGAAAGGAACCACTTGAAGTTCCTCTTCCCCCCAAAATACCCTCTCAAGCCCGTACACCCCCTTTCCTGGGAAGCTTGAGAATAATCTCCTAACCAATTGGTTACACAGTGATCTAAAAACCCACCCCCGGGGTTTTAAAAACCACAGAAAACAGTCAGCTTCTTAACAGAAGGATTTTATTAAAACAAAGAAGGTAAAATCATCTCTGTAAAATCAGGATGGTAACTATTTTACAGGGTACTCAATTTCCAAACTCAGAGGGATTCCCCCTCTGGACAAAACCTTAAAGTTACAGAAAAACCAGGAATAACCCCTCTCTCTAACACCGGGAAAGCTCACCAAGCAAAACAAACAGAAACCTATTCGCAATGCTGACTAAACTTACTTTAGAAAAGTGAGGTTTGGTGAGAAGATGACTGGTTGAGGAGATTGATTTTCTGCAGGTCCTTCTTGTCTCCCAAGATCACTCTGACTCAGACAAAGAGCCACACACAAAAGCCTTCCCCCCTCCCAAGATCTGAAAGTATCTTGTCCCCTCATTGGTCAGATGCGAGCCAGGTCAAGTGTCAGTCTGGCTACCTGCATTTCTTAACCCTTTACTGGTAAGAGGATTTAATAGCACTGCATCAGACCCTCTCCCCTTCCCTTTATATTTATGACAACATGTCTGGGGATGGAACGGAAATCCTCCAGGGTCATCTCCATGAAGCTCTCCTGGAGGTACTCTAAAAGCCTTTGCAGAAGGTTTCTGGGGAGAGCAGCCTTATTGCGTCCTCCAACTTTACCACGCCAGGCCAGTAGCAAGTACTCTGGTATCACTGCATGACAAAGCCTGGCAGCGTATGGCCCCGGTGTTTGCTGGCATTCAAGCAACATCTGTTCTTTCTCTGTCTGTGTTATCCTCATCAGAGTAATATCATTCATGGTTACCTGGTTGAAATACGGGAATTTAATTACGGGGACCGTCAGAGGTGGCCGTTTCTACTGGGCTGTTTGCCTGTTTCTGAAAAGAAATCCTCCCCGCAGTTTCCAGCCACACGGTGCGGGCGGGGAGGGGGTGGCTTGATGCTGAGCGGTTTGCGTTCAGCTAGCAGGGATCTTCCCTGATACCAGCCACGCGGTGGGGGACGGGGACCCTTCATGCTGAGCAGTCGGCAGTCAGCTAGCAGGGATCTTCCCTGATACCAGCCACGCGGTGGGGGGGGGAGGCTAAAGCGATCATCCCAGAGAATGGGATGGCTGGGGTTACTTTGGTTTCTGCCGCTGAACATGAACCCGCAAAGCGCAGCACTAACTGGCCAACTCAAGGAGCTTTGCTTTGAATGGGACAGGAGGGCGCTGCTGTTAATTAAGGTTTCAGAAGCCGAAAGTCGATGGCTTACCATGGCTGCCTGCTAGCCAAATTCCAATGCCCAGCCCTGCTTGTGTGATCTGTACACCAAAGCCCCAGGCACTCAATATAAAGATGCAAAATGAGACCTTGTACTGAAAGCACATGTGCTAGGTACTGTGAAGGTAGTTCACCGCGAAAGAGTATACCCATTGTTCTGTAAAATGTATCTTTGTAAAAAATTCTCCCCCTTTTTTTCATCCCACAGCTGAAACTGTTTCTAGGCTTCCCCCAGCATCTCCCTCCCAAAGGCTATCCCAGATAAGACGGCGAAAAAAATGCACGTGTGACGAGATATTCTCTGAGCTCATGCAGTGCTCCCGCAGTGAAGTAGCTCAGCAGAATGTGTGGAGAGACACAATTGCCCAATACAAGAAAGCGGGCAGTGAACATGAAGACAGGAGGGATGCTCGTGAGGACAGGAGGGACGCTCGAGATGCACATGCATTTCAACTTTTCCCATTCCCTGCTGTCCAACCAGAGTACCTCCCCCACTAGAGATAAGAGGTATCAGACTTGGCTTAGATGGCTTAGATTGAAACCTGTGTCCAGACCACTTCCAGAAAGTGAAAACACATTTTTAGTGGTGCTAATGTAACCCACACACCTTCTGGGTGTGGTGTTCTGTCCCATCTAGTGGCACCGAGACCATTTACAGAGAGTTAAATGAGTCTGCTCCACAGCCTTACCTAAGAGACATTTGGCTTTTAATTCATGCGGTAGTGGCTCATATACAAAGCTCCAGAGGTCCCCGGTTCGATCCTGCCCACCACCAACCGGGGTCTGTTGGTACTACACAGAGGTTTAGGATTGAAAAAAGAATTGAATGCTTTAGGTTCAGCTCACTGATCTATTGAACTGGTTTAGGCACTTGAAGATAGGGTCCTTTAATATATCAGACTGATAATACTGAGCATAATGTCTGTTGAAGTCTTCTTTGTACCATCGATACACCCCAATAAAACAACCCACTTTTTGGATCTTCAGAAATTATTTGGACTATAGAGGCTCTCAATGACCCTGAAAGCAAGGAATGCCAGAAACTCTTTGGGGAAAACAACATATGTTCAGATTTATGACCAAAGATAACATGCTCAAGGATATCTAGTTTGCAGACAGACACTCAGAACATGCTAATTCAGGTTTTCAGAAATCACATCCTATCCAAGCACTTCTGTGCTCTCCTTTGAAAACCAGGTTGCTGCAAGTTCTCTCTCTCAGAAATAATAGTGGTCAGCTCATCTCTTACTACTTTCCCATTATGCTTTCAGCTGAGTACTGGACAGGGCTCCCTTTGAAGCTATGGATGCAGTTCATTTATCAGTCAAAGGCATTCCGTTCCTGCATGAACTCCACTAACCCCAGCTACCACTGGCTTGGGGAGTGACAGACTGGGACAGGAAATCTTCCTTAAGTATTCTACCTTATATTTCAATTCCCCTTGGAAGGCCCCCAAATCCTGGTTTATGTTAATTAGATGCACATACTGACACAATTAGTGGCCCTGTCTTTGCATGAGGAAAAAAGAATTATTTGTTGAGCTCTTGGCAAGACACATGGAAAATAAAAAGATTTTAGAGGAAGGCCAGGATAACAATATATTTACAAATAGTCTTGAGAACCCTTAATCAGAGATGATTTTGTCCCATTTCTCAGCAAACAAAGAAACCCACCAGAACCCATAATAATTTGTGGAAGAAATAACAAGAGACAACAAGAAATAAGCTAATTGTATCTGTAACAAGGAGAGCTTGGTCTGTACAGAAAGGCATGTACTTCATATCCCTCAACTACTAGGAGGAAGTATGAATGGGCTCATCCAGTCAGTTTCTTGAAAAAATAGTACATGTACATTGGAGACAGCAGTTTTCTTGATTCCTCAGTCAATTACAGACTGTTGGAACCAAAGGACTCACATGTAGTTATCTAGAGATGTTCCATCCCTCCACCCAAAGAACGTTGGCTTTCTGGAGGAAGAAGTATGCCAGTTGAGGTTGGGAGCCAGGGCAATGGGCTAGATTTAGAGCCAGAGGTGATGCTGAATAATAGAGCACAGAATACTGATCCAACAGAAAACATATTGCATTGTACAAGGCATCACACTCAAATAAAATATGAATTATTTTGTACGTCTTTCAATATATCAGCTTTAGTCGTCCAATCAGTGGTGCAAGTAGAAATCATTTCTTGCCAGTATGCTGCACTCATGAGAGGGATACAAAGGGGTGGGGGACATGACTTCCCCACATGACCCCCCACGTGACTCCTCCCCTCCCAGCCCCGTCCCCTCCCAATGATCCACATCCATACCACGTTATCGGGGCGGGGGCTCTGTCCTCCTCCCGCTGTGCTGGAGACTTCTGCTGTACAGACCCAGACAGGAGTACTCAGGAGACGCAGCTGCGTGGAAGGGCTGGGGGCTGGGCTGGGGGCGGTACAGCTGTGCCAGAGGAGCTGCTGGCATGGGGCCGCCTGGTAGCCCCACATTCTGCTCCTTTCACCACTGCGGTTCCCAGGAGATCAGGGATCTCTGGAACCGCAGCAGCTAAAGGAGCAGAACGTGAAGCTGTAGTGCAGCCCAATGCCAGCAGCTCCTCCGGCACAGCTGCTGTACTGCCCCCAGCCCCCCCCCCGGCCCCAGCCCAGTCCTCTAGTGGGGAGGGATAGCTCAGTGGTTTGAGCATGGGCCTCCTAAACCCAGGGTTGTGAGCTCAATCCTTGAGGGGGCCATTTAGGGATCTGGGGCAAAAAAATCTGTTAGGGGACAGTACTTGGTCCTGCTAGTGAAGGCAGGGGACTGGACTCAATGACCTCTCAAGGTCATTCCAGTTCTAGGAGACTGGCATATCTCCATTTATTTATTGAGCGGGCCTGCTGTACAGATCCCAGGCAGGAGGACTCAGGAGACGCAACTGCATGGAAGGGCTGGGGGTGGGGCTGGAGGCGGGCTCCTCCTGTGTCTTTCCACTACGCCATACCGGCTATAAATATCTTACTGGTATGGCATACTGGACCATACCACCGTTAGGGTGACCAGATGTCCCGATTTTATAGGGACAGTCCCGATTTTGGGGGCTTTTTCTTGTATAGGCTCCTATTACCCCCCACCCCCTGACCTGATTTTTCACATTTGCTGTCTGGTCACCCTAACCACCGTACTTGCATCACTGTGTCCAATGCTACTAAGCTTGCCTTTAACTAGACAGCCAGCACGCTGCAGAAACAAGTGTCAGATATGCTGTAATTCAGAAGCTTTAAATACCAGGAGATTTTATGATTTATGACCTGGGATAGGGCATCCACAAATTTACCACTGTTTATTGTTTGGAGGAAAAACACATGAACGTATTTGGCAGTTGTGAATGCTTAAATATGCCAAGCAGAAAAGTTTCAGTGACTAGTTCCAATGTCTAAGTATACTACGAATAAATTCAAGGTAGTTGTCACTGTAAAACTACCAGCCATATCTCTGATTAACCCTATAATAAAATAAAATAAAAATGCTCCTCCAGTTCCAACTTATTTATTTTCATTTTTACAGTGCCTTCCATTCCTAGTTCCAGTTTTCATAAATTCCATGGAGTTCTGTCATGCTGCCATTCTGACAAGCAGGGACACAGATACAGAAAAAAATCTTGCTTAATAAATAGGGCTGTCGATTAATCGCAGTTAACTCACGATTAACTCAAAAAATTAATCACGATTTAAAAAATTAATAGTGATTAATTGCACTGTTAAACAATAGAATACAAATTGAAATTTATTAAATCTTTATGTTTTTCTACATTTTTAAATATATTGATTTCAATTGAAACACAGAATACAAAGTGTACAGTGCTTAGTTTTATTATATTTATTACAAATATTTGCACTGTAAAATGATAAACAAAAGAAATAGTATTTTTCAATTCACCTCATACAAGTACTGTAGTGCAATCTCTTTATCATAACAGTGCAACTTACAAATGTATTTTCTGTTACCTATTACACTCAAAACCAAAACAATGTAAAACTTTAGAGCGTACAAGTCCACTCAATCCTACTTCTTGTTCAGCCAATCGCTAAAACAAACAATCTGTTTACATTTGCAGAAGATAATGCTGCCCGCTTCTTGTTTACAATGCCACCTGAAAGTGAGAACAGGCATTTGCAAGGCACTGTTGTAGCTGGCATCGCAAGATATTTCCATGCCAGATGTGCTAAAGATTCATATGCCTCTTCATACTTCAGCCATCCTTCCAAAGGACTTACTTCCATGCAGATGATGCTTGTTAAAAAAATAATGTGCTAATTAAATTTGTGACTGAACTCCCTGGGGGGAGAATTGTATGTCTCCTGATCTCTTTTACCCTCATTCTGCCATATACTTAATGTTATAGCTGTCTCGGATGAGGACCCAGCACATGTTTTTCGTTTTAAGAACACTTTCGCTGCAAATTTGACAAAATGGAAAGAAGATACCAATGTGAAATTTCAAAAGATAGCTACAGCACTCAACCCAAGGTTTAAGAATCAGAAGTGCCTTCCAAAATCTGAGAGGAACGAGGTGTGGCGCATGCTTTCAGAAGTCTTAAAAGAGCAACAAACTGATGTAGAAACTACAGAACCCAAATCATCAAAAAAGAGAATCAACCTTCTGCTGGTGGCATCTGACTCAGATGATGAAAATGAACATGCGTTGGTCTGCACTGCTTTGGATCGTTATTGAGCAGAACCGGTCATCAGCATGGACACATGTCCCCTGAAATGGTGGTTGAAGGATCAAGGGACATATGAATCTTTAGCGCATCTGGCACGTAAAAATCTTGCGATGCCAGCTACAACAGTGCCATGCAAACGCCTGTTCTCACTTTCAGGTGACATTGTAAACAAGAAGCGGGCAGCATTATCTTCTACAAATGTAAACAAACTTGTTTGTCTTAGCGATTGGCTCAACAAGAAGTAGGACTGAGTGGACTTGTAGGCTCTAAAGTTTTATATTGTTTTATTTTTGAATGCAGGTTTTTTTGGTACATACAAATGTAGAATTAACTTCAACTTTCATGAAAAAGATTGCACTTCAGTATTTGTATTAGGTGAACTGAAAAATACTATTTCTTTTGTTTTTTACAGTGCAAATATTTGTAATCAAAAATAAATATAAAGTGAGCACTGTACACTTTGTATTCTGTGTTGTAATTGAAATCAATATATTTTAAAATGTAGAAAACATCCAAAAATATTTAAATAAATGGTATTCTATTATTGTTTAATTGCACAATTAATCGCGATTTTTTAAAATCATTTGACAGCCCTATTATTAAAGCAAACAGGAAGGAATAAGATCAGGGGTAAAATCCCAACCCCACTGAAGTCAGTGGCAAAACTCCCATTGACTTCAGTGGAGTTAGGATTTCACCTCAACCTTTCTTTTTCAAGGTGCCCTGCAAGCACAGAATTGAGCAGTGTCCCTCAAGATTTTCCTACCCATCCTTTTACCTGCTGTGAAAGAAAAACATGAACACAGACAGGCTAAGCCAATGTGTGATGACTCTACACATGTGCACCCTTGATTGGGCATAGTGACTGATCTACCTAATCTCTTCAAGAGTAAAGTGACTGCTATGAATGCATCCCAAAATCCTTCCAGTGGTGGTGACTTCATTTCTGGTAGTCAGTCAGTGTTGGTAAGAGGACTGAAAATATCTTCCAACATTTTTCTTGTACCCAGCTTGCAAAGTCTTTCTCCATAAACTCAGTAATAAAAGGTCCCTAGGATTTTTATCAGGAACAGAAAATCTGACCCACTATTTGTTTCTTTTGAAACAAATTTTTCTGCCGGTGAAAGAGCCATTGTCCATTGATTGCATCCCTCATGTTTATAGTCTATCAGGCTAAAAAGATACATCAAGCCCCAGCCATTCAATGGGTGTATTCTACTGTAGACATGGGTCTGTTGAAGAGATCTGCAAGGCAGATGCCTGAAATTCCCCATCTCTGTTGCTTAGACTCGCTTCATGAGAGAACACACATTTGGACTGTAGTAGTTATAGAACCTCTTTGCAGCAACCAACCCCTTAAAATTGAAAATATTTTGGAAATAGAAGTTACTCTGGGGATGAAGACAGGAGGAATATTTTTTAAATAATAGAAACATTATGTATTTTTCTCTGATGATTTTCTTACCATGAAAACCAATTAGTAACATTGTACAAAATGACCAACAGCTCCCCTCATTCCTGAAATGATTGGACAAAGGTGGCCTTGTAATACATTCTTAGTAGAAGAAGTTAAGGAGATTTCATCAACAATATTAATCTACTGAACATACTCCCATTTACTCGGGCTCTTTTATGAACCCAACTGGAGACGATGGAGTCAACCTCACACTGACCAAATAACATTATGCTTTTTAGGTTAGGGATTGTCTTTTTGTGCTTTGCTTGCACAGCAACAACATAATAGGGATCTGTTCCATGATTGGGGCTTGTCGTTATGGTAATATAAATAATAAATAATGATAAAAACAAAGAAGAAGAAGAAGGCAGACCTATGGACATGAGTACTGTGATGCAAGCAAACAGGCTGAGAGCAAAGCTAGCAGATAAGAGGAGCAGCATAGGAAGGTGCATAGGCTTGGGACAATCAGTGACTCTAATGTCCATATTTGTCTAGCTTTAGTCAAATTCATCTTTTCTTAAGGGAGTCTCTGAGACATAATGGTTGCAAAACTGTGTTGCCCTGCAGAGGTTAGTGAACACTGCAGCAGTAAAGAATATGGTTGCCTAAAAATTCATGGCTAGTAATGGGCCAAGTCCTGCAGTCATTACTCAGTCGAAATTCATTTTAACTTCATGGCACCATGAGTTTAATAATCAACCCAACACAAGTTCTAAATGTTTCCTGCCTCCAATCAAAACTTCATCATTAAAACCAATCCTTTATTTTATAAGGCATTTGTGATGAGTCAGTGTGAATAGCACTGACGTAATGCATGCCCACAAGCAGTACATTTATACAATGAAAAAGGCATTTCCAGTGCATTGCCTTTTCTATGGCCTTGTCTACACTGAGGACTTTCTGTATTGCTCCCGCAGCTAGTGCTAGCAATGGTGGCAGCGCTAGTGTACACCAGCTGGTGATGTTTTTCAGACATCTTGCAATGCTCCCACCATTTTTAGCACCAGTGCCAGAGTAACAGTGGGATAATATCAGAAAATCCTCAGTGTACTTACAGCTCTTTTGTCTGTCTATAAGACTGTAAGCTCTTCAGGGCAGACAATGGGGAGGGGAGCTGTTTGTTTTTTACTCTATACACAGCAGAGAGCATTTTATGGGTACAGAATAAATCATGTTACATTTTAGTAATTAGTTTACAGTGTAGGTATTTAAACAGATCCTCAAGGGATGTTGCATCATTTTAAATAACTTTTGGGGCTTTATTG
Organism: Macrochelys suwanniensis; assembly: GCA_033296515.1. Lineage (NCBI taxonomy): Eukaryota > Metazoa > Chordata > Testudines > Chelydridae > Macrochelys > Macrochelys suwanniensis. The sequence continues at coordinate 37,693,969 of CM065776.1, forward strand.
TTTTATTTTTTAATACTTGAACTATGCATGATTACAATACAAAACACAAATACTGATTTTCCTTCCAGGATTTACCTTTTTTCTTTCAGAGTTTAACTTTACCCAAACTACTTCTTTTTACCTTAACATTCCAACTGCACTGTCCACCTGCATTAATCTTCTATTGTCATGGGACTGTAAACAATTCCTTGCCTACATTCAGTGTTTGGCCATTTAAAACTATACACACTATTCTTCTGCTTTGTGACTCATTAATATATTACCTATGATCAAACTTGAAAGGATTAGATTATCGGTAAATGTGGATTTCACTGTCCACACACAAACTGGTCAGAAAAAAATTCATCGACAATGATCTAAGTTTGCAGATAGCCAAAGTAAGAAAAATGCTGCTTGATAACATATTACAGTTCGATTTAAGGATACTTACTTTCTATATTTTGACAGGTGATCTTGACAATTTGTTGTAATGGTTATAATCCTTTAGCTTTTTTAATCTCATTGTCTTTTGTAATTAATTAATTGTCTGATCTCCCTGTTGTCCAAACTTCTCCCCCACAATGTCCCATAACTGTGAAAATTTACATTGATACAAATTTTAAAAACACATAAAATAAACAAACATCAATATTATCCATTGAAATTATAAAAAATAATTGAATTCCGCCAAGCCTACCTATGATACGTCTAATACTGTAGGCAAACTATTGCAACCCTTACTCTTTAAAATGTAGTTTGTACTCACATAGGTAATTCTACTGACTTCAGTGGGACTATTCATATGAATTAGGGTTTTCAGAATCCATCCCTATACTTTATAAAGGTTTTAAAAAATATTTTCTGTGCATTTATGCCATGAAACAATATCACTTGTAACATAATTTTTGAGGAAAGTAATTGTTTCCATTAGTGGATCCACATAATATTATAATATACACTTATCTTTTGGGCTTTGTATCAGTTTAGGAATCTGGGATGAGATTATAGCCCCACTGACGTCAATGATAAAAAGACCATTGATTTCAATGGGATCAGGATTTCAGCCCTGATCCTCAAAGCCTTAATCATACAAAGCTCTTATCAGCTTCAACAGAACTTTCTTGTGAGGAAAGTTTGCAGGATTGGACCTCTGATAATATTTATTGGTTTCATAAACAGAATATAGTGTATGTTTATTTGATCACAGTACTAATTGATGCCAGAAATTTTAACAATTTTAATAATTTTCAATCCCTTTAAGTTCCATGAAATAAAGAATTCAACAGTGGAATGCTTTGGTATGACAGAGAAAATGTCTTCTATCAACACCACTTCAATCATCAGAGGCCATTCACTGATCTTTGTAAAATGGAGATTCTGTGAAATAAGGAATGTGGGATACAACTATTATTACTGTCACACGCAGGAGAGGAACAAAAGCTACCTATCCATTAGTTAGAAAAATCACAGTTTCAGCTAATAAAAGGCTCAACATTTCATCCCTTGTCTGTTCTACAGAAGCCTTTTAAACTATTAGTAGTCTTTAGCTGCATCTTTCATCTTCTCAAAATGAAAACTGATAAATTAGAAATGGAAAGAACAGCTCCAAAGCTAAAACAGCTTGCTCAGAGTAGTTACATAAATGGTCTTTCTGAAATGTGTCCAACACCTAAATTATTCTGATAAATTAATTTTCATGCAATTGGCAAAAAGTATTTTCACTGTTTCTCCTGTACTGATTATAATCCTTGTGCACTGCAATAACATTTCTCAGAAAGTCACTTCAAATTTAGTAAGGATAAAAAAAGAGGACTAGTCCAAACTGATATTTCTTTGAGTATCCAAGATGACCCTACTGGATATATGAGAAATCATTCTCATGGTATTTCTGACCTGGCAGTAACCAGGACATACTTAAAATATCACAAGAAACTTTGTACTTCCAAGATTTCCTATCTGATTTCTAGGCCACAGAAACGTGTATAAATTCAATTCAACAAATGTTGTGTCTTTTGAAATGAGCCATTCTGTATAATATTTATTTCCTTATGTCTAGATTGGTCACTAAGAGAAAATGGAAGTTTAGCTGGATAGAGGGATTTTAGTTTTGTTTTCCCATATATATTTTCCAATTAACAACTTTCTTCAGTTTTGCATGACACTCTGAAAGCTGCAGGAACTGATTTATTTAATTTACCAAAAACAGTTACATTCACCAGAAAACTATTCCTCAGATCCTGAAACAGCAGGTCTTTTCTGTTCCCATAAATTATCTCCTCAAATAGCTATTAACTCTAGGAAGAGAGACACTCTTTATGCCCCAAGTCCTTTCAAATACCATCTCAAGTCTCCTTGCTTCTCATTAACCTGTGATTTCTAGAACTCTTTCCAACAAAACAATTAAATCCTTGAGTCTTCCTAGTTTCTTTTAAATTAACACTAATTATTCCATTCTTTATCTTGCTGTACCATATCTTCTGGTGATTCCTGGACTGGGGGTGAGACAGCAGTTTCTAAGCTGGTAGACAGCTTTATAAAAATTGTTCTCATTCATAGTCTTCTCTATAGGCTGCTCTTTTGACCTTTTTGTTGCCTAAGAGCAGCATAACACTAAAGATGTCACCTATATGGTATATTGCAACCGACAAAGTCTTCTTATATTTATGCATACAGACTGCAATCAGCTGTGGAGCATCCTGCAACACTTGTGTGTGACAGATGCTATATAAGATTATGCTTTATTATATGACAAAAGCACTTTTGGGTGGCTTTTTTAATCACCTGCACTGACAAGCAGCTCTTTTCTCGCTTGTGCCTATTCCTCAAAGGTAGCTAAAGTAGAATAATCTAAGTACTTTTGAAATCTCCCTCTCAAGGAAGTATGTCAAATACATCTTTATGTTGCAGTTACAATGATCAAACAAGCAGCAGATAAGAAGTCTAGCTCTTGTTTTATACACTCTGTATTGGAACATGAAAGTGGCAATTAAAGAACAGACTGAACTGACCTTTTTTGGGAGATGTAGCTCTGGCAAATGAGCTCTCTTACTAAATTAACATTTTTTTCTTATTCAAACATCCATAACAAAAGTACCAACTAAACAACAACTATTTCCACATGGATGAACCAAACCATGAGGGCAAGAAGTGAAGATTAAAAGGAAAACTCATAGCCTGAAAACTAGTTTAAAAATGCACGATTCTGCCATTCTCCATTCAATATACCAGACTGTAGCACTAAAAACAAAACAAAAAACTCTACCAATGGTATCAAGCACTCAGAGGAGGCAATGCTGAAACTCCCAAGTAAAACAGCATTGTCCCTTAGTGTTGTGGATGATGGAACAGTTTGTAAGACAAAAACTCATTAAGTTTAGTTAGTTACAATTTCATTCAGCTAGGACAGGAGTTGAAGCAAATAGGAGACAAAATTTTTTTTCTCTTTACTGTACTTTCAGATATTGAGCAGGATGACAAAAGAGGAAATGGGCTAAACATTGAAAGGGTCTACACCGGGCCTGCACAACATACGGCCCGCAGGCCGCAGCAAAAAAAAAATAAAAATAAAAAAAATAAATTTTTGTTGCTCAACAACTTTGGCGGGCGGGAGAAGAGTTTCGGCCCTCAGCTGTTTTCTTCGGAGTAATATGGCCCTCACCGCTTTACGAGTTGTGCAGGCCTGGTCTACACCATCAAGTTAGACAGCCACTGCTCATTTTTGAAGAAAAGAGCAGGTGAAACACAAGGGGAAATGGAGCCCCAAATGCTGGCAAGAGGAGCAAGATGGGATAGGACCAAGAAAATGTGCCCATTTTCAAAGGAATTAAACTGAGTGGTCCATAGAGACATTAAATATTTTGCACCAGAAAATGAACCTTGTAATTGCTCTACATTGCCTTATTTGACCATATTCGTCTATATTATGTTGAGTATATCTTGGCATATACGCATTCTCTTGGCAACAGATTATTGCTGGTTTGGAAATACTACCAATATTCCTGCACAGATATTGGTCAAATACATACCCCAGGAGAAAGGAGAAATGTTATTCCATTAAGATTAGACCATGTCCTTGTTTTGGGTTCCAATGAGAGTCAAGGGTACTATTAATTATTATTATATTTTATTATCATTATACTTAATAAATAAATAATAATAACAACATAAAATAATAATAAATAATAATAATTTGTACTGCTGTAGTGCCTAGGAGCCTCAGTCATGGACCAGGACACCATTGTGTTAGATCAGCGATACTCAGACTGAGGCTTGGGAGCCACAAGTGGCCCTTTACTGTGTCTTGTGCAGCTCTTTGCAGCACACAATATTAAAACACCGTGTGATTTAATTATTAACCAATCAAGATGTTTTTAGTATGTTATTAGTAGAATTGTAGAATACTTGGTCAGTCATTTTGCTGGGTGTATATGACACTATATGTCACACACACTAAATGAAACAATGAATTCACACTACTGTGGCTCTTTTGGGTAATGTTGATAGCCTATTTGACTCCAGCACCCGCTGAGGTACGAGTATCACTGTGTCAGATGCCGCACAAACACTGAACCAAAAGACCATCCCTATCAGAAAGAGCTTACAATCTAAGACATAAAACAGATGGATACAGACAGACTGCTGGGGTGGGGTGGGGTGTGGGGGTACACAAGAAAACAATGAGACAATATTGGTCAGTATGATCGGCAGTGGTCTCAACACACCAGTATCCTCCAATAATAGTCTATCAGCCCATGGAACTGTGCAAGCATCTTAGGGAGTTACATCCTTGAACAGGATCCATCAATAACCTTATTTATGCAATGGGGGAGCCTCCTGGGAAGTGATCTTACTCCTCTCAGCTGAACTGTACCTTCCCACCATTCCCTCTTGCCTGTCTATTTTTGAAATGTGAAAACTGATGGGCTTGTGATACACTTGCACAGTCCCCTTGTTGGGCACCTGCAGTTTGAAACACTTCTGACAAAGTAGCCCCATATATTGTCAATACTGAGTGACAGTTTCTCAGCTACTGGATTTTTAGGGACCAGAACCTAGCTGAAAATCCTTTCCTACTTACTGTACAGCATATGGGGGAAAGACACTGTCACTTCAGCTAACTTTTATTTCAATAAAACTTTCAGTTATTCTCTTATTCCTCTAGACAGATTCCCTACCCACTTACAAGTTTAATAATTCAGTAGGGATACATGTGACTCTCAGATACCACAGAGACTGGAACCTTACACATACCAAAATAGGTAGATAATGTAGCTCTTACTAAAAACCTTTGCAACCTTACAGGGAGGCATGGAAAGGAATCTACAGTGCATGACTAGCAATGAGTGCCTTTAAAATGGATTAAGTTTAACCTGCTCCTTGAACATTTACTGGTCAGACTTTTTAAAATATAGCCTTACTTGAAATCACAGAAATTAAGTAATATGATCTGGATTCAAAAGTTTATTTTCAAAGATTAATGAACAGGTTCATTTTGAATCCCTGCAATCCTGCCATTGAATACACCATCTCCTCACCCCCACCCCCCTCCACCCGGGAGGCAAATGAAGACAGTCAGAGGTGAAAGTAAGCCGGTACGCCGTGCCGGACCGGACTGGCTTCCCCAGGCCGGCGAATTAAAGGGGCTGGAGCTCCCGGCAGCGGCCGGAGCCCCGAGCTCTTTAAATTGCCACCAGAGACCTGCTGCCAGAGCGCCTAGGTGGTGGAGGCAGCTCAGGCGGTGATTTAAAGGGCCCCCAGGGGCTCCGGCAGCAGGGCTCGGGCAGTGATTTAACGGGCCTGGGGCTCTGGCCGCTGCAGGGAGCCCCGGGCCCTTTAAATTGCCACTGGAGCCCCATTGCCGGAGCCCCGGGGTAGCGGTGGTGGCCCAGGGCTCCCGTGGTGATTTAAAGGGCCAGGAGCTCCCGGCCGCTGCTACTGCAGCGGAGCCCCAAGCCCCAAGCCCCAAGCCACGAACTTGGGTTAGCGGCAGCAGCCAGGAGTCCCTGGGGCTCTGTCAGCGATGTAAAGGGCCCAAGGCTCCACTGCGATAGCGGCAGCTGGAGCCCCGGGCCCTTTAAATCACCCCTGAGCCCCGGGGCTCCCAGCCGACTCTGCAGCTGGTAGCTCCAGGGTGATCTAAAGGGCCTGGGGCTCCCAGCCACTGCTACCGCAGCCCCGGGCCCCTTAAATCTTGATTTAAAGGGCCTGGGGATTTAAAGGCTCCGCCTCTTCCAGTTGAGGCCCTGCCCCCTGCTCAGGATTCTGGCATACCAGTAAATCCTTTAAGTTACTTTCACCCCTGCATACAGTTAAATTCAGGCAGTTAGTGTTGATCCAGGGGAAAAAAGGACACAGAACAGGCTGTGGGTCCATCACAGCCCCTGGCTGTAGCAATCCCAGTAGTTGCTTCTGTAATCAAGCATTACAAAGCAACTTCCCTCCTAGTTCTAAACATTTTTGAAATATAGACACACAATGCAAAGGATGGGCTGCATTTCTTCTTATATGTACTTCAATTTCCATTTGTTGTCTTAATCAGAATCCAAATATTAAGGTTGCAAAACTTTAATAGTAATAAAAACTTAGAAAATGGGTCATTTATATTGAATGTGTTCTTACATTGACCATATTATAAGCCTTTATTCTGCTCCACCTACAATACAGAGGTAAAGATCTATTCCATTCCCCAATATGCAAGCAGGATCTTTCTCTGATCTTCAAAAATGTGCCAGTGTTTCTCTGCCTGTATGTAAATATCTAGTTAATGTGACAATATTTACCTGGGTATTTGAGATTAGAGCAGTGCCCTAGAAGAAAATGTGCCAGGTCAATGGTTAATAGAATGTATCAGAAAATGAAAGCCCCTTTTCAAAATGAAAGTGAAATTTATAAGAGAAAATTAAACCTGTTACATTAGAAATTGAGACTCTCTAAGACCTAGATATCATGTGTAGAATAGCCATGAATAAGAAGTACTGCTGCCATATATTTCTGTGAAATGACAATATTCTAAGAACTATATATTTCATAGCACTGAATATGCTGCACACTCACTAAAATATATTTTATCCTATCTAATATGTCTTCAGATGTTCACATTTATTCTGAGTAGCTAGTCCTTTTTTGAGGACTCAAGTGTTTTTTGGGCAGGGAGTTCCATAGGTTAAAATACAAGTTGTCAAACTATTGCTTTTTTTAGTTTTGAATTTATTGCCTTTCAATTTCATTGGATGTGCTCTCCTCGCACATCCAATGAAGGAGAAAGGGTAAACAGGACTGCTTGTTTTGTATTTTCTATCCCATTTGTTATTTTAAACATCATAGAATCATAGCACTGGAAGGGACCTGGAAAGGCCATCTAATCCAGTCCCCTGCACTCACGTCACGACTGAGTACTATCTAGACCATCCCTGAGTCCCTGACAGGTGATTGTCTAACCTGCTCTTAAAAATCTCCAATGATGGAGATTCCACAACCTCCCTAGGCAATTTATTCCAATACTTAACTAACCTGACAAGAAGTTTTTCCTAGTGTCCAACCTAAACCACCCTTGCTGCAATTTAAGCCCGTTGCTTCTAGTCCTATCCTCAGAGGCTAATGAGAACAATTTTTCTCCCTCCTCCTTGTAACAAATGCTTATGTACTTGAAAACTTTTGTTATACCTCTTCAGTCTTCTCTTCTCCAGATTAAACAAACAAAAAAATTTCAGTCTTCCCTCATAGGTCAAGTTTTCTAAACCTTTAACCATTTTTATTGTTCTCTGGACTTCCTCCAATTTGTCCACAACTTTCCTGAGTTGTGGCACCCAGAACTGAAAACAGTACTCCAACTGAGGCCTCATCAGCGCGGAGTAGAGCAGAAGAATTACTTCTCCTGTCTTGCTTACAACACTCCTGCTAATACATCCTAAAATGATGTTTGCTTTTTTTGCAACAATGTTACACTGTTAACTCATATTTAGCTTGTGATCCACCATAACCCCCAGATCCCTTTCTGCAGTACTCTTTTCTAAGCAGTCATTTCCCATTTTTCATGTGTGCAACTGATTGTTCCTTCCTAAGTGGAGTACTTTGTATTTGTCCTTACTGAATTTCATCATATTTACTTCAGACCATTTCTCCAGTTTGTTCAAATCACTTTGAATTTTAATCCTATCCTCCAAAGCACTTGCAATGCATCCCAGCTTGGTATCATCCACAAACTTTATAAGTGTACTCTCTATGCCATTATCTAAATCATGGATGAAGATATTGAACAGAACCAAACCCAGAACTGATCCCTGCAGGACCCCACTTGTTCACAGTCAAGCTGGAAGGACATATCCTCTGATAACTACTCTCTGGGAATGGTTTTCCAGCCAATTATGCACCCACTTTATAGCAGCTCAGTCTAGGAGAAGACACTTCTTCATGGCTTCTCTCATATGTTTCCTTCAAAACTATGCAGTCCCCAGATTGTCAGTATCTCCTCATTTGGAAGTTTTTCTATGCCCTTGGCTATTTACATAGCTTCTCTCTGGATACCTTGTCATTTTGTTCTGGTTTTTTTTAAGAGGAGATGACCTTAACTGGATATAGCTTCACTGATTGATACGATGGCATTACGATGTTCTCAGTATTATTTTGTATCCTGCTCTGATTCTAAGGCAATGGAAGCCGTATAGATTACACAGGGTGTTCCCATTCTTATTCCTAAACATTTTTCCCTCTGGGAATTGAGTATCAAATGTCTCAAAAATTTAATCCCCATGAGAAATGGAGCCTCTGCGGAGGGTCCTGGAACAGCACACCGGGAGAAAGTCCAGCACTCTCCCAATTCTGATCAGCTGGGGACGGATGGAAGAAGTGAAGAGCTGGGCTCCTTCCCAAGGCATTGCTTCTGAACCTCACTGAGGATGCCCTCCATTTTGTCTTCTGAATCTACATACTACCATAGCTAGTAGATGCCTGATAAATTTGTCAAGTCTGTACAGCAGTGCCCTAAATCCAGAGGCTGACAAAAATCAGGATTTTTGAAATACACGCACATTGCCATGAAGAAACAGTCTCGAAGAGTTTACTGGATTTGCCCCTATAAGAGCTCACATGGATTCGACTAAAGAGAGATGTGATGGTGACATACCTAGAAGCGATAAATTAGCCCAGGAGCCCAAGAGGAAAATTTCCTAATTCTGTCCTCATTTCCACACTACGTTCCATCATGAGATAGGGTCATTCTTTGTCTGTTCCAAGAACAGCAGGAAAGGTGATTTCTTCAGATAAGCTAAATGACAATCTTGTTTGTGTAACTAGTTTGAATTCCCCAGCCAACTACTGTGCCAGTGAAGCAAAGTTCAGATTTTTATACTTTGAACAAAATTATCAAGGTGGCACACATTCCCTGGGATAATAGTAATGACAGAGTGCTCAGCTGGCAGAACTCCTGCATTCTACTTGAGGAATTACAGTGGTATAAAGCCTAGTATTCTCCCCCAGTGATTCTCTTTTTATGCTTTGGTCCTCGTAATACAGTTTAGCTTCAAAGACTCTCCTGCCGCTTCAAAGTCACAGATTTAAAAAGTTCAGCAGTTTATACTTTGTTCAGAATTGCTTCCCCTCAGAGTTACTCTAGTATTCTGATGTAAATGTGGCATGGGGCTTCAATATTGGTTCAGATGGAATTAGGCAAATGCATGGATTATAGGTCCGTCAATGGCTATTAGCTAAGATGATCAGGAATGGAACACTAAGCCTGTAACTGCCAGAAGTTGGGAGTGGACAATAGGAGATGGATCACTCATTAATTGCTCTGTTCTGTTCATTCCCTCTGAAGTCTCTGGCACTGACCACTGTCAGAAGACAGCACACTGGGCTACATGGACCATTGGTCTGACCCAGTATGGCCGTTCTTATGCTCTTAATCATACAAAATCTTATATTTTAAAAAAGAATTCTCTTCACAGTAATAGGTTTTAGAGTAGCAGCTGTGTTAGTCTGTATCCGCAAAAAGAACGAGGAGTACTTGTAGCACCTTAGAGACTAACAAATGTATTAGAGCATAAGCTTTTGTGGGCTACAGCTCACTTCATGAGATGCATAGAATGGAACATACAGTAGGAAGAGATAGATAGATAGATAGATAGATAGATAGAACATGAAAAGGTGGAAGTTGCCATACCAACTCCAACAGGCTAATTGGTTAAGATGAGCTATTATAGCAGGAGAAAAAAACTTTTGTAGTGATAATCAAGATGGCCCATTTCAGACAGTTGACAAGAAGGTGTGAGTAACAGTAGGGGGATACTTAACATGGGAAATAGATTCAATTTGTATAATGACCAGCCACTCCCAGTCTCTATTCAAGCCCAAGTTAATGGTATCTAGTTTGGAAATTAATTCCAGTTCAGCAGTTTCTCATTGGAGTCTGTTTTTGAAGCTTTTCTGTTGCAGAATTGCCACCTTTAAGTCTGTTATTGAGTGACCAAAGAGGCTGAAGTGTTCTCCTACTGGTTTTTGAATGTTATGATTCCTGATGTCAAATTTGTATCCATTTGTTCTTTTGCATAGAGACTGTACAGTTTAGCCAATGTACATGGCAGATGGGCATTGCTGGCACATGACACCACTCAGGGGAGGCTTTAAGCCGATTCCCCAGAATCAGGCCCCGCTCCAGCCGTTGGTTGTTTTTTTTTTTGCTCCGACGAGTTCGGCGGGAGGGTGCGGGGCCCTGCCGTCGTTCTTCGCGTGGGGCCCCACACCCGCTAAAGCCGGCCCTGACACCACTGACTTCCTGAGGAAACTACAATCCATCAATGATCTTCCAGAAAACACCATCCTGGCCACTATGGATGTAGAAGCCCTCTACACCAACATTCCACGAAGATGGACTACAAGATGTCAGGAACAGTATCCCCGATAATGTCATTGCAAACCTGGTGGCAGTTAGTTAGAATTCTGTGTAATTTCTCTACCAAGTTATTTTTGTAAGTAAACAAAGAGGTCATTGTTGTGTTAGATTTATAGGGACTCTTAATAAAAAACAAAACAAAGTGTACCCATGCGGTTATACCTTGCAGCACCTCACTTGGGCTTTGTAATCACATTATTATGGCTATAATTCACAGCTGGTTACGAGCACTATCAGCTTCCCTCTTTCCCAATCAAGACTGAAGATATGAATGAAACATCAGACTTAGGCATCCAAACTGCAGGGAGAACATGGTTCTAAGTACTACAGAAAACCACATCATCATGCAAAAGTGAATTTGTTGCTTTCCTACCAGAAGTCATGGTGGTGATTTCAAACATCCCTTAATTATTACACTGTAGAGAATATAAAACTATTTTAGACAAAATGGTTGGCTATGAATTTAGCAACTTTATTTCTACTACAGTGACAACATCGTGCTTCAGAAAGATTCCACTTTAAATTATTTACAGCTACATATACTACATATACCACAGTTCAATCCCCACAGCTATTCCATGAATTAAAATTCAGAGATATACAAAGAAATACCTCAGCAACAAGGCACAAGATAATTGAAACATAATAATCTTTAGCTCAGCACAGCAGGTGAAGAAGTAATCTGAACAAAAACAGGATCCCAAAGCTGTGCCACCTAAAAATGCATGAACAGAAAGCTTGCCATTTCAGAACTGGGCATTCACTATATCTGCTGTTCACCAGGCTATCCAAAATGCTTGCTGAGATCTTGGATTAAGTTTACCTAGTACATTCCTTCTGTTCATCCACCATCAAACTCAGTAACGTGGACAGGCTGTGAAATCAATTGTTTCCTGTTTGTTCATTTTTAGGGGAAGCACAATGCTGTTTATAAAAGAGAATGAACAGCCAGCATTATAATAAAGCTGAAAGGGCTTACTGGCCACTGACCCAAAAGTTTGATAAACACACACCAGCGAATGCTAGATGACTCAGAGGATTGGTAATAGCGACACACCCTTTCACTTCCAAGTCACCAGCATGGAATTGAACTAGCTCAACATGGTAACTGTTCAGTGACCCACAATACTTGAGAAAAGTTGGTGATCACTGTCCATTTTGTGGAGCTTGAGTATTCTCTTACTACCCTAGTAGCCTCAGGGCTCCATCCTGCAAGTGTCAAACATTTTGAGTGTGCTCCAGCATGCGTTTCAATGGAACTATTCATGTGTTTAAAAGTTAAGTATATGCTTAAGTGCTTTGTTGGATTGGGGACAACGTGCTCAGCACCTAGCTGGACTGAGTCCCCATTGAGATATTATTCAATCTGAATAAGCAGGGGGAAAATCAGGCCCTTCGTGAGAGTGACTGCATCATAATTAGTTTGTCAGGAGTCTTAGCAGAGATGCCAGTGACTGAATGGGTATGAAGACCAACTTACACTCTTGGGCATGGATAGCACACTGTGGGACCAGTCTGATAGCTGTGCAATGCCAACGTCCATTTTGTGATCAGATAACTTCAGTTTTCACAGCTGACTGTTCACATTTATATATGAGCACTAAATTCACATTATAACCAAAAAGAAAAAATACCTCCACTGACAGCTACTGTAGTGTGGTGGCGGTTGTCAGGCCCTGAGGCAGGGCAGAGCTAACATGCTGTCTGTAGTCTCAGGCCCTCAGGACAAAGCACCCAAGAAGACTATAGGCTCTGGCCCTCAGGCAGGGGCAGAGCAAACAGGTAGTCTATGGGGTCTGGTCCTCAGGCAGGGCAGAACATGCAAGCAGTCCTTTCTCCTAGCATTAGCCAATGGCAGACAACACAAGCCCTTTCGCCTGTGGTGGGGAGGCTGCCACCCTCAGCATGGGGTTGGCAACATTAGGGGTTTAGAGACCCAGGCTCATCTGACTCCATCGGGTCCCAGCCCAGGGCCCTAACAGTGGGTCAGCGGGGAATCCAGCCATGACATGCTTACCTGGGTACGGGCAGCAGCACAGCCAGACTATAGTCAGCTGTCCCTGGGCTTCTTCCTACCCTCTCCTTGGGGGTGTACCTGGATCCTGGGGTCATCCTCCATCTCACCGGGATATACAGCTAGTGGTAGTCCCAGCAGCTCCTCTGTGTCTGGCATGGCTGGCGGCTCTGGAAGCCTGGGTGAGTTGTCAGGGAAGCAGAGGTCCTCCTCAGTGTCCAACTCCAGCAGTGGGGGAGAAGCATCTGTCTTCATCTCCCCCAGCAGCTCCCCTGCAGACTTGGTCTCCTCCTGGGTCAGGGCGCTGTCTGGCTCAGCAGCAGCGACAGAGGCCTGCAGTGAGCCAGGCATGTCTGTCTCCTTACCTGGCTGGGCTCCAACTGAGCTGGAGGCTCCGCCTTTTATACTCTCCCCCCCGCCCCCGGTCTCTCAACTTCCGGAGGGATGGGGAGAGCCCAGCCTGACTCTGTCCACCCAGAAACTAGGGAGAAGATGCCATATAAAGAGACCTCAATAGGAATATATAGATTCTGGATAGTCAGATAGAGCATTCAGTTTTGGTATACTTTTCCCCCCTATAAACTCTTCTCAGATTGTGTGGTCTTCAAGACAGGGAATATGATATTGAACACTGCTGAATGCATTATAGGCCCTACAGCAACACAAACAAACAAACAAACAACTGTTACAATCAGAGAGAGAGATATTCGCTATAATTTGATAGGAACAATAGATGGGAAAATTGATAATGACTTCAATTTGCAATATCCAGAAAAAATAAAAGAACCTCACATTTTGTACCGAGGAAAAACACTGCATATATTCCTCTGGACCATTATTGAACATGCAACTCACAAGGAAGATTAATGAATGACAAGAGGAGCAGCACATGTGTAATGTGGAGATAGACTACAAGAGAATTAGGCAGGTGCTTATGGGAAAACAGTCATTCTCTTCATATTCTGTGTAAAAAAACCCACAAGATTTCTAATTGAATACAAAGCTGCAACTCAACCAGGAGCGGCATCTCATGATGTTAGAAATTGTGAAAGTGCAGTTCCAAAAGCAGAACCCAAGAGATAATTGCAGCCATAGCATTGCAGTGGTGGTTTTCCTGAACAATTATCTCCAGGTTACCTAAAATAAAATCCATCAGAGGAGCAAATTTGATACAGGAGGATAAAGGATTATAGCAAGTGAGAGATATAACTAAGAAAATTGAAGAAAATAAAGAACTGAAGTAATCTACTTTAGAAAATGGGTTACACATACACACAGAGATCCCTTCTCATTTTATTTAATCTATACATCAAAAATTCTCAGACACTGAAAGTACTCCAATACTATGGTGATGGGCACTATGCAAAATCCTAACATGTATAAACAGAGTTTTTGTGTCAGCATTAAGATGCCAGGTCTTGTCAAGATTGGGAATCTTACCCACTGATCACATTAATGATTTCACATCAAACAGGTTTCTGAGGGAAACATTGGAAAGAAGGGGAACACGTGTGCATAAATGCACACAGATGGTACATTAGTGCCATATTCTATAGCTACAGACCACGGCTTTAAGATAATTAAGATTTAAAAAGGAAGCCAGGCTTATTAAACAAATCATGACATTACAATTCAAATGGTGCCACTGCCCCCATCAATACCAGGAACTCTCTCTCGAAATCTTGTAGGAAGAAAAAAAAAAAAGATGATAGTAACTTGACACCAAAATGATACAAAGCTTCAGCTAAGGCCATATTCTGAGTTACTGCTCTAGCTGTTAGCAAATCATGACCTTTTGCACTTACTGCTTCTCTTGAGAGTCTCCTAACCACCAAATTGTTTTGACTTTGTCACTGCTGTTCTAAACTTTGTCCTTGATGCCATCAGGGAGTGAGATCTGTTTACACCATTTGACTTCTGGTGCAAAATAAACCAGTGTATGCATCACAATCACATTCAGACCTGCAAAACCCATGAGTAGACTCTCACAGCCACTAAAGTTAATGGAAGTTTTGCCCAAGTAAGGGCTGCAGGATTTAGCCACATAGTTAGAATTGCACAGGAACAACAAATATTCAAATTAGGGTTGTTGATTAATTGCAGTTAACTCATGCAATTAACTCAAAAAATTAATTGCGATTAATCACAGTTTTAATTGCACCATTAAACAATAGAATACTAATTAAAATGTATTTACTATTTTTGGATGTTTTTCTACATTTTCAAATATATTGATTTCAATTACAACACAGAATACAAAGTGCACCATGCTCACTTTACATTATTATTTATATTACAAAAATTTACCCTATATGAATGATAAACAAAAGAAATAGTATTTTTCAATTCACCTCATACAAGTACCATAAAGCAATCTCTTTATTGTGAAAGTGCAGCTTACAAATGTACTTTTTTTGTTACATAACTGCTCTTAAAAACAAAACAATGTAAAACATTAGAGCCTACAAGTCCACTCATTCCTACTTCATACTCAATCGCTAAGACAAACAAGTTTGTTTACATTTACGGGAGATAATGTTGCCAGCTTCTTATTTAGAATGTCACCTGAAAGTAAGAATAGGTGTTTGCATGGCACTTTTGAAGCCGGCATTGCAAGGTATTTACATGCCAGAGATGCTAAACATTCGTCTGCCCCTTCATGTTTATCTACCATTCCAGAGGACATGCTTCCATGTTGATGACGCTCATTAAAAAAAAAAATGCATTAATTAAATTTTGACTGAACTCCTTGGGGGAGAATTATATGTCTCCTGTTCTGTTTTACCCACATTCTGCCATGTATTTCATATTATAGCAGTCTAGGATGATGATCCAGCACATGTTGCTCATTTTAACAACACTTTCACTGCAGATTTGACAAAATGCAAAGAAGGTACCAATGTGAAATTTCTAAAGATAGCTACAGCACTCGACCCAAGGTTTAAGAATCAGAATTGCCTTCCAAAATCTGAGAGGGTTGAGGTGTGGAGCATGCTTTCAGAAATCTTAAAAGAGCAACACTCTGATGCAGAAACTACAGAACCCGAACCATCAAACAAGAAAATCAGCCTTCTGAGATGGCATGAGACTCAAATGATGAAAGTGAACATGCGTCGTTCTGCACTGCTTTGTTCTGCAGAAGAACCCATCATCGGCATGGACGCACGTCCTCTGGAATGGTGGTTGAAGCATGAAGGGACATATGAATCTTTAGCACATCTGGCATGTAAATATCTTGCAATGCCGGCTACAACAGTGCCATGTGAACGTCTGTTCTCACTTTCAGGTGACATTGTAAACAAGAAGCGGGCAGCATTATCTCCTGGAAATGTAAACAAACTTGTTTGTCTGAGTGACTGGCTGAACAAGAAAAAGGAGTGGACTTGAGGCCCTAAAGTTGTACATTGTTTTATTTTTGAATGCAGTTATTTTTTGTACATAATTCTACATTTGTAAATTCAACTTTTGTGATAAAGAGATTGCATTACAGTACTTGATTGAGGTGAATTGAAAAATATGATTTATTTTGTTGTTTTTACAGCACAAATATTTGTAATAAAAAATAAACATAAAGGAGCACTCTACACTGTGTTTACTGTGTTGTAACTGAAATCAATATATTTGAAAATGTAGAAAAGATAAAAAAATATTTAAATAAATGATATTCTATTATTAACAGTGTGATTAATAGCGCAATTAATCATGATTAATTTTTTAATTATGATTAATTTGTTTAATCGCTTGCCAGCCCTAGTTCAAATCCAAACAGGGAAAGTATAGAAAATATTGAACCGACCATATGGGAAGACTATAAACTCTCTATATAGCAAGGTGTAGCAACAGGGTTGAAAAAAGCCAAATTAACAACCTGGATATATGAGTTGGAACAAATCAGTTTGTGGAACCCCACTTGCGGCAAACTCACCTAGAATGAGGAAGCAATGATATAAGCTACGCAGAATCCCTGGGGGCTAGAGCCAAAAGCAGCCCGAGCTGGCCAAGTAAGGGCAGGGTTAGGGTAGCTGATTCAACACCTCTCTGGCACTGGGGCTTCTATGCACCCCCAACCAGACACAGTGCTGCTAACTGTCACCACATCATCATAAGTCTTGGAATATTTGGTGTTTATTTCTAAAGTCCCAGCTGCTGTAGTCTAGTGATCACATAAGAATCTCATATTTCATTTTCTTCTCCCCTGGTTGCAGATAAATGCTGTAAAACATGCATCCTAAAGGCTCAAAAACCACAATGCAAATAAAATTGTAAAAATATATATTTGTAAAATCTCATGTTTTTAAGCCATTTTGGGGATTGCCTGGGACCAGACTCATGACTTTTGAATGCTTGGGACTGGCAACAGTAGATATTATAGTGGCCTCCACAGCTGAACCCTGGGAAGACAGTGACACAACTCCACTATTGCCAAAGATGCAAGGGGCTGCAAATTGATTTCTCTAGTCAGCATGAACCTGGCCCAGTTGCTTTCTGGATACATTCTAGCATCTCCCAATAAAGTGTAGAATTTCATGTCTTTATTTTCCCCAATTAGACTGACAAAAGTTACTTCAAAGAATATGTTAAACTAGTGTGACAGGCAAAATATCACAGCATTTGCGCTTTGTAAGGATTTTATGCAGGTTTCTACCTACAGCAAAATGTGGCTGTTATGCGAGTGTCATTATTATTACAACATTTTTCTTACATCTGCTGCCCTGTTATAATGCTTAGATGCTAATCATGACATGGCATATGATACTGTACATCTACTAAGTGCTTCAACAAACAAACACAAAGCCATTATACAGCAAACCAGCACTAAAAGGAAACCTGTCAGCTTTGGTTCTTAGTTTCACCCAACAATGATCTGCCTTTGATATATAGTACAAAAAAGTACAGCTTCTCAGACTGATTACATATTAATAATATTCACTCACATATACTATCTGCCATTTCAAACAGCAGATACAACAACATGTGTCATACATGTGAACTCCTTAGACTCTGTTTTCCCTTTTGTGCAGAGAAGCAGGTTAGTGTCAAAACGGGGCTCAAAGACATGACAAACTGAACAGCATAACTGAATGCTATTATCTTCATAATTACTGCTTACTTGTAGTATGGTAATATCCAAGGCCCTAATTATGTTTGAGGCCGGCTTGTCTACACATTGTACATACACAGACTAAGACACTCTCTGCTCCACAGAGCTACCAATCTAAATAGACAAGACAGACAAAACATAAGAGAAAGAAAATATTAACCTCATTTTACTGATAGGGAACTGAGGCACAGAGATTAAATCTCAGTTAAATCCTTTTACACGGACAGTATGTGACTGAGCTGGGAACTGAAGCAGATCTCCTGAGTCCAAGTCCAGTGCCCTAACCACAAGACCAAGAAATGTGGTGGATTCTTCATCACACAGAGTCTTTAAGATCAAGCTTTGGATGTCTTTCTAAAAAATATAGTATAGCGCAACAAGATATGGGCTTAGAGCTGGATTTACTGAGTGAGGTTCTCTGACCTCTCTTATGCAAGAACCCAGACTAGATTGGGGTTCTCATCCTTTTTCTTTCTGAGGCCCCCCAACATGCTATAAAAACTCCACAGCCCACCTGTGCCACAACAACTGGTTTTCTGTATATAAAAGCCAGGGCCTGCTCAGGCGGCCCTGGACCCCTGGGTGAGAACCACTGAACCATATGACCATAAAATCCTTTCTGATCTTAAAATCTATGACCAGCCTTCCTCTCAACACGCAGCAGTATACTGAAGGGTGTGGGTGCAGTCTGCACAGGGTGAAGTACCAAGGAATATACAGCTATGCTAATGTGCAATAGCCAGGAGGGCAGACAGGCAAGAGAAGGATGGCAGCCAGGAATAGACAGGGCTAATCGCAATCTGCCAGGTTTTATCATGGAAAGGATACAGCAGACTCAGAAAAACGAGAGAGAAAAAATTATAAGAGCGTGGCCAATGTATGAAAATGTCACGGTCTTGTAGTACATACAAACGAGCAATGTGTGATGCTAAGAAATGGCTCCAGTAGGAATGGGTAGAGAAGAAACAGCCAGAATATGACATAAACCATGTTTACAGGCAGCGTTACTGGTAACCTAGCAAGCAGTGGCTCATTGACAACCCCTCCTTAGGCCTGCTCTCCAGGGAGCAGGAATTGTGGCACTTATTTTAGACTCTTTCTGCTTTCAGTTTAAGCTTCTCTTTGGACTTTTGCTGTATGTGCATTGCAGGGGTGGAATCATAGAATCATAGAATCTCAGGGTTGGAAGGGACCTCAGGAGGTCATCTAGTCCAACCCCCTGCTCAAAGCAGGAGAACATGCCAACTGACTCTGCTTTAGATCCTGTGAACAATTCACTTATGTCCACACGCCCACTTTCTCTAGGCTTCTAAATACATGCGGAGGTACCTAAACATAAGTCAGCTTGACATTCAGAGATGGGCAGAAAATGCCATTGAAGTCAGGGGGAGCTGCATGTGCTAACCACCTGGGGGTGGGTGGGGGCACGGGGACGGGACGTATCAGGCCACTTTTATTATGGAGCTGAAACTTGAATCTGAAAATTTTGGCCCAAGAGCAAACAATTGTTCAAGCTTAGCTTTCCCTCAATAAATTCTTCACACACACTCAAAACATAATCAAACTATTTCTCCTATAATCTGGAGGGGAAGAAAAAGAGAGACAGATTGATGTTATTATTTCTATTTTTAAATCTTGGGAGGAACTGTTAGGGGACATATATAAATAGAAAGCTGAACAAGAACTCTTGAGTGTAAGTGACTATGCAGTCAATATTTTCACATTGAAACTAGTAATAGATGAACCTCAAAAGATATAGGGTTTAATCAGAATAGGCTTAACCAAGTATTTTGATTTTCCCCTTCTCCAGCTTTTCTTCCTGTATTCTGACTCCTGTTAACCTCAGAAGTATCCCAGAATGCATTGCTTCCTGTTTCCATTATGATTTCATGCCATTGGATGGCAATAACCAGTGCAGCAAAGATACCCTCTAGGATCCTCAGATGGACTGCAGTAAAAGTAGCAGTGCTGTTAAAAATCCATGGCGGGGAGTTGAAATCATAAATTTTTCTCAAAATATCAAATTTTGAATTTTTTTTTACAAACTATAAAAAGTAGTAAGCCTTTTAGGGATCACAAAGAGTAAACTTGTTGCTTAGATGAGAATTTTCACCCCTAAACAAGAGATGAAACACGGTTCAATACTTAGGCTGAGGTTCAGGTCAAGGATTTTGTTTGTTTGTTACTTGAGATTGATTGGATCATCACAAACTTACAGACCAGCCTACTGAACATATTATTTCATGGAAGGCTCTCCAATACAGAAAATCCTTTGTATAAGTATCTTTAATATCTGTGGTCCTGCTTAGATTCTTCTTTATTCATGTTTCACCAGATCTATAATTAGACTCTCTTTAAAAAACACATCATTTTTAGAGTCCTAATGAAGTAGTTGTCCAGGGATGCTGGTACATAGCTTGCTGAGGTATAGCATAAAGCTGCTTTCTCCTCTTACAATGATTCCTTCCAAGATTCATTTACTTTAACAGATGGAGGACTGCAGTAAAAGAAAGACAGTTAAGGTTGAAGAGGTCATAAAGCTCTCAAGAGCAGGAAATTACATGAGCATATCTGCCAATTCATTCTATTTATCAAAAGTCATTAGGCACTTCCCAATTTCTTCAGTTCTTTATTCTTTGAATAGAAGAACAGTGTTTTAAGAGTCGCGTATTCAAACCATCTTGTTTTAACGTCCTTTAAGCTTATCTTTCCTTTTACTTTTATAAGTAAAGTCTGGATCTCATGCAAACTTTAGAATGAGACCTCCTGCTGGTGGGAAACCAACACGCTCCATAAACAGACCATTGTTTCTCTCCACAGGCCCGATCCTGCAGTCCTTGCTCAGTTTGTGTGAGAAGTTGATGGTTACTATTCTGATACTACAGGACTGGGCCCCTGGTGTCAACTAGAACCTTAGTTCCTCATCCTAACTCCCATTTTTTGTTAAATGGGAGTTTTGCCATTGATTTCAAATGGGAGAAGAGCTTTCCTCTTCTAGCTAGGGATCAAGGTCCTGAAACTGAAGGCTCCACTGTGGCATTAAGCCCCAGCCATGGGATGGGGATACAAGGCGTGCGAGTCAAGAAAGGCAAGCTACAGAAGGCGTTGTGCTTCAGTGAGTTACAATGCCTCCCGGGTGCAGAAGGGGCATGGTTGCTGCACTTCCACTAAGAGAAATATGCACCCCTCCCCCAAGGATGTCTAACTAGCTCCTTGGGCTCCTTACATCCTCCCTCCCCTTGCACACGCAGGCAGTGGCAACAATTTGGCCCAAACTGCTCAGTAAGGCTGATCCTGTACACCTCACTGAGGCTATGTCTACAAACTACCGCAATAAGTCGACCTACGCTACGCAACTCCAGCTACGTGAATAACGTAGCTGGAGTCAATGTACCTTAGATCAAGTTACCGCGGGGTCTACATCCTGGGGCGTCAAAGGGAGAAACTCTCCCGTCAACTTACCTTATTCTTCTTGCCGGGGGTAAAGTACAAGGGTCGGCTGGAGAGCGATTTGCTGTCGATTTGGCGGGTCTTCACTAGACCCACTAAATCGACCACCTGTCAATCAATCTCAGAGCATCGATCCGGGCTGTAGTGTGGACTTAGCCTGAGAAAAAATGTTATTAAAGCCATTCGGAGTATTGCCAGAATAAGAGCAGTAGGGTGTGGATTATCATCTGTAAATACTGCAATATTTGGCCTGTTCAATGATTTCAGTAAGTATGATGAGCAATGTCCTGTTACCAGTGCTTAGGCATTTTATTTGTGTATAGTCTCAAGTACTATTAAACTGCAAAAATGAGGAGTTCATACTACGCAAAAATTCTAGCAAATTAAAATTGCAAAGAGCCTGAAGGCCTTCTTTTTGTTAAAGCAGTTCCAGCAGCAATAGCTTTCTCCCCATTTCTACAGCACATGTTAATTTCTACTCTTGCCCATATTTTAAAACTAAGTTCCCTATAATGAACATTTCAATCAAATAATAATCCTTAAATTTGAATAAAAGATAATTACTAGAGGCGGTTTGCAGTCTTCCATAGATTGATTAGTTATTGCTTATAAGAAAAGCAGTGGACTTACTGAAAACAAGAGAACCCTATCAAAATTCAGAGAGCTGCATAAGACATTTTGATGTTTCTCTTTCTACTCTCCTGTGTGTGAGCTCTATCCTCCTCAGAAAGGAGCATGAATTTGCCTACTTAGACAGAAAAATTCCCATTCAGAATAAATTGCATCTAAGAGGATTATTTGGAGAGGACTACAAAGCTTCCTCTTTGGACAGGGGGAATACTGTATTTCATAGCAGTTTTGCTACCCTTAGAGACAAGTTTTTTCCTCAGATTGTCTTCTTCTGAGCTGATAGTAAAGGTGTTTAGGACCCTTCTTAGCATAACCTTAAAGGAAGCAGAAGGGAGTAACCTCTAATGGGTTTCTACCATCTCTGGAAATGAAGAAAAGGAGGAAAGCTAGGATCTTTGCCTACCTCTTTGATTGTACATAGCTTATGCTATTGTTTGACCTTACTTCTAATGTTTGAGGAAGATGAAGATAAAGAAGAACTGTGATACCTTTTAGATATTTTTGAAATTTAGAATAGCAAAGAAATAAAATCCCCAAATTGTCAAACTTAACCAAATTGGATGACTTTTTCCTGGCCTCTTATGCTCTGGAACGGCCTGTTACCTCTTGTGGAGCAAGAACAAATCCAGCCATTGTTCTGAGCGAAGGTGGATTTGCCCTCAGTGACAGATCTCAACTGCCTCTATGGCAGCAGAGAGAGGAACAACCTGCCATTGGATTGCCAGACATTTTTAATTAGGAATTAAAGATTTGTTAAGAGACAGGAAGAGGCTGCCAGTAAGGAAGTGTGGACCAGAGTTCAAACATAAACTGCATAACCGATACCTGCTTGTGTTTTGATTAACAGGTTTTTGTAATCTCTTGTTCAGTTGCTGTGAAGGCACACCATTTGGTCTGGTGGTTAAAAAACTGGACTAAGAATCAGAAGACCTAGGTTTCATTCCTGACTCTGCCACATTCTGTCTGCATGATCTTGGGTAAAGCATTTAATCTCTCAATGCTTCAATATCCCATCTGTAAAGTGGGAACAAATAACACTAGCGTATCTGATGTGGTTGTTTAGTGGCTAACTCCATCGTCGTGTGTGAGGTGCTCAAATAGGATGGTGAGAAGAACCATAGAAAAGCTTATAAACAGTTATTATTCCAAAATTCTGAGCAATCTTCTATAAGTTGACAGGTGAGAAGTAAAATATATTAGCGCATATATATCAGGAAAGAGAGTGTGTGACAAGACTTTAAATCTTAAAATTATTGCAGGATTTCTCTGTCTGTTCTGTAGGATGGCTATTATTCTTCCAATGCCATTTGGACAGATAAATATAAACAGTAAGAGTGGCTACAATTCAATGAGCTTTCTACTAATACCCTGGCAAGTGGGCATCAAAGACCCTAGCTGAACAAGAACCAAAGAAAAGAGAAGCCGGGGTGGGAGGGAGACATCTAGGAAGACGGAAACATTTTCTATGATTCATGAGAAAGTACGAGGACTGCAAGTGATTTGCCTTGGCAAACTAAGATAAATGATCTGATGTGCCAGTTAACAAGTTAAGGAAATGCAGCCCACAATTGCAGATGGGTGCACATTTATAGGAGGATACACTGACATTTCAACATCCCCTATAAAAATGAATGCATGATTTCTGGTTATATTATAGTGCTTTCTGCTTACAGAACCAGAATTATGGTCAGAGGATACTTTGTTAAAGTGCAGTCCAAGCCACAGTACAGTTGTAAACATACAGAAAATTACTGTAGGGCCAAAAAAGCGGACCCTAGCCTTGTCATTATCATCATTACTCATTCTCTCTCTCTCTCTCCTCCTCAGTAAAGCATGTTTATATGGTTATATTACCAAGGGAATCTTAAAAGAAATGCTACAGACTGGAAGGCTTTTCCCCCCTTCTGTCCTAGCTAAAACAGGTGTCCAGTAATTAAAAGGACACGCTTGTCAGGAATGCCTAGAAGAACAGCACAGCACATATGCAGACAATGAGTCTTTTCATTCCTCAGACACTTTTACAAGGCAACCATTGATAAGACCAGTCCGGTGGCAGGGAAATACAGGTAGGGAACAAACACCAGCTTCCTCTTCCAGTTCATATGCCCTTCATTATAAAGAAGGTTTTGACATTCTCAGAATCATGCAACGGACAGATCCTCCTTTATATGACTATCATGAGACAATGCTAAACAATCACAGAAATAATCATTTTCTTCTAACACTAAACAAGGGACTTAATTAGAATAAGGAACACATTCTCACTGTAGCTACTCTGCTTTTCTATAGAACGTCTGCCTAGACTCTTCCCCAGCTCCTGCCTGTTTGGCTTCCTGCAGTAAATTAAAGAACAGAGTGACTTTACTTTTCTTTAAAAGTCCATTAGATCAACAACTGGATCTTGTGGTCCCTTTCCTCTAGTCCAGGCCTGCACAACATGCGGCCCGCGTGGGCTCACTGTGCGGCCCGCGGGGGGGTGAGTAGGTGGGCTCACTGTGTGGCCCAAAATCTGGGATTGTGTCCGTTGGGCCTTTTTGCTGCTTGTCTCTGGGCTGGGGGTTGTCCCAATGCTGCAAAGAGGGTGTTCCCAAAGGAAGGTGCTTGCTTCTAACCCCCGAGGCCGTCAGTATGTCTGCTCTTCTCTAGTCAGCCCACTTGACAAGTTTGATTGTCCTTGGTCTGGTTCCCATCCTCTGTCCAAGGGTTGCAGCTGTCTGGAGGTGCCTGCCTTCCACGCCTTCCTCATTCACACCTCATTCATTCAACAGGGCAATTTAATACAAAGTGAGGGGAAGATCTTATTCTACTTCTAGCAAAAAGACATTTTTCTTTTACCTTAATTATACTACCTTAGGGCCCGCTATAACATATTATCAAGGTTCAATACAAAGTCATATAAAAGTTATACAAAAAATGCATAATGCAGAGATTTATCTACAACTGCATTGATTGACTGTTGTGTGCAGTAATATAGTGACCCCTGGGGGGGTGAAGAGGGGTGTGATGGTGGGGCCGAGCGGGGAGGGGGCGGGTCCTATTTTACTGCTGTGATCTGGTCACCCTATGCGCGCTGTTTCCTTCCCCCTCTACAGGCTTCCACACCCCAGCGCTGGGGAAGGAGGGGTTGTTTCCACGGGGCGGGTGGCACTGGGGCGGGGGGGTGTTTTCGCAGGGCCGGGGGGTTTTGGCCCTCAGCTGTTTTCTTTGGAGTAATATGGCCCTCGCCGCTTTACGAGTTGTGCAGGCCTGATCTAGTCTAAAGCTTCAAGCAAACAACTATTTCTTCAGAGATCAGTACAACTGCTCAAATGAATAGGTGAGAAGAACCAGACCTTTAGTTTCCAATTCAGTGGAACCTCAGAGGAGGTTGTTCATAATTCTGAAATGTTTGTAACTCTGAACAAAATGTTATGGTTGTTCTTTCAAAAGTTTACAACTGAACATTGACTTAATACAGCTTTGAAACTGTACTACGCAGAAGAAAACTGCTGCTTTCCCTTTATTTTTTTAGTAGTTTATGTTTAACACAGTATTTACTTTTTTTTAAAAAAAAATTCCCAGCCTCTGCTGCTGCCGCCTGATTGCAAATTTCCAGTTGCAAATGAGGTGTGTGGTTGACTCACCAGTTTGTAACTCTGGTGTTTGTAATTCTGAGGTTTTACTGTATATGTTTCAATAGCTCTCACTTCCATCTGAGGACTTCACATTCTCTATCCCCCCTTTTGTATTTAGAGAGTTCGAGACGCTACAAGTTAATGCACTTTCCTTTGATATTGTGGTTAACGCCAATTTCACATTCATAACAAACACAACTCAAACACTGGAAATAAAGAACAGAAAGTCAACTAGAATATTTCAGGTTTCCTAGGACCTCCACACCATAAAACATCTTCAAAAAGTATATCAGTATGTTTAAGAAAGACAGTATAGCATTTACAATAACAAACGTTACAACAACAACAAAATGACTCCCATCTATTCAGTCTTTCATGGGAAACAACCCATATTTAACTCCCTAAGGAAAATGGTATCTAACAAAATTATGACCAAAAATCCTACACTAAAACCTTTCACATCAAATTTAGAAAACATTGAGCACAGTATGGAATTAAAGCGAAAACTTTACAGATAAAGTCTCCTCTCAATTGGGGACACATAGCTCCCATATATGAATACAACTGCTTCTATCAGAGGGCAGATGTTAAGCCCTAGTTTGCTAATTAACACCTCCGTAGATACACAAATTATTTTGTTTTACCATTTTTGCAGAACTTCTGGATACAGGAAGTGCTAAGGCCAAGATTCAGCAACACCTTTAAACATGTATTTAACTTTAAGTATATATTTAAGTGTCATTGACTTAAAATGAGACTTAAGCAAGTTGTTAAATTTAACCACGCGCTTAAGTGCTGTGCTGAATCAGGGCTTAAAAGAGCAATTCTTTTGTGTGTTTTATTACAATAAATGCACAACTGCTCTCTCTTTCCCTCCTCCTTTGTTGACAGCCTCAAATAGGTTATCATCCCAAAGGGTAGTAGCCTTCTTGCAGGTCAAATGCCACCTGGACCAGTCTCTAGCTAGGAATATGGGCTAGCCCTGCTAAGCAGCATCAGTGTTGATCTCGGAGTCTCTCGTCTGCTTATAGAGTATGATGTTTATTACCATCCACAAGACAATAGTTGTGCAGTACAGAAGGTCACTGAACATGGATAGTGCTCTGTGGCACAGGAGTTTTTAGAATTCAGTGAGAACATTAGTATGGAATACACCTTCACTCAGCAGCACTATCAAATAGTGCAATAAGGATAAGGGAAGGGGATCTGAATACAAACAGAGAAGGGACATATCCAAAGTTACAAAGAGGAGATTATTATTTATACAGCACCCACTGACTACTATGCCCTTTGCAGACATACCTGAAGATAACTTCCCTGACCTGAAAAGCTTACAATCTGAGTATTATCTATGCACACCTGGGGGAAGGATGATGATTCATTAATATTTCTGAGCCATTCTCTGAGGTTAATGGGAATTTTGTCTGTGTAAAGACCATTAATCTAAAGTAAAGTAGTAGCATGTGGGAGGTGTTTACACTTCCACAGATTGACCTTAATGGCAGCTGAGGCACCTCTCAAGATCACACCATATTTCAGTCCCTCATTACCAGGAGATTATAAAATATAAGAGAATATTTGGTTTGTAAAGCTCTTAAATATCATGTCTACACATAAGTGAGATCATTCCTGGCCCTTATGGGGGAGTGTGGTGAGGGCACATACAGAAAAAGCAGGGACTACTCTCTCTGTATTCCTCCTGTTTGCACAACACCTCAATGGAGCATGGAGGAAACAGCATCATAAATCTCTTTCTGTACCAGCCTACAGAGTGTAATTCCTTCTAGAGACCCTTTTCCGATATTGCCACTATATACCAGCAATGTACTGTGCCTCATGGCAAACTGAGCTCTATGGCCCTGACTCAGGAAAACTCTACAGCGTGTGCTTAAGTCCATTCATTTTCAGCACTTAAACGTGTTTAATATTAAGCACATGCTTAAATTCCATTAACTTTAATGGAACATCAAGCACATATTTTAGTGTGGTTCTAATGGGGATGCTTCCCTGAATGGAAGCCTAAAGATGTAAGCCGAGACATTTCAAAGGACAGCTCCATCTTCTGAGCTTCACTGATGCTATAATTAATCTGGTTACGTGAATCCCTTTTTCGGGTTTAGAAAAACGTTACAAGATAAATACAAGAGTTACTTTTAGAAATTTTATTTCTGCCTCCATTTCTTGACCACCTACCATAGCTCTTGTAAGGTACACTCCAGGGCACATCACTATGAAAATAGCAGACACCAAAGAACAGTGATTTTATTCGACGGCATAGCAGTTGACTCCATTTGTATTCATACCCTTTCACTCTGCAGGAAACTTCAACATGACTTGTTTTAGCGCACGACAAACACAGGCTATACTGAGTATGTTGGTAATGCTTGTGCTTAAAAGTTCATGGAACATACACTCCAGTAAGTGGTGCTATTACATTTGTGCAATATAATACTAGAATTTATAACAATTATTGTGGCTTGGTCCTTTATTTCATCATAAGTATAACTCTCAGAGGCCAAATTTGCAGGCTGTAGCCCTTAGTCTTACGAACACAGTCATTTGCTCTTGCAATTCTGTGGTATTGTCACTAGTACAAGCTAGTGATAGCAACAGTGTTCCAGATTCTCAGGGGGTGTGAGGATCCGGCCCTGCGTTTAGATGGAAATTTTGTCATGCCCACACACTAAGGAGTTCACCTACAGAGCTGTGCACACAAATGACTGTCTATGAACAACTGGAGGCACTTGGCACCTTGCAGGATTAGACCCTAGCTGCAGTTCTCTTCCTCCCTAACTTCAATCAAATTTTAAAAATAAGTCAAGTTCACAGCTGGCTACTTCCTCAATTCAGGCTTTCCATTCATGGATGCACAGAGCAGTAGGAAGTGCAATTTACAGGGAACTCTAAAATAACACCTGTGGTAGAATGAGAAGTCAGATGGGGCCCAACAGAAAGATTATAGTCTCTGGCCATCTGGCCTGTGATTTTTTTAGATAAAAGTAGATAGAAGTGAAGTTGTGGCCTTCACAAGTTGAATTTGTAGATTTAGAGTCAGCCGCGGTCAATTACAGCCCCAGATTGGGGGTGCCAAACCCCTGAACTTTGGTGAAATTTGGGGGTATATTGAAAGAAAGTGATTCATTTGCTATGAAGAAGAATGGATGATGGCCATAGGGTTCAGACTTTGGAGTTTGTTTAAATCTTGGCTCTGTCAAAGACCTCCATGTGACCTTCAGCAAATTACTCACTATCTCCAAATCTCAATTCCCCATCGTAAAATTGGGACAATATCACCCTACTGCCCAGAGGATAAATTCACTAATGTTAGTGAGGTGCTCAAATACTAGGGTGATAAGGCTAACTAGACAAACCTACAGAGAAACATGGCCTAGAATAGAGAGAAGTGATTTGCAGACTTGAATTTCAAGGTTTAAAATAAATCACAAGCCCGTTCTGGAGGAGCAACTTTGGTGCTGGATGATGGAGAGTTCACAGACCAAGATGAGAGAAGCAGCAAGATTTGGGCTTGGACTGTAGCAAACATTCAAGGATGAGACCAATTCTCAGAAGTTGAAATATCTGAAATCCACACCCCAACCTACTCCCCCAAAAAGTGAAATTTGTCCAAAAGGCTGGACCCTTGTGTGGCCAACTCCCTCATAACAGAACTGCCAATCCTAGCAGTCTTCTATTATAATTAAGAACTAACCTCTTTTGCAGATCTAAAGGGCTTCTTAATGAAAAATGATTATAGAAAATGGTATTCTTTTCCATTCAAATTCAACTTTATGACTAATATCA
This sequence comes from Macrochelys suwanniensis, assembly GCA_033296515.1. Lineage (NCBI taxonomy): Eukaryota > Metazoa > Chordata > Testudines > Chelydridae > Macrochelys > Macrochelys suwanniensis. Next base: position 37,723,443 of record CM065776.1, read on the forward strand.
AAGGAACAACACCTGTTTTGGATCATTTAGGCTTCTCCAAGAAGAGTCCCAATTTGATTTGGTTTGAATGATAAAAAAAAAGATAGCTAAATACTCAGTTGACGGTGAGCATCCACATAATCCTGCTTAGGATGCCAATGAGGAACTAACAAAGTCTAATGAGCTGATTCACCAGCAAGTGTGGCTTTGCTTTGCTAGGCCACACAGACAGATGGGTAAGTAAACAGGATATAGTAAAGGAGGTATGCTAAACACTGTTTTGTCAGTCGGTTTTTGTTGGGTTTTTTTTTAATATATACTGGAAAAAAGACAATGCCGCCAATGACTTGCAGCATTAGCAGTGAAGGAGAAAGTTTTGTGAAACCAAAAATACAGTTTTTGTCAGTAAAATCTGGTGTTGTTTCTCCTGTCATTTGTTTCTTGGGGAAGGTTTTGGGGTTTTTGTTTTGTTGGGGTGTTTTGGGGGGGGCGGAGGGGTTGAACTTAAATTTGAAATCTCTGCATTTCAGAGATTTCAGATTCAGAAATAGCTTCTGCTGTTTATCATGCAACCCCTGTACCACTTCAATTATAAAATATTGTCTTAAATATACTTGCTAAATATACTTGGTTAAAAAAATCTGAAAAATTAGTAAGATGTTAAAAATACATGAAATGATAAAGAAAGGTGGCATTAATCTATAAGCAAGTAGTTTGTCGTATCTATTTACTTTATATTAAGAAGATAATTTAGATCAGAATGTATGTGTTCTGATTAGGATCCAGTAATAAATTATGCTGATACTGAGGCCAGGATTTTGCAGTATACTAAATGCTAAGCTTACAGTCCATAAATGTCTTCGCTGCAAATAACCCATAAGTCTATTATCTTTACAGCAGCTGCAATCTGGAGAATGTGCCCTCTCTTAATTTAATTCCCTCATGAATTTCAATATTAACCAAGAAGCAAGCCTGAATGAGCAATATGCCATAAAGCCAGGAGTTCACTAAACCCAGGAAAATGACCCAGCTGGACTGTTCACTTCAGCCATCCCACAACAACCCAAACTGCAGCTTTTACAAAGCAAAATGATCTGTTTTGAAAGAGATCACAGCATGTGGTCAAAAATGCTCAACAATGAGGACTCACAATTAGAGGTGGTCAGAAAATAGAATTTCCTAAGGGCTGGAAATTCCGACATTTTGAAATGTGTTTTCATTCCCAAGTGGAGCAAAAAATCAAAATTTCTCGCAGAATGGAAATCCCCCACTCACCCCCTCCAAAAAGAGTAATTCAGAAACTGCTCTCTTAGGTAATGTTGAAACTTTACCTTATAAAACATTAAATATATTAAAATAAAATAACATTAAAGCTTTAACAGAATAAAACAAAGTTGAAATGAAACATTTTGACTCTGAAACAAAATGAGAAAGTCATAAAAATTTGTTCTGACACCTTCTCATTAAAAATTTGGTCAGAATCCCAACACAACTGCATTTTCTAATGGAAAACTGTTCTGCTGAAAATGTTTTGACCCACTCTAATCAAAATAACCACTGGTGTTAAAGGGAACTGTCCAGTATTCTCTACCCTTTCCATTTTTGTACTCTCTCTTGGGAGGGCTTGTAATACCTACAGAGTTAAAAATACTATGTCCATTTGAACTGATACTTCTTTTCATCTACAGTAGCAAGTTTTGATATCCCTACCCTGTTTCTTATATAGATCACAATCCAACATGGCTTTGTACCTGATGCCTTATTGAGGTACACCCAGTCCCCCACCATGGTTGTCACAGAGGTACCCAGAGCAATTCAACTAGTGCAGTTTTCTAGGCAAGGAAAGTATGTTGGGTTTGGGGGCAGAGGAGGAATTGCACAATTCAGAGCCCAACTCTGCAGGAAATCTGTGTGTGATAGAGCCTAGAGAGGAATGAGTTTCAAGAGTTCATGGATTAGGACTGAATCTTATGGGGTTTCACAGGCTTCTGTATAGATTATTTAGGTTAATCTTTCTATTTACCCAATGGGACTCAGTGCTCAGTCTAGAAGATACCATCAAAGATGCTTAGTTTTGCAGTTCTCAAACTGTGGATTTGTGTCTCCAGAGGTAACATGCTTGTTAACAGCAAAAAGAAATTTAAAATAAATAAATAATATATAGAGGTGAGAAATAACAGACCTCAACTCTTTTGTCCCACTGCAAATTTGTGTACACAGAGCCAATCTCTTACCTCTCTCTAAAAGTGCAAAGTTTCAAAAAGTTCAATGAATAAAAGATTGTAGGGAGCGGAATAGATCTGGACAAGGAGAAGAAGTCTGCAGATAAATGTGAGAAGCGAGGGACATATGCTTGTTTTGTTAAAATATTATATATCTGCTGTTGAAGAAAAAAAATCCAGAATACATAAAGTTATTGTTTTAGTTAAATAAAACAATTTAAATAGCTGTCTGATGATGTTCTCCTCCTAATACAGCATGGCTAGAAAATCCTCCAAATATTAATGATTAACCTGTTGAAATGGAGATAGTTCACCTCCCAGTGACTTCATAAATATCTGCTTCAATTACCTTTGGTAAATGAAATAACCAAACAATCATTCATTTTCTGATATAGCTGTAAAACTAATCTGAACAGTTTTCAAAATAAATCACTGTTTAAAAATGTAGTGTGTACCTTCTAAAAATGAAACCTACATCTATTTCTGATTTGTGAAGAATATGTATTAAGGTTATAACAACCAACAAGAATGCACTTTTATGTAGAAAACAATGATTACATTGAGTCTCTGCTGCAAAATCCTACCTCAGCGCCTCAACGTGGTGCAGCAGTGACCCTGGCCGTCTGACAGCTATGGTAGTGGGGCGTATGCCCTGGTAGGTTTTACCATGCTACAAAGGTGTCGGACTATCCAATCCAGGGAGGACGGTTGCTCTCTCAGAGGAAAGAGCGCTTTTCCTTCTCCTTAGAGGTTGAAGGCTAGCTAAGCTTGAGGAGGTACGCATGCCTGCCCACCTAGCCAGTGGGATGGCTTGAAGTTAACGGCTAAAACAACACGAATAAATGCACGTTCTACGGTGGCGGAGCGGAAATTGAGTGACAAGAGGTTGCTAAAAATGTCAGGTGCTAGGCCAACATGGAAAAGGACAATCCTCGCTGTGCGTACTTACAATTGTAGGTCACTGGCAAAGGAGGAAACTTTAAACCATCTGATGGAGGAGAAGAAAAGGATAAAATGCGATATTCTCGGTGTCTGCGAAACCCGACGAAAGAAGGAGTTGGAAGTCAACTGGAAGGATGGAAGTGCTGTGAGGCTCGGAAAGGGAGATGGCGCTAGAAATGTTGGAGGAGTTGGATTAATCGTCAATAAAGATTGGTCTTCGAAAGTCATATCATGCCAGCTAACATCATCACGTATCGGTGTGCTGCATCTTCAGATGGAGTCAAAAGCTACCCTCAAGGTCATCCAGGCCTACGCTCCCACAAGTGCAAGTGAGGACGAAGAAGTGGAAGAATTCTACTGAGAGCTTGAAAGAGCTCTCGCGCAAATGTCCACTTACACTGTCACAATGGGAGATTTCAACGCCAAGGTCGGGCGAGGGAAAGCTGGTGAAAAGTTCATAGGGAGATACAGCAGCGGCGAAAGGAATGAAAGAGAAGAGAGGCTGGTAGCGATGGCAGAAATGAAAGAACTGTATGTGGCAAACACCTGGTACGAAAAGAAGATCTCAAGAAGATGGACATGGATCGCACCAAACGCGAAGAGTAAGAATAAAATCGACTATATTTTAGTCAATAAAAGGCGCATCGTTCAAGACGTCTCTGTGGTGCAGCCATTCAACACTGGCAGTGACCATCGCCTGCGTAGAGCGAAGTTGATTTTCGACGAAGCGGTGGAAAAGAAGGCATTACAGATGGCAAACAGGAAACAGCAGCCGAAGACATTCGATGAAGCAAAGCTGAAAAAAGCGATTTCTGGGTTTGACTGGAGCCAGATGGAAAAGTGTGATGAGGACTATAGTATCTTTGCTGACAAGTTGAGATGTTGCATAAAAGCAGCTGAAATTAAAAAGCTGAAGAAGGCGAAGGGAAGAATCTCGATTGAAACGAAAAGCTTGTTGGAGAAGCGGAGAAACATGAAAAGGAGCTCGGATAACAACCTCGAGTACTCCATTCTGTGCAAGCTTATACGGCGAAAACTGAAGGATGACTTCAAGAACTTCCAGAAAAAAAAGCTCCTTAAAACAGCTGAATCACGCAAGAGCCTCAGGACATGCAAGCGGGAATTGACGCAGTATAGATTGAGCGTAACAGCATTGAAGAACAAGGATGGAGAGACAGTAATCGACAGAGCAGGGATGAAGGAGGTCTGCAAGGACTTCTATACAGAACTGTTCAAATCAAGAATCAACGTCCCCCTCCCAACCCTTGAAGAGTCAGAAGAACGCGTCCCCCCAATAATCGTCAGCAAAGTCCGAAGCGCACTACACCAGATGAAGAAGGGAAAAGCTCCAGGCAAAGATGGAATAACGTCAGAAATGATTTATGCAGGAGGCGAAAAATTTTGGAAGGCCCTCACTTTAAGATTCAGTCGATATCTTGAAGAAGGAAAAATACCATCAAGCTGGAAGGAGTCAAATACCATCTTGCTGCACAAGAAGGGTGATTGAGAAAATCTTAAGAACTACCGCCCTATATGCCTGCTCTCTCACATCTACAAGCTCTTCACAAAGGTGATAACGAATCGACTTTCGCAGAGTCTGGATGAACAACAGCCGAGAGAGCAGGCAGGGTTTCGAAGAAATTTCAGTACAATCGACCATATATTTACCCTTAGCCAGCTCCTAGAAAGAGCGAGGGAATACAAACTCCCGCTGTGCATTGCTTTTGTCGACTATGAAAAGGCCTTCGATAGCGTTGAGTTTAACGCAATATTAAAGGCACTCGCAGAGCAGGGCATTATCACGCAGTACATTAGTTTGTTGAAGGAAGCGAATACTGGATGTACAACAGATATTACTCTCCTTGAAACTCCCCTCCGCATCCCAATCGAGAAAGGCGTAAAGCAAGGAGATACAATTTCAACGAAACTATTCACCGCCTGCCTCGAAATGGTTATGAACAAGATCAATTGGAGGAGTGGTGTCAACATAAACGGAGAGAGATTATCTCATCTCAGATTTGCAGACGACATTGTACTAATTGCCGAAAGCACCAACCAACTGCAGAGCATGCTACGAAGACTCGACAAGAAAAGTAGTCAGGTCGGCCTGAAAATGAACCGCTGCAAAACGAAATATATGTGATCAGACGTCTTACGAAAAGCCCGAATAACGGTAACAGGAGAAGACATCGAAGAAGTGGAACGGTACATATATTTGGGCCAAGAAGTTAATATGCACCAAGACTTGAACGGAGAACTCTCGCGAAGGATTCGGGCAGGATGGTGTGCGTTTAATTCCATCAAGGACGTCCTCAAAGGAAAAACTGACAAGACCACACGTAAAAATATTTTCAATTCAGCAGTGTTGCCAGCCATGCTGTATGGCAGTGAAACGTGGGCACTGACGAAGAGAGAAGAGCAACGGCTGTTGGTAGCTGAAAGGGCAATGGAACGAGCTATGTTGGGAATCTCCCTTCTGGATCATCTACCAAATGAAATCATCAGAGAACGCAGCGGTGTGAAAGATATTGTCGTGGAAAGCAGACATAACAAGATGCGATGGGCGGGCCACACAGCACGGCTCATGGATAACAGGTGGACCGCAATCATTGCTGAGTGGTACCCGCGAGAACAGAAAAGACCCCCCAGTCGGCCTCCAAGAAGATGGGAAGATGACATCGTTAAACTTTTTGGACGAACGTGGAGAAGAAAGGCAAGAGTGCGAGAAGAATGGCAGACGTGTTGTGATCGGCGCAGTCTTAACGACAGCTGAAGTCCGATCGATCCAGGTGATCCAGGTGAAATTGAGTCTTCCTGACTAGTGATTTAAATCATGATTTAAATTAATCAAACCACCCTGATCCTCCAGTCCTCCCCTTGTTACAAAGGTGCACTAGGACAGCAAATGCTACATCATCCACCGGGCTGAAGCAGTCTGCATGCAATAGCTCTGCAGTGGACAGTGATGGGAAGAGTCCTTCTGCTTCACTGTCACTTCCAGGGAGACATCCACCTCTCAGCTCACTAGTCGGACTGCACACTAAGCCCCTGGATTTCACCATCAAGGCCCAACTTGCCCTGTATGTCCACAAGGTGAGAGGGCACAGATTTTCAAGACATCAAGGCTTCTACTGACATCAAAGAGAGCCACAGAGAAATCCAAAAAACAGACTGACTCCAACTCAACATTTTATATGATACAAGTACCGTTTTCAGGACAGGACTTGTTCATTGTCTTGCACTCCCTCTGCTGACTCTCTGGAAACAGAGCATAAAGCAATACAGGCCCTATATAAATATTACCTCTCTCTCCCCAAGCTTCCATTTCTTGGCAACAAAATAGTAATAAAATACAGGAAGTTGTAATCATAGAATCATAGAATCTCAGGGTTGGAAGGGACCTCAGGAGCTCATCTAGTCCAACTCCCTGCTCAAAGCAGGACCAACCCCAACTAAATCATCCCAGCCAGGGCTTTGTCAAGCCTGACCTTAAAAACCTCTAAGGAAGGAGATTCCACCACCTCCCTAGGTAACCCATTCCAGTGCTTCACCACCCTACTAGTGAAAAAGTTTTTCCTAATATCCAACCTAAACCTCCCCCTCTGCAACTTGAGACCATTACTCCTTGTTCTGTCATCTTCTACCACTGAGAACAGTCTAGATCCATCCTCTTTGGAACCCCCTTTCAGGTAGTTGAAAGCAGCTGTCAAATCCCCCCTCATTCTTCTCTTCTGCAGGCTAAACAATCCCAGTTCCCTCAGCCTCTCCTCATAAGTCATGTGCTCCAGCCCCCTAATCATTTTTGTTGCCCTCCGCTGGACTCTTTCCAATTTATCCACATCCTTCTTGTAGTGTGGGGCCCAAAACTGGACACAGTACTCCAAATGAGGCCTCACCAGTGCCGAATAGAGGGAAATCATCACGTCCCTCGATCTGCTGGAAATGCCCCTACTTATACAGCCCAAAATGCCGTTAGCCTTCTTGGCAACAAGGGCACACTGTTGACTCATATTCAGCTTTTCGTCTACTGTAACCCCTAGGTCCTTTTCTGCAGAACCACTGCCCAGCCATTCGGTCCCTAGTCTATAGCAGTGCATGGCATTCTTCCGTCCTAAGTGCAGGACTCTGCACTTGTCCTTGTTGAACCTCATAATATTTCTTTTGGCCTAATCCTCTAATTTGTCTAGGTCCCTCTGTATCCTATCCCTACCCCCCCCCCCCCGAGCGTATCAACCACTCCTCCCAGTTTAGTGTCATCTGCAAACTTGCTAAGGGTGCAGTCCACACCATCCTCCAGATCGTTGATGAAGATATTGAACAAAACCGGCCCCAGCACCGACCCTTGGGGCACTCCACTTGATACCGGCTGCCAACTAGACATGGAGCCATTGATCACTACCCGTTGAGCGCGACCATCCAGCCAGTTTTCTATCCACCTTACCGTCCGTTCATCCAGCCCATACTTCTTTAACTTGCTGGCAAGAACACTGTGGGAGACTGTATCAAAAGCTTTGCTAAAATCAAGAAATAGCACATCCACTGCTTTCCCCTCATCCACAGAGCCAGTTATCTCATCATAGAAGGCAATTAGGTTAGTCAGGCATGACTTGCCCTTGGTGAATCCGTGCTGACTGTTCCTGATCACTTTCCCCTCCTTTAAGTGGTTCAGAATTGATTCCTTGAGGATCTGTTCCATGATTTTTCCAGGGACTGAGGTGAGACTGACTGGCCTGTAGTTCCCCGGATCTTCCTTCTTCCCTTTTTTAAAGATTGGCACTACATTAGCTTGTTTCCAGTCATCCGGAACCTCCCCCGATTGCCATGATTTGTCAAAGATAATGGTCAATGGCTCTGCAATCGCATCGGCCAACTCCTTTAGCACCCTCGGATGCAGTGCATCCAGCCCCACGGACTTGTGCTCGTCCAGCTTTTCTAAATAGTCCCAAACTACTTCTTTCTCCACAGAGGGCTGGTCACCTCCTCCCCATACCGTGCTGCGGAGTGCAGCCGCCTGGGAGCTGACCTTGTCTGTGAAGACAGAGGCAAAAAAAGCATTGAGTACACTAGCTTTCTCCACATCGTCTGTCACTAGGTTCCCTCCCTCATTCAGCAAGGGGCCCACACTTTCCTTGACTTTCTTCTTGTTGCTCACATACCTGAAGAAACCCTTCTTGTTACTCCTAACATCTCCGGCTAGCTGCAACTCCAAGTGTGATTTGGCCTTCCTAATTTCACTCCTGCATGCCTGAGCAATATTTTTATACTCCTCCCTGGTCATTTGTCCAATCTTCCACTTCTTGTAAGCTGCTTTTTTGTGTTTAAGATGAGCAAGGATTTCACTGTTAAGCCAAGCTGGTCGCCTGCCATATTTACTTTTCTTTCTACACATCGGGATGGTTTGTTCCTGCAACCTCAATAAGGATTCTTTAAAATACAGCCAGCTTTCCTCGACTCCTTTCCCCCTCATGTTATTCTCCCAGGGGACCTTGCCCATCAGTTCCCTGAGGGAGTCAAGGTCTGCTTTTCTGAAGTCCAGGGTCTCTGTTCTATTGCTCTCCTTTCTTCCTTGTGTCAGGATCCTGAACTCTACCATCTCATGGTCACTGCCTCCCAGGTTCCCATCCACTATTGCTTCCTCTACTATTTCTTCCCTGTTTGTGAGCAGCAGGTCAAGAAGAGCTTTTCCCCTAGTTGGTTCCTCCAGCACTTGCACCAGGAAATTGTCCCCTGCACTTTCCAAAAACTTCCTGGATTGTCTGTGCACCGCTGTATTGTTCTCCCAGCAGATATCGGGGTGATTAAAGTCACCCATGAGAACCAGGGCCTGTGATCTAGTAACGTCTGTTAGTTGCTGGAAGAAAGCCTCGTCCACCTCATCCCCCTGGTCTGGTGGTCTGTAGCAGACTCCCACCACGACATTACCCTTGTTGCTCACACTTCTAAATTTAATCCAGAGACTCTCAGGTTTTTCTTCAGTTTCATACTGGAGCTCTGAGCAGTCATACTGCTCTCTTACATACAACGCAACTCCCCCACCTTTTCTGCCCTGCCTATCCTTCCTGAACAGTTTATATCAATCCATGACAGTACTCCAATCATGTGAGTTATCCCACCAAGTCTCTGTTATTCCAATTACATCATAATTCCTTGACTGTGCCAGGACTTCCAGTTCTCCCTGCTTGTTCCCCAGGCTTCTTGCATTTGTGTATAGGCATTTAAGATAACTCACCAATCGTCCTGCTGTCCCAGTATGGGGCAGGAGCCTTCCCCTCTTGCACTCACTTACTTGTGCTTCCTCCTGGTATCCCACTTCCCCACTTACCTCGGGGCTTTGGTCTCCTTCCCCCGGTGAACCTAGTTTAAAGCCCTCCTCACTAGGTTAGCCAGCCTGCTTCCAAAGATGCTCTTCCCTCTCTTCGTCAGGTGGAGCCCGTCTCTGCCTAGCACTTCTTCTTCTTGGAACACCATCCCATGGTCAAAGAATCCAAACCCTTCTCTCCGACACCATCTGCGTAGCCATTCGTTGACTTCCACGATTCGACAGTCTCTACCCCGGCCTTTTCCTGCCACAGGGAGGATAGACGAGAACACCACTTGCGCCTCAAATGCCTTTATCCTTCTTCCCAGAGCCACGTAGTCTGCAGTGATACGCTCAAGGTCATTCTTGGCAGTATCATTGGTGCCCACGTGGAGAAGCAGGAATGGGTAGCGATCTGAGGGCTGGATGAGTCTCGGCAGTCTCTCCGTCACATCACAAATCCTAGCCCCTGGCAAGCAGCACACCTCTCGGTTTTCCCGGTCAGGGCGGCAGATAGATGACTCAGTCCCCCTGAGGAAAGAGTCCCCGACCACCACCACCCTCCTCCTCCTGTTGGGAGTGGTGGTCGTGGAACCCCCATCCCTAGTACGGTGCATCTCATGCCTTCCAATCGGTGGAGTCTCCTTCTGCTCTGTTCCCTCATTTGTATTATTCACTCCACTCTCTGCACTAGTACCTGTGGAGATAACATGAAAACAGTTGCTCATCTGAATCAGCTTTTCTGGTACATGGACTTGTCTCATACTCTTTCCTCTTCTGGTGGTCACATGCCGCCAATTATCCTCACTGGCCTTCTGTCCCCGCTGCGTAGCCTGCTCTGAATCTTCAGAACACTGTGCCCGCTGAAGCCTATCCTGATGTCTATCCAGGAACTCCTCATTTTCTCTTATGGAACGCAGGGTTGATACTCGTTTCTCCAGACCTTGAATCTTCTCCTCCAATATGGAGATCAGCTTGCACTTTGTACAAACAAAGTCGCTTCTATCCTGTGGAAGAAAGACAAACATGGCACATCCTGTGCAGGTCACAACAGCGGATCGCTCAGCATCCATAGTCTCTTCCTTCTAAGAGTTTCCTCACTTGTGGCAGAAGCTACTCAGGGAAACCTGCAAGAGGGATGCCGCAGTAGGCTCACTCCAGGCGAACTCCCAGGCAAACTCCTCCTGTTTGCTTCTCTGCTTCTCAGCTGGTTCGCAGCTGACTGTCTTTTTATAAGAGTCAGGCCCAGCTGGAACAAAGCACTCCCAATTCACACCGTTCAAACAGGCAATCAAACAATCAAGCACACGGTCAAACTGCCAAACCATAGGCGCCGACTCCGTGGGTGCTCCGGGGCTGGAGCACCCACGGAGAAAAATTGGTGGGTGCTCTGCACCCACCGGCAACTCCCCGCCCACCCCGGACCCACGGCAAACTTACCGGAACACCGGGAGACGTTGCGGGGCCCCGCCCCCAACACTGGGCAACGTTGCATCGGCGTCGGGACCATGGAACGTCACCCGTCGTCGGGGGCGGGGCCACGCAACGTCACCCAGCGTCGGGGGAGGGGCCCGGCGTCGGGCGGGGCCCCGCCCCCGACGCCGGGTGACGGCACCCACGGACGTCGCCGGAAGTCAGCTCCTGTGTGCCAAACTGTCCCCTCAACACGTAATCATGGTCTTGAGCTTGAAGAAAAACATCTAAATATAGATTTGGCACAATCATGACACCTTCAAAGCAGACAAAATTTTGAACAACAGCAGGGTGAAAACAAACTCTTACACAATTTTTTCCAATGGCTGGAAAATAGCAGCTTCAGACAAAATTTCTGAACCTGGGCATTCAAAATTGAGCTTCTAAATCCATATTTTTAAGCATATAAATAAATGTAGTGCCAGAGGGGCTGAGCACATGAAAATCTCACTGAGATCAATGTGAGGTGCTCATCACCTTCAAAAAATCAGGCTCCTAAATTTAGGAGCCTGAACATTGATTTACAAGATTAACTTGATGCACTCAGATTAGAAAATTTTGGCTACTACTACTACTAACGGTTACAATGGGAGAAGCTTGCCTTTTACAATCAGTCCAGCCAGAGCTTTCATACAAAGGAAAGTCAGAATTACAAACCCAAACTGGATATTATCCATTCAGGATTTGCAAGAGTTACAGTCTGATCAAAAACAAGAGCCAAAATGAAAAGTTTAAGTAATAATGTAATAGAAGAAAACAATTAAATGCAGCCGTAACATAATTGCTACTGGAAACTCATTGGGCTAAATCCTCCCCTCTGAAGTCAGTTGAGTTGCATAGGTGCAACCTGGACAAAATTTACTGTATTCTCTACCGGGATTAAAGAAGGAACTGTAAAAGCTATACAAGTTATAACAGAACCTTAGTATAGGTTGCCATTGACTAAAGTTAAATTACAATGGAACACCTACAAAGAAAAGGTACTGAAATTCCAGCATCTACTCATTAGGATAGAACACATATTTAAAATGTTATTAAAGTTGGGATAATGGAGAGGGTTACACATTGTACAGGTATTTGTGAACATTTCTTCAGTAGAGGTCAACGATCAGGTACTGTATGAAGATACAGTACATGTGACAGATATGAAATACACGTGCTCCAATAAAATGTCTCTGCAATGCTATTCACGAAGAACAAGGTATTAACTGGCCACTGTGGAACTCTGATAATGTTTATTTTAAAAGTCCAACGCCCCTAAAACAATTGAGAATCAAAGCCACTTTAAGAGGGAGGAACTCTAAATAAACTAGAAATTAAAAAACTCTCATCTGGATGTAGTCACTGAAATGCTAGAAAACTTAGGTTAAAACTACATATACTGCTGACAAAGGAGCACAGCTCCCGATCCAGCAAAGCCATGGCACTTCTTGCATACTTACAGTTACATGCATGCTTAAGTGCTTTGGGGATCCAGAATAGTCTCTCCTGTATCTGTACTGAGGCCCTGATCTGCTCCCATTGAAATCAATACAAACATCATATAAAAGGTCATAAGACCACTATGAGCAGATAATATGTTTCCACATATTTGTGTTCTAGTCAATGGAGTCACTATATTACATAAAGACTTTCAAACCCAGAATTAATAAATACACTCAGCAAAGCAGATTGCAGAATGCAGAGGGAAAGATACATGGGACCAGACTAAAATGGGCCAGAACAAAATTAAGTGAGGTAGTGCTTCATGATTAAACAAACCACACAGCATTCACAAACAGCATCTAATGGCTTTTTCTGGTATGGTTCATGCTCATTTGCCATGAAAAACACCAAGAGACAGAAACTTGAACTTGATGTGGCTTCTCCATACGTTTCAGGGTGGAAAGAAATCTCATGGGTGGATGTTAGTTCCTTTTTGTTTCTGTAATGCTCTATTTCGGTAATACTGACATTTGCCAATTGGGGAACAAGAAGTTAGATTCCACTGCCCCGCATTCTCAGCCCATCCCTAATTAGCCCTTCAGTGATCTGATGATATCTCACACTGTTGGCAAGTTAGTACTAGATGAGAAGGAATGCTATTTGCTCACAATCCTAAAATCCTCTTCCCTGTGCCTCCCCATCTCCTCTCCCCAAATGTTCCTTTAAATGAAGTAGTTTTGCTATAAACTGAGTTTTACAGTGTTGTTATGACCTAATTAAATTTCATCACTGAGCAATGACAAGCCTGGCACTGTTTTGAGCCTATTTTAAACTCTGGCTTCAGGTTAAATTAGTGGGGAGAAAACCAGAGATAGAATTAGATAGGAATTACTCCCAAAACAAATGAAAAATTACCTCAGTCATTTTGATCTGTATCATATTCCACTTACCACTGTGGGAAAGGAGGTATGAAAAAGCAGAGGCCTACTTTAAGACAGAGTGCTCTCAACTGTCTATATTTTAGTATCAGTTTCTATTAACCTAAATGATTTCTAGGTATATATATAAGATGTGTGAGGGTTTGAAAACAGAACCTTATTGTGGTTGTATCATTACATCATCCAAGCTGAAGTCAGGGTTCATCATTGCTCCACCCATAAAGACTGACAGACACAGCTGAGTTTCTAATTTCTCTAGAAGACGACGTTGTTGAGCCGGTGACTGACTGTCAGTGGCCTTTGTGATAGGGAGATATCTTACCTTTGGATGGGGTAACATCTTAATAGGGCAATAATTCTGAAAAAGTATAGGCATGCAATTGTGCATGTGAAATACACACACATAAGCCTATGCACATAAACTTATGCACATGCATAAGCCTAATAATGTATACTGTTATGAAAATTACATCTGGAACAGAATTAGCTATTTGTGTGTACACCCGCTTGAGTGACTGAAGTAATTATGTGAAAAACTGAATGCCTACGCTTTCCGAAATGGGCCCATCAATTTACCTTTTGTCCTCTGCTCTCAATCTAGTGACTAATAATATTTTCACCTTAAAAATCACTCTCACGGATCACTTAGGTATATAGTCAGCTTGTTATGTATGAAACAAATTGGTCATCACAAGTCTGATGCAAATGATGCAAGGGAATGTTTACAAATAAGCTGTTTTCAGAGTAATTTTTAAAAAGTCAATGAACTATAACTATTGATCTTACTGCAGGTTTTGTAGAAACATGTTACAAAATCTGAATTTAAAGACACAAATCAACCTGACAGTGTGTCTCTAATCTGGGACAAACACCTTTGTATATCAGCAGTATTTCAAACCACACATTTAGAAAAAATGATAATACACCAAGGAGAGAAAGCAGGAAAAGTAAGGAAGTAAATAAACAGAGATGAGCTCCTTAAAGGGAATTCTAAGTACTACTTATATAGCTAAATATAGCTTACATAGCTTTATTGCTAACCTAAATATCAGTAATGGCCACCTGCATTTCTCTATTTGATTTTTCATTTACAAATATCATTAACTCGCAGAAATAATGTATAACCTGCAAAAGAAACAGAAGTTACCAAATATATATACTGCTTAATATTTTGGGTTTTTTGCTAATTTAAGATGAAATATTAATCAGCCAAGTCTCCTAATACCTAATGAGAAAAAAGTAACACAGACAAGCAACTCAAGCAGTGCAACAGGTTTGAATGTCTGAGTATTAGCTAAAGGTTAGTCTAATAATAAAAATTGTTCTACCCACCTCTAAATAGCAATATTTGAAAACGGTTGTATGTCAATGTATATAAGTTATACCAAAACACTGGAACACACTTTGATGGAACAAAAATTACAATAAGAGCCTCCTAATTCTGACTGATCGTGTTTTCAGAAAAGTAACATTTTCAAGGCTCCTTGTGGGAATAAGTCAACAATTAGTAAGCCGACAAAGGGTCCTGTGGCACCTTATAGACTAACAGAGGTATTGAAGCATAAGCTTTCGTGGGTGAATACCCACTTCTTCGGATGCAAGCAGCGGAAATGTAAGCCCTCACTTAGACAACTGGAAGCTTTAATTGTTCAGCTAGCTTCCAAAAGAACATTTGTTTCAGTTCACTGAACTTATTTCATATTCAGTATGATTATCTTAAAACACACATATACCCAAATCTTACATTTAAGAATCTTGACCACTGATTTATGGCATTTCTAGTCAGCAAAATGAAGGTCTATACAAACACAAATACAGAAAAAAGATAATCTAAGACAATTGGTCTGAAACATTTTGAAAAGAACCATGTCTGCTAATTTGCAAGGGACAACAGTTCTGCCCTCTACTGGAGATGCTTCCTATTCAGCAGCAGCACAAACACTTCAAATTTAATTCCACAACCAGGAACGTTTTTGTTTGTTTACAGCCAAATACGTTTGCTATAAAATTACTGATTGCTAAACATCAAACCTCAAGGCTACTAGACAAATGGTTATTATTTCAGGAAGTTTGAAGGAACTAGTTCTGAACTGCTGGCAAAAGCTATACAAAACTGTGGCTCAGCAAACTGTGGGTCAGTTTTATATGAAATCATGATGTTCATTTGATAACATTCCATAAAATCCTCTCTTTAATCCAGCTATTCAAGAACCTATACCACACGTATTGTTTGCATTCCTTTCTATTTTTATTTCATTTCAATTACAAGAATGTATTTTACTCCTGAGAATGTAAATAATGCATAGCGCAGACACAAACTATAATCAAACACCCATTAAGCATGTGCAGTTACTTTAAAGATTTTTGGTTCAGTTTAAAATTTAGAAGACTATATTTAAACTCATCTGAAGGGGCATGGTATTGACCTCGATGTATAAGTAAAACTTATAAATGGCACTTTTTACATTTCAGACCACATTAACTGACGTTGAATACAGATGTTCATTTTCAAAATGGTATTTCTTGAACACACAGATATAAAAATTCATGGAATAACTTTCAAAATATATTTTTGTTGCATTCAGGTCTCCTTGTTCTGCATAACAGCATTCTCTACTTGCTGTAAGAAATATAGTCTATTATTCTATTGTGCTTCTCTATTGAAGAACGGAAGAACCATACATATCAAGGCTGAATGAATTTCAGTTTCTATTATTGAATTTCGACAACAGGGTTGTGATAGTAACATCATATTTTCAGAAACAGGATTTTAAAAGGTAACAAACCTCACAACAAGCTACCTGTCAAAAGTTGTCATTTAAAATTTCCATTTTACTGTTATGAGAGAAGATTATCTCTTACAGATTATTTCATCAGGACTTGTTTAACACAAAAATAAAATTCACCTTTATAATAACCATCTTGGTACTTTACATCATAGATCATATTCAAAGCTTAAATATTTTTCCTTAACCTGATAAGACACACCATACTAATAAACCAATAACACATTAATGAGCAGGTGATATGCCATTCTATTTAGTGCTGAGATAGACATTATTAAAATAATGCAACTCTAAAGCCTAAATCAGCAACGAATGACCAGCTGTGAGCATTGATCATTCACTTCATCAATAGACTGTATTTAATCAAGAAATTATTGACACTTCTTCTGCACAAACACACCTACAGTGGAAGATTAATGAACTTCACGTGCTCAGACCACAGCCTTACATCTTTATTACTTTCTTTTCATAGGCTCACCCCTTTCCTTTATTTTCTCTAGTGATTTACAGTAAATAATATTAGTATACGTTTCCTAAAGGCAAAGCCCTAGAAATGGCAGCACCAAGTCGGACATGTACATGCTGAACAGGAGTAGATTAAAACCTTCCTTCTGGGTTTTCCCTGAACTGACATGTGAGCCCCCAGCAACTTGCTGGGCTACCTTGTCATTTAGCAATTCCTAAACTCTGCGGTAGGCCTTCTCCGTCTGGCATAGCCCTAGGTGGATGTTTTTAAAACTCCTACATCTATCCTGTTCAGGTCACTCAACTCTTCACATTTGTATCAAACCTTCTGTGCAAAACGTGGTTAGTTTTCTTACAGACTATTTGTAGAAGGCTACAGGACCCAGTTTGGGGTTAACTTTTTGGGTGGCAGGGGAGGGAGAGTAAAGTGTACTTAAGTCTCTAAAGATGGATGTTTAATGAAACTTAAGTGGCAATGGATGTTTAATGATAATAAAATACTTGCATTTCCAAACCTAATCCATAACGTTAACCACAGCAGCTTTCAATTATTATTCTTAGCCTCCTAATATGCTAAAAATGTTCACCCCACCCCATTCATCAGCCAACTTTTCCCAAGCATGCCAAGACTTCTCTGGCAATCCCCCCTATGGATTACAAGCATGCAG
The DNA here is from genome assembly GCA_033296515.1 of Macrochelys suwanniensis. NCBI lineage: Eukaryota > Metazoa > Chordata > Testudines > Chelydridae > Macrochelys > Macrochelys suwanniensis. Next base: position 37,740,639 of record CM065776.1, read on the forward strand.
AGGTCTATGGGATATGATGACCAGGAAGGGGACCACGTTTTGGGAAAGACTGGGTAGCTGATGAGAACCCACTACATGTGGCTGGCCTGATGCACTAACAGGTGTCTCTAAGAAAGTTTTGAACTAGAGGACCCTAAAAGGATTACAAGCAAACGTGGTCAGCCAATGGTGCCAGGGAAAGGCTGGAGCTCACCTGCCAGTACCTGAACTAATGTGTGCTGAAAGGGGGAGGGAAAGTTTACCGGGTCCGGGGACACTTACAAGCTGGTTTTGAGAGGTAATGAGCAACCTCAACTCCAGCTGAAGTCAGAGGGAACTGCAGTTGCTCAGCACCTCTGACAATCAGGCTATACGTGAAGACAATACCCATTACTAGAGATTCACATGGAGAAAGCAGCCTATTTAATAACAGCAAGGAACCCGCAGAGCCCAGGGGAGAACAGGGGCTCGCTTTTGCAAGCCGCTGGCCATACAGAGCTGAATGAAGGACCAGAGCCGGGAAGTGGCAATTGTTGCTGCGCTTTACAAAGGCAGGGTCTCTCCGAAAGGCTAGGGGGGCCAGGGCCGGGTCACAGCTCCCCGGAGACTCAGGCTCCCTGAGTGTTCAGCCCAGTTAGGTGACTAATTAAGGCCATTCTGCCTTTGCAGCGCGTCTCTCCCTCCGCCCAAGTATCATGGCTGGGATGGAGACTCCCGGGGCCCTAGTGAGAAGTTGAGACTCGGGAGAGGAACATCCCACTTCTCACCCCTCCCGTACCCCCAGCTTGAGCGGCTCGCGATTTACCCACAATAAACCCGGGAAGGGAGGACGGGGAGGTCCCAGCTCCATCGGCTACAAGGCAGCGATCTTCCCAGGGACCCAGAGGGAAGGGGCAAACCCCAGCCCCAACCGCAGCACCTAACTGCAGACACCATCTTCCTCAGCCGTTCAGCAAAGGGAGGTGGAGGTTAGAAGGGGGGCTGGTCTCACACAGCACTGGCGCCGGGGGTGGGGGGGTGGTGAGATCTGAGGCTACGGTGGGGGGCTGCTGATCGGCGTGTGCCTGGCCGGGTGCCTCGCCCACCCCCAGATCAGCCCCCGCCAAGGGACAGGGAACTTCAGCAGCAGCAGCCCTTACCCTGAGGTCGCCGCGCCGCCTCCCCGTCCACGAGCTGGAAGCGGGCTGCCAAGCACTGGGCAAGGAAGAGCGCTGCAGCCGCTAAGTGGCCGTGCCTCGGGCTCGCCATCACCCCGAGCCTGCCGGGCTCGCTCGCTCCTTCGCTGCGCCGCTCGCCTGCGGGGGGCCCGGGAGCGTCCTGCAGATCCCACTGCTGGCCGGGGCGCCTCCGGTTCGCATCGGCTCCCCTCCAGCCGCTGGGAGACGCCTGGCTCGGTCCCTCCGGCGGGAGCAGCCCCAAGAAAGCAGCAGCTGGCGAGGACAAGCCCAGCTCCGGCCGCCAAGCGCCCAACCCTCCCTCCTTGCGGCGGCGGCTGGCCGGCCGGACCCCCCCTGCCCGCCCAGTGGGAGGGGGGCTGGTGGCTCCTCTGCACGCGCAGTTGGAGGCAAAACCTCCCCCCTACCCGTCAGCGCCGGCACGGGAGCTGCACCGCTCTGCGCGGCTCGCGGGGAGGAGGAAACAAAATAAGTTTATCCCCCCCCCCTCCCCCCCGGCGGGGTGTCTTGTTGCTCAGCCCCGTGGGCTCAGGCCAGAGAGGCAGAGCCGCGCCTCGCTCCGCGCAGCGGGCGGCGAAGGCGCGGGATGGGGAACCCGGCGAGGAGCCCCGCAGGCGAAGCCGGTGTCTGGCGGGGCCAGCCGCGCGGGGAACTAGTTTGGGGCTGGAGCGGGCGCCCGGCCCTACGTGGGGAGAGCGCGCCGCCGGCTGGCTGCCCCGAGCGGCCCCGCTCCCCTTTCTCCGGTCCAGGCTGCCGGAAACGACCTGCCCGATTGCTGCACTTTCCTGGGGCTGAGGGAGCGAGAGAGAGGCGCCCCCGTCCCCCTCCTCCTCGGGAGAGGCGGGAGCTCTGCGCCCGGCGAGAGGGGGAGCCCAGCTCCGCACTGGCGCCCGGATTGCTGGAGGGCACCGCTCTCCCGGCCGGCCCCCAGCAAACACAACGCGGGGCGGGGGGGCTCTGCGAGGAGCAGCGTGTCCGTAGGCAGCGTTCATTCGGGGGAGGGGGGGGGGAGTTGGTGGAGGATGGAGAAAGGGAATCAAATTAAAAAAGGATTTGTCCTTAGACGAGAGGATAAAGAGGCATTTTGGTTATTGGTGGGAGGAATGTCCCTGAGAACCCCCAAACTCAGTGAGTTTTTCATGGTCCTGCTGCTGCCATCTAAAGTGCAAAGAAGAGTATTAGTTAGAGAAACTGGCTGGCTTGGTCCTGACTTTTGCTTATGTCAGTTTCTGGCATTTAGATAGATCAGCTGGAGATCGGGAAAGAGGTGTGGAGAATAAGCGGTGTTCAAGGGAAAGGAACAGTGACAATCTGCTCCTTAGAGCTGTTTGATAGCCAGGTGCGGGGTGAAAGAGCAGCAGACAGTGTAAGTGGGGAAGATCGCGGTATGTCTCTGGAAAGTATCACTGTAACCAACCAGAGCCCCTTCCATTTAACCCTTACATTGGTGAGTACTGGAAATATCGCACAAAGTCCGTGGAACAGGCAGGGTTCCTGGTTTTGATAAATTTCTCTGCTCAAAATGTGGGGGGGGGGGGGGGGTTTGGTGGGTTGTTTTTTTTTTTTTTTTGCAAAGCATGTGGAATATTTCATCCCAAGAAACACTTTTAATGAGGAGGTGTCACTAGTAATCCTTTTTGGACAAGTCAGCCCCTTTTGATGCAAAGTAAATGGTTGTGATAGATGTTCAGTACTAAACAGTATCGGAACTACAGTTTATACGTTGCAAAGATTTATCCACGCGCTTAATTTAATGCACTCCCAATGATCCTATCCCGTACATAAATCTTTGCAAGATCAAGGGTCTATGCGAGTAAAATTAGCGGAAGGCATATGCCTATCTCAGGCACACAAATGAAAGACCAGTTTGTGCTAGAACTCACCCGGTTGTATTAACCAGTTAAGCAGACCATTGCTATAGTAATTTTCATGGAGAAACCTTAGTGTATCACATACCCTTTCAACCCGTGATAATTAAATAGGGCTGTTGCACTTCAAAAATAAATTATTAATATGTAACCACTAAAAGAGAAGCAGTGATGAGATTTTATCTTCATGTAATTTATACCACTGTTTGTAAGATTAAAAATATATTGGCTCTGTTTTAATTGTTTTACCCTTTAATGTCTTGACACACTTATGCATAAAGCATAGCAGAACACTCATGTCTTTTAATGCCTAATTTCCCTATAAGCAGAACTTTGCACAGTCATTCTCTATGAAGTAAACTATATGTCTGAGCCACTTGCCAAATAATATCTGACCCAGCTAAATATTCTTGGGTCCATTATGTTTGTCCTTCTTAAGGGTCTTTATTATTTGCAGGAGATTAGCAGAAAGATTTATCAATCAATCCAGATATTATTTGCTAACATAATTTTAGAAATGCTGTCATTGTACTAGAAAGAGAGACTGAAGGGGAGAGAATGTGCTAAATTGAAGACCGGGGTGACATTTTGTCTCCATTGAAATCAATGGTAGTTTTGCCATTTACTCCAGGGGGGTCAGGAATTCACTCTGTTGAAATGGATCCTCCCACAAACAGTCTGTGTGACTTTGGCCAAGTCACTTGAAGATGATCTTTAAAAAGGTGAAATTTTAAAAATTGATTTTTTTAACTTTATGATGCATAAAGAATACCTGCTAGGTTTTGTTTGTTAACCTTAGAAGTACCAGTAATGCAAGTTTAGTCTTCCCAGTTTTTGCTGGGGCTAGATATGTGAATCGTAGGGTGACCAGACAGCAAGTGTGAAAAATCGGGACAGGGGGTAGGGGGGTAATAGGAGCCTATATAAGAAAAAGACCCCAAAATCGGGACTGTCCCTATAAAATTGGGACATCTGGTCACCCTAGATCGTGAGCTCTCACATTTTAATGGAAGGAGCAGCTATTGAATCTTTAACAAAGACATCCTTTCTTGCAAGTGTTAATCAGACATTGACATTAAAAAGGTGAGAACAAAAGTAAAATAAGAACCAACGAACCTTTAGCAGTCTGACTAAAAATGTTCTCTGTTTGCTCAGCATTGTTATGTCATACATTCACTCATTCCTTCACTGGAAGGCTCTAGTGTGACCGAAGAAAGATCTGAATGTCTTACACGCAGCTTTTCTAATATTAAAAAAAGTCACCTTTTTAGATTATGGCGTATGAAGGCAGCCTGAAAGCATTTTTAGAGAAGCCAAAATGAATGCAAGCCAAATTTTCTTTCTTCATGTGCAGCTTGATGCTAAGTATTATTTACCTGGATTTATCATTTTAGATTTATGTTCCTTATACTTGCCTCAAATACTCTAGTGCTCAAAGAAAGTGAGGGACTATACTGTCTTGAGCCCAAGCAATCTGTACATAGGAGTCATACAAGATTCCCCACACAGTTCTGACAACTTAAAATCATAAACTGAAACAATCCACTATGGTGACGGTTGTCTGATGTGGACACATAGGGATTAGGATAAGAGCATCAAATTCACTTTCACTTGTGCTCTGATGAGTTAGAATTAGAACATAGATCTCCAAAGATGAAAAACAAATACATTATTCTTCTGCATTATAAAAGACAACCAAGACACATGTCCTGGTTTAATTTGTGTGTAAAACGACAAATAAAAACCTTAGAGTGTGCTAGGAAAAAAAATCAGATGAAAGTTAATAATACTATTGTGATTAGTGGCAATATGTCATTGATAAGAGGTATTCATAGCAAAGGTAGAGCATATTTATTCATTTGTATTAATACAATATAACAAATAGTGAGAAGGCACCTTTCCTTGATGGTTCTTTGACTCAATGGATTTAACTCGTTTTGGACAAGGTAATGTTGTTTTACTCTCTCCCTCCTTTACATATTGTCCTATCTCTCTAAGGAACAATTCCTCAGCTGGCCTATATCAGTGTAGTTCCACTAAAAATCAATGAAGCTGCACTGATTTACATCCGACAAGGATATGGTCCTAAATTCTTATCTTCCTACTTAACTCCAGCATTCCTGATTGTATCATCAATCATCCCAGGAGGATAGGAGAGACCCATTTGTTGTCTGGAACTGCCTCACTACTTTCAAATTCTCTCTCTCGCCCACACACTGGTTTCACTTTTTCTTCTTCTTGTATCAGAAGATTTCAACCCCACAGCCTTCTCAGCTTCTTGCATCATCTTGGTAGAGCAGAGCTTTAACCACTTATTTCTCCCCTTCACATGACGACATATATGACAAATCCTGCAATATCTTGGGCAACCCTTGTTGAATTAAGTATCCTAGAGTTCTTTGTATTAAAAATGCAAGATGTTATATACGAATAAGGGATTGTATGTATCCCCATGAGGGAGCGGGACCACAGCCCTCTAGTAACTGCGGGGCAGCGGGGTGGGGGGGGGGAAGGGGTGATTAGGCAGTTTCACTCAGGTTGGAATACCGCCAGAGAACTACTACCACTACCTGGCGGAAGGCTCAGAAATACTGGTTCAGACTTGATTTTCCAGGGACCAGACAGACAAAGAAAGGATTTTGGGTTATATAGCCTGAGTTATAAAACAAACAAACAAATAACCCAACATAGAGCCGCCTTTCTGATCCAACAAACGGACAGGAATTCTGGTGTAAAGGGAGCCCCCAACCCTTAGAGAAGGGTTGGCAGGTCGTTGACCTACTGAGGCCCCATAAGTCTTGGGGAGCTGGTTTGAGCTGAAGCTGTGATTAGCTTGTGGCCACAGGAAAAAGCCCTGTGTGGAGTTTGTAGGACTAATCACGGGCCATGGCCCTGGCTGGAATTGGGGTGATCTCTAGTAACCTTATTCACATGTATTTTGGTTCTTGTATTGTTTCACTATTTTTTTCCCCTCTGTAATGCTTTTACTTTAAGAATAAAAGCACCTGCTTCAAGAGAGTTGTGTGGTAATTTAGAGCTGTTCACATGTATCAGTCTGTCTTTTGGGGAATGACACCATACAGTCAGTAGCCTGGGAAAGCCTGGAAATACCTAGGTCAGGGGGAAGAGAGATTTCTGTCTCCACCAGAGAGAGGGATGGCTGAGAAGCCTATAGCTTACAGTGGGTGCTCTTGTTGGACCATAGAGGGGAAATTCAGATGCAGCTACCCAGAACTGACACGTATCCTACTTTTTTTTTAATCATAGCAAAAGAGTGAGTGTGCTAGCGAGTCTGTTCCTTGGTGTGTACACATAGCCCCCAGAAAGAGTTGGCTCCTCCCATGTTGACTCTGGAAGTCATTCTGAGAGAATATTGTTGGGATGGGGTGTCTTCTTCCTACATCTGGGAAAGGAGAAAATGGTATGTATCTGTAGCATCAGCAGCAAGAAGGGCGCTACCTCTGTACCCTCTTCCAGCAAGAAACAGATGAGGGTTTTTATGTATAATGAATCACAGGGCTGGAAGGGACCTTAGAAGGTCATCTAGTCCAACCCCCTGCTCCAAGCAGGACCAATCCCCAATTTTTGCCCCAGATCCCTAAATGGCCCCATCCAGGATTGAACTCACAACCCTGGGTTTAGCAGGCCGATGCTCAAACCACTGAGCTATCCCTCCCTCCTGGGGAAGTTGTACCTACTATTAAATGAAGTTGTACCTACTATTATTATCTGGGGAAATGTTGGCTGCTTGTGCTAGCTCACTAGTAAGTGGACCACAAGTAACAATACCTTCTATTGTAGATGTGGTGTCTTAGTATAATTAACAAATACACCATACTTCTAGGGCCCATAGACTGTCCTGGATCTGCAAGGTTTGTTCCACACAAGAACTGAAGTTTGTGGCCCTCACTGTGCAAATATTCCAATGACCTAATCTTATAAATATTTTGACCATGAAGTATTTTAGGTACTGTTATTTGTAGATCATGTTTTTCAGATTAGTTATAACAATATTAAACAAAAATGAGCAAAATTAAAAGTCAATAATAACTAGGAGTGAAAATATTTGACTGAGTTTAAAAAAAGAACTCAAGTTGCATTGGTTTGAAAGTAGACACTGACATTTGGAAGTGTCTCTCTTCCAGGAATATTCCTTTACTTTTTTGGTGAAATGAACATACCAGAGTACTTTAGCTAAGCAGTAGCAATGCAGCAAGGTAGAGAAAAAAAATGTTTTGGGAGGGGTCAGGGGAAGAAATCAGGTTTTGTTATTTAAATTATAAGAAGTTTCTCTTTTTAAACATAAACCTGTTTAAAGTGAAATCTGAATTTAATACAAAATATGTTAAGGACTAAAATTATAATCTCTTAAAATATTTAAATAAAAAATAAATATGCTTAATCCATGATCCTGTTTCAAAAACTTTGAGTTAAAAGCTGCTTTTCTATATAAAGAATCAGGGGAACACCATCTAACTTTTGAGGGCAAGCTTTATGAAGGGTTTGATCCTGTGGGGGACTCGCGGCTGTGCTACTGGGAGCAAGAGACTGGCAAAGTCATCACAGGCATTGGGACGGGGCCTATGACTCCAGGAAACACCATAATGTATCTCAACAGGATCATCCACTGAGCCCATCTGTGTGGAATCTTACACCTATTTTATAGCATCTCCCTACCTGAGCTCTGATTGGATCACCTCTCAAATAATGAATATTTATGACTCCACCCATTGTGAAAACTTACTCTCCAGCTCATGGAAAAACACTGATCTGCCCAGTAACTACTAGCCCTTGCTTCTGGATGCTTCAAGTAAATGGTGTTTCTCTGTCTCCTTGAATGTGTACACAGACAGGGATTCAAACAAACAGAAATCCACTAATTTAACTGCCTCTCAGTCTCTAAACAAATAAAATACTTTAGTGCAAATGGCATGTGGGTTATATGAGCAGAAATCCCAGGCTGTTTTTAGTTCTTTTGTATTTCTGGGAATAGGGGAGGGGGAATTATGTAACAAGGGAGCAGGAGCAGAGTGTGCTACCACAAAGGAGCAACATTAGTGTCAAAACAGGACACCGGCGGAAGAAGGAACAACATTCTTTAGAGCGCAGCTTCTAGTGTTGATTTCAGCACCTAGGAACTGGAGGGAAAAAAACCTGCCATAGCTACAAATCTTAACCCCCCCCTCCCAATTTGGGAATATTTTCAAGAAATTCCTGCACTTCTGGGTTAAAAAAAGGAACATGTGCCAAATGTAAAGAGTTCAATAAAAAGATGCAAGGCCTGAAGGCCCATTGTCAGAATGAATCAACATTACAAATAATGCTCATCAGAAGACAAGGTTTTTGCAGATGATGACTGGACATGTCTGAACAATGTGGAGCAACTGGATAGTAGACTTATTTTTGCACCATTCTTAGGGCCTGCCTACCAGATCTTACTCTGCAAGTAGATGATAAAACACAAATTTATGACAATCTAAGTTGGCTGGATTGCTTATTTAAGAATTTGAAAGTGTTTTTGTTAAAAATATAATTGATATGTTTGTTGTGGGAGTTTTTATCAATAACATTTTTACTGTTACTGCTGGACTTTGGAAATTATTTTTTGTATTGCTCAAACAGGTGAAGATGTCCTGTTTAAAGTTTTATTAGGCATTTATGAATTTTAACATTTAAAAAAAATTCAAGCTGTTTCGTATGTTGCTAGAGATAAGGGTCTAAATTGATTTAGATAATCCCTATGATTTATCAATTATTTCCCCTGTAACATTGGTTTAGAAAAAGATATACAATATAAACAGTGGTACAAACAGCTGAAGTAGGAGGAATCTTTCCTTTGCAATCCTTTTTTTAAAAAAACCAAAAAACGTTCATTCACTGTGAGTGCACTGTGACTTTTCTTTTTTTAAAAAAAGAACACAACATTTTGTTCAGGGTCCATCTTAGACATAAGGGGTTATGAACATCCATCAGTTGCAATGTCTATAACTTAAAAGTCATCTGTTGGTACCACCAGCAGTGCTGCAATGAAACATTAAGTTACTGGTAACAAAAACAAACTAAGGGACTGCCTTCATTATCCTGTAAAACCACAGATAAGGTCGTAATCAGAACCAGCAAATACCAGCAATATTCCATAGATGTAGAGATCGCTGAGTTCATTTATGCAACAAATTCTCCCTTTTGTCTAGTTGTAGCAAAGCGCTGACTCACTGGTGCGGCGCCTCCTGCTGGTCAGTCCAGGAATTAGCTCATCCAGCTCAGGAGCACCCTCCTCTGGCTGGTTTCTCACCCTAAGTTAGCTGCCCTGTTGTCTCCACCACCTCTATCCCCGTGTCCCTCCTAGACCCCAGTGCCCCTTACCTTTGGGTGCTGTCCCACAATAGTGCCCCCACATTCTGGGTCTCCCCTCCCAGGGGAACCCCAACCCCCTATATCCACCCTGCCTCAGTGGCTACTGCCAGTCGTCATCTAGCCCCTTCTCTCAGGGGCAAACTGCAGTCTTAAATGGCCACTCATCACTGGCAAGGGGGTTGGACCTGCTGCCTTTTCCTGGCTTGGCTGGCTGCCTCCCTGCATTCCTAGTACCTTCTCAGGCCTTTGCTGCAAGGCCTCAGCCTGGAAGGTCACCAGGCCACAGCTCCCCTGCTCAGCCTACCCTTTCCCAGTACTGCTCTGTCCAAGGTACCCCTGTCTCTACCAGGCAGCTAGGTCCTTCTTGCTCCACTGCTGGAGTAAGACTGACTCCCTTCTCCCCAGGAGCCCTTCTTATATTGTTCCAGCCAGGCCCTGATTGGCTGCCAGAAGCCCATTTGTGATTGGCTCCGTGGGGCAGCCCTTTTCCAGGGCTGGTTTTTAATCCCCTCCAAACTGGAGCGGGGTAACCTCCCCGCTACACTAGTTCAGAACAAACATCTCATTGACCGGGTTCAATTGTTACAACCAGGCTATACTCCACCTGGCAGAGCAGACGTTGCTGGAAGGTTGCTGGATACAGTATATGAGAAGGAAATTGAACAGTGTGCATAAAACATTGACAGGAAATTCGTTATCTGAGTCTTGATGGGTGGAGCAATGTACACAATGATCCAGTAATATGTGCTTGTGTGCAGGGCTGGCTTTAGCGGGTGCGGGGCCCCATGTGAATAATGATGGCGGGGCCCCGCCAACTTTGTCGGAGAAAAAAAAAAACGCTGGCGCGGGGCCCGATTCCAGGGAATCGGCTTAAAGCCAGCCCTGCTTGTGTGACAACAGGAGAGGGGGTTGTCTATTTTACAGAAACAATTGATACATCAGGAAATGCCCATACAGCAGAATACTTACAAGAAGTAGAAGTAAAAGCTATAACAAGCTGTGAACAAAAATTCAAGTGTCAAGTGTGTAGCTTTGTCCCAGGCAATGCTGCAAATGTAGCAAAGATAAGAAAGAAGATAATGAAGGGAACCTGAAACATATAACATAAGGGTACAGTGCTTATCTGATGCATCTTTTAGCCAAAGACTTAAGTATAACTCCAGGAATAAAGGAAAATGTTGCTGAAATAGCAAAATATGTTTCCATAACCATCAGTTTCACTGAAGAGAGCAGGAAAATCCAAACTAATTCTCCCCCAAGATGTACAATGGAATTCAGTGGTTGACTGTTTTGAGCTATTTATTAAGAACTGGCCTATTCTGATGACAATTTGTGAAGAAACTCATGACAAAATAAATCGAACTCTCTCAGCCAAAGTAGTCAGCATCGGACTAAAGAGAAATGTAGAAGATATGCTGAATATACTGAAACCTATTTCCGTAGTGTTGGGACAAACTGCAGAAAGATTGCTGCTGTATTGCTGATGCTGTTAAATTTGGAAAGAACTTCAAGATACATTGAAGAAAGAAATACCCAACAATAAAGTTAAATCGCAGGCAGAAAAGAAGAAGATAGATCATACATTTAGTTTCTTCCCAGTATTTTCAACCCAAAGTATCAGAGTAAATGCCTAACTGCTGAAGAAGATGATGTTGCTTTGACATGGGCATCTAATAATCACCCATCAATCATGCCACCCATAATAAATTTCAGGGCTGGTGGTGACCCATTCAAGCAGTACATGTTTGATAATATTTTATGGAAAGTCACCCTGCTGTATTAGTGGAAGTCACCAGGTAAGCACCTGGAACCAGAAATTATTGAAGTGCTAAACCAGTTTTTGACAGCACTAGCCTCTTCAGCAGATACAGAGAGAATATTTTCTTTATTTGGACAAATTCATTCGAAGTTGAGAATTGATTGGGAGGCTAAAAAGCAGTAAAACTTGTCTTTCTCTTCCAGTCTATGAATAAAAATGAGGAGGGAGGGGATGAGATCTACTAGTTTTAAAAGTTTGAAGAACAACTTAAGTAACCTAGGAGGCTGTTGTCTCATTTTCAAGAGACTTCGGGGAGTAGGAACTTAAGCTCCAGTTACTTTCACCTACACATAGTTGAACATTTCCCCAGGTTGATCTGAAATAAGCAGTGTAATTCACTGACTGTTATTCACTCTGTTCCTTTAATAAATAATGTTGACATGAAACATGTTTTGATAAGATAAGTTTATATATCCAAAACATTTAAGGTAGCAAAAAGATGTACCAAATCTAGAGTAAAGTCTCTGTGTAGTTGTAAATCAAAATGTTTTAATGGTTATTGTGATGGGTTCCTGGGGTGCAACCTGGACTGTGGGACTGCTGAGCCATCTGGCCCACCAACGAGGAGTATCCCTCTCACTCTGTGGTGCTGTTGCAAAGCTACAAACCTCTGACAGGTGCTGCACTTACACAGATATTCACAGGCATGGACACACCCAACTGAGCTACATAAATGCTTTGCCAGCCACTCATGAATCAACAATAGACGACAGAAAATTTCCTCCAGCTTTTCACCCAAGAATTCTACCATTTTGCACTGGTCAGGAACTGCAATGAGGTAATGCTCACCTGACTCTGAAGCGGGGGGGGGGGGGGGCAAAGGCGAGAGGGAAGAAAGAACATGATAAAAGGGAGAGACGTTTGCCATGCTCTTCCTCTCTCTTCCACCTCCATCTACAGACATCACCACCGAGCAACTGAAGTGCTGATCAAAGGGAAGAGCCTGGCTGAAGGGCAACCAGCCAGCCTGTGGTGAGAAGCATCTATGTTTGTAAGGACATTGAAAGTGTTAAGATCAGCTTAGAATGTGTTTTGCTTTTATTTCATTTGACCAAATCCCACTTGTTATACTTTGACTTATAATCACTTAAAGTCTCTCTTTATAGTTAATCTGTTTGTTTATCCTACCTGAAGCAGTGCATTTGGTTTGAAGCATGTCAGGGACTCCCCTTGGGATAACAAGCTTGGTACATATCAATTTCTTTGTTAAATTGACAAACTCATATAAGCTTGCAACATCCAGCGGGCATAACTGGATACTGCAAGACAGAGGTTCCTAGGGTTGTGTCTGGGACTGGAGATATAGGCTAGTGTCATTTGGTTGCACAATCCAAGGAGCATCTTACATGCTAGAGGCTGTGCATGAACAGCCCAGGAGTGGGGGTTCTCACAGCAGAGTAGGGTAAGGCTGGCTCCCAGAGTCGAGGATTGGAGTGACCTAGCAGATCACCGGTCCAGATAACACCAGAGGGGAACGTCATACCCTTCCATTGCTGTAGTGAGTGTCTTCACAGAACTACTACATGTAGTGTAGACATAGCCTGAGTTTTTCCACTGCAAATGTAAGGCTTTCTTCAGTCCACAGCTGCTTCTGTGGTTCCTAGTTCACTAAAGGGCCGCAACTTTTCTGCATTCTATTGGCAGGGAAACAGTTTCCTTAGGCCAGGTCTACACTAAAAAAGTTGAGTAGAGCCAGCTCCTTTGCTCAACCTAACCCCTGGTGTAGACAGCGCTAGGTCAATGGAAGAATTATTTTGTTGACGATCATCTTCCACCTCTCAGGGAAGTGGATTAACTACAGTGATAGGAGAAACCTTCCCATGGTTGTAGTGAGTGTCTACAACTACAGTGGCGCAGCAGTTGTGCCATTGCAGTGTTTCTAGTGAAGATACAGCCTTAGTTAAGCAGGGAAATACAGCAACCTTCAGGAGAAGCTGTATTACACCTTTAGAAGACATCATATTCTCTGCCCTTCCTGGGCTGAGAGTCTGTGACAGCTCAGGTTGCCTGACTGGGGCAAGCCCTGAGCTTCCCTCAGCATTCTATAGGGGAAGGGCTCTTTCTTGGCTGCCGCCCATCCAGCAGGTATTGCTGACATGTTCTGAGAAGCTCCTTGCATGACATTTTATGCAAATGAGCTAATTTGCTTAATTGTAACCAATTAACATGACTGAACTCTGGCTTTAAAATTATTGGAGTGCTTGTACAGTCTTGTCAAGCATATCTACAGGGCAACACACACACACACAGAGCCTTGTCAGCATGCCTCATCCCTAAGGCAGGGAGAGCTTCTTCTTGGGTAACAGAGGGAGTTCAGCCTCCATGGCTCTTGGAGTTCTTGGTCTCTCAGACAAGTCTGCTAACTAGTCCAAAGTGTGGTGGGAGTTTGTGATGTGGGGACTGGAACTGATCCCCAAACTCATCACATGTCAGAGCCACCAAACATCCATTAGATGGGCACAGTTTTTAATCCCTGCAGGGCTAGCTTCTAATAGGTGACCTAATAGGCAGAAGGCACTGTACCTCATTAGCAGTGCCTTGAGGCAACCAGTCCCAATAAGTGCTAATGTTACACCTTTGAAAATGGGGCTTGCTTTCAGGGAAGAGAAGTTATTAAATCAAGTTTTGACCTTTTGTGGCGCTTACACAGGTAAGGTCTTCCTCTCTCTGGACACACAAGTAGCCTCTCCTATCTACTGCTCTCAGTCATTTCACACAAGGCCTACAATATATGCCCATCCTTTTCTTAAAGAAACAGCTCCCATTAACCAAAATACAAACACTAAACCTTGAACAATAAACCAAATATTAACAGCACACACACATTCGCCGCTAAAAACAATGCTTTGCAATATAAAGTAATTTCAAAATGTATTCCATGGTCCTCAGCCTAACTTACATGTATTTTTCCCTTGCAACGTGGGTCATCAGCAAAGTTTGAACCCCCAAGGAGAAGACCTGAGCTGTAACTGGAGTGGGCAAGCATGTTGCCATAGTCTATACGGAACAGCTCTTAAAGCGAGAGAGACAAAATATTGTGTCACTGTTTGTGTCACTGGTCACTGGACCACTTGTTACTGGTTGGTTGTCACTGGTTGTATAACCATTTCTGAACCAACACTGAACTATTGGGTACAAGGATTCCTGGGCTCTGCTCTTGGCTCTGGGAGCAGAGGGTTGTCTAGTAGTTAGTCACAGTATAGCTAAGTGTAACACAACCTCTGTTTGCATCATGTGCAGGGAATGAATCTAGGGTCTCTGAGCATGAGTGATGAAACAGAATCAGGTGTAGTGTTCTGTAACATGTTAGGCTTCAGTACAGATTAAAAGTAAATGCCATGTGTTTAAAACTTGGATTGCAGTAGGAAACCAGCCATTTTCAAAACTTCATCGGGGTAACCAGCCAGTGCCAGATTGAGAGACTGCTGAACACTCTGTTGCTTCAAAATCTGATAAAATGTAACTATCAGCTAGTGTGACTAAAAATAACACAAGGCATGTAATGAATTGGCTTGTATGTGTACCTCTGCCTTATACTAGATAGGAAATCAGACTCCTTCAGTGGCTGGAAGCTGAGTAACTTTCCTGAAGTTATTTCTTTAGCTCTGGTTAAAGGCCTGCTCTTTTGGTCTATTTCTCCTGCTACATGTGTGAAGTTAGGTAGTATTATCCTACAACTACAGTTCATTACAAGTTGGTATTATTTAACTGCAGTGAAATCCTGTGAACTCTATCTCTTGTCCTGAGCTCAAAGATGGGCTCTGCCATAACCAACGGAAAATGCAGGGTTGTGTGTATTACTGCCCTTGCCTGCTTCAAATGTTACCCTTGCTCAAATGTTTGCTAGTTCACTTCTGGCTCAGTTAGAATTTATCCTTCATCTCAGTAAGTAGAGGTCTGAGCTGGTAAAGCCAAAGGTCAAGAATTCTGTGCCCACTACATAGGAATTGCCATATCAGGACCCAAAGTTCACCTCATCTGCTTCTCTAATTGGTGGAACTCCCATTTGGGAGTATGTGTATGCCTGGAATGATTCTTCCTTCAACTCAGATCTTTTATTTTCTTGAGGAATCAGGCATTAAAAGGCAATAAATAAATAAATAAATAAAATAAAAGAATCACAGTGGACTTAAAAAAGCAAATAAGAGAGGTTTTGGGAGTAGAATCTGCAATGTTTTTTGTTGTTTTAAACAGCAGTGTGCTATGCAGATTTGGGTGTATTAGGACAGCTGTGGTTTGTGGATCAGCAGTGATCCACAGAGAACTAGCTGCTCCATGGTGCTGGGTCACCTCTATTTCCAAATGCTAAATTGCACATTTAAATATTAAAGCTGGTTAATGATTTTTAAATAACAAAATAGGTGAAAAAGTGTCAGGGATATTCATTAATTTTTTCAGGTTTTTTTTATAAATCAACTATTGATCTGGTCAAAAATTTTCACATTTAGATGAAAACACAGGAGACTTATTACTTTTTAATTCCTTCCTTCCCCCACCCCCAAACCAGCCCTTTCCCATGAAAACAATTGCTGTAGTGTCCATAAGAATATTATGCAGTTGCGAATGAGAAAGTACATGGCCCTCACAATTAGGAGTTGAGAATAAGAGAATACGTGGCCCTCACAATTATGAATGAAATCATCTACAGTCATCAAGTGGAAGGAAGGTGACCATGAGGCAATCTCTGTAGCTCCAGTTCATCAAGGTTCTTAAGCACATGCATAACTGTAAGCATGTGCAGAGGAGGAGGATAGTGTAGGCTAGGGGATTATCTTGGCACTTGGGAGACCTGGGCTGAGTCACTTACAGGTGGAGAAGCAAGGTTTAGAGGCAGTAAAATGGGGATAATAGCACTGTCTTATCTGATGGGGGGGTTGAGAGGATACAGACATAAAATAGTGTAAGATGCCCAGACACTGTGGTAAATGGGCCAGGTATACTTAAAATAGAAGGGACTGCTCCCATGCTGAGAGTTATGCAGGTGCTTAAGAACCTTGCTGAATTGGACCTTCTGTTAAGATATGGTCCAGACTATGAAATTGCCAGAGACTTCCTGCCTAAGCCATTGCACTGGTTTAGATCAAATACAGGTTTAATAAAACACCTTTATCCTCTTTCCTCTAATATTCCTTGCTATTCTTCTGAGTCTTTGAGCCCTTGATTTCCATTTCCTAAATGGTGTCACTCCCAGGAGCTGTTTTCCTCTGCAAAGGCAGCTTAATCCTCATTCATCTCACTCTCCATACATTGCCCACTTTCCCTGGAGCCCATCGAAGAGCATCACTCATTCCATTCAATCACTAGAAAAGCACTTTAAAAATACCCATAGTAACTGCTACGTCTTAGAATCAGTTTAATCAAATCCTTCCTTCAGAAGATGGAGGAACCAGAAAAAGAGAATAACGGAATATCTACTGTCAGCTCCAGAGGAGATGAGCCCAAATGCAGTTCTTACTCTCAGTACTGCAGCTGATAATGTGACTAATATAGCATCACATGTTGAAATACCCTGAAAAATGCATGCCTCTGTGATACCAGCATCCTCAAATACTGTTACAAAGCATCTAAGCTTAAGGGAAGTACTGATGGAGCTATTGACATCACAGACAGTTAACACAGTGGATTAGGCTATAAAGGATTTTTGTATCAACCACATTTTTGTATAAACATGCTGTGGCAAGGCACCTCCTTTGTCTCACCAGACCAAGCACTTCCTCCTCTGGCGATGACAGGCCTGGGGTAAATCAGCCTCACCCCACTCTGGGCACTGTTTGTCCTCCCCCTTTCTATGCTCCTTTGGCTGTATTTCCTGGGTAGGCCTCAGGGCAGACCTATCCTTCACCAAACAAAAGGGGAATAGTCCCATAAACACAAAAACAAAGTGTGATACCTTCCCCGGCCTCTCCCTGGGGCTGGGTGTCGCCCTGGGGTCCCAGTCCTTCCCCTAGCAGGCACTCAGAGTTGTCTGCTTCCCCTATGGGGAAGAGCGCAGCCTCCCCTCCTGGAGAAGCTCAGTGGTAGCCCTTAACTGGATCCAGGTGTTCCTAATTGACCTGAGGTAACCCCTTCTTAGCAGATAGGGAGGAGGGCCTTTAACATTCTAGGGCTAACATATCTGCCTTCACACACCTTCTTGCAGCCGTCTGGCCTGACTTTGTCACAGTGCACACAGAGCAGGTTCCAGCAATGAGGAGGAGAATTTAAATTCTCTTCCAAAGACATTTTTAGTACAATAAACACACAAGATAACTATTGTATTCAAAAGCTTTTTTGCTAGTCAGATTTTTCCTCCTATGTGCAATTTCTATAAAGACAGAATGAAATTTGACTGATAATCTTGATGTTAGCTTCATTTGGATTTCAGTTTACTGATTCTAACTGGGTTTTTAGCGGACACCGGTCACTTTTATTGCAGAATTTTTCCACTAAGGTTAAAGTCCACCATGTCTACATATCACCAAAGATGCTTAAATTACACTGCTTGTGCTGTATTGCCCATAGCAGAGCCAGTACTGCAGCAAATGCCATGCGGCAACTCATTTAAACAGCCTAGGGGTATGTGGAGACAGTAGTCCAAGTTCTACCCTCATATGTGTGGGACTCGCAATGACTTCATCAGGAGAACCACATTTGTATTTGAGATCAGACGCATGTGGCACAGAGGATTCCAGCGCAGATACCAGTAAGGAAGTAAGAGTCCTTCATCACGTATTGAAATGTGAATATACACTCCTGTCTAAAACATCTGGGTACTGTCCTTAGCAACTACATGAGGCATTTTGATATAGCGTTGGCCTCAAGTACTGCATAGCATTACCTACTCCTTTTCTAATATGAGCCTACTTCTGGGACTAGAGCTCCATTGGCCTGCTCAATCTTTATTAATGCTACTTTCTCATTCTCTTGCAAGTACTTTACATAGATCTTAAAGGGCCTTCTGTATAAATGAAACTTCACATTAATAATCCATCACACTTGAAGTGTCTACTAAAGGCTTAAAGGCCATCTTGGTGCTTCCTTTCTCTGGTCTTCATTTTGACTCAGCAAGCCGTGATGAACAGTAGCAGACACTTGCTAACCCCTTCCCCTCCTCCCCCGCAAATGATCCACAGGAAATAAGAATTAGTTATATTCATTCCCCTTCCCTCTCCCCCGCCCCCAAATGAATGCACGTGTTGTGTATTGGACTGTGCACTTCTTTATGTCACTCTTTATTTGTAGCCTCCCCATCTCTCTTCCTTCCTAACATCCCTCACTATACAAACAGACCATATTCATGAGGAGTGTCTGATGGATAATGAGTTCCTGCATGTGGTAAATTGTTTTCTCTCTAAAAAAAAATATCTATCAATGTTCTTGGAGACTGGTAGTGTTTACTAAAGAGCAAATGCAAGTTTACTTTTAAGATCCAGGAATATGGGTGCCAACAACAGTGATTCAGGAATATTCAAGAGGCAAGAAGAGAGAGTTAAACCGTGACCCTGAAATAACAGTATATTAAGGTTTTCAACTCCAATCTAGTGAGTACAAAAAAAAAATTATATATATATAAAAAAAGGCTTTTAAAAAGTTAAACCAGTCACACTAGAAGTGTTTTACTAGTCACCAGGAATAAAGTAAACCTCTTCATAAAAAAACTATTCAAGTACAAAATAATCTCATTATAGACTTACAAGGTCAAATTCTGATCTTAGTGGCTCAGGTGACCTTAGTTACACCAGTAAGAATGTGAGGTAAGTGCAGACTCAGTGGAAGTTGGAGCTCTGTAACTGGGGGCAAAACTGGCCTTACTGAAGAAAGGAGTGGGGGAGAGGGAAAACTCTGTTTTAATCCAATTTTAAGTTGTTTTCTGGTAGAAGAGTGGCCTCCCCTCTGAGTATCCGCTAGTCACAGTCAGGGAACAAGGCATCTAGGCTTCAGATTCCAGGTAGAAAGGAGTCTGAAAATATTGATACCATTTTAGTTATAGCCTGTACAATGACTGAAATTTTTAAGGCAGTAGGTAAACAGCCCTCTAAAGGTTTACCATATGAATGACCTGTGTTGGTGGCGTTCTCAGTTTCGCAGCTCCTTGAAGTCAGATGTAAACCTCTTCCCATAAAATATGCAGCTCACAGAAATATTGTTTGAGTTTCATGAAAAGTCTTATCGAGAAGATATGCTTTGTTTGAGAAAAGCTCAGCTGTCAGGTCTTTTTTTGGATTATTGCTCAGGAATATCAGTGATAAAAGATCTCATTCTGCCTTCTGATTGATTTCTGTGCTTAGGAAAACAAAACAATTTCCCCAAATCTTCTCTCTGAAGTGGTCATATATTTTTAAAAGTGTCAGGGAAGTAATTTGCATTTTTTAAAATGAAAAAAAAGTGCAAATTTGTGCGTGTGTTATTTCTCTTGGTTTTTGGAAAGATTCGAAACAGAACACAAGATGTACCTGGCAGTGATACAAGTCGTCGTTATGCAGGATACATGGTGCTGCATTTCACTTTAAATCAGGAACTAAAATGTACCATTTTTGGACTACATAATTGATTCCATTTGGCTATGGAATTTATCCCATGCACAAAGAAATCTTTGCCAAGTTTTTCTGTAGTCAGTAAGATATGTAATTGGATCTTTCCAAAATATCCCTCGCCCCCATTCTTTTTTAAAATGTAAGATGCTAGGAAAAAGTCTAGATGCTCAAGAATGAAGAAAAATAAGAGGGATGTTTTAGCAGTCATAATAAAATCTTCTATGAGAAATATGGCTAGCACAGTATTGTAAATTATATTTTCAAAATATGTATCATGGTGCCAAGTATAGTCTTGTCTGCTTTCATGACAGCCAGATCTCAAATCTCTGCAGAGATCTGAATTTGGAGAATGGTATAGAATAGGTTGCATTAACCCTGCAAGGCAAGAAAGGCTGTGTGCTCAGAGGAAAGGGGTGGGAAATATATATGCCATGTCATACAGATGTTCATTTCCTGAGGACAGTGCTCCTGATAGCATACAGGCTGATTTTTTGTTATTCATTAGGACCAGATACACAAAGGCATTCAGGTGACTAAAGATGAAGATAGGTGCCTATAGGGATTTTCAAAAGCGTGTAAGCAAGTTAGGCTCCTAACTCCCTGACTTTCAAAGGGAGTTAGTTAGGTGTCTATCCTGTTTAGATACTTTTGCCACTCTTACTAGGTGCCTAAATACCTTGGGAAACAATTTAGCCCTAGGTCTTTAATTAACCCTGCTAGATCTCTGTATCTAACTCCAGTTGCTATGTCATTGATCATGCTGGGCCAGTTTCTGCTCACCTTATTTACATAAGCAGTTTCATTGACTTCAATGGGACTAATTGTGAAAAGCAAGCAGGCGCTGGCCTATTGTGTAACTTGGATCTTCAGATACTTCATCCATATGTGATCTTTGGATCCTTGAAGCCTCCAACAAACTACTTTGGAAACATCCAGTTATTGGGAGAAAGGAATGAGCTACGAAATGTTAGAGACATTTATAGTCCCAGCAGAACCCAAAGAGAAAAAAAAATCTGTTCGCTTTGTGTAATTCTCTGATAAAATGAGATTTAACCTACAGCACAAATGTTTACTTACTGCTCTGGAGTTGCTCTATAAAGTACATCCTGCACCTTCTTGTACCTCTTAGCAATGGACCATCTCAATGGTGTCCTTCTACTGATCCAAGTCACACTCAGTATGAAACTCAGAAGAGACAGGGGTGCTTTGGGGGAGGGGGAATCTCTCTGCAGCTTGTGTGTAGTGCTTTATTCGGGCATAAAATTTGCCATAGAATGTATTGACCTTTTCACACAAAGATGGGGGGAAGAGATATGTTTGAGCATAGCTATTTTAAATCCCTGATACAAGTCACCACTGACCAGCACCGACAGAAATATATTAATCCTGATGAAGTTGTTCCACTTTGTCAATAAATAACTATTCACTGGGCCAGAGAGAACAAGAGAGACATTGGCTCCATAGTCCAGTGGTTAGGGACTTTCTATGGGATGTGGAAAGGTTAATCCCTGCTCCAATGAATATTTAGGAACAACTTCAGCCAGACAGATTGAGAGCTCCTCCCCTCGCACATCAACATAGCTAATACTCTAGTTGGTGGTAGGGTACTCCCCTTGGGTGTGGAACATTGGGTTCAAGTCCCTACTGGAAATCAGGCAGGGTGGGGATTCAACCCCATGTTTCCCACATGTCAGATGAGAGCCCTGGGAATACTGCACACCTTCCTGATTGTCTCATTGGTGAGTCCCACACAGGGGAATACCTTGTTGGAGAATCCCAACAGGGTTTCGGGATGATTAAGGGCTCTGAGCAGCTTGTTGCTGGGGGGTGGCTTCAGAACTTAGACAGCTATGCATATACCTATCGGCAACCACTTAGGTGCCTATGTCAGTGGTGCCTAAACTCTGAACTTAAGTACCTAAGGTGCCTAAGCCCCTTTGTGAACCCTCTTAAGCTCCAGTTGCAAAAAATACTTAATCATTTTCTTAACTTTAAGCACCTGCTTAAATCACATTGAAGAGAGCTACTTCTGTGGGACTGAAGTGTTTTCTGAATATGGATTAATTTAAACCTATGCTTAGAAGTTATGCACATGCTTAAATATTTTGCTGAACTGACAGGGCCGGCTCTAACATTTTTGCCGCCCCCCCAAGCAAAAAAACCCAAAACAACCCAAGCGCCGCCCCCCTGAAATAAAACACACACACCCCCCAGCGCCCACGGAACCCCCCCACCCCCAGCGCCTCTCCGCGGCAAACCCAGCTGCGGCCCCGCTCTCCCGGCCGGTGGGAGTGCCGGAGGGAGGGCAGTAAGCGCGTCTGCAGCCCCACTCTCCCGGCCGGCCGGCGCGCCAGGGGGAGAGCGGCAAGCCCAGCTGCGGCTCCGCTCTCCCAGCCGGCCGGGGGGAGGGTGGCAGGCACAGCCATGGCCCCGGTCTCCCGGCCAGCAGGAGTGCCGCGGGGCAGGCGGCAAGTGCGGCGCGGCCGCTCTCCCGGCCGGAGCGGCAGTATATTTTTGAAAAAACAACACCTGAGCGGTGCCCCCCCAAGGTGCCACCCCAAGCACGTGCTTGGTAGGCTGGTGCTTGGGGCCGGCCCTGTGAACTAAAGCCTTTAACAGAATTCATCTGCACCAGCTTGTCTTTGTTTTATTTGCACCTTTCTGTACAACTAAATTTAATTTGTGTTTACCACAAACATTTTAAAACAAATTAAAGTACAGATTATGATTCAAATTTTGAGAGGATTATTTAAACCAGCCCACTAAACATTGTGAAGTTTGTCTATTTCTACCTAAAAACTTACTGTGATCAAGCAGAAAACAGGATAGGAAGTATGTTCTAAACAAAGTAACACTTCACTAAGGCCCCACTCCAGTAGTGCAGGTACCCACATGCTTAAAGCTAAGCATGTGCTTAGTCCTATTAACTTCTATGGGACCACTCTGGAATTACTTATGTGCTTTGAGTTAAGCATGTGCTTACAGGAGCTGCTGGACTGTGATCTGACGGAGAGCAGAGTAGAAAGATTTTCATCTTCATGTTGTTCATAACTAGCATACCTACTCCTTCTTGATGAATTGCAAGTGTGTGGTGCAGATGTACACCATAAACTGGATCATTAAATGTGTAATTACATCTTCCAGATGATCACAGACTCTATTGCTATTATTTTCCAAGGGCTGCCATTAATGTTAACAGCAACGCTGAGCAGAACTGCTTTCCATCAAACAGTGACACAATAAGGCTTATCATGGCAGAGAGATTTTAAGGAAAAAAACACTTAAAACAAGTGTTAATGAAAGTAAGATTTTCCTCTTGTAATTTGTCCTGTACTGTTTAAAATAAATAATTAAAAAACACCCCACAAAGCATGAAATAGGAAGGAAACTATTCTCTGTAATGTTTATACTCACAATACATACCTGTACACACATATAAGTTATAATTGCAGATTTTTTTGCCTCTTAAATTGTGAGAACGTTGGGAAGGAATCACAAATGAGGTCAGAGAGTTTCTGTTAAATATTTATAGTCAGAAGTTGTCCTTTAAAGTACAGTGGGCACCCTTAAAACATGTCCCTTTAATTTAGGTAAGAGATCATTTCTACTGGTGGTATTTTCCAGTCTATTCTAACTAGAAGGCATATGTAATAAGCCACTCACTTTCAAGGCACCCCCTTGCATCTGGGCCCACTGTTTTGGTGAATCAGCCCCAGTCATTAACCCGCCACCACATTCAGGCCCCAGAATGCTAGTTCCAGAGCATCTAGATAGTCCCATACTCCTCTCATGTTACACAGAGAATCGGACAACGGACAGCCATAGGATCAGTGATGGGGGAAGGGTGGGGGGGGGAGGATCCTCCAGAGCTCCCCCAGGTACATGTCTAAAGGTCCTCGCTCTCCTGTTTTTTGAGGCCTTTTCCCCATTCAGGTTCTCTCATGCCAGGGCAGGTTGACAGTCTTTGTCAGCCTAGAGGATGGCAGGGAACCCTCACCATCAGGTTCCAGTCCAGGGCCCCATGGTAGGCAGCAGAGGTCTGCACCCCCAAAGGTGCTGTACCACTGCTTCCCTGGATTGCTTCCTACCTAGCCCCTTCTATCAAAGAGCAAAGTGAAGACTTTAAACAAGGTACAGCTCAGATCTTCTGAATGTCAGAAATCCTGGTAGCATCAGCAGATCTGGTAAAGTCACAATAGCCAGAGGCCGTACCTAGACCTCTTGCAGTACTTCCTTTCAATGAGCTAAGAGCAGAGATCTTTTCACCTCCACAAGCTACCTAATACTGAGCTGCTTTGGTCTCCTTTTGAGCTCCTCCTGCAGCCCATCCATGCTTTGCAGGTGAAGTGGGGTAGGGCTGCCTGAGCTCAAAGTAGCTCTTTAATCCCTCCCTCTCAGTGTGGGGTTTGTACAAGGTGTATAGGTAGTCTTATCTAATCTACAGGCAATAAAGGCAAAAAGTGACATTAAGTTAATGGTGAATGTGAGAGGTGTCTGCTGTACAATTCACTATCGCACAACGTCCAGAGTCCAAATCAAAACATTTGGCCAGTTCCTTTGGAAGCAATCTGTGTTTTATTCTAAGTTAAAGTATTTAATTGGCGTGATGAACGGGGCTATGGCTGTACAACTTGTGACGTCTGATTGATCTGGCGAAGTTGTATTATGAAACTCTGCTGTTATATGAGTGCCTGTATGTATGTGGATCCACCATTGCTGACAAGCTTTGTGGAAGGTACACACCAGCCAAATGCAATAGAAGGTGCTTAGGACTTATGGACCTTTTTCAGGTGCAAACCTCTGGGACAGTGAGTTAGCTGCCTCCTTAGACAACCAGTTTAGCAGACTCCTCTGCAGGGAGATGGAAAGGTAGGAGCTGTGGAAAGTTAGCAGAAGAAGAATGAAAGCCAGGTGAATGGGTGTGTGTGTGTTAAATAAAGAAACACACAGGAACAGGGAGCCACAGGAAGAGGAAGTATGAAAGAAGCAGGAGAGTAAGGACACAGAACATGTGTAAGGGGCTCTGGGAGGAAGAGGTGACCCAACATGTAGCAGCCTCATGGGATTGGGGTGGTCCTGTCTGCTTTCCTGAACCTACATGACCCTAAGGGACTTGGAACCCAGCCCATAGAATGCCCTGCAGTGGTGAGGAAACTGAGGCAGGGACATGCATGTATGTTTTGTATGGTCTACACTCTTGTGCTTTACACATGATTAAGAATAAAAGAACATAAAACTGTTAGATTGTGCAACTTGTGTTAACTATTTTACAACTGCTGTGTGCCCCTGAGAGCATTAAACTGTAAACCAGGGGCTTCAAACCTTTTGGGGGTGGCTTAATGGGAGAGGGGTGTGGGTAAGTACTTGGGGATCAGTGCTGGTCCTGGAGGCCTATGGTAGGTGGGCTGAGTAGCAGACTGAGAGTCAGTGCCCAAGAAATGTGCTAGAGAGGCTAAGGAAAGAATTAGTATTGCAGGGACCTGAGGTTTCAGAAGCTTAATGCTCCAGGGGACCCTGACCACAGAGGCTTGGAGTCTCCTCACAGCAGTCCTAGTAGCTGGCCAGGAGGGGGCGCTCACTAGGATCTGTGACAATTGGTACAGTACCTCTATTACTTTGTTTCTTCCTTAGCTGGTGAACAGAGTATTGTTGTGTCTATACTGTCTCTGAAGTTGGTTACAACTTACATTTTGTAATTGAAAACTTGCACATTGTTGGTTTCTCTCCACATACAGTGATTTGTACTGATACAGCGTTCCCTTTCACTGCTTAGCCAACTAGAAAGTGGTCTCACAAAGAACCGCACCAAGAGAATACAAGTGCTTGACTACTAATAGGGAAAGGTTGTACTCAGTGACTTGCAAACCATACATGGTATACGAAAACGTCACATGGGTCTCATAGAAGGGAAAATATCTTCTTCTGATGCATAGGCTGTTTTGTGATTCTGGGTAGATCCTATTACAATACCTGGTATTTTAACATCGTGTAAGTGGTCTAATGAACCTCTGTGAAGCACTGCAGCTCTATAGTTAGTTCCTATTTAAAGAAATTCAACAATATAAATATTCACTTATTGTTAACACCTTATTCAATCTCAGAATTTGGTGTGCATGTTAGGAAATCTGCAGCAAATTCAAGGGAAAGGTTAGGAGCATGAGAATTTGTCCCAAATGAACAGGTTCTACTGCTTTTCTCTCAAAATGTTTTGTGAGAAATTTGGCTTTGTTAGTGAAAAGTGCCACTAGGAAATATAACTTACATGACCGACTTTTATGTAGCATATCAATGTAGGTCTTTATAACCTTGATAGCACTGCAGGCATTATATTTTCACACAGAAGATGTGTTCTTGATTTTTTTTTTAATTACAGCCCCCCTGCTTTTATTTAAAATGCTACATTTTAAAATGGGCTCAATTCAGTTTCTGCAGTTGCACCAACAATTCTGCATTCACAATCATTCTACACCCCACAAGGCAGAGTGAGTGCACACACATGGCATTTGTATCTGTCAGTTCAGAAGACAAACCAAATTAAGGGCTACCTGACATCACAGGCGCCGACTTCCGGTTGCGCCGGTGGGGGCTGATGCCGGGCCCCGCCCCCAATGCCGGGTGATGCTGTGGGGCCCCGCCCCCGATGCCGGGTGATGCTGCGGGGCCCCGCCCCCGACGCCGGGCCCCGCCCCTGATGCCGGGTGATGCTGCGGGGCCCCTCCCCCGACATAACGTCGCCCAGCGTTGGGGGCGGGGCCCCGCAATGTCTCCCGGTGCTGAGGTGAGTTTGTGGTGGGTCCCGGGGCTGGCAGGGAGCTAGGCGCGGGCCCCGGGGTTGGCGGGGAGCTGCCGGTGGTGCTCTGCACCCACCAATTTTTCCCCGTGGGTGCTCCAGCCCCGGAGCACCCACAGAGTCGGCGCCTATGCCTGACATTCTCACCCATGGGAATGAGGATCACTGTAGTCACAAATAAGACTCTAACCAACACCGAGGTGACTAATATCCCTTCCTCTGCATGGTGAAGAATTGTCCATCTTCTCTCCTTCTTAAATGAGATCGTCTCACCCATGTGTATAGGGTTCATGTGATCCATCCTCAAATTAATAATCTACAATCATTGCAGCTCTATGTGAGACATCACTTTCATTTGCAACATTGGCTAGGTGACTAACACTCCTAAAAACTATACCCAGATTTCACTGACCATCTGGATATGCAAATAAAAGGGTTGGGGGGTTTTCACTGACATGACTGAATACCAAGCAAACACACAACTTAATGAAATGACCATGGGGAGAAAGCTCAATGCCACCAACAACTGTGCTTCTTATCTGACCTTTTTATCAGGATTCCCAAAACCACTGGTTCTGTAAGATTCCGTAGGCTAATTTTCTACTCTGAGCCTCACCTTTATTAGTGCAGTTTTACCTATAATCAGACAAGGCTTCAATGGCCTCTAATGGGGTCTGAAAGCATCATGCATGCAATATTAAGGCTGAGTTTTTCTATGCACAGAACTTACAAAATGTATACCTTGGCCCTAGACTTTGTTGGAGCCTATGTGAAATAAGACCTGAAAGGCCTAATGTAGCTTCTCCATCCTCTTGCCCCCCCTCCTATTCCACAGTCTAGCAGGCATCACTACTAGTGCTACAACCTGCAAGGATTGCTGGTGGATTAGGTGTGTACCTGCAAGTCTCTCTTTTATGTGTGCACATGCATAAGTGAACTGAATGTGTTGGACACTGTGGGCTTAATAAAATGCCCATTCAAGTCAGTGTGTATCTTTCCATCAATTTCAATGGGTGTTGCATCAAGCCCTAAGTGACAACGTATATTGCACCGATCCTTGGGTGGTACTGCCCTTGCAATGGACTGGCAACAGGGATCAAAGTTAGGGTTTCTGTGAGGCTCTTGTCTCTTAACTCCTGACTTTCATGCATATAAAATCTTTAACTTAGGCTGCATAACTTATTTGCATAGAATAGAAAGTGGATCCCTAAGGCCTAGGGTGACCAGATGTCCCGATTTTACAGGGACAGTCCCGATTTTGGGGTCTTTTTCTTATATGGCTACTATTACCCCCACCCCGATTTTTCACATTTGCTATCTGGTCACCCTACTAAGGCCATCTAGTGAGCAAAAACCTAGACTTGATCTGAAATACTGCACTGTGACAAGCTCCCACCCCAGGGGAGGGGAAGGGGAAGGAGAACAGTAAGGGTGGAAGCTTGAGAGGAAAGGGACTTTCTACCTACACCAGCTCAAAGGAATTAAAGATGAAACATGGCAATTTTACTTTCTAGAGTCAAATGAAGTCTCTCCTCTTTATTGCAACCTCCAGCAAAATGTTAATGCCAATAAACCACTGCATAATCCTGTGTCAAGGATGCAGTCACAAATGCTGTTTTGTTTCAGATTTTAAATCCATGTCACAGCTTTCACTGAGAAAACAGCTGTACCATTCATTATTGTAAATACAAAGTTGATGACAACAAAACCCCTGACTGCCTTATACTTGCTTTCCCCATCACATTACATTTTTATATGCAGTGTGTCTGACAGGACCTCCCTCCTCCCCCCCCCCAAAAAAAAGGATTCTTCCTCCACCAACATACCTGTCATTCCTTACTGGAGATGCTGCAGCAACTCAATGTATCACACAGCATCTTTGTCTTTTCTGTCATGGTGTGAAATAAAGAAACAAAGAGGACTAGGAACTTTGGAACACCTACAATTAGAGCTGTGCAAATAATAGACTTTTCAGTTTACTGGAAGCTCTGAAAAAAAAAATCAGGTTGACCCAAAACAATACTTTTTTCTGAATTTTTTATGAATTGAAAAAAAAATGTTTTGAGTCAAACAAAATGTTTCCTTGGACCTTAAACCAAACTTTTTGTTTCAGTGTCAAGATTTAGATGTAATTTGCAATTTAAAAAAAAAATTGAAGGAAGGCTCCCGCTTTCAGCAGCCCAGGGATGGGAGTGGGGGCACCCGCTTTCAAAACTGTGGTGGAAGCCTCATATTGTGGAATCCGCAGTTTCTGCAATATTGCAAGTGAAGTAGGGCCTTATTCATCATGGATTTTCAGTTTCTGGTACTGAAACAGATAGGGCTCTTTTCCTTAATGCTCTTGATTTTCTTGGTATCAGTAAGAGTTCCACACGTAGACTGAGGGTGGTGTATAATCCTAAGGGTACTATCTACCTCATTGAGTTTATTTATTCCATGGTTAATCGTGTTACAATGAATGCAGCCC
Source organism: Macrochelys suwanniensis (assembly GCA_033296515.1). Taxonomy (NCBI): domain Eukaryota; kingdom Metazoa; phylum Chordata; order Testudines; family Chelydridae; genus Macrochelys; species Macrochelys suwanniensis. The sequence continues at coordinate 37,769,604 of CM065776.1, forward strand.
CTTTTTGCAATAAGTAGCAAATCATTAATCCCTGACAACACTTTATGTGCATCATGGTGAGTACTTTAGATACTAATGCAAGTATAATACTCATTGGAGACCAACTGTAATGTAGTACTTATTAATGTCCACTTCTTGTTAAGCTGTTCCTGTGAATGCCAAATAGACTATTAATGTTGAGGCCCTTAATATATGTGTCCAGGTGAATATGCTTTACTGCTCAGTCCATTGTTTTTATCTTTTGGTATCAAAAACATAATAATGTTGGCTAAGACTTTGTAACGTCACCTGGCACATACCTCAGAACAGCTTGCCACAGGAATGACCCACATGATCTAGAGAAGAAATATTTGAGATTCTAAGGATCAAGATTCAAATTTAGAGCTCAAACTGGTGCTCATTTAAAAGAAGAGTTGGTATAACTGCTTTTAAAATGCTCTTTAAATTGATTTAGTCCAATTTCCCAAACACTTGGAAAATGCAACAAATATCAAACCACAATGACTTTTCATTTTGTGTGTGTTTTATACGTGTACAGTCTCCATAGCTGCATTCTAAACACTGGGCTGAGTGAGTGCAAACTGACTCTTTCCTGCAATTATGATCCAAAGTCTTTAGTCTGGAGCTGATGATATAATTACACATAAGATTAAAGAATTCCCAGTGATAACTTGTCCTCAGGTTTTTCTTTTTAACTCATTTATCTCAGTGTGGCATGCACCACTGAATACCCTCACACAATCACACTTTGCATAGGAAGGTAGAAAAACTCTCTCTCCTGAGCTGATTGACCTCTTTGGTATTCTTTGTTTTGCTACCTAGACAGTTTCCTGAGTTTGACTGACCTTTACTCACATCTGTGAAGCTCTGTGAAATGACACTTAGTCTGGCCCTTGAGTCGCAAGTATCTACTTGTGTGAAAAAATGGTCAACATTAATTTTAAACATCCACTGGACTAAGGGAATGTAACATATATCACCCCTTTCCATGGGGTGGGTCTAGTGGTGGGAGGCATACATGGGTTGGCCTGCCACTAATGGAGAGCCGACGTATCTGCAAGCAATCCCCACAGATCATGACCAGCCATGCTTAGCCATTGCCCTTTTGTCATGTTTTCAAGCTCCCAACCCATCAGCTAGCATAGCTGGCTCAAGTGCCATATTGTTGCTGGCTCCCCCACTGAGGCTGCAGACTACTTTCCTGTTGCCACATCTCACTTTTAGGTGCCTAGAAAATCACTGGGATTCATAAATGCCTAAGTTCGGCCCCTAGGCTCTCTATACAATGATTAGGGAGAGAGAGGCACATTAGAATGGGCTTTTCAAAAGCCAGCAGGCTAGGTGGCTCCTCGACTAAGCTAGTCAATGGGAGATGCCAAGCCAAGGGGTGTGTATTAATCCCCACAACTACCGCTGCTTGGGATTCTCAGCTGCAACCCTTTCTAGGCATTCAGCACTTACACCATTTTAGCAAGAAGCCAGGGAGGAGGGGAGAAGGATAAGCTGGTATACAGGAGACTCCCACCTGAACGGTAGAAGATCCCACTTCATATCCCTTCTCCCCCTGAGATGGAGGGAGCACCTGAACTGGGGGCTTCCTGCATCCTATCTGAGTACCCTAACCAGTGGGCTAAAAGTTACAAGTTACTCTTCCTCCTCCCTCTCTAGGCCATTTTGTGTATGCATGCCTAGAGGGGCTGATCCAGTAGGTGAGATCTGAGCATGCCTGCTGGATTGGACCCCACATCTTAGGTGGAAGAATGTCTGTATTTCCCCAGTGTGTGCATTGATCTGGGCTTGGGCTGTCATGCACATGCCCAGAGGAAGAAACATATGCACCTAGACTACTTTTACTGCAAAAATTGAGGCACTGAGCAAGTTTAGGCACTTACAGGGCTTGGGGGAAGCTGACGCTGTAGTTTTGTGAATCCCGTTGGGGCTTGATTCTGGGATTTATGTGTCTAAATTGACAGGTGCCTAAATCCTTTCCATGTAGCCCATGGCCTTTGGGGGTGGTTAAAGCTACAATGGACAAATTAAAGCTGAAGCAAGTTCTATTAACTTAGGTGGCAATTTGCCATCTGAGCAGTGGTGGGCTGCTATGGGAATACGGCACATAAAGTGGCCATTGTTCAACCATCTTTCCAGCCAGTTGCATGTAATTTCAAAAAGGTGGGGCTGCTGTAGAGAAGCTGCCAGGGCAAGGTGGTGATGGTGGAGTGGGGGAATAGCATGCCATGGGCTATCACCCTTCTCCTTGTGCCTTCCCTGCCTGTACTTTGCTGCATTTTATACTTCATTACCCCCTATATATGCCACAGTGTAGGAGAGTTGCTTAGTCACATGACTTAAACAACACACTAATAGGAAAATAAATGGTTCAGTTTGACTTTCAAGGATTAGAGCATAAAAAGTTCCCCGCTGTACATATTTTAACCCCCACTCCATTTTCACGGGTTATTTAATGACATATAGCAATATGCCCTTAGTACACTAATTTATACTCCTTGGGGAAATTTGCACCACTGCATGCCCAGAATTTATGTCCCCCCGCAGATTTCTTTGCTTCCCCACAGGAAAATGACTTTCTGACAGAGAAGCAAAGGGAAATCACAAGACCGGTCATGCAACCCTCCCCAGCAGTATGTTTTGGGTTCTCAACACAGACGGCAGAGAAATAAATCACTATGGGGCAGGGGGTGGGACAGGGGTAGACCTGGCTGGCGGCTCCTACTCTGCACTGGGCTCAGCTGCTAGTCTTGGCTGGGATGGAGAGGACGGGACTTCCTCTTCCCCTGCATGGCATCTAGGGTTGTGTCAGACCCACCCCCAGATTTCTCCCTTCACTGTAGGAAGCTCTGCAAACTGCCCCCCCCGCACATGTTTCCTGCACCCATCACTCCTCAGCTGCAGGGGGAGGGGTCATTGTACAGGGAGCTGTTCCCCCATCTGCCCAACCCCCATTCATCTAGACCCCCTCATACCCAGACCCTTCTGCTTAGCCTCACCCCCACCAACCCAGAACCCTCACAACAAGCCCTACTCCACCTGGACCACCCTGACGAGCCACTCATACCTGATCCTCACCCTACTGAGCCCCAACCAGCTGCACCTGGATCCCCACTCCACTGAGTCCCACTTGCTCAGCATCTGGACACGCCCACTGAACCCCCCACACATAGACCCTCCCCACGGAGCTCCAACCAACCTGGACCCCCTGAAGAGTTCCATTACCATGGCACCCAGAACCTCTCAAGTCCCTGTGCATCCAGATCCCCCTCGGCACCTAGATCCCCCACTGAGCCACCTGCACACAGATTTCTCCACACAGGACCCTCTCAACCCACACCTGGATTCCCCCCACACTAAGCCCCTCCACACTTGGATCCTGCCTTGTTGAGCCTGCCTGCCCACACCTGGTGCACCTGGCATGGAGGGGCAGGGCCCTGGGGTGTTTATGGTGCAGGCCCAGTCCTTGCATTGTGTGAGGGTTGGGTGCAGTCTCACTGCTGAGTCTATGTCCCGGGAGGGGAGGGGAGGAGCTGCGGGGTGATCTCCCACATCTCTGCAGCCAGTGGCCTGTGCTCCCCAATGCCATGCTGGAGCCTCCACATTTATTTGACAAATAAAATTTGTAGAATTTTAAAATATTGTGTGCAGAATGTTTATTTCTTTTGGTGCAGAATTTAATTTTTTTGGGGCAGAATGCCCTCAGGAGTAACTCATGAATTATCATCTTTGTTGATTTATTAGAGTTCTTCTTCCCTCTTGATAAAACACAAAATAAGGCTCTCCTAGCTGACAAAAGAAGACGGAGTTTAAAAGATGCAGTTTTGCATGTCTTTACGTGCAGCCCCATGTTACATATACACCTTGAACTGAACTTGTTTGCACAAGTCAGGTGAACGTGGTTCAAAGAAAGTTTGTGCGTGTGTGTGTGTGTCAGATTCTGATCTTTTACACTAGTGTAAATCCAAAGTAATTCTGGTGAAGTTACTCTAGAGTAATCTAGTGTAATTCTAGTGGAGTTACTCTAGAATTACACTAGCATAACTGAGAACAGAATCTGGCTCTTTGTGTTTGAGACAGGGTTGTGGATATCTGGATAACTATGAGAGAAGCACAGAAACTATCAGTCTGGCTGCAAACTAGGCCAGAGTTTTGCCTAAAGATTTGTGCTGTATTTTGCTTTTGCTGCCTGATATTCCTGTTCAGGTGTGTACATACATTAGACTAATATATAAAGTCTCCAGGATATTGTCAACTAACGTCTTCCCAGCAAACAACCCTCATTTATAGTGTTCAGCAGCACTGAGAGTATGAAGATGATCTTATATAGTGTATTTAGTCAAGGGCTGGTATTCAGTGGAGAAAAACAACGACCGCAAAGATTTAACAATATTTATTTTCTTTTTAGCGTTGGTTTTAGATTTTTTTTAATATCAAAATTGTGGCAAGTGAAAATGAAAATGTGAATTTTCTCTCTTTGGCTCTAAAAAGAGATTGTTTACAGGCAGTTTGCTGCAAAGTCCCAACCAAATTGATGGAAATAATGCTGTCTTGAATACAGTAGTCTGCCTGCTGCTCCTAAGCTGTCAAGCACAAGGCAGTTACTATTTAGCAGATGCAAATGAATCTTTTGTTCCTGGTGCAATATGGGTAGTGAAAAATAATTGAAGGTCGGGAAAGATGAAAGGGAAAAAGTATTTTAAAAGAAAGGGTAAAAATCATCTCATCTAAATGTAAAATCCGAAGATGATTTAGGTAAAAGTCCCACTGTGGTGTACAGATAACCTGGAGGAGTGACACCTCTCATTTCAGGTGTCAGGAAACAGCTATTGAAAATAAATGATATTCAAGAATTCATTCAGTTTCTCCATTATAGTTGTTTACATCTATATGCCTCTGTTAAGGATATTAACTGATTAATTTTGTTATGTAATAAAATGGTTGATTTTGTTCGGTAAGAGGGACTGGGTAAAACTGTATGTATTTGTTAATTGTAACAGTTGCCATTACTATGCAATGTTTAGAGTGTGACAGCATGTTTAGAGAATCAAGGGCTACGACACACAACACTTCAGGGTTTCACAGTGTTAGCACAATTTTGGAATTAAATTTTACTACAAGGACTCACTCTTATAAGTTTTGAACCTCTTGATTATGCTGAAGGCAATCAACTCTTCTGGACTTACTTGAAATCCCAGTGAGCTCAGGAGTTGATGTTACTCAGCATATTGCAGGATTGAGCCCCAATTCTCAATGCACCAGACTTGCAAGGATAGTACAGCAAATTACTTCCATATTTATTCTTTCAATACTCCAACATATAATCAAGAGGAGAAAGCCGTTACCAGAAAATTACAGTATTCTATGGTAATGGTCTCAGACAGTGCTTTGTCCCTTTCCTGCAGAATATTTCTGTAAGGGCAAAATAAAAAAAATAATTTTGTCAACTATATGAGCCTATTGGACTCGGTCGAGGAAGATGTATTGCAAAGTTGCTTAAACTAAAAACATCTCAAATCTTTTCCTTGCATCACAGACTATATTCAAAATTAGGAGGCAATCCGATATCAACCCCTAAAATCCGACTCATCATTCAGAATTACATTAAGGTTGGGAGGCCATAATTCTTGGCTCTGGTGGGAAACAACCTATTCAGCAGAGAAGCCGGTTTGTTGCAGAGGCTAATATCCACCTTCTATCAATCACCAACCTAAAAACATGAGTAGCTTGTGGTGAAAAGTGGAGCAGAAGGACGTTTGAGTAGGTATGGTTTTCAATGTTAATTTTTATGTCTTTGTGAAGTCAAATATACAACAGTGTGTCAGACCTTTGACTTGCAAAGCTGGTATTCAGACCCAAGGCTAAGACATTTATTATAATCACTTTGCTATAACCTGGTTTGCTTGTTTGGATGGTACATTAGCTCTCCTACTTTTTCTCTTTGGAACACTAAAATAACTATTTAAAGGGCCCTTATGGTTCAAAATTACTGAAATGAGTCATCTCTTCTCAATAACAGCAGTAAAATTAGAACTCAAAAAACCCAAGAAAATGGTTTGGATTAAGTGAAACTTCTTTTTATTAATATACTTGAATTTCAACTGTTCAAATGTGCAGTGAATTCATAGTTACAGTTACCAGTCTATTTTTGTACCAAGAGAAATATCATATAGGCTTAAACTTTCACATATGCATAGATGCTATTTTCACGGTAGTGCTATATTTAGAACATAATTATTTTAATTGAGGAATTGTTTCATATTCATTCAAATTATTAATGCAGTATCCTAATCACATACTTTCCACTAGATTTTAGAAACAAGATCTTCAGACAAAGGAAAAATTACACACAGTATCAATTCTATTGTATGTCTACTTTGAAGAAATTGCACAAGTTCTCCATGTTTTCTGTTGCTTTGCCATAAAGAGGATTGGAAAAGGAAGAGGCACTTGTATCTTTACTGGAAGCATGCTAGAAGAAAGACATACAAATTTATTTCAGCAGCAAGTGCTGTACAAGAATGGCAGTAGATATTAGGATATCCAAGTAACATGCAATAACATGGCCCCAGAGATCATCCTTATGTTCAAACAAAGCCCAAGAATCCCAAACATTTTGGTCCAGATTCTCAGCTGGTGTAAATGAGCATACTTCTCCTGAAGTAACTGCTTGCTGGGTGGCCTTGGGCTAGTCAGTTAATCTCTCTATACCTCTGTTTCCCACCTGTGTCTGTCTTGTCTGGATAGATTATAAGCATTTTGGTGCACGAATTATCTTACTATGTGATTGTACAGTGCCAAGCACAATGGGGCCCCAATTCTGATTTGGATCTCTAGGTGGTACTGTAATACAAATGAATAACAATGGTGATCTAGCCCCTTGAGTACATTTTTGCTGCATCGTTATTATAGGGGTGCTTTGGTTAAGTAACTGATTGCTCATTCCTGGAGGGGTATTTAAAGCACTATATACATCGACTTATGGACAAGGATATAAAGTTACTCTCCAGGGAAGGCCTTTTGTCATCCCTGACCATTTCTAGAGCAACTGCCTTAGTGATAAGGGTTAAAGTGCTGCATGACATTGTGAAATGCTATGCTACATTACGCAACTGAATGAAGTTCATGGCAGGAGCTTCAGCTGTACCTGGGTTGCATTGCTGCTAAAAGTCAGTGGATGATGGAATATCTCTGAATTTCAGTAAGTTCCCAGCCCCTCCTTTAATATTACATTGACGGCACCTCCTAATATTGCTATATGTAATAAGGAAAGATGAAATCCTAGTTTACAGATTATCTAAGACTCTTCTGAGAGATTATTATAAACAAGCAATGGAATGGCTAGTAGCACTTAGAACCATGACAGCGAATTTTGTAAAACTCAGAGAAGCTAAAGACTCAATTTAAGATTGGCACCTCTCAATAAAATTCATTAGCATAATCACTTGTCTTGAAATTTTCTTAATTATGAGCTGAACACAGTACGCCCAGAAGAGCAGTCTGTTTGCATTTACTGTATTTGGTATAATGAAATGTTTCAAATTGAGTAGACGTCTTAGTTCTTTTAGAGAGAAAACCCTAATAAGGAGATTCGAAAAACATTTAATTTAGGATTTGCAACTTAATTCAGAATTTCAAATTAAATTCCATACAAGGTTGTTTCAATTAGTAATCTAGTTAAAACAAACACTTTGTAGTAAAGTCATCTTCATACTTAGTACTCTTCCTGTGTGTTCCATTCTATGCATCCGATGAAGTGGGCTATAGCCTATGAAAGCTTATGCTGAAATAAATTACTTAGTCTCTAAGGTGCCACAAATACTCCTGTTCTTTTTGCCTAAATATGCTTATCTGTGGGATCTTCTCTGTAATATTTAGCAAATGCAGGCAGAAACAAGGCAAAGTAGAGAAGTAGTGTGTCAATAATGCAATAATTTGAGAGAGGTTTGAAATACCCATCACAGGAATGAACATGGCATTTTGAAAGGAAAATTATTGATACATACCTCCTGCTGCGTTTGCCATGGTGAAACACTGATTTGAACAACGGGAGAAGCAACACACTCAGGAGACTACAAAAGAGATATATCAGCTTCAGAGCAACTTTATTTAACAGTAAGTGACATTAAAGAGACACATACCAGAAATATTGTCATCAAATGATACAACTGAGAGAAAAAACTTAAAGATAAACAACAAATTATACAATTATATGGGCAAAAATGTGACAATGCTAGATTTAGGTTGAGACTGTCAGGAAGGTCAGTTAAGCTGAGTTTGTTAAGTACTTAACTGTTTTTATCTGAAGATTAGTGATACTGTTACTGTTTGACTATATTTTCTGATTGGAGATATGAGTCACTCAAATTTAATGTTCTTTAAGCTCTGGGAAAACAGCATAACCTTTGTTTTGGCTCTTGCAGAAAAAATTATTGAAAGCACATATCATTCCATTCTTAAAGAAAACAAAAGAGAAAATCCAGTGGAGCACCTGATTTCAATCACGGTGCCCAGGGATCGTTCATCCAGTATGAAAATATCTCTTTTGACACCACACTTCTGTTTTTCAACGTGCTATTAAATGAAGCCTGTCAAGAATCTATTTAAACTAAAATAGAAGTGTCCTAGTAAAATGGACATGATTGTAATGGGAATGTTTCCAACATGCTCTTACAAACCCAAACCTGCAAGTGAATGAATCTGATCTAATGTTTCCAAAATCAGATGCGAGGAACTTTTTATAGAAAGTAAATGGCATGTCATCGTTAATCCTGTTTAATACTCTGGTGGAATCTGATATTACCTACTGAGGAAAGGATAAGAGAAATTTTATTTGCCATGGCAAACCTAGCCTAATTCTTATAACTCTGATAAGCGTAGTCTCAAAATGAGGTAGGGAAGATGCTTTAAGATTTAATTTGCACCTTTTATTTCCAAGGCATATGGATAATGTTCTTCATATGAGTTATTTTTAAATTAAAAAATAAAAGTCATAATACCACAGCAATGTAATGCATTGAGATGCATTCAGTTAATGGGGTTGAACTGTCTAACTTACAGCAGAATTTTTGGCCCACTATGTAATTTGATGCTTGAATCTTTTCTTCCTGAATCTTTACAACTGTATGAAGCTGTAAAATGTATAATTTAATTAGCAATGTTTCATTAGTAGAGTAAACTCAGTTATGTTCAGCAAATGGGATTAGGTAAAGCAGTCCCAATAATGAGATATTCTGCAGACTTTTTGTTTACGGTAATATTTTATAGCAATGCAAATTGCAATGAGTTTAAAAGATTAGAGTGTATATCATAGTTTTCACTAAATCCAATGGTGTTGCATACATGTAGGTAAGTGCTGTAGTTTAGCTAGTTCTTTATGTCTTTAAAGTGCTCTTTATTTTCAGAAGCATGAGGAGAGAGGGAGGCCCAGTGAATGGACATTTGCTCTAAATATCTGACTAAATACCAAAATAGGTGTTATTCAGATTCACCAGCCAGAGAATGTTACCTGCAACCACAAAGACATTCCAACATTATATTGCCTTCAAATGGGTCTATCAGTATGTTGAAAATACAGTTCAGCAGAAATCTTACCTTGACTGCCAGTGGCAATGTAGTAGTTTTGTAAGACTTATTTTCTTTATTTAAAAACATTCATTTGTTTTACTGGGCAGCACGTTTGAACAACACTGTGACTTTATACTTTCTACTTCTGTAAGTGAACAACTGGTTATTGCTACTTACTTTTACTTCCCCAGGTGAGCTATGATCCTCGTACAATGGGTTAGCGAATGCAGTATTATGGATTTCCTCCAGGTTCCTTAAAAAGACATAGACTCTCAAATAGTTAAACTGGTTAAGGCTGAGCCAAAAAGATAAAGGGCAAAATTCTTTCCTGATATAACTCCTCTGAAGTCACTGGAATTACACAGGAGATGAATTTGGCCTAATGGGTTTTGTTCTGTGTCTGTGAGCTAGCAGTTTTTGAAAAGACAGTAAAAATAGAATTGTTTAACTTGCTTCTGCTAAAAAAAAATATACTATTGCACATCCACGGACTTATACAGCATGATTTACAAAGTGTTGTGTAAGGATATTTGGTGCTATACAATAGGTAAAACTGGGCCAAACAGGTACGTTATGGACTCTGACCTTGTCTACACTACGGGGTAAGTCGACCTAAGTTACGCTACTCCAGCTACGTGAATAATGTAGCTGGAGTTGACATAGCATAGGTTGACTTACCGTGGTGTCTACACTGCGCTGCATCGACAGGAGACGCTCTCCCACCGACTTATGTTACTCCTCTCATTCCGGTGGAGTACCAGAGTTGACCAGAGAGCGCTCTGCAGTTGATTTAGCTGGTCTTCACTAGACCCACTAAATCGACTCCCGCTGCATCGATCGCAGCAGCGACAGTACAGTGCAGTAAGGAAGAGAGTGAGACCTGAATGCTATACAAAACAGATTATTTTAATGGAGGAGAGCCTGATGTACGTTAATTAGGACGCTGTTCCAAGAATAAGGGGGTAACTTGCAAGAAGACACAAAGTCAGGAGTGGCTAAAAGAGACAAGGGGAATTTTGGGGGGTGGAGAGCATAGCAGAGTTATGGGCAGAGGAAGACAGGAGGGGGCATAAAGGAGATATGGGCAGGAGCAAAGTTCTGGTTTTGCTCTTGCAAGTTGCCCTCACTCCCTTTAGTCTCTGACTACTAGTTGGAATTATATGTCTTGCTTTTCAGCAGGATATGACTAGCCAAGTGGGCTGGTGCAGCTCGCTCACCCTTGGTAAGTCCCAATTATTAATCAGTCTCTTATCCATAAACAAGCAGATTTTCAGCTTCCTAATCAAACTGGTTATGATTTTTATGAGGTATGGTGAAAACGGATTGGAGTACTGTTACTAGACATTCAAACAACAAAGCTAGTAGGCAGGGTAAGTAAATATCACAAGAACATAACATTGCACGTGCCTTATTAAAAGTTATAACAGTGCTATATTGGCAGCAGTATGTGGGATGAAATCACTTTATTTATACCATTTTTTGGCCACTAAAACTCTAGTGATCCAGTATTCCTTACTGTAACATAAATTGCTTATGAGCAATTATGTACCACCAGATTTTTAAAGGGATTTAGGTGCCTAACTCCCATTGATTAAAAAACAAATCTTGCCCATAGTCCTAGCTGGAAATTTGTAATTTTGAAATGAATGGATTTTTAAAATTACCTTCCCAGTAAACAACCTGTAGTTATACTTAAAAAAACCCATCATCTTATTTTGAGATTACTTAGAAGTGGACAGAGTGGATTTTTATTTGTAAAACCTGTCACCTGTGTGTGCAGGTGCTTGAATCCATCAACTGTATTACATGATGCTTGCCTGCACAAAATTGCGCTGGCAAAAATGGATGCCAAACTGATGTTACATTGCAAATTTGGACCCATATCTCTGAATGTGAACATGGTGTAGTATACCTTTGGCTAATTAGGAATATAAGGATTGTCATACTAGAACAGACAGCAGTTCATTCACTCCAGCATCTTGTTATTAATGTGGATGCTGCAGAGAGACACACAGAACTGCAGTATTACACAGAAGATGAAAATTCTTCCTGATGCCAGCTGGTGATCAGTTTACACCCTAATTTTAAACTTCTTGAGCAGTCAATTTTACTAAATATATAGCAGTGACTTGAGTTAATCTCATTCTTGCAATGCTTGCTGTTAATTGACATTACTCTTGTTGGAAACGATAGCTCCTGGCTGCAGCCATGAGCTATATGTCCATCACAAGGTCTCACAATGGAAATTAAGTTACATATCTTGTGTCAGCCCTCTACTGTAAAGGGTAAATCAACTTATCACTCACAAATATCATAGTCCAAAATAATCAGTCCATAGGTCAAGCTTATAAAACGCAGCCACGTGTAATACTTTGCATGTGAAAATCCAATAAATCTCAGAATAACAAAACTGGAAAAAGAAGGGATCAATTAGGGGGAAAAAATGCCAAGTGGCTGGATTTTTAGGAAAAACAAACTAAACCAAGTGTATGGGTGAAACAGCTCAGATAGAATTGAGTTTTCTAACATAACCAGAGCTACCACAAAAAGGAAAGGAAAGAATTAATCATCTTGGGTTGCAGACCAGATCACATGGGTGATACTTTTGCTAAACTCATTTCCATGACGGAGCAGCAGCTGTTGCTTCTGTACAGATTCCACTCACCATGAATATCATCACACACTTTGAGATGGGAGAAAGTTGCACTGATCACAAAAACACTTGTCAGTGTTTAAAGAGATCGTTGAGTTACATTGATTTTTCCATTAAAAAGGCATTATGCATCTGGATTTAATTGGTTTGGATGTGACAATTCAGAATTCTGTAACTCAATCTTGACTGCAAAACCAAACATTGTCAGTTTTAGCCAGAACACAACATACAATGCTATACAGTCTATGTTATAAGAAGATTGTGCCCTCAGTTGAATTTTACCACACTCATAACCAAAAAAACCCCAACCAAACAAAAAACAAACAAACAGCTAACGGACAGACTAGTCAATTCTAATTACACTAATCTCTTCAACACATACTTTATAGATGTTTCAAACTGTAAATCTAACTAAAGGTCTCAGTTCCTAAAATATTTACAAAGCTTTTTACACACAATTTTGGTTTGAAAATAGTCATTCCATTCTGCAGAGGAAATATATGTCAGGGTGCAATCTGGGTAGACTCAAAAGACAGTTATGGTGATTGGTTTAGAATTACTGTACCTCTGGGTTTCTTGCTTGATTAGGCTGCTAATATACAGTCTTGGCTGCCTACTTCTGTACTTTATTTCCTTTTCAGTTATATTTTGCTACTTTGTATTTTTTTTTAAAGGCCTTTGCATCTCTCATCTTCGTCAGGTTCAACTCAAAGACTGAGTGATCTTCTGGTTTTCTCTCCTCCAATTACCTTGTATTCTCTGTCTTAAGTGTAATAGCCATCAGAAATATAATTTCTGAAAAAAGGCAAGAATAAACCAAGATCTTCTTACTATGGCATAGAATGTCCTCTCCAGGAAAATGCAGTGGTGCTGGAAATAGCTCCTATATAAACAAAGGTGGCATTTGGAGTGTTTTCATAGGCTGATAAAACAGCTTATAGAGAAGAGCTACATGCCTGTTGACTCCTGGTCTTGTGCTTTGACCACAAGACCATACCTCCTCTCTCTTCCTGTCCCAAAGAACAGCCTCCATCTCCTGCCACTATCACATCTAACCCATTTCCCCAGAGTTTCTGAGTCTGTTTACTCTCTGATACCTGCCTACTAGTCATGCTGCTGACAAATCTCAGGAGGTTTGGAGTTCTGTGCTCACTGGGACTGACGGGAACAATATCTCCCAAGGTATACTGTCACTGGTGGGCCAGGCAAAGGGTGGATAATAAACAGAATCAGAAGGCCTAGGGACATTGGCAGTGCGGTAGACAGTGGCAAATAAACACAGCTGAGCAGCTTGAAAAGGATTTTCTAGTAACTGTTTAACATTTATCCTGGAGGGGAAAAAATCAAACTTAGGTGGACAACCGCAATGAACTGGAAGCCATCTTAGCGCCTTGCTTCCATTCAGCCAGGAAGGGCATCTGCCACGGAAAAAGGATCATGGCTGGCAGCGTTGCACTGAGCCTGAGCACCTCACCTCTGGAGCACAAGCAGGAATATGGGAACCTGTCAGGTTTCCTCCAGGCTTGGGGTTTCTCTCTCTACAAAAGCTGCCCACAACCCTAACTGAGAGCCTTGTAGTCACTGTCACTGTGGCAGTGATATACACCGCTATCAAGCCATGGGGCTGGCTGCTTTTGTCCATTAGGAGAAGAATGATACAATTTAATCCAACAGGTCTCATCATGTGAGTCATAACCCTTAACCCAGCAGCTGTCTAAGGGTAACAGGCCTGCCCCTGTTCCCTGTAGCTGCTCTTCTGATGAACAAGATATGCTGCATTACTTGCAGCGAGTCTCAATCAGATGCTAAACTGTGCCACAAACCATTGTGCACAATCCTGTGCTAGTTCCTTTGAGGTACTGATAGATCCACTGTCTCCTCTAAAGTGCTATGGGAACAAACACAAAAGCTTATGAGGGTGTCTGAGGAGGAAGAGCTGCAAAATGTCTGAATATGCAGCCCCCTAATGGTATGAAAGCCTGAACACCTTTAATCTAATAGACATTATATAAACAGGGGTCCAGTTGTGCACTACTCACTCAGGCCAAACTCATTCTGAATAAAGAACGAAGGATTCGTCTCTTAGAGCACTACACTTCCCCCGTGCCTAACCCCTAGTGCAAAATCACTTCACTCCATGAAAGGTGCAAAGTGGACACTGGTCTTTGTAGCGAAACCAAGCTGTGGTAAAGTATCAGGTGCAGTTAACCCTTCAGTCACTTAAATGCCTCTGCTGCATCAAATCCTCTTCTTTAAAAGCAGGAGTAACAACTCAGGTCTCTGTGTGGTGCTGTCACATTGTGCATTTTAAGCTTATACATGCACAAGTCACTTATCATTCAAAGACTTATCATTCTCAGACTTCAGTGTTACAATACTAACCACTTTTTCCTAGAGTTGCTTTTGATTTTTAAGAAAGCAATTAGGACAGATCTGCATCAACATAGTAGTAAGTTAATAATTATTATTATTTACCAAAATGTGCTACGTGCTGAATGCGCATTTAAGAATATGGAGTTGCTGCCTAGATGAAGTTTGAAACAATGTCCTCATATCTCATGGCTACAGTGATCTGTGCATCTGGACTTTTGGTTCAAATCAGCTGCATGTTAATAGTGACCTAAAACAAATTCTGTCTAATGGTAGTTTGGTGCTGTATGTGAAATGAGTTGGTAATGTCTGTCTAATTCATAATAGATAGCACTCTAAATCAGAAAAGCCTCCACCATCATAAGCTACCTTTTTGGAAATCATAGCAGACAGGTAAAGGACTAATTAGGCCCTGGAGACTGAACTATCTAACTTTTCATCCCCAGATATGATTCCCTCCAGGTCACAGTTGAGACACAGCGTGTGGGGAATCCTGCACTTACTACTATCATTATTATTTGTATTACCATAGAGCTTAGGAACCCCAATCATGGACCAGAATTGCATTGTGCTTGGTGCTGTACAAACAGAGAACAAAAAGACTGCCTGCTTGCCTGTTGTTGTCATTTCATGATGGTACCTCATCTGTGTAGAAAAAAGAAGATTCTAGAGCTGTCATTCTGGCATCTTTTGCCATCTTATTAAATTAAAATAAAGTGTGGGGGGGGGGGGAGGATCCTGTTCCTTAAATCCTGGCTGTGAAGCTGGAAGACAAATGGGTGACAGTTCAGTAACCCTTAAGCAGGTGGAAGAAAAAGTTTAGGAAGGAAGAGAAGTAGCATAACAATAAATAATACTTTACACTACAGCCAGTGAAATTAACAGCAAAAATGTTTTGGGAAACATACCAAAACATTTTTGCACAAATTTTCATAGAAATTGTAAAAATTTCAGTCAGCTTTATGTGACACTGAGGATAGCATTATTCATCTCACATTTCTATAGTGCCTTCTATCTAAGAACCTTAGAGGGCTGTACAAACTGGAGAGAATTAAGCCCCAATACCCAATGAAGTAAGATAATGAAATTTGATTATTCACACTTTAGAGGAGGAAACAGACACAGAGTAGTTAGGTGAGGCCACACAGCAAGTTAGTAGCAAATCTGGGATTAGAACAAAAATGTTCTTCGTTCATAGCTCACTGCTGTGTCCAGTAGACCACGCTGTTTGCTAATTGATTAGTGGGGTCTCCTCAGCAATAGCCTCAGTCCATAGGTTTGCACTGTTTAGCAGTGAGGTTGGGAGAGAAGGGCAGCCGTGAAGAGAAAAAGGTCTGCAGTAAAGTAGGAGCATGAAGGAGATGAGGTGGATTTTGAAAAGATGACACCTGGAGAAGAGAAACTGAGGGTGAGGGAAGTCTGACAATACAAAAATGACATGCACAGGGCAGAAGAGCAATAGGAGTTGACAATAAAGAGAGACCCTGGTAGCTAGTTGTCTGTGTTTATGTGGGGGCTGGGGGAGAAACTGGCATTAAAGAGGATGAAAATCAGGGGGCAGATGGGCAGAGAGAAAGAAAGATGAGGAGAATTGACACCATAGAGAGGAGAGGCAACTGGCAGTCGAAAGAAAGAGAGAGAGAACAAGAAATCCAGAAAATGCAATGAGAGAGAGAGAGAAAGAGAGACTGGACTGTAGGAATGGAAAGGAGGGTTGAGAGAAGAGGAACAGAAAAGGCAAAGAGTGTTGCTAAGGTAACCCCAAGAGGCCTGTCAGTGATCTGTGAGTCTGAGGGGTATTTTTCAAAGATTATAAGAAAGTGAACAACTCGTGAAAGAGAACCTATGTAGCAGCATTATAGAAACAGCACTTCTTTTTTCCAGCCATTCTTGCAATGTTTTTCCTTTCTCCTTTGATAATTATGGTGGAGTCAGTTTATATTTTGGCATGTCAGCAGAGAGATTGCTTTTATTTGCACAGCACCAAAAGCACACAGGCACATGATAGATAGGGCCCAGGCTCTGACGAGCTCACAATCTAGAAGAGTGTGGGTGTGGAAGGGGGAAAAGAGGATGGGGGAAGTGGTAAAAGCAGTGTGAATGGTGAAAGAGAAGAGAGCGCACAGCTTAGTAGTTCCACAAATCTTGTTTGGATACTTATTTGTCTATTCTTTAAATAAATGAATAAAGATATTCAGTCTTTCTGAACTAATCCTTTTTATTAGAAAAATGTATCTATTCCATGCAGAGTAATTTTCACATGGACAGGGATGCTTTAGAAACAACAGTTCTTCAATATTTTGCAAATATTTTAGAAAACATTTAGGGCAAAATTCTGCTCTGTGAAGTAGACACAGTGCCTGCTGGCTTCCAGGGGCATTGGAGGTGTGCATCTGAGAATTGAATTTGGCCTTAGAAGTTTTGAGAAACCACAGATGTCTTCTATGTCCTCCCATTTAAACATCAAGTAAAAAAAGACGGACATTTCTGAGCTGTTATGGATCCTAGGGGTCTGTAATTCAGTGATAACCATACAATGCTGCATTTAAGGTATACTAAGTAATCAAGATGCATTTCACTGTTTCCAGTTTGAGGTCCACTAAGGTCAGCTTGTAGTGCAAAGCTAGGTTTTATGTTTATAGCTTCACATTTAAGGCAAACAGACTGAGAGGAGATTTAAAAGCTGAAACCACAGAAACTGGGCAGTTAACTGTTGCTTTGTGGCACATTTTTGTCTGCTTTTGCACACAATAAAAGGCTTCACTTACGTTCTTGGCACTTTCTTCTTCCAAAGGAAACACAACACAGCGACTGTGATTTTGATCAGTAGGAAAGCTAATGCAACGCCCAAGCCAGTCCAAATATCTGCAAAGTCAGACCAATGAAAGAGATAAACAAGCACAGGGAAACACTAAAAGAATGGCTTGAATGCTGTTAATGTCTTTTCACCTGACTTACCATTTTGAAGGAGAATGGAAGCTGAAGCTGGGGGAGGATTAACCTTGATGTGGCAACGATTTCCTTGCCATTCTTTTCCACATCTGGGAATAAGGTAAAAAAAAAGAAATTTGTGAGAAAAGAGGACCTGGGAATGCTTTCAAGCAGAGAATGTAGGGAACATGCTGAAGGATGATGGAAAGCACTGGAAAGTACAATTCAGGTAATCCAAATGCTCTTGGGCATTTATAGCTGTGTCCAGAATGCATAAAACCTGCAGGATCAACATTTATAGACTGAAAAGGCAAATTATAAATACAAAAAACAAACCAAAAAGGCTCATAAGCAGCCCCCCCCCCCACCCAGTTAGCTGCTCTATCATCACTGTCCATCACCAAACAGCATGGTTCTATAGTATACCAATACTTGCCCAGTGTGACTCATTCCCCTGTTATTCCTGTTTTCTTTGGCTCCAGTGAGAATAGGAAACATTTCTGAGTAGAGAGAGTCCAGTCCCCGCAGTGGAGGGGAAGGCATGGGAGCAGGGAAGGGAAAGAAAGAATCTGTGTTTCTTTTTTTTTTATTGCTATCTAATCATTTGTTATTTTATTCTTCTTTTCAAAATACAATCCTTAACCAAATTTCCAGTGAAAAACCAACTAACCAAAATAAACCAGCCACTATAACCCTTTCAAATGACTGTAAAGTTGCTGGTCTCTTCACTTTAAGTGGCTGGAGGTTCAGTTGTGGAATTCATAGAGCACACTCTCAATCTTGCCATATATGAATGCAATTGAGAGACAGAGAGAATCAGCTTAGTGCAGTGATTTCATTGACCTGTGAATACATAAATCCAGAAGTATGTCTATAATCCCTATCTAGGATGGTCTAGCATCCTGGTAGTTATGATGGCCTTTTGCCTTTTACAGATGCTTGGCTCCTTCTCTCCATTACATTTTGTTTTACTATTTTAATGTAGAGCCAATAAACCATGCACAGACTGTTACATCGAGTTTTAAAATAAGGATAAGCAAATCTATATATTGTGTGAATTACACATATACAAACAATATTAAAAGAACATTATTAAGGTTGGAAAGTCAAGCACGCAAAGGTAGGAAATCCCAGAATTAAGGCTGCTTGTACAACCTTAAATTGCCCCCTTTGTGCCTGTGCATTATGATACAGTATTTAATTATATGATCACAACTATATAAAGGGGTTAGGGGGAAGAAAGAGAGATTTCAGAGATTTGCGTAGTTTAAGGCCAGAAAGGACCATTAGGTCATTTAGTCTGACCTCCTACATATCATAGACCATTACATTTCACACTGTATTGAGCCCAACTTGTGTTTGACTGAAGCATATCTTTCAGAAAGAAATCCAGTCTTGATCTGAAAAAATCAAGAGATGGAGAGTTTGTTTCAAGCATCAATCACCCTCGCTGTTAAAAATTGTGCCTTATTTCTAATTTGAATTTGTCTAGTTTCAGCTTCCAGTCACTGGTTCTTGTTATGCTGTTTTACTAGATTAAAGAGCCTTTTTGGCACTCACTGTTTTCTCCCCATAAAAGAACTTATACACTGCAATCAAGTCATCTCTCAGTCTTCTTTTGGATAAGCTAAACAGTTTGAGGTCTTTGCATCTTTCAACATACCACATTTTCTTCAGCCTTGCATCTTTTTTTTTGTTCTTTTGTGCACCCCCTCATATTTTTCAACATTCGTTTAAAAATGTGGACAGCAGTACTGGATACAGTAGGGCAGTATTGGTCTCACCAATGCTGTATACAGAGGGAAATTTGCCTCCCTAGTCTCCTGTTTACACATCCAAGGATCACATTAGCCCTTTCTGTCACAGCATGTTGAGATGCTTGTCCACTATAACCACTAAATCCTCTTCAGAGTCACTGCTTTCCGGTATACAGTACCCTGTTCTGTAGGAATGGCCTTGCCTTCCTTGTTCCTAGAGATATATCTTTGCATTTGGCTATATATATTAAGTGGATTAAGAAATGGCTAACGGACAGATCTCCAAAAGTAGCTGCTATGGGGAATCATCATTGAATGGGAGTGTTTCTCATGGGATTCCACATAGTATGGTATAGTACTAGGCTTGAGGCTATTGAACATTTTCATCAGTTATCTGGAAATAAATATAAAATCTCTGCTGATAATGGAAAGACAATTTATGAAACAAGAGAAGGGTAGAAAGGGAGTTCGCCTACTAGTCAAGACTTCCAGCCTTGGCTTCACTATTTAATTTACCTTTTCCCTTTTATCTGTTGGTAGGGGAAACTTAGTGTAGTATCAGCCGCTGGAATAGAATGTAAATCCATCAGACAAGCCCTGTTTGTAATCTGGAGACTCACCCAAATCCTTCAGAGGTTTGGCCCTTCATTAATTACAAATTGGCATCTTCCCAAACAAGAAGTTGCAAATGTTATTTTCTCCATCCAGCTGAGACGCCTGCAGATTTCACTAAACCTGGAAATAAAATGGGATGGGCTTTTTTTTTTTCTTCAATCAAAACCCAACCCAGCATATGTGGATGCTGAATGTAGCTTTTACTGAAGCCAAACTCTTTTCTGGATGGAGGGGAGGAAGGTGTACACAATGTCTTTACAAAAGTTTGCCTACATTCATGTAGGGCCAGATGCTGATCCTCTTACTCATGTTGAATAGCACCTTATACCGTATATGCGCTCACTGACTTCAGTAAGACCATTTGTGGAGGATGTACTCTCCAATTTGAATGGAGGGATCTGGTCCTTAATGATTAAAGAAAGATGTTAAACATAGCCAGTCCATGAATTAAAAACAACTGCAAACAGTATATCTGTGAAGCCATACAGTGAAATCTCAATTACCCCAATAGACTGGGGGACATTGGGAATGCGGAGATAATTGAGAGAATTTTCAAAATTAATCAATAAATCAAATGGGCATGACCTTATTCAGGATAACAAGGAGCTTTGGATAACTGAGATTCAGAAAAATGACACTACTATTTGTCAGCAATAAACAGATGACATCCTGCATTACATCACTTTCATATCAGATGCAAAGAAATCTCTCAGTATCCAATGGCTGCCTGAGGTCTGGCTGAGGTGGCACTGGTGGGGAGAGGGAAGTATTTGACTAACTTGTCAGCTCTATAACATTGCCCTCAGATTGTTAAGGCAAACTTCAACCTTGGTGTACAACTGGATTTCTCACTGTTTCTGAATACTCAAATAGCCATTGCCACAAAAATTACCCTTTTCCATCGATGGTGGCAAGAAGACCGCACCTCTTCCTGACAGATTCAGATTTAGGCACAATGATCTAGGCATTCCTGGCTCCTGGTTTAGTTACTGTGATTCTCCTTTCCTAGGTATGAAATGGCTGATCTTGTAAAAGTTAAAATTGATCAAGAATACGACAGCATGATTGCTCAACAACACAGGCCGTAGAGAGCATGACTCCAAGGTGTTTCATTGGCTCCGCAGTGAATTTCAGGTCAAACACAAGGACTTGGTCCTATTCTCCCAGATATCCCCAATTTACAGCTTCACGCTGCATGATTAGCACAACAGCAATGCTCAGTAGAACACAGAACTGTTGGCCCTAAGAGTGAAACTCATGCATGCAGGAGACCGAACTGTCTCTGAAACTAATTCATACTCCTGGAAGAGATCAAAATGATCCTAAGACCACCAGCAGAACCAAAGACAAACCCCTATTTCTTTGACCAGGCCTTCACACAGGAACTCTGTACTAAAAAAATAATACAGGAAAACGAACTAAACAGAACCCACCAAACCCATACCACTGAAAGGAGAGAGAGATTTATATGTACACCTCGATGGATTTGATTCTCCATTGCCTTGTGCTTTGCATAATCACTTACATCTTTGCAAAATGCGTGTAAAATGTCATCATTCTGATCTGGCAGTGATTTACACTCACTATGACTAGCAAAGGTGGAAGGCAGCAGAAAAATAAACCTCAGAGTCTCTTTTGAACCTATTTTGTAAGTAAGTAAAAATCACCACAAAAGATGTGCAAGGCAAGCTCCTGATTCAATAGCAAATTAGACTGTAAACTCTAAATTAGACTAAATTCTATCAGGGCAGGGAATATGTTTCCATGTGTGTTTTTAGGGCAAATTACAAAATAAGGCCCAATCTGGACTGAGGACTTTGGGCATTTTTGGAATAATACAAATAATAAACAACAGTAATCATAGTATCAGGCAGATATACAAGGAAATGAAGGCAGATTTCTTAGCCTTCATTATATAGATAGATATAATCTTGGTGTCTTACTGTCTTGAAGTGAACTAACAGCTCCAGGTAGGTCTGTGCAGCTTGTGGTATAAAGTCAAGAGTCAGGTCACTTGAAGTCAAGTTAATGAAGGAGAACACTCCTAATTACCCTTCCCACTGCTGTGATTACACTGTACTCACAGCACATTACTTTCAGTTGAAAGGCAGACTTCCTTCAAAGTCACTAGTGGTTTCCTCTTAAGATTTGGGCAATTGGGGATACACAAATTATGATGTGAACGAGAGACCCACCAGGACAGAGGTCAAATATGCTTTCTGGGCAATGTGTTAAGTCTCTACCAGCAGGAGTGGCAGGAGTTTTGAAGGCATTCCTTAAAAAAGCCTCTCCTACCCTGGAGCTATTCATTTTATTTTGAAGACAGGCGATTGTAGAAGTCACTGAATAAATCCCTTGAGCCATAAAGCTCTGAAGTTCCAAATTAAGAGCATACAATTAATTTGCTTGGACTAATTGCTTACTGACTAATTAGCAGTAGCATATTTCATAGAAGTGCTAGGTTTCTGAATGCCATCCAGCTCCTACCTGAACTAGGGAGATAACCATTCCTATCCATCCGGGCAAGGGGCATCCTCATAGTGAAAACAGGAAGAGGAAGAGAGAGAAACAGATAAATCAGCATTTAGAATCCTTCCATCCCAGTTCACAATCCTAATGTATCCTGCCTGATAAAATGTCTTCTGCTATTAGCAAGTTCAGATGGGAGAGTCACCCTGGAGTGGGACGGTTTTAACTCTTCCAATTTTGCCCCTAGGATTTCCAACTCATTACTCCCTAATACCTATACTGGTGATGCTGTGGAATGAACTATAGCACTGCCTATGTTTCTGCACCCTGGGCCTGTGATTGTGGCTCATTTAACTCAGGAAATAAGGAACAGGCAAGATTTTTTCCTTTTAGATGTTGGTATAGGGCAGGTCTAATTTACCAGGAACATGTCTGGATGACACACCGCTGCATCTCAGGCTACAGAACTTTACATTACATTAATGACTGTACATGTAGAACGCAAAACAATTAGAACTAATGCAAATGCTTATTTTCAATGCCTTCAATTTGATTTGAATATCTCCACCTTGGGTCTGATTCTCTACTTGTGCAGTCATTTGCACTTGTGCAAAGTGGATGTAAAATGCTACCTCTCTGATGTAATAGCATTATACACCACACTTGCACAGGTGTAAATGACACCACCAGTGAAAGGCAGTGGGGAATCAGGCCCCTGACCTTCAAATGTAGAGGTGATATGAGCTCCTCATTAGCTGAGAAGGAAAAAACACTCAGTGAGCTGTATTTTCAATGAAGGGCTTGATGTATTTGAATAACTGGATGCTGAAAGCTGCTGTTTTCCCTACAGCAATAGTTACTAATGTTCCATAATGAGGAAGCTGCATGGATGTCAAGCAGTGTTCTGCAGTTCTATTTTAGAATCCTGCAATCCTTTGTCAACCCATTTTATTGGCAATACCCCATTCAAGGGCTCTCCTGTTTAGTGTGGGATTTGACAAATGGTAAAACTACTTTTAATCACAAATAAATGCTTCAGCTAAAAGTATTTAATTTACCCTCCTCATGTGAAAGGTGACCTCTTAAATGCCAGATAAAATTTCAATAAAGTAATTTAAAAGGCAGATTAAATATCAGGAAACTTCCTATGACAAGCCAAATTACTAATCACTGCCAGGAACTTTTTGTGATAATGGAAATGCAGACAGAATAATTCCATGTGTTTGTTTATTTCAGTCTATACAAATATATATAAAGGAGTGCCTAGCTAAAGCCCTAGGCACTCCAACACAAGTTATGGGAACCCAGTATAATAATTGGGAGCTAACCTAATAACATCAAACAAAACTCAGTACCCTGCAGAACTCCCAGAAACCTTTCCCCCCTCCCCCCAGAGACTCAGACTTCCATCAAGCACCTCCCTTAAAGAATAGGGAGAGAAAATAGGTGGGATTGTGGACACAATAAGCATATAAAAATGTAAAAGTACCACCAGCACACCATGGGAAATCAAATTTCAACTTCTGTCTGATACAAGAGTTCATGAAGCAACTCAATCTGCTTCTGACATACAGTCCTCAGTTAACTAATGGCAAGTACAGAGTTAACCATCCCTGCCCTTAAATCAGCATCAGGCCACACCCTCTTCCCTCTTCTTCACTCCCAAACCCCATAACTTTCAATTACCCAATGGGCCAAACTAAACATTTTCCCCCCACTGTGAGCCCTCTTGGCATCTCCTAATTTCACTTTCATTAACCACAGATAAAGCATGATGAGCCATGTCATGTATAAATTCAAAATGTATAAATTCAAAATGGCTCTAGAGCAAGCTAATTTAGTCAAACAATTGTTTACTTCGAGTGTAATTAGAATTAGGGAAAGGGAACAAGACATGGATGAGTATTAATATTGCAAGATTTTCTTATTTTTTAAACTAAGATTTAAATATTTTTTTTATTGACATTTTTGGACTGAATGATTTTTTACTTTGATTGTTGTACACGCTTGAGATACGCCTGCCTCCTAAACTGTCACACTGCACTAATCTTGTGACCGCTTCCCGATCACAAATTTACTATTGCTACATTTGTAACGTGGGTATATGGTAATTATAATGTAGTGCCAACTGTGTGCAGGAGGGGTGCTATATCCATTCATGCCATTCAACATTCTCCTGCCTCGTGGGGCCAAGGTAAACAGTTTTGTTCTCTGTGAAACACAGAGATTTTAGTTATGTCCAGTTGCTGTATAGGGATATAAGAGGGTTCCTTGCACTCCCACCCCTGTTTCCCCTGGGCATCCACAGGACAAATTGGGCACAGTCTGGACCAATATTAAACATAAATTCCTGCTGTTCTGTAAAGTGGGGAAAATATAGGGTGAAACGTGAAAGTCCTTCCAATGCATTGCTGACATATGCTTTCCCTCTGCAGAGTCACAGTGAGTGGCATTTAAACTGTCTTACCATTAAATACTACACTACCACCTTCACTATAAGCTGGTGAGCTTGCTGAAGACAGCAACTCTACATTGCTTCATGGGAGCCAATGGTTAGAGGAGTACGGGACAAAGGCAGCCCACTCCCTCAGTACCATAATTTCCCATGTCCACTCCCATTGATATTAATTTAATCAAGAAAGAAACAAACACATGTTCTCTGTTACCTCTCTATCGCTGTTCCAAAATGCTGGTACCCATTATCCATTAGCTAATGTCATATGATTTGCAACAGCAGATCACATGAGTACTGTGAATATACCCATGCTGTCTGCTGATCAGAACAACAGCTAGAGGCCAGATTGCCCTCTCCTGTGGTAAAACCCATGGGAGGAGGAGACTCTGTGTTGGGGGTGGGAGCGCTAACATTGCATGGAAAAAGCTGCAGACCCAGCCTTCAAATCCCACAGATACAAAAGGAGGCCAGACCCCTTATGTTTCTGCACCCACTCGGGAATTCTGGTGCTCTCCAGCTCCCTAACAGCATGAATTTTAGTCCCAGCGGAGCCAAGCTGTCTCCCTTGGCTGCATCTGAGCCATCATCATCTGCCCTTAAAGGGGGTTTCCTACTGCAATGGAGTCCCCAATAAAAAGATAATGTAGCCCCATCTGTATTGCAATTTCTGAGCATAAACATCATTGTTCAAGATTATGGCTGACAAATGCAAGGTAATCAGTACAGGAAAGAATGATATGATGTATTCAAACACTCTGCTGGGTTCTAATTTAATTGTAACCACTCAGACCAAAGATCTGGGAATTGTAGCTCGCTCAGTGAAAACATTGGCTCTCTGTGCAGTAGTCATCAAAAAAAGCAAACAAAACGGTAAAGAGGCATAAGGAACGGGATGGAAAACTGGGTTCAGAAATGGAAGTGCTTAGAGTCATGTAGGAGAGATTGGAAAGGCTGGGTTGCTTAAGGATGTGAGCAGAAGTGTACACAATAAAGCTATATAAAATAACAAATGGTACCTGGAAGGGAAAGTGGGTCCTTCTATTGATCCTCTCATAATACAAGAGCATTCAATGAAACTGAATGGAAACAAAGGTTATATTGATAAAAAGGAAACACTGTTATACAATGCTTAATTAAGTGGTGGGACTCAATGCCAGAAGATGCCATTGAGACCAATTGTTTAGTGGGATGTATCAGAGAGGACTTTTAAAAAAGGAATAAAACCCTCATCGGTCATTGCCTAAGCCAATCGTTATCTGATGGCAGTTTAGAAGAAACTTTTCTTTGGGCAGGTTATTCCATTACTGTCCACTATGAAACTTTCCTTTGAAGTATGTGGTACCAGCTACTGTCAGGATATGGACCAGATGGACCAATGGTCCATTTGCAGGGTGGTAATTCATTGCTCCTATAACTCATAGTTGCCATTTAACAAGCATGTAGATATTGCAAATAGGTTTATATCTGCCTGCAATAATTGTATCTAATTAGATTTCTTTTTATTTTGTGGAATGAGGAGGCCTTGAACAAATTTAAAGAATTAATGTCAGCTGTTAAACATCTACATGAAACAAGCTCTGGACTGAAAGCATGTGAGTGAGCTCTGTAACACATGTGCAATTGGGTGTAACTGCTCATCAAGTCTGGAGGAACCATTTACGGCTGGGGAGAAGGCAAAGAGTTGTTTTGCTTTAAATAGAGCTGGTTGGAAAAATTCAGATGAAACTTTGTCTGAATTTGTCAGTTTGTCAAAATTGAAACATTTTGCAGATGGTTCAATTTTGATTATGTTCTGACGGAACCCAGGCAGCTCACCCACCCAGCTCCTCACTCACCCAGCCTGGTGGGCTGCTTGGCTGTCCAGGCTTCCAGGTTCCCAGATCCTTACCAGCTCACCTGGCAGGCTGATGGGAAGCCAGGAACCTGGAAGCCTTGGGAGTCCTGGCTCCTGAGATTACAGCTCCTTGGCAGCCCAGGCTACTAGTTTCTGTCGCTTCAAGGCAACCTCCATGGAAAACTGCCTGGAGCTGAGGCTACATTCCCGTTCATGGAGGATTTCAAAGTTTCATTTGAAATCAGAACCAAATTTCAAAATACCAAAATCCTTCATGAACTGGATTTACCTTCCTCTGCTCAGCATTAATTTTAAACTTAGAATTTCATAAATATCAGCTGCCTATCTTCAGCTAGCACACACTGGATCTGAATCTGATCAGTTACACTGCTTTTAAACTAGAGTAACTCTACTGACTTTATTGGAATTACTCCTGATTTAAACCAGCATGATGCCCCCAGAATGAAAATTTTTTTTATATCTTATACCTTCCTAAAGGAATATAGATATATGCAAATTGCTTGTTTAATCATTTGCCTTAGTGGCTTCGTACATTTTGGTATGCACAGCAATCTCCATGAAGTATTACACAATCAGAGCGATGTGGATGTAGGAGAAAGTTACATTTCCTTAGCTCTTCAAAGAAACAGCTGCTAGTTTAAGTAATCCTTAAATCCAAGTTAAAATATGTTGCACACACTGTATATTACGGCAGAATTTGGCCCAGTGAGGACTCCAGAAATGAAATGGAACCATTCCCATAGCAGACAATCAGACTTGAAATCTATCATTTCAAACAAGTACAATCATTTTAATGCTATCTTTTCTCACCTTCTTAAATAGTGGTTCTTTTGTGTCTAGTTTTAGAGATTTTTCATTGTCATATAAAATAACACTACTGGCTAAAAGCCAATAATGAGACACTACAGAAAATAACTCCGGGTTCTGAAGAAAAGAAAGGTTTATGCTAGGTTCAGTAAACAGGAAAATGACTGCCTCGCCAGCTAAACCATTAAACAAAATAAAACTTACAAAATCTATTTTCCAGAAGAAATATTTTTTTTATTTTTTTATGTAAAGTGATTGTTTTTGATGCAATATTTCTAGGCAAAAAGAACATTTTGACACTATCACATTTAGAGGTCAAACCACCAAATAAGGCTTGTCCTTTTATCTAAACTGGTGTTGACATTAAAATGCAACACCACTGAAAAGAAACTGAGAGGCTAAAAGTGGTGTAGTGGGTTAAACATACTGGCCATTCGCCACTAGAGATCAGAGTTCAAAGGGTGGCTTAAGTCACAAGGGAATACCAATATCCAATGGCTTCATTCTAGCCCACAGTTTTTGCTCTTTACAAAAGTACAATGCCACAATGCAGGACAATAAGTTAATCCTTGCTTAAGAGAAACTCTAGAGCAGGGGTGGCCAACCTGTGGCTCCGGAGCCACATGCGGCTCTTCAGAAGTTAACATGCGGCTGGCTCCTTGTACAGGCGCCAACTCCGGGACTGGAGCTACAGGCGCCAACTTTCCAATGTGCCGGGGGGGGGTGCTCACTGCTCAACCCATGGCTCTGCCACAGGCCCTGCCCTCACTACACCCCTTCCCGCCCCCTCCCCTGAGTGGGCCGTGCCCTCGCTCCTCGTCCCTCCTCCACAGAGCCTCCTGCATGATCGGGAGGTGTGGGGAGGGAGGAGGAGGCGCTGATCAGTGGGGCTGCTGGTGGGTGGGAGGCACTTGGGGGTGGAGCTGATGGGGGGGGCTGCTGATGTATTACTGTGGCTCTTTGGCAATGTACATTGGTAAATTCTGGCTCCTTCTCAGGCTCAGGTTGGCCACCCCTGCTCTAGAGTGTAATAGCAGGAATTTTGCAGATAAGAACATCCTCACTGTGAATTAAGCAGTGGGGTCCTTTGTCCAGCTGAATGGAGAAGGTGAATTGCTCCCTTTAACTGCAGGGATGGGGCTTGTCCAGCAGGCTGGTAGGAAGGGGCGTGGTGCCTCTTTAAGGTTCCCCTCCCTGAAAGAATTATCTGTTCCAGCTAAAGAGGCAGGAAGCAGTACAGCCAGACCAGATTGGTGTGCGGGAGATGCTGCCTCCTTCCCTGCCAACTGACGAGAAGGGAAAAGGGGCATATTTATTCTCAGGGCAGTTCAGGGAAAGCCCTCTTTAATCCGGACCAGGCTAGCAGCACCCACCCTCCCAGCCATGGAAGTAGTTAAAATACCAGGTTTCTTCATTATATGCAATAGCCATTACACTAGTCAGTCACTCCTTTCCTCCGGGGGCTGGGAAGGAATTTTCCCTCACTGCCAGAATGGCTGAGGCAGGGTGTGTGTGGGAGGAACAGAAAAAGGGGGTTCAGGGCTCCTATGACTGGTTTGGGAGGTAGTCAACCACCCCTTCTTTACAGCCCACATTAACTCTCCAGTCCTACAAGAGAGAGTGTCAGGGTCCCAGCAGCGGGCTGGGTGGAACCAGGATGGGAAAAGGGAGGGCTGACAGCAGTCCCCACGTATATAGAAATGTATATGGAATTACCTGCACTATATTATTTTACCTGTCAGATACTCCCAGATTTTTAAGAATAAAGTTGCGGCCTAATTAAAATGATATCCAATGTTTTCTGTCCTTCTGGCATTGCTGGACAATGTAGCTAGGAGTCGAGTTAAAAGATTATACTAGTATAAGAGAGGTCGCCATGCTACAATATTGTAAAAAGGGTTTGACTCCCTTTTCTCAGGTTGCACTCCCCCCATCCCTTTTGCAAGGCTTTCCCTCTCTTTGCGTTCCCCCTTCTCGCTCTTCTAATTTCCTAGTTATAATTTTTGTAAGGGTATTGAGTGTGGAATCTGAAAATGGACTAAGATGATAACTGAATCTCTGCTTTGATCAAATTACGGCTAGGAGCCTGCCCAGTATCTGACCATTGTATGTACATAGTCCATCATAGTAAAAACATCCTTCTCTTTGACAAATGCCACCAAATTCACATACAGTTAAAATAAGAGAGAGAATTTGTAGAGGAAAGCCGCACCTGAGTGCAGAAGGTACGAACACTGTAGCTTTAAGACAGAGCTGGTGGCTCCAGAGACTAAAGCTTTTGCTTAATGATAATTTTGTTGCTAGAACAGATGGGGATTAGAGATCAATAAAAAAATCCAATAAAATACCTGAATATATTTACACTGGCTAGATTTTACCATGATCACCTTCCTTTTCCTGTTTTGCTCTTATTTGTTTTTATGTCTGTGTATTCATATTTCCCTTTATCCCTCCATGGTCTCTTGTTGCATTCCTTCTCGATTTAAAACAAACATCTGTTGTCATGTTAATTTCATTATGATTTACTCTGTGTTTTTTCTTATCTGTAATTCTAGTGTTACTTGTCTCTTGGTTATATTTTCATGTCAGTTTTAGCATTTCCACATTGGGATGCTATAACCTTTTTTGGACTTTTGTCTTTTTTTCATCTTATTTTAAGCTGTTTTGGTTCTGCAGCTGAATTGAAAGCATCTTATTTTACAAGCTGGAGTTTGTTGAAATAAATAAACTGGGTTCTGCAATAAACACTGGTCTATTACTGTGCAATAATCAGAGAGAGTTTGAGGCACCGTATTATTTGGACACTACTGTGCTATCAGTTCTATAGTGATAGGAAATGGACATTTATCCCAGTCAAAGCCGGTCTGCATATCTGCTTTCAATTGCTGTTTACCCTCTGAATATCTTTTAAATGAATGAATCTGCAAAGCCCTGATAAAATTAACCAGTCAGTCATTTAGAAGGCTTGAGCAATGACTATGTCTCACTGTATATGTTATGCCACACATCTTTGTTAAAAAAAAAATCTGCGATAAAATTTTCCCTTAAAAAAAAAAAAATCTTGGTCTGGTCTTCTTATCAGTTAAAATGGCCTGCTTTAACCTGGGCCTGCCAGCATAGGACATTACTCCTGCCAGGTGGATTGCAGTACATAGTGGAGATTTGAAATAATTTTGTCATTCCCAGACAATCATAAATTCATCTGCTGCTCCCACTGGATACAACGTTACACAATAATGTCTAACACAGCCTCTTAACATTTTACAAGTCAGGTGCACAACTGTAGCACCAGAGTGTATCAATAATTATGAAATGTATTCTTTCAAAACTTTCCTTTTTCAGGTTTCAGTTGTACGCTTCCAGGAATGAAAAGCAGCAGCCCTGCATTGTCGAACTTCCACAGAAACAGAAACAATGGTTTATATTCCATTTGAAGCATTCATTTCCCAGCAAAGGCTGCACAATAAATTGTTGGCATCATAGGCACCAACTCCGTGAGTGGCTCTGGGGCTTAAGCACCCACCAAAAAAATAGGGGGTCCTCAGCACCCGCAGGGCCAGATTCATCTTTTGTGGGCCATGCCCTCTGCTCTGCCTGTGCTCCACCCTGAGGCCCTGCTCTGCCTCTTCCCCCCGAGGCCCCACCTGCCACTCTTCCCTGAGGCCCTGCCCCCACTTGGCCTCTTCCCCCTAAATCCCCACCTATGCTCCACCCCGAGGCCCCACCTCTGCTCAGCCTCTTCTCCCTGAGGCCCCGCCTACCACTTGCACAGAGGGGAGGGAGTGGAGAGAAGCACCCACTGGCACAAACGAAAATCAGTGCCTGTGGTTGGCATAGTCCACATGTAAAATAATATTATCATGATGACGTCCCCACTTGATTGTAGTTGTCCTCTTTTGATATCCACAAATGAATTCCATTGCAGTTAGGGGAATTCTCGCTCCCATTTCCAGAAATATAGCTTAAATTATAAGATATTTAGCGGACTCTAGGATACTGTGGAAACTATATAAATAATTACACAAAAAATCCCTGACATTAAAAGAATGTCATTAAGGTTGCAAAGTCAAGCCCTCAAACATTAGGAAATAGCAGAATTAAGGATTCCTGTGCAACTGTAATTCAGGCTTCTTTTGCACAGGCATTAAGAGAACGTCTTTCATTACAGAATCCTGTGCTATTATTTCCTACAACACTGGGAATGTTACCTCTGGCATTTCCTAATGTCTGAGTACTTGACCTTGCAACTGTAATGCCGCAACATTGAAATAGCTTTTGGTAGGCAACTTCCTATTTTTTTTTAAAAGGAAAAGGAAAACCAGATTTTATTCTGAACAGCGTAACAACTCCTCCATCATCACCAGGGTTTAAACCCTGCAGCTTCAGCACTGGGAATGACCACATAAGCTGGTAATACAAACAGAATGAAATGTTAGTTAGCTTCCATCCACATTCCTGAAATTACTGAGCAAATTACATGGCCTGGAAGCTGCTTGTCTGCCAGAGTTCAATGGTGGGTTGAATGGTTTACTTCATGGCACTCTGCTATAACTAAATCCTGCATGTCCTCCTTAGTGCCCAACACTCCCTGAGTATAAAGTGGCACCCTACCAAATAGCCACCACACTTCTCCACTCTATAAGCTAGATCCTCAGCTGCAGCCTAGGAACACTCAGTACAGGTAAGGAAGCAGGAATCCAAAAGTGTCCATTGCTCTCCCCCGATCCTGGCATCACTCTGCAGTAGGGTGACCAGATGTCCCGATTTCATAGGGACAGTCCCGATTTTTGGGTCTTTTTCTTATATAGGCTCCTATTACCCCCCATCCCCTGTCCCGATTTTTCACACTTGCTGTCTGGTCACCCTACTCTGCAGCCCCTGGTGCAAACTGGAGCTGCCTTCAGGTGACTCTGGGCTGCAACACCTGCCAAGAGCCCTAGGGCTAGAAATGGCATCCAAGAATCTCCAGGGCACATGGAACCCCTGCTCTTGTTCCCTTCCTCTGGCTATGGCCCTAAGCCACCTGTTGGGAGAGGGTGGCATGGAGCCACAACAGGGGTTCTAGATCACCCAAGGATCCCTGGAGGATTGATCCACAGTGTTTAGGGCCTTAGTACACCAATTCAGTGAGGCCCAGGATCAGAACCTATTTCTTTTTAAGTTGTGTAAATCTCACCAGTCAGGTCTTTTCATTCACCTATTTTTCCCAAATACAAAGACACTGACATTTTTCATCTATCTGAAACATAAAACATAAGTTATCACTGCAGAGCTGAGGTGGATGGTTGACCACTACTACACGAACACAAAGAAAACTATAAAGTAGGAAATTTGCCTCGGATACACCATTTCACAATGCTTCTCACAGAGTTAGGGTGCTGAGAAAAATACTGCAACTAATACTTTGCATTCTTGATAAGGAAAGAAAATAATAATGATCCTATTAGCATATAAAGTTGAGAAGCATCCTGGAAAGCACTCACAAAAATGATTTGAATTATTCAGTTCAGTGGCATATATAGGAGAATGCAGTGATGGAAACATATGACAGCTTCTCTTCTGACACAAACACTGCATCCTGAAAAGATGTTTCCTATTTTATTTTATTTTTACTAGGCAGACTTTTTCCTACCAGTTCTAGTGAATCTGTTCATATGGAAACTAGACTGGCCTCAGGTTTTTCCTGTTCTCTAAGGCATAACTAAGGTCTTCTATTATAACATTGTCAATTTGTTCTGAATGCTACTTCTGTCCTCCGAAATGCACTGGTTTCTACAGATTTTACTGCCCACGGTTGCAAGGTAGACTTTTTATCTATCAGATTTCCAACTTTTGCAGCTTTGTTACTTATACTGTGGCAGTACTCCAAAGCCACAACAGGATGAGGGCCCCATTGCTGTGAGGAAATAATGGTTCCCTCCCTCACAGAATTCAGAGTATAAAAAGACAGATATTGAGTAGAAAAGAGGGAGATAAATTACGGTATATAAACAAAATGGTAAGGATGATGATAGGCATATGCCATGTTAGTTCCTGTGTTGCCAACTCTTGAAATTCTATCACTCATGACATTTGGTTTGCTTTTAAAGCCCTAACTCCTGGAGTCATGTGAATATGTGAGAATCTCAGCTTTCATTTTAAAAAATGCAAGTTTCTAGCCCTTATGGCTGCAGAAAAAAGCTTAAAACATGACCCAAGTACATCCTAAAGATTCAAAAGCCAGAATTTAAATAAAAAGAATGCAAAAAGTCAATGTCATGATTTTTCAGGGCCCAATTTATGATGTTTACACATTTGCAGTTGGTAATACTATAGTTCCTTTTTAAGATATAGATATAAACAATCTCTAAGTACTAATTATAGTTAGTTCCTCCTCTTTTACATTTTTAACTTGTCCCTAACTTATTTTCTAGTTTTGAAAGGTCCTATTTACCTGCAAGTACACATGTGCCAGAGGATCAACACCATTAAAAAAATAAGATTAAAAATACTAAATTCCCCTGTTATGCCAAATTCCCCTCTGACCCATAACCCCATCTCAGGCTCATTAAGAGAGTAACACCTAGTCTCACTTTAAGGGTTTTTTTTGGGTCTCTCTGTCAGCAGCCATTGCATTTTTGTCAGCTGAAATGATACTCCAGATTCCAGAGGGAGGGACTCAGGGCTGTGAAGGTGCAACTCTGTGTCTGTCTCTGGCCTTCTGGAGGTCTGGCTTCATATCTCAGGAGATGGTTGAGGCTCCTACCCCATGGGTCTCTCCTCAGGGGTCCCTGGGGCTTAAATTCAGGCTCTGAGGAGTGGGCCGGAAATGGGGAAGCCCTCTCTGATTCCTTCCCTCCTACTCCCACTGCTGCTCTGGCTGCAGCCAAAAGAATTCTATCTCTTGGGGGTCAGGAGGTCTGACTCTGCTCCCCCATGTGACTGTCCTTGAGGGGTTGGGCTATTGAGGCCTAGGGGAGTTGGGTAGGAAGGGAAAGGGGTTAATCCTGGCCTGTAGCTGTAAAAAGAGAAGTGCATTTTCAATAGCAAGCAGTTTTTCATTAAAGTACTTCTTGAAGTTGTTGTGCAGTGATCTCTGTGCACTGTTAAACTTGTCACCAGATGATGTTTATTTATTTGCAGTTTCTCATATCTCTTTAAAACTAGGAGCTTTTGTTTTTTAAACCTTACTCTAATGAGGATAAAATTTAGTGCTACTAAGTACCGTACTTCAAAAGTTTCAACTATTCTCCTAAAGAGACTAAAGCAACTTTATGTTGTACTAATACCTTGGATTGGCAGTGGTGGTTAACCGCAGGACAGAAAGTCATATGCCAGAGTAGACTATGGAATGGTTCACCATAGCTATTTATTGTAAATCTCACAGAGCTGCCCTGTGCCAGAGCAGTACATTCTCACATGCTCCAGAGGAAATGCTAATCCACAGGCCCGTCTGTAAATGACAAATCAAAAAAACAGCTGCTTGTGCACTCTATGGCATTGGCAGCTGGTACCCAAATAAGTAGTGGGACTGGAGGTGAATATCTGCAACCTGCCCCTCTGTCCTGCAAGCTGATCATATTTTCAAAGTGAAAAAGTGGAGGTCAAGGGGATCATAGAGAACTATGTTGGCAATGGATGAGGGAGCTTGGCAGTGGATGAGGGAATTAAAAGGAATGCCTGCTTCCCTCTCACACTTTTCAGATCAAAGAACTGGGACTCTTTACAGTGAAAGGCAGGGTGGGAGAAAGCAGTTTCTTTCTCAGTTACCCCTTTACTGTTCTCTCCTGATCTCACATTCTCCCCCTTCAATCTCTGTCTTACCTTAACACACCACTTTTCCTACACCCTTTAATTGACTCTCCCACCTTCCCAACCCCATCCCAGCTAAGAACCTCCTAAACCTTCATAGCTTCCTCAGACTCCTCACCAGGTCAGAAACTTACCACATACCTCCCTGTCCTCAGGAGGAGAATCCACCTCTTCTTACCTAGCCTCTCTGCTGCTCAGAACCATGTCCCTCAGCTCTGAACCCTCCACTACACACCCCTTGAACTCAGAATCTTTTCCCTCCTAGCTGAGCTGATCAGAGCCAGAATGAGGTAGGGACATAAACTGCACTTTATTCAGCAGGACTTGATGAAGGGATTAAATAGCTGAATTACAGGACAGTGAATTACTTTCTTTCAGGAGCAAAGAGGAGTCTGGAAAAAATTGTGACTCAGGTCTGACTCATAAACAGGCTGAGCCTAAAGTTTCATTCAAGCCCTAACATTATATATTCATCTACTTGTTATCTTGAGAAATGCAGTTGGAAACTTACTCTAATCATATACTGGTTAAAATAATTAGCTTTGCACATTTCTCCCACTGCTTATCCCAATTTTTAGTAAGTGAAAACAACCATCATTATTATGAACTTGTGAAGATTTGGAGGGCCAGACAGCATAGGTATCCCAAGGTCTGATACTATAATATTCCATGATCATAAACCATTCTTGCAGTTCAAGTAACAGCACACACTCATCAACCCATGATCTTTTGCTCTAAAAACACAGGCCTCTACCATTGAAATTCAGGAAAATATCCATTTTCTTTTCATGGCATTAGGACTTACAGTTATTTTGTAGGCCAGCCATTAGATGAGGCTATAATCACAAATAATGGTTTCAACCAGAAGACGGTAGTGCTATGGGATTATCCACATATAACAACTAGTACACAGTCTTTTCTGAGCTTCCTTGTCTGAGAACTTGGAATGATAATCCAACACAATCAAGATCTCTCATGAGATTTCAGTACTTTCTAATTTTGGACAGGTGACAAATACCACAAGAATAGGTTTTTGTGGTATTTCTACATTAGATCCCACTAACAACCGGAAATGAAAAAAGAAAGCAAAAAATTACAAACAAAACCAAAAAAGTTAAATCGATTGTTTCAAAATCTAATTCAGCTAGGTCTAAATTTGCGGTGATTGAGCTGATTAATATTTTATTTGAACCAGTGCACCAATCCCTTATAAGAAGACACATGGCAAACACTGGATTAGAACAAAGACATTTTATGCTGGAGCTGATCCATTTATTAGTAAGAGCAAACTGTACTGCTGAGCAACTGAGATTACAGCTTTATGTTCAACTTCATCAGAGTGGAAATAACTCAGTTATATTAAAAGTTATGAAATTTTTTGGAGGACTACAATTCAAACAAACAGAGACCATTTCAGAGGAATTATTAGACTCAGAAAGACATTAGGCTTGAAACAGTCAGTATTACTGAAATGACAGCTACAAATCAACCGGTGACCTCATACATATTAAGTCAGAACTTACGGCAGACTGCAAGATGGAGAAGGAAAAAATACAAGGTCAAATCCTGCCTTTAAGAAACCTAGCCATTCAAATAATATGATGCAATGGTTTCATTATTCAATGGACTGTCTTCCTTGGGGCTTTTCTTCACTACCGAGGTAAGTCGACCTAAATTATGCTACTCCAACTATGTGAATAACGTAGCTGGAGTCGACGTATCTTAGGTCAACTTACCCCCGGTGTCTTCACTGCACTCTGTTGGCAGGAGACGCTCTCCCATCAACTTCCCTTACTTTTTTGGGGGATCTGGAGTACCAGAGTCAACCGGAGAGCGCTTTGCTATTGATTTAGTGGGTCTTCACTAGACCTGCTAAATTGACACTTGCTGCATCGATTGCAGCAGTGTCAATCTCCCCGGTAGTGAAGACAAGCTCTTATTTTTGATCACTTGGGGGTTTAAGCTTTAGAATCATAGGAGAAGGGACCTTGAGAGGTCTTCTAGTCCAGTCCTCTGTACTCAAGACAGGACTAAGTATTATTTAGAGGATTCCTGACAGGTGTTTGTCTATCCTGCTTTTAAAGAGCGCCAATGATGGAGATACCACAACCTCCCTAAGAAATTTATTCCAGTGCTTAGTCACCCTGAGAGTTAAGACGTTTTTCCTAACATCCAACCTAAACTGCCCTTGCTGCAGTTTAAGCCTTTGCTTCTTGTTCTATCCTGGGATGTTAAGGGGAACAATTTTTCT
This sequence comes from Macrochelys suwanniensis, assembly GCA_033296515.1. Lineage (NCBI taxonomy): Eukaryota > Metazoa > Chordata > Testudines > Chelydridae > Macrochelys > Macrochelys suwanniensis. The sequence goes on from CM065776.1 coordinate 37,807,134, forward strand.
CCCTCCTCCTTGCAACAACCTTCTATGTACTTGAAAACTGTTATGTCCCCTCTCAGTCTTCTCTTCTCCAGACTAAACAAACCAATTTTTTTCTATCTTCCCTCATAGATCATGTTTTCTAGATCTTTAATAATTTTTGTTGCTCTTCTCTGGACTTTCTCCAATTTGTCCACATCTATCCTGAAATGTGGCACCCAGACCTGGACACAATACTCCAGTTGAGGCCTAATCAACGTGGAGTAGAGCAGAAGAATTACTTCTTTTGTCGTGCTTACAACACTCCTTTTAATACATCCCAGAATGATGTTTGGGTTTTTTTGCAACATTGTTACACTGTTGACTCATATTTAGCTTGTGATCCACTATGACCCCCAGATCCCTTTCCACAGAACTCCTTCCAAGACAGTCATTTCCCATTTTGTATGTGTGCAACTGATTGTTCCTTCCTAAGTGGAGTACTTTGTATTTGGCCTTACTTAATTTCATCCTATTTACTTCAGACCATATCTCCAGTTTGTTCAGATCATTCTGAATTTTAATCCTATCTTCCAAAGCGCTTGCAACCCCTCCCAGCTTGGTATCATCTGCAAACTTTATAAATATACACTCTATTCCATTATCTAAATCACTGATGAAGATATTGATCAGAACCGGACCCAGAACCTATCCCTGCAGGACCCCACTTGATATGCTCTCCAGCCTGCCTATGAACTCTCTGGGAATGGTTTTCTAACCAGTTATGCACCCACCTTATAGTGGCTCCATCTAGGTTGTATTTCCCTAGTTTATTTATGAGAAAGTCATGTGAGACAGTATCAAAAATCTTACTAAAGTCAAGATATACCATACCTACCGTTCCCCCCTCCCCCCCCCATCCACAAGCCTTGTTACACTGGCAAAGAAAGCTATTAGGTTGGTCTGACACGATTTGTTCATGATAAAACCAGGCTGACTGTTACTTATCACCGTATTATCTTCTAGGTATCTGCAAATTGATGGCTTAATTTGCTCCATTATCTTTTCAGGTACTGAAGTTAAACTGACTGGTCTGTAATCCCCCTTTTTATAGATGGGCACTATATTTGCCCTTTTCCAGTCCTCTGAAATCTCACCCGTTTTCCATGACTTTTCAAAGATAATCACGAATGGCTCAGATATCTCCTCAGTCACCTCTTGAGTATTCTAGGATGCATTTCATCAGGCTCTGGTGACTTGAAAACATCTAATTTGTCTAAGAATTTTTAACTTGTTCTTTCCCTATTTTAGCCTCTGATCCTACCTCATTTTCACTGGCATTCGTTAAGTTAGATGTCCAATTGCTACTAAACTTTTTGGTGTAAACTGAAACAAAAACATCATTTAGGACTTTTGCCATTTCCACATTTTCTGTTATTGTTTCCCCGTCTCCCTCACTGAATAACAGGCCACCCCTATCCTTGGTCTTCCAAGGATAGGCATCTGTGTGCCTTGTTTAGCCAACAAACTGCAGGGCCAAAAGTCCAAAGTGAAATCCAATATTCCATTAAAAAAATAAAATAAACCTTCAACCATTCCACTGCTAAGTCAGCTAAATGCAGGGTTCTATATCAATGTGAAGATCTTTGGTAGCAGATTTACACAATATTTTGCCTCACCTACATTCTGCCCTTTGGTGTGATGGCTTTTTGCTCTGGACTTATCTTAACAGGGTTTTAATGAACAAGGAGTGAACAGCACAGTTTATTTAGCCAGTGACCTGTTTCGTGAAGTAAAAATTGAACTGATTTTTTCTACATGTTATTCATCACAACATTCATCTACTTTTTTGTTAAGCTAGGTTTGCAGGTGGAGCTATGCTTATTTACACCAGCTGAAGATTTGGCCCATAATTTTAAAGACACTACAATAATTTACATACATCATACAGTTTGATCATAAGTTAACACCATAACAACTGCTACTTCAGTCTGTCACTGCTAGTGTAAGTCTATTACTGGAATTATCTTTCTATCTGAATTACACAGTTCACTCACCAGGCTATGCAAAATTGTTGTCCCATAATACCTAAAGGTATGCAAGAAACAAACATTGGGAACTCTCTTTCCATGAGGTTTCAATAAAAACAGACTTCTGTTGCTCTGGTCACCCACACGGCAAAAAGGAAGTTAAACTGTTTGCTGACATGTCTCTTATGGTTTGGACCTGAGCCTTCTTTCATGAGCCTGTTGCCAAAAGCTTGACTTGCACAGACAATATTGTGTGGGTTGTGACTTCACTGGGAACTGAGACCCAGGAATGGGCAAAATATGCTGTGGAGGCTGCACACTAGCCATATCTGTGGTGATTAGGAAAGCATTACTGGTTCCACACTTTTAAAGCTGCAGCAGAGGTGCTTATTTTGTGGTGACTGTAACTCCAGCCCCTTAGCTAATCACAAGGAAGGTAATAAATGGACTATTTTCTCATGACATTTCATAAACACAGGGTTTCAAAATGAATGTAGATGGAAGGGCCATTTTGAGTCCAATAACCGCTCCCCCAGCTGAATCCCTTGTGATATGCATATAATTGTGGTTTGCCTGAACTGGAGGAAAGTTCAGGATAATAATTTTGAAAGACTGGCATTGCTTAGATAGTATCTATAGCAATACTACCTAGATCTATATCAGTTCCTTTCTCACCCTTGAGAAGCTACATGGAACCAGGTACACAACCTCTTGGCCATCTAGTTTTACTGTGTATTGAGAAACTCATTGATGGTCGATAATGACATTAGTAAGTTCTGTACACTGACCTAGATCCAGATGTCTAACTCCATTCACATCAATGAGAATTACACACAAGGAATTTAGTCTACGTGTGACCACAAGACAGCAGAAGAGAACACATTTTCCACAGTGTAAATTGCCAAGAACCAAAGACTCAGAGGTATATTGGTTACTCTTTTGGTCTAAAGGACAGTCAATTCCTATTGCATACAATATGTAACTAACTATAACCACAAAAGTAAAAATTCAAAACATAGCTAAGCAAAGATTCACTATAGTGATAGACATTTAGAAAAAACACCATTGCAGTTTTGTTGCTATCCCATGATGAAAATCATTTATGCTCACTATTTTTTTTAAAAACAAGGGTCTGATCCTTCACCATAGAAGTCAATCGGAGTTTTGTCATTAGCTTCAATGGCAGCAGGATCAGAAATTAAAAGAGAGCATTACAAAGATAGCATTACAACGATAAAAGATCAACAATGATCAAGACTGAATTTCATTCTCCATATAGTCTATAATTAAATGACCCCAACACTCATCTTCCAAGAAATGTCAATGATGTACAAAATACATTGCAAATGGTCTATTCCATTTACCTAGTTTTCAACACTTTGCAATTTTAAAAATACAAGAAAAATCAAAATGTTTGAGAATGGCTCAATTTATGCTTGTATTTTTCCTTAAATTACATCTTTTTTCAGACCTAGGCTCCATGAGTTAAAAGCCTATGCCAGCACATAAAAAATACACAATTGTGTACTTAATTTGCATATGTGATTACTGTCTTTGTTATTATTTAGGACCTAAAGGTCCCCACTAAAACTAAGCGCCCTTTGTGGTAGGTTCTGTAATCTGTACATACACAAAGAAATAAACAGTTCCTGCTGTTAAGAGTTTACTGTCCAATAAGACCAAAAAAAAAAAAAAAAAAAAAAAAAAAAAAAAAGAGAGAGACTGGGAGGAAGGAAATATTATTTCACCATATTGCAGATGGGGAACTGATATACAATTTGTTTAGTAAATCCACTGCACCAAAAGCAGCGGGTCTTGGATGGGGCCTCTAGATGCTACTGTAATATAAACAACAGCAACAACAAAAATACTAAGTCACAGTAGAAGGAGGAGGGGAGGTTTTCTTCTCCTTTTGATAGATGAGGGATTTAGGCTAGGGCAGGTCAAAATATTTTGTTGCAAATTGGTGTTTTGATGAAACAACCATTTTCTAGACAGTGCCCATTTCCTTGAAAATTTTTGATTTTCCATCAGAAAACTACAGATGTTTTGGTATTTTGAAAAAGCTGAAAATTTTCACTGAAAATGTCATCAGAATCAATTCCACCCCTCCTCATTTTTGTTGAATTGTGTCTGGAAATCTTTTTGCCCCCAGCTAGCATTAATTTCACTTCATAACTCCTATTGAAGTCAAAGCACATTACAGTTCATAGTATTAAGGTTAAAATCTTCTGTCCATTTACGTAAAAGCATAGCCCAGTGATCCCAGTAGACTAGTGTAAGTTGTTCTCCGACTCAATTCTAAGACAAAAGACTAATGCAGACATGGCCAAGGTCTGACTTTGGGTGCCCATGCATAGCTGGAATGATCTGTATGGGAGCACCACTGAGAGCATTATATGACCTTTTTTGGCCTACACTTCACTTTCAGTGGTTTCCAGAGAATCATAGATTGCCTTCCTGTGCCAATCTGAAAAAAGAATGAGGCAGGTCTGCTTATTTCAGCATATTGCACTAGAAATAGTGTTACACCCTGCCCCCAGTGACACAGAAACCACTAAACATTCAAGTCTAAGCAAAAACTTGATATATAATGTGGCATTCTTTGAAGGCTGTCTGATAAATAAATGCTACCTTATCTTGTCTCTGAACAACTGTGTGTATATATCCCCCTCAAGAAGTAGAGGAGATTGGTCAGACAGAATCTCCAGCCATGAAATCTCAGTTGGTTATCTCTTATTTGATTACTTTTGCAGTACATACCTACTCAGCAGAGCTCTCTTATCAGGTTATATGGTACAAACTTGGCTACAGGTACAAAAGTGCTGTAATTTTACATTTTCTAGACTCACTGTTATACATTCTTTTTCAGAACATTGGTTGAACAACCTCTACACTATGTAAGAAAAATACTTAAATACATTTGATTGGCCTGAAAATACTCTACAAACATATTCATAGTGGCTATCGAAAGCAAATGCCAAGTGCAATGTTCTTATACTGACTGTATACATTAAAAAGAAAATAAGAAAGAAAGAAATACTTGTGGCACCTTAGAGACTAACAAATTTATTTCAGCATAAGTTTTCGTGGGTTAGAACCCACTTCTTCGGATGCTTGGAATGCATTCTTATTTTCTTTTTGCTGACACAGACTAACACGGCTACTACACTGTAACCTATCTGTATACATTAAGTTATCAGAAACAATTTTATTGTGCTAAAGACTACACGGGAGGTGAAAAAGTTGCAAAATGAGCTCACATGGCAAGGTCAAGGATGCTATACAAAGTGTTGGTTTTATGGGATAGCATGGGAAAATGCTGGGTCCAGTTGTACATAGTACTGAGTTTCTTCTGCCAGGCTTACTTAAGCTGAAGCTCTTTGGGGACAGGACCAGCTTCTTGTTATGTATAGGTAGAACACTTAGCACAATGGGGCCCCGGTCCCTGATTGGGGCACCTAGCAGCTATAGCAATAGAAAGAATTACTAATATTATTGTGCAATACTTGGTCTTTGACTTATATGAGCATTGCAGTTATATTTTGCTGCACTGTAAAACTGTATATAACACAGCAATAGGAAAAATGGGGAGTTCAAGTTTTAATGCTATTTTGTACTTCTTGCAAGACATTTTTCACTGCCAATGTAAATAAATAAATAAGTCCATAATAATTCTAGGAAGAGGCAAAGGTCAGTTTTCTCTTAATGCCAACCTATTTAATCATTTATCCTCTTATATTAAACAAACCATATCACTATGTTTTATATTGTCATCTTGATGCATGAGGATTTGTGTACTTATTGCTATGATTTCTGAGATGACTGTCGAGTTCCAAGTATATTAGAGTTCTGTTTATAAGGAATTCTAACTGATATGAATTGCATCTTTCCAATATAAAGTGCTGAAAAAATTTAATGGTATAAAGGGAGTAGAAATATATTATATGTGTAAAGACAATGGAAATATATTAACAAAAGCTTACCTATAGTACAAGTTAGTACAATACAATTTAATTTGCATTTTTGGTTATACAGACTGCTAGCTTTATTATTTATTTACTGAGAGCCAACAGAAAGTGTTTCACAATTATTGGCAGTAAATACAAATATTTTCAGTCTCTGGTCCATATCTGGTCCCATCTTAATAGGCTTTACAAATTGGACCTACAGAAGGTTTGGGAGAAAGGGCCAAGGTCTGAAGCCCCTGTGTAGCCCCCAGATGGCCATTATTCTGCAGTACCAGAGTTGTAATGGTAGGGGTGGCACCCTAATAGGTAGCCAATACAACTTTGCCTTGACACACCAAATTATCCCATACACAACCCTCCATTCTGAACTGTTGTGATGGGAACTTTCATGCAGCAATAATCTGCATATTGAGGTTACCCCAATGGGTTACTATACCTATATTAGTGCAATATTTTAAGTGCACTTAAAGATAGCACATTTTATAAGAGAACTTTCTTCAAAGTTCTTAAAATCTCCAGATAAACAAAGCATTTGCATTATTATTATTTTATGGGGGACTGAAATAAAAAAAGGATTGTGATTTTTTTTCCCCTGTTCAAAAGCTGTCGGAGATAACATCTGGTTAATGAACTCCCACTGACCATTGTCCTTCTAGACTGCAATCTATATCAAACCATCCACTTTAATTCACCTGGGAATAAATCAGTGGTTTCCAAATGGCTTGTTCCAAAGAAGAGCTCCCTATTCATAACATTATAATTCTATCCTGTGCAAACAACATCAAGATTCTGAACAGAGCATTCTGGTGTGTCTGGTATCACTGTTTGAAAGGGAATCCAAGAGCCCAGGTCCACACCTCCACACCAGTGTCTAACGGTACAAAATTCCTGTTACATTTTATGGGAAATCAGTCATCATGTAGTCTTAAGTATTTACCATCTTTGTTTTGTTTTTGTTTTACAATCCCAGGCCAATTTTTCGCCTCACTGAAGGGAATGGAAGTTTTGCTATCAATTGGAGTAGGAGAGGAGTTTGTCTGTGGAAACCACCAATGGTTAACAAAGGAGTCTGGCAAGAATGGTAAAGACACAAAGAGTGGGCCAAAGTGCAATGCACCAGGGGAAAACCCAGCTGGTATATGCAGGCTGACTCAGTGCCTATGATGCTCTAACACGATTCTCAAACTGTGGTCCTTGGACTACCAGTGGTCCGTGAGCTCCATTCCATGCAGTTGTGGCTCCACTAATTAGGTGCCTGGACCCTGGAGAAGATGCACATGTAAGGTGAGCTGGTGGCCTTGGGGGGAATAGGGCGTAGTGGGAGGGGGCAGTGAGTTGAGAAGAGGGGTCGGGGGAATATGGGACGTGGAGGGCTGCGGCAGCCAGAGAAAGAGGTGACTTTCCCCAGCTCCAGGGCTGCGGCTGCCGGGGAAAGACCCCCCTTCTTCCCAGCCCCAGCTCAGGGGCTGCCATGGTGGGGGAGAGGGCACATACATTGCATTAGAAAGGTAAAACTGTTGATGTGAAAATATGAGTTGTGTGCTTTTATTTGTAGAACAAAAAAAGTTCATTATTTTTTTTATATAGCACTTTTATTCAAAGCACTTTCCAATAGTTAGCTAATGGTACAAACAACATTTGGAAAGATCATTAAGTGATCCACCAAGACTCTCAGCAATTTTCAAGTGGTGTGCAGAAAAAAAAAGTTTGAGAACCACTTGCTAACATGTATAGAACCAGAGGGAAAATCAGGCAGCCAGTTATGTCTGACAGTCATCCCTCTCTGCTGCAGAAAGGAAATGTAGCACCAGAGAGTTGTCCACCAGAGTCCTGTAATAGACACACCAATTGTTAAAGTTTTCCCAGATTTTCACCCTACGCATCCCAATTGGCCTCAGTGGGAATGCACAGAGTGCAAAGTAGGACAAGGCTCAAACAGAGCAGACAGCAATTGATACAATTATTTTCCAGCACTCTGGCCTGTGACTTGTCTGTGGTCTATTTTGCTATTTAATCCCTGTGTTCAAAAGCACACATATTGTAAATAAACAGAGATGAGAATAAAATATCATATGTTTTAGCCAAATCATTTCTCATCCAACAAGGAGATAATTCACTCTTGGAGTCCAAACCCTTCTGATTGCTAAACGGTCATGAAAATAAACTTACATTAATCGTTTCAAAATTAACTCTTTATGTGTTTAATTGCCTTCTGCATTTTACAGTGTGCTAGACACAATGGGCCATATTTGTACTGGGCATAACTGTACTGCCCACCATGTTAACATAAAGGATCTTTCTAAAATAAATGCATCTTAAAATCTGCTCTAATTTTTTCAAGAGGAGTGTTTATGCAAATTGGCTAGATGACCTGGAGACTAATATATAGACATGGTTCTTCGAGCTTTAGGGTAAAAATAAGAATACTTCTTGAGGGCTGTGTGGGAATAGCACATAGTTACAGCTTTCCTCTTAGAGATGCAGACTGGTAGCTGATTAGAGCAACGGCAAACATGAAAAGGCCCTTCAGAATGATGAGAAAAATCCTCTGTGTGTATTTGTTTAAAATTAAAATGCATGGAGCACAGCAGATCTGTCAGCATTGTAATAGCTGGCAAGAGAAGTTCAAGAAGTTCTACTTAATTTGGCTTTTGTTAGAGGGTGCCTCAGCCACCTAGCAACAGCACAAAGAGTTTAATTCTCACATACTTAAACTCATGCTGACTGAGCAGGAAGAAAGACAAAGTAAGATCAGAGAGATGCAAGGTAACCTGCAGCTCTTGTGCCACCAGGGAGTCTTGCAGGGGCGGACTGGCTGGGTCACAGGTCAGGATGCTCTGCTATCAACACAGAATAGAGAACCTACCTCTTTGTCAGTACAAATCTCCCTCTAACCACCCACCTGCCTCTTCCCAAGTATGGGTTCCCCACATCACATTCTTCTCCGTTGCAATATAAGTCTCCAACCCTTAACCACATTCTTACCAGGATACAGACCCTCTTCATATTATATTCTGTATGGTCTCTTTAGATATGCACAACCAGCATGCAGGTGCCTCTCACTGAGAAATCTCTACGTGCAAAACTTCTTTTAGGCAATGGAACTCCGAGCTGGCTGAGCTACAGCACAGACATGCTGCTCTAATCCTTTTAGGGTGAGATTCTGATACTCTTATTCACCTGGAGTGCTACTTTAAAATCCACAAGTAGCCTCACTAAAGTCAATGGGATCAATCTCAGAGCAAGGTACTTATTCATCTTGGGTAAAGTAACTGAAGTTGGCCCTTAATTATTTAATTCTGTGGAGTCCAAAAATGTGCTAGACACTTTATGGACGTATAAAAGGATAGATTCCTGACCCAAAGATGTTTTAATCTCTATAGACAATATGCAGACAAAAGGCAGAGAGAAGCTGTAAGAGGAAAGGGTGCAGCACAAGATGTTTTATTCTTTGCCTGATTTCCTTTTTTTAAAATTTTCCCCACCCCTACGGGTTTTTTTACATTTACTTCTGGCTTTCTGGCTCTCTCTCTCTTTTTCAGTATAATACAAAATATTATTTTTACAGCTTCTCAGACATGTTCCTAGCAATGTTCCAGGAGATGCATTAAAGAATGTGATAACCTCCTTCCCCACAAGACACCCGAACACCATCCCTCCCAGTACAAATTCCTCCCCCATACCTCTCAATCATGCACCTCTGCAGTAGACTTCTCCCCAGACACTTACCTAACCTCTTCCCCATTTTAGACAAACACTTGCCCACACTGACCTCAACATTATGTGATGATCGAGATGGTCCTGGGGTGCTAGTCATTCTGAGGTAAGGGTAAGCCATAAGGTACTGCCCAGCTAGCAGCCCTCACCCTGACTCTCTACTGTTCGCAGGTATCTGCCTTCTCTTTGAGGAGTGGAATGTCTTGTAAATGGTCTGTAATTTTGTCATATTTGGCACAACTGAAAAATGTGGCAATCCAAGCTGGTACACAGAACATATATTAGACAGGCTGGAATGTTTTTGCATCTCAAGCACTATGGGTAAGCCTACCCCAGGAGTTTTGTATGGGGAACTACAAATCTCAAGTCCAAGAGATGACTTTTTCCTCAGCAGAATGGCTGCAAATCACTTTCATGAGTCTCTCCATTTTACTTAGCAACTCAGAATGTCTTGGGTTTGTACAACTTTTCTGTAGAGAAAAAACTATCCGCTTACTAAACAAGTCATAAAAAGGGAACTGGAAAATATCCGGGTAACAATTCACTGTGCAGGATGAAAATAGACTAAATCCATCCAGTGTTCTTCTATAAAGAGTGCTATCCTGAATATTGTAACAGTGCTAGTCAAATGATACTTTTGTCAGAAAATCAAAGAAATAATATTTCATTTCAGACAGTGGGTTACAGAAAGGTAGAAGATACTTTACTTTCTTCCAATTTTACAGAGAAATCTGACTTTCAGTTTCTCACTGCAGAAAATATGTTGCCTAGTAAGAAAATTAGATCTGATTACTTAAATTGATTACCACAGGTTTCTTTACAATGCTGGATGCTCAGAAACAAAAATTTGGGGCAGGGATGTCACATTTGTTTAATCAAATAAGATGCCTGCCTTCATCATGCTATTCAAAGATAGAGTTTAACAGGCACAGTGAGGCAAACTGTTTTTTGGCATTAAAGAAACTGAGACAAGCAGATTCCTTCCAAAGACACTTTATCCAGAAAAGCCAGCTAGCTCTCTTTGCCCAGTAGCGAACTCCAAAAACTAAAAAGCAATTTGAAACTCAGGCTTCTCTTTTTTGTGGAGAAGGAAGTAGATTTTTAGCCACCCACTTCTCCAGGTTCCTGTGGGGTCTATAGGTGTGTGGGGGGAAGGTCTTAACTATTCCTTTCAGAGCCCCCCACAATCCAATCTGTCTTGCTTCCTCGTTCTCCCTACTGACTTCGCTCACTGCTCTTGGGGGGTTGGTCCAGATGCTTGTGCCCAGCCCTCAGCTATCTACCCTTTTGGGAGGAGGGATTATTCCTCCCGCAAACCGTCACAGATTTATTATTTTTAGGTGCCCCTTTCTCCCCTTCTTTGGTCTGTTGGGACTACTGCTGTTTAAAACAGCTGTCCCTATATGTAGGGATGTATGGGTCTACCTCAGGATGGGGCTTCTACCTGCAAACAGGAAGAGAAAGAAGAGAGTCAGAACCACGTACGCATGCACACACACACACACACACACACACACACACACAAAATCTAATCTATATCTATATGTACGTATGTATGTATTAAAAAAACATGCTTTGCCATGTACTCAACCTACCCCTCACCACACACACACGTATTAAAAAGACCATGTTTAGCCATGTACTCAACCTACTCCTCACTTTTTATGGAAAAGGGCCTCAGTGGGTAGAAACAAATTTTAAAACCCTGCTTGAATTTAAGTGTATCAATTAAATTTTAAAAAGTCACTCGAAATGAGTAGAACCAAGAATGAAATGTACTCAACAAATTTAGCTTGCTTCTCTGCTAATGGAAGATCAGGATTTCTTCAAGGTCTAATAGTTATTTAAATTCACTCAATGAATTGTCATGATTTTTTTTATTCTATGAAGTGATTGCAAAAAGTTCTCTGACAGTCACTGATACTCAGTATTCATAATCAAGCAATATCTCATTCTGCTCCTCACAAAATACAACAAATGCCCAGTATTTACGAGCCTAGCTATTACTTCACCACAGTCATGGATACAAAGTAGCTATGTGAGGTTGCATGGTCCTTGTTGCAAAGGAAGCAGTTAGATCCTTGTGTGGCTTGTTAAATTGTCTCTGAGCCAGAGCTCTAGCAAGGGGGTTGAGGAACACGTTTCCTAGTTTTGCATCAAGCAGTGTCCCACCTTCTGTAAAATACACCAAGTGCATGGTGTTTGTTGGTTTGTAATTTTCTGTGTTACTCACAGACAAATCACATCTGGATTCAACATATTTCTGGGCAATAGGTGAGGATGCTGTCACAGAACCAATTAATTCTCAGGATGTGTAAAAGAGGAAAGATTAAGAGAGGGCTGATGTAGAATGACAGAAGGAAGATGCAACTAGAAATGAGAAAGAAAGAGGACCTCAAGGTACTGTGGTTGTTAACACCTTGTGTCATGAGTGTCCAGAAACAAACTGCACATGACATCTGGGTATAGTAGAACAATAACTCAGGTACAGCAATAAGAGAGGCCATGGAAAGTAGTTGGACTGATGGAAAGTCCCATCCTGCTCTTCTGACTGCTCAATAATAGCAATCAGCATAAATACTGAAGGCAGAAATCATGGATGTTGAAGTAGTTTTGATTTGATCCTGGACACCAGATGTGTAAGCATGGAACTCACCTCAAACAGCTAGATACCTCACCTCTCAGAAACCACACAAACCACAATGATAGTGATGTCTCTATTAATAAATAATAATAAAATAATAAATAAATAATAAATTAAATAAATAATAGAACCCCAAGATGGGCAGCAGCCTGGCTCAGCTCGAGTGGAGCCTTCCTTACCAGCATGCCATGAGTTAGAACTAGTGTCATCCTTGATGATGGGGCACAGCAGCACCCCTATAACTTTCAAGCCTGGTGGGAGGCCCAGTTGACCTTGCTGAGAGCTCTAAGTGGGGCACCAGACAGCACTATGCACATCCCTAGACCTGTTCATGAGTGCTGCCAGTTCAGAGTATGCTGGCACTTGAAAATGTGGAAGGATAGGGCTTCTGGGAGCTGATGGCACGTACCATGATAGTAGGTGCCAAGCCATTTTTTCCAAAAGGCCAGGCACAGACTACCAATCAGTGAAAGCAGCAGATTTAGCATGTCCTTGCCAGTGGAGGGAATGGGAGAACTATGGCAATGAGAACTAGTAGCCAAACCATTTCACACACGCACACTTGGTCACCTTAACTGCAGCATGTTTCAGTCTGACACTGCATGTGTGGATTTGAGTTACAGCACATTGTGAGCAATATGTTGGAGAAGCTATATGCTGTCATAGAAGACTGCTTGATCACCTCCAATCTCTCTTCTGGGTTTGAGGCCTCCTTAGACAATGGGAAAAATGAATGCTGTTTCCCTCACATAACTTGCTTCATGAATTGCTTTAAACTAATCATGAGGGGGTGCAGTACTGAGAATGTGAACATGGTTCTTAACATATCATTAGAGATCTGCGGCCAGTTCAGGTGGTCTTACAGTTTCATGCATTCTCTAAGAGCTACAGGAGGATAAACAGCTTTACTACCACCAGATGAAGAAAGAGGTGGGGTCTGGTGGAATTAAACACTCTGCACGCGAGACTGCCTCTTGGAGAAGTTATGTATAGTGCCAAGCGTACTATAGCTACCTAAGCTGATCCACTCAAGAAAAACACCAGCAGAATGATTGCTCATAAATGATTGTACCTTTGAAGAATCCACAAACCTGATTACTGGTGACGGATGATGTTGGTGTAATGATTTGGGGAATCTGTCTATGCACAATTTATGAATTCTGGATGATTTTATGAAACTGCTGCATCGCTGAATTCCTCAGCAGATGTGCAATCAGCCATCTGGTACCAGGTTTGGTGTCATCTCTCTTCCAGACCAAGAACAATGGAGAGTAATTAACCTAAATAGCTTCCTGTTCAAATGCGAGCACTTTAAAATAATGGGATCGCTGGAGGCTAGGGAACCTGGTTCTTCCCAGATTATCTGCAGAGGAGTGGAAAATCTAAGAAGAAGAAGAAAGAAACCAGGCATTAGCACTGGCTTTTAAAAATTCAGATGCTGGGAGGTTAAGGGAAGACACAAAAGGACATACTTTCTGAGGAGGAGGGAAACTTTTGACCAACCCCAGGTGAAGGGAGTCTGCTGCAGGAGTCAGAGGAGAGAAGCCATGACCAGGAAGAAAAGACTGAGTTGGAGAAGTGATGTCCAGGGGGGACCTGGACCCTGGAAAGACGCAGAACAAAACCCAAAGGGCTCTTGGCGTGGTGAGGATACTGGAGGGAGAGTTTTGCATGCAGGTTTATTGTTTTTGCATGGAACTATAAGTCTATGTGCTTTCTTTATGAAAAAGTGTTTTAGAAGTTACTTTGCACACCTGCTAATTTCTTGGCTTCAACTGTCATGTGTCCCTGAATAGTTAAACTGCAAACCAGAGTATGCACTAAGGCAGACTTCTGAGATAGGGTACGCTTAAACTGCCCGGGAAACTTGCTTGTTTAGCACCATGATAACTAGACTGTAGGAGTCCCATTTTCAAGAGGGGGTATCAGACAGGGAGTCTGCACCCCGGGAGTGAGTCTAAAGGCCAGAGCCAGACTCAGAGGAACTCAGAAGCACCTGGATCCAGTGTGTGAGCCTGGACACAGCAACACACTAAGTGTCCAGAAGGGGAAGCTTGACCAGCTCTGTGACAGTTGGTAATAGCCACATGATACCGCTTCTCTGCCTGCTGGAGAAGAAATTCATCTCTATGGTTCCAGCAGCATGAACAGGAGGAAACTGATGAGATAGGTCTAGTACTGGCTCACCGTATGCTGAAGGGCAACTGGCAATTTAAGCAAATACATAACCAAGAGTGTGATATCCTTGGTATGTATGTGGACCCAGATTTGAAGTACATTACTTGCCTTCCTACCTCAGGGATGGAGGGAGGAAGAGAGGCATGAACTTGACTATTTGAATCCGCAAACTTTAAATTCCACAAGCATTCAGGTGAATACTATTTAATCACTCATATGATTGCTGAAAGCAAACACAAAAGAGATGGAGGTGGCCAAAGCAAATTCATTGTTAAATGAAAGCAAATACTCAAGAAAAATGTTTGGCACTGTTCACACAACTTCTACAAAACAGTCTCCACAACACTGATCTTAAGGAGCCACAGAACATTTGCTCTTTTGTATTTAGAGACAGTTCTGTTTATGTTGCATATACAGTATTTTCCTATATTGCTCCCTATTACTCTTGTTTTTATGACATGAAAACAAGTGATTGTTCCTGAAGGGTTCATTTTCTTCTGAAGCTTATTGTTCACTTGCACACTAATATTGTTTGTGACATCACACTTGGTTGCTCTGGAGATGATTATGATGTTAGAGACTTCAGGTGAAAAATAGTAATAGGAGCAGATTAATCCCGTCTGAGCAAGCATCTTGTTTTCATGCAAATATTCTTAATAAAAACAAAGTGTAAAAAGAAAACAGAACACAGTATAGGAAAAACAGAATTGTTTCTGATCAGGATGTTCAGCAAGGAGTTTTCCATGAGACATCAGCAAATCTAAAAAGGGAGCTTTTCCATCAATACTGTATATTTCCTTTTGCAGCAGGTGGCTTCATTCTTATTTATACTAGGGAAGTCAAATATTTAATCTATCTTCTAACTTACAAATACACTGAAGTCAGGAAAATTCTTTGTATTTGCCTTGATATCACTTTGCAGATGGTAGTAATATAATGGGAAGATATGACACTGAACTTCTCTGTGCTACTATGTAATCTGTGCATGAATGTCTTTGTTGAGTCTGAACTTTTGATGAGCTTAAACTTAACCCAGACTTGATGTCTCTGTCTGAACTTTTAATCAAAGCTCTGACCTGTGAACTACTCATGACAACCCCCCCTCCCCTTAAGTAGCCATCTCCCCTTTGTCTTTTAGAATTTACATTTTAACCTGTTTTATCCTGTAGAATCTTGATTGATTATGCATGACCATTATGATCTGTTAATCACTTTGTTTACTTCTGTGTATAAATATTGATGCTCACCCCTAATAAACTTGCCACACTTACTCTGAAGCTTTTTGAGCTAAGGATAGTGTGAGCCCGTTGATCAACGAATTGGTGTCTGGTCTCTGACAGATTGTGAGCCCCATACCAACTCCGCACGAACTCGGGTGCTGGAGAGGTGAGTAGGGACTTGCTTTTTACCTAACAATTTGGGGGCTCGTCCGGGATTTCCTTCTGGTGCGGTGCCTCTGTCCAGTGATCAGATCACTCATATACGAATTGGCAGGCGCCACGGGAGATTTCTCCCAGCCAATTCAATATTGAGGGGTCATGTACTGGACAGCAGGATAAACGCCAGTTGGAGGGCTCCTGTCAGACACCATGGGTCAAGGGACTAGTGTGCCTCTTGAGAGTCCGTTGGGGATTGTAAATAAGTTATGGAACGAAGGGAAACTCCCAGTACAGACAGGAATGTCTAGGAGGAAGTTGTACACACTGTGTGTAAGGAATTGGACTGGGTATACCGCGGTATTGGCCGACCCGGAGATGAGGTGGCCTTCGTATGGCTCTTTCGAACAGGCTGCCTTAAGAGGAGTAAGGAGCCAGATCGAAAAAGACCATCCGGGACAGTTATGTTACTGGTTTTGTTGGGACACAGCAGCAGAGCTGTGGAAATCTTTAAAAATTATGGCAGTCAGGTATTCTCCCGAGAGTGAACCCCCTCCATGTTATTTCGATGAAGGGTGTAAACCACGGCGTGTTTTGACTCGTCAGTTGGTCCCCACTGCACCTGCCCCTATTCCTCCGCAGGGGGACTCTCTCCAGGGCGCAGAGGGGAATCTGCAGGACTCCAGATCGGAATCTCTGCAGAGGGATAAGGGGGAAATGGAAGAGCACACCTCGGGAGGAGTAATTACTAGGCAAAAGATCAAGCAGATGCAGCAGGTTGCATACCCCTCCCCTGAGGATAGCCCAGAGGCTGCCTCCGCCAAACCTTTTGTGAGTGATAAAGGTGTAAGTAGAGAAATGCCTTTACAGGTGCACGACCAACCTTTTGTGGGCAATAATGGCCAGTTACAACATACTAATATTGTGGAATATAAAGGATGGCTAGAATGGGACTTGAAAGAGTGGGGACGGTTGTCAGGGTCCTTTGGGGAAAATCCCCGAAAAATCACAGAACTTTTAGAAAGATTGTTTTCAAGTCATAATCCTACTTATACGGATGTAGATCAGTTGTTAAGTAGTTTTGACCGGAGAGGAACGTAGTAGATTGTGGATGGCAGAAAGGACATGGGGGGATAGCGATGCGGCTAATACTACTTGGATGGATAGGCGGGATCAAGCCGCTGGCTGGAATCCCCTAGACTGGAGTCAGCCAAGGCTGACTCAGCTGCGAACAGATCGAGAGCGATTGTTAGAGAGACTCAAAGAAATGGCTCGCCGCTCGCCTAATCAGGCTAAGTTCATGCAGATTCGGCAGGAATCTGATGAGCCACCCAGAAAGTTCTGGTTGAGGCTATTGGAGGGGGCCCGAATGTTCACTCAGATGGATCCTGAGAGAGAAGCAGACCACCCTACTCTTATTTCGTTTTTTGTGAATCAGTCAGTGCCCCCTGTAAGAGATTATTTCTTAAAGTTTCGCCCTGGTTGGGGAGGTGAGTCAGTCACTTCAGTGTTGGACGTAGCTGATTTTGCATGGGAGAAAGAAAGGGAAAGTAGTAAAAAGAAAGAGAAAAAGGAAGAATATAAGTTGATGGCTTTAGCTTTTCGCGGCGGTGTTCGAGGCAGAGGCTGTGGCCGTGGCAGGGGATTTCAGGGTGCTCGGGGAAGAGGGTCCTGGCAACCCCAGCCACCAGGAAATTGTTTTCAGTGCGGACAGCCCGGTCACTTTAAACGTGAATGCCCCTGGGGACGCCCAGAGGGTCCGGTCGCATCCGCAGATACTTACACCAGGGACGAATACACCCCTGCACCACCAGCTCAGCCCGTTCCCCAGGCCTGGATCAACTACGGGCAACAGCAGCAGCTGCAGCAAACTCAGCCTCCTCAATGACGGTACCCCGGGGGCGAAGGCAAACAATGTGATGGTCTTATTTCCTTAATGTCTTTAGCCGGCTCCTTCCTCACTTTCTCCCCTCCCAGCAAAGAGCCTCGTCTAACCCTTTCAGTCCAAGGCCTGCCTGTCTCTTTCCTCATTGATACTGGAGCTACTTTCTCTCTCTTAAATCATGCCCCCTCCCCCTGGCTATCCTCTGAGGTTAAAACTGCAACTGGGGTGGAGGGCAACCCACAGTCTCTGGGACTCACTTTACCTCTAAATGTTGTTTATGCTGATAAATGTTTTTCTCACCGTTTTCTTTTTCCCCCAGCTTGTCCGATCCCTTTGATGGGCCGGGATTTACTCTGTAAGCTTGAGGCTACTTTAACCTGCACTCCTGAAGGGGTAGGATTATTGATGACAGTGTTAGGAGATTCGGCCCCAACTCAGGGTAATTGGGAACCCCCCCCCCCCCCCCCCCCTTCCCTGACCTCACTGACTTGCCTTTAACCCTCTGGGGAATTTCTGACACTGATGTTGGCCTGCTCCTTTCGGCAGAGCCAGTAAGGATTCAAGTGAAGCCCTCCTTAACCCCCCCGTCAGTCCCTCAATACCCCCTGTCGCTGGAAGCCCGGGAGGGCATCCGCCCCATTATCGAGGGATTCATTGCACAAAAGCTAGTCCGCCCTCAGCGCACTCCCTGTTACACCCCTATACTGCCTGTCAAAAAGCCTCCTAAAAAGGACGGAGACCCTATTCGTTGGCGCTTTGTACAGGATCTACGGGTTGTTAATCAGTATGTGGTCCCTCTTCATGCAGTAGTTCCTGATCCAGCTACTATCATCAGCCAAATCCCCTGGGATGCTGAGTGGTTCACTGTTATTGACTTAAAATCAGCCTTTTTCAGCATTCCTGTGCACCCAGACTCTCAGTATCTCTTTGGTTTCACCTGGGAGGGACAAAGTTATGTCTGGCAACGACTTCCTCAAGGCTACAGAGACAGCCCCACGATTTTCAGCCAATGCCTCCGCCACGACCTGGAAGGCTTCACCAGTCCGCAGGGATCCACGTTAGTCCTATAAGTAGATGACATCCTATTAGGTAACCGCGAAGAAGCTGCCCTCCGCATCGATGGTAAGGCACTTTTATTATACCTACACACCAGAGGCCACAAGGTAGACCCTAACAAGATTCAGTGGGTCTCACAGAAGGTCCGATATCTGGGCTTCCTGTTAACCCCAGAGGGGCGACAAATGGACCCAGTCCGCATAAAGACTATCCAAAACTGCCCTCTGCCAAACACCAAGAAACAACTTCGAGGTTTCTTAGGATTAATTGGCTTCTGTCGCCCCTGGTTGCCGTCCTGCGGGGAGTTAAGCAAACCGCTCCACCGACTCACTGCTAACCTTGCTCCTGACCCTTTGCAGTGGTCCCCGGACACGATCCAAGCCTTTCAGTTACTCAAAGACAGTGTGGCCTCCTCCATGTCTCTCCGCCCCCCCAATTACAGCAAAACCTTTCACCTTTTTGTCCACGAGAGGGGCGGAATTGCTAGTGGCGTCCTTACCCAGCTGAGCGGGCCCCACCATTTCCCGCTTGCTTTTTACTCTCAGCAGATCGACCCTGTCGCTCAGGGAACCCCATCCTGCACCCGGACTCTGGCAGCAGCTGCCCTGCTGATCACAAAGGCAAAGAGCCTGACCCTGGGTCATGTTACCACGGTTTGGACCTCTCATGCCTTGTCAGCCCTTCTGCGTAGGGGCACAACCCAAGTCTTTTCGGCCCATCGTCAGCAACAGCTAGAGGCTGAACTCTTAGAAGACACTAACCTGATTTTTGAAAGGTGTGGGCCCCTTAATCCAGCTACCTTGCTTCCTGACCTGCCAGTCCTCCAGGATCAGCACGACTGTGTGGAAGTAGTTTATAGCATCTTACAGATAAGGGACAACCTGTTTGACGTGCCACTGGACAACCCTGATTGCATCCTCTTCTCGGACGGAAGCTCCTTCTATGTTGATGGCAAGCGTTTCACCGGTTATGCAGTCACCTCTGAATGGGACATTCAAGAGGCCGCCTCACTGCCAGGCAACTGGGGAGCCCAAGCCGCCGAACTCTATGCCCTGGCCCGAGCATGCCAGTTGGCCGCTGGTAAGACCGTTACCATTTTTACTGATAGCAAGTATGCTTTTGGAGTTGTGCATTGTCACATCCACCTCTGGAAGTTTCGAGGTTTCCAGACAGCTGCCGGTAAACCCATTCAGCACCTCCCCCTCGTCCACAAGCTTTTGGACGCCCTCCAAGAACCCTCGGTCCTGGCTGTAGTTCACTGCCGGGCCCATACTAAAGATGATAGCCCCGTCACCCGTGGGAATGCCCTGGCTGACGCCTCCGCCAAGACGGCTGCCGTCTTACCCTTAGCCATGCCCACGTTGGCTATTGCAGCCTCCTCCTTTACTCCACCGCACCCCGTACCAGTACCCGCTGCTGAACTACAGTCGTGGGAGAGCCTCGGAGCCACTCTGGTCAAAGGGACCTGGCTTATGCCGGATGGCCGAGCCTGCCTCCCTCGCTCCACATACCCCGTGGCAGTTCGCTGGGGGTCACTACGGCACGCACGCCCTTGTGGACACCATCGCTCGCTTTTGGTATGCTCCAGGCATTCAACCCTACTGCCTGTCAATAGTGACATGCAGCACATGTCAGCGTAATGGACCTGCTCCGCCTCTTAACAAAATTAAGGGTGGAAGACCTCCGCCTGCTGCTCCATTTCAACATCTTCAAATTGACTTTGCAGATATGCCAAAGGCTTTTGGGGAAAAGCACCTCCTTGTTTTGGTTTGCCCTCTGACTTCCTGGGTCGAAGCTTTTCCTACTGCTAATTGTACTGCTGCCACAGTGGCGAAGATCCTCCTTAGAGACATTGTACCCCGTTTTGGCATCCCTCTCGTGCTTGACTCAGATCATGGACCTCACTTTACTGGTCATGTCCTTGGCCGTTTAGAACAGGGACTGGGCATTTCACACTCCTTTCATACACCCTACCACCCCCAGTCTAGCGGGAAAGTTGAGCGTATGAATAGGGAGCTTAAGTTTACATTGGCTAAATACTGTCAGGAAACAGGGTTAAAGTGGCCTCAGGTACTTCCCTTGGTCCTGTTTCACCTTCGTACTCGCCCAACCCGTGTATTGGGATTATCCCCCTTTGAACTGCTCTATGGACACCCCCCTTTCAAAGGCGGGGCGCTACCACGTGCTGATGTTTCACTATTGGGAGGGGATCATATGACCGCGTGCCAGTTTCTCTCCCTACAGGCTCGCCTCCATACCCTTTGGAAAGCCTCGCAGTTTTCCCAGACCGTGCCGCTGGAAGAACAGATCCACCCGTTCCAACCAGGGGACTTCGTCTGGGCCAAAAAGTTCGTTCGTGGCGACACCCTCCAGCCGAGGTTTACTGGACCCCACCAGGTTCTTTTAACAACCCAGACTGCAGTGTTCCTGGAAGGACGCAAATCCTGGATCCACCACTCCCACGTCAAGCCAGCCGTAGTGGACCACAGTGACGGACCAGCAGCTCTTGCAACCACTGAGGACACTGCCTCTGACCAGTGGACCAGCTTACCTCTTTCAGACATCAGACTTAAATTGACTCGGCAAAAATGAGAGGACCTTTTATTCTGACAACTGTATGTTTTTTACTATGCCTTTTTAGTTTATTTTCTGCTTATGAAGATAATGCTTTTATTAGATATGCCCACGAGGTTAAAACTCGCATTTTAGGAAATAGAAGTAATTGC
This sequence comes from Macrochelys suwanniensis, assembly GCA_033296515.1. NCBI lineage: Eukaryota > Metazoa > Chordata > Testudines > Chelydridae > Macrochelys > Macrochelys suwanniensis. Next base: position 37,828,672 of record CM065776.1, read on the forward strand.
TGGGTATGTACTCAATTTCCAGTAAATGCAGAACAGGGACTCCCCTTCACACCCATTCCCCTGACCACTGCTAATATGACTTGGATGCCACCGGCTAGAGTAAAAGATCCAGTCCAACACAATCTTACATGGGACAAAACAGGAGTGCCAATTAACAGATATCTCAGGGTAACCAATCAGACAGGATCACTGTGTTTTGTTAAAGAAAAGGGGTCAACTTTTGTGGGAACAAGTAAATGCAACATGTATTTTAATGGTACCGCCTTTAGTAAAAATCTTGACTTCAAGCCTTGCGCATCCCACTTATCCCATATGTGGATCCCTCACCCCGATCCAACTTTTTCATGGGTGGGCAAGCCTTCAGAGTCAGCTTTTAAAAAGCCCTGCTCAGATCATGAGGGTGTCCAACTAATTGCTAAGGGATATACGATTGCCTTCTACAACTGCTCAAGCAGTACTACACTGCCCTTTGAAAACACCACTACCAAATTGTGCCTCTGCAGTTCGCACAACGACCTCTCTGCGTTACCAGGGGAACAGTGGTCCAACGGGTGGTGGGTTAGCTCCTACTTTGAGAAATGGAATACCCGAAACGCATTGTATGGAACATACTGGGTGTGCAGGCCCAAAGCTTATTACTTTCTCTCCCCTGATTGGGCAGGGTCATGTTATTTAGCGTGGCTAACACCGCCTTCTCGCATCTCCCTCACTCCCCCTCATTTTCCCCACGTTCGTAACATCCGTGAAACCTTCAGAGATATTAATATCCGTGATGGTTTGTCGTGGCAGCAGTGGGCTGGTCTCATTAGCTTGAGGGGTGGTGTCATCCGTCTACAGGGACTACTAGAATCTTTAACCAATGAAACTGCGACCCTATTTGAGAATCAGGCCAGGGAAATGTCCCAGATGCACCAGTTAGCTTTGCAAAACTGAATGGCTTTAGACATAATGTTAGCAGCCCAGGGAGGAACTTGCGCCCTCATAAATGAAGAATGCTGTGTTTTTGTAAATGACACCTACTCTGACACTTTTCAACGTACCAAACATCTAAGGGAAATGGCTAAGAACTACTCCTCTGGCCAGCCACCTTATGATTGGTGGGGAGCCTTATGGAATTGGCTGCCTGGATTTGGGTGGGTTAAAAAACTCTTGGTGGGTATTGTTGGGGCCATAGTAATCCTTATAATACTGTGTTGCTGTATTCAGTGTGTCCCCTCCCTCATAGACTCATGTGGGTCAGTTTGTTCTTTTCCTACTTCAGCCAAGGGCCTTACTCTCTTCGAGCTGGCCCAGGCTGAAATTGCCAAGCGGCCCTTGGCTCCTTAAAATGGGGTGTAGCTTTTGGTAAATAGTTATCCCAAAGCTACAAATGGAGGAATGTTGAGTCTGAACTTTTGATGAGCTTAAACTTAACCCAGACTTGATGTCTCTGTCTGAACTTTTAATCAAAGCTCTGACCTGTGAACTACTCATGACAACCCCCCCTCCCCTTAAGTAGCCATCTCCCCTTTGTCTTTTAGAATTTACATTTTAACCTGTTTTATCCTGTAGAATCTTGATTGATTATGCATGACCATTATGATCTGTTAATCACTTTGTTTACTTCTGTGTATAAATATTGATGCTCACCCCTAATAAACTTGCCACACTTACTCTGAAGCTTTTTGAGCTAAGGATAGTGTGAGCCCGTTGATCAACGAATTGGTGTCTGGTCTCTGACAGATTGTGAGCCCCATACCAACTCCGCACGAACTCGGGTGCTGGAGAGGTGAGTAGGGACTTGCTTTTTACCTAACATCTTCATACAAACAGGCTCTTACCTTCTTCATTCTCCAAAAGCCAAATCTCAATACTACCTGTCTTTTCAACTATTCTATTCTTCTCTGAATTTCTAAACTCAAACAAGTGGTCTGCAACTGCTATATAGGCTTCATTTCCTCTAACTCACTGCGAGATCCATTCCAATCTGGCATCCGTTCACTTTGCTCTATGAAACTGCTCTCAGCAAAGTCTCCACTGACATAATCATGACTAAATCTCAAGGCCTAAACTCCATCCTTATCCTCCTTAATCTCCCAACAACCTTTGACACTTAGAATCACCTCCTCCTCCTTAATTTTCTGTGCCATCTCAGGTTTCATAACACTATCGCTGCTTGGTTTTTTCCCCTATCTTTCTGACCACTCATTCAGCAACCCCTTCTCTCCTCTCCTCTTCTCCATTCATGCTTACATGTCCCTCAAGATTACATCAAGTCCTCTTTTCTATCTATAATTTATTCTTGGGTAACCTCTAGGGTGACCAGATGTCCCGATTTTATAGGGACAGTCCCGATTTTGGGGTCTTTTCTTATATAGGCTCCTATTACCCCCCATCCCCTGTCCCGATTTTTCACATTTGCTGTCTGGTCACCCTAGTAACCTCATCCATTTGCATAGGTTCAAGTGTCACCTCCACACCACTGATGCTCAAATCTACTTATCAACACCAAACATATCACCTGCTACACTGAACTCCTTATCATGGCTAAAACAAAGCACACAGTCCTTGAAACTCTTTCTTAGCAGCATTCATGATGACCAAACAGTTCCTTTGCTTTCAGTTTTTAAAACCAGCCTCCTCTCTTACCTTTTACCACCCTCACTCCAAGATCCAAAAAGACAATACCTGTAATATAGCTGGTATAACACTTCCTGTGTGAAAATTCAGAATCACAAACAAATATACGTGCCTACACATAGACAAACATATTCACATAAATGCGAGCCATAACCTGCAACTTGTGTCTGTACAAAGAGGACAAAACAAATCAGAATGGTACCATTTTACACCAATTTGTGCAGGTGTAAATGACTACACAAAGTGAAAGGCAGTGGAGAATCAATGCCATTGCCTCCTCCCCAAACATTCATGCACACAAACTCTATGAATGTTCCCACATAAGTGAATATGAATGGGGGCAAACATAGCAGCCCAAATTGCAATTTGTTTCCTCCTCTATCAGTCTTAAATAAAGTGGAATTTCTTGCTTCCATATTAAAAGAAAGCAAGTTCCAAATGACCGATTTTATTTTCCAAAAAACCTAGGTATTGAAACTGAGGAAAGAAGCAAAATTCTCTGATTAAGTATGGCAAACTGTAGACACATTCCAGTATTTGATATAGTTGTAGCTAGATCAAAACAAACAGCACGCATCTTGGATTGTCTATCAGGCCAATAATGCTTTTGAAGGGAAGTGGCTCTCCTGTACTGACAGCTTTTCTTGCAAACATCATGTGAAAAAGTAGTGGAAATATATAGTTTGTGTATCTAAGTAAATCCCATAAAAGTGTCCAATGACAAAGTGAAATTATTTTTTAAAATGTAATTTATCAGAAATCTGCTGGGAGAAACTTATGTTCCTGATGTCTTATTTGCTTAGTTATAAGGCCTCCTGCTCTAAAGCACTGATCAACTGACTGACAACTTAGCTTTCAACCTCGGTTTCAAAGAGTTGCAGCTTTTTTCAGAGTAATTCAGGTGAATTCAGCGGGAAAAAAGTCAGCTAATAATTTGAGTGCAACTCTTAATGTGCCCATAAAAAATGTTAGTGAGCTGTGCATCAAGTATCACTCTGATGTTACACAGAGATTCCACCTGAACAATGTCTTTCATTAATAAATATACCCATGAAACAACAGCTCCCAAATCTTTACTGTTGAAATTAAGTCCCAAATGTTCTAAAATGGCCTTCATTTTTGAGGGCAAAATTTTGGGTCTGCAAATAACTTTGCCTGCATTTTTGCATCTCTAATCACTGTGGATACCAACATGAGCATTCATGCATTGCTACCTGCAGCACAAGTTGCAATTTTCACTCTGACTTTTCCTTATTAGGCCATGTAATATTTATATGGTGTGGAATGTGTAGAGACAAAAGCAAATGTATTTGCAGTAATTATCGGCAGCAATTTTTCATTTTATTTACTCTAATGAATCTAGTTATGGTTATAAGCATAATATAGTACATATCCTATTTGTTTACATTGAGATTATAATTAATTAAAATAATAATTAAATGATTAAATATTTAAAATGGCATTTTTCATCCAAAGATCTCAAAGTGGTTTATAAAGGTGGGTGCAGTAATTTTTATCCCCATTTTATGGATGTGGAAACTGAGGTACAGGGAGATTAAGAGGTTCACATAAATTCACACACTGAGTCATTGGTAGAGGTGGGAATCAAACCTAGATCTCCTTATTCTCACTCTTTTGAACTCTAAAACCATCACAGACAATAATGCTTCTAACAGGGGAGATGCTGCTTTATGCGCAACCTACGCTTGGTTGATTTTCTGCTACATCCCCACTCTACCATCCTTTCAGCATGCATTCACTTATACAACATTTATGTCACCCTCAAACTTTGAACCATTGTGTGTAGATACAAGTCAACTTTAGACAGCCACTCATGTTAGTAACAGTTTATTTACGGACTTTTATGTAGTACCAAAAATCCAATGCACTATGGCATCATTTAGAACTATTTGTGGGGACCTAGGCTTTCTAAGTACAAATTCCTGCCATATTACAGGATTTAGAATTTGAGAGACCAGCTCAAACACTGAGGAAAATGTCTAGCTACTAAAAAGTTCCACTTTCATCTTTTAATGCAATACTGCTAAACACTATTGTGCCACAGGCAATAAACCACTTTGACTGTGTATTAAAACAGATTATTTGGGTCTCTTAAGAGTGACGAGTGAAAATTTGAGGCCAGCTAGCATTTCTAAGAAGAAATAGTTAAAAGACTCTTCTGAATCAACTACAATCCTGTAATCTCAGTTCTCCTCTGTAAAATAAAAAGGAAAAGGCATCTTTCTCATTTCAATCTAGTAAAACAAAATCAAACCCTGATTTCTATATTTTGGATAAAACCAACATTTTCTGAGACACACAGGTACACATATAACCTCAATTAATTATCTGTGTATGATGTTCCCTTGAAATTCTAATCTCTGTAGCTCAGTTGGCTAAATTGTACATACTCAGTATAATTGAAAAACGGTGTTTAATGAAGATATATTTCTAACACACTTGTTTAACTACAGGGAAGGGGATGTAATTACATTTACTACTTAACAATACACTGTCCTTACAATTCAGGCACTAATAACAGCATACCCTTTGTTCACTTTATAGTGGGAAGATGTAGTTGATCCTAAATTTGTCCTGCTATATATCCAGTGTCTGTTTTAAATAGAGGGAAGATAAAGCAGTGAATTCAATGTATTATATGTGAACAGTAGTATGTATCAAATGTGAATGTACAGTACTGTACATTCTGTCTGGCTAGTATTAGAATTAAAACTGTGTATAATCAATTTGGTGAGAAAATAGTCTCTTGCCCTCAGCTTTCATTCTGACACTTGCACCGTCTTCTCACCACTATACCATCCCACTTCAGAGCAATATGACCACACATTTTCAGTGTTCACCTCTTATCGTTAAGGCTATGCTTTAGTCACAGGTATTTTAGTAAAAGTCACCAACCGGTCACGGACAGTAAACAAAAATTCACGGCCTGTGACCTGTCCATGACGTTTACTAAAAATACTCGTGACTAAAACTTGAGGGGCGAGGGGGCGGTTGCCCAGGGGCCCCGTGGGTGCTGGGGCATTGAGTTGAACATCCACTACAGACAGGAACTTAATCAGGTCAAGTAGGGGCACTGGAGTTACATTCACACCAAAGCAAGCCCTGGCTCAGGGTTCACATACAAGTCAGCGGGAGATCTTCAGGTCAGGTGCAAATAGGGTGACCAGATGTCCCGATTTTATAGAGACAGTCCCGATTTTTGGGTGTTTTTCTTATATGGGCTCCTATTACTCCCCAACCCCTGTCCCGGTTTTTCACATTTGTTGTCTGGTCACCCTAGGCGCTAATAATACACCCCCATCAAAGCTGCAATCCACCACTGCTCTATGTTTAATTGTAAGTCTGGCTGGAGACAACTACATCAATATAAGCCCTGCAGTATTATCCTTTCATCAGTTGTATTCACAAAGGGGCCTCTCCCTTAATTTAAGTTATTACTTTTTATGATTTATCAGCTAATGAATTTATATTCAGCAACATGAACTGAATGGCAGGATCCACATCTGCCAACACTGTGCTCTAGATGTCAAACAGATGTTAAAACCTGATTAAGACTTGTGCCTACAACATGATTTTTTTCTACCTTGTCTTCCTATCATCCCCAGCATAGGGATTGAAGTGCCCACCATCCACAAATGAACCTTCATATTCCCACCAATCCTTTCGGCTGTGGTTATCAAAGGAATGCAGCAACTGTAGTTTGATTCTCTAAGTCTGAACAAGTCAAATGGAAGGCAGATTGAGGCCTTTAAAAATTAGAAACACCATGTTCTTGATTCTTCTCCTGCATATGACAGAGACATAGGGAGGGGCACCAAGCAGGTAAAGCCAACCTCACCTTTCACCCTGATTAGAGGGCTTGATTGTTTTTGCCCACTAATGTAAGCAGCCACCCCAAACTCACTCTACCTTAATACTGTAGAGATCTTAATCTATCTGTTAATAGTCTATTTGGCTAGCTGGTGGTCCAGCCTATGCTGAAAATACAGAAAATCACTGCTCGTGACAAATAAAAAGCGATTGCTTTTCAGAAGCTTGGAGGGCATTCACAATTGGTCCCCTGGTTTGCACTGCAACATTCGTAAATGCATTTAACGCTTTGTTTGACATAAGTGGAAAAGCAGTAACTGAAATATATACAATAAGTAATGTTATGCCAGAGATACATTACAAATTAATGCAGAGCTGGGAACATGGCCTGCTGTGAATCTTCCTTGAGATGCACAATATGTCTGCTGTAAACAAGACATTATTTTTCATAACAATATGTTCTTTTAAATGTTAATGTGCAATACGAGATGGAGGAAATGTTAGGTGTTGAAAAAACAGGCCATCCTAACTAATACAGGACAGATAAAAGTCATGGAAAATTCTGCTTGTTAGCTAATATTCTTCTCAAAACACCCTCATTATTTGTTGGTCTCCTATTCACTCAGCTACTGTAAATGAGAATAGTGCAAACTCATGCAGCGCAAATTTACACTTCAGAAATACATTTCCATTGACTGTCATTTCTAATTGTAGGGAACAAAAGAAACTCTTCTCAAAAGAATAAGAGAGTGAACCTTACTGGCATAAAGGAACAGCGTCTTTGATGATACAAGTTCCTCCGTTTTTGCAATATCCTTCTGGACAACCTAGGAAAATATAAGTAAACAAAGGTAACTAGATTAAGGAAGATGTAATAGAAATTAGTCCATTCATCCTGCCAGTGCAAGATTTTTTCCCTACATCAGATTTTCAACAATTTGATTTTCAGAGGTGCTGAATACTCACAGCTCTCATTTACTATATCTGGTGTTTTGGGTGCTGAGCATTTCTGAAGGCCAGCACTGTAGGCCCTGTTTCAGAAACATACTTGGTCACATGCCTATCATAAGCATATTAGTATTTCCACCAAAGTCAGTAGCACTACTTGTGCTTAAGTAATTCCTGTCCGGGCCCTAGTGATTTCTCAGGTCAAATTTTACATGACTCTCACAGTGGGGCTTTTGTGATTCATTGGAACCTTCAGATATTACAATATGAAGATTCCAAACACTAAACAATAGAGAAAAGAGTTAGTTTAGAGTGCTGAACTTCCTAGACTGATTTAGTGCCTATGTCTGATATTCTTATTAATAGTTTAAATATAAGGATGAGATAAGAACAGATGTTCACCATCTGCTGTGTGACCAGTCTTTTCATTAAAGACTTTTCATAGATATATGTTCATAAAGCTCAAGGGAAATCAGTCTTAATAGAATACGATGTTTAAGAAGAAAGACATACCAAGCCAAGTGTTGTTATGGACTTTTGACACACCTGGGGTATTTGGTGGGCATGAGGTCAACCTAAGTTCACATATATTTTAGCATTTACAGATTTAATTTAGAAAATATTAATTCACCAAAAAAGCCCCAAATAAACCAAAAACAAAACCCAAAGGTTTTGAAAGTAACAAAATACTTTTACAAATGTTTGTTATTGGTTCCTTTTCCTGTTACAATGAATATCTGTCTTGTTTTACTTACTATTTTATTACCACTGAATATTCTCCCACATTGTAGTTAAATAATTACAGCAGGGCAGTACATGCTCCTCTAAACTTTCAAAACAGTCTGCTGGAGTTTATACCCATGGCAATATCTATAGCAGTAAACCAATTTAGGCTGCTATCCTGCAACTCTAGGCACATGCATAACTTTACTGAAGTGAGCAGTCTCATGAACTTTAATGGGACTAGTCTCTGGAGTAAAGTCAAGTATGTGACTAAGTTTTGCAGAATCAGAGGCAAAATTATTACGTACTGGTATGCACAGTGAATTCAGTGGGCCTCCTTATCTGAGTAAAGTTACATGCATGCCTAAGATCCTGATCCTGCAAAGATTTGTACATGAGCTTCACTTCACACATTGTGACTAGTTCCACTTAAGTTTGCAGGATTCAGCTCTTCATGACAGAACTTCCATTAACAACAATGGCAGTGGCTCATTGCTTTGAAAATGTATCCCAAAACAACAGTAGAAACCACATAAGCAAGTCATTGTTCAGATAACAAAGTTGCAATTTTATGAGACTGAACAAGTTATTAAAACCCCCACCATTGTCCCGATCCTGCAATTGGCTGGGCATGGCATGTGGCATGGCCACACTCCAACACCTATGTGGTGCCTTGCCTGGACACAGGGCTCTATTGGTGTTAGAGTCAACTACAGGATTTGGGCCATCTTCCTGGAATGGGGGAAAATGTACGACCAAATTCACTGCTGCATAGAGTTAGATAAAACAAATGGTACGGGATGTTTGCTGGAGACATAAAAGAAAAAATATCAGATTAGTTATTCCATTCAGATACCTGAATTTCCATCAAGATAGTGTGGGAAGCAAATTATTTAAAAGATAAGCCACCTGAAAAGCAGTAGAAGGTCCTTTTTTACCTCTATTCACATTTATTGCTTTATGTTTACCATCTCACAATCCTCTACATTTAACTGAATATTGAATATACTCCTTTGCATTTATAACATTCACTCAAAACATTAAAAAATTACCAAAGATAGATTACAACATCTATTTACCAAGCATTTTATATTACTGTGAATTTTTCATGGTAAAATATTACTCTTTCATATATATATATATCTGAAACATAATATAAACTGTATTTCTGGTCTAATTCTTTTCCAGGTGCTCCCCCAGAAGTCAGTGAATGCTTTATATTAACATCTGGGCACAGAATATAGCTTTATGGATGCCCATAATGTTTCAAATTCATCCCTCATGTAATCTGACTGAGCTTCAGCAGGCTGATTCAGTTGATACTGTGCACCATTTGCAGGTTAAATAAAAAAACTCTACATATTTCTATTGAAATGATATTTTGATGTGAAACTGACTACCTGAACAGCTGGATTCATCAAGACTGAAATCAAAGCAGTCTGCAATACCATCACAGCGCTTGGAGACTGGAATACATGTATTAGTTGATGCACACAACAAAGAACCTTTGAAGCAGTCCTTTGTGGCTGGAACAAAGTAACAAGATGACATGGTCAGACACATTTCCTTTATTCATTGATAAAACACTATTGGAAAACTATAGCAGCTTATCTGTGTCAGAGAATATAAATCTGGATCAGCATTTCCATTATAAACTTCCATTTCAGAAGTGTACAACTTAGACATTAAAAAAGACAGCTTAGGTTGCCGAATCAAGCTTTTACCATGTTCAAATCCTGGAAGGGGGTGTTTATATTTGATATGTTATTGGTGGAATAAGGAGCAATGCTTAATGAAAATCCACAATCAGACATCAGAAAACATAATCAACCTGCCTAGATAACTCAGTTATAAAAATAATTGAATTAATTTTTAAACAGAGAACAGAATGCTGTTGCTAGAAGCTAAACACTATATATGGTTGATGTAACAAAAGGGGAGAAAGGCTACATTAAAAATCTAAACCTACAGACATTTGTCATGCTGTAGCATTCAGTTATATTCTCTAAACTCATCTAAAGGAATTATAGAGGGGAAATCTTGACAGAATCACATAAGCCTCCAGGTAATTCATTATGGCATCACTGATTCTATAAGATGTACCCAGTGGTTCTGCATTCTGTCCGAGAATCTAACAGCATTTTGTCACTTTGAGAAACATTCCAGCTAATGAAATGTTCTGTTGCACTGCCCCTGAGCCATTATTTCTGAACATCTTGGTTTAAGGGACTGTGAGCTAAATTATTCTCTCCATTATGCTTGCGTAAACCAGGAGTAACCCTCTGTTTTCACTTGAGTTAGACATATCACCGGTGTAACTGAGCAGAATTTGGCCCGGATTTTAGATGTATAACAAGCATGAGAGAATTTAGGAATATTTTAAGTACTCTAAATGACCGGATTACACCGAGCCAAAAGAAAACGCTGAATATAAAATACTGCACTTCAACCTTGCAATACGAATATTACATCAGATCCTGCCAACTCTTGCTAATGCAGGCAGTCTCTCAGACGACAAGTAGACTCCTAGGAGTAAAGGTTCACAGGATCAGGCCCATAAATCTTACACACTGCCAATTTACCAAGGACTATAAATATATCCAAAATTACTAGTCACTTTAGGAAATCTTGGCTAGTTTCCTTCCTTTTGCATACATCATAGGGATCATGTAGCTTGTGTCATTTGCACACAAATACAAGTTTGTGCATATAACTGCAGTAAGCAGTAAATGCATCCAAAATCGGGGTGAAATTGCACACAATTTGTTATTTTAAAAACTCAAGTCTTTAACCTCAGCAATTTCACTTATATCTCTTAGACCTTTTGTATGATTGTTCTTACACACCTATTTTAAAGACGCTCCATGTAAGGACACATGTAGTATTGCTTATGTTGTTTAATGTACACTGTGATAAACACAGGAACTCCGTACTTGGGCTACATTTAAGTTGTGCTCAGCACAGCTTGTGTTGGGGAGACAAATGTGGCATAGAGCCGCTTCTACTTTCCCCAGTCTTGGGACTGGCTCTCCGCTAGACTGATACCATCAGGCAGTGTTTCCCAAACTTGGGACGCCGCTTGTTCAGGGAAAGCCCCTGGTGCGCCCGGCCGGTTTGTTTGCCTGCCGCATCTGCAGGTTCGGCCGATCGCAGCTCCCACTGGCCGCGGTTCGCTGTGCCCAGCCAATGGGGGCTGCAGGAAGTGGTGGCCAGCATAGGCACTGACTCCGTGGGTGCTCTGGGGAGGGAAAAATTGGTGGGTGCAGACGGCAAGCCTGGGGTGGGGGAGAAAGCACAGCGGCAGCGCCTCAGGGGAGGAGTATGGGGAGGAGGCGGAGGATCCAGCTCTGCCTCCTCCCCATATGCCTCCCCTGAGGAACGCTGCGCTTCCCCCCCCCCCCCCCCCGCCAGGCTCAGGGCCAGCGTGCCCACTAGGCGACCCTAGGCGGTCGCCTAGGGCGCCGGGAGCTGGGGGGCGGCTGGCGGCGGCTGCCACCCGCCCTCTCAGCTCTGGGGCTGAGCTGGGAGCCGGGGGGCGGCTGGCCGCAGCTGGTCGCGGCTGCTGCCCGCCATTCTGGCTCCGTGGCTGAGCCGGGAGTGGGGCGGCTGGCCGCGGCTGCTGCCCGCCCTCCCAGCTCCAGGGTTGAGCTGCAGGGCAGCTGGCCACAGCTGGCCACGGCTGCTGCCCACCCTCCCAGCTCCGGGGCTGAGCCAGGAGGCGGCTGGCCGCAGCTGGCCACAGCTGCCTCCCACCCTCCCGTCTCCGGGGCTGAGCTGAGAGTGGGGGGGCGGCTGGCTGCAGCTGGCCGGGAGCCAGGAGATGGGGGTGGCTGGCCGCGGCTGCTGCCCAGCTCCCAGCTGAACCAGGAGCTGTGGGGGTGCCGTGGGCGGGGGGAGGCTTCCGTGGGCAGGGGCGGGCTGAGCTGCCGGCAGAGGGGAGCTGTCATGGGGGGGACTGGCTGCAGGGGGCGGGGTTAGCTGGGGGGGCCGCAGGGCCGGTGCAAGGAAGTTTCGCCTAGGGCGCGAAACTTCCTTGCACTGGCCCGGCCCTGCCCAGCTTGTCGCCTGCCGAACACCTGACGCGCGGCTGCCTGTGAGCTAAGAAAAGCGGCTTGGTGGGGTGGTGCCTCCGGAGGCGGAACGTGAAGGTGGAGGTTAGCTGGGCATGGGGGGGCTGGCGGGGAGCTGCCAGTGGGCGCGCTGCATTTCCCCTCCCCCTTCCCTCCTCCCTCCCAGGCTTGCAAGCCTGGGGGTGGAGGGGAAATGCAGCGCGCCCGGGGGAGGAGGCGGGGGTGGGGATTTGGGGAAGAGGCGGGGCTGGGGGTGGAGTTGGGGTGGGGTCGGAGGCGCGAGCACCCACCGGCGCCGACTAAAGTTGGCGCCTATGGTGGCCAGTACGTCCCTCAGCTTCCATTGGCCGGGGACAGTGAACCATGGCCAGTGGGAGCCGCGATCGGCCGAACCTGTGGACGTGGCAGGTAAACAAACCGGCCCGGCCCGCCAGGGGCTTTCCCTGAATAAGCGGCATCCCAAGCTTGGGAAACACTGCCATAGGGTAAAATAGAGAAATCTTTGGGCTGCTTCTCTACTTTGTGCTCGCTGTCATTAGTCCCAAGGACTGTTTCAGTAACTGGGGATTGTTGGGGCACAGAGATGCTCTGAACGTGCCCTTTTCTCCTGTTTACCACCTCCCCACCCCCTGCCCCTGTACTGGGGAGGGCAGTGAAGAAGTTGCTTGAGTGGCTCTGCACCACCCCAACATTCTCCTTCCAGAGGGTGGATCTCCTTCATGACTGTATTGCACCACTGCAGTGGGTGTTAAGAAAGGGAATATGGCTGAGCTATCAATGCAGCAGTAACTAACTTTTACAATTTTCTGACTTTTTAACACTGATATTTCTACTTTAATATTGCATTCATGCTTTGGATACAGTCAATACACTCTGTCATTCACACAACTACAATGGGCTCCAGCAGAGTTATAATTTAATGTCATGAGAGACCACCATGTGTTTTAAGGATGCGGATGTCAAATGCAGGGATTAAAATGGGAGCAAATGGGCACAAATACTCAGGTTTGCGTCCACAATTCATTCCGTAAATGCAAATTAAGTGTGTAGAAAGAAAGAAAGAAAGAAAGAAAGAAAGAAACTTTTTGAAAATGTACGATTTTAACATTTGTTATGTCTTTGGAAGTTTAGAGGTACACACCACAGATCCATTTTATTGCACTGTAGAGAAATGAAAAATCATTTCTTATTCATTGCTGTTAGCACTTAAGTCAGATTCTATTGGGGGCATGTGGAAAGTAATGCATACACCCCTCGGGTTTTTATGTTTATTTTATAGCCTTTCCATTTTAGATCGTGCAATTTTCCAAAAAAATAAAAAAATAAAAATGCTGGTGAGATAAAGAGTCCTTTCCTAAAATTAGGAGTGACATAAGGCAACATAACTTGAAGCTTCTGTTGTAAAGAGCAGCAAGAAATAAAATCCACCAAATTTATAGGTATAATACAACATTAACATGAGACTGCACAAGCAAATTGTTCTGTGACCTCTGCAGGAAATTTCTTTCTACATACATCTTTAAATCATACATGACAACATTTTTGTGGTGGTGATGGTGGTTGCAGTAGAGATGTGACTAATGCATTTGTGTTTGTTTCTCTTTGCTGTGGCCTCTTTCAGGATTTATACTTTATCTCTACAGAACACATTTTGCCAACCTGTCTTCATCCTGGGAGATGATGCTATCACTTGATACAATCTGGAACTGAAACAGGATGAGCATTTTGTGGCTTTCTGTTCATACACCCAGGTAAATGAAATTGTGAAGGGAAACAGTGCACGTGAAATGAGAGGAGAATACGGCCTGATCCAAAGCCCACTGAAGTTGATGGGAGTCTTTCCATTGACTTCAATGCTTTGGGTGAAGCCTTTCAAAAAGAGTAGCAAAGAAATTTCATTTAAAAAGACAGAACTATGGTTGCTTTTTGGAAGGAGCTGATAAAAGAATTAAATGGACAGTGGGGGAGCAGAAAAAATGTTTACTATTTTGTTAAAAATGATCTCACCTAAAAGAATGACTCTGGTAGTCATCAAAGCTTAACTGCACTCTCCTATGTTCATTTATACTGTGACAAAGTTCCTCCTCTACCTCAGTGGGTCCTGCGCTTATAGGCGGATTTTGCTTGCCTCAGAGATCTTTCCTTCTGGTAGAACCCACAGTCCAGGTCAACTCCTCCTGTGTCTGATCAAGAGTTCGGAGGTTTGGGGGGAACCCGGGCCTGCCCTCTACTCTGGGTTCCAGCCCAGGGCCATGTGGACTGCAGCTGTTTAGAGTGCCTTCAGGAACAACTGCACAACAGCTACAACTCCCTGGGCTACTTCCCCATGGACTCCTTGTGACGTTATTGACAATAACTGGGACCATATAGATCATTGTTACAACCAAGGTCCTGTAGTGGCATCAAATCTTGTATAAAGGGGGTCAAATGAGGTGTCTAAGACCGGGTTATGCTTGGCTGGTTATGATTATGCCATTTATATGCATGTATCAGTTTTGTAGTTGAAGTTATGAATATTGGCTTTATACTGTCTGTAGTTCAATGGCTTTATACTGTATGTCTGTATTTCAAACTGGGGCTGGGCTTCTGGGACCCAGGACAAGCTATCAGCTCTGCCAGGCATGCTGATGGCCCATTAAGGACCATCGACTATACAATTAGCCCATTGAGAGGAGGCAGACACACCTTATGATTCAGTAAGGTATGCAGAGACTTGCCCATGTGACTCCAGACTCCATTTTGCTGTGATTTTTCCCCAGTAAGGAAAGAGGTGTCTTTACCCCTGGAAGAAACTATAAAAGGCAGCTGCCTCATCTCCATTTTGTCTTCATTCCTGCTTCTTATCTCTGGAGGAACCTTTCTACAAATGGAAGCGCTGAACAAAGGACTGAAGGACCCATCCATGCTGTGGATGTAATCCAGAGACTTGATTTGAACCTGCAGCTTATGTCATCTTTACTGCAAGCCTGAACCAAGAACTTTGCCATTACTGTATGTAATTGATTCCTTTTAACCAATTCTAGCTCTCACCTATACCTTTTTCCTTTTATGAATAAACGTTTAGATTTTAGATTCTAAAGGATTGGCAACAGCATGATTTGTGGGTGAGATCTGATTTGTATATTGACCTGGATCTGGGGGCTTGGTCCATTGGGATCGGGAGGACCTTTTTTCTTTTACTGGGGCATTGGTTTTCATGACCAGTTGTCCCCATAACGAGTGGCACTGGTGGTGAGACTGGGAAACTGGAGTGTCTTAGGGGATTGCTTGTGTGACTTGTGGTTAGCCAGTGGGGTTAAACCAGAGTCTTTTGTCTGGCTGGTTTGGTTTGCCTTAGAGGTGGAAAAACCCCAGCCTTGGGCTGTAGGTTGCCCTGTTTGAAGCAATTTGTCCTGAACTGGCACTCTCAGTTGGGTCTTGCCAGAACCAGCATCGTTACAGTGGCGTAGTTGTGCAAGGATCCACAGAACCAGGTCAATTAAGTTTTGGGTCAGAACCCCACGCTATCCAAATTTGATTTTTGGTATTGAGAGTTGGGTTGGTTAAAGATCAGTGACCATGAGCCAGAAAGCATCAGCAAAAGCAATGAAACTGCAAGCCCTGAGAGACAGCCTGCAGTTTGAACATGAACAAAAACTGGCAGACTTGCTTTTGAAAATCTAGTGAGGTCAGGAGTGTTCCCTGGAACACTGAATTGGCAGAATCACAAAGCAATGCAGCTGAGTGATCTAAGAACAAAAGCAGAAATGCTTCCAATTATGTATATTAACAGAAGTACCATACAGTCACTTAAAAGCATTTGTCACCATGGTTACTCTGTGGAGCAGTACAGTATTATGGGCTGCAATCCCTGCTTGATTAATCAAATAATATCCTTTTAACATATTAAAGAAAATCTCTTTGTGGTCCATTTCCAGTATGTGCACTACCCATGTTGACTCAGAACTCCCCCAGAATAGCTATCCAGTTCTGGATGCCCATTCATCTTTGCTCTTTGTTTAACATCAGACCCATTAGCAGTATTTTAGATTTAGGGAGGATCTCCTCCACCTTGTTGGAACTTGTAAAATGGCAGCCTCCTAGGATGCTGTTTCAGCCACGCAGTTTAATTAACACTAACAGTACCAACCACTGGCTGTAGATGCTCCTAGCTGCTGATTCCTTCAGTTATTTGCACAGAAGTTTTCTATCTTCTCTCAGTTTGCTCTCTACAATATCTCTTCCATGCCATGTCCCACTGCATCCTCCCAATCTTTTCTTCTCTATATATGATCCTTCTGGAAAGATTGCTCTCCCTTTCTCAGTTCTACCATCACAATTCCTGTTGAGTATTTTCTTGCACACCTTGAGGCAGCTACAGTGGAGGACATAGACTCCAATACTGTCCTTGCCTTAGAAACACTAGATGTACCTGCATGTAACACCAGACATGAGCAACATCTCTCCTCAAAAAGAGTTAGCAGGCATCACCCAGGATCTCCAAAGCAAACACCACCTAGCTGCTGAAGGGATATGGCTCTTACAGAGAAAGAAATGGAAGATACAATGGGAGTGAGGAATGAAACATATGGGTCCCTGCTCCACCCCACTAGTCCTTTACTGGACCCATGATACCCATTCTCCATGGACATGACCATGGGGACAGCAGTGTAGGGAATGAGGAGGAGCGGGTCTGGAATGCTCCCTTTCCACAGGTCTCTCCCCTTTTATGTTGCATGCAATTGTTCTTATAGCGTTTTCCTGCATTTTGCTCAAGAAATGGATTGGGCATTTGTTCCTCAACTCTGTTTCATTACTTGCCTTTGATCAGTGGTGGGAGGTCTGAACAAGGAGTTAACCACTGATGATCATACCATAAATGATCATATATGATATGCAGATACAAAAAAAATTATGTTCTTGGCTGTGAAATCATACTAAATTCACTGGATTTGGGTTTGTTTAGCACAGTTCTATTGTACTTTGTCATTTTATGAAAATAAGTTAGCATGGGTATAACTACATTACTAAACGTAACTTACGACAGTCAGTTTCATCTTCATTAAACTGGCAGTCAGGCACACCGTCACATCTCAAGAGTGATGGGATACAACCTTTATTTGCACACAGGAACTCTGTTTCCTTGCAAAGCCACGGAGAAGCAGTGGTAGGAATCTCAGTAGGACAATTCATTTCATCAGTTCCATCCGTACAATCCTCTACCCCATTACATTTTACAGCAAGAGGTACACACTGCTGTACGTACACACAAGTGAACCGGTCAACGCTGCATGTTGGAGGCTGTGGTTTGGCTGCTCCTAGACAGGTGAAATAAGACCAAGAAAGGAATATTTATCATGTCATTCATGAAGTTACAATATATCCTGACTTCTAGAGATTACTAGGAAGGCAATTCATTTTGCAGATTCAACTCTTCTAATATGATTAAAAATATTTATAAACACATTCCACCTTTAGTATAGTATTCACTATTGAAAAGTCTGTGTATCACCTCCCTGTGTATTTTGTTGCAGCATTTTTCTTGTAGAGCCTAAATGCACCATTTATTCTGATTCTTTTGTTTGTACCTTGTTTGTGCAGGAGGCTTAATACAGAAGGGTTGCTAAAAGTTATCTTTCACCCCGTATTAGGAAAAGGTTTATTAATATTTTGGCAGCCATCAAGTTATAGTGCTCCTCTTTCAATAGACTTAATGGATTAAAACAATAACAAAGAAGGGTTATATAAGCCTCTAGATCAACAAGAACATTTCACATAGAAAGCTTTTATGTACTTCAAGGTTTACCCTCAGACATCAACAAAATAGCAAGGGGAAAATTTTTGCAGGGTAGTTGCAAAGAAAACTATTTTGTTATATCAGTGTATTGCTTTGATTCTGTAGCATAGCTTCATTAAATGGGGGAATTAAATCAAAGGAAGGACTGTATAATGGGTTTTCAGGGCACAATTCACCAGCAGCACAAGCAAAAACTGGCATTTTGTCGGCTAACCCTTGGAGTAATCCAAACCCTTGACAATAGAGGGGCACACTGTATAGTTATGTTACCCTTTTTTGACCCCAGCAGTTAGTCAAAATTTGGGGGCTAATGGCTTGTTTTGGCTAGGAGGAGAATTTGATACTGGAGTCAGGTGTTTCTCTGATACAATCCTGTTTATTTATAAAGAATGTACAAAATCTTCTTTCCCTGAACACAGCATGAATCAAACAGCAGGAGACAGTTTCTTTGAACAGTTCCAAGCCTCTTTTGAGCCAGCACTTAGCCCAAAAGCTCTCTCTTTGGGCTTTTCTCAGAGTCACATTACCAGTGCTTGTACTAGCTGTATCCTTGCTTTTCTGCTGTTTCTCCCGCTTTTCTTATACAGACAGATACACACACTTCCATCAAACAATACCCAGTAAAACACCACCATTCACATGTGGCTTGCATGTGCCCATGTTTTGGGTGGAGGCCAGTGGTGAGCTGGAGCTGGTTCTCACCGGTTCACTGGAACCGGTTGTTAAATTTAGAAGCCATTTTAGAACCGGTTGTTCCGCACGGGACAACTGGTTCTAAAAGGGCTTCTACATTTAACCGGCCCCAGGCAAGCCTGGGTGGGAGGGGGGAAAAGTGGAGCGGCGGAGCCTCGGGGGCGGGGGAGGAGGCGCGGTTGCCCAGCTCGCCTGCGCTCCCTCCCCCGAGGCGCCTCCGCTCCACTTTCCCCCCCTCCCTCCCAGGCTTCCTGCGTGCCAAACAGCTGGTGCATGGGGCAAGCCTGGGACTCGGGAGGAAAAGCCTAGCCTCGGGGGAGGGGGAGGAGGTGGGGCCGCCCAGCTCACCTCCGCCCCTCCCCCTCCGCTCCGCTTCTCCACTCCCAGGCTTGCCCCTTGTGCCAGCTCTTTGGCACGGGGCAAGCCTGGGAGGGAGGAAAAGCATAGTGGCGGAGCTTTGGCGGAGGCGGGGCCGCCCAGCTCAAACGGTGCACACCAAGCCTGGGAGGGAGGAAAAGTGGAGCAGCAGCGCCTTGGGAGGCAGAGTGGAGGTGAGCTGGTGGGGGGGCCGGCAGGGAGCTGCTGGTGGGTGCTCTGCTTCTCCCCTCTCCCTCCCAGGCTTGCAAGCCTGGGGTGGGGGTGGAGGGAAAATGCAGCACGCTTGGGGGAGGAGGCGGGGATTTGGGGAAGGGGTGGAATGAGGGCAGGGCCGGGGGTGGACTTGGGGTGGGGGGGCGAGGAGAGAACCCCTTGTTAAAATTTTGGCAGTTCATCACTGGTGGAGGCTGTTACAGTTTCAACTATCTGGTTCCAAAAAGGAGCTGAACTGTTTAATATGTTTATCAATAATGAAAAGTAGCTCTTACACTACAATTTCATTGAGGCTTAACCCAACACACATTTGTTTCTAGAGATGAAAAATACTGGAAACTATTTTCTGTGAATAATGCTAAATGAATTTACTTCAGCATTGCTTGGGATCCTTTTGTATTTTTTTTTTTTTGCCAAATATTAGTGCAATAGAGTTTTACTGGCACAAATACGCATGGAAATTTTAAATCTACAGATGTGAGTATTTGTGCTGGAAGTGCTGGTGTGCTCATCCATCATGGAATAGAAGTGCAATAGAACCTCAGAGTTATGAACATATAAGTTAAAAACTGAACAGTCAACCACACACCGCATTTGAAATCAGAAGTACGCAATCAGGCATCAGCAGCGAGAGAGAAAAAAAAGCAAATATGATACAGTACTATGTTAAACGTAAACTAGTAAAAACAAAGGGAAAGCAGCATTTTTCTTCTGCATAGTAAAGTTTCAAAGCTACATTAAGTCAATGTTAAGTTATAAACGTTTGAAAGAACAATCATAAAAATTTTTTCTGAGCGACAAACATTTCAGAGTTATGAACAACCTCCATTCCCAAGGTGTTCATAACTCTGAGGTGCTACTGTAATAACGTGCAACTTAACTGTCCGATCACAACTAATCAACATTGATTGAATAGACAATATAGTTCATTTTGTAATCAGTTCTCAGAATTGAAAAATTTGGAAAAAAGTCACTATGTTCTTTCAGATTTGAAGAAATTGCAATCATCTTGTGAATACTCTGCAAAGAGAAAGACAGGCTACAGGCTAAATTCTGTGGATAAATAATTTGTTGCAAATTCTGGTCCAGACTTTTTGTTGTACTGAGTTTTTGTTCTGTGCAACAGAGAGGGAAGGAGCCAACAAGGAATTTTTTATGGCTCCCAGATTCTCTAATCTGTTCTGCTCCAGCCAGGGCTCTGGTGGAATTTACAGAAACCTGGAGGTTGCACTAAACTCTGCCAAATGGTACTGTTTGTTGCATTCTGGTCATGCCCTATGTCTGCTCTCACATATTCCATACACCAGGATCCCTGGAGGGGGTGTAAAAAGGGCCTGATTATGCAGATTCTGTGTCCAGTAGAAGAAAGATTCCCCCATTGGAGAGATGTGTCTGATTTCCTGAGCCTTTGTACTGCGTGAGTGCAAAAGGTACAGATAAGATCAGGCTGGAGAATCTGGCCCTGTATGCTCAGTTCTCTTTATATCTAAATGAATGTGCAGCATGCCAGTAAGTCCAATGATTTACATTACCACCAGCAGCGTTAAAGACACTACATGTCAGACAGTTTTCCCATCAAAGCCAACAAGAGAAGAAGCAGGCCTAAATCTGGAAATTCACCTATGGTGCCAGCTTCCTTTCATAAATCATGTGAATGATGTTACAATCATGAATGATGAGAATTAGCCAACAGGAGTGTAAAGGAGACACCATGCAATGTTTTTGTTTGCTCAGGGGGGTAGACCCTGTAGACAGCAGCTGCATTGAAGAAATGATTCAGTCAGAGAGACTAAGTGAAATCACGTGCTATTGCTGCAGTGAGGCAGGGCACCTTGTATGGGAATGTACAAATGAGGCTACATCATTTATATTTTCCTTTGTCTTCAATGCAGCAATCACTACCCACTTGTGTGTGACACATTACAGGGTCAGGACCTATGACTGTAGAAAGTCTTTATTGATGTAAGGCTGGCATCTAAAAGAAGTGCTCCACAATTGACAATAAGAACTTCTTTCAAGATCTAACTGCTTTACCATTCAAATAAACAGAATTTATAATATTTTTGTGATAGCCCCATCTAGTGACTTCCAGTAATATTATAGGGAGAAAGACTCCCACCCCCTGCCCTAATTCTACTACTCTAGACACTGACATTTGACCTGTGAGAAATCTCTGATGATGATGTGGGTCCAGGACAAAAAATGGCCTTCATACTACAGGCATATTCCAGGCTACCGGTGTCCTGAGAATGGTGGTGCTGTGATGCTGGATGTGCTATCCTTCATACTCTGGCCATAAGCCATACATAAAAATAGTCCTCATCAATTGTTTTGACACAGTAAAAATTGTAAACTACTGGTTTATGTCAGAATATCAACGTAATCCTCCTACCCAAGATTAGAATGATGAATTAACATTTTTTAGAAAGTTTTCAAGATCTGTGCAATGTCACATGTGCATTCCAATCACTGCTGTTTCAAGCATCTCATTTTAAATACTACCTCTAGCCATGACTAAAAGTCTTTGTTTTTATTCTGACAGATAACTAGTTTAAGATTTTCATTCTTCTCTTTACCGCAATATCTTTGTTGCAAAGATAATATTCACTATTTTTAGATATTTTAATTTTAAAAGCAGTATTGGATCCATAAATAATTATTAAATAGATGAAATGAGGTACTCAAATTTTTATGTAATGTTTTAACATATGTTGTAACTTGATTTTTGCTTTACAAATTTATTGTTTTCACTTTATGTATCTTCAAAAGGCTCCTAAATAATAGTTATATTTGGCTGATTGATTTTAGGAATTTATTTACATCACATAGTAAGTAGTTTAAGAGCTCAGAGTAGATGATTTAATGGTCCCTTCTGACTTGTAATTTTTAAAAAATATTCATAGTCTAACATTTTTTAACCTCAATTTTTTTCCTTTTCATTCTGATTTTGGGCTAGATCATTGTTAATGGAACTACTCAACTTATGTAACAGTGGCAGAATTGGACGCAGGATGAGGATTTAGTCCAGAGGACACAAATTATGCCTTTCTTATGCCAAAACAATGTTAGTGAAGTCAATGACTGTATATGGCTCACTCTCTACTAATGTGAACTTTTGTAACTGACATCATTACAGATCAGGTAATGTTACTGAGTTGGATCCAGGTTTTTAACTTCCCCCAGCCTCACACTCAGAGGTATTTGAATTTGTGGTTCCATTTCGAACCCTATGTCTAGTTGTATATATACTTCTGGCTCATAAAATGCTGATAAATTCAAACATATGGTCCTGATTCAGGAAAGGGCTTAAGAATATGAACAATCTCATCCTGCTTCAGTAAAGCATTCACACACATGTATAAATGCTTTGTTGAATTGTGGCTTAACATTTCTGCTTTCCTGACTCCCTCCCTGTAAATCCAAAGCAACACCTCTGATGTCAGTGGAATATTCTAAATTTATGCCAGTGTAACTAAGATCAAAATATGTCTCATGGTCTTTAAGACACAGAAGTAAAACTTGTGTTGTGAGCCAGTAGACAAACCTGACTTCAATACTACCATGCTGTCTTGTTACCTCCCCTTTTACGTTAACTATTCCACATTTTCTATAGCTTTAAATACA
Organism: Macrochelys suwanniensis; assembly: GCA_033296515.1. Taxonomy (NCBI): domain Eukaryota; kingdom Metazoa; phylum Chordata; order Testudines; family Chelydridae; genus Macrochelys; species Macrochelys suwanniensis. Next base: position 37,851,547 of record CM065776.1, read on the forward strand.
CTAGGCCAAATTCTGCTCCAAATGACAACTGATAAAACATCACTGAAGTCCATGGGGCTCCACAATGTGTCCCCCAGAGGGTAATTTGGCCTCCACACAGAAAGTAGGTTATAAATGTTTATATATATATTTCATCCACTATTAATGATGAAATATGTCAGTAGCAGATACTACAGTGATGTAGGTGTAAATACCAAAATAGATAGTAGCTTTGAATGCAAAGAATTAATGCTGCATTAATGACAATGTTGAATGGGATTTCATTCCAATTTAGCATTAGTTACTAGACACAGCAGACTTACCCAATCCTAATCAAGGAGTTTGAATCCTGTTAATTATGTACAAATGAATGTTTGATAAATTCTCAATATTCTTAGCACAAACATTTCATTTGTTCTCTCTGTGTGTGTATATATATATTTATAGGATGATTAGGACTGGGTAAGTCTGTTGTGTCTAGTAACTAATGCTAAATTGGAATGAAATCCCATTCAACATTGTCATTAATGCAACATTAATTCTTTGCATTCAAAGCTACTATCTATTTTGGTATTTACACCTACATCACTGTAGTATCTGCTACTGACATATTTCATCCTTAATAGTGGGAATATTTAAATTGTTTTCTTAATATTGGGGAGAAAAACTAAAATATTGGGGATGCAGTGAGGTTTTGAAATGCAAAATGCACTAATATTGCTGATAGCAAGCTAGTTGAACATCAGACCTTGAGAGCTTCCTTCATAATAAATATCCTGTTTTCGTGAGTTACATAGTGGCCTATTCCTGTGACAGCTTTAGAAGTGACACCTACTTATTACATACACATGAGCATTATATACATGTGTATAGATATGTGTGTGCTTGTATGTGTAAATACGCACACACACATTGTATATATTATATACACTCACCGTATATAAGAAGGTGAGATTTGTCTTTCTTCTTCCTCCAAATGTGGAAAAGCTGTTCCCACTCCAAGGCTGAACTCTTATTTTTCCTGGGCCTCAGGAAGGAGTAATTTTTGGCAGGAAATTCCACATTTGAGAGAGGAAAGGGAAATACTTGTGTGGCAGGTCAATTTTTAAAAATTGTATTTGTTTGAAATTTAGAATAAATCTTGAGAGTAGTGGATGGATTAGGGTGAGCCGGAGTCAGACAAGGTAGTCAAAGGAACATGATAAATAAATGTATCATGCAATTTATCACAGAGATATCAACTCCATACATAAATTATGCAGTATTAAAAAGGAGACTTTGCAAAAGCTGAGAGAATAGCGGGAAAGCACAGCTATGATAACATCAATCTAAATATACATTTTTCATGTTTGTCAAAACCAGAGGTCTCGAGCATAGAAGTAAAACTGACCCATTGGCTTAGTATATCTGAATCTAGTTGGTTTTATAACTGCTTATTTCTGTTTTTGGCATGTGGTGCATGCTAGTGTTTTCCTAACTATACCCACAGACAATAAGTAATCCTAAGCAGTTACTTTCAGTAATGAATAGTGGTTTATTTTTGCCCTCAGATGAAGGGCCGTGAAGTTTAACTCATGTACTTTCTTGAGAGAATAACTTTTATTGCAACAATTGGAAACCAAACATACAAGCTTTCAAGAGTCCATGGTCCTCCATTTACTTAAGTGCTGACTAATTGTTGAAAAGGGTACTTCCTTAGTCACTGAAAGATAGTGACTTGTATTTAGGGCAGTATTATTTGCTACAGCAATGTACTGTATTATATACAATTCATCCACCCATCCCCAAAGTGGTGGGAGTTAAGGAGGGCAGCGGGAGATAATGCTATACAAAATCATGTATTCCAAACAATATATCATGAGAAAACAAACTTCTTAAGTTCAGGCTGGATAGTCATTCAAAGCCAGGTCTGGGAGATATTGAGGAATGCATTCAGAATAAGGACATGGAGGGAAAAACAAGCCAACCAAAAACAATTTTACAAGATGTAAAGGGAATATCATCAATACTCGGTTTTAATGAGCACTGAGAGTACATTTGGAACTGTACAAATAAGTCCTGCCCAAAAGAACATTGAGCCAGATCCTCAACTGGTATAAATTGTTGTAGCTCCATCGAAGTCTACGAAGCTATGACAATTTACACCCTTTGCATAATACTACATAATTACATGGATCTGTGCCATATAATCTGTTTTGTTTTATACACTGCCATTCATACTTATAATACATACAACGAATATTGAAATTTAAAGGAAGGCTTTAAAAATATATTTAGCAACTGCTTTAGGTGAACATGGTACAATGAAATTCCAATTACAGTCCGAAATCCTCCGTGCACCACCTAGCTATGTTGGGCATTAGGCAGGGGTGTACTCTGATCTCAAGCCTGATACTGCAACCTGTGTGCATGTTGAACTCTCACTGAGGTCAACTGAAATTGTTTGGTGCCTTAGGAATAGTAGGATCAAGGCCTCCCAGGCACATGGGTGACATCTCTCCCAATATGGTGTGGGGAAAGCTGCTCCTTTTAGAAATCAGCAAACAAATCTAACCGTTGACTACACTGACCACAGACCATCTTTAAAAAGGAGGCCATTTTTCTGAAAAATTGCTAATGCTATTTTATTACTGAAGCATCCCTTTCTCCTCCCCCCCCCCACCCTGACCCCCTCCCCCCCGCAGCTCTTCTTGGCAGAGCTAGGGAGTTTGGGGAAGATGATCAGTTAGATAACTATCTCAAAATCTTTTACAGTGGCTCATAAGGGATTAAAGATTGGGTACATGAAGGGCATTGGTAAGATGGAGGGGGGAACAACTGGAATGTCTCAGCTGGAAAATTATGTCCCTTTTGAGTGCAAGATGGAAGGGGCTCACAGCTCCTGGAAGGGGTGACCAAAATTCAATATATATCCCATTGAGATTCATTTGAGAGTTGTACCACCTGGGGGCTGAATGGTAGTAACTCAGTGCAAACAGTTGGGATAATGCCTAGGTTTGACTCCCAAATTCTGGTTTCTCACTGAGGCAGTAAAGACAGAGAATGAAGAACCTTGCAGCAAAAATTTAATCCAGCAATTCAGAGTTTCCAACTGCCTATTCTGTTGATAAATTCATAAATTTCATTTTAATCTGTTTAAATATAGAGAGAAGGGACAGATTGAGAAATGCAGAAGTAGAAAATAATCGAAAAAGAATCAAAAGAAAAACAATGAAGTACAAGACGTCATGAAATAAAGTTTAAAATGGCATTAAACTCTACTGAAAAGCCTACTGTGAGAGAAAACAGACTAAAAAGAGTGAAATGAAAAGATAATGGAAAAAGGTGTGTAAGAGAAGAGAAAAGGGAAATCTACTGGAGTCCTTTTCTTAAAAAAAGTAAACTTTTTCTAATTTTCTGAAAAATGTTCATGGTTTAGTTAGCCAGTTTTATATAAACACTACCAGGCTGAGAAACTCCTAACATTTATGACTGAATGGGGCAAAGCAGACGATGGATTCTTAATAGGGCTGGCAAGCGAATAAAAAAATTAATTGCAATGTTAAAGAATAATAGAATACCATTTATTTAAATATTTTTGGATGTTTTCTACATTTTCAAATATATCGATTTCAATTACCACACAGAATAGAAGTGTACAGCGCTTACTTTATATTATTATTTTTATTACAAATATTTGCATAGTAAAAAACAAAAGAAATAGTATTTTTAAATTAACCTAATACATATAACGTAGTGCAATCTCTTTATCATGAAAGTAGAATTACGTACAAAAAAATAACAGCACTCAAAAATAAAACAATGTAAAAATTTTGAGCCTACAAGTGCACTCAGTCCTACTTCTTGTTCAGCCAATTGCTCAGACAAACAAGTTTGTGTACATTTGCAGGAGATAATACTGCCCGTTTCTTGTTTACAATGTCACCTGAAAGTGAGAACAGGCATTCGCATGGCACTGTTGTAGCCGGCGTTGCAAGATATTTACTTGCCAGATGCATTAAAGATTCATATGTCCCTTCATGCTTCAACCACCATTCCAGAGGACATGTGTCCATGACGATGATGGGTTCTGCTCGATAACAATCCAAAGCAGTGCCGACCGACGCATGTTCATTTTCATCATCTGAGTCAGATGCCACCAGCAGAAGGTCGATTTTCTTTTTTTGGTGGATCAGTTTTGTAGTTTCTGCATTGAGCGTTGCTCTTTTAAGATGTTTGAAAGCATGATCCACACCTCATCCCTCTCAGATTTTTGAAGGTACTTAAGGTTCTTAAACCTAGGGTTGAGTGCTGTAGCTATCTTTAGAAATCTCACATTGGTACCTTCTTTCCATTTCATCAAATCTGAAGTGACAGCGTTCTTAAAATGAACATGTGCTGGGTCATTATCCGAGATTGCTATAACATGAAATATATGGCAGAATGCGGGTAAAACAGAGCAGAAGACATACAATTCTCCCCACAAGGAGTTCAGTCACAAATTTAATTAACACATTTTTTTTTAACAAGCATCATCAGCATGGAAGCATGTCTTCTGGAATGGTGGCTGAAGCATGAAGGGGCATATGAATGTTTAGCATATTTGGCATGTAAATACCTTGCAATGCCGGCTACAAAAGTGCCATGCAATTGCCTGTGCTCACTTTCAGGTGATATTGTAAATAAGAAGCGGGCAGCATTATGTCCCATAAACATGTAAACAAAATTGTTTGTCTTAGCGATTGGCTGAACAAGAAGTAGGACTGAGTGGACTTGTAGGCTCAAACATTTTACATTGTTTCATTTTTTGTGAGTGCAGATATGTAACAAAAAAGCTACATTTGTAAGTTACACGATAAAGAGATTTCACTTCAGTACTTGTATGAGGGGAATTGAAAAATACTATTTCTTTGTTTATCATTTGTACAGTGCAAATATTTGTAATAAAAATAATATAAAGTGAGCACTGTACACTTTCTATTCTGTGTAGTAATTGAAATACATATATTTGAAAATGTAGAAAAACATTCAAGAATATTGTGATAGACTCAGACCAGTTGGGTACAGCAGAGTAGTAGAAGGCAAATATAACTGGATAAGCAGTTTTCTGTTCCCTGAGTGACCAGAGGAGGTGCTGTGCTAGAGAAATCAGGAACCTGTTAGAACCAATTAAGACAGGCAAGCTAATTAAGACACCTGGAGCCAATTAAGAACATACTAGAATCAATTATGGCAGGCAGACACCTGGTTTAAAAAGGACCTCCCATCAGTTAGTGGAGGGCGAGCAAGGAGCAGGGAGTGAGAAGGCGTGCTGCTGGAGGACTGAGGAGTACAAGCATGATCAGGCTTCAAGAGGAAGATCCTGCAGTGAGGATAAAGAAGGTGTTGGGGGGAGGCCATGGGGAAGTAGCCCAGGGAGTTGTAGCTGTCACGCAGCTGATCCAGGAGACATTGTAGACAGCTGCGATCCACAGGGTCCTGGGCTGGAACCCAGGGTAGAGGGAGGGCTCGGATTCCCCGCATCCTCCCAACTCCTGATCAGACACAGGAGGAGTTGACCTGGTCTGTGAGCAACACCAGAAGGGAAGGTCTCATTTGGAAAGGGATCTGGCCTGTCCCCGACCCACTAGGTGGGACAATAGAGACTGTGGAGATTGTTCTCCGTTTCCCCCATGCTGGCCAGTGATGAGGTTAGCTGAGTGAACGGCAGGTTTGAGCCTCTAGCAGAAGCGGCGAAACTAAGGGCTGCAGTGAACCTCTGAGGTGAGCAAATCTGCCAAAAAGTGCTGGACCCACCGAGGCAGAGGAGGAACTTTGTCACAATATTTAATAAATTTTAATTGTTTTCTATTGTTTAATAGTGCAATTAAAAGTGCTATTCATAGCGATTAATTATTTTAATCGCAATTAATATTTTTGAGTTAATTGCATGAGTTAACTGCGATTAATCGACAGCCCCAATTCTTAATTGTCTCCAACAGCCCAGATTTTCTCATGGTGTGACTGCTCCTGTTTATACCTGTGGTTATGCTATATAAATACTCATCATAAAATCTCAAGACAGAGGTCAATCTTCTAAACCTGAATAAATCAAAGTTGTAACTAATTAGTTTTAAAAAAATCTTATTTCCAAACATCATTTAGAACCCCTCAGTGCAGAAAAAGCTGAAGCAGCAGTCAAAAATTAGCATTCACATGTATCTTCATTTCCAGCAGATCATCTGTGCATGGGCAAGTATCGCATTTGACAGATCTCTGAAAGAGCCCACAAAGTCAAACTTTTGGCCTTGTTTATGGCTTTCTGACACCCCTGTGAATTGTCACGGTTGTTCAGTAAAACATTAACATGACTACTGATGCCTATAACTCACCAAGTGAGCCCCAAGGTCTTACTTTTGGTATATAAAGCCACACATAATAGGTCTAATCTACCTGAGGGACCATCTGCTCTTGAAATATTTGAGTTGGATGCGGTTGGAAATGCTCACCATCTCACAGTGTAATTCTGAATGTACAGTACTTCTGAAGGCTTGTGACATTGGAATGCTCTCCCCTCTCCATATGTCACTAAGATTGTTTAAATAAAGTTTATTTGCTGCAGTGTTTTCAGCAAAGCTAGTATAATGTAACAGGAATATAATATCGAGCTATTATATAGAGCTTGTCATCAGTAGACATCAAAAATGCTTTACAAAAAGAGGTAAATATCTTTATCACCATTTTACAGATCAGGAAACTGAGGCACAGGGAGGTGAAGTGACTTGCTCAAGGTCACCCAGCAGGCCAGTTGCTAAACCAGGAATAGAATCCACATCTTCTGAATCCCAATTCACTGCTCTGTCTGGATCCCCAGCGGCACAGTAGTGTGGCTTGGTCACCGAGCCCTGGCATTTCACAATCTGAGAGAAACAATTAAGCACAGGGCCAGGAAGCAACCTTCTTGAAGCGTTTAAAAGTCAAGTGCTAAGGGCTTTTTAAGGTGGTTAAGTAGCCCATGGAACTGGATTAGGGGGAAGATTTGCTACAGACCAAAGGAATACTACTGACCTGAATGTGAACCTATTGCGGGCTTGAGGCTGTTGGTTCTCTTTATTTTAGCCTGCCTGAGAAAGAAAGAGCACAAGAAGAACTGTTCACTAGAAGTCTTGCTATATTTTGTTTGGGAAAAGGAAAAGCTTCCATGGGAATGTGGCTACAGATTGGCTAAACTGAGAACTTGATTGTACTTTGACTTTGAAAAGGGGTGGAGGGGGGGAATAGACTGCAAGTTCCCCCAGGGACTTTTTGTTGTGTTTGTACAGCACCTAGCACAACAATGCTACCTCAGTATAAATAAATAAATAACGGTCTTGGGAAAACAGGAAATTTAGCTGTCCAGTCTTGAGGGCCTCAGACTGGAACTCAGAGAGCTGGGCCGGATGGAGTCCCTCTCTCCTCTCAGGTGCCTCAATTACAAGGAGATTTCCATCCCTTCTGTTGCAGCAAATGGAGCACAACAACTCATTTAAACAGCCTTGGTACTACAGCCAGAATTCATCTGTGCCCTCCTTGCAGGGCAAATTAAATTTCCTTTTTGGTTGGGTATTGATTTGAATGGGACGTGTTGAGGATGTGGGATATTGGCGGATTTACTAATAGGCTGTAAGATGCTTGATGATCAACCAGATTGTCTTTTTGAAATGAAATTATTAGTTATGCTTTTGTTAGGATATGCCAGAGGCATTTGGGCATGAGGGCATTGTAACTAATGAAGAATAACGAATTAAAGCAGTGATGGGTGAAAACCAAAAATGTAGAATCTTGGTTTGCTTTAGCAGACAAAAGTTTGGATGTTTGGTATATGATACAATCCTCTTTGATCTTGAATCGGCATGGAAATCATGTAAAACAAGGCATTTTAACTGTATTTCTGATCCTTCCTTTTTTCAGTTGGGCTAGAACTACAAGGAGAATAACTTTTTGTGCAGTATTTTAGTACTTCAGAATCTGGACCCATCTGAAACTAGGTATGAAAACATGATTATTTTTTAAAGTTAATGAACTTTTTTCATAACACTAAGTACTGGTTAAAAGTTCAAGTTTAAAGAGGAGGTTTGGATTGATCCTTAACTATATTTTCCTATCCCTAAAACTGACCCTAATTGCTGGGTCAGTAATTCCCATTATGAATCCTGCCTCCCCCTACTGGTGGAGAGGAATCTGAAATCTCTATGTAGCTTGAGTGGCAGGAGAAAATTCTGGATCCCCTGCATGGCAAGCCTTTTCTTTACATCTGAGTCAACAGTGTGCCCTTGTTGCCAAGAAGGCTAACGGCATTTTGGGCTGTATAAGTAGGGGCATTTCCAGCAGATCGAGGGACGTGATTATTCCCCTCTATTCGGCACTGGTGAGGCCTCATTTGGAGTACTGTGTCCAGTTTTGGGCCCCACACTACAAGAAGGATGTGGATAAATTGGAAAGAGTCCAGCGGAGGGCAACAAAAATGATTAGGGGGATGGAGCACATGACTTATGAGGAGAGGCTGAGGGAACTGGGATTGTTTAGCCTGCAGAAGAGAAGAGTGAGGGGGGATTTGATAGCTGCTTTCAACTACCTAAAAGGGGGTTCCAAAGAGGATGGATCTAGACTGTTCTCAGTGGTAGAAGATGACAGAACAAGGAGTAATGGTCTCAAGTTGCAGAGGGGGAGGTTTAGGTTGGATATTAGGAAAAACTTTTTCACTAGTAGGGTGGTGAAGCAGTGGAATGGGTTACCTAGGGAGGTGGTGGAATCTCCTTCCTTAGAGGTTTTTAAGGTCAGGCTTGACAAAGCCCTGGCTGGGATGATCTAGTTGGGGTTGGTCCTGCTTTGAGCAGGGGGTTGGACTAGATGACCTCCTGAGGTCCCTTCCAACCCTGAGATTCTATGATTCTATGATTCTATGATTTGCCAGGCAGTTTTGAAGACAGAAAGGTTTTTTGCAATCAGCAGCTGGCAGTGCAGCTATTAGTGCGCAGTGGATACTAGCGGGAAGTTTCTTCAGCACTAAACTGGGGATGAGCATGATCATATTTTATTCAAATGTTCAGAAATATTCTTGGATCCATAGAAAGTCTCTTAGTTAATGAGGACTCACTACTTAAAAACAAATAAAAACCTCAGCTGAATTAGAGCTGCTGGAAATGCTTTATTGCTTAGAGTTCCCAACCAGCTAAATTATGATTGCTTCCATTTAGAACATGTTGCCCCAGGAAACCTAAAGTAATTAAAGTGAGGCTGAAGACGTAATAATGCAGTGAGAGAGAGAGAGAGAGAGAAAGGAAAAGTCTGTAGCAGCAAAGCAATCTTTTAAAAAGGGAGAATATAAGAAAAGTGTAACTTCAGGTGTGACATACTTCTTTATCTTGCAGTTGATAAGTCTTTGAACAAAGACAAATATTATGGGCAAAATCAAAATAAAAGTTGGCACAGAACTGTGTAATCTTTCACTCAAGAACTTTATATATCTGTTATCTGCCTTTTTGTTCTCTGTTTGGGATCTTTTGCAGAGTTCTGCAAAAAAAGCAAATCACACCTGAAACTCAGATTATCTAGAACACTGCTCCTGTGCCGTTTGCAGAGTAGAATCTTCAGATTTTACCGTAAAAGAAGTGGCCACTAGGAAAATACATTCACAAGGAGGTGCTGCTGCTAGGGAAGATCCTGAATAAACTAAAAGATGAATTCCTTCCCCTCCTCCTGACTTCATCACTGTATTCCCGTATAGATTCTCTAACCAGCTACACAGATCTACTGCTGGTTTACTCGTGTTTCTTCACCAACCCAGAGCAGCAAGAATCATAAAGAAAGGCCTCTTCTCAAGATGGTCCAAGACCAGAGGGGAAGGAAGAGGGTATCTGAGTGGCCTGCCAGTCTACACCAGTCAGCAGCAGTGCCTAAAGGCCAGCAGCAGATCACAATCCAACTCAGGTACCATCTTCTATCTGTCCAGGAGGCCACAACCGCCAGCTGTGACTCTCTCTGTCCCAAGTTCAGCAAGAGATTACATTACACTTTGGATTTTGAGGGTGAATGAACAGGGAACAAGACATGGAGGCGGGAAGGGGACAAATATGGAATCATAGATAGAACAGTGTGTGAACAAATGGAATGAAGGGACTGGGTGGGAGATGCAGATATTGAATGGGGGACATTGGATTGGGATGTCCAGCTGGGGAAGGAGAAAGAGATTGACTTTTCAAATTGGGTAGGGCATTTGAGGCGGGGCAAGAAATGGAATGGGGAGGTGGAATATGGAACTTTGGAGGGTTGCCCTAGGGAGGCGTGAAAAGTGTAAATGGGAGAGTGAAGAGAACAAAGAGCATTTGTGTTGGAAGAGGACAATTCCTGAATATGAAAAATGAGCTTCAATAAGTTGAATATTGTATTAAATAGAAACAGGAAAAGGGATGCAATGTGATAAGAAGAAGAAAAAAACCACACTGAAAAGTCCAGCTTCCCCCCTGCAACTGACTTAATCTGTGAGAGTCAGAGGTCATTAACACTTAACTGGCTGCAGCTCAATCTTACCATTGGCTCAGTCTACTTCTGCCTGTTGTCTCCGTATAAAATTGTCATACGAGTCATAGTATTGTGCTGATAGGTGCACCTGATGTCCAGTTCTTGTGAATTTTCTTTCTGATACAACCTATGTCTCAGATCATGGTGGTGTCAATTCTGATTGCTGGTTTTCTGGTATAGATACTGCTTGCTGCTCATGTGATTCTTCCCTTTGAGATCTATGTTGTGAAGCTATTGTTTGCATTGTACAGTCAGATCTTAGGTGCCATGTGTTATGTCTGTACATTTCTCCTGTGGGTGTTTCAATGTGATATGACCATGACTTTAGAACTGTTGCTGTCACCCTTGCTGGTTGCCAACCTTGTGCTGTTTCCACATGTACTGGATCTCTATGATGGAACACAGATAGTGGCTTAGCTGTCTGGTTACAGTATTTCTTCTGTCTTTCCTGTAGCTGCTTTAATCTGGTGTGAGCCTTCTGAGATATTCTGGGTTACAGAAATGTATGTGATGATGGAAGAGCTGTTTTCAACATCCTCCCCATCAGCGACTGTGCAGGACAGTATTCTATACCTGTCAGTGGTGTGTTTCTCAATTCCAAAATAGCTAAGTAGGGATCAATAGCTGATGCAACTATTTTGTGAAACACTGTATTTTATCATCTGAATGGTTCTCTCAGCCATTCTATTAGATTGCGGGTATCCCAGACTGGAGTGAGCAAGTTTCACTCCCCGGGGTCTCATAAAGTTCCCATTTCTCTGTTTGCAAATGAAATATAGTCACTCACTAACTTTTTAGGGATGACATGTCTTCCCAATACAGCTTTCAGTTTAGCAATAATAGAACATGCTACTTGTCTGGCAGATGCAGAACTTCTGGAAATATGGAAAAGTAGTCCACTAGGAGTAGATATGAGTGTCTGCTGTAGTCAATAATATCTGCAGCTATCTGCAGCCTGGCAGATCAGGAATATGTGATCAGATATATCTGCAGCCATGGCAGATCAGGAATCTCACAAGACCATAATGGTTCTTCTTGGTTACTCAGCCTACATTCCTTAAATACTTTGTCCATCCTTCTATAAGTTGTTCTATATTTTGTGTCATACCTGGCCACTACATTGTCTTCTTTGCTCCTGCTTTTGTTCAGTGAATGCCTTGATGTGACTCATTTAAGCAGTTAAGCATTTTCTGTGTTGTCCTGTTAGGAATAATTATCCTGTCACCAGCCATTAACAACCCTTGTTGTAATGAAATAGAGTCTTTCACAAAACAATATGGCTGCTGTCTGAGATTCATTTGTCTTCTCTGCAGGGCCAACTCTTATGTACAATACCCTGTAAAACTTGCATTACAGGATCTTTCTGTGTGTCCTCCTTCAGTTTAACAAATCTGTTCTGAGTGTAGAAGTGGCCTCAACTGCATAGACAACCTTTTCATCAGTGATTTCATTATCTGTAGTATATTCCACTGCAACTCTCGATAATGTCTGCAATTGATATTTCTTTACCAGGGGTTTCTGTGACTTTGAGATCATATTTCTGCAACTGAAGTAGCATGCATTGTAGCCTTGCAGATGCTTTTCTTTAAGGTTTGGAGAATATTGCTTCCAATGATTTATGATCAGAGTGGACCTCAACCTGTACGCCATATATGTACTGATTAAATTTCTTTGTGGCAAACACAATTGCCAGTAGTTCCTTCTCGATTTGTCAGTGCTCATGATGCATATGAAAAAGGGCCTCTGCCTTGCCATAGACAAGATCCTAAACCACCTTTGGATGTGTCTGCTAGAATAGTGACTGGCTTGTTGGGCTAATAGAGACTGAGTACCAGAACATTATAGAGCACTGTCTTTAGCTGTTCCATTGTCTTGTCTTGTTCCCATGATCATTTCCAAGTTATATTCTCACATAGGAATTGTCTCAGTGGAGCAAGTCAAAGGTGCTTCACCTGGCATGATCTGTGCAAGGAATCTAATCACCCCCAGGCTTCTCTGTAATGCCTTTTTGTCCTGTGGAGGTCTCATGTTAGCTATGACTTCAACCTGACTATCATCTGGCCTAATTCCTTGTGATGAGAGAATGTGTCCCATGTATTTGAGTTCTTTTATCATAAACTGGATGTTATCTGAGTTGAACTTGATATTCTCTGCATGAGCCCTTGCCACACTTTATTCAGTATCTGATCATGTTCTGCCTGAGTTGACACTGCTATTATCATGTTGTCTGCTATTATATGGATGCCTGCAATATCTCCAGATATTTCATTATTCTTTTGTTGAAACACTTCACTGACTTTATTCCAAAAGGTAGATGGAGAAAACTATCTTCCCTAGGCTGTATTCAAAGTGCACAGTTCAGATGACTCCTAATCTAACGTGACATGTTGAATTAATTTGGATAGGATATATGGTCTGACGGTGTTAACATAGCTTAGTTACTGTTTAATATTAAACAATGCCCAGGATGTGGTATACAGAGACTTCAGCCTGCTTAGTACCATGGCAAGCATTCCATTACAATAATTTTAACTTTTTCTTAAATACAGAAAAGAACGAAAAACAGTTAACATATTTGACATGTAAAGTATTAATAAAGGTGCTGATTTTAATAACACCCCTTGTTCTCTTTTCTTTTAGCTGAAGAGAGTTTTTTGAAGGAAACTACCCCTCCCGCCTGTTGTTTGACAGTCTCTTGGATGTTATCAAAGATGGCAATAACTGTCCTTTTGGGGAAAAGTGAAGAGATTAGTTGAGATGGGTTGGAGCTGTTGTTGTTAAAGTCCAATCCCGTTTCATCCCAGGTGGTGTTTGGGATTCTGCTGGAGCCAGTAGAGGTGGAGATGTCATTGGGGTCCCTCTCTCTGGTCTGATCTGGCCACGACATCTCTCAAGGTCAAGATGACGAAGTCCTAGAGGTGCAGGAGATGATGGGGGTGTAACCCTGATGGTGAAGCTCACTCCAGTTCCCAATTTTTCTTCTTAAAGCCTCTTTCATTAAGGACCCACAAGGGGAATAGTGGGTGGGACAGCCCATTCCCTCATTATTTTGTTCACCAATTAGGCCTAGTTTCTGACACACCAGTTTTGAGTCACTGATTTCTGATTCCACCTTCTTCTTGTTTATGAGGCTTGATCTTAACACAGTCCTTGAGTGATATCAGTTGGACTTTTTGTTTGGACTAATTCAGTCCGTCTCCCTTTTGTACCTTTTCCCATCAACATTTGTTGTTATAGGTTATTGTAACATCTTATGAACTTACCCTAACTGCGAGTTCAACTCTAAAAAGTGAGTGTAAATTTGTAGGTCCAATTATCACAACACTTGCCAATATCCATCTCTCTCATCTGAAATAGTGGATATGCTTTTACCAGATAGTAAGCATTGAACATCTGGGGATGGAGTAATTCTGTCCCAATATAGCCTTATTAAGGTCTCTGGGATCCAAACACATCCTAATCATGCCATTTTTCTTTTCAATTAAGACCAAGCTGGTCATCCATGGAGCAGGTCAGTTCACTTTGGCTATGACCCCTTTCTAATGGCCTGAATGCATCTCTGAGTCTGTCTGTCACTGCAAAGGGGATATTTCTGCAGGTGTGTATGATGGGTGACTGATGGGTCTGTATTTATGTGTTGCTTCCCATGGAACTCTCCTAGTTCTTTAAGGTCTTTTGGGTATTGTGCAATCAATTTTTCTTTAGTGTTGGGTGCTTTGATGCGAAGCATGCCTATTCTGTGTATTAGGTAGCTGTGTGCAATCTTTTTTGCCTAACTGTGATGTTGTAATGCCTTAGTGATGAAGAACTGAAGACTAGCCTTAGCCTTGGCCATCACTGCTGTTAGCGTGACTTCTCCTTCAGAGTCTATTCTGGAACTGCCATAGCTATATGTGCAACATTAGACGGCTTTATTCTGAGGGGACCTGGCATCTTTTTCCAAAGGTGAACTGATAAAACATTAGCTTCATCTTCAGTATCATTCAGGTCCATTTTTTATATTCAGTGAATTTATACACTGCTGAGTGTGTGTGATATGATTTCTATTACCCTGGGATACTATATCTACAAGGGATTGCTCACATATTAATTCAGCCAGAGATTTGTGGCTTTGTCTTTTGGGTACGTTTGTTGCTCTGGACATAGAAGAATAGTGATTTAATTGTCCACACTTGTGATGTTACTGCAAAGGCTGGGCAGACTCTGGGTGGGTGTGTCTTACCACACAGCATGTGCATAGTTTCTTTGTGTGAGCTGTTGGTGACTCTGCTTTGCTGTGATTCTCACGTGACTGGGTCTTGTCCATATTTTTGTGTAAAAGTCTGTATAAACTTGTCAGAATGTGGCCCAGACTTGATCTCTATTTGCGTCTTTATGGCTTGAGAGGGTCTGCAAATGTCTATTGCTTTTTACAAGCCCAAATCAGTCTCCCTCAACAACCTTTCCTTTAGTCCTTTATCAGTGACACTGAACACAGTGTTGTCTCTGAGCATGTCATTTTTAATATCACCAAACTCATGTCTTACTTTTTGTCTCTGTGACATACTTGTCTATCTTCTCTTTTCCTAGGTGTAGGTGAGACCAGAACAGGTATCATTTGAACATCACATTATTCTTAGGGTTACAATAGTTCCTAAGCATTGTTAAGACCTCGCCCCAAATGGGACCATATTCAGTTGGCAGCTTTAAGAATGTGTTATGCACTTCCAGAGTCTCCTCTCCCATTATGTGCAATAAAATGGCTTCTTTTATGTCCTCTTCTTTTTTATAGGCTCCTGAGACTGTCATATAGATGTGGAGTCATTGTTCCCCTCTCCTCCAATTTTCAGCAATATAACCAAGGAAAGATGAAGGTGGTGGTGGCTTGCAACCCTTTATGTTCATTTTTTCTTATTAAAACCCCCCCTGTTTTCTCTTGTACTGTGTTAGTTTTGGTTTCATTTGTGTGTACTGACTATGTTCTGGGTCTCAGTACTCTGTACATTTTGGTTGGCTCCTGGTGGTCTATAGCTTGCAGTTTCTTCCTCTATGTATCAGTTTGCACAATTTCCTAATCCGCTGTGTTCCTGACAAAAGCAGCCACGTCTTGCTTCATGCACAATGTGGTCACTTCTGACATCATGTCGTGCTTTCTAGCACAGTCAGGCAGCCATGAGTATGTCGCAGCTTCTCTAGTTCAGGAGCCAGAGTGAGACCAGGGATATAAAGTTTAGACCCAGGGCCGGCGCGCCCACTAGGCGACCCCAGGCGGTCGCCTAGGGCGCCGGGAGCCGGGGGGCAGCTGGTTGCAGCTGCTGCCTGCCCTCCCAGCTCCGCGGCTGCTGCCTGCCCTCCCAGCTCCATGGCTGCTTCCTGCCCTCCCGGCTCCGCAGCTGAGCTGGGAGCTGGGGGGGGGGGGCACCGTGGGTGAGGGGAGGCTGCCGCGGGCGGGGGGGGAGCCGCCGCAGTGGGGGGGACTGCCTGCCACAGGGGGGATAGGGTTAGCTGGGTGGGGGGCGCAGGGCCAGTGCAAGGAAGTTTCACCTAGGGAGCGAAACTTCCTTGCACTGGCCCTGTTTAGACCACAACTCTCTTTATTAGTTACATGACAAGATAGCTCATAAAGATTCTAATCCTGTAGACTCTGTGTATCTGCCTCATATGAGAGACTCTCACAAATTCCAATGGGAGGTCCTACAGTGATTACACATGACTAATTGTTTTTGCTTCAGACATACTTATTCCTTGCTTTGTGTTTTTTATCAGCAAACATCTGTGCAATCGCTTTTTTTGGTATGAATGTTTGGAGACAGCCAAAGTCAAAACTTCATGAACAAATATTTGTGGAAACCAAATTTTAAATATGCAAGTAAAAGTATTTGCGTTGACAGGCTGGTGCTCATCCAATTCAGGGAACAAGTACAATACCTTGTGACTTTCTTGATCACAACTAGCCAACTTAACTCAATAGCTATGAATACTGACTATCCACAGAGGTCTATTCGTGATCAAGCCATGTTTTTAATAAAGAATAAACCAGAAATTGCTATCTGCCTGAGAATATTTTGTAACCTGGAAACCTTTTGGAAAAATCAGAGAGCAGTCAGAAAATGGTACTGTACCATTAGAGTTATCTTATTTCTTAAATTAGCATAATTTGAACAGACAATTATGCCTGTTTAACTAGAGATTTTTTTCCTTGAGTTAACACGTTTGACTCCCTGTGAAGTCAATAGGAGTTATGGAAGTGACTTAGGAGACAGAAGACAATCTATAGATTTCAGTGGGGTTTAAACAGGGAATGTGGGGTATTTCAATTAGTCACGGGTACTAAAATATATCACTTAAAAAGCTCTCTGGTGTGACCCTCCTCACAATACCATGTAATTCCAATATTCAGTGAAAGTTCTTAAATGATTCTTGAGACAGAATGAGTTTGTTGACATAAAAAATCTAGGACAAGGACTTGACCATGTGTGCATATCACAGCTCATCGGAAGTCTTTCTAATAATAGCCTTTGCCTGAACTACACCTTTCAGAAAAAAGCTGCACTTTGTATTTCTAGATTTAGCAAATCTCACATAAGTGAGAACATACTGCACCATCAAAACTTCAAGTACAAACCAGCATGTGGCTTATCTCCCCAGAGACTGGTTTTATCATCACTGACAATAGAGGAAGTGTTTTAAACACAGTGTGATACAAGTAATTTGCACATGAGCTGTGTTTCCTAGATGCTGTCTGAACAATTCTGGGTCACTATTAGAGCTGTGTGAACAGTGGAAAAAATTATTCCAGAACATTTTCATACAAATCTGTATCTTTTTTTAAAAATTTTGCCATATCCAATCCCTATTGGTTATTTATCAATAAACACTCATGACAAACTGTAGAAGCGACAAAGAGTCCTGTGGCACCTTATAGACTAACAGACGTATTGAAGCATAAACTTTCGTGGGTGAATACCCACTATTCACCCATGAAAGCTTATGCTCCAATATCTCTGTTAGTCAATAAGGTGCCACAGGACTCTTTGTCGCGTCTACAGATCCAGACTAACATGGCTACCCCTCTGATTCATGACAAACTGTTTTTCATTCACATAAATGTTTAAGGAATGACTGAACTTCATGGAAAGACCATTATTTGCATGCGAACAATGGTGTTCATGTGTGTCCTGAGTCCTGCACATAGGACAGAAGAATCCCATGCACTGCTACAGACTAGGGACCGAATGGCTGGGCAGCAGTTCTGCAGAAAAGGACCTAGGGGTTACGGTGGATGAAAAGCTGAATATGAGTCAACAGTGTGCGTTTGTTGCAAAGAAGGCTAACGGCATTTTGGGCTGTATAAGTAGGGGCATTTCCAGCAGATCGAGGGACGTGATCATTCCCCCTATTCAGCACTGGTGAGGCCTCATTTGGAGTACTGTGTCCAGTTTTGGGCCCCACACTACAAGAAGGATGTGGATAAATTGGAAAGAGTCCAGCGGAGGGCAACAAAAATGATTAGGGGGATGGAGCACATGACTTATGAGGAGAGGCTGAGGGAACTGGGATTGTTTAGCCTGCAGAAGAGAAGAATGAGGGGGGATTTGATAGCTGCTTTCAACTACCTGAAAGGGGGTTCCAAAGAGGATGGATCTAGACTGTTCTCAGTGGTAGAGGATGACAGAACAAGGAGTAATGGTCTCAAGTTGCAGAGGGGGAGGTTTAGGTTGGATATTAGGAAAAACCTTTTCACTACTAGGGTGGTGAAGAACTGGAATGGGTTACCTAGAGAGGCGGTGGAATCTCCTTCCTTAGAAGTTTTTAAGGTCAGGCTTGACAAAGCCCTGGCTGGGATGATTTAGTTGGGGTTGGTCCTGCTTTGGGCAGGGGGTTGGACTAGATGACCTCCTGAGGTCTCTTCCAACCCTGAGATTCTATGATTCTATGAATAAAGGCACTTGTTATTTGTGCTGAAAATCTCCATAGACGTCAGTGGCTGAAAAAGAGCCAGTACAGTATCTTGCATATACTTTTTCCTTTGATACTGGATTGTATGATACAGTACACTGGCATAATAAACAGTATTGTAGGGATTCAGGATATAAGCCATTTTTTGCACAGTTCTAGTCACAAAGCTTTTGTAGTAGAAGTTCAAGATCATAAATTCTCAAAGAGTGAGGCAGCATGGTAAAATAAAGATAAAAGAACAAACCATTTACTTTTAAAAATAATTGTGAGTGACTTCTGTGCTCATAAAACTATTCCATCCCAAGCTAAAACCTTGTCTGATTGTTTTCATCCTGGAGAGAATTATTACAGTGCAGCAACGATAAATCCCTCTCAAATAGGGTTCAGAATAAAACAGTCCTTCAATTATATTGATACTGTTGGGGGCTGCTATAATTACAGATTTATTCAAATGCTAGTTTTAGGGCAGAATTGTCCTCAGAGATCCACGTGAAAAATATCTTTATTCAGATATTTTTCTCTTCCTATATGGGTGGAACTCTTTTGATGGCAATAGGAAATCCACACACATAGGGAAAGCCAAAGGACTCAATCAAAATCTGCCATATGGATCAGAAAGGAGACATTTCCCCTTTACCTCCTACCACCGACTTTTCTTCTCCAATGCAGAGACACATTGTCCTGTATTGTGGTCAGACTAAAAGTTTGCTTTCCATTCTACATTCTGATGGATGTTGTAAAATGGGAATAGTACTGTGCTGTTCTTAAACAAACAAAGAAACAAACAAACAAACAATTTCCATGCAGTGGTATCTGAGATCTCACAAGTATCAGAGGGGTAGCCGTGTTAGTCTGGATCTGTAGAAGTGACAAAGGGTCCTGTGGCACCTTATAGACTAACAGACGTATTGAAGCATAAGCTTTTGTGGGTGAATACCCACTTCGTTGGATGCAAGCAGTGGAAATGTGAGATCTCACAGCTTTTCTCTATATTCCTCACAGGAATATATTCTTAACTGTGGGTTCTTAGATACCAAGGATGTAATGACTGGAAAATGCTGACTTTTAAAATGGTGATCTCTTTAAATGCTTTTTACTGGCGACTTCAGATATTTTGGAACACATTAGTAGCACAACACAAACTTACCATTGTAAAATGGGAAACCCCTTCATTTCTGATGGTGTTTCACAGTATTTGCATAATCACATACCTGCATCCATACATTCCAGGGTGAAAGAAATATCATCAAGAGCAACTTCTGTGAGCTCCTTCCCTCCCACTTCAGTTTCAAATGTGACTCTGAAAGGACTGTTGCTAGAGACAACCACATTTGCATACGTCCACCTGCTTCCTTTATTTCCACTTGATGACCACATCAGAATATGCATTCCATGTTCTTCAACAGTGTACACCTATTGACAATGAAACCCAGGAAATAAAATGTAATCAGCATGACACTACAGAGAAGTACAGCGAGTTAGGTCAATCCAACAAAGTTTGAGGGCTCAGCCGATTGGCTGTGTAATACGGAGCCTTTCTGCTGTCGTTCATTACCTGGTTGGTAATGACTGAATGTTGTAGAGGGGCCGTGGTGGTTTCAATCCAGTTTGTAGTAAACAGGAGTTCACATAACAGAAAATGCTGCCAGAAGTTATTAATTGGGAAATCCTGCTGCCAGTTTTGGCCAGCATAGAAGCTGATCCAAAATCCATGTATGTCAAAGGAAATACTCAGCACAGAGGTTGAATTGACCTCTCAATCCCTCAAGCTGGTCCCTCTCTATCTGAACTGAGGTGTGAGAGTATGTGACGCTTTTAGATGTATAAACAGAGGACTGCAGCACCCAGTGGTTTCAATCTGGCATCTGTTACAAACACTTAAAAAAAATTGCACTCAGTGATGCAATTTGCACTGCACTCAGCGGTGGCAAATTGGCTCGTATAAACTTAGTGATAAATGTCAGTGTAAAACAAAATCAAATACTAAAACAAACTACATGGAATGAATTTGCAGCAAAACAAAGCTACTGAACCAGTGGCTACTCAAACACAACAGAAGGGCCCAATAAGTCTTGATATACTGTGATTCTTTAAAAGAAATTTTACTCCATCAGCTGACCAGCAGGAGGCACTGAAGCATTATATTTTTGGCATCTCAGATTGACAGAAATTGGGTGTCACCTTTGGGCCTGATACTCCACCACTGTGGAGCTCGTTTCCCAACCTAGGGTCCCTAATATGGCAACGGAATATAAAGAAAAGCAAAAGAATGAGAGCCAAGAAAATTCTGGGCTTAAATCCAGGTTGATTAATTGCATAACCTTCAATAAGTCACTTGACCTTCATGTTCCCCAACCAATTCAGTGGGATAATTGAGTTAAAAACCAACCAGGACCTTAAACCAGATACTTTATTTGAGCTTTACTGCATAAGAATATTGAGACAAAATGTTATAAAAGCAGATATTTAGTGAAACAGAGTCAGTTTCTGCTTCCAGCAGCTCTCTGCGGGTGTCTACCTTTCAGTCAGCTTTAGATCAGTGAAAAACTGGCTGAGGAATGGAAGTAAATATCCATGTCAGGGGTATACTTCACTGTCTAAATTATATTGAAATGGGCAGAACCAGTGGTAACTCCCACCTGCTTGGAAGCCTCTACAGAGGGGAAGAATGACTCCTTCCTTCAGCTGTCCTTGTCAAACATCAGTTGAAAAAGTCAGGTACTCACTGAATGTGAAAGAGTCCTTGGTGGAAGGATCTTAGAGCTTTCCTCTGAGGGCAATTTAAGAAATGATAACCAATAGGGTGAAAAATGATGTGGTGTTATTCCCTGACAAGCAGACTTCATACTCATCGATTCAGCAATCGTTTCACTGGATAGGTTTGGCACCTCCACTGTCATGACAATGAATATCTTTCATTGCTAGCAATGGACTGATTTGACTAGAACAAAAGAGACACCAAACACAACCGAAGTACATGTGTATAAAAATACACACACACACATACACAAGTCTTCATGAATAGATGAGGGAAACTAAATATAAAAAGGCTCCTATGACAAAGAATTCTTCTGAAGGGAAAAAAAGGCCCATTTGGATAGCAAGGGTAGCGAGGGATGACCAGAAAGCAGAAAATTTGTTGGTTGCTCCCCATAATATTTCTGGAATTTAGTCATTTATCTTTTTTCCAGGACTGTACTTTCTAATTGTCAGACTAAGTATATTTTTAAACCTAAGGCTGAAGGGAATTTTTAATGACCAGGCACTTTATATTTTCAGTTTCTTTATGTTTTTTTCTTTTTAACCTCTTTCTTCTTCCAGCTGCCTCTTTCTAAATTTCTGTTTGTTGACGGGCAGGATATGTACTAACTTTCAGAACAACAATGCAAATTCCGCTCCTTGGTTGATATCATCATAGAAATATAAGGCTGGAAGGGACCTCCAGAGGTCATCTAGTCCAACCCACAGTGCTGAGGCACAAACAAGTAAATCTAGACCATCTCTGACAGGTGTTGGTCTAGCCTGTTTTTAAAAATTTCCAATGATGGGGAATCCACAACCTCCCTTGGAAGCCTATTCCAGAGCTTAACTACCCTTATAGTTAGAATGTTTTTTGTAATATCTAACCTAAATCTCCCTTGCTCAAGCCCATTACGTCTTGTCCTACCTTCAGCGGACATGGAGAACAATTGATCATAGTCCTCTTTATAGCATCCCTTAACATATTTGAAGACTAATCGGGTCCCCCCTCAGTCTTCTTTTCTCAAGACTAAACATGCCCATTTTTTAACCTTTCCTTATAGGTCATGTTTTCTAAACCTCTCTTCATTTTTGTTGCTTTCTTCTGAACTCTCTTCCATTTGTCCACATATTCCCTAAAATGTGATGTCCAGAATTGGGCACAATACTCCAGCTGAGGCCTCACCAGTGCTGAGTCTAACAGGACAATTACTTCCCTTGTTGTACATACAACTCTCCTGTTAATACACCCCAAAATGAAGTTAGCCTTTTTTACAGCTGCATCACATTGTTTATTCCTTATTTTGTAGTTATGCATTTGATTTTTCCTTCCTATGAGAAGAACTTTCCACTTGTCTTTATTGAATTTCATCTTGTTGAATTCAGACCAATTCTCCAATTTGTCAAGGTCATTTTAAATTGTAATCCTGTTCTCCAAAGTGCTTACATCCTCTCCCTACTTGGTGTCATCTGCAAATTTTATAAGTGTACTCTCCACTCCATTATCCAAGCCATTAATGAAAATATTGAATAGTACCAGACCTAGGACTGATACCTGCAGGACCCCACTATGCCATCCCTGTTTGACAGCAAATCACTGATAATTATTCTTTGAGGCTGGTCTTTCAATCAGTTGTGCACCCACCTTATACTACTTTCATCTAGACCACATTTCCCACTGCCCTTCTCCAATCTTCTGGGATCTCACACGTCCTCTAAGAGTTCTCAAAGATTATTGCTAATGGTTCTGAGATTGTTTCTGCTAGTTTCTTTGGTACCCGAAGATGAAATTCAACAGGTCCTCCCAACTTGAGTATATCTAACTTAACTAAATATTCTTTAACCTGTTCTTTCCCTATTTTGGTTTGTGTTCTTTCCCTCCTTGTTGTTAATATTAATTATGTTGAGTGTCTGGTCACCATTAACTTTTTCAGTGAAGACAAGCAAAATAGCATTAAACACCTAGATGTCATCAATTATTAGCTCTCCTTCCTCGCTAACTAGAAGATCTACACTTTCTTTCATCTTACTCTTGCTTCTAATGTATTTAAAGCATCTCTTCTTATTGCCTTTTATGTACCTTACTTGGTGTAACTCACTTTGTGAGTTAGCTTTTCTGATTTTGTTCCTATATGCATGTGCTATTCTTTTGTATTCCTCCTTAGCAATTTGTCCATGTTTCCACTTTTTGTAGATTTCTTTAATGACCTGAAAAGCAAAAAAGGGCTCCTGGCGGATCCATATTGGCCTTTTACTATTCTTTACCTAAGTAGCCTAGCTAGCCTCTACCAACTCAGAATCTAGAATCCCAGTCTGTCCCTGAATTTTATCTTCTGTCTTCTGCTGCTTTCAGTTCTGGTGTGGACAAAAGTAATGTCCTCTGGGACTCAGAACACAGGCTTTTTTTTCTGAGCTCTGGCTTTTAAATTTTAGTGGAGAAGTATCAGAGAGGTATTTTGGTAAAAGTTTAAGATAAGAAAAATCCTGCTTTGATGTACAAGATGTTTCTGCAACTTAAAACTGGTGGAATTCCATTGAAATCAATGGAGCAATGCTAATGTAAAGCTGGAGTAACCCAATGGGGAGTCAGATTCTATGTTTCTTGTTGTAGAAATACCTGACTTTCTCTGAGGAAGGACAGTATTCTGGGTAAAGCACTAGAATGGGATCTGGGAGATCTCTGTTCAATTCCCAGCTCTGCCACAGTTTTCCAGTATGACCTTGGGCAAGTAATTTATTCCATCTTCCTCAGTTCCCCATCTGTAAAATGGGTGTAATAATACTTCCTTTCTCCAATCCTTTGTGTGTGTAGACTGTAACCTCTTCAGGGTAGGCACTGTCCCTCGCGATGTATTTGTATAATGCCCAGCACAACGGGTCCCATTCTCACTTCAGACCTCTACAAAATATCAGAACATATATAAATAATAATATGGAAAAGTTTTGATTCTGGTTTATTTCAGCAATTACCCAAGAGGTTCAGAAAAATGTGAACCTCAATTAGAACTTTGTTTCTTTACCTGCAATGTAGGTGTTATTCTCTTCGGGGTAAGTGGCTCCAATATGTCCATAGTGAGTGAAGAGGATAACTGACAGATTGCAATGTTGCATTCTTTGCCAGAGCCTCCCACAACAATAAGAACCAAATCTGTCTTGCTGCTCAAGAGCTAGATGCAGTCTCAGTCTTTATGCTCAGTGTATACAGACAGCACACAGATGAGGTTTGCATATGGCCCCTACATAGGGATATACAGAGCACAACCACTGCTTAAGGCTAATGTTGACAGAGTCATTAGCCCCTGTAGAGGAGGGAAGTGGAGGAGGGGCAGAGCAATACTCCTCCCATTCCATACCACCCAGCGGAGATGGACTCATACAGGGAGGAGCACAAATAGTACCCAGTACAGAAGAGTCACTTTGGCCCACGTTTCCCAGACTCCCAGAAGGAATAATGCTTGCATAGTGTTCAGTGCCTCAAAAGACTCTAGCCCTTCTGCATACTGTGAGTTGTGCCATAAAGGCACACACTAGCCCTGTGTGTCCACAGCTGATTATTTAACAAATCAAGGGATGAAAGGGGATCAGAGTGTAGCAACTATAAACCTGGATAGTGAAAGTACAGTTCCCTGACTACCAGGTTTGGGAAGGGTCAGGCTATCACTGTGCTTCTGAGAAGTTAGTCATAATAATTTAATTATTGGCAAAGTTTCTGGTTTGTATCATTATTTAAAATAAGAAACAAATCACAGGTCTGGCACTAGCTAGTCAGTATCACATGTGCTTATTCTCCACACCATGCTGACATTATTTCTAGGCGGTTGTGTAAAAATGCCCATCTCACCTAAATCATCATGGACAATAAACCAAGTGAGAGAAATCAAGTTATCATTGCTTTTATTGCAAAATATTCCTTATGAAATGTTTGAAACTGAAGATGTCTATTGATACATAGTACAGTGGTTTGTTTTTTTTAAAGAATCTACCATTTGTAGATCTGTGAGATGAATGTGTCAGTGAGGCTCTGCTCTGTGATTCTTAACTCTTCTGCAAGGTGCCTTTGCACCTGGTTCATTTGTATTCTGGTGTGGGAACTGAATTCTTTAGCAAATCCCATGTCTTTGTTTTACAATTTTGACTCAGTTTTAATTCTCTGAAGCGTGTACTGCCTGGTAGTGGTTTGCTAATTCTTTTTTCACCAACTATAAATTTTTGGGAGAGGGGAACATACTTTTGAAAGTCAAGGGAATGTAAACTGCTACTCCTTCTTTCAGCACCAGCTGCTGCAGCACACAAGGCTCTTCCATGCCTTCTTTCTGGCTTTTAAATTTTTTTTTTTTAAAATAACATATCTTACCTGATTGATCTTACCTGACTAACAGCTGTCATGATGGAAGGGTCTGTATTCCATCTGGAAGATTAATTACACGATTTTCTCTATATTTGAGAACCTAGCAGATCATAGAATCATAGAATCTCAGGGTTGGAAGGGACCTCAGGAGGTCATCTAGTCCAACCCCCTGCTCAAAGCAGGACCAACCCCAACTAAATCATCCCAGCCAGGGCTTTGTCAAGCCTGACCTTAAAAACCTCTAAGGAAGGAGATTCCACCACTTCCCTAGGTAACCCATTCCAGTTCTTCACCACCCTACTAGTGAAAAAGTTTTTCCTAATATCCAACCTAAACCTCCCCTTCTGCAACTTGAAACCATTATTCCTTGTTCTGTCATCTTCTACCACTGAGAACAGTCTAGACCCATCCTCTTTGGAACCCCCTTTCAGGTAGTTGAAAGCAGCTATCAAATCCCCCCTCATTCTTCTCTTCTGCAGGCTAAACAATCCCAGTTCCCTCAGCCTCTCCTCATAAGTCATGTGCTCCATCCCCCTAATCATTTTTGTTGCCCTCCGCTGGACTCTTTCCAATTTATCCACATCCAGATCTATAGGTTGCATAGCAAGAAGTGTGCTCTCAGGTGACTATGAACTCATTTTATAATCTCTGATTATTCCCATCACATGAACTGTATTCTCCAGTCATGAAACTAGGCGAACCCGAGTCTTGTGAAAGGCAACCACACATGTTCATTTTATTGTGAGTCACAACCCAGTTTTAATTGAGAAAGATGCCCGTTGACTTTAATATAGAATGACATGTCTTTTTTGTACCACATTCTTGCAAGTTCATGTCTTCAGACTACCCATATATTTTGTTCTACTGTAACTGGTAGTATATCTTTCCTCCTTATGCTGAATCAACATAATTTAAAGCAGTGCCTCCTGCCAGACTGAGAGAAGTGGGACCACTAACACACTAATAAGAGATGAACCTGTATATAAAGTGAACAAGAATGGCAGGAACTGATATAACATTATATTTGGGGTTCACAGTGGGAATCAGATTCAGGTTCTGCCCTTTTCTGAAGGCCTAGCCTCTTCCTTACTTCCCTGGATGTAATGTAGTGTAGAACATCTGATTTGCCAAAGTAAGCAGATGAATTAGTTAAACAAAGTCCAAG
This sequence comes from Macrochelys suwanniensis, assembly GCA_033296515.1. Lineage (NCBI taxonomy): Eukaryota > Metazoa > Chordata > Testudines > Chelydridae > Macrochelys > Macrochelys suwanniensis. The sequence continues at coordinate 37,878,234 of CM065776.1, forward strand.
GATTACATTGCCCACCACCCACTATAACATTGAAAATAAATTTTAAAAAGTTGTTATCCAATGTCTTTTTATTTTTTTAAATAATAATAGCAATGCAAAACCCATTTTTAGTGAATTTACTGCATCCTAGTTTGTAGCAACCTCTATTAATATTAACTGCCTGAACAAGCCAGAAAGTTGAAATATTGGAACTATATTATCAGATGGGGAATTAATTTAGTTTTAACTCTCCATGGTATGACAATGTGTGGAAGAAAAGCTGAAAAGGGAGAATGTTGAATAGTGAAACTGCAATTGCTTTACTCCTCTCCATACAGATGGACTCATATGGAGCACAAAGGACTGAAGAAAAAACTTTAAAGGAGAAGCCAGCTGTTTTATGAGAGATTGTGCTTAATATGTTGGTTCCTCCAAGCTCTCTCCTGCTCTGCATAAACTTGGATAAATAGCTATTCAAATCTACAAAGAAATGCATTGTTTTTATTTGCACGGGTAAAGTAATATAATTTAACTGAACTGACCTGAAACTACTCCTGTGAACAGAGAAATTGCATACTAGCTTAGACCAGTGGTCTGTCTAGTCCAGAATTATTTCTCTCTCTGTGTCTACTACCACATATTTAAGAGGAAGATGAAAGAAACCCCATACTGGACAATTATGGAATAACTTGCTTAGACCGAGGTACCTGTAACACATCTGAAGGCCTAGGCTTCTTCCTTGCTTCCCTGAATGTAACATACTGTAGAACTTCTGGTGGTTGAAGATAGCAGTTGGCTAATACCCTGAAGTATGAGGGTTCATCTCCCTTATAAATGTTTTATCCTATCTAATACAATTCCCTTTATTAACATATAATTAATCATTTTTTAATACTACCTAAGTTCTTCTCAGTGAAATGAACTCTTTTGAAAATAAGTTCCACAAGTTAACTATGCATTGTGTAAAAATGTGTCTGTTTTCAATATTCCCTTCTCACTTCCATTGAATTTTCTTGAACTATAAAGGGGTAAACAGGATCACCCAGTGTGCCTCTCTTTACCATTCACTATTTTGTATGCCTCTAACATATCTCCTCTATAAACCACCGTCCCAGTCTTTTAAATCTGTCTGCTTCTGGAGTATCTCCATGACTTGAGTCACTTTAAACTCCCATCTCTGGACTAGCAGCAAAGAGTCCTGTGGCACCTTATAGACTAACAGACGTATTGGAGCATAAGCTTTCGTAGGTGAATACCCACTTCTTCAGATGCATGTATTCATATTCTTCAGATGCATGTATTCACCCATGAAAGCTTATGCTCCAATACGTCTGTTAGTCTATAAGATGCCACAGGACTCTTTGCCGCTTTTTACAGATCCAGACTAACACGGCTCCCCCTCTGATCTCTGGACTATATCCTATAAGATAGAGTAATCAGAACTGAGCAGAACATTTCAGGTGGTGGATGTACCATCAACTCTCATAATAGCATTATAATAATCTATCTCATTTTGCAGACATCCTAACGTGGTTTGCTTTTTTTTACCTCCACTGCAAACTGAGCAGAGGTTTTCACTGAGCTGTTTACAGTGGCAGTTTGATTTTTTTTCCTGAATGATTACAGTTAATATCCTTTGCCTCTTAAAAAAAAATTGCTTGCTGCTGAATCAGATCACCTATTAGATGGAATGAGGGAAGGACACAATCAAGGATACATTGTCTTCAGTGTGCAACTTTTTCAAGAGAAAGAAAATATGTGTATAATTTCTGGTAGACTAGTTCTGTCTGTTATGAATTTTACTGTTATGTGCTCCCACATGAAAGGCCTAATCCTGAAGGAGATAAAGCACAGAACCTTACTCCTGTGCAGGAGTAAGAGTTCTTGTTTATGGATCCCTTTGTGGAATTGTGGCCTAAATGTTTAACTAATATAATTTAATAAATGATCACAGAAATGCAGGTTTTATGTGGCCACCTGATATCCGACTCATAGGTCATATATTTAGACATACAAATTACTTCTTGTCTTCACTACCAGGGTAAGTCAATCTAAGTTACGCTACTCCAGCTATGTGAATGACGTAGCTGGAGTCGACGTAGCTTAGGTTGACTTACCCCAGTGTCTTGATTGGAGCTGCATCGACAGGAGACGCTCTCCAGTCAAATTATATTACTCTTCTTGGGGAGCTGGAGTACCGGAGTCGACTGGAGAGCACTCTGCCATCGATTTAGCAGGTCTTCACTAGACACGCTAAATCGACACCCGCTGCATCAATTGCAGCAGTGTCGATCTCCCCGGTAGGGAATACAAGCCCTAAACATTTAGTAATGCTTACCTGACTGAAAACTTCAGTCCAACAGAAGTTCTTTATGAAAATAAAGGTAAAATCTGGGCCTTGCACACTGTAATGTTCAGGAGACATGCAACACTGGTCTACAATTTTTGAGAAGTCGTCTGCTTCAGAGATAAAATGTGCTATTTAGTATGTATTTTGATGTGCTGAATTCAAATATGACAATTAAAACAACTGATTGGCTACGGTTTCTAAGATATTTAAGTTTTTACATTTTATGTCTATGTATATTGTGTAGATAGTAGAGTTTTAATCATAAATTGTAAACCTACGTCTTTTCATGTGTTTATGTTGCTTTACATGATACTATTTCACCTGTCCTGTTTATGTAACACTTTAAAAATCAGCAAAGGGGTTATATAAATAAAATTTATTATGAAACAAAAGGCAAAAAACTATTATGTACATAGTTTAGTCCTATTCAGTGTCTACTCGGCACTTCTTGGCTTGTCTCTTGTATTCATTAAATGGAGCATCTCTTGTCACTGTCCAGCAATAGTCTGCAAGCATTGATGGGCTCCATTTGCCCTGATAGCGTTTCTCCATTGTTGCAATGTCCTGGTGAAATCGCTCGCCGTGCTCATCGCTCACTGCTCCGCAGTTCGGTGGAAAAAAATCTAGATGAGAGTGCAAAAAATGTATCTTTAGTGACATGTTGCAACCAAGGCTTTTGTATGCCTTGAGGAGGTTTTCCACCAACAACCTGTAGTTGTCTGCCTTCTTGTTTCCGAGAAAATGTATTGCCACTAACTGGAAGGCTTTCCATGCCTTTTTTTCCCTTGCCACGCAGTACATGGTCAAATGCATCATCTCGAAGAAGTCACGAATCTGAGGACCAACAAAGACACCTTCCTTTATCTTAGCTTCACTTAACCTTGGACATTTTCCACGGAGGTACTTGAAAGCTGCTTGTGTTTTGTCAATGGCCTTGACAAAGTTCTTCATCAGACCCAGCTTGATGTGTAAGGGTGGTAACAATCTTCCTTGATTCAACAAGTGGTGGATGCTGAACACTTTTCCTCGCAGGCTCCAATGACTGTCGGAGTGGCCAATCTTTCTTGATGTAGTGGGAATCTCTTGCACGACTATCCCATTCGCAGAGAAAACAGCAGTACTTTGTGTATCCAGTCTGCAGACCAAGCAAGAGAGCAACAACCTTCAAATCGCCACAAAGCTGCCACTGATGTTGGTCATAGTTTACGCACCTCAAAAGTTGTTTCATGTTGTCATAGGTTTCCTTCATATGGACTGCACGACCAACTGGAATTGATGGCAAAACATTGCCATTATGCAGTAAAACAGCTTTAAGACTCGTCTTCGATGAATCAATGAACAGTCTCCACTCATCTGGATCGTGAACGATGTTGAGGGCTGCCATCACACCATCGATGTTGTTGCAGGCTACTAGATCACCTTCCATGAAGAAGAATGGGACAAGATCCTTTTGACGGTCACAGAACATGGAAACCCGAACCTCACCTGCCAGGAGATTCCACTGCTGTAGTCTGGAGCCCAAAAGCTCTGCCTTACTCTTGGGTAGTTCCAAATCCCTGACAAGGTCATTCAGTTCACCTTGTGTTATGAGGTGTGGTTCAGAGGAGGAGGATGGGAGAAAATGTGGGTCCTGTGACATTGATGGTTCAGGACCAGAAGTTTCTTCCTCTTCCTCGTCTGACTCAAGTGAGAATGATTCTGGTGCATCAGGAACTGGCAGTCCTTCTCCGTGGGGTACTGGGCGTAGAGCTGATGGAATGTTTGGATAATGCAGAGTCCACTTTTTCTTCTTTGACACACCTTTCCCAACTGGAGGCACCATGCAGAAGTAACAATTGCTGGTATGATCTGTTGGCTCTCTCCAAATCATTGGCACTGCAAAAGGCATAGATTTCCTTTTCCTGTTCAACCACTGGTGAAGATTTGTTGCACAAGTGTTGCAGCAGATGTGTGGGGTCCACCTCTTGTCCTGATCTCCAATTTTGCAGCCAAAATAAAGGTGATAGGCTTTCTTAACCATAGTGGTTAGACTGCGCTTTTGTGATGCAAAAGTCACTTCACCACAAACATAGCAGAAGTTATCTGCACTGTTCACACAAGTACGAGGCATCTCTGCTCACTCTGGCTAAACAGAAATGTGTCCCTTTGCAAAATCAAACACTGACAAATAAGAGAGCACAAGACTGTATGATTTCTAGAGCTGATATAGGGCAATTTGTTCAGCAGAGTGATGTAAGCTTCGTTAGGATTGCATCATCCATGACTTCTAGGAATAACATGATGCAATTCATATCATGTATGACGCAATACCAGCTTCAGATGGCATCATTCATTGTTTTGCCTAAAAAGCAAGTACTGTCCAAACCCAGTCATAGATTTATTCATAGATCCAGTCAAAGATGTATTTTAGTCATATCTGGTTTAAATTGAGATCCCTTCCCTTTATAACTCACTTATCCTCCGCCATTCCCAAGTCAAGGGTCGTATATACTGACCCAATAGCATGTCTTGAAAACTAGAGCCAATCGACAATTTTAAGCATCATTTTCATTCTCAGTGACCCAGAATTAGTAAAGTTTGACTACATTTATTTCAGAAGCATTTTGGCTGTAGAGCAGTGAACAAACCCCAGCCTAAAAATGTAAAATCAAAATACATTAATAAAAGATTCAGAAGTAAACACCATTTGCCTTTTACCTTAATATAATCTGGATATTCACAAAGGACAGAAATCGCTGACCGTTACCTACAACTCTTTTTCTCAATTAACTTTACTAAGCAAAATGTATAACAGTGTGTGTGTGTGAACGCACACACGTGTGTAAGCGGTAAAATAAGAAGGCGGCATTTGATGATGGAGAGCAGAAGTTAAAAAAGTTGTTCAGAATTACAGAACTGTAACATTTCTGTATAGAATTTCTTAGAAGTTCAAGCTAAATATCTGAAACTAGTATTCCAGGAGACTGTACAGCTTTGAGAAATGTTTTTGTTTAATGCATGGTATAAATGCTCAGTTTAATGCACTGATTTTTAATTAGTTGCTGCTTCTACTGATTGGATATTACATAGTATAGTGGGGGATTATTATTATTTATTTTTTGGTAGCGCCTAGAAGCCCCAATTGAAATCAAAGGCCCAATGCCTATACATTGTGAATAAACATAGTAAGAGGCAGTCCCCTGCCCTGAAGAGCTAACAGTCTAAACAAGACAGAAAAAAGGTGGAAAAAGGAAGTAGTATAATTCCTATTCTACGGATCTGGAACCAAGACATGAAGGCCCAGATCCTCAAAGGTATATTGATTTCAAGGGAAGTTAGGAACCCAAATACCTTTGGGCCTAAGTGACTTGTCCAAGGTCAAACAGGAAGGTGGTGCCAGAATGAATCAGTATTAGAACACACGCCTGCCGCCTTCCAGATTCCAAGTCAACATGGCCATCTTTCTGACCTTCTAACACATGTTTTAGACAGCTAAATTAATCTGTATTGAATTTTGTTTTGTGTCACATGTAGTATGATCGACATAATCTCTATTTTCACATTTCCAAACTGACATAAACACACACACACACAAATCTGGCTTGGGTCAGTAAACACATTACTATCTGACACGTTATTTGTTCAGTGGGTTATGTGAAATGAGCTGATGGTCACAAGCCAGTTTATAGACACATCACAACTCGCATTTGTATCAGCAGGCTCAGGAGAGAGGGCAAAAGGACCCACCCCATTACCCTTAGAGGTAGGAGCATTAGGTAGGCTTGAAAACCACTGCCAAGGTATTTTCATGGAAGCTTGCACTATCCCTCTCCACCTTGTATCTGTTCTATGAGTAAATAGTTTATGTCCAGAGCTTTTAATCTATTACCCTTCATGAGCATTAAAATTCATATTTTTAAAACAATGTTTTTCTTTTTAACTGTGTATAGCACGTTTCAGCATTATTGTGTTATATAACCTGGAAATAGCACTTATTTTATGTTGCGGATAGAAGCATGCAAAGCAGAAAAGTGTTGCTGTTCAGTAAGATTGGTTGCAGTGACTAAATGAGTCTCCGACAGTGAGACTCACATATGTACTAATGGGATTTCCAGTGAAATTAGGACTAAAGCAGAGTTGTCAGTGTTGATCTTGTCAATACAGAAAGGTTCGGTAAGGAACTGGCAACCAAGCAGAGATTAAACAATGTGAATATAACGTTTTAGATTTAAACCATTCAAACCACAAGAAACACAACTATTGATATTGGATATTTAAATGGAAGTACTTTTTCTCTTACCTTTAGAGTTCCTGTTTGCCTGGAATCACACAGCCAGAACCAGAACCGGACTCTACACACGCCGAGGCTGGCTGGGAAAACTTTTGTAGTAATTATCCTGGCTCTATTTCCTTCCTGCTGGGCAGATGAGTTGACATACAAAAAATGTTGTCCATTACCTTAAAATGAATGAAAATGTTCTTTGAATACTACTTCATACTTAATAGCATAAGCCATGATAGATAAGTAGATAGTGTGACGGGGCAACGCCAGATGGCTATAGGAAAGTCGTGAGGAACCAGTATGTTGGCCCCAGGCTAAACAAATCCCTGATACCTTGTTAACCAAATGGCAGTTGACCTCCAGGAGAAAGCCCTGGGAAGTGGTGCTCAGTTAAAATAGCCTGGAAGAAGTCCTGAAGTAGGTCCTGAATCAGGAGGGACTGAAAGGGACAAAGGGGAAAGTCCTCTGGGTGGGCTGAGGAACTGTTTATATGAGGTTTTTGCCTGTGTTTGGAACATAAAACTGCCTGGAAAAGAAACTTTGGGTGTGGCAGTGGGTCCTTCATGGGCTGGAGACAAGCAGCACCTTACATGGACATAATTCACTAAAAGACTTAAATCTTTACCATTAAACCAGAGATGTAGCACTGTATATTAACAGCTGTATTGAATATGAGTAACATGATTCATTGCCTGGTTTTAAATAGGTCTGATTTCTTTTGAATGCACTTACTCTTTTTTTCTTTAGAGTGGCTTTCTTCCTTGACAAATCACTCTAGCTCTCTTTACTAGAAGAGAGTATATTGGTACAGATATATGAGTAATATTTGATCCTAGGATAACCTAATTACAAACATCTCTCATTTTCATAAAATCATAGAATCATAGAAGATTGAGGTTGGACGAGACCTCGGTAGTTCATCTAGTCCAACCCCCTGCTCAAAGTGGTTGTAAGGTGTCAGTAATCACTACAGCCTTATTCCAAACACTTCACTTCCATACAAACATTCTCTCTAAAATACAGTGGCCACCACAGAAAAAACAGCATTGCCACCAGCTATCACACAATGGCATCTGATATGCCACAGTAGTCTCTTTTCTCCAGAATAACATTGCTCTAGCAGTGTAAATGGGCCTTCAAATGGAGGTTGGTTATAGTTACCCTCACTTAGGGCTTCTTTTCGGAGTGGTGTAAAGGGCCTTAGTGTGATGGAGAACTCAGGTTGCTATCTCTCAGGGCTTGTCTTCATTACCAGGGAGATCGATGCTGCTGCAATCAATGCAGCGGGTGTTGATTTAGTGGGTCTAGTGAAGACCTGCTAAATTGACATCAGATCGCTCTCCAATCCAGTACTCCAGCTCCCCAAGAAGAGTAAGGCAAGTCGACTGGAGAACGTCTCCCGTCAATGCAGCACAGTCAAGATACCAGGGTAAATCAACCTAAGCTATGTCGACTCCAGCTATGTTATTCACGCAGCTGGAGTAGCGTAACGTAGGTTGACTTACCCCGGTAGCGAAGACAAGCCCTTAGATGCCACTCACTATGTACTGTTGTCCCTTTCCTTCACTTGACTTCTTAATATTGATTGCTGTAAAAAAATTCAGTCAAAGGTTTAAAGGACTATTATAGAAATAGAATTCACTTTTGACTTTGGCACGTGCAAAATTGTTGTTAGGCAAGTGTCAGCTCCTAAAAGACATGGAAATGACTTTTCACTAATCAGTAGCTAAATTTTACATAAACATATTCATGAAATAACAGTAACACACAATGTGTAATTATGCAGCCTTCCAAGTACATTTGTTTTAAGCAACAAACACTTGTTGATCAAGCAAGCTCTCTTAAAATCCCATTTTCAAACATTTACAATGGCTCAATTGCTCAGGTAAGACAAACTATCATTGTTCTGCTGACAGCAGTGAGGAAGGTCAGTCAGGGTAATTATCCTCTGGCGGATAAAATTCAGAATTTTTCAAACCAAGGAATACACAAAATACTCTTTCTTGTTTAAACACAATCAGCTACAAGCATATTCAGAATCACAATAGTAGTGTGTCCTGGCCCTTAATGGGCTCTTCTAAACCTTTTGGTACATAGTTGGCTAACAAGTTGCAAAATCAAATTGATAGGTTTCCTGTGAGTTTGGAGAAACTTCTTGGGCAATTACAAGTAGGTTAATTTGGTCTAATTAAGACAGGCTTTTAGCAATACCACAATAAGATTTTCCCTGGAAGGAGGACTTCACTATCCATGGTGGACAGTTTCTCTAGAGATGTCTTGCATCATTTCTGCAGTCAACAGTACACCACCATGCAGTAATATCTATTTCTCAAAGCACCACTCTCCCTACCTTAAAGGTGAGCTTGGGTCCCCCATCTGCCTTGTGCTGGCCCCTGCCAGGATGCCTCGCATTTGAACTCTTGAATACTCTTGCTGGTGTGTGGTTGAATTTGGGGCCGTCCAGTTTCATATGTTCTGGGATTTGGAGTATTCCAAACACCATTGTGCACCAGATAGTCCAACAATTCTAGTGTGAGGCATCATGCCAATGTGAGGCATAGGTGTAATGCAGATGGCCTAGAAGATCATGTTTAAGGAAGGTGGAGCTGGGGTTCTGCAAAGAAAGTGAATCTGCATCTGGAACCCATCAGTATTATGCCAAGCCTCAACCCTGGACAGACATTGAAAATGATGACCTGCAGCAGAGTGTGATGCTTGATGTCATTGGAACTGCACACATTTACACAAGCAGAGAATTTGGCTTCTAAAGTAAGGGAGGGATAGCTCAGTGGTTTGAGCATTAGCCTGCTAAATCCAGGGTAGTAAGTTCAATCCCTGAAGGGGCCATTTAGGGATCTGTGGCAAAAATCTGTCAGGGGACAGTAGTTGGTCCTGCTAGTGAAGGCAGGAGACTGGACTTGATGACCTTTCAAGGTCGTTCTAGGAGATTGGCATATCTCCATTTATTTTTTTAAAAAAGATCCTGTTGCAGTGATTTCTTACTATTTATTATCTGCACTGCAGGAGCACTTAGGGCCATCAATCCAGGGTCAGGACCCCATCATGCATGGTTCAGAACAGATGCACAGTAAAAAAGACCACAAAGAGCTCATCCTGGATTATGACAAAATACAATGGGTGGACGAGGAAGAAACAGGGAAAAGGGAAGGACAAGATAACAGTAAAGTAGGCAAGTACGACAAGCAGCGGTCTCAGCTCACCACCTACCTGCACATTTTGTTCATTTATGAAATCGGTTTGCTGTTTAAAAAACAATCTGTTCTGAGTTTTGAAAGCCAAATTTCAGACTTGTTTTTGTTTGTAACCATCTGAATTAGATGCTGTAGAAGATCAATATCTATAGAAATGTGTTTATAGCTTCATTACACAGAATATACAAAATAAGCCATTGAGTTCAGTGGCATTATTTTGAATTCACATCAGTGTAACTGAAAGCAGAACCTGGCTCATTATGTAAAGTGCAGCAGAATTACAACAAAATGACGACACTCAATCAGAAACGTATAGAAAAGTCCAAAAGAAAAGGAAACACTATTGTCACTGACTGTATTCTCTTTTTTGTATCTAATTCTTCATCTTTGTAGGTCTAAATTAGTAGGTTTACAAATACCACTTTAATTAATAAGGGTTTTGACAGATGCTTGCAAATGGACAGTAGGTTTATTTAATCCACTGTGCCTTCTTAGAAAAAGTTTGTTTCTCCCCAGGGGTCATGATTAATAAGTGTCCTTACATTTGATTTAGCAGCTCTTTGTCTAGAGATGACTAAACAAATGCATCAAACCACAATAGAGTATCAAGAATGATATAATCAAGGCCACTTTGAAAAGAGCAGTCTATAAAATTACACTGATGCTGACCCAACCAATGATTAAAACGGCTGATAGGCCTCTCTGTTAGGCTGTTTATTTTTAATTGCATTCAGACAACACTGGTGGTTACTATGACTGTATACATGACAAGATTCAATACACTCATCTGGTTTACTTTAGCACTGCCATTTATGATGTCTATCCCCTATTGTACCTTATCATCCAAAAGAATGGAACATTTTTATGGGCGTTTTCCAATTAGCTCCACAAAACTGTGGAATTTGCTCACCACCACTTCCTTCTGGCACAATACACTGAATTGATCTCAGGTGGACTAAGCAGGCCGCCTGCCTACTGTGGGATTAATTCTGCAGAATACTTTGTTTCCTCAGCAGATGGCTTAATGATTTTCAGAGCTAAGAGTGAGAATTTTCTGTCCCTTTCCCCAAACTAATATGAGGAACTTAATATTACCTGGTGTGTGATCCTCATCAGGACCAGTTTGCCCTGTGACAACCCTGTTGCCAATACTCCAATCAAAATCATTGACAGAATCTTGCGTTAATCCACATGCAATAGTCCAATCTCGGTCTCCTGTTTCAAAGTTACAGCTTCCAGGGATACTGGTATATTGGCCTGAAAATGCAATAAAAAGTAAATTCACTCTCTTGATATCAATATATAGTATATCAGTTGGTATATTTAAAATATGATGTTAAGCATACCACACATAGTAATGTCAAGGATTCTGTTCAACTATTGCCAGATTTACATATGTTAAGCTGAGAATGTTACTTACCGTACGTTTCCACATTTTGGAATACATATATGGTATATCTTGATATAATGCAGGCTCAAAAGACAAAGTGGTCTCTTTAACAGAGATATATAATATTGGCTCTGATATGGCCTCCATCCTTTGGATATGTTTAACGTCATTGATGTATGGCTATGGCCAATGGTGAGGACGTTAGGGAGACATGACTGAGTATGGGAATTGTTTGAGCTCAGTGGAGTGGAGGAGATAACAGCAAACCAGATGCTAAAACCGGACTCCACTCCTATGCTCAAGCATTCACATGTGCATATATTGGCATTACTTCATGGTGGCCTATGAGCATAGTTTTATAAGTGAAAGACAGTCTGGTGGTTAAGGTACTGGATTTGGACTCAGGAGATCTGTGTTTAATGCCCAACTCTACCACAGACTTCCTGTGTCACCTAGGGCAACTGACTCAGGGCCAGCTTCAAATTCCATTGAAGTCAATAGGAATCTTTCCATTGGTTTTAGTGGGCTTTGCAGCAGGCCCTTAACTCACTGAGCTCCATTCCCCATCAGTAAAACGGGGATAATACGAATTCCTTTCTCCCACCTTTGGTTCTTCTTGTCTATTAAATTGTAAGTACTTTGTGGCAGGGTCTGTCTCCTAGTATGTGTTTGTACAGCACTTAGCACTATGGAGCTTGCTGGTTGGTGCATCTGGATGCTACCATAATACCAATAATGATCATGTATGAATTTTTTTAAAACAAAGAGGCATTTCCTCAGAAATTGCATCCACTCACTTCTCCCGCTAATATAGCAGTTACATGCTCTTGGAATCAAGATGTAAGTAGTCTCATATTGAACTACCATTCCCTGCTTTGACAGTGTTCCTTTAAATCAGCCAGCTCTAGATATTGAGAATTAAATTCAATTTATTTTTATGTGGTATGTTTCAACACAATGTCTCAAGATGCTTTACAGTGAGAGAGAAAACAACAAGATGTTCTCAAGAAATTCGTCTTTTCAAATCTGCGGAGATGATTCATACGACTGTAAGATACATTAATGTTCAGGATAAAAATGTGTGGAGGGCAATACTGTATCCATTTTGATAATTCACTAGAAGCACGATACATCCCCTAATCAGAGAGGGTATCTGGTCGTTTTGCCTCTGGTTGGACAGGAAGAAAGTATGAGTGCACAGATCAATCTTGGCGTACATTACATTGGGAAAAACTGATCGATTGATTGATGAAGAAGACACATATCCTCTCACTATTTTAACATTTGCCCTCTGACTTTTTTTCCCCAATGGGAGACTATTTTCAACACTACCCATCAGCTAATTTCATAATGAGCACTAAGGTGCAAAAAGCAAAAACAGAAGATAATATTGTCACGGCAATAGGTGCTAATGTCATTAATGTTACGAGTCACTGATGTATAAAAACTCAGGATGAAACTCTCAGTGCACCCAGACAGTCATTAAGGGATCCTTGGTTTGGGCAGGCAAACCTTTTCTGGAGTTCCTTTGGATTTCAAAGCATCTACACAACAGGAAGTTTAGGGCCTAGGCTCACCTTTCAAGGCCAAATGGTCCCAGGTGAGCAGCTTTAGACTCAGGGGATTAGGGAGGACCAAGAAATGGTGTGTTTACATTCTGAGATTCCAGGAGAAGGACAAGAACTAAGGCTAGATCTATACTACAGACTTCTGTAGCTATATTGGTCAGCAGAGTGAAGAAATGTGATCCCTGACCAACATAGCTATGCCAGCAGAAGCCCCTAGTTATACCAGCAAAGCTGAACTTTTACCAGTACAGCTTGTTTCACTTGCGGGCGGAGGAGGAGGAAGGGGTATGGTTTTAATATACTGGTGCAAAGTGAAGCTTTGCCAATATAGCTGCATGTGCACTAGGAGCACCTTTGCCACTGCAGTATAGCAGAATTCCTATACTGGTAAAGTGCTCCTAGTGTGGACATAGCCTAAGTCAGTGCCTCTCGGAGAGGAGGCAGTGATACATTCGCTGAGAAGAACTGCCTGTATGCAGTTCATGATCACTCCAGGAAGCAGTATTTGTGTACAGTCTGCAAACGAAGAAGTTACACCAAACAAATGCCCTCATGCAGCATCACAGATTTCTCCTCCAACAGGACATTAACCTCCATTGATGAAGGCAAGATTAAATGATTTTCCTAAAGTCATACAGGAAATCTAGGGCAGAGTTAGGACTCAAACCCAAACCTCCCATAACCCAGTCATGTGCCTTAACCACCAGGCCAACCCTCCTTTCAGCTTTGTGTGTTCTGAAATTCACATTCCCATACCCCAAACTGCAGTGCAGTGTAGCCAAGCATCCACATGCTACAAAAACTGCAGATCCTCTTTTACACTCTCGGACTATAAACTAATCTGTTCTCCAATTACAACCTGCACTTCTTCTTCTCAAGGAGATAAGATAACAATCTAAGCAGATGGGACCATTTCTGACATGTGTAATGTTCAATTATTTAATAGGATGCCCCAAAAACATTTTGTTTGCAAAAATAGACTTGCTGCCATTATAGAAGTATATTTTTAAATGAGAAACTAAAGTGATTCTCTTTATTAAGATGCAGATATGCAAAACTATAAACTGTAATCAATGCTATTTTGTAGGATTTTCTTGTAAAAATCTGGTCTGGTATAAATACCTTAAATAAAGATGATTTTGATCTAGTGAATAACATATGTAACCCCCTTAGGGTTTAGAGAGAGCATGGCCCCTTTAAATATTTTTTCTGAGGGGGGAAGTGCTATTGGTGGGAGTGGGAGCAAAGAGAGAGGGGAGAGAGCAACAGGGTATGTGTCTGGAGCTCCAGACAGAAGGGCTACAGCAAACAGGCCCTCAAAGAGTGAAGCAGTCAAAAATCTGCCTGAAGCCTGGGAGGGACAGAGCAGCTAATCGGGGACACCCCAGGACAGGAGCCAGGAGGAGCACTGTGCCAGGAAGAAATCGCCCAAGAAGGACAGACCGGAGCTGGATCCAGTATCACTGCTGCCCAGAGCTGCATGGGGCTGTGATTCCTGGGGCTTGTGACTTTGCGGAGAGCGGCAGAAGAGGGTATCCGAGGGATTTGTTGGGGGAAGTTCACTAGCGCTGACAACGACAACCAGGAGCACTCAAGACTCACTGCTGGAGTGGAACTTTGCCCAGGACTCCTGAACTCTGTGTGCAGATACATTGTTGGGTGTCTGCCCTTTCAGATTGTGGTACCACTGGGCCTGTGGGGCCTTGAGTTGAATGCAACCCTGTTTTACCGCTCCACTGTTGTTTTTCTCCTTTCATCCCTCTGTAAATAAACATTTCCCTTTCCTATATTCATTGTACTTTTCCAGTGAGGGTGTGTTCACTCTGCGGGGGTTGAAACAGGTGCCCCTGGAGTGGAAGGAACTTTCCCTGCTGCATTCCTGCACGCGCCTTCTCTTGGCCAGAGCTGCCTGCAGAGCAGACTCCATCTCTAAGAGGAGGATCCTACAACTGGTGCCTTATGGAAACCATTAAAGAAAAAGAAGAACAGAAACACATGGAACATACCACACTGGTCCATATTGTACGCTGTGCTGCATTACAAAGGACAGCTGAGTTTTAATAAGTGAAATAGACAAGCAGCCAGTGCAAAGAATTTGGCTGCACAATCTCAAGAGAAAGTACATGCATCTTGTACAGTTCTAAACAGATCAAAGACCAAATGAATTTTGATTTTATAACGCTATTTATAATACATTGCTTGACAACAGGAATTCAGCCCTAATATCTTACCAGTGCTTCAGAAAGCATTTAATAATAAATATTTATGAACAGCATTTGCAGGGTCGATGAAGTCACGTGCATGTCTGCACCTGCTGGGTATTTCTTCTTTTTGATGTAAACAGAGACTGTTTAGGAGTTATGAGAAAAGGACTGGTCCATTTGTCTGCAAAATTGCTTTTATTTCAATAATTCAAGCACTGCACTAGATGGTTCATCAATGTTGAGGCCTGCTGTTAATCAGATCTGGGTGGATAATTGACTACAGTTCACGAAAACTGAAATGGCTTCATGTGTGATTTTCACATCCGTACTTCCAATGGGCTTTGAAAGAAAATGAAAATTGTGCAAGATTGCCTGACTGGAAGGAATGAAGCACACAAAAAGCAACTGCTGCAATTTTATTTTTTTTTAAATAGGATGCAACACAATACTCCATTACACCAATTTTATGTGGACATGATTTCTGTTGGGCCAAATTCCATTGTAAATCCAGAGAAATGCTTCAGTGGAATTACTCCAGATTTACACAACAGTAAAACTGGGTCCTTGACTGTAACAAAGTGGGGGATCAAGTCCAACCTGGAGCTGAGAGAAAAAAGAAAAATTGCAACCAAAAGTTTCAAATATCCAAAGGACGTGAGGGTGGGGCAGGTTGGAGCAGCAGGTGTTTCTCTCACAGTCATTCTGCCCCCGTCTTTAACAACTCCTGCTGCTTCTCCTCACCAGGGGAAGGTTGTGGAAGGTCTCTGCGTCCAGGCTGAAGGGGCAGAGGCTTTCCTCTAGTGTTATGTGAGAAAATCTGACCTTTGCTATTTGGAGCTGCATTATGCTGGGGGTGTGGAGTAAGCAACAGCAACCCTGTGCAGGCAGGGCTCAAGGTGGCTAAAGGATAAAAGCACGCAGGAGTATGTTTTGCTCGTCATTTAAAAAGAGTAGTTTATGCCCCCATCTAGTGCTTATTCTACACCACAGCAGACATACCCAGGGATCACCTCTACTCCGTCTCAAATCCAAACACCCCCAGCCCTTGGTACTGTGATATGCTGGACAGGGCAACCTAGCACTTACTTTAGCACTCTGTGTGCTACATTGCAATATTGATTGACCTGTTGCTGGACAGAAGGGAGAAAGAAGTTCTCCATGTCTTCTCCATCCATGGTAAATCTATGAAGCAAAGGACAGTTTTGCCTTATATGTTTAAGGTGCACTGAAGTTAATATTTTCCCAAGAATAGCTTTTATACATCATAACAAACTTTTGGTTTGTGACTCGAACTGATTTATGGCATTAAATGCTCCATTCATTGTCTGACTAAAAAAAGAAAGCTGAAGGTCTCACAAGTTATCTCTAGAGAACACTTACAGAAACCAATGGCAACTACTGTATGCAATAACAGCATTTACAGAGTAAATCAAGATCTTCATTAGTTTTCTGAGTGTCATTAAAAAGCAGTTTTCATTAGACAGAGATTCAGAGCGTGATGGGGCCCTGTAAAATATAATCGTGGATAGTTTTCAAAGTATTTTGTTGCAGTCACACTGCCTGACTACTGAAGAAATATTAATGTAATGCTACAAAATATGAACAATCCTTTAAAAATCCATTTATCTACTTGAACTGGTTATCCTTTTAAAGGTGCAGTTCAGCTTAGATTTGTTCCAGTTGTGAATCTGGCCAAAAGACTGCATAAAGACACTGCTTTAGGGTCTATACTTCAGATTTAGACGTTATTTACTTTTTAAAAAAAGAGAGAGAAAGGGAGAAGAGTTCTAGTACCATATACTATTTTAACGATAATATGCCTTTTCCTTCCTCTTCTTCCTAATATACTTGCCAGAGTGACATTATTTGCACATTTGGGCACAATACAGATTCTCAGTGAACACTTTATATGGCCTCTGTAATCCCTAAATATAGGATTTAAGATTGTGCCACTCTATTCTTTTGGAGCCTTGTCTAATGTGACCATCTATTTCTGTTGTTTAAGATGCATGTGATGCATTTTCTCTCCCCTACATATCAAGAGTGATTTCAGTAATAGTTTCACATGTGCACCATAGCAGAATTTGGCACTATAGATTCAAGATTAAGAAACACAGATTGATTGCCAGGATTAAGTAAATGCCTTAATAAACTGTTCTGTCCTCTTGCTCTTAAAATGTAGTTCTAGTCTCAAAAGTGACTTTGCAAAAATGGCATTGGAGGCAGGGTGGAGACAGAGGCAAGGGGTCCATATGTGCTGCATCTTAACATCAAATACAATCAGTTTAAGTGTTTAAAGGTAGTTTGTTTAACTGCAAGACCTATTAATGTAGGCTCTGCAAGTCAAACTGGGTTCTTTCCTTCTCACACATCAACATCAATAATAAAGTTCTGCAGGCCAAATTATGTTGCAATCTTCAGTTGTCACTGAGGTTGCACAGGTATAAACAGATTGGAATTTTTCAAAGAGTTCTGTTGATGATGCAGAAGGAGGAAAGTAATCCAGCTCACTCATTCTGGTCTTTTGGGTTAGTTTTGGAGTAGTAAAGAGCAATAAAAATTTACTTGTGTCACGAAAATGAGCACATACAGGGAGCTGATCTGAAGGGTAATTTTTACATGGTCGGTGTTTGGAGCAGAACCTTACTCTAAATGCTTCTACATTTTTACCAATTTGCTTATTAGGCTTTTCCCTTAAATGTTGACAGCTCAAAATCCTTTCAAGTTTCTTCCTATAGACAATGTGTATATTAATCCTTGGATTATCTTCCTTTAAAAAACTGAACTTGGTCTTCTATTTGCTCTTTGTTTTGGGTATGTTGCACATTTGTGACTAAGTCACATTTAAATATTTTTGCTCAGTAAATGTCTTTGAGGATCTGAAAGTGTAAAATTTTGTGTGATGGGAGAACAAGAAAGGGGACAGCATGCTTATATTACCTTCTCCTGAGCAGCTGTACAGATCCATTTAAACTGGGTTACAGTATTTATGGTTAAAATTTTAATATTAATATAGAAAAAATTACTTACTGCAATCAGCTTCATCTGATAGGTCCTTGCAGTCTGGTTTGTAGTCGCAGATAAGGTGAGACTCAATGCAGTTCTTGTTCCAACACATAAAATCAGTGAGTGCTGGGCATTCCCTAGGACTCTCTCCAACTGAAAGCAACAGGACATTTAAATCAATACTTTAATTAAATCAAAGTATGACCTTTTTGATTTGTTTACCCATTATACACTATCACTTTAGTGATTTACTGCGTCCAACAGATGTTATTCAATCCCACTCTCTTTTAATGATGTCTTGTGCCTGTCTAGACTGCTATATTGGTGATATTCAAAGCTGTGAGGATGGAATGTTTTGGTGGATAGGAATTCATTTCCACATCAGCACAACTCTTTTCCTACTTTATGTGTGGTGTGATATCTGTGCATACAATTCAATTTAATTTGCTACAAACTGGTATAAAGAGGGCAGGGCAAAGGATTAAACCTAATCTCAATATATGACACAATTTAGAAATAAGATTGTGCCAAATTGCCTGAAATTATCACTATGCTACTTTTCATAGCTTTCTGAAGCCTTACAGGTCATTTAATTGCGTGAGATGCTTCACTGTGTGGCAGAGAAACCTATTGCAGTCAACATGCAGGCTGCATAGGGATTCAGCATAAACTATTTAAAATGAAGATTCATTTTACCAGAACAACTTTTCAATCGCTCTTGAATCCGGGTAAAATAGTGGAAGAGTGTGAATGGGATGAATGAATAAGTTGGGGCTATACACCCAAGGAACGAGCCAAGGCCAGATAGCTCTTGGATTCAGTCCTCAGAGATCTGTCAAGCTTAAAATACTGATAGAAATGTTCATCAAGTGGCTCAGTGAACTGGCTACATAACTCCAATTAGCATTAATAGGAGCTGTGCTGATAACCCAAAGCACAACATTTAAAATGCACTTCTAGGAGTCTGAGCTTATTTTTTTCTCCCAGTGCCTCAAGTTGTTCAGTGATACACATAGGAGAATGTGCTTTGACTGTATTCTTTGCAATTTATTCTATGGCTCCTTCAAACATGACTGAAGTGGGACTCATCATCAGCTACAGCTCTGGGCAGAGCAACTTCAAGTGTGTAAAGGGATACGGCCAACATTTTAAAGAGATTTCGTTGATTCTGTATGTCTCTCAAAACTTGGATTGCACAACTTCAGACGCCTGCCTAAAACCTGATATTCACAGGCAGACCCACAAGCTCTCATTGATGCCAAAATGAGAAAGCAAAACTAAACCCTAGTCCCTCAGAGCATATAAACAAGGAAACATTCCAAAAATACATGAGATGTAACTGAAATCCTTCAAAGGGAGTTCAATGACTGGTTTAGTTAAATGTAGCACTGACTGAGGCAAGTCTTCATACGATAAAAAGCTATGAATAGTACTGGCCCTTAGATCTAAAGGTCTCAAACCTTGTAATGAAATAATAATACAATGAAATAAACAATAAATAATCATCATAAATTAAACAGTTGTACAGATTTGGAAACCGAAGCATAGAAAGTTTAAGTGATTTACCTAAGGGCACTCAGGGACTTAAGTGACTTAGTGGTAAAACCAGAAATAGAACCCAGGTTTTCAAAATACTATACATTTCTGAAAAAGACAAGGTAGTTAAAGTAATAGCTGTTCTTCAGCTCTGCATAAGATCAAAATCTTGTCTCTTTCACTAACAGAAGTTGGTCCAGTAAAAGATATTACCTCACCCATCTTGTCTCTCTAATATCCTGGAACCAACATGGCTACAACAACACTACAATATACTTCTTAACTAATTTAAAAATTAAAAACATCTCAGGCAGTAAGCTGGGAACTATGATGTTGCTGAAGTGAGATTGGATAAACTGTAGATGGGCCCTACCCAAACTGCACATCTGAACAGACATAACTATTGGAAAGTTTGGATCTGGATTCAAAACATTGTGGCTTGGACTCTTCTGGAGTAAGAACTCACATGAACACAATTTTTCTGGATAGCTGCATATGAACTGCAGTATACATTTACAAGCAGCATATAGGTTGTGCCAAAGGCTTTGGCAAAGGCCAAGGCAAAATCTTTTTTAGAATCAACATGCCAAAATTGGTAAAAATATCTAAAAACAAAATACCCTCCCCCAAGCTTCATACTCTTATCAAAATACAACTCTAAACGCACGGAGGGAGGAGGGGAAGCTCAGCGCTCTGCTGCATACACCAATTCTGGCCCCGATTGACCACAACCATTGTATTGACAGAAATTATACTAAAACAAGAAACATGATGATGATTGTTGATCATAAAAAGTAACTACAGAAACTACAGTGACTGAAGAAAGTCACAAGAACAGCACCCTTTCAAGTATCATGTTACCATTAATGTTTTAAATATTTTTCTACAAATAGAAATACTTAATCCCAGAACATTTCTGAAAACTAATATATATCAATCTCATTTCTGAGGCCTGGATGCAATTTAACATAAGAACATGTTAGAAGCTGCTATCAACATAGAAAACATGAGGATTTTCAAAATATTATCCTGCCAATTCCTACCTGTCTGCAATTGAAAAACTGGGTTGTCAGACTCTGGCATTCTACCATGAGTTAACCCATTAAGTTATAACACTACAATGTACAAAAGTGGCATTTAAACCTCTCTGTGGAACTGCTTTATGAACCAATCTAACTCCTCCTGATGAACTACTTAAGTATCATGTGGTTGAAAGGTAAAATGATGTATTTCATGTAAAATAAGGGTTTTTCTCCACAATTTCTTGTCTTGTTGCATTTGTCCATACTGTGGGAGGATGTGTGCAAATAAATGGCTTTTGTATTTCATCACATTCCTCAGCTGTGCTTTGACATTTAATCAAGTGGAAAGGTACTTTGTTACCTTATAGTCTCATTCAAGATTAACAATATCCCTTAAATACATGTGAATTTTCTTAAAGAATCTAACTCCTAAATAAAGCCCATGGAAATCTAAACACCACCCCCATCTCCATACACAGAAATCATTCCAAACCAATAAACCTCAGCAAATAACTGCATACAAAGCAAGGGTTTGTTAAGGATCTCGTTTTCACATGCTGGGCTGCACTTCTATATTCAAAGGGAAAGCTATAGGGAGCCATTGACCCAATGAACAGCAACATGTTTCAAAAGAGCAGCACGTGCCCATCTCAGAGTTACATTCTATCATGATATAACCCTTAGAGCAAGAATGCTGGCATTTCACAGAATGGCATTCAAATGGAGGCTTAGGAGAATGTCTGTGGTTTCCAAATGGCTAGAGAAGGAAACTGTATGACTTAAAGGGGACCCAGCAAAGATTTCTCAAAGAGTTAACTTACCTAATATTTAAAAATAGTGGAAGACTCAACTAGACTCCAAGAGGCTCTGTGAATTGTATACACTAAGTTCTGCAACATGATAGATGCTTCAAACTAACGTGTTTATATTAATTTAATAGGCATTTTCCTATACCTTAATTTATTCTTTTTAAGGCATTACAGTTTAACTTGCACATTGTTAACAGTATAATTTTCAATCAATTTTTTGAAACTACTATAACATTACAATGAGACTGTGAGCTAGTGAAAGGTAAAGAATTTGGCTGGTTCTGAGTGAAAGGATAATCAGGTTTATAAAAAATGCCATAGGAAGTTTGAAGCAAAAAAATACTTTATATCCAAGTGTAGGTTTGCCACTCAATTAAGGCTCCCTGACATGACAGTGAAATATTACTTTGGGAAGATCTATCAGATGTAACCCCAAATACCCATGTAAGCAGGGAACATTGGATAACATACTGCCTTTCACTGCATGGCATGGAAGATAATTAATTGTGGCAAGGAGAGATGAGAGATGGTCTTGCGATTAAGGTCCTGGATAAAGTACAAGTCCCAGCTTGCCTGCAGATTCTATGTGATCTTAGTCAAATTACTTAATTTCTGTGCTGCAGCTTCCTATCAGTCAAATGGGGATAAACATTTCTCTTCTCCTGTCCTCTGACTGTGAGATCTATTTAGGTTGTAAGATAAGCTCTTTGGGACTTGGGCTGCCTGGTACTATGTATCTGTATGGCACAAAGCTCCAGTCTTGGTTGGGCAAGTAATAAACATGTGAACATACACAGGTGAGGGAAAGAACAGCAGCTGTCTTGCATTTTCTGTCCTGGTCCCCAAAACCCAATGAACCCTCTCTACAGACCCATGGCTTTGGGGGAGGGAACATGGAGCCAGAAGGGGAGGATGAGACGTAAATCTGTCCAGCATACTTCCATCAGATACAGGCATATTTCCCATTGAAAATCCATCTGGGAATCACTGTAGGTTTGATCAGCAGTAATTTCTCCTGCCTAGGAACAAACCCTCCTCCTTTCCCATCTACCCTCATGGGGAATTCTGCAGAAGCTGCCTGCAAGGACTACATAATAGCATGGTCCTGGAGAACAATATTTCTGTTTTTCATTTGGGAGAAAATGATGATGTAGTCATAGCATATAACAACACTCTTTCCAGTTCACGAGTATTTCAGTAGGATGTCAAACAGCAGCTACTACTGTTAGACATTTTAAAATCAGCAGGTCCAGAAAACTTGCATCCAAGAGTTTTAAAAGAACTGGCCAAGGAGCTTGCTGGGTCATTAATGATGATTTTAAATAAATCTTGGAACACTGAGGAAGTTTCAGAAGATTAGAAGAAAGCTAATGTTGTGCCAATATTTAAAAGGGTAAATGGGATGACCTGGGTAATTACAGGCCTGTCAATCTGATATCAATTGTGGGCAAGATAATGGAGAAGCTGATACAAGACCCAATTAAGAAAGAATTAAAGGAGGGTAATATCATGAATGCCAATTAACATTGGTTTATGGAAAACAGATCCAGTGAATCTCAATTGGTATCCTTTTCCCCCCAGAGATTAAAAATATTGGTTGGTAGAAGGTAATAGTGTTGACATAATGTACTTAGATTTCTGCAAAGCATTTGACTTAGTACCTCACAACATTTTCATTAAAAAACCAGCATGTTCTAAGATTAATATGGCACAAGTTAAATGAATTAAAACTGGCTAACTGATAGGTGTCAAAATGTAATTGTAAATGGGGAAACGTCACTGATCAGGTGCATTTCCAGTGGGATGCTGGAGGGATTGGTTCTTGGCTCCACACTACTTAATATTATCCATGACCCTGGATGAAAACAAAAATGATCACTATAAAGTTTGCAAATGACACAAACATTGGGAGAGTGCTAAATAATGAAGAGGATGGGTCACTGACAACAATCTGGATCTCTTGGTAAAGTGGGAGCAAGCAAACAATGTGTGTTTTATTATGGCATAAATTTGTTCTGTACATCTAGGAACAAAGAAAGTAGGCCATATTTATAGAATGGATATAGGGGGAACTCTATGCTGGGAAGCAGTGACTCTGAAAAAAGATTTACGGGTTGTGATGGCTAATCAGTTGATCATAAGCACCTAGTGCAACACTGTGACCAAAAGGGCTAAAGTGATCCTGTGGGAAACTTGAGTAGGAACAGGAAGGTTATTTTAGCTCTATATTTGCCATTGGTGCAGCCACTGCTGGAATACTTTGTCCAGTTGTGGTGCCCACAATTCAAGAAGAATGTTGATAAATTAGGGAGGGTTCAGAGAAGAGCTATGAGAATGAATAAAGAATTAGAAAACATGCCTTATAGTGATAGACTAAAGGAGCTCAATCTACTTAGTTTAACGAAGAGAAGATTAAGGGATTACAGCATATAAGTACATACACAGGGAACAAATATTTAATAATGGGATCTTCAATCTAGCAGAGAAAGGTATAATGTGATCCAATAATTGAAAGTTGCAACTAGACAAATTCAGACTAGAACTAAGGCATATTTTTTAAAAGTGAGAGCAATTAATTTTAGAACAATTTACCAAGAGTTGTCGTGGATTCTACATCCCTAACAATTTTAAAATCAAGATTGAATGTTTTTCTAAAATATATTCTCTAGGAATTAGTTTGGGGAAGTTCTATTGACTGGTTTTTACAGGAGGTTGGATCGGATGATCACAATGGACCTGTCTGGCCTTGGAAACATGGCAGCTGTTCATGAATGTACAGCAACACAATTTAGGATAAGTTTCAGGAAGTATTCTGATACATCAGGAGGCCTATAATTTCCATAATTAAAATTTGTCCAGGACATTAATATTTAAAGTCACCACCACCGTAAAAATGCATCTTGGGAACTACAATTGCAACTTGTACTTCAGACCTTAATTTTATATTTCATCTGTTGTCCAGTATCCTGGAATTGTGTGTTCATCATTATTAGCCGCAAACATGTCAACCCTTTGAATTTACAAGTTACCATTGAAAGCCAGCTGTGTATACTGCTGCTACAGTTTGCAGGCATGTTAACCACTACTAATGATCAATGGCTTTGAAAGCAGTTGATAAATCTGAGAATATCAGCCTGAACACCTGACCTTCATCGGTTCCTAAGAGAAGATTATCTATCAGTGCGCCCTTTTGGCATAGTCAGATGCTGGGATAGAGGCATTTTGCTCTTGAAGTTTGCTACAAACTCAGGTGGAATATAGCAGGGCCAATGACTCCTGCACTAGATTTGTAACCTTTTGAAGAGACAAAGTGTTCAGTAGCCAGTTGTTTAACTATAACCAGATAGACACATTCCTGTGGTGGAGGACAAAACCACTATATTTAGAATCTAGAAAGACTCAGGGGCCCAGGAAAGTCTGAACAGAAGTGCTAAAAGCTGGAAGATAACCATTGCCTAGAACAAAATGGAGAAACTGCAGGAGAGTTGAAACAGTCAAAATGTGAAGACAGGCTTCCTTTAAATTGAGAGATACTGAAAAGTTTCAGGATTCACCTTCTACAATGATATAATGAATGCTCTCCATCGTGAAATGCCTGTCACATCACAAAAGTAGTAACTTTAGACTTAGAAGTTAGTCCATCCCGTGCTTTGCTGCACATTTGCCATCCTTGCTTATCAACAGTCCTTCTCTCCAAATCTTCCCATTTCATGGTGAGGTGCTTGATGTCGTTCAGAACTGTTCATTTCCATGTTATTCACGGTCTTCCTCTCTTTCTTCTTGCGTTTTCTGGCTTCCGTTCAAGGGCGGTATTTGGTAAGTGTTCCTTTTCCATTCTCAGCACATGTCCCAGCCACTGATGTCTTATTTTATAGATTATTTGTGAGATACCTTGTCCAGTAATTTTTCTGACTTCTTCATTGGTCTTCCTATAGTAGTAAGCCGTGTCACAATTAAGGCTTCCCAATCTCTTGGGCATTATACAGAATGACACGTAACCCCCTGAGCATTTTTTCCTGTTCTAGAACCAGGCACTCTGCATTGATGTCCCAAAAATGACTGATTATATCTGTTCATGCTGAAATAAATGCAAAAATTAAACCAATAGTATAAATAGACTAGACCAATATTATTCAGTTAAGCCAATAGTATACGGCCGATGGAAATTTAATTCTTTTAATATTATTTCTGTTTAAACAAAGTAGGAAATTTTTGTCTGGGCACAAGCTGTAATTTTAATTTATTTTCAAAGCAGCAATAATGATTGAACCCTATTATGGACTAATGTCTTGCCAATTTGTGTTGTTTAAATTAAATCTGAATGATAAGAGTGAAAAAAAAGTGTAAGAAACCATTCAATGCCCCTTTCATGTTTTGTTAAACATTTTAAAAACACGAGTGCCAAACTTTTTAAATAAAATGATTATTTTTTAAAATCTGGTCAGAAAATATTACCCACAGGAAAAGACCTTGTTCACTAAGTTTCAGCCTGGAACAAATTAAAATGGGCCAGACACAAGCCACTAAAAAGTTGCATTAGAACTGAAACTCATCTATAATATTATAGTATCTTAGCACCCTATAAAGTTAAGTTGGTATATATAGCAGGAGTCACGGCACACTATTTACACCAAGAGTTTAGTTTACTTGTCTGGTTTGTCAGCACAGTTTTCTACAAGCTCAGATCTGTATAAAAAACATCAAAACACTATTAGCGTGCCCATCAATAATGTTTCTGTCCATGGTTGACCTTCTCAGTCTTCTGCAGGGAAAGCTAGATAAAGCACTTCTACAGATGCAAGCGAAAAATCATTTCAAATAAGGTTCTCTTTCAATTCAGAAGCAGTAGGGAATTTTACCCAGCGCACGTGTCATACAGAAGACAAGGTCTAATTTGATGACATGCATTGACTCTGACATAAACCCGACACTTAACAAATTATATTGACTGCTAGCAGAGAATTTCATCTGTAGGCACAAAAGCCCAGCAATATGCTTCCCAAAGATGTTCATGGTCAGAGCAAGTATTTGGTGGCTACGGCACACAAACAGCAAGAATCATAGATGTTACCATAGAGTTATCAATATATAATTGACTCTGGCTCGAGCAATATAAAAGTTCGGAAAAGATTCTCTTCAGCTCTCCTCTTTTTTCTCTTTTGAAAACAATAAATCAGTCTCAGGCAGCTGTGTGTTCACACATGCTCGGTAGGGACTTGTTAAATTGGATAAAGAGGTATAAGTTTGGGCCACACGGTGTATGGTGGGAGATCGGTTGTAGATTCCTGCTCCCTGCAATACACCGGCAGAGGAGGCTGCCAGAATTTGGTGGGAACTCTTTAGGAGCACCTGGGAGGATGAGGCAGCACTCCGGACCTCAGAGTGGGTAAGTGGATGGGCACTTTTGGGACTGAGCCTATTGCACTAACATTTGTCCTGTGTGTCAGGCCATTGTTTCAGTAGCGATAAAAATGAAGCACGTCAGCCACCGAATCACCAGTGTCATATCCTTCAGCCACAGGATTTTTCTGAGAAGCATCTCATCTGAAAAATTGTTCTTTCTGTAGGTTTATAGTCATGTGCCAGGGCTGTTCACAATGGGCGTGACATCACCAGCAGCATGCAGTAGGAGGATATGAGCCAGGGGTGTACACGCAGGGGGTGGCAATGACACACAGGGGGTGGCAATGACTCAGAATCTATGGAATCTCCTCAACACAAAAAACTCATACTGGGGATTCCCCTGTTTTGGGGGGCATGTTGGGTAACAAGAGATCAGCTGCTTTATGTAGCATGTGTCTCTGGAAAGGATGCCTACATTCCACAACAATTTACTCTTGAAAAATGGCCCTCTAAATGTTATAATTTAACATATGCACCAATACATTTTTCACTAAGAAGGAAGAACATCTCATTAGTTATAAGAGTGGTAGTATGAGGGTGCAGATAGATTACTTCCCAATAAATCGAGTTGAGCTGAAGAACATCAAAAATTGTAAGGATAGCCCAACAGAAAGCATTGCAACTCAACATAGAATGCTGGTTCTTGACTATGGATCCATATCATCCATGAGAACAAAAGAGTCCACAGCAGTTCAGAAAATCAAGTGGTGGAAGCTTAATTAAGTTAACAAGTAGGTTAAACTGAAAGTATTGCAGAAGATCACGTTAGAAGGGTTAAAAGAAAATCTGAATCAAGGGTGAAAACATATTGAAAGCAAAATTCAAGAATGTGCAAAGAGCCTGCTTGGTCAAGTAAAAGCAAGAGTCTTTTTCCCCAATGAGATTTTGTGGCAGAATGAGAAAGTTCGAGAGCTATGAAAAAAATGAAAAAAATATTTTAAACTTTGGCAGGTGATGCTCCAACATCAGGATATTCAGGAGTAAAAAGAAGACAAAAACCTAGTGAAGAAAGTATCAGAGGGGTAGCCGTGTTAGTCTGGATCTGTAGAAGCGACAAAGAGTTCTGTGGCACCTTATAGACTAACAGACGTATTGGAGCATAAGCTTTCGTGGGTGAATACCCACTTCTTCGGATGTCTTTGTCGCTTCTAGTGAAGAAAGAGACTCTAAAGCCAAAGCCATGGAAGGCTTATATACCCATCCGGAAATGAAGGAGGGAGAGAAAGAAATATATAGACTGGCAAAGACGCTGAATAAGAGAACTAAAGATATTGGTGAGATAAAAGTAATTAAAGAGGAAAGTGCAGGGCCTATTAGCAGCAGCTAGCTACCCAGTCTATGAGAATAAATGGATTGAAGTTCAAAACTATGGATTTTTTGTCTTTGAAATACACAGTTTCTTTTGAAGCTGCACACCAAGCAAATCATCCCTCATGTCAACAGAGTTCTACAAGATTCACATAAACAAACAGAGAAACTGAAAACAAAATCAAGTTCTATCTGTGGTCAAAGTGAGTTAAGTACCAAAAACACATTTCTCAAAGTCAAAACCCATGATAAATACCCTCGATTGTTTTCCTCATGGGGACATAGGATTCACAAAATGAAGCAAAAATAGCCCCAAAGTGATATGAACTACTCTAGTGCATTTTGTGTGTGCTCTTAAAAAAAAAAGATAGAGCTCTGAATTATTTCAGAGATATGAAAGACTCCTGCCTAGTGCAAGAGGAACCCTGTTGTACTCTCTTAACCACTGCTTCACCTCAAGCTGGCTTCTTTCTTTCTTTCTTTCTTGTTCTTTCAGAAGGACTGGCTGTCAAATGCAGTTTTATTACTAACCTAAAGACGAAAAGCCAAGTAATGCAATTCTTTAAAGCTTTCAGTAAAAATTGATTTATGTTTTAAAATATGCCTTTTAGATTTTTCTTATGTAATGAGACTTGGCCAGCTATGGTGTTCGTATAATATGAACTGTACAATAATTCTTTCACTACTGCAGAGTATATAAATGCCTTCTATCGTAGCTGACTGTGGTATTCCTGTATAAGTAATTGTACTTTCTCACTGAGAGGAACAGAGTGGGATAAAGCAAACCTGAGTCTCCCAAGAAGAACTCTTCTTCAGCTACTTTATTTCTTGGCTTTATCAGGCTGCTCTTATACACTGTCTCGCATGTTCCCTTGTTCCTATGGGCCTGATTATTGAAAAGGGCAAGCTGCTAATAGATGCAGCAGTGGAATTGCAGCTAAGGCTAAGGATTTAAGTCACTTTATTTACCTTCACAATTCTGAGCTGCTCCAGGGGTCCAAGCATCCCCTAGTATAACTCGGATAACAAAGTTAAGGCAGCCTGTTCCCAGCTGCCTTTCTGCAGCATTGCTGCAAAGAATCTCTGCAGCGCTATATGCTCCAGCCTTGCACCAACACCATTGTCTCACCCCAGCCCTTTGCACACCTTCTGTGAAAGGGGATTCTAGGGGGCCTTGGAAAACATTTCCCTCAATTTCTGCACTTTTCTGAAATTTTCCCCTGACCGGATCCAAAGCTTCTAGAGTCGTTTTGTAAAAACATGAAGGACTAGGACCTGGGGTTGCTGATCCTTAGGCACGGTTTCTGCTGGAGGACCCTGTGGAGCTAGGCTCTGCAGAAAGTACCATTCAGCAGGGTCTGAGTGGTGGACCCTCACATGCCATCACTGCTTCCACTCCAGTCCTTGCTTGCCATAGACCCTGGACTGCGGCTTCTGACCCTGGTTCGTCCTTAACTTTGCTATTTGCTCACTGTCTATAACCTGGTGTCTGACCCTGATATCCTGACCCAGCTTGATCCCAAGTGTGCTATCTGCCTGCCCCCTGGTGCCTGAGCCTGATGTCCTGGCATCCTAACCCAGCTCACTCCTGACTCCGCCTGACTGCAATTTAGCAGCTGACTGATGCACACAAGCCACCTATGGCCTGGCCCTGACACCCTTTATGCCACTCTGGCCCAAGGTAGGCACACTAGAACAGGGGTGAGAATCTCACCCAAAGAGAATAAATATATCATCATTCAGTGACTGATATTAAGTCAATGATACTAAAAGGTTTCTATTTGTTAAATTTTTCCTTTTTTCTCCTGTAATGATGAAAATTTAAAGATTCCCAGTGATTCCATTCTAGTGTTTTGTAAATTCACCCATCATTGTGGTATCTGAGAACTGTATAGGGGCTGATAAAATTATTTCTCTCCAAAGGCCTAATCCAAAGCCTACTGAAATCAAAGGGAATCTTTCCATTGACCTTGTGGTGCTTTGGATGGGCTATCCGACTCCTTTGAATCTCATGTTTCAGAATAGCCTAATACAGGAGAAATGATAGAAAAAGAGCAAAGCATCATAAAACGTTAAGCAATACCAAAGGGGGAAGAAAAAAAAGGAAGAAAGGGAATAACTGATCAAAAACCATAAAAAGGTAACATGCTTTGCATTATGAAATACTAATACTAATATATATCTGGAGACGCTAAACGAGCTCCAGCTTTTACTTCTCTCTAAAGTCCCTAGAAGACTACAATTTCAGGGCCAGTTTCTGCAGTGGTTGTTCTTATTATTTGTTATAAACTTTTGATCTCTTCTTGAGTTCCTGAGCAGGGTCAACTAACCCTTCTCCACTAACTATAAAGTGGTGCATGGTGCAGAATTGAAAATTCAAATAATAAAGTTTAAGGACAGAATCGACCACTGGATCACTTAGTCTCACCTCCAGAATTAAGTGGCATATACCCAGATGAACCTAGCAAGTGACCTGCCCCACATGACGCAAAGGAAGCTGCAAAACCCCCAAGGACCCTGCCAATCTGACTTGGGGGAAAATTCCTTACTAACCCTGCATAAATAAAGTGATGGCCTATTTTAAAAAGAACAAAAGTGGGGCTAAGCAGCCAAACACTGGGTTAGCCACAATCTCTTAGATCTGTAAATCTGGGCTGGAATTCTCGCCAGAACAGATTTTCCTCCCAACACTTTCAGAGCTTTCTCCTTCTGATGGGGTGAAAGCAAAGCTCTTCTGGGGTTACTTCAATACTTTCACCTCTCATCCATGCCATAAGGAGAAAGTGATGAGGAACAAAAATGATAAAAAATATTAAAAAGTGAACCAAACATTTCTAAACCACCTGTTTAACATTTGGTTAGATCTTTGATCAAATATTCTGGTCAGCACTAACTATAAATTAAACTAGTTTCCCTTCTCTAATAGGTTACAGTTCCCATGGTTGATGTTTTTTTTAAATTGGGTATGCTTATAGCACCTCTACAAGAGCAACAGGAGGGAGCTGAGAATGCCAGTCCTAATCTCCTTAAAGATAAAGAAAAAACCTTGTGAAATATGGTTCCAAAGAGGCAGCTCACAAAAGTCACTGGAACTGTACTGATCATTTCTTCTTCCTGCATTTTCACAAGACTCATTTAACAGACCATGAAAGCCCAAATGAATCAGCTAATCATTCAGCAGATGAATAACATGGATCATTCCACTCACTTACCTGGAAATTTCCATTACATTTGAATTTAGAATTGTTGTTATTATCTGTGTTCTTTAATGGTGCCTTGTGATAAATAATTAGTGCCAAAATCACATCATCTGGTTTAGTGAGGTATTTTTTCAGGCTGATATTCTCATCTCTTCCATCCTGCTGGAGTAGAACTTGATATTTTTTAACAAATTATCACAGGCAGTGATTCTTCCACTACCTCATGTACAAAATCCAGACTTATGGCAATAGCACTTCTGAGATCTTGCACGCTTGATTTTAGCCCACTATTATGTGATGGCAAACTATCAGCACTGAGCCTGTCTCTTTCATTTCAGATCAACATTGCATAATATGCTCTTTAGGGGGACTGGAAGTGGTCCAGGACCGCAACTTCTTTCCAGCAATTTTTAGGAGAAGTTGCAAGATGGCCACAACGAAGAGATCAAAAAATAAAACAATCCTTGGACATTATTTTGTACCATAAATAACCTCTGTTTTTCCATGATTATAGGTCTGCAAATAACAAACACAATATATGTACAATAATAAAAGTGAACATTTTTAAAAATAGGTATCAACCTTTGTAAATACACTCGGCTCATTTAGGACCGTTGGGTGGTTTTTCAGAAAGAATTATAATACATACATCTGCAAATTAGAAAAAGATCAAATCTGGAACCTATCAAACTTTTCCTCTTTAAAAAGAACTGTTTGTATCTTGTTTGTTTCTGGCTCTGACAAAAGACTCCAGTACCATTTCTCACCGTTCCCTATGAGTCCTGACACACATTAGGGATGCAAGTCCCTGAAGGTGCTGCTTGCCCTCAGCTTCCCTGGATGTGAGTGGGAGTTTAGGGCACTCAGTCCTTTCGGGATTGGACTCCAGCTGCTCAGCACTTTAAGAAATAAAGCTATTTGTATTCTCTGCTCAGAGAAGTGTTTTTAGTTAACAACACGCTAATGAGTTAAAAAACAAAGGAAATCAAGTGAAACGTTTGTGCTTTGTTAGGTTCTGGCTTTCATAAAGGTTCTGAATTCAAGAAACAAGCAATGCTGATCCATCACCAGGCAAAGTACACTATGACACATATAATATGCATTGCACCCTTTAGCTGAGAGTTGTAGGAAATGAATGAAAGGGTGCACAAGCACAGTAAGGCTTTTCCAGATCTGGAAACAGAACTTGCGAGCCCTGGCTATTAACTTCTGCAATAGCCACTACCCAACATTTCCTCCCTGCAAAAGCAATATTAATGTGTGTCCATACTCTGGACAGCAAAAGCCTTCACTGAGACCCTCCAGGGGTAAATTATTCCTGTTAGAAACAGAAAAGGGCAAGTAACCTGGAATCCCCCTCAGCAGCTGCTGTAGGCTGAGAACATGTGTAGGAGCCTCTCCTGGGCATTTGGGATGACCAGAGCTGTGCTAAAAACTTTCCACCCCATGCTGCCCGTGCTCTGGGTAAGTTTTCTGATGCACAGGTCATTGCCAAAAAAATTTCCTAACCACTTTAAAACTCTCTGATTTCCACTGCTTTCTGATTATATCAGTCTTACAATGCATCATCAAGCTGTATGGCGGGAGCTGCCAGCTTGATAGTTAATTATTCTTTATTTTATTTAAGGCTTTTGTGGGCTGTTTTCATAATTTATTCCTCTGTGTTAGTTACAGCGGCTGAATATCTTTTATATTACACTGCAACCCTGCAGATCCCATTGTTTACTGGAGAATACAAATGTGACCACCACTGCTCTCACCTTAGCAATTCTAGCTAGGCTATAGATGCCACAACTGCCTCCACGGTGCCCAGAGCAGTGTCACAAGGAGAAAAGTCCGGCCTGTTTGCACGATACTTATGGTCACGGGTTTGTTTTAACAACCATCTTCCTCAGTCATACACATCAAATAATAAAACCACATGCTTTGTGCTACAAAAACAACTTAGACACAACATGCTTCCTGTACTCCTGAGTGCCCCAGGCTAGGAACAGATGGGAAATGTTGTTTGTGCGAATACGGCAAAATGCAATTTATTTGCCTGTTCTACAAAGGTAAAGGAGCCAATAACAAACAAGAACAAGTAAGGGAAGGGCAGGCTCCTTCATGACAACATACTGAGACAAACGTCAGCACTCCAAATGTGCTAGGGAAGTTAAAAAGCATGGCCCAAACTGTAGCATAGAAATGAACAAAATCATATTACTGGCCTGATCCAAATAGCCTGATCCAAAGGACATTAAAGCCAATGGAAAGAATCCCTTTGATTCAGATAAGCTTTAGTTCAGG
This sequence comes from Macrochelys suwanniensis, assembly GCA_033296515.1. Taxonomy (NCBI): domain Eukaryota; kingdom Metazoa; phylum Chordata; order Testudines; family Chelydridae; genus Macrochelys; species Macrochelys suwanniensis. The sequence continues at coordinate 37,911,771 of CM065776.1, forward strand.
CCCTAATTGCACAGAGCAGTCAGGAAAATGGTGCCAAGTTTTATAAAAATATCCCCCAGGAAGGCACTAAACCTGCACCTGTGGAGAATGCAACAAGCCCAGCAGCTCCATTCAGTACAGCACATGCATATCTGTTAAGAAGGAGAAATAATCACTAAACAGGAAGTGTGGCTGGGGAAGCCAACCAGTCCCATATCCTGTCTCCTAAAAAGTACACGGAGAAGGCCCCAGACAGATTAACCTGTGCCTCTCTCTAAAACCCCAGAGTGGGAAACGGCCTGGGTTTCATTATTTATTCAGCACATTCTTGCCACCCAGGCACCAATAAGACTGAATATTTGTTATGTGGCCCTGGAATATGGAGTTCCTCACAAAAGACAAACACCTCTCTACGCACCTGTGCTGTGGTGGCACAGGGCCCTTATAATACGGTAACTACAGTAATCATCTTACAACAAACAATAAGGCTGTATTCCTCTAAAATACTATAAATTATTTAAGCACCAGACAATTGCTTGTAATAATTATTATGACAATATAGGTAAGCCGAGACATTAATGATTTCAACCAGAGACATCTCCCTGGTAATTGCAGCTCTATTAGTCAGCTAGGCAACCAGGGTTTAATCCATTTGGCAAAGAAATGCGTCTTTCTAAAATTTACTGAATTTGTGCTTAATCATATTTCAGCATGAAGGGAACTCCAAAAGAATGGGACATCTACCAAGAAAATTCTGCGAACCTCACTCATAAGCTTTGGGGCCTAAAACTGCTTTGATACTGTGAAAACATAGGTGGGAGGAGGTAGAAAGGGAGAAGTGACATGGAGAGGAAAATGCATCTATCTACCTGAGATGACGTTGTTTCCTTTGTAGGGCCACACGTGGAAAACGGGAATGGGCCCTGGAGTACAGAGAGGAATCAGGGAACAGCTGCTCTAAACAGGATTTTCCCAATCTTTATGCATTCCTAACATCTGCATAAAAACCAGAGTAGCTAATGCTACCTAAAGGAGTCATATCTCCTCTTCTGTACACTTTCACTTCCAATGAAGGGGTTAGAGCGCTATTGGAACCAATAGCAGCAGAGCTCCATTATGGGTTAGCTGAATGGATCATAGAGGGAGGGACCACATAACTAGGTGAGGAGTCACAGGATTGTAGCCAGGGTTTCTTGTAAATCTTCATTTCCACTCCCCCAGGAGAATTCCCAGTTCATACTATGCTGCCTGCGTTACCACAATACAGGACTGAGCAGAAGGAAGACCAATAGCAAAACTTTCATAGCCCCTGGGGTTTGGGATTATTTTTTCCTCCCTATAAGAGGAACACAAACACCAACGTGTAGAATATGAGACTGTAACCTATAGAACTCTGGGCTATCCAGAGAGTAAATACAGAGACATTCAAAACATTACTGGAGAATGAGGTTTTCCTTCCATTGGCTTAAATACATGGCGTTTGTAAAGCTAAAAGTAAAGGAGATTGTTAAAGAAATTGGATGTGTACACCTGAAGTTTAATGAAAACCTCATTATGCCCAATAGATACATGAGTAATTCATCATTTTGTAAAGATTGCCCCATAATGTTGCCGAAGACATCTGCCATCCAAGTGATAGCTCTGTAAAGGAAGATTATCTTGTGCTTCTAACTTTCCTGACCAGATCTTTTTTCGTTTCGGTTTTGTTTATAAAGCAGCTTTGCGCCTCTCTCATAATCACTTGGCCTCCTTTTGGAGTTCAACATCACAGCCCAGACAACTACAAGAAAAGCATCCCATGAGTCATCCATGCTCATAAACACTAACATTCTGCAAATTATACAGTACTATGGTGTTGCAGAAGTTGTAATATGTGAAAATAATCCTAACTCATATGTAATTGCTTTCTCAGCAGAGCCCATTGTTGAAGTAGTGCTCTTAAAACAAATAGTTGCTATAACATCATAATAAACCAAAGTTACTTTCTGAATTGCCTCACTGCAATGGTCTTTTAATGCAAGGGTGGTTATAAAACAATATTAACATTCAGATTCAGACAATTAGTCAGAGACACTAAACCTAAAGTAAACCTTGAACATTTAAATACTTTTGGAATTTGGAAATCCAATTATGAGCACCCTACTGAGGAAAACATTTTCTTTCTTATAAAGAGAGTTCTAGATAGAATATTTTTAATAATAAATATAGTGTTATTTTCAAAATATCTTACAATATATGGAATTAAAGAGAACCATGAATATTTATTTTTATACAATACCAATACATATATATATATTACGTACACTCTCAAAATGCAGTGCTCATTAGCTTGTAAAGTTAGTAGAAGCAAATTTTACAGCATAACCTCAATACATACATCATTTACCTTTAACTTCATATAATGCAAGGTAACCGTAAGTACTAATATATTTTGCTTCTACTAACTGTACTAGCAAATGTGCACTATTATTTTAAAACATTATATTCACATGAAAATATACTGGTACCAGACTTATGACATGAATTTACATTCCTTTCTTTTTTTGTAATTTCCTTGTCATTTTTGTTAGCTGAATCCCTCTGAAATTTTGCAGTGAACTCAAATTTGTAAATTGTCCTGGACTCTGTAGGAAGACTGACAAGACACTCATAGACTCATAGACTTTAAGGTCAGAAGGGACCATTATGATCATCTAGTCTGACCTCCTGCACAATGCAGGCCACAGAATCTCACCCACCCACTCCTGGAATAATCCTCTCACCTATGTCTCAGCTATTGAAGTCCTCAAATCATGGTTTAAAGATTTCAAGATGCAGAGAATCCTCCAGTAAGTGACCCGTGCCGCATGCTGCAGAGGAAGGTGAAAAACCTCCAGGGCCTCTGCCAATCTACCCTGGAGGAAAATTCCTTCCTGACTCCAAATATGGCAATCAGCTGAACCCTGAGCATGTGGGCAAGACTCACCAGCCAGACACCAAGGAAAAAGTTCTCTGTAGTAACTTCTAACATCCCATCATTGACCATTGGTCCTATTTACCACTGAGGGCAATTAATTGACCTTTGACTAAGATCATGCTATCCCATCAAACCATCCCCTCCATAAACTTATCTAGCTTAATCTTGAAGCCAGATAGGTCTTTTGCCCCCACTGCTTCCCTTGGAAGGCTGTTCCAGAACTTCACTCCTCTGATGGTTAGAAACCTTTGTCTAATTTCAAGTCTAAACTTCCTGATGGCCAGTTTATATCCATTTGTTCTTGTGTCCACATTGGTACTGACCTTAAATAATTCCTCTCCCTCCCTGGTATTTATCCCTCTGATATATTTATAGAGAGCAATCATATCTCCCCTCAGCCTTATTTTGGTTAAGGTAAACAAACCAAGCTCCTTGAGTCTCCTTTCATAGGACAGGTTTTCCTTTCCTCAGATCATCCTAGTGGCCCTTCTTTGTACCTGTTCCAGTTTGAATTCATCCTTCTTAAACATGGGAGACCAGAACTGCACACAGTATTCCAAATGAGGTCTCACCAATGCCTTGTATAGAGGTACTAACACCTCCTTATCTCTACTAGAAATACCTCGCCTAATGTATCCCATGACCACATTAGCTTTTTTCATGGCCATATCACGTTGGCAACTCAGTCATCCTATAATCAACCAGGACTCCGAGGTCCTTCTCCTCTTCAGTTACTTTCAACTTATGTGTCCCCAGCTTATAACTAAAATTCTTGTTATTAATCCCTAAATGCATAACCTTACACTTCTCACTATTAAATTTCATCCTATTACTATTACTCCAGTTTACAAGGTCATCCAGATCTTCCTGTATGATATCCCGATCCTTTTCTGAATTGGCAATACCTCCCAGCTTTGTGTCATCCGCAAACTTTATTAGCACACTCCCACTTTTGGTGCCGAGGTCAGTAATAAAAGGATTAAATAAAATTGGTCCCAAAACTGAACCTTGAGGAACTCCACTAGTAACCTCCCTCCAGCCTGACAGTTCACCTTTCAGTATGACCCACTGTAGTCTCCCCTTTAACCAAGACTTTGGTTTAACTAGTCCACAGCTTTATTAATGTAATATATCTGGGCACAATCTAGCAATAACTTGTCCGGTGAAGGTCAACCTTCCTTTGGTTATTTGTACAACCTGGGGGAGGGCTGCTTTCAGCCCCTCCCCACCTTTAACCTGTTCCCAGAACCACTGCTGGGACCCCACTGCACTCCTTTCATATAAGGGTTGAGGGAAAGGGCAAAAGGGGTGCTCTCCTCACTGTACCAGACATTAGGAGCTGTAACCCCTTCTTTAAGAAAACAACTTTCAATTTCAGTTTATCAGGGAACTGGACCCCTTATTAAACGGTTTCCTGCATTGGCACCTGTCAAGTCAGGACAGCAGGAATTCAATATGACCTAACCTACCCACTGGATGCTGCACTGCTCAGAGGGAGCCACCCTGTCTGGGTCAAGCTGGCAGTGAGGGGAAAATTCCTTCCCATCCCCCCAAAGGCTACTAGAATGATGCACACAGCAAAGTCCACAGACACAGTGCTACTCTGATCCCAAGGTGGGGAGAGTGGGGAAGCTTTTGCTCCCAGGCATAGAATGGCACCCATGTAGGTGAACTGGCTCATAAGCCCTTCTCCTTGGGTGCATGGGAGCCAATGGGCTTCTACTGCACCCTTCTAACCAGCCAGTCAGCCCTCCTCCTCATTTCCCCAAGCCCACAAGAGGCTAAGCATCTACATGGAGAGGAAGGAATAAGGAGGGGCAATCATTAAAGGGGGGAAAGGCTTTCTTTCCCTGCTGGCTCAGGGAATGCCTCCCTAACTCTGAGGCTGGGCGGGGAGTGGGAGAGGACATTTGTGACCTCCATTCATGCTAACAGACTAACACACAATTGTAAGACGACAGGGAGACCCTCATCTAGAGTATCATGGAGTATGTCATGGAGTATCTCAATTTACCAGAGCTGTGTCAATTTATAACAGCTGAGGATCTGACTGAGGGTCAACTTCAGTTTTGAATCCAACAGGAGAAATTGCTTTGATGAGGAGAAAGCTCTTATTCAAAACCAAATAACTTAAAAAACAGAAAAGAGAATTCAGATATTTACTGGCTTTCTGTCCACTTGCTTGAGAATGTTGCATGGGTGTGAAAGTTCCCATTTAAACAGAAGTTCTATTAAAATTTCAAGAATAAAAATAATTTGTTCGTGACTGATTTTATATATAGTGACATCACAGCAAATCTTATCAGTTAAACCATAATATGCTTAAAATCAGTCATGAGCTCACTCTTTCCATTCTAGCTATTTCCACAGAAAATATGTCTCTTATACTTACTTGTGGTGCAATTCTTGAACTCAATATCATCTATTGCTGCTCCTCCACCTAGGTCTTTGGCACGAATGCCTTCAAATATGACTTCAAAATTCCTCAACTTCCCCAAGTGCAATTCTGCTTTCCTCCATTCATCACCAGGGTTCCCAGACTCACTCCACACTTTTGAAAGGCCGTTATCAGTCTGAAGAGGAATGGAGATATGTATAGTAAGGTATATATAAAGCACAGATTGCTAAATTACTACTGCATGAAGACAAAGGGAAGATGCTGGGATATGTCCTTTGATACTCCAGTATTATAATGAGTTTTGTCAATAAAGGATTGACACATGCTTTGCTGGGATAGAGAGGAAAAAAGGGTAAGATGAAGAGACTATCATACAAATCACATAAATATCTATAATGGATGGAGCACTAATACACAAATTACTGTGTGTATGAACAAACTTCAAAGCAGTGTAATTTGTTATCTTACACTTACACACACACACAAATCTGTCTGTCTTATCATTCTGAGAATACCCACTGTGATAGTTAATGATGGTTTGTGTAATGCTAGTGATCAAAAATGTCAGCAGCAGTACATTTGACTTTATACCCCACTCAGGGGCGCGGTGTGGTGGCGTGTGCCTGTAATCCCAGCTGCTTGGGAGGCTGCAGTTGGCGGATCGCTCAGGAATTCTAAGCTGCTGTGTGCTATGTCAATCGGGTGTCCGGTGCTACTGACAGCTTGGCCAGCGGGTAGTTGGAGGATTTGCTAGAACAACACATCTGACGTGTTGTGATCGGCGCTCTCTCGGTGAGGGCTGATAGACCGATCAGTGACAGTGACCCCACCTAGGTGGGTTCTTTGTGTTTGGAAATATATTACTGGTTACAAGGGTCTTCAATTTTAAATATAGGGGATCTCTCTCAAATAGGTACAATATTTTACAATTGTTACCATGGTAATAAATGTAAGAAGAAAATTAACAAAGATAAGAAATCCATAGGTTTACCCTATATGCTTTAAATGGAAACAGTAACATCCTGAATTACAAGTTTGCCAATGTACATAAAAAATTAGCCTCAAAAGTCTGTAGTTCAATCACAGTATTCAAGCCAAGCAACAGCATACATTATGCTTAGTATTTAAATAGAACATAAGAACAGCCATACCGGGTCAGACCAGAGGTTCATCTAGCCCAGTATCCTGTCTTCCAACATTGGCCAATGCCAGGTGCCCCAGAGGTAATGAACAGAACAAGTAATCATCAAGTGATTCATCCCCTGCTGCCCATTCCCAGGTTCTGGCAAACAGAGGCTAGGGACACCATGCCTGCCCATCCTGGCTAATAGCCATTGATTGACCTATCCTCCATGAATTTATCTAGTTCTTTTTTGAACCGTTATAGTCTTGGCCTTTACAACATCCTCTGGCAAGGAGTTCCACAGGTTGACTATGAGTTGTGTGAAAAATACTTCCTTTTGTTTTAAACCTGCTGCCTATTAATTTCATTTGGTAGCCCCTAGTTCTTGTGTTATGAGAAGGAGTAAATACCATTTCCTTATTTACTTTCTCCACACCAGTCATGATTTTATAGACATCTATCATATCCCCCCTTATTCGTCTCTTTTCCAAGCTGAAAAGTCCCAGTCTTATTAATCTCTCCTCATACAGCAGCTGTTCCATACCCCTATAATTTTTGATGCCCTTTTCTGAACCTTTTCCAAGTCCAATATATCTTTTTTGAGATGATGTGACCACATCTGCATGTGTAACATTGACAGACCCCGATCATTGGCAGGCAGGATCAAACCGGAGACGTCTAGAGCTTAATGCATGAGCCTCTACTGCATGAGCTAAAAGCCAACTGGCTGTTAGCTAAGGCTGTAGAGCAAACTCATTAATCTCTCTCTCTAAGTGGTCTCGGTGCCACTAGATGAGACAGAATACCACACCCAGGAGGTGTGTGGGTTACATGTGCAGTATTCAAGATGTGGGCGTAACATGAATTTATATAGAGGCAATATGATATTTTTGTCTTATCTATCCCTTTATTAATGATTCCCAACATTCTGTTCGCTTTTTTGACTGCCACATTGAATGGATGTTTTCAGAGAACTATCCACAATGACTCCAAGATCTCTTTCTTGAGTGATAGCAGCTAATTTAGACCCCATCCGTCTATATGTATAGCTGACATTATGTTTTCCAATGTGTATTACTTTTCATTTATCAACACTGAATTTCATCTGCCATTTTGTTGCCCAGTCACCCAGTTTTGAGAGATCCCTTTGTAGCTGTTGGACGTCTGCCTGGGACTTAACTATCTTGAGTAGTTTTGTATCGTCTGCAAATTTTGCCACCTCACTGTTTACCCCTTTTTCCAGATAATGTCTGAATATGTTGAATAGGAGTGGTCCCAGTACTGACCCCTGGGGGACACCACTATTTACCTCTCTCCAATCTGAAAACTGACCATTTATTCCTACCCTTTGTTTCCTATCTTTTAACCAGTTACCAATCCATGAAAGAACCTTCCCTCTTATCCCATGACTGCATACTTTACTTGAGAGCCTTTGATGAGGGACCTTGTCAAAGGCTTTCTGAAAATCTAAATCCACTAAATCCACTGGATCCCCCTTGTCCACATGCTTGTTGACCCCCTCAAATAATTCTAGTAGGTTGGTGAGGCATGATTGGTGAGGAATATCAATATTATAACTCATCATCTAGTAAAAAATGACTTGAAAGTATTTTTGTGAATAAAATCACAGAATTAATTTACTATGATTGGTGGATCTGTAGCTGTGACTGTTCAAACACCAGTTATTTGTTAAAATGTTGTGGCCCCCAGATTTTCTCACAGTTTAGAATGAATGGTTTGTCAGCCAAAAATGTATTTTAGAAGCTTTTATTTTGCCACGTAAGAATGAAATGGGATCCGCTTTACGAATATGCTATGTATCAGTTAGATTTTAAAGCTAAAATCTAACAAACTAGATTTCCCAATTGGATAAGTGTTATAGCTAATATTAGAATGAAATCTAGTAGGATAACCTTTTTTAATTGAGTTCAAGAAGTGTTAGCTCACTATTTAATGCTAAATTCTTTTCAGGTCACCTTTTAACTCAAACAATATTTCTTATATAGGTGCATTTGTTTATTCTTAACTAATCAACAATTTATTAACTCACCCAGAACCACATTAGTATACAATCAATAGTTTACCAATCAAATGCAGACACAACCAAGTTCTTGGCATGTACTGAACACACCAATACAGTCCTGCAAGCAACTGTCAAAGACTAGGGTTGAGGCTCAGCAGTTATACCAAGGAGCAGAGCAAATAACCATGATTTCTTATAACATTTACTTATGATTTATTGATGATCTATTCTTTAGTACCTAACACATTTATCACACTTCCAGTATTTCTCCAAAGAAAAAAGATACACTTGTCTTGAAGGCACTTTTAAGAGATTGGTTCCTGCTATTTGAATGGATTGGCCCAAAGGGACAAACTTAGAATATCAAAAGCGATTGCTTAAATTTATGGTTCAAGCTCTCTTAAGACAATTTGCTTGGACTTACAAAAGAGGGCACAGATATATCATTAGTTAAAACCTAAAATATGGCTACTTGAGGTTTCACTAAAGAATGTAGGCTCAGCAAAATAACTTACAGTATTGTGTGTTAAAGAAGAAAAGGGAAAATACAATCTTTGAAATGAAATCTCACCACTTCTTATCCTGTTACCCCTGGAATAAAGAAGAGTCCTTTCCATACAGCTGGTTCAGGTTTTGGTTGCATTGGGGATTCTGCAGCTAGTTTGTGGGTTTAGTCAACTCTGGTTAGTCCTGTGGCCCGTGAGAAGGGGAGAATCTTTCCCACACAGACATTCAACAAGCTCTGCTTAGTCCTGTGTGACCCTAAACAATGGGGAGAGTCTTTCCTGTACAGAGGATTAGCAAGCTCTTCTAAATCTCATCTTAAAAAAACCCAAACCTGTGGGGTCCCACATGGAGCCCTCAGATTTATAGACCCTGATTACAAGCTCCTTGAAAGAGGCTACCCTTGGATTTCTATTGACATGTGCCAACTGAGTGCTCAGATTTTAGCTCTCTCGGTTTCTCTGCTTTTTTGTTGATATCCAGTAGATGATATCAATATGTAACAAATGTATTCAATGCATCCTTTAGTTGGAGGGTTTAATTCATTTCATAGATTGTATTTCGTTATTTGCTCCAACTATTAATATAAATCCTCCCTTTAAAGCAATAGCTCTTAGTATTCTGAAGCTATACCCTTGCTAGAGGCTTTTATCTTTTAACATTCCTTTTTTCCCTTCTAGTGCCATACAATTCCTATTGCTTCTGGAGTGCAACAATCATTAATCAGAAAAAAAACAAACAAAATCCATATGATCTTCTAAATCTTGTAGACACACGATACTTTGATTTGATTGATTTCATCAAACTTTGATTATATCTAACACTCTTCACATCTTTCAAAGGCTTATCATAGGATGTGAGACATTACATTAGAAGAACAAGATAGAAATCTCTATATGTGAATAATCTATCTGATTCACAAAGCAAACAAATGTATTGTTTCCAAGTTGGTGTGAAATTTATATATACATATACACATATACATATATACAGAGAGAGAGAGAGAGGGACGGAAGGAAGGAAAGAGAGAGAGAAAGTTCTTGAGGTACCAGGAAGTTTGATCTCTGGAGCTTTCAGGTTTTTGGATCATCAGTCAGGCTATTCCTAACTAATTTAAACCTACATATTTTTCTCTACTTCTCTGGTTCTTAATTAACATATAGGAGACAATGGGGTAACTCTGCACAGGAAAGGGGGCATTTACACGTGTCTGTTGCCTCGCAGGGGTTCTCCTTTACTAGACCAAGAGAGATGAAAGTCTCATCCATAAGTAAATTATGGAAGTCCTTAGTTTGTAAAATTAATAGTAGCTGGAAAATTCTTTATCAAGCACCAGAGCTTTCCTTTCCTAGGAATTTTGTATTGTAGTTTTAGCTTGATTAATCCTACACAGACAATATGTTCCACCTCTTGAGATGGACCTACTGATTCTCATTGTCTTTAGCTAAGGATTGGATTATGCATATCGGTGATTACCACCAGATAGTTAAAAGGGCAGAGAGATAGTGAACTTTAGTTGTCAACAACATATATTCAAGCCATATTTTAATGGATATCCACCTTAAAGCTATTTTTTATTCTCCTATTTTTTAAAAAAATCAGTCACCTAATCAAGCTGAACAAACACCATGTGTTGTAGGTGACAGATTGAATACGACCAATAATAAAGAATCACAGCAAACAGTTTGTAAACAAGCAAAATCTAAAAGGATCGGAGGCAAAAGTAAATGTAGGCAGGGAAGCAAAAAGATGAATAACATCTCTGTATATGGAGTGCCTGTTGGGATCATGCTTATGTGAATAATACTGCATCATACATGGCTATGGCAACTGAGAAAGGTAGAGAAGTGAAGTGGAGAACTTTTGATATTACATAAGCAATGAATGTACACAAATATTTTATTAATCTGTTTTACAAATTACCTAATAATTTAAGCATGGAATTTCTGGTACCTGTATTAAAAGGAGGTCCTGAGACACATCACACATTGAAAAAACTGACATGCAACTAAGTGATTGACCCCAACAGCATTGAACTGATGGCCCTATACATAGTGTCTCATCATTAGCTATAGTGATCTCTCATAGGTCATGGTAATGACTGAGCACAGACACACACTGCAAACTTACCCTTTGTAATGTCTTATGGATTTAGAACCTATAGCATGATTAGTTATAGATAAAATAACATACAAAGGCCTCTCTTTGATACTTAGCAATATAAATTAGATGGATGTTGATTAAAATCAATTATGACTTACATAACTCATTTGCTTACAATGAAACTCCTGTTCCCATTCTGTTTCTCTGCCTTCAAATGTTATGGATCCATTCATCAGATGTGTCAAGCCCCCTTTTGGCCTACAAGCAACATAATTAAGGGTGATAGGAATTCTTTAGTCACGTGAATGTGGACCTGTCTCTAACTGTTCTTTTGGAGCTACTGCCTGAAAGCAGAAGTGTATATTAAAATGTTCTTTTTTTGGGGGGGGGGGGGAACTAAGGTGAAGGATTGAAATCAGGAGTAAGGATTCTAGGATGACCCTGGGACTTCTAGCGGGTAGATGAAATATAGCGAACACTGATTGAACCAAAGTTTGTAAAATTAATTGTCAAATCTACTTTTATTTCATTCATGTATTATTTTTATTCATAAAATACATAGTCAACATTATGTAGTAAAGGTTTCAGTAACTCCAAAATGTCCATCCCTTTGATTCTATTCTCCTTGAACAATCTCTAAAACAGGATTACATTTTATTAGGGTTAATTGGTTTAAAATTTGGAAATCACTTTCCTTTATCCAGCACACAAATAAAATGGATGAACACCAAGAGAAGCATTTGGCTTTTAGTTTTACAGCATGGTAGACAAAACAGAACCGAAGCATTCACTGGCATTTAAGTGCATTTAATCATTTTGTTGTCTCTGCACATATGTGCAGTCTGCCCTTTAAAGCTCTTTGGTATGGGAAAACTTCCCCAATGTTATTAGAAAGAAACCACTGATTAATTTTACAAAAAGAAGTAGAGTAACGTCTATTGATCGGGGAATTAAACAGTCTTAAACTGAAGCGGATATTAAAAATGCTAAATGATGATAGAATTCCTATCAATTTAAGCATTTAATTGAAACAAAGTAAAGTAGAAATACCCAGTACCTCTGGGCATTGCAAAATTGTGGGTCTTAATATGGTAAATATTTAAGCATGTGCTTAACTTTATGCATATCAAAATCAATGGATCAATTATCAGTGTGTAAAGTTGAGCATGTATGTAAATTTATGCAGGACCAGGGCCTAAATGTACCCCATTTAACCATATCAGGGGCCCAAATTCATCACTCCTTACTCAGTCAAATTCCTATTGATTTCAAAGGACATTGTGACTAACTATTCCATTTTTTTCTGTTCAGGTTCTGATGCCACACTCATCGCCATGGTATGTGCAAAAAGGGTGCTGAAAGGAGTGGGTGAAACTGATTTAACATTTTCATAAAAACTCGTGCAAAATTTGTTACCAAGCCATTTTGTACAATGTCACAGCCCCAAAGTGTCAATTCTTTGGGCAATCACAGAAGATGGAATATTTGCACAGGGAGGTGTGCAAATATGCAAAAAATATCCTTTTGCTCAAATGTTTTCACATGCAAATTTTGTAAAAAGTGGAGGAGGTGTATCCTTCTATCTCAAAAAGCCATATATACAGTCATACAGATTAAGCATAGGGCAGGGTGCCAAGAGACTAGATTTCCATTTCTATCCATGACTTGACTTGATTCAATGATTTTCTGCATGTATATTATAGCAGTATCTTGCACACAGCATGCAGAACTAGCTATTACTTGGCCTACCACAGCTGCACACAGGGAACTAAAAGGCAGTGAGACACACCCTCCTCTATACAGCTGAACAACGCAGCTGAACAACACAGCCCTTACACAGCCCTTGCACTGTGGCTGCCACCCACTGGAAGTGAAGGGGCAAAAAGGGGATGGAAGCAGCAGTGGCATAGCCAGGTTTAGAGCACAGGGGGAGCGGCGCTATAAAAAGGCGCCTCCCCGCTCCCCCTGTACTCACCCGGCGGCGCTTTAAAGCCGCTGCGGAGCCCCCGGGCCTTTTAAATCCCCACCCGAGCCCAGCTCCGGCAGCGGGGCTGGGGGGGGGGCGCTTTAAAGGGACCGCGACTCCCCGCAGCGGCAGGAGCCGCCGGCCTTTTAAAGCACCCCCGCAGCCCCGCTACCAGAGCAGGGCTTGTGGGGGCGGGCGCTTTTAAAGGCCGGCAGCTCCTGCCACTGCAGGGAGCCGCTGGCCCTTTAAAGCGCCCCCCGAGCCCGGCTCCCGCAGCCGGGCTCGGGCAGCGCCTTAGCGCCACTTCTCCTCACAGGGGTTGCGGCCGCTCCCCCTGCTCCCCCCCGGCTACACTACTGGGAAGCTGGTAGATAGAGAGAGCTGGAAATGAAGGGGCAAGAAGGGGATGAAAGCAGGCAGATAGAGAGAGCTGCCTTGTCTCTGTTCCCTCCTCCCTCCCAACATATGCCAGTCAGTGAAGCTGGCTCAGCATGAGGTGAGATGTAAGGTGCACCTTTTTTCTGGTATGTACCTGGGATCAGCAGTTCACAGCTCATTCTGACAATATTCTGGATTCTGTTTCTGGAATTAGTGTTTTGTTTACGGCATTCTCCAGCCATCCATTCTGTTTGGGCACTGGCATTTCTTTTTTACCTTCATACTGTGTGTTTTATAAAATCAAACAAACTCCAGCGAAATAAACAAATAATCTATGCTTTGCCTTTGACCTTCCTATTGCATCTAGTCATCCTGTGACCCTTATGTATTGTATGTATACATATGTGTATTGACATTAAAAAATGCAGCAGATATGACAAGAAGAAAGGTGACTCAGTCCAGAAAAGGTTCCAGACCACTGAGAGAGACTTTTTGTTTGTTATGAAGCTATTCTTCTACTGACAAATGCACATATTGAGTTTATCTAGACTGCTGTTTCAACCATATGTTCCATTAGAGTAAAGAGTCGTTATTTCTGGTACTAATACCAGTGCTGCTGCTTCCGTGTGTGTGGTGGTCACTTTGGTTGTTACTTTCCCTATCAGCGTGGGGCAATGTAAAAGTACCTTCACAGCACTTTTCAAACTCTGCTTTGTGTGTTTGTGTGCTTGTGTGCTTGTGTGTGTAATCTTGTCCATCTGCCACTTATTCCTAGCTCTCAATACACGCCTCTTCTGCCTCATAGTACCCATCCTCCTTTTCCTTCCTCCTTCCTTTCCCCCACAGGCTTCATTTCCCCCACCTAGTCGTGTTCACCCCTTCACAGTTCCCACCCAGGGCTGGCTTTAGGAAGTGCGGGACCCGATTTTTGCCTTTTTAATTTTTACTCACCCGGCGGCGCTCCGGCGGCACTTCGGCAGTGGATCCTTCACTTGCTCCGGGTCTTCGGTGGCATTTCGGCGGCAGGTCTGTCAGTGCCACCGTAGACTCGGAGCGAGCGAAGGACCTGCCACCAAAGTGCTGCTGAAGACCCGGAGCGCCGCCGGGTGAGTACAAGTGGGTGGCGTGGGACCCTCTTACGGGTGGTGCGGGGCCCTCTTAGGCACGGGGCCCGATTCGGGGGAATTGGCCTAAAGCCGTCCCTGTTCCCACCACCTCTACTTCCTCCTTCCTCTCTCTACCAGCATCAATCTAGGTCCTACATCTACTTCCTCCTCCTTAATTTGGGTGACATTTGCCACATCCCTGACCTCCCTCCATCTCGAACCTCGCCACCTCCCACACCTGTCCCACCACCATCACCTCTGCCCCTCTTGTGCCATCATTCCTAACCTCCCATCCATCCCTCTCCATCTTCCTCTCCCTTCTCTTGCTGTCTCTAGATCATCCATTCCATCTCTACAAAGTTCACAGCCATTCATGACATTTTCAGAGCTCACTCCTCCTGGACTCCTTAGTCTGACATGGTTTCTTCAGCTGCCCTCTGTCACGGAGGCCTGTCCTCTCACATTCCCCGCCTTGGATCAGACAGTGGTGGGTGTGTTGGGCATATACTCTCCCTTTTCTGCCACTTCGAAACCCTCCCTCATCCCTCTTCGCATTCTTTTTTTTCTTTTGAACAGCACTGCATGCACATTTTTTCTCTTCTTCCTCTCCACGTTCCTGTCACCTATCATCCAGCCAACTCCTCCCCATCAGCCGCCTTCTCTGATTTTGACTCCTGGCTCTCGCTCTCCATCTCACTCTCCCACACTCATCCTCAGTGACTTCAGCTTCCATGCTGCCAACGTCTTCACTGCACATTTCTTCGCCCTCACATCTCCTTTCAACCTACAGCCCTGTTCAGCTCTCCCACTCACCAAAAGTGCTGTTCACTTGACTTGGTCTTTACCATGCATTGCTCTCGCTCTGATATCTCTGTTGCTGAGTTCTCCCACTCTGGCCATCACCTTGTATCTTATAAGATCACTGTGACAGGTTGGATCACAGAAACCCACTTGGGGTTGCCAACTGATGTGCCAAGACTACTTCTGCCCCTGATTTCCTGCGCTGGCAGCTTGGGACTTTCAGTGCCCTGCCTGGTTTGAGCCAGACCCACTGGCATGCTGCAAACCGAGACCAAGATCTGAATCACGTCCCCTAACAGCTGTGGGCTTAATTGAAAGCAGCTTAAGAAATGTTCCTGTCTTTAACACTCAGATGCCCAACTCCCGATGGGGTCCAAACCCCAAATAAATCCATTTTACCCTGTATAAAGCTTATACAGGGTAAACTCATAAATTGTTCACCCTCTATAACACTGATAGAGAGATATGCACAGCTGTCCCCCACCCCCAGGTTTTAATACATACTCTGGGTTAATTAATAAGTAAAAAGTGATTTTATTAAATACAGAAAGTAGGATTTAAGTGGTTCCAAGTAACAGCAGACAGAACAAAGTGAATTACCAAGCAAAACAAAACAAAACATGCAAGTCTATGCCTAATACAGTAAGAAAACTGAATACAGATACAACCTCACCCTCAGAGGTGTTCCAGTAAGCTTCCTTTTACAGACTAGTCTCCTTCTAGTCTGGGTCCAGCAATCACTCACACCCCCTGTAGTTACTGTCCTTTGTTCCAGTTTCTTTCAGGTATCCTTGGGGGGTGGAGAGGCTATCTCCTGAGCCAGATGAAGACAAAATGGAGGGGTCTCTGAGGGGTTTAAATAGACTTTATCTTGTAGGTGGAGACCCCCCTCCTCCCTCCTACGCAAAGTTCAGCTCAAAGATGGAGTTTTGGAGTCACAATGGCAAGTCACATGTCCATGCATGACTCAGAACTTACAGGTAGCAGCCATGGTTCACATGCTGCCTTGAACGTCCTCAAGTAGACTTCTTATGTGGATTGGAGCCTTCCAAGATCCATTGTTTGTTAAGTGCTTCTTGACTGGGCACTTAACTTGCATATTCCTTTCTCAAGAAGCTGACCAAATGCTTTACTAAAGCTACTTAGAAATTAAGCAAGTACACAGCCAATATTCATAATTTCGAACACAAAAATGATACGTCCATACAAACAGGAGGAATAGATTCAGTAGATCATAACCTTTACAGAGATATACAAGAGCGACAAAGAGTTCTGTTGCACCTTATAGACTAACAGATATATTGGAGCATAAGCTTTCGTGGGCGAAGACCCCACTTCATCAGACGCATGTGATGCATCTGATGAAGTGCGTCTTCACTCACGAAAGCTTATGCTCCAATATATCTGTTAGTCTATAAGGTGCTACAGGACTCTGTCGCTCTTGCAGATCCAGACTGACATGGATACACCTCTGATACTTTACAGAGATATGTTACATGGCATATGTAGCATAAAACATATTCCAGTTATGTCATATATATATTCATAAGCATATTTCCATAAAGCCTTAGAGGGTGCACCATCACAATCACCCATCAGCCCTCTCCCTCATGTACTGTCACTTGGCCTTTCTCTGACTTCCAGTCTATCAATGTTGATGACCTCTTGTCTGCTTTCAACCCTCTCCTCCCTTCTCTCTCTCTCCGTTTTTTTTCATTCGTCACTCTCTTCCACTCTTGAATTTTTGGCTCCCTTCCCAATTTCTTCTGTGCCAACCCATATTCCTGGTTAATACCCAACATCCACTTCATCTGCTCCTGCTCTCACACTGTGGAGAATCGTTTGGGGAAATCCATTTACTGAGCTGACTTCCTCCACTAAAATTCGTTCTCTCCTTCATTTACACCATATTGCTAGCGAACAAACTCCACTTCTCCAGTTTAATTGAATTCCAGGTCCCCGATGCCAGCTGTCAACTTTTACTCAGTCCTCAAACCCTCCATGCCCCCACTTCCCTTTCTGCACAGGATCTCAGCGATTGTTTCCAAATGTTTCTCTTTCTGATAAAAAATTCTTGACCAGCTCTAGTCAAGGCATCATCAGCAACAATAGAGTAGCAACTGACAGTGGTTTCCAATAATAATAGTCATGGCTTCCAGTCTGCCATCACCCAGTCATGCTAGGTGACAGCTGCCCCAAAACAATGGGAGAATTACCTTTATATATATATATTGCAAAAAGTTTAGATTTGTATATTTACTCACTTAGACTTATTAGGAAATTCATATTCTGAGTAAACTGCATCTATGAGGGTTTTCTGGAGAGGAATCCAAAACTTCCTCTTGTGGTCTGATGGGAATTATTTTATAGTGATGTCACTAAATTTAAAGTCAGATTTTCCTCAGGTTTGTCTTCATCTGGAGAATTTAAGGTGCTTAGAACTCTCCTTAATCTCAGTTAAAAGAAATCGAGAGGAAATAACCTCTCATTAGGCTCAAACTCCTCTTGAAGTTCCCAATCTGATTATCCTCCCACTGGGAATAAGAAAGAGGGACAAGGGTGAGGATTTCTTACTATCTTCGTTTGATTGCCTGTTCTTTTCTGAACCAGACTTCTTATTTTTCCTGTGTAGTAAAGACTATAATTCTTAAGACTGCTGTTATAATGTGTTCATAATAATATTAAGTACTGACCTGAGATTCAGAGGAATAAATTATTTTTTCTTATACAACAATATATAGTAACCTTCTAAGAGATTTTAACTCTCTGACAAGGACACACCAGGTATTCCAGACTGAATATAAAAGTCCTGCTTTGAAAAAACTGCCTTGATAGTACAATAAAATATTATTGGAATCCCATTGTTTACTGCTGCCACGTCTCTCCTCTCTCCATACCATGCTGACAAAGGAATTCAAAATATTTCCCCACCTCATTTGCATCTGAGATCTACATCAGCAGACTCACAGGAAATGAAACTGGATTTTCCCAACCGGATGGAGGAAATGAAAACAACTGCTAAATATTCCTGGTTTCCCAAGAACAAATATCCTCTTCTAGGCTTTTTCATCAGGGATAGAAATCTTTCAAGAGATTCATCACAAAAGTCTTAAAATATACATTATTCATATTTATAACAAGTCTTTCAGGGTTCCTTTCATGCTATTGAAAAGCAGCTCTGTGCCTTCCTCCATTATGCCTTTTCGACCTGTATGAGATCCTTTTAACCAATGGGCAATAGGCTCCTACCCTCTCCTCCTTCAAGTCTCTTTTGAAAACATACTTTTTCCAAGAGGCCTGCAAATCCTAGTCCTTTACTCCGAAGATTTTACCAAATGATAAATAGCACAAAAAATATAAAACAACCCCCCCAAAACCAAGTCAATTGTGGAACTAACATGATGCTTGTTTAAATGTCACTGCCCATTCATCCCCTGTCCTTTATATATTTCTTGATTAGACAGCAAACTCTTTGGAACCATGTCTTCTTACTTTATGCACAGCACCTCACATCTTTTCAGGATACATAAATAAAATCAATCAATAAAAATGGTTTATGTGAAGTCCTAATGACTGCTCACATTTGCTGTGCTTGCTGATATTATAAATATAATTGAGGCCTTCCAATAGCTGACCTGGGATCCCCTCTGAGAGACTCAGGTCTCTCACGTCTCAGCAAGGAGCAGAATAGAGACCTGTGCTTCTGCTCCAGTCAATCCAAGAAGTGGAAAAATGAGGAAAGCTCAGTTTTTGTTTGTCTATCCATTTTTATAGCCCACTAGGCAGATGCAGCTCTGCAAATTACATCAGCATCAGTGGATTCTAGCTGAGATTTCCAGATGTGTCTAGTGATTTTCAGTGCCTTGGGGTTTATGTGACCAAGTTGTCACTGCTTAAAGAGTCCTGATTTTTAGAAAGTGCTGAGCTCTTGACATATGAAACTTGGATCCTGCAAAGTTGTCAAGCTGGCTATGTAAAAACTGAGGTACCCAGAATCACAAGTCAGCTTTAAAACCTAGGCCTGCCAGGGACTAAATCTCTAAAACCTGGTTTGAAAAATGTACCACTTAATTTCCAGTCTAAAACACAAAATAAAACAGAGGGCTTCAAGTCCTTTTTGAAAACACATAATAGGTTCTGCCTCTCTTCCCATTTCTCGTAATTTTCCTCTTAAACCATCAACCATCGCCACAAACAGTTACAGATGTCTCGTCTTCCTAAAAGAATACTGTTTAGAGTACTTTAAACGGACCAATTCTCTAAACTTTCCAGAGTCAGGCTTTCTGTTGGCTTCATGTGAGGAAGGCTAACTCATCTGGATCCAAAAATTGTTCACTCATGAGATGGGCCAATACTAGACCTTTGAATCCAACAAAGGGCTATTCCCAGACTTGTGGTTTTGATTTTGGTCTGGGCTAGAGCTGAAACAGGAAGGAGCCTGTTTTCTCTCTCTGGTTCAATAGCAGCAGATATCTCACATAAATAACTGACCTCTTGAAATGTCCACCATTCAAGATGCTGGAAAACTGAGAAGAGCAGCTGACTGCACAATAACCACAGTCTAAATGTTGAGAGCATTCCTCACTCACTCAGATGGCTTTTTTCTTTTAATACTGTTGTGTCAGTAATAGTCTTAGAACCCCAAATGGGCGAAAGAATCCCAAATAGTTTAACACAGAGGAGTAATCTAAAAAGAAAACTAAAAAAAGACCTTTTAGGAAGCTCGCGACAGGAAGAAAAATGAGAGCGGACAGTAAGGTCACAAGAAAGATGTGAGTTATGAATGACTGTGTCTGTCCCGCGGAACACTGTCATTCAGTAGGCTCATAACAATTCAATACAAACAGATCAGTAGTATTTTATGATAGCACTACTGACAGTAACTCATCTCAGCTTTGATGTGCTATTTTATTTTGGGGAAAGACAAGCACTATATATAATTTGTTAAGTATGTAAATCAAAATAAGTCATTAAATTTAATCTTGTTAATCATGTACAAATACCACAAATATAGCAATAGTTGTACAGTATATGTAGCTGTCCCTTTGAAAATTTGTCCCTCTTATTTAATGAATCCACCAACAGGGACCTAAAGGCTGATATCAGAGGAATCTACTGAAAATTATCTAAAACTAGAGCTCTACATCAAAAACATAAACCAGTCCAGGTTCAATTCCAAAACCAATTTCATTTGGAAGAACTTCAAGAGAGACAAAGAGAAACAATTTCAATAAATGTAAAAGCTTTAAAGGCTGAACTTTTTATTTACTTTCACCAAGCAGGCCGAAAGATTTGAAAATATTCAAAAAATGTAGATGGAAAAAAATATCTTACACAGACATCAACATGTGATGGGGTGTAGAAACCCCACACTTGGCAACAAGGGGTTAAGGGATTATTTTGGGCTCAGCTAGCCCCACCCACCTGCCCTCCCTCCCCCTCTTGCAGGAAATGCACCATCTGCTGGAAGAATTAAAAGGCAGGGAATTAGCTTATTTGGGTGGCAGAGATGGAGGTGGGCAGACCTGCAGCCCCCAGCTGCAGCAGAGCAGAGCACAGGAAAGCCTAAGACTCTGACACAGCTGCCCAGAGGGAAGCATCCTGTGGACCTTGGACAAGAGGAAGAGGCCCAGGGAGGATAGTCTTAAACAGCCTTAGTTGCCAGATTACTGGGTTGCCAGATTACTGGGTTGGATAGTTTTAAACAGCCTTAGTTGCCAGATTACTGGGTTGGAGCCTGGTGGAGTGGGGGCGGGGAGCAGGGCTCCTCTCCCCAAAATTTGGCAGTCAGGAGTTGCAGCCGTGACCATAAGGCCATGCTCCCCAAGAGAGGACCTTTATACAACCATATGGCAACAATCTCAATGGTGACCATTCCAAAGCAGGGGGAATGTAATCAGCCAGCCACAAGGCAGAGAGGGTTTTACTTTCCAAATCACCTTGGATTTGATCCTGCAAAGTGTAGAGTGCCCTCAGTTCCAGTGCCTTTAATCAGAATTCAGGACACTCATCACTGAGCAGGATTGAGGTGACTAGAAATAAGTTTGCCTCAAAGGCTGGTAAAAAATTTTCAGACAGAATCCACAAATGCCACCTAGCTCTACCTTGCCCTAAATAAAAGCATTTGTAAAACCCTAACCAACACTAAGAGTGACAGAGCTAAACTTTCTAAAGGTGTTTTGCCCAAGCCTGGTGTGTCACGTACACATACATTGGCCTGTGTGAAAATTTTGCTTAATTGTCAAAGCTAACTTACAATCAATTGCATTTTCAAAATGTTGTATAAAAAAGAGGAAAACATGGATGAAAAAAACACTGAAGTTTCAGCTCCTTCTGGGCCTATATTAGGAAACATGCAGGTATTGTTCTCAGCAGGCTTCTAATCAGTTAGTGACACTGCCCATTCTTCTCCTTCATTTTCTAAGCTGTGCAAAGCAAACGTCATTTTCACTCCCTGAAAGTTGTTTTTTTCTCTCCCAATTTCTGGTTACAAAATTAACAGCATCATAATAAAAATGCTTATATTTTCAGCAAAGAATATACACAGTAAAGATACATTTCAGTAAAGAAAATAGTAAATATAGTGCTACATTACTACTTCCTTAAACATGTCATTTCTGATCTCTTGATCAGAAGCAGAGGCTTCTGCTGCCTCACACTGCGATGGGTGTTAGCACCTGAAGTTCTTTCTAAGAATCAAGTGCTGACGCTCACGCTTGGTCCGTAATTGATATAAGCTTTCATTGAGTTGATGGGAGCTAGCCCGAAAAAGGACTGGGTTAAAAATCTGAGTAGAAACTGAGGAAGGATCTCAGGATTTGGTTATGAGGGAGTAGGCATTTCCAGGAATGTCACATGGCTTTCCCCAGAAGTGAATTTAGAGTTTAGAGTATCAGAGGGGTAGCCGTGTTAGTCTGGATCTGTAGAAGCGACAAAGGGTCCTGTGGCACCTTATAGACTAACAGAGGTATTGAAGCATAAGCTTTCGTGGGTGAATACCCACTTCTTCGGATGCAAGCAGTGGAAATGTCCAGAGGCAGATATAAATGTGCAGGGAAGAGTCAGGCTAGAGATAACGAGGTAAGCTTAATCAGGGAGGGTGAGGCCCTCTTCTAGCAGTTGAGGTGTGAACACCAAGGGAGGAGAAACTGCTTTTGTAGTTGGCTAGCCATTCATAGTCTTTGTTTAGTCCTGAGCTGATGGTGTCAAATTTGCAAATGAACTGAAGCTCTACAGTTTCTCTTTGGAGTCTGGTCCTGAAGTTTTTTTGCTGCAGGATGGCTACCTTTAGGTCTGCAATTGTGTGTCCAGGGAGGTTGAAGTGTTCTCCTACAGGCTTTTGTATATTGCCATTCCTTATATCTGATTTGCGTCCATTTATCCTTTTGCGTGGACTGTCCAGTTTGACCGATGTACATAGCAGAGGGGCATTGCTGGCATATTATGGCATATATTACATTGGTGGATGTGCAGGTGAATGAACCGGTGATGGTGTGGCTGATCTGGTTAGGTCCTGTGATGGTGTTCTTGGTGTAGATATGTGGGCAAAGTTGGCAAACAGGTTTGTTGCATGGATTGGTTCCTGAGTTAGAGTTATTATGGTGCGGTGTGTAGTTGCTGGTGAGAATATGCTTCAGGTTGGCGGGTTGTCTGTGGGCGAGGACTAGCCTGCCTCCCAAGGCCTGTGAAAGTGAGGGATTGTTGTTCAGGATGGGTTGCAGATCACTGATGATCCGTTGGAGAGGTTTAAGCTGAGGACTGTAAGTGATGGCCAGAGGAGTTCTGTTGGTTTCTTTCTTCGGTTTGTCTTGCAGCAGGAGGCTTCTGGGTACACGTCTTGCCCTGTTGATCTGTTTTCTTATTTCCTCATGTGGGTAGCGTAGTTTTGAGAATGCTTGATGAAGATCTTGTAGGTGTTGGTCTCTGTCAGAGGGGTTGGAGAAATACGGTTGTACCTCAGTGCTTGGCTGTAGACAATGGATTGTGTGGTGTGTCCGGGATGGAAGCTGGAGGCATGTAGGTAGGCATAGCGGTCAGTGGGTTTTCGGTATAGGGTGGTGTTAATGTGACCATCGCTTATTTGCACCGTGGTGTCTAGGAAGTGGACTTCCCGTGTAGACTGGTCCAGGCTGAGGTTGATGGTGGGGTGGAAGCTGTTGAAATCGTGGTGGAATTCTTCCAGAGTTTCTTTCCCATGGGTCCAGATGATGAAGATGTCATCAATGTAGCGTAGATAGAGAAGGGGAGTGAGTGGACGAGAACTGAGGAAGCGTTGTTCCGGGTCAGCCATAAAAATGTTGGCATATTGTGGGGCCATGCGGGTGCCCATAGAGGTGCCACTGGTCTGGAGGTATATATTGTCACCAAATTTGAAATAATTGTGCGTGAGGATAAAATCACAGAGTTCAGCAACCAGTTGTGCTGTGGCATCATCAGGGATACTGTTCCTGACAGCTTGTATTCCATCTGTGTGTGGGATGTTTGTGTAGAGAGCCTCTACATCCATGGTGGCTAGGATGGTGTGTTCTGGAAGATTACCAATGCATTGTAGTTTTCTCAGGAAATCAGTGGTGTCATGGAGATAGCTGGGAGTGCTGGTGGCATAGGGTCTGAGTAGAGAGTACACATATCCGGACAGTTCTTCAGTGAGAGTGCCAATGCCCGAGATGATGGGGCGTCCAGGATTTCCAGGTTTGTGGATCTTGGGTAGTAGGTAGAATAACCCCGGTCGGGGCTCTAAGGGTATGTTGATTTGTTCCTGTGTTAGTGTAGGGAATGTCCTGAGTAGATGGTGCAGTTTCTTAGTGTATTCTTCAGTGGGATCTGAGGAGAGTGGCCTGTAGAATTTGGTATTGGAGAGTTGTCTTGCAGCCTCCTTTTGGTAGTCAGACCTGTTCATGATGACAACAGCACCTCCCTTATCAGCCTCTTTGATTATAATGTCAGGGTTGTTTCCGAGGCTTTGGATGGCATTGCGTTCTGCACGACTTAGGTTATGAGGCAGGCGGCGTTGTTTTTCCACAATTTCTGCCTGTGCATGTCGGCGGAAGCATTCTATGTATAGGTCCAGACTGTCATTTCGACCCTCAAGAGGAGTCCATGTGGAGTTCTTCTTCTTGTGCTGTTGGTGGGAGGGTATCTGTGTATCTGTGCGATGTTCAGTGTTATCTTGAAAGTATTCTTTGAGTCGGAGACGGCGAAAGTAGGCTTCCAGGTCACCGCAGAACTGAATCATGTTGGTGGGGGTGGTGGGGCAAAAAGAGAGTCCCCGAGATAGGACAGACTCTTCTGCCGGGCTGAGTGTGTGGCTGGATAGATTGACGATATTGCTGGGTGAATTGGGGGTACCACTGTTGTGGCCCCATGTGGCAGGTAGGATTTTAGACAGCTTACAGTCCTTTTTCCTTTGTAGAGAGGTGAAGTGTTTAATGTAGATCTCCTGTCTTATTTTAGTAAAGTCCGTTTGTGTGGAAGATTGTTTATTTATGAAAGTTTCCAGGTTGGAGAGCTCTTTTTTGATGTTTTCCTGTTTGCTGTATAGGATGCTGATCAGGTGGTTCCTCAGTTTCTTTGATAGTGTATGGCATAATCTCTCACTGTGGTCTGTGCAGTATGTAGATAGCAACAGATTTTTCACCTTCAGTCCATTTGGTATGATGTCCATTCGTTTGCATTTGGAGAGAAAGATGATATCTGTCTGTACTTGTGCAAGTTTCTTCATGAGGTTGATGGATTTCCACTCCATACGGCTAAATGCAGTGCCTTGCATGGTCTCAAGTATCAGAGGGGTAGCTGTGTTAGTCTGGATCTGTAGAAGTTTAGAGTGGATTCTCGGGACAGTGACTGCACAGATTGTCAGCAGATACTGGATTATTCCATGCATATTAATCACTAATATATTGCCAACATTTCATACATAGTTCAGCCTTCATTTAGTGGAGGGGAAGGGGAGTGGGTTAACTGATACATGATTCCCTCTGAAGGAGTATTCCCTGGTTTGCAAGCATCAGAGATGCACATACTTTTCCCTATGCCTTTTCAAACTCCCAAACCTGTTAGACTTTCATTAAAGGCATCTTTCATCTAAAGACAACAAAACACGTCTCTCCCCAGATTATATCTTTGTACATTTCCCTGAAACATCTGCTATCAAGTGCTTATCAGCATGCTTTGGCTCTTAGAGTACACTTTCATGCCACACATTATGCTTACTACTTCAGTCAGGGTAACACAATAGCTCTTCACTTTAAATTCTCATTCAATATGCACTGTGCACTGTTTATCAGCTTTATATCCTCAGATGGAATGCCAGTCATCTTATTCCCCCATATGAAAACTCATTGTTTGCCTCTCTAGCAGTATTTTTTTAAAAACTCTCCTCAGTGTAGAAGCAAAAAAGAGTCCTGTGGCACCTTATAGACTAACAGACGTATTGGAGCATAAGCTTTCGTGGGTGAATACCCACTTCGTTGGATGCATCCCACCCGACGAAGTGGGTATTCACCCACGAAAGCTTATGCTCCAATACGTCTGTTAGTCTATAAGGTGCCACAGGACTCTTTTTTGCTTCTACAGATCCAGACTAACATGGCTACCCCTCTGATTCTCTCCTCAGTGTGTCTTTCCTTTCTCAAGCAGTTTAATGGATACACTTCTTATTGCTTTGATTTCATTTCTGAGATTAGCTCTGCTAATAATAAGTAACAGTTGACATCAAAGCCATTTAAAATGGGATCATCTGAATTTCAGGCAGTATAATTGAATTTTGTCTCAAATGTTGTCACACTTTTGATTTAATCATTTTTTTCCAGGTTTTCTTCTATTTAAAAGGCTCAGGGCACCTGTACCTTTGTGGAAATCCAGAACTAGCATTTGTGACAATTGTTGCTATAAAAATAAATGGGCACATTTTAGAAAACATTACAGCCTTTGACTCTTAGACCTACCATCAGTAATTATGCATTCTAAGCATCCACAAGACATGGAATTTTAGATTCCTAGGCTCACATGCAAAAAATAAACTCAAACTCTTAGTTCATCCATTGTTTGACTAAACTTACACACAACAGTGTACATGGAGCACAACACCCTGTGAAATCACACAATTAGCAAGATAATTGCAACAACAACATCAACTCAAACCTGTCATGTTCCTGTTCACATATATCTTGCTAACCGGACACCATTTTTTTTGAAAGTGTGACAAAAACAAAACAATATTGCCTGTAGAATTGCTCCCTTTATTAAAGCTGTTTTTATTAGTATCTCTGTCCTTAACTCATGCACTTCCACACATCTCTGCAGTAAAGGCAATAACTTTCATATCAATGCTGATAACTTCACTGCCATTTCATTTAAGAACTGCATTTTAGCTCATTATAGCTTTGTTGTTTGAGCATCAGCAGCTTCTGCTATCAACTGAATTATGGGTAGAGAGAAAGGAATCAAATTATTCTTTCAAACTACTAGTATGTAGGTGCCAGGAAGAGGGAAATTGCGTTAGAATAGCAATGGGTGGCTATCCATTAATGGGGTCTTGCTGAACTGCATTATATAAATGATCTTGTAAGCGTCTTTTGTGGCAAGTGAAGCTTGAAGATAAAGCTATCTGTGGCTGAAAGAGCTGAAAGAGCTAAACTGGGTCCAGAAAATGCTACATTCTGATACCTAGTCAATGGCCCATAAAAAGTAAATGGCAATGTTAGATAAAGCTCAAATAAGCATCCAGCAGTTGGGATGCTTATCAATCGCTTAACTGAACTATGACTCCAAACTTTTCCACCATCTGGACCAAACCAGACAGATGGTTTTCCATGTGTGTGTGATAGCTATTCTTGGAGGCAGACTGCTCCCCACTCTGGGTAGACACACATTTTAGGGAGTAGATTCATAACCCACAAAACCCCATTGGATAAAAGTATTCCTTGGGTGTGTCCAGGAAGCTTGCTTTCCTATGTGGGTATAAGCCCTCGCCCAGCAGTCCTGCTTTCCTCCTCCAAGACCTTCTTCAGGATATGGCTAATGGTCCTTCTGGTTCTCTGAGGGAGGAGGTAGTTGTGAGTGGGACCCAATAATTCCTCAACCAGGAACCACCAAATTGCACTTTTACGTTTAGAAGCACTTGGCCCATCACCAAAGTTTACATCCACATCACAACACAGAATTGAAAAGTCTTGCAGCCCACGAGATTCCTGGCTCCCTCACTTACCACAAGAGCCACAAATCTCTCAAGGTTAGATCGTCTGATTCTAACACAGCATAATCTTCCCACTTGGACCTTGAGCCTGTACCATGAGCCAGGGTGGAGGAGCAAGGGGTCATGGCCCTGCCTCCTCCGTGCTTCTTTTAGACCAAAGTCACAGAAGGAGCATGTCCTCCCTAGAGCAAGGGACTGCAAATGTGATAGGCCCCTGCACAAGATGGGGAGGATCCTGGTTCCCCACACACATCTGCATAATGGTCAGGTATTAATCCACCCCTCATCAAGGGAAGGAGAGAGAAAATTGGAATCGGCTGCAGTTGATTAATGCACTGCCCAGAAACAGGCTGAAAAAAGTAATGCCGTAACAACACTTTTTAAAGGCTAATAAATGGTGTTGCTTTTCCTTCACAGCATTACTTAACAGCCACTTAAACAGCAGGTTCCCACCTCCTTGGAAAGCAACTGTCTGTTGGCAGGTGACAGAGTGAGAAGAGACTGTCCTTCAAAAGACATTTAAGAATGTTATTAAAAACAACCACAATGCTTTGAACACCTACACAAAAATGAATAGCTTTTGTTCATTTCCTAGGATTTTGAACTATGGCTCCCTTCTCTCATCTCCACTGCCTTGTTGTGCTTCTTCAGCCACCCTATTCCGACTTTTGTTTCCAAATCCCAGCTGAACTCAGTCTAGTGGCATGAGGTTTATTTAGCATATTTGTGCTTATGTCCAATGGTGACTAAAAAACCTTTGTGAGGAACAAAGTCCTTGAAGGTATCTAAGCTGGATTTTCTATTTAATTCTCTCCTCTGCCTCCCACTGGCTATTCAGGCCACAGAGTTAGCATTCCTGATTGCTAGCATGGTCTGAGATTATCTTGATTTGACAAAACTAACTGCTCACCATCCAATTGGTTTCCCTCTTATATTTCTGATCCCTAGATCAGTGGTTTTCAAACTGCGGGTCGCGACACAGTACTGGGTCACGGAATGTAAGGCACTGGGTCACAGCGGCTCTGGTCAGCACTGCCGACCGGGCTGTTAAAAGTCCCCAGAAGTGGTCAGCAGCAGGAATGGCTCCTAGGTGGGAGGGCCTGGCCAATGGGAGCTGGGGAGGCAGTGCCTGCAGGTGAGAGCCATGTGGAGCCGCTTGAGTGCCTCTGCCTAGGAGGTGGACCTGCTGCTGGCTGCATCCAGGGCACAGCACGGTCCATGGTGCCAGGACAGGCAGGAAGCCTGCCTTAGCACCCTCGCTGCACTGCTGATCGGTAACCCCCCTCAAAGTAAGCCCACGCCCCAATCCACTGCCCCAGCCCTGAGCCCCCTGCCAAACTCAGAGCCCCTTCCTGCAGCCCAAACCCATCATCCCCAGCCTCACCCCAGAGCCTGCACCCCCAGCCCAGAGCTCTGACCCCCTCCCACACCCCAATCCCCTGACCCAGCCCTGAGCCCCCCCCCAAACCGAGAGCCCCCTTCTGTACCTCAAGCCCCTCACCCCGGCCTCACCCCAGAGCTTGCACCCCCAGCCCAAAGCCCCGCTCCCCCACACCCCAATCCCCTGCCCCAGCCCAGAGCCCCCTCCCACACCCTGAACCTCTCATTCCTGGCCCCACCCCGCAGCCCTCACCCCTGCACCCCAACCCTCTGCCCCAGCCCTGAGCCCCTCCCACACCCCAAACCCCTCATCTCCAGCTCCATTGGGTTGCAGGCATCAACTTCAATTGGGTCGCCAGAAAAAAAGTTTGAAAACCACTGCCCTAGATCCCATAGGTTTCCCTTTGGCTTTACAGTAAAATACATTCCTCTGCTCCAATCTACAGCACAATACTATGACATGATCGTCCTATTTAATCATTATTCTTTTTGCTAGTGGTTACAAAATTAATTCCACTAGCTCTGAATCACAGAATTAATGTGTGACTTTAAGTACAAAACCTCACTTTGCTCTCCAAATGTAAAGATTTGCTCAGTGAAGAATTACAAACTTGTAAAATAAAGGTCCCACGGCAAAGCCAGTTAAATTAAACATTTATACACTTAATTTTTATTTATTTTAATCAATTTTTCAATTTAGGCTGTGGCCTCAGGCACCACTTTGACACCATTCTTTCCTCTCAGAGATCACAGAGGGCATTTGGGGGCAATTGCACCGGTCCTCTGAAGGCTCTTTTGTGTTGGGTTCAACAAGGTTCTTTTCTATCACTGCTCCTGTTCAGCCTACACATGAGACAACCAGGTGTGACTTCAAGATCATTTGCACTGTGATGCCATCAGGATGCAGACGATATACAGCTCTAGGTCTCATTTTCATCAGACCCAGGTAGGGCATAGACAATACAGTGACGTAGATGAGAATGAGCTGCGTGAAGTTAACTTCAGGTAAGGCAGAGGTGATGTTACTGGGTTAGATCTTTAGGGTATGGTGGGGGTGGTTATTGTCCCTGTACTGAAGAGGTCTGTAGTTGGGATTTTTTTAATTTTGGGGGGGTGGGAGGGCAGAGACTGCTCCTGGAAACCTAGATGCAAAAGGTCTTTTTGGCCACTCTGTCTAGTAAGGTGATTGACTGTGACCTTTTCTTTTGGATCTAGTCCTCAGCACAGCCCTTGTGGCTTCTAGTTTGGATTACTGCAGTGAACTCTACATGGGGTTACCACTGAACACTGCTTGGAAGCTAGCTGATGCACAATTAAGCTTCCCACCTGCTTGGAGGTGTTGTGCACAGAGAACATATGGCACCAGTCCAACAACTGCACTTGTTTCTTCTTCCCAGTTTGGCAACTTAGATAAACTTGGACACTAATTTAAAAATATTCTGTATTTCAACATCTCAGAGTTGGGTGTTCTCAGTGGAAGGTCCTCAGCTCTTTAACTAACTTCCTCCCACCAGGCTGATTCAGCAAGCATTCGTTGATCTTGTAATTTTTCCATCATCACATTTTTCATTACTAAGAAGAAAGAGATGGAGTCACTCTAGCTGAGAGATTCATGCATTTCATGCTTTGTGTGGCAAAATGGTATTGCCAGTTGTTGGCAGCCCATTGGGCCTGATTCTCAGTTACCCTGATCCTGTGCCTGGGGACAAAGGTAGATTCCAAACATCGTTGCTCTCTCTGTATTCTCGGGCATCACAGTGGCCTGACTAATCCCCGGTATGAGGTAGAGCAGACTCAAAACTGCTCTAACTCACCTTCTGCTTTCCATGGCTCCCTTGGCCAGGGGAAGCACAGAACAGATGTACTGTAATACAGTCCAGCCATGGTCCCAATATGGCAGATCCATCTGAGGGACTGGGAGCAGGACCAGTATAGATTCCTTTAATCAGTTCTACACTGGCCAAAGAGGCCCTTTATTAATTCACTGGAGGATCGTCTGACCCATATAAAGCCTTATAATGCTTACAAATCAGCATAAGGGGAACTTACCTTCACTGAGAACCAGGTCCATTGTTTTCAAACTTGGGGCTTTATCAATGCCATTATTTTAATAAACATGCAGTGGTGAGTTGTGGATGTTAACATGTCTCCTGGAAGACTTCAAGTATAGCAAACTTTTCATGTGCAGGGAGTAGGAAGACGCCTGTTTCACTGCCACATCTGACCCCTTCTAGCTCCAGTACATCCTCTTACAGACCTCCTGAAGTGCTTGCTGTCACAATTTCAGGGTAACTGTATCTGTATTCCCCCTCCACGGGTTCTCGAGGGCATCCACTTAAAGGTTTCCAGCTGCCACCTAGTTTGGGTGGAGATCCAGGTCTCTCCCTTCCTGACCAGGGGCAAGGGAAGAGAGGATCTGTAGCATCATAGATTCTAAGGCCAGAAGGGATCACTGTGATCATTTAGTTTGACCTTCTGTATATAACAGGCCATAGAATTTCCCTGAAATAATTCACAGAATATATCATTTAGATATCATCAGTTACATAATACCTTTCAGAAAAACATCCAATCTTGATTTAGAAATTGTCAGTGATGGAGAGTCCACCACGATCCTTGGAAAATTGTTCCACTAGATAGTTACTCTCACTGTTAAAAAATTATGCTTTATTTCCAGTTCAAATATGTCTAGCTTCAACTTCCAGCCTTTGGATTGTGTTATAATTTTTTCTGCTAGATTGAAGAACCCATTATCAAATATTTGTTCAACATGTAGGTACTTACAGACTGTAATCATGTTGCCCATTAACCTTCTGTTTGTTAAACTAAATAGACTGAGCTCCTTGAGTCTATCACTATAAGGCATAATTGCTAATCCTTTAATCATTCTTGTGGATCTTCTCTAAATCCTCTCTAATTTATCAACATCTTTCTTGAATTCTGGGCACCAGAACTAAACACAGTACTCCAGGAGCGGTTGCACTAGTGCCAAATACAGAGTTAAAATAACCTCTCTTCTCCTACTTGAGATTCCCGTTTACACATCCCAGAATTGCATTAGCTCTTTTGAAGCGACAAAGGGTCCTGTGGCACCTTATAGACTAACAGAGGTATTGGAGCATAAGCTTTCGTGGGTGAATACCCACTTCTTCGGATGCAAAGAAGAAGTGGGTATTCACCCACGAAAGCTTATGCTCCAATACCTCTGTTAGTCTATAAGGTGCCACAGGACCCTTTGTCACTTCTACAGATCCAGACTAACACGGCTACCCCTCTGATACATTAGCTCTTTTGGCTATCACAGTGGGAGCTTATGTTCAGCTGATTATCCACCACAACTCCCAAATCTTTTTCAGAGTCACTGCTTCCCAGAACAGCCTCCTCATCCCCCTACACACTGTGTAACTATGGCCTATATTCTTTGTTCTCAGATTTATACATTTACATTTAGCAATATTAAAACATCTATTGTTAGCTTGCATTACATTACCCTCCTTCAGTTCTTTATTAATGAATCCCATATCAGCTGCTTCATTATCTTCCTTGGGATCGATGTCAGGCTGACAGGCCTATAATTACCCAGGTCACTCTGTTTACCCTTTTTAAAAATTGGCACATTACTTTCCTTCGTCTTCTGAAACTTACCCAGTGCTGCCAGACTTATTGAAAGTCAACAGTAATGGGAGGAGGAGTGGTACACTACATCCAAAATGGTATTACCTGTTTCCAAGTCACTGATAACTCAGAAGAAAATTATCTTGAATGCTTATGGGTCAATGTCCTAACAAATAAAGCACAAGATGGGATACTAGCTTGTGTCTGCCACAGATTAGGGACCAGGATCACACTAGGGAACAGGATGACTGCCTCCTCACATACCTATCAATAATATGTGGGGGGGGAACTGTGTGATTGTGGGGGACTTCAATGTGAGTGACATATGCTAGAGGTCTGATGCTGACACTCAGTATATATAGTGACAATTTTCTCACTTAAAAAGTGTTGCAGCCAACATAAGGGGATTCCATATTCGACCTTGTCCTAAGAGATACAGAGGAACTGAATGTTCATGGTAGCTTAGGTACAAGTGATCATGATTTGATCATATTTATAATGTGCAAGCAGAATAAAGTCTAGACCAGTAAAATATATATTTGGTGCTTTAATAGGGCCAATTTCTCTCTCTATAGATATATAGAGAGAGATCTAGATCTAGATATAGATAGATAGAGAATGAGAGAACAAATGGAAGAAGGGGGAAGTTAATAGTAATGAATATAAATCCGAAGTTAGAAACTGAAGAAAATTGATAAGGAAAGGCCAAGAGAAATATATGGCCAACAGAGCTAAGGACAATAACAAGGAGCTAAAAAAAAAATATTAGGAACAAAAACAATCCTGACAATAGTATTGGTCTGTTACTAGATGGAAATTGTAGATTTGTCTATAATAATACAGAAAACACATTTCTTTTTTTGAGAAGAAAACCACATGATGCAGTCTCCTCACATGGTGATAACACTCTTTCCTTTCCACTAGTATCTCTGGAGGATGTTAAACAGAAGCTTCTAAAGTTAGACATTTTTAAACCAGCAGGTACAGACAACTTGCATCAAAGAGTTTTAAAAGAGGTGGATGAGGAGCTCACAATTTTAAGGCTGCAGAGTCCCCTGCCTCACACTGTGATATCCCTAGCAAGCCAGTCTGCCTAAAGGATGGGGCCTGTGCTTTGATTTCGCACCAAAAGCACAAGTTATCACAAAGCTCTTTCAAAGCAAGCACATTTATTCTTAAGGTAAAAAGCATTACAGAGAAAACATATTAAACGCAAAAAAAGAACCTGCATGCATGCTAAAAGCGTACCAGAGGTCACCCCTAACTCCATCATAGGGTTCTGGTAAGTGTCAGGCCTTCAAAACCCACAACTAGGTTTGCCCCCTTGGTTACAAGTTCATGGTAGTTTTTAGATCAAGAGTCAGATCACAACTGGACTGTTCAGCTGATTAAAGAAACAGTTCTGGTCCTTAACTTAGCTCCTCCAGTCTCAGGGAAGATGTAATCACCAGTCAGTGGCCTTTTCCTCAGAGTATAGCTTCAAAAAGCTGGGTTTTTGCATAACCATGGTTGTAGAATTTTCATTAATCACTCCCCTTGGATTCCCTGGGAAATGCACTTAACATTTATTGTTACAAAAGTCCATGCCTGTCTAGCACATTTCAATAATCATTTGAACGCCATACATTTCCAGGTCTCCCATTTATCACACTTGCTTCCTATGTATCTTAAGAGGTATGCATGCCTGGAGGGTGCTGGATAAATAGGTAGAAGGACAGTGGAGAAGGGAGCATTGGAGAAAGACGTGAAGAATGAGAGGAGAAGGGAACATTGAAGAACGAGAGCATGGGAGCAGCAAGGGTGGCCAGTCCAGCCCCCCTGAATATCTTCATAGATTATAAGGCTGGAAGGGACTGTTGTGATCATCTAGTCCAGTGGTGGGCAACTTACGGCCCGACAGGGTAATCCATTGGCCGGGAACAGCGAACCTCAGCCACTGGGAGCTGCGGGCGGCTGTGCCTGCGGATGGTCAAGGTAAATGAACGGTCTCGTGGCCCGCCAGCGGATTATCCTGACAGGCTGCGTGTAGCCCGTGGGCCGCAGGTTGCCCACCATTGATCTAGTCTGAACTCCCGTATAACACAGGCCATAAGACTTCCTTGAATTAATTCCTGTTTAAATTACATTATATATTTTAGAAAAAACATCTAATTTTGATTTAATCAATTCCAGTGATGGAGAATCCACCATAATCCATGGTAAATTGTTTCAATGATTAATTACCTTCACAGTTAACAAATTGTACCTTTTTACTAGTCTGAATTTGTCTAGCTCAAACTTCTAGCATTTGCATCTTTTATGTCTTTTTCTGCTAGACCGAAAATCCCTCTATTCTTATATTTCTGTTCTCCATGCAGGTATTTATAGATATTCCATACATTAACACGCTTGTGCGAGACTCTCACTACCCGTTTCCACACCCACTGAAGTTTGATTAGGGCTCATCAGATCCTGATCAGTCTAAATAAGATTGTTGACCCCCCACCATCATATTATGGGGCATCTATAAGGAGAGACAGATGATCCTATTAAGACTCATCCAGTGGCTGCCAAACCCATTGTAGCTTGATGTGGACTAACAAGCTTCCTGTGACATGAAGGAGGTGGTGCTGAAGGAGGAAGAGGTGGATTGGGATTTCTTGACTCCTTAAAATAATCCTATGGCTCACAGAGTGGTGTGGTTGGAGGGAATCCATCAACCTCCTAAATCTCATGTGAGGAGGACCCTATAAGATACTTACAACTTAGACTCATAGACTTTAAGATCAGAAGGGACCATTATGATCATCTAGTCTGACCTCCTGCACAATGCAGGCCACAGAATCTCACCCACGCACTCCTGTAATAAACCCCTAACCTATGTAGGAGCTATTGAAGTCTCAAATCATGGTTTAAAGACTTCAAGGTGCAGAGAATCCTCCAGCAAGTGAACCATGCCCCACGCTGCAGAAGAAGGTGAAAAACCCCCAGGGCCTCTCCCAATTTGCCCTGGAGGAAAATTCCTTCTCGACCCCAAATATGGAGATCAGCTAAAGCCTGAGCATGTGGGCAAGACTCACCAGCCAGACACCCAGGAAATAATTCTCTGTAGTAACTCAGATCCCACCCCATCTAACATCCCATCACAGGCCACTGGGCATATTTACCACTAATAGTCAAAGATCCAATAATTGCCAAAATTAGGCTATCCCATCATACCATCTCCTCCATAAACTTATCAAGCTTAATCTTGAAGCCAGATATGTCTTTTGCCCCCACTGCTTCCCTTGGAAGGCTGTTCCAGAACTTCACTCCTCTAATGGTTAGAAACCTTCGTCTAATTTCAGGTCTAAACTTCCTGATGGCCAGTTTATATCCATTTGTTCTTGTGTCCACATTGGTACTGAGCTCAAATAATTCCTCTCCCTCCCTGGTATTTATCCCTCTGATATATTTATAGAGAGCAATCATATCTCCCCTCAGCCTTCTTTTGGTCAGGCTAAACAAGCCAAGCTCTTTGAGTCTCCTTTCATAAGACAGGTTTTCCATTCCTTGGATCATCCTAGTAGCTCTTCTCTGTACCTGTTCCAGTTTGAATTCTTGCAGGGGTATGGCTGGAGAGGCACACAACAAGCCTCCTATGGACTCCAGTGAGCCTGCTAACCACTGAAAGACATGGGGTTCTTCCCAAAGTACACTTACCTACAATAATCCCTTCTCCTGTGCATCCCCTGAGGTCTGCCAGAGTGGTGTTCCGTTTATGTAGACCCCCAAGAGATCCAGAGGAAGGAAGATAAGAATGGCAGCTTCCCCCACAGTCCCTCTGAGCTCCTCACAGTCTAATTCACTAAAAGCAAACTTTAAGGTCAAAGATTTCCCCAAAGTGAATTTAAAGTGATGTACAGTATACTCCCATTTATCCAAGTAACATGGGGGACATGGATTTTGTTCAGATAATTGAGAAGACAGCCTGTTGCCCCAATCCTCCCAGAACTCTCCCTTGGAGTCTGAAACAGCTGGCCAGGGTACAGACTTCACTGTTGTCAGTACACATACGCAGTAACAGCAAGGCATGAGCCTTCTCAGCACCTGGATTTCTGCAGGCCATCCAGGGAGCACGGTGGAGGCCCTGCTGAAGAGGGAGCTGTGCAGCTTGGTGCTGCATCAGCCAGGGTCAGAGCTGTGACATTGACCAGGTGGTGAATACCTGCATGGCAGAAGTAGTGCAGAGAGGAGGCGAGGAGGCGGGTGGGGGGGCGGGGAGAGAGGATGTGCATGCAGGCAGCTGAGCATGGGTGGCAGAGGTTTCACTGTGTGTGTGGGGGGGTTGCATGGTTACAGATGGGCAGGAGGTTTCACCAGGGGTTGCATGCAGGCAGGCAGTTGTTTTGGGAGTAGGGACAATGAAGGGATTTGGATAATGTGGAAGTTCAGTTTATAGGGTATTGGATAAATGGGAATATACTATATAGGACTTTAAATTCAAGATTCACAATTTGCAATTCACACTGTGCTGGCTAGTTGCATAACTCATCCAATCAAGGAACAAAAATAATGCCACATGACTTAAATAACCAGTGAAGAGCAAATGTACACACATGCAACCGACTGTTGGCAATCTGCTGAAGTAATTTGATAACTACCAATAGGTAATAAATTTTTAAAATAGCAATCTGCTCTTCTTTAAACTTAAATATGGACCCCTACACAGCAACACCATAAGCCATTAATAAATAATATTGTATTGTATAGCTCTTATATAGTTAGACATTACAACCTTTAAGGTTTTCCTAAATATTCCAATACTTTGTTAAATGACAAGTCTGTAGGGCAAGAATTTACATGAACAGTCCCATCCAATTATCAGAAAAATAATTTATTTTGCTCTTCTTTGAGAAAAGAGCGATCGATTACCCTCAATCAGAGACTCCTGTGTGGTTTGACACAGGGGGAAGTTCAGGATATATCCATACACTTTTCTCCACTGCATGTGGGTAACTATTTGTCTCTACAGCCTACGCATATTTGTATTAAGAATATGTTCTTTTCCATTTGATTGAATTGCTGTTGGGCTTGTAGAGACATAGAATAGATCCTATGGGATGTTAGGAAGTGCTGGGCAGGCTCAGGGGAGTCGAAACAGTAACACTGAAAAAAATAACAAGCTCATTATCTAGTCAAGGCTTTTGTTAAATGGTTTGTAACCTGTGCTGTGAATAGCTGCTGAGCACAGAGACATCTTTACAAAGGATGTTTAGTCCTATCTCCTTTACATCCAATGGAGAAAATTATAGTTTCTTCAGGAAGCAATGGAAATAGAGAGCTGATTTACAATGTTAATGTACAGTTGTCAAACACACTCTCCACAAACACACTCTCCTCTTAGAATTCTATGCAGTAAATACTTCACTATATCAAAGCTCTATAAGGAGACCTCCTCCCTGCTTTTCCAGTAGCCAGAAATTATGTTATGGATGCAGAGATTAGGAGTTTCACAAGTGCATGAGTTCTGGACCATTACTCCTCGAGCATAATGCTGAAACATTTATCCTCTGACAGCATTAAAAACATACTGTAACGAATTATGAGTTACCTGTAATTCCTACAATCTTCAAGTGTTTTCTGAGAAACAGCAGATTTCCTTTTGTAACAGAACCTTTCCCTTTGTAGTTTGGAAGTACCTAATTGCACCATGTATCTGCAATGGTAGCACTCCAAGAACAGCTATCATTTAGAGTGCAAATATACCAAATGGAATTTGTACTAACGTTCAAGGTACCAAACGTGGAGTGTTTCCTGTGAAACACAGAAAAGGAAATGCAGTGAATGGCTTTTCCCTCTATTATAAGATTATTATTATTAATTATCTTTAGGTGATGTGCATAATTTACCATGTTTATCACATATGGATGTGATTCTATACTCAGAAGCCTTTTATCTTAGGTGGCATGTCTGCAACTTCCCAGCTTTTTCACCCAATTCTCAGAAGTCCTGCCTGAGTCAACATAGGGTGAATTCAATCAATACTGAGTGCAGCTTGTTGAATTTATAGCTACAATTGATCAGAGATCACAACAAATCTGGAGAAGGGGCTGTGGCATAAAAATAAAAAATGAAGCTGTTATACTATTTTCTCAAGAGCATCATATATTTTCTCCATGTTCCCTCTTTGTGGCAGATGCAAATCTAATACTTTTACCCCTCAGATAGGCCTTGAACATCTCCTACAATAGTCCACTAGTTTTTAAGGGTTCATTTGTCTCCACGAATGGCCAATTTCTTTTTCAATAACAATTTTGGAATGGGGACCTAATAAAAGTGAAGAATGAAATATTCATCTACATGGTTGTTTCTTACCCAGATCTGTTCCTATTTCACGATTTACAGGTACATGACGACAGACAGCAACTGTATCAATGGAGTCAATAACAAAATTGTCCTAGCCTCAGAGGTTAAGAAGAGCAATTTGTCTCCCTCCTTTTATGTACCTGAAAACTGTTATCATGTCCCCTATCAGTCTTCTCTTCTCCAGACTAAGCAAACCCAATTTTTTCAATCTTCCCAACATCCATTATCCCAACTCAGACACAAAGTTTGCCTGCTAAAAATGTTTGATACAATCTTGCAGCAATATAAAGAGGTAAGCAAAGGTGTTGATGGGTAAGTTCCCTTATTATTGTCTCTAGGTCCATGCTGCAGGTATCAACCAGCAATGCCATGGCACTTGTCTAAATCAGAGGATCTCTTCTTCGGGTCTCAGCATTCCCAATGATATGCAGACAGCCCTGTCTCACTGCAGTTCACCATTGTCTGTATGAGCATCTTCACATTGCTTAGCTCCTCTGTGCAGCCTTCTGTGCATAGAGCCACCTAGTGGTTTCTAGTACATGGTTCAGATTGGATTTGCTGTTGCCCACCAGTGCAGGATTTGGATGGGGAAGTTTTATGTTTCTACTCCCTCATCATCAGGCAGCTCATTAAAGCAATCACAGCCTTGACTATTCAGTTAGCAAGGTTATGGCATTAAATATTCAGCAGCGAGATGGCCCTCACATATCCAGGCTATATTACTGTCATAATTCAAAACTACATATAGAAAACATAGAATATACAGGTGGACTCTAACTTCAGTGCACTTAGTCAAGCGCAGAGTGTGTATGTGTAAATAAAATGGGGCAAGTTAGATCTGCAAACCAAGCACCTGTAGTTGGAGTAAGGAACACAGCACACCAAAAGAAGTTTATAAGTTATTTATGAAGCTCTCAACCTTCTGAGGCTTTTGGAATGAATGGGTCATTTGTCCATATAAGCAGTGTCTGAATGAGTTTAAGTGCTCAAAAGAGCTGACAATCACTTGTAGTGGGGCAGTGTTTCTGCCCAGCCTAAGAGCTGAAAATCACTAAGAGCTGGGTGAAACTTCTAGAGACTGAGCTGAAGAGGGCACAGCAGAGAGGCAGGTGGCAGAAGGTGACTGGCAAGTGGAATAGTGGCTGGCAAGGTGGTGAGCGGAACAAAATGAGCAGCTGTCAGGGCAGCCAGCAGAAAGGAACTGCGGCTGGCGGGGCGGCCAGCGGAGAGGAACTACGGCTGGCGGGGCGGCCAGCCAGAGCAAGTGCTCAGATGGCAGAGCAAGCAAGGTGTCATCTTCCCCGAATGGGAGGTGAACTCACACAGATGCACCTCTGAACCCTAGGTCCTCACTGACCAAGGACAACCACTGTGAGTGGGGTATGGTAAGACAGCAAAGAGGGTCACAGAAAAGGAACTGTTGGTTGTAGAACTCAAGAACATGAGGCAGAAGGCACTGCTCCACACACTCTGGGGTTGGTGTCCTGCTCTCAGTTTTATGATTATTAATCCTGCTTGTGGCATTTTCCCTAATTAATGTTGTGTGACTTCCCTCCTTTCATTAAAAGTTTATTTTCTAAACTCAGACGCTGTGCTTGCAAGTGGGGAAGTATTGCCTCTCAGAGGCACACAGAGGTGGTGTGTAATTTTCCCAGGTTACTGGGAGGGGGCTTGAGCTGGTTCTGCGCTGTGTTGTTGAAAAGGAATACCTAGATATTGAATCTGGCCCTGGATGCTGCCAGCTCCACCCGGCAGAAGGGTTGCATCCAGATACCACATGTAACAATGCAGGAAATCTCATACAATACTTTAGCCCTTTTGTTTTGCCAGTGCCCTGGCCCTGACAAAAACTTCCCTCTTCTCATAGCTTTGCTTGCAAAATATTGAAAAATCATTCTTTGAGTTAGGGAATTACCCCAATGAAGCTCTCTGGTTTGCCTTACATTGCATAGAATGGATTCTTTGGTTGTGAACTTGAGAAATTCGATTATCAGGGCTCTGGGTTTAGCCTCAGGGGTGGGCCTTGGGGCCAGAGACCAGTGGGTTCTTTCAATATCAAATATAAAGTCATCAGGCAGATCAAGAATTTCTATTAAAAGTCTGGGGATTGCCTTGTTCTGCTCCCTCAGGGACTGCTATGATTCTAAATTTGTGTCTGCATGATTTGCCTTTCAGATCAGTCAATTTAGCTTTAATTTATTTTCTATCCCTGAGGTGTTTCTCACTTAGGGCAGCCATGCCCTGCATTTGACCTTCTTCTGAGGAAATACAGCCCTTGGCCTCTGACCTTCCTACCTGATAGTAGTTGCAAGGAGGATTCAATAGCAGACACTAATGTCTGGAGAGTTGTGACTGAAGCTTTTATTGTGAGGGTGTCTGCAGCCACCTTTTAGAATAGAGTCAGCGCATTCTCACTGCTCTCAGAAGCAGCCATCTTGGTGGGGGGAGGGAAATGTCTCTCTTCTTCTGGATTTATGGATTGAAGAGGTGTTTTCTATTGCTGATGAGCCCCAAGTTGGCATCAATACAGTTTAAGGTGTGTGTTTTTTTAGTTTGTGGAAGGAAAAGGTGCCCAGCAGCAGATGGGAGTGGATGCTGGCAGATTGCCCCAGAGCACTTGGGAGTTCACTGTGCCATGTTCCGCAAGCCCATTGATATTGTTCTTCATGTTCCAAATTAACTCTTTGCCACAACGCAGTACTCCAACCCAGCATTCATGCTCTAATTAACTGTCACACCTCACTGAACTTCCTTTGGAGAGAAGCAGCTTCTCAGTCACGATTTATTGACCCACACAGTACATTATTGACCAAGAAGAACCTCAGGATAAAACATCAAAAGCTAATGAGTGAGGGGGAGGATTTTCATTAGTAGTTAGACCTCTAAATTTTTTAGAAAATCCTCCTTAATCATTATAGCTTCCCTGTGGAAAAAGCAGAATTCACATTCCCTTGAAGAACCCATCATGTGCACAAAGTGTTACGCAAGAGGATATTTGGTTGAACTAATCATCTTGCTGCTGTGTATGAGCTTCCAGTTAACACCCTCCCATCACAGAGCACATTTCTACCCCTGAACCAGACTGTCAAGAATACTGGAATTATACTCTGCACAATAGGAGATCTTTCATATCTAGCTATATATTGTATGTCATAAATCACAGGCATCCTCTCCTGTTTGCTGATCAATGAAATGAATCTGATGGCACATGATTCAGAATTTGGGAACTGCCTCTTCTGGATCAAACTAAGAATTCTGATTTGAGTAATCCTCTCTCTCTCTCCTGGACAGATCAAACCAATTAAAGATAGATGAGGGGAATGTGCTAAGTGGTACAATTCAGGAGAAGGTGCCGGTAAGCAATTCAGATGAAGAGCCAATAAAACCTAAAAAGAGGTCTCAAGTTTTCTTTTGACAAATGGTACTACAGCTTTATCATGCCCAGTCTCAATAGAACAGGTAATATTTTTGCTGCCCAAGTGACACAGTATAAATGTACAGAACAGAAGTCTAAACAATTGGTTTAAAAGCTGTAAGATGTTTCACCTTTGTTCCTAGATGTATTTATTGATTCAGCCTAATACAGACTGAGTGTCCTTGTGAGTCCATTTCACGGCAGTTCCAAACAACTGAACAGAGTTTCCAGCAAAAACAACAGTCTTTCAAACATCTTCAATGCACTGTAAACTGCTCTGGACTCTGATCTCTACAAGTACAGTTTTCCCCATTCTCTAACCAACAAAGGTACAAATAGCTGGAGAGAGACAGTTTTTTTGGAAATGTGAGAAGTATGAGAGCTTTAGGTGTCTGAGTCTCAAAGGCAAAACACAGATCAATAACTTTGAAAATTTAGAAATTAATGCTTCACTGGGGTAAAATTTTAAATTAATTACTATGCATCTGTCCCAAAGTGGAGGATTTTTTTGCATGTTGCAGGTATAACTATTGTACACACAAATGTGAGATCTGATTATATAATTTTAAAGTGATAAATTCACAAACATAAATAACACCGAATGTATCAATAAACTTCGATCTCTAATAAAGATTGAAAGGCAACTAAGGATGGATAGGGAGAACACTTTTACAAATACAGAGACAGCAAATAGAAAACTAATAATCACTTTATAGTACCTGCCTGATGTCCATTAAGAATATTTGCAAGCATAAACTCTTATTGTGATGACTCACTGCATTTTGCTGCGGAACCCTAGACATTATTGTGTCTAG
The DNA here is from genome assembly GCA_033296515.1 of Macrochelys suwanniensis. NCBI lineage: Eukaryota > Metazoa > Chordata > Testudines > Chelydridae > Macrochelys > Macrochelys suwanniensis. Next base: position 37,954,856 of record CM065776.1, read on the forward strand.
GAACCCTAGATGTTATTGTGATGTCATAATTCAAAAAGAAAATAATATTTTGATGTTCACCTGAACTATCCATCAGTCTTTAGAGAATGGTCAGCACCCTCAGACATCATCAGTGTTAATTTACATATCCACTACTGAGAATAGATATTCTTATAATTATTTTATATAATTATAAGTATATATAAAAGAAATGTCAATAATTTTAATTCCACTGTGCTAACAAAGCAAACAGAGGATTTAAGTTGCACACAGTGATGCTGTAGCCTGATTAACTACTGTTGAATTTACCAAGAAGATTCACCAAAGCAATCAGATTGAGATTTCCGTTACATATGCAATGGCATTGTCCAATTGTATGTGCGCAGGTTTTGGCTGAGTGTGTGGTTTTATAGGACTCTGATACAAGTGGGCTCTCCATTCCCTCACATTTCATTTCAATGAGAACAGTGGTCACCATTAACAAGACAACTGTTTCCCCCTGTATTTAGAATAATAAATAATTGTAGCAATTGCATGTTAAATATTGACGTTTTAACAGTGTCCACTGTATGGTTGATTGATCAGAGAAACTCAAAATCTGAAGCTTATAAAATTGTGTATTCCTCACTCCTCCTTCACTGCCTCCCTTACCCTTGCCATGAGCATTGGAAACTAGAGTTGGTTGAAAAAAATTTCTTGAATCTTTTTTCAACAAAAATAGCTTTTCAATTAACACAAAAATTATCAATTTTGTAGAAAACTGATATTTTTTCAGTTTTTGGATGCTGAAAACTGAAAAAATTCTGGTTTGGTGTTTTTATTTTTTTGATGAAAATCTCTGCTGCAAAATCCTACCTCAGTGCCTCAACGTGGTGCAACGGTGACCCTGGCCGTCTGACAGCTATGGTAGCGGGGCGTATGCCCTGGTAGGTATTACCATGCTACAAAGGTGTCGGACTATCCAATCCAGGGAGGAGGGTTGCTCTCTCAGAGGAAAGAGCGCTTTTCCTTCTCCTTAGAGGTTGAAGGCTAGCTAAGCTTGAGGAGGTATGCATGCCTGCCCACCTAGCCAGTGGGATGGCTTGAAGTTAATGGCTAAAACAACACGAGTAAATGCACGTTCTATGGTGGCGGAGCGGAAATTGAGCGAGAAGAGGTTGCTAAAAAATGTCAGGTGCTAGGCCAACATGGAAAAGGACAATCCTCGCTGTGTGTACTTACAATTGTAGGTCACTGGCAAAGGAGGAAACTTTAAACCATCTGATGGAGGAGAAGAAAAGGATAAAATGCAATATTCTCGGTGTCTGCGAAACCTGACGAAAGAAGGAGTTGGAAGTCAACTGGAAGGATGGAAGTGCTGTGAGGCTCGGAAAGGGAGATGGCGCTAGAAATGTTGGAGGAGTTGGATTAATCGTCAATAAAGATTGGTCTTCGAAAGTCATATCATGCCAGCTAACATCATCATGTATCGGTGTGCTGCATCTTCAGATGGAGTCAAAAGCTACTCTCAAGGTCATCCAGGCCTACGCTCCCACAAGTGCAAGTGAGGACGAAGAAGTGGAAGAATTCTACTGAGAGCTTGAAAGAGCTCTCACGCAAAAGTCCACTTACACTGTCACGATGGGAGATTTCAACACCAAGGTCGGGCGAGGGAAAGCTGACGAAAAGTTCATAGGGAGATACGGCAGCGGCGAAAGGAATGAAAGAGAAGAGAGGCTGGTAGCGATGGCAGAAATGAAAGAACTGTACGTGGCAAACACCTGGTACAAAAAGAAGATCTCAAGAAGGTGGACATGGATCGCACCAAACGCGAAGAGTAAGAATGAAATCGACTATATTTTAGTCAATAAAAGGCGCATCGTTCAAGACGTCTCTGTGGTGCAGCCATTCAACACCGGCAGTGACCATCGCCTGCTTAGAGCGAAGTTGATTTTCGACGAAGCGGTGGAAAAGAAGGCGTTACAGATGGCAAACAGGAAACAGCAGCCGAAGACATTCGATGAAGCAAAGCTGAAAAAAGCGATTTCTGGGTTTGACTGGAGCCAGATGGAAAGGTGTGATGAGGACTATAGTATCTTTGCTGACAAGTTGAGATGTTGCATAAAAGCAGCTGAAATTAAAAAGCTGAAGAAGGCGAAGGGAAGAATCTCGATTGAAATGAAAAGCTTGTTGGAGAAGCAGAGAAACATGAAAAGGAGCTCGGATAACAACCTCGAGTACTCCATTCTGTGCAAGCTTATACGGCGAAAACTGAAGGATGACTTCAAGAACTTCCGGAAAGAAAAGCTCCTTAAAACAGCTGAATCACGCAAGAGCCTCAGGACATGCAAGCGGGAATTGACGCAGTATAGATTGAGCGTAACAGCATTGAAGAACAAGGATGGAGAGACAGTAATCGACAGAGCAGGGATGAAGGAGGTCTGCAAGGACTTCTATACAGAACTGTTCAAATCAAGAATCAATGTCCCCCTCCCAACCCTCGAAGAGTCAGAAGAACGCGTTCCCCCAATAATTGTCAGCAAAGTCTGAAGCGCACTACACCAGATGAAGAAGGGAAAAGCTCCAGGCAAAGATGGAATAACATCAGAAATGGTTTCTGCAGGAGGCAAAAAACTTTGGAAGGCCCTCGCTTTAAGATTCAGTCGATATCTTGAAGAAGGAAAAATACCATCAAGCTGGAAGGAGTCAAATACCATCTTGCTGCACAAGAAGGGTGATCGAGGAAATCTTAAGAACTACCACCCTATATGCCTGCTCTCTCACATCTACAAGCTCTTCACAAAGGTGATAATGAATTGACTTTCGCAGAGTCTGGATGAACAACAGCCGAGAGAGCAGGCAGGGTTTCGAAGAAATTTCAGTACAATCGACCATATATTTACCCTTAGCCAGCTCCTAGAAAGAGCGAGGGAATACAAACTCCCGCTGTGCATTGCTTTTGTCGACTATGAAAAGGCCTTCGATAGCGTTGAGTTTAACGCAATATTAAAGGCGCTCGCAGAGCAGGGCATTAACACGCAGTACATTAGTTTGTTGAAGGAAGCGAATACTGGATGTACAACAGACATTACTCTCCTTGAAACTCCCCTCCGCATCCCAATCGAGAAAGGCGTAAAGCAAGGAGATACAATTTCAACGAAACTATTCACTGCCTGCCTCAAAATGGTTATGAACAAGATCAATTGGAGGAGTGGTGTCAACATAAACGGAGAGAGATTATCTCATCTCAGATTTGCAGACGACATTGTACTAATTGCCGAAAGCACCAACCAACTGCAGAGCATGCTACGAAGACTCAACAAGAAAAGTAGTCAAGTCGGCCTGAAAATGAACCGCTGCAAAACAAAATATATGCGATCAGACGTCTTACGAAAAGCCCGAATAACGGTAACAGGAGAAGACATCGAAGAAGTGGAACAGTACATATATTTGGGCCAAGAAGTTAATATGCGCCAAGACCTGAATGGAGAACTCTTGCAAAGGATTCGGGCAGGATGGTGTGCGTTTAATTCCATCAAGGACGTCCTCAAAGGAAAAATTGACAAGACCACACGTAAAAATATTTTCAATTCAGCAGTGCTGCCAGCTATGCTGTATGGCAGTGAAACGTGGGCACTGATGAAGAGAGAAGAGCAACGGCTGTTGGTAGCTGAAAGGGCAATGGAACGAGCTATGTTGGGAATCTCCCTTCTGGATCGTATACCAAATGAAATCATCAGAGAACGCAGCGGCGTGAAAGATATTGTCGTGGAAAGCAGACATAACAAGATGCGATGGGCGGGCCACACAGCACGGCTCATGGATAACAGGTGGACCGCAATCATTGCTGAGTGGTACCCGCGAGAACAGAAAAGACCCCCCGGTCGGCCTCCAAGAAGATGGGAAGATGACATCGTTAAACGTTTCGGATGAATGTGGAGAAGAAAGGCAAGAGTGCGAGAAGAATGGCAGACGTGTTGTGATCGGCGCAGTCTTAACGACAGCTGAAGTCCGATCGATCCAGGTGATCCAGGTGATGAAAATCTAAAAATATCCAAAGGACAATTTTGATGAAAAAAAATTTTTTTTGTTTAATCCCAGTTTTTCCACAGATTTCCCTCCCTCTGTGCCCCCACCAACCAGATCTATTAGAAATCAAAGTCTTCTTCTCTTCAAAGTCCCCTTTCCCTGGAAAAAAATTCATCCCCTCCTTCCACTCTCTACTCTGACTTTGATTTTGCACAATTATGTTTCTTGTTAGCTGCTAACATTTGTGTTAAAGGCAAAGTAATTCTCCTTGGTAATTCCATAAAACATAAACTCATATTAAAGGGTATTCCTGTTTCTATTTGCGTAAGACCCTGAAGACTTTCTATGTGATTTCAATCTCCTTGAGTGGAGTAAAATTGGGAGCATAAAAAGAGTGAGAGCCTGAGATGTAGGGGAGACAAAAAATATGACTTTTCAGTGTTAGTATGAAATCAGGAGAGAGCACCATTTTGTGCAAACCTGTAGTCTAAGTATTCAAGGTACTTATAACCAGCAATAAGGATTATATCCCATTCACTTTCATTAGTACTGTAGCATCATCTTACTATCATCTCCTACCATCTAGCGAATTCAAACAGTAACTCACATTACCACAAATACTTCCTTGGGAAAAAAGCCTTCTCTCTCAGCAGTAATACTAGAACTGCACATTTAACGCTAGAAAGTTTCTTAGAATTTTGTGGATGGTGCCTTCCCCAAAGTCAGGGGACAGGCCAAAAGAGAATGAAGCAGAGCAGCCATTTTGTGGGGGGCTGGTCGGACAACCCGAGTGAAAGGGGCTAAAGGATTCTGATTGAGTTCAAAGTATGTGACGGGGAGACTGAAGCCTGTGTGCTCAGGAGGGATGTGCGGTGGGATAATATGGAACTTGGACAACTTTTGTTTATGTTCAAGTGTTACCTGCTACAGTTTACGTTACTTTTTAAATAATATTTTCAGTCTGGCCACCTGATACCCCATCTTGCTGAACTTACTGAGGTAAATTAATTTAATTTGGACCTTAGGGCTGCACGTCCAGGAAGTGGTAACTATCACTTCTCTGAACCTCAGGATGAGAAGAGAGACCATAGCCTCTCGTCAAGGGGAGCAAGGTTACAGGAGCAGTATTACACATAGTAATTCAAATTGTTTATGTTTTAAAAGTCACAAATAAAAATACAGTAAAAATTAACTAATGGGAAAAGCAGTCTGGGTTGAGTCCTGCCCTACAGTTACACCCACAGTTGTCTGGGTGCAACTAGAAGCAAAATGTGGCCCTAGTTCTCCTTTTTTATTTTCAAATCTGCAGTTATGAAGAGCCATGTAGTGGAATTCTGGATACTTGGCATTCTGGGCTTGGTATCTGCATATTGTTTACTTTTATCTTGCTTTGGTTGGACTTTTTCTTCTACAATGCTGGACTAACTTGTTTTGTAATTCTTTCATAAGACTTAGACTTTTGCAACTCCTGATTACTGCTTCCCTCACAGGCAAAGGCAAACATAGGAGTTTCTGCTATGTAAGGACCACATCCCTTCTGAGGTTTACTTTATGCATCTAATTGCGCAGTTTGTGTGTCAGACTTAATGCAATCTGTCACCATAGGGAGATAAAGCAGGATCTTTTTGTGCCGGTGTAGGAAAAATTAATCCATGAACAAATCATAGTGTTTAAGCACTAATAGACTCCATTGCTAGAATGGAGGTGACAGTTTTCAAAACAGAAAACTATGCAGGTACATGAGTTCCATGCATTATCGGTGCATTAAGGCAACCAAACTCAGGGATAACCTTCAAATAAATAACAAATGTAATTTAGTATATCTAAGCAGTCAACTCCAAAAATTTTACAGATTAATAGATTCAGGCAGAATTGATAGAGCTAAACCAATCTCTATCATCAGTTCAGCGTAGTGTGGTTGTACTCTAGAAGTTCAAGTGAACACAGCAAACAATTTATCAACAGGGAGAGGTGAACTGCAATTATTTACACATGGGAAAATAACATCAGGGACAATGACACCTGGCATTTTTGAGGTGACAAGTAATGAAAAGTGTCCAAACCACTGGACATCTTTTGCAGAGCATCCTTTGTAGTTGACCATATACACATCATAGAATCACAATGGAACCATGACTTCCTTTGATCAAGTATCTGAGATACATGGTAGTTGCTAGATGTATAAACAGACAGACTCAAGACCAATATGTGGATCTGAACTTACAACCTGGCGACTATTCTTGTAATGAGACAAACCAAAACCTCAAAATATAACCGAACTTTTGGAAAGTTGAGAACAAGACCTGAACTCTAATGCTGACACCAACAGGGAATAAAGCAGTGAAGTCCATATATTGAACCAAAGACATCCACTGTATCTTCTATTATCACACTCACTCGCTGCCTGAAAACCTTCTTTACAGCAGTAGCACACCACTTGGCAGGAAAGATAAGAAACACATTCCATACTGGCCTTTGGTGCATGGTCACTGTTTTAGAAAAGTCACTGTCTTAACATCTGGGAGTTGGCCTACGTAAATAACAAAACCAGGATTCTTAATGTAGTGAAAAGAGTTTATAAAGAATGAAGCAAAGTGGGAGAATAACCATCCTTACAGCCATAGCATTGCATGCTATTGACAGTAATTAGGAAAGAGCAACAGCATTATAAAGCTATTATAAGCCTGGTTTATATATATGTTACACACACAGAAATACACTAAAAGCATGCTAAGGTTGTTCTTGCTTAGGGTGACCCGATTTTATAGGGACAGTCATGATTTTTGGGTCTTTTTCTTATATAGGCTCCTATTACCCCCACCGCCTGTCCGGATTTTTCCACACTTGCTGTCTGGTCACCCTATTCTTGCTCCACACCCTGGAGGTGCTAGCGCATCTAAAAAAAATCCCAAATTTCAATATGGGGAAAACAACATATTATGCCCTAAGCTCATTCTCAGAAATGGCTAAACTGTTTTGGCTGAAACATTCTCAAAAATTCAGCCTGAGGCTGATACTCAGCATTGAAAATATCAGCCCATATGTTTAACTTAGGTAAAGTAATAAGTAATGGACAATAGTCTGTTACTTAGAAGTGTTAGGCAAACGTAACTATAGGACTATAATATTTTAAGAAAAAATAAAAAAAATGTAGGATTACAATCTACTGTGCCTTCAAGAGTCCTTTATGAAATATGAATCTTGAGCCTTGAATTTGAAGACATTAATCCTGTTCTATCGCAATGAGTTTATTTCTGTTATGTCACATTATTTATGGGGATATTAAAATTTTCAGCTAAAATTGGACTAATCATAGAAGATTATTATCTGAAAGATGTACTTTTATAGTGAAGTTAGTCTCTGATTAGTTGAAACACACAAACCTTTATTCTAAATGAGTTAGAATACAATTGTTCACTAATAGTACAGTGAGCAACTGTCATTCTACTGCACTCATATTCAAACATGATTACATCTACATTCATCATATGGGAGATGAGAAGTAACGTCTTTTAATAGGTCATCTTTACAAAATAAATGTGCCTGTCTCTTGATTTGTAAGTAAACAAGCAAGACCTGATTCTGAGATCATTTACCTCAGTTTAAATCAGCACCAACTCCATTGTCTACACTAGTGAGAAGGTTGATGTAAATGAGATCAGAATTAGGCACTCCTTAGCTTTAACTGGTAGTTTATGTTCCATGAATGAGAACTTATGGCAATGTTCGATGCTATTTCCTCTTAAGTAACAGACAACCAGGAAAGGCTGGGGCAAATAAGAGAATAGCTGAAAATACTGCTGTTGTCAGAGCCCAGCTGTCAGAGCTATAGGCAAGGAGGTCTTCTCCAAACCAAATTGACAAAGTGTCATGCAAATAATAGAGGTGGGCAAATGAAGAGTGCTTTAAAGTGTGGTTACCCTGGCTTGTAACCCAATCACATCTTCATACCTGCATTTATGACACTGTATAAGGCTGAAACCTGAGAAGAAATGATGGGAGGGAGATATAGCAACTGGGCAATGGGTGGCCTTGCCTAATGGTCAGGGTGGAAGGCTAGCTTAATGGTTGGAACAGAGATAGCCAGGCCTAGGTGCCGAGTCAGGAGCCAAGTTATCAAGTCCAGGGGGAGAGCTGGAGCCTAGAGGCAGGGGTCTGAGCAGTGGTTAGAAGCTGAATCCTAAGTCCAGGGAGCGAGCCAGAGGTGAAAGCTGGAAACCACAAACCAGGGGTTAGAGTTGTGGTCAGAAGACAAAAAACAATCCAGGGAGCAAGGCAGAGCTGGGATCCAGGAAGTCAGGGATCAGAGTTAGCATATCAGTCAGGGTGGGGGCAGGAGCTAGGATCCAGGAGCAGAACCAGGGAGAAGGAGCAGGAAAGCAGGAGCGCAGATCTCGAATGAGGGCTAGGAGCAAGAAGGGAGCTGAGAGCAGGAACAGGAAGTAAGACCAGCACCACAACTGTGGGTATGGAATACAGGGACCCAGGATTTAAGATTGTGCCTTGTAGCCTATAGGACTAACCTGCTTGCTTGCATATATATATATATATATATATATATATATATATATATCTATATATCTTTTCTTATAAGTTTAAGTATTTGTAATAGGTTTATAAATGTATATTAAAGTAAGCTTGGACTTGGCTGTAACACAAGAGACCTAAAGGTCATATCCTGTATGCTAAGCTAAGGTAAAATTAACACACCTATATTAAGACCATTTACCCAGAAAAGTAAAGTTGACCTTTATCTTGTTACCTAAATAGATAATTACCCACGCCTATGTCTATGACCTTTTATCTAGACCAATGAACAATGGAGAATGGCATAGGGGGTTTTCAAATGTTGTACGCACAGACATAACAGGTACACCACAAGGGAATTTATGTGAGTAGGTACATGTCATCAATACGTACAAACCTACTAGCCTATAGAGTAAGTGAACCCTAACATTTTGTGGGTGAGGAATGAGATTTGGGCATAGAAGGAAGATTTCTATAAAAGAGGTGACCCACCTCGCGAGAGCACTTCAATTCACTCCATCTTCCACCTCACTTCACTGTCATTCTCACTTATTCTATTCTATCTACGATGACTACTACTATTAGTAGGCTATATTTGTTCTTCTTAAACTTTAAGTTTCAAGAGAACTAGTCTAAGCTTGGTTTCCCTAAGATTTTATTCTTAGTTTATTTATTAGGTTTTGATTTTAAGTTTAGGTTAGTCAAGTAAACCCTAAGTCAGCTTTGATAGCTCTTAGCTTTTTCTAAGCACTGCATCCCTCACTCAAGAATTGAGAAACCTGAACTGCAAGGCTGGTCCTGTGTCTTACCACCAGGTTATCAAGGAAGGGTGTGAGTATATTAACCAAAGCTTTGTTGCGTATAATACTGTATTAGCATGTGTATCTTTTGAATAGCAGTAATGCAATTTTAACTTTGTAACTCTGGGTATTTTACCATTTACTTACTATTTCATTGATTTTAATAAAAAGTCTTTAAGACTATATCTGTCTCAGTTTGTGCTTCCTGTCAGACCCCCAAGGGTCCTTTGTAAATTCTGTGGAGCCTGATTCGGGACAAGAACTTTTATCTTCTGATCAAAACAGATTGGCGAGCCTAAAACCCATATTATTAAATAAAATAAAATTAAACTGATAAATTACATGAATATTATCAGCTCACCCTAAATCAGGCTACAGCCTGCTGGAGTCTTCAGCCACTCAGGAGGTTGGGTTCATTACCTGAGGACAATGAGCAGGGTCTGGATTCAGCTGTGGGTCCCTGACAGTTAGTCTTAAACCCAAATCTAAGACATCCTGTAAGAAATCCAAAAGAGCTGAAATGCCTTCTTTTCTAGTCTTCATGTCTCTCTCTTGACACCAGCCACTGATTTGTGTCCAAACTCTTATGTGAGCCAAGACAGAGGAAAGCTTGCAGAAGGCTAGGAGAGTTTCCATTACTTAGTATGAGCATCCCATCTTGTTTAGGGCTTGCCACTCAATAGCCAGGGCCGGCTCCAGGCACCAGCTTTCCAAGCTGGTGCTTGGGGCGGCATCAAGCATGGGGTGGCAAATTCGGCGGCAGCTCCGCCACTCTGCCTGCCATGGCGGCAATTCGGCAGCAGCTCCACCGTTACGCTCGCTGCACTGGCAATTCGGCAGCAGCTGCTTGGGGAGGCCAAATTAGTAGAGCCGCCCCTGTCAATAGCTATGCTGTCAACTACAAGATTGTAACAGAGCCTGGTACAGGAGATCCTGCTTGCTAGAAAAATGGAGTGGAAACCTCCACAGTACCTTCCTCCCATGTGAGTGATTCACACAGCTTTCTTGATCAGTTGGTGACAAAAATGGCTGTTGACTCCTCATATTTTGAATCACTTCTCCAAGTAGCAAAAGAGGGCAGGAAAGCACAGAGAACATTTGAGAATGGTGTGTTTCCAGTGAGCTTTGGTCTGGTTCCCTGGTAAATAAGAGCTGCTTATCTGCTCTCAGTTTAGCCAGTCCTCTCTCAATTATTTCAATAGTTCAACCTGATGGAGGCTTGAAGAGAGGGGAAGATAGGGGGAAAAAAAAGGTTTCTGCTCACTGCTGCTCCAAAGAAAGCTAGGACTGCAATGATAACACCTGGAACATTGAGCTGTACCTCTCCTTTCATCACCAAAGACAGAGAATCTGGTCTGGAGGTGGAACGGATGGGCTCAGGCTCTGAAGCTTTATAGACAAATCCCAAGTACTTGCAGGAAGAGAGATGCAGTTCAAATATCCCAGACAGAGAGAACAATCAACTTCTGGAAAGATTAAACAACTCTGTTTTTCAAAGTTGTTCCCCCCCGGGGTGCCCTACTCCTGGGCCTCCAGTTCCATGAGGCTAGATCCAGTTTGAGATTAGAAGCAGTCTGAGGCTAGATCCAGTTTGATCAGGAAGTGAGGTCTGAAGAGGATAATCAGCAAGAGCTCAGCTACCTCCTCCAGGAGAGAGGTCCAGACCCTACAAAAGATAGTCAGGAAGGGTTAAGGGGGGGCTAGAAGTCCTGGGGGATTGCTCCCCCCACAGTGGTGGGTAGGTGAAGGACTGATGTTGGGGCTGCTTTTAGCTTGGATTGCCAGGACAAAAAGCAGCTGACTGGGATTGGGAGCATAGAGGGCTCTGGAATCATTCCAATATCTGTAGGTAGATAGATGCAACCTATTTGGGCAGCATAGCAACCACACAAACTCTTTCCAGCCCACACATAACAAGGAAAGAAAGCTTTTAAAGAAACATACATATCATTTAAAAGTACTTAAATTTCCCTCTGTATACTGCATTAGAATCTTGCACAAGGAGCTGTGATGAAGGGTTGGGGTTCCTCTTGTTCATTGGAGGAAAAAAATAAATTTGATATCAGAAACTTAAAAATAAAACAGCGATACATGAAATGCTGAGAAATTAATATAAGAATAAGCATTAATATGGAAAAGCCATCATTAAAATGAAATGTAGGACACAACTTTCTCCAGTCTTTCTACTAGTTGTAAATTAGAATCCCCTTAATATTCAGCTGCTGGATGGGTTCCTCCATGTCTGGCCCTTTCTGGTATGCTACTTATAGATAGCAGGTGCTATCAAAGATGAGAAAAATATTGTTCATTCTTAATCTATCTATATTAAGTGCACCAGACACCCTGTATGGTGCCCAGATACCACCATGGTGGGTGTCATATATATGCATGTAATAATAAATAATGATAAATAAATAATAATAGAGAAATAGATAGGAGAAGGTTAATCAATACTTGGGGAAGATTTGTGAAATGTTACACTGTTTCTCAATGCTGCTACTGATAATATTGGTTTACCACACTGGCAGGAAGCCAGTAGCTACAAAGATGCAATACTTCTTTCTAAGACATCTTTCAGTGTTAACATTTAATGTTACCATTAAATAATGCTATTTGGCCTAGTTACAAGCAAGTATGTACATAGATCACGGAAAGTGCAAGTACAAGGCCTGAATAATATCTACTTTGACCTTTTTATACAATTAATGAGAAAGTGGTCAGATCCTGCCATCTTTGTAAAGTAAATTACTTTGGATTGTCACCAAAAGTAGAAACCGGATTGTTCCTCTGTAACCTACTTTAGTCTATAAACTGGGGGCCAGAAATTGAAATAGTTTCTGTAAGTAGAATTGGACTCCTCCTGCTATGAGTCCATTTGGACTAATCAAGATCATTTTAAACATACTAGGATTTAATGTTCTACATCTGTCAACTAGTCAATGATCACTACCATGAAATGGAACAAATCTAGGACTTTGAAAAAAAACACCACAGTGTATCAAAAATGTGTGGATAAAATTGGTAAACTGTTTAATGTCATGCATTGGGCTTCAGAGCTACCTCAGCACTAACTGAGGTTTTGCTAATGCATCTTCTGTTCATTTCAGTCAGTTTTCAATAGTGGGATGAGGTTATCTGAGAACATGATCAGAAGGGAAGAGGAAAGGAGCTAGAAAGGAGTACAAGAAGTAGGGAAGGAGACCTGTCAGCTTCTTACACCCTTGCTGAGCTTAATTGGAATCCTTGGCAACAGACTTTTTCATTTTTTGCAAACTGGGATGCTTGTCTGGAGCAATTAGACTGTGTGCTAGGACTCACATCTGGTCAGCATGAGACAGCCTCTACAATATATTCATTTCTTGAATAAGTGTCAGATTTTATTACCCATACTACTTTTTAGAATAATATAAAAAAAATCATTCAATTTCCAACATTGCATTTTTAGAAGAAGGGGGCTTGATTCAGCCCTGGGATATACCAGCTTCTGTCAGTGGGCTTCAGAGCTGCTACCCCTACTGGTTGTAAGTGTACCCTGAAATGTGCTGTGCAAAGCAAGTCTTTCTTAAGAAAGCTCCACCATCCATACAGTCCAAAACACAATTTAATATTGCCTTTCCATGAGAAAATTCCTAGGATAAAGGATGGCCAAGCAGACAACACAGATTTCCTCAAGGGTGACTCTACAAGTCCCCCAAGATGGTGGCGTAAATCAAGCCCAGGACTCAGTATTACAGAGATGAAGTATCATGCAATGAAGTCCACTTGGATATTGGAGATGGAATCTCAGAGCTGATGCCCACCCTAATGGACTCCTCAGGACAAAAGAAGAAGAAGAAAAAAAGGGCCAAGTTCTTAAGGAACTCGGGTCAAAAGGATGAATAATTCAGTTACAAGCAATTTTTTCTGATCTTGTTTCTTACAAAACACACATGGGTATTTAAGTGATAAAATCCTCTAATCAATTGGTTTCTTCCTATTTTATCTTCACAAAAAAGATTTCAAAGTGTAGTAGCGACCCTTCCAGGCTTTGGCAAAACAGCAATTTGCCTTGTCCTGCACTTGCAAAATTTATTATTCCAGGTCACCAAACTGTTTTGAATGAATGCTTAAATTTGGCTGCAATTTAACAACGCAATAAGCTACCCTTACAGTAATTTACCAGTAGGAAGACTAAAATAATTTCCTAACTTATTCATCAGAGAAAATGTAATACAGTAAATGATAACAGTCCTGCTCAGAGTCTCACATAGCTTTCTCTGCTCCTGTTATGAAAACTAATTTGGCAAGATATAATGTTTTCCCACTATCACTGGCTTATCTTTATATTTACTACTCATTGCTTCAATCACAATTTTCTAGGAGATCTGCTCATAAAGTGCTCGAATCATTGTGTCAAATTCATCCCTGGTATGACTCCATTTAAGTTAGTGCCCACTAAGTGCAAAGCGAACTAGCTGCATGTGATTTTAGATACTGTGTTCAGTCAGTACATTTTATTAGTTAGGGGGCATTTTCTTGCCCATGAATTCAATAGTGAAGCCCCTATTAGAGTCAGAATCTGCCACTCTTACTCAAGTTGAGTAGTTCTTGTTTTGCAAGTAGCCCCAATGATTTCAATTTAGGTTACCTGGGTTACCAGATTGTCAACCCCTTACTCCCAACAGTGTGTGGTTACTTGCATAAGTTGTTTGATTTAAATAGGACTTGTGATTCACCAGTGGGAATAGGGGGTTGAAAACTTTGCCTTTGGGGAGAAATATGCAACTCACTATAAATAAGAGTCCTTACCTGTGTTATGTTTAACCAGACTCCTGTATATAAAATGAAAAACAAAAGGAGATTGTTTTGGTCAAAAATATTTTAAAGAACTAATGAAGCAAAAGTACTGTACAGAGATTCGAGATGATCAGAATATTAAGGTGTTGAGAGAAAATCAAGGTGAAAATGTAACCTGCTGAACCTGGCTATAAAAGAAGTTGCTGGCAAATTTTTGCATTTGTGCACCAGATTTTTTTTAAGGATCTACTTGGGAAGATTTCTTGTATCTCAGAAGAGGGACTAAAAATCCTTATCCACAGACTTTCAACTTGACTGATTAAAAAACTCCCATTAAAATCAAATCAATATAAACCTTATGTTACTCTTCAAAAAAGTACTCTTTTATCCTGCAACTCCACAGGGCACAGATACATTGTCAGAAAGGAACCCATGCTGACATAAGGATTTGATCATTTTCTATGCAGCCAGATATGAGCATCAGTGTGATGATATAGGCTATTTCTAAGCATCTACACACCAATAAGTAGTTTCATCAAACTGCATACTTTCTTGGGAAGCAGCTCAAGTAAATACGGGACAGTGATACTGAATTGTGAAAATTTCATTTTTAAGTTTAAGTTCTACGAAACCTAAAAACGCAGTGTGATACAGCATGGCCAGAAGGCAGCAGGAGAGTGATCTAGGGTGAGGAGAAGCCTTATTCCCTGTAGATTAATTAAAAGCACCTGAAACCAATTAGAGCACCTGAAACCAATTAGAGCACCTGAAACCAGTCACCTGATAAAATCCCCCTGCTTCAATCAGCCAGAGGAGGAGCTGGAGCAGAGTGAGGAGGAGCTGGAGCAGAGTGGTTTGGTGGTGGAGCAGAGAGCAGTTTGGAGGAGTGAAGCAGAGTGAATTGGTGGTGGAACAAAGAGCAGTTCGAAGGAAAGTGGAGGAGAGTTTTGAGAAGTGCTGCAGCGGGCTAAGAAGACCAAGATCCTAGGTAAAGGGACACCTGGCTTGTGCAGAGGGAAGGCAGGAAGCCCCACAAGCTGAAGGTCAGGAGAGGGAAGTAGCCCAGGGGAAAGAATCACTGGTACAGGTGGTTCACCTACTATCATAGGGCCCCTGGGCTGGGACCCAGAGTAGAGGGCGGGCCTGGGTCCCTCCCTCTCCACTCCTCTTCCCTGGGATACTAGTAGGATAGCTGTTACCCCAGTTCAGGGGCAAGAAATGGCACCCTGAAACCCCCCCACAAGAAGAGAAAGTGCAGGACCCATCATAGTAGTGCCGGCAATTTGCCACACATGGTGTCAGAAGTGGGATCTCCGCACTGGGACTTAAACCAGGGTTAGCCAAAACAATCCAGTCCTTAAAATGGACGACGTAATCAAGGCCCTAATACAAGCCACCGCGGCCCAGCAGGAGGCTACCCGGGTCCAAGCAACCACCCAACAGGAGGCGACTAGGGTACAGCAAGAGACTAATCGTCTGTTGATGAGTCAGGCTGCCCAGGACCGAGCCCTGCTGCAGGAGCTGGTGAACCAGATGAAGGCCCTTATGGAGCAAAGCCAGAACGGTGATGGGACCCGGACTATACGGGCCAGCCACTGCCTACAGAAAATGACACGGGAGGATGATGTGGAGGCATACCTCCTGGCTTTTGAGAGAGCAGCCCTGAGGGAGGCCTGGCCCCGAGACCAGTGGTTCGGTATCCTTGCCCCGTTCCTGTGTGGGGAGGCCCAGAAGGTATACTATGATATGGCCGCAGAGACTGCAGCAGACTACCCTCAGCTGAAGGCAGAGATCCTGGCCAGATTCGGAGTAACTACGGCATTGCGAGCCCAGAGGTTCCATGAGTGGCAGTATACAGAGGACAAGACACCCAGATCGCAACTGTTTGACCTGATCCACCTGACCCGGAAATGGCTGCACCCTGAGGCCCTCAGCTCTGAGAAGATGATGGAGCACCTGGTACTGGACCAGTATATGAGGGGGCTACCACCAGGCCTCCGGGCCTGGGTTGGCCAGAATGACCCCTCCACCTATGATGAGTTGGTCTCCCTCGTGGAAAGACAGCTAGCAGCCCGTGAACTGTTCCAGACCCCAGGGGGTGAAACACGGCAATCCAGGAAGCCAGCCCCAAACCCAAGGTCCCGGACCGCCGAGAACTACAGGAAAACTATAACTGGGAGGAAAGACATTGAGGAATAGCCCGAGTCCAAGAAGGGACCTGGGGGTTTGGGAAGAGAGGGCTGGCGGGGGCCGACCAAATAGCCCCAGGCAGAGGGCGGCAACCGGGATAAGGGGTCGGTGTTACGAGTGTGGGGAATTGGGGCATATAGCAGCCCAATGCCCCAACAGGGAAGAGCCTATGCAGTGCAATCTGGGGGATCCTGGGGAACAATGTGGCCTAACTGGCCTGGTAGGGGTCGCAACGACCCCACATGGGTATACAAGGTCAGTAAAAATTAATGGTATTGTGACCACAGCATTAGTAGATTCCAGGAGTGCTGTCACGCTGGTCTCGGGGAAGTTGGTGGGGCAAGACCAACTAACCCGGGCCAAAACCACAGGTGTAACATGCGTTCATGGCACCGTAAATTTCTACCCCACAATCCCAGTATGGATTGAGATCCAGGGGAACACTACCAGGGTAACTGCAGCAGTGGTCCCTAGGCTCCCCTACCCGGTCTTAATTGGTAGAGACTTCCCTGGGTTTGAGAACTTACTCCCCCCAGTAGAGCCAAGGGAGGGTAGCAACCCCCGGGCTGAAATGGAGGCACCTACAGATAGCTTCACCCCAATTTTTGCTGAATTTGCCCCAGAGCTATTCACATCCCCTGGGAAACCCCGAAAGTCTAGGCGGGAAAGGAGGGCAGATAAAAGGCTAGGGACCAGGATTCTAGCAGAGAACCAGAAAGCCTCCCTTGGTGGTAAGCGAACCCGTTCAGGAGGCCAGGAGACAATTCAGGCCAGTGAGGACTCAGAGTCAGTTCCTAGCCCAAGTAGGGGCAACCCAGGGGGCGGAGTAGAAATAGGCCCCCTGGAATTAGGTCAGATCGGTACCGCCCATGAGAATTTCAGGCAGGACCAAGCCAATGACCCGCTATATGCGAATGTGAGGGAGGAGGTAGTGGAAGTAAATGGCGTACCGGTGGAAGGAAAGACCAAAGGCCCAGGGCCGTATTATGTGATCAAACGTGATCTGTTGTACCGAATAGTGCAGATCCGAGGGGAAGAAGTAGAGCAGCTCTTAGTCCCACGGAAACACACAAGGGCAGTACTAGAGCTAGCTCACAGTCATTTATTTGGGGGACATCTAGAAATAGACAAGACACTGGATAGAGTCCTAAGAAGGTTTTATTGGCCAGGAATACGTGCGGAGGTCCAACGCTATTGTGCCTCCTGCCCAGAATGCCAGTTGCATAGCCCTCGACCTCACTTGCGGGCCCCATTAGTACCTTTGCCTATTATTGAAGTCCCGTTCGAAAGGATAGCCATGGACCTTGTGGGCCCGCTGGAAAGATCAGCACGAGGTCACCGAAACGTACTAGTCATCCTTGACTATGCCACACGGTATCCAGAAGCCATTCCTTTAAGAAACCCCACATCCAAGGCAATAGCAAAAGAACTACTCCAGGTTTTTGCCAGAGTGGGCATCTCTAAGGAGATCCTGACTGACCAAGGAACCCCTTTCATGTCGAAATTAATGAAGGACTTATGTACTCTGCTCCGCATCCATGCCATAAGGACCTCAGTCTACCATCCTCAAACAGACGGCCTGGTCGAGCGGTTTAACCGCACCCTTAAAGGTATGATCCAGAAGGTGGTAGCACAAGATGGAAAAGACTGGGATACCCTTCTACCATACCTAATGTTTGCAATACGGGAAGTCCCCCAGGCGTCCACCGTTTTCTCTCCCTTTGAGCTACTATACGGACGCCACCCACGCGGAATATTAGACATCGCCAAGGAGGATTGGGAAGAACAACCCAACCCAGGAAAGAATGTCATTGAACACGTGACACAGATGAGAGAGCGAATAGCTCGAGTAACCCCTATAGTACGGGAACATTTGGAAAAAAGCACAAGAGACCCAGCGCACATATTACAACCGCCAGGCGAAAGTACGGAAATTTCAGCCAGGAGAACGGGTGGTGGTGCTAGTGCCGACAGCAGAAAGCAAACTCCTAGCCAGCTGGCATGGGCCGTATGAGATAGTGGAAGCCATTGGGGAAGTGGACTATAAGGTCAGACAACCAGACCGCCGAAGACCAGAGCAGATCTACCATGTAAACTTGCTGAAGCCCTGGCGTGACCGAGAGACGTGCCTGGTCATTTGGAGAGCTCCATCCCAGACGGACGACCGACAGGGGCAGGTGCGGATATCCCCCGAGTTAGCCCCAGAACAACGAACAGAGGTCATTGATATGATCCAACGGAACCAAGATATGTTCTGTACACAGCCGGGCCGTACGACACTGGTCCAACATCATATCGTCACCAAGCCCGGAATAAGGGTGACGATAAGACCATACCGGATACCGGAAGCTAAAAGAGAGGAAATTAGGACAGAAGTGAAGAAGATGTTGGAACTTGGGGTTATTGAAGAATCCCACAGCCAGTGGTCCAGTCCTATCGTCTTAGTACCCAAGCCTGACGGCACCTGGAGGTTTTGTAATGACTTCCGGAAGTTGAATGAAGTATCCCAATTCGATGCCTATCCAATACCACGTGTCGACGAGCTAGTTGATCAGTTAGGCAAGGCCCGATACCTAACCACTCTGGACCTGACTAAAGGATATTGGCAAATTCCCCTGGCCAAGAATGCCAAGGAGAAGACCGCTTTCTCTACACCTGATGGCCTGTTCCAATACACTGTCCTCCCTTTCGGACCCCATGGGGCCCCAGCAACATTCCAACGACTTATGGATAAATTGCTGCGACCCCATGCCAGGTATGCCGCCGCCTATTTAGACGATATAGTCATCCATAGCCCTGACTGGGAAACGCACCTTGTAAAAGTAGAAGCGGTACTAGACACCCTGAGGAAGGCTGGCCTCACTGCCAACCCTCTCAAGTGCGTGATAGGACTAGCTGAAGCCAGATACCTTGGGTATGTAGTAGGGAGAGGTTTGGTAAAACCCCAATGGAACAAAGTGGAGGCAATACATGATTGGCCTCGGCCAATCCATAAAAAGCAGGTCAGAGCATTTCTCGGGTTAGTAGGGTACTATCGGAGATTCATCCCTCATTTTGCCACAAGAGCAGGGCCATTGACTGACCTGATAAAAGCTCGGGGCCCCGAGATAGTTAAGTGGTCTGATGCAGCAGAAGGGGCATTCGCAGATTTTATGACAGCCCTTTGCTGCCATCCTGTACTTATAGCCCCAGACTTCAAGAAAGAATTCGTTCTACAAACAGATGCCTTGGAGGTAGGGCTAGGAGCCGTCCTTTCACAGATGGTAGGGGAGGAGGAACACCCGATCCTGTACCTCAGCCGGAAGCTCCTCCCCAGGGAACAAAAGTACGCCGTTGTTGAAAAGGAATGTCTGGCGATAAAATGGGCCATGGAAACTCTCCGTTACTACCTACTGGGGCGGCGATTTACCCTGGTGACAAACCATGCCCCGCTCCAGTGGATGTACAGAAACAAGGAGAAGAATGCAAGAGTGACTAGATGGTTCCTATCTCTGCAACCTTTTCATTTCCGAGTACAGCATAGGGCCGGAAGCCAACACGGCAACGCAGATGGCTTGTCACGAAAGCATTGCCTCTCATCCCAAGTTGTCCAACCCCATGGTGTTGAGCAGGGGGGGAGGATATGTGATACAGCATGGCCAGAAGGCAGCAGGAGAGTGATCTAGGGTGAGGAGAAGCCTTATTCCCTGTAGATTAATTAAAAGCACCTGAAACCAATTAGAGCACCTGAAACCAGTCACCTGATAAAATCCCCCTGCTTCAATCAGCCAGAGGAGGAGCTGGAGCAGAGTGAGGAGGAGCTGGAACAGAGTGGTTTGGTGGTGGAGCAGAGAGCAGTTTGGAGGAGTGAAGCAGAGTGAATTGGTGGTGGAACAAAGAGCAGTTCGAAGGAAAGTGGAGGAGAGTTTTGAGAAGTGCTGCAGTGGGCTAAGAAGACCAAGATCCTAGGTAAAGGGACACCTGGCTTGTGCAGAGGGAAGGCAGGAAGCCCCACAAGCTGAAGGTCAGGAGAGGGAAGTAGCCCAGGGGAAAGAATCACTGGTACAAGTGGTTCACCTGCTATCATAGGGCCCCTGGGCTGGGACCCAGAGTAGAGGGCGGGCCTGGGTCCCTCCCTCTCCACTCCCCTTCCCTGGGATACTAGTAGGATAGCTGTTACCCCAGTTCAGGGGCAAGAAATGGCACCCTGAAACCCCCCCACAAGAAGAGAAAGTGCGGGACCCATCATAGTAGTGCCGGCAATTTGCCACAGCAGGTATTCAAAATAAATCAGCTGGCATCTGACACACCCCCGTCCTTCAGATTTCCCTCTTCACATCTCACTATGGAGACATTTTTTGTACACGTAATTCCATTAAAAATTATCAGGGAATTTCCGAAAGGCCACAGATCATCTAGAACTTGGGCTGTAGAGCCAACTAAGCTGCACGTTTCTATATTTCTTAATTTCTCCTCTCCTCTCCTCACTTCCTCCTGATAGCTGAAAAATCAACATCTGTGACAGTTTATGACACTTGATAATAAGTGGTAGTACCCAGGTGACAAGTTCTGCAATATATTAATCCATTAGCAGCCGCAGGACTCTGGCTGTTGGGTACAGCTGGCCCTATGCCTGACTAATCCAATGGGTTGGCTAGTTTATAGCTGTGGAACTATCTATGGGACTTTCTCCGTTTAGGCTGCCATGAGCTGATTTGGATGTCTTGTCCTCCTAAATGTCATTATGTCTTTGCTCATTTACTGGATGGAATAAATTCCCTATGACAAGTTCCAGAATATGGTCCACTGGAAATTCCTAATGAGATCCTGTGCATATTGGCTTTGTCATAGTAAATAGAGATTGCTGCTAATGGCTATTTATACCTTCCTTGAACATTTCTCTATTGCTCTAAGGGGACTGATCCAAACTCATTGAAGAGGTCCCAAAAGCCTTGTTCAGATCCTAAATTAACCTTTAAACTATTAACATTATGTTAATACTCAATACAATTAAGACTGGCATCTGAAAACTCATTGTAGCAAATGACAGAACCCTTTGATTTGTAGTATCTCTTCCATTGTGATGCCCAAATTTAGTTTCTTCCTATGGCAAAGGCAACTTAAACAGTTTTGGAAACAATTATTCAAAAATAAGCAGAGATAAAATGGTTGGGTTTTTCTTCAATTTGAAAATGGTTTCTCTAGATCTGTTGTAAATGTATTACATAACAACAGAGAAGCCATGTTCTCCATGTTTTAAAATAAATCAGTATTTGAGTGTTGAGTGGGAAAGCAGTACAATAAATTGGTCATGGGATATTTCAGAGTTTTCTTCCTACACTTTAGCCCCAGAAAGTCAGTTTCATTTAATCCTATTCTACTGCAACCATACACAGATCATTTTAGATATGTCTTAAAGCAATAGTGATGTTCTGATTAGTAGCACTCAAATTCAGCCTGGAAATAATCTATCTACATGTTGTGGTTGCTGGACTGCAGCTGAACACTTCACAGTCTCAAATTAGATGGATGGCAAGGTAGATAATGCAGTCTTCAAATACAGCTATAATGTCAATGTCTTTCATTTGCATAAATGGTGAGGATTTTGATTTGCAGCACACACTATTTCTAAAACTAGTTGAACTGCCCATCAGTGTCATTTCAATTAGATAATTCTTATTCTTATTTATGTTAATAACAATGTGAGCATTAAAACAAAACCCAATAAATTCAAATATCAGGAGATAGCCGTGTTAGTCTGTATCCACAAAAACAACAAGGAGTCCAGTGGCACCTTAAAGACTAACAGATTTATTTGGGCATAAGCTTTTGAGGGTAAAAAACCTACTTCTTCAGATGCATGGAGTTAGACTACCTCCACCCTGATCGAATTGGCCCTGTCAACACTGGCTCTCCACTTGTGAGGTAACTCCCTTCTCTTCATGCATCAGTATATACATGCCTGCATCTGTAATTTTCACTCCATGCATCAGAAGTCAGTTTTTTGCCCACGAAAGCTTATGCCCAAATAAATCTGTTAGTCTTTAAGGTGCCACCAGACTCCCAATAAATTCAAAGAAATTTTCACAGAAATTTTCTGCAACACTCTTAACAGTGAGTACCAACAACAAGTCTCATTATGCTTGACAGCAATACATAAGGTTCTCTGTGAAGAAGTCCCACAGCAGATGTGATGTTGACCTCAGTATCTAAGATAATACTTTAGGGATATTACAAATAATATGCTTCTCTTGCTGAAGGTTCATAACCCCTATTTATGCTAACATAAATCATCTATACACATCACAGGGATACTATGGGCTTGATCTGCTCTCACACTAATATAAGTCTGGGGCTAATGCCACTGAATCAGGAATAACTCTTCAGAAGTCAATGAAGTTACACTGGTGCAGTAGTTAAAATAGATTGAAGCAGGATGGGGAACTCCACTATGTCTTCTCATAGACAATGGACTGGCTGATCAGACTTCAGTCC
The DNA here is from genome assembly GCA_033296515.1 of Macrochelys suwanniensis. Lineage (NCBI taxonomy): Eukaryota > Metazoa > Chordata > Testudines > Chelydridae > Macrochelys > Macrochelys suwanniensis. The sequence continues at coordinate 37,977,610 of CM065776.1, forward strand.
TTATGTGAGACTGGATACTGCTAAGCAGAAATTCAGACGACAACACGGTTGTTGGGATTTGTATATGCAAAGCAATGGAAGGACAAGACTAATTTCCTGTAGAACAATTGGGAGACTCCATCCACAATGTAAATTTTTTTTCTTCTTTGTCCATCTCTAATCCGTGACTTTGTTAAAGGACAGAGAGCTGGGCTAGTAATGTTCTCACTCAAATTTCCGTCACTCAAACTGTCTTTAACTTGCCCACATTATGCAGCCATTAATTATGAAAAAAAGACAGCAGCTCACAAAAGGGTAGGATGGTTTAAAAATAGCCTACAAGCATTTATGCAATGACTATATGGTTTACGTTGGTTTAATTAAAAAAAGGGAGGGAAGGGAGAAAATGACTTAATTGAATAGTTTTGAAACTAAGTGAGTACTACAGAAATTAGTCTAAAACGTAGAGAAAGGGATTTTTGTATAGGTTTTTGAACCATACTAAAGAATTCCATAGCAAGGATATAAATCTGTATTACATTCTATGGGATGATTCAAAAAGCTCTAGAGAAAGGATGTTTCCTTAAGTACTGTGGAAGAGGGTGGGGGTGCGTGTGTCAGAGAGAGAGAGAGAGAGAGAGAGAGAGAGAGAGAGAACTATTTGGTAAGGATCATCTGTTCAAGTTAGAGAGAACTTTAATAATCCTTTTATTCAGTTGGAAGAGGGGTAAATTTTCTAGTTAGTTCTTCAGTGTACGGTTACTTCCTTTAAAAACCGTAGAGCAAATTATTTGGTTTCATGGACTCCAAACATTTTAAACAGTACTGGGATGGTTTTAAAAGAAGTTGTGTGGCTAAATCTAATCAGATATTTTATGCTAGTGTATGGCTTAAGGTAATGGTGATAGTAAAAATATCTTTAAGAAAGACAGCATGTTCCAAACATAAGAAGAGCACTTCAGGTAACGAGCATCTAAGAACTCCCCCAACGTGCTGTTTCTTTCATGTGGGTAAGGCTGACCTTCCTTCTGTTTCTAAGCTCAAATGTAAAATAACTCCATTTCAAACTCTAAAAACAAAGCACACAACAACATTTACCAACTCTCTCCACCTACTGTTAAAGTAGTCATTTAATTTGTATATATTACATCTCTTTAACGAGCACCAGCTGCTCAGTCACAAGAAAAGAGGTAGAACAGAAATCAAGTGTTCAGTATTTAAAGAGAAAATTGCAGAACATTGTGTTATTTCAAAAGGAAAACCTCTTTGGCTCCAATCCTGCAGAGTCTACCTGCTTAGGTCACTTAGCAGGATTGGGGCCATTGGAAGATCAGTAGAAGAATCTGCTTTTGTTTTTCCTCTTAAATGCATTATATGTAATCAAAGTGGGAAATATATATAATAAATAGCCATCTGCACTTCTAGCAAAATCCTCCATTCAGTAGTGTATTTGTAGTTATAGTTACTTTAGGCAATCAACGTTGATATCACAGTGTGTATATACATAATACAATTCCTTATTTACTTGTCACCCAGGTTAGCCATTTGTACATAAGAACATTAATTGTTAAGCATTTCTAAATTGCTAATCATTATAGTATGTAGGTGTCACAGATTATATCTTTGAATCACCGAAAAAGATTAGAACACAAAGCAAACACTGACTTGAAATAAGTGTTTGCCATTGTACTACATTCATTTTAAACACCAGGATCTTTCTGCCTTTACTTATGACTGGATTACCATTGAAGAGTAATTTTAGAAACACATCAATAATCGGAATTACCAGTCTTCACTTCGCTGTTTGATTTATGGATTCGATCTCTTCTGGAAAATAGCTGTATACATTTATCTCCTGATCCATTAAACTAAATAGCTAGTTGAAAATCAGTCACCTCTTACTTGTATGTGTTTGGACTAATCCAAGAAAAAAAAATCCACTAATGACTGCCAAAGACCCATTGTTTTGTTTAGTTCAAACAGACTTACTCTGGGTCATATGTGCAGATGCTAAAGTCCACTGAAGTGTTTTAACTTTCAGGGATTTGAATCATTCGTATAATACGCAGGATATCAGAGAAAGAATTTTCTGTAGATTATTTTTAAGGGCAGGATGTAATTTAAAATAAAGAGTTAAGATAATGAGTTCATTGGAAATCAGAGATGCTCAAAATTAATTCTGTCCTGATCTTTATTAGGCATACTGCAGGGAGAGATTGTAACAGCCAGATGGCAAATAAATGGCACAATTTATTTATAATTGTATTTTTATTACTAATATACTGCGTGTGCACACACACACTCACACATGGGGTGATTTCTGTTTGCACTTATAAGTAGAACTACATAGATTCATAGGAGTAAAATACTTTTAGAGGCTTATAATCTACAAAGAGTTGAAATATGTGTTTATATAGCATCAAAGATATTTTTCTATATTTTGTTTATAATCAGTATTTTGACTGCCAACTTGCTTTTTCGCTTTAATACATCTCTTCCATACATAAATATATATAACAGCAAGCTGCAGGAAGGGCATCAGTCTTTATTTGTTATTGGATGACTTTTATTCAATAAGCTTTTGGTTGCACCACTTATGTGTTATGACATCATCCCCTACCTTGTGAAAATAAATGCCATTTCTAAAACTAAAGTTATTGTATATTTTTTGTGTGTGCATACACACGCATGTGCTTGCATTTGTGTAAATAGAAAGAAATATGCCAACCAGGGCATACTTTTAACATTTTCTCTTTCTTTGTGCTGGCTGCTGAATGCATTCTATTCACGGATGTCAATACATCAGATCCACTAGGCTACACATGGCTATCAACGAAAAGGGAATCAAATAAAAAGTTAAAATTGCTCTGACATGGAAAGTATCAAAGACGACAGAGGTTTGATATATCAAAAAAAAAGCAGCATTAGGGACAGTGAACTCAGAGGCAAAGTGAAAGAGAGGGAGATCTGTTTAATGAATTATTTAGACCTTTTGGTGTAAGAAGTAAATTCTATTTATGTGGCTTTCATAGTAGTGGGGAGAGGGTTTCTAAAGATTCTCTATGGCTTTTTAGGGGAGACATTTTGGGTCAGAAGAGTGGTTTTGTGAAGCATGTTAAAAAGATTAGCATACAGTGTATGGTACTGTATGAAAGGCACAATGCTGGGCTAACCTGGGTCTGAGAGTCATGAACAGCGAGTCCCCGTTGATCCACGAAAAACAGAAGAACTGAAGAGAAGCCTCTCACCAGCTGAGCCAGTGGAAGGTGTGTAGAATCATTCTCAGCTGGAAACACATTCTTACAGTCAGTATATGTATCAGCATATTCAAATAGAAAAGATTATTTGATCATTACCTTAATGAGAACCTGAATGTGGCCTGTGACTTTTGAGGACTTGTAGTACCAAAAACTCATCGTACAAGCTGTGCCTGACTCTTTCCACTTGGAGCTCTTCACGTGGGCTTTTTCGCCTCTTAGGCCTACTGGTGTAGCTTCAAGATACAGGAATGCTCCTAGAATCAAGAGTTACATGTTATGAAGAACTATTTTAGTCTTTAAAAACTCAGCAGAACTAATGCAGAGAATGTAAAGCATAATCTGTATCAGCCAAATGCACACCCTGTATCAGCCAAATCCATTGCACACAAGTCAGAGTGGGAGATGGTCTGTGCTTTTTCCTCTGCCCATATTACACTAGGAAGTGGGTGGGAACAAGTTAACTTTTCACCAGGGCTACACAGGAATTCTGCTGGGAGCAGTTTCTAAGGAGAGATGGTGAACTGACACATTTTTCAGCCATCCTGGCCAGATCCTCTTTTCTAAGAGCACTACGTGCTTTTCAGGCCATGTTAAATAACAGAGTTGCAGATGTTTTCCAATGCAGCAATCTTGCCCCCCAGTGTCATTTCTACCAGAATAAGCAAGCATAAACCCTTCTGCTAGCTCTCATGCTGGCCAAGAATCTGGCCCCATATGTCTTTATTGAGCTTTATCCGTGGGCTGCCAATAGCTACATCACTTCATTTTAAAGTAGAATTGCTACTGGCAAGGTCATAATTCCTGAAGGAACCATTTCTAACAGGTGGAAATTCTGTAAGCAAGTCACATCATGCAACACTGATAAATCTGAGGGCGAGTCTTCTATGAAAGATGGTCTCCAAAACAGCAGGTCACACCAGCTCAAAGCTAGCTCTGGTAGGCAAAGAGATCAACCAACCCTCAAGTCCTTTGCATCTGTGTGGATCTATAGGTGTCCATAGTGAATCAGACTGGTTCAGACATCTGTATTCCTCAGTACAAAAGTAATATCCGGCATTTCAAATTAAGTCCCCCAAAGATCCCAAATAAATACTGATAATTAAATAACACTTCAGGAGATGAGGTGGCACTTGAGGTTTGCATTTCTTTCTCATGATGAAAACCAATCAGATAGATATTTCAATCACAAAGCATAATAAACACAGCAAGATTTCAAAGTCAATCTTTTTTTTTGCTATGATACTAACAATATTGTTGGAATTCAAATAAAGAATCATAGTATAAACAGTACATTGTTGATCAATTTATAACTGCATAAAATATTGCATTTTATATTTGAATTAGGGATACAAATCCATTTGAGTTAGGTGGTTTAATCATTTAGAACTGACTTCAACTTTTCTCAGGCTCACTTGCATAGATGTTTGCCATAAAATTATGGTGGAAAAATATTTCTTTCTATATGAGATCAGGCAAATGTTAAAAATTGAACACCAGCAACGTATTTTTCCAGGGATGGCATCCCTAGCCTCTGTTTGTCAAAAGCTGGGAATGGGAGACAGGGGATGGATCACTTGATGATTACCAGTTCTGTTAATTCCCTCTGGGGCATCTGGCATTGGCCGCTGTTGGAAGACAGGATACTGGGCTAGATGGACCTTTGGTCTGACCCTGTATGGCTGTTCTTGTGACTTTTAAAAAGTCAAAAGAAAGAGAAGAACAAATTCTCTGGCCCACTCCATCTCTTCTGCACTGCTTCCTACTCGTGTCATCAGTGGAGGGTAGGCTGCTTAGACTATGTCTAATTTTGGCACTAGGTGTACAAATAGTTTCATGTAATTATTCTATACCATTCATACAAGCTTCCACAAGCTCCTACCTCCTTTGCTATCTACAATCATCCAGTAAACTCAGGTCTTCTTGTATTCAATCCATATTCCTCCTATAGTCCTTCACATAATTCATCCTAGGGATTCCTTCTGGCAACTGCTGAATTCAAGTCTCATGACCTCTGTGCACTCTAGAAGGTGGAAGATTTGAATTCAGGATCATTTGGGGGTTTACCTAAGGGAAGCTCTGTGGCTCTGTAATGGGAATTTCAAAGGTAGGAGCTGAAGCTAAAAGTCTGTTCAATGGATATTGGGAAAGAATAGGTGCGTCAGTGTTCTTGAGCCAGAGCGGGGAGACATGAGAGCTTATGGAAGGTTTTCTGGAAGATGTGGTGAGAGCTGCAGCCACACTGGCAGCGGTCAAGGGAGGAATTTTGGGGCAGTTCTTATTTCCCCAAACAGCTTTGTTCCTCCCTGCTTAGCACACGCTCTTTAGAGATGATTTAACAGCTTACAGAGAGATTTCTCTAAGACATGAGGGCATGTATGGGCTCTGCTCCAACTAAATTTCAATGAGAGCTGAGAGCCTAACTGCATTTTTGAAAATCTCTTCAGTATATTAGGCAATTCCACCCCTTCTCAACAGTATATTCTAATAGTCCCAAGCAACCACTGTCAGTACAGAATGAAACGCTTACAGCAAAGTTCTGGATGTTCCAGCATTATGTGCCTGACATGAATGAGAGCTTTCTGGATATGAGATCTGACTCTGGTGGAGTGGATCCTAATAGATCTCTGAGCCTAGTTAACTCATCCTTAAAATCTGTGGCCAGATCAAATGTCACTCTCCTGCCAAGTAAAATAATGACTTGCTCATCACATGCAGTATTATTTAGAAAAAAGGGCAACTGAGAATCAAAGTTTTCTGACCTACAGGCATTGTAGAACAGTAATTACTATTATGTTTTGATAACCAATTACATGTTTCATTTATTAATAATGACACCCTAGTTAGATATTTAGAACCCTCCTATTGTCTCATTGGGAACACATGAGAAGCTTAATGAACAGGATTACATCCTCATTTGTGAATTGATAACATACCAATTCCATTTCCAAGTGTGTGGTCCCTGGGAGGTCTGAGACTTTGAGGTGAGCCGACTCCCAGAACCCAATCAAAGTTGTCAGCTAGGGAATTTTGCCAGCCACATCTGCCTTTCTCAAATGTGCAGGAAGTACCGCATTCGTTCTCATCGGTATTATCCCCGCAGTCATCTACAAAATCGCAGCTTTGTTCTGGTCTGTAACACTTGCCGTTCTGACATTCCCAATAGCCATCTGAGCAGGAGCCTGAAAAGAAAAGAATAGGGGTATCCTAGTGAATCACACTGTAGTGCCTTCTAACAAGGTTACTGGAAGGTTACATCTGAGACAGTTTGATATTTAGGAGGAGGAGGGTGGTCCACAGCATTTTTTAAAAGTCTTTGGTCCCCTTGAAGTGCCAATCCATTATCAGTTTATTTCTTTTGTGTTTTGTGAAGAGATGGCCTAAATAAACGACTGTTTTCCTTGTAAAGCCTTTGAGGGCAAGTTCCAGCCATGCATTCCTTCACGAACAAAGCTTTCTAGTCTGACTTAATTGCTGACATTTTCCTTTCATGTGGTGTAGGATTAAGCCATTTCATTTTAACTGCAAAGTTGAGCTTAGTTTAGCAGTCCCAATTTAAAAAGAAAGAGAGAAAAAGCCTTTAACTTTACAGTTTTGCGTTTTAGTGATCTTTGCGCAAGCTAGTTCAATGGGGTGCTGCTGTCCTTTTTGTGTATTATTCCTGGCATAACTGAAAGATAGCTTTGCTATTATAAAGCCTGAGCATTATAGGACTCATTTCACAGGATCCATTTCCAAGCTTCATATTTTCATTTCAGATCAGTTCCTGAAATGTTTTAGCTAGAAGATGGCCCCTTTAGCACATCCCTGGTCCAGAAACAGAGACAGACATGAAACTAAAAAACAAAACACCCCAACAAACCCCCATTGTTTTCTCAAACTAATACCACGATCGTGCCAAAAATGTATTCATTTCACACACATTGAGGAGTCTCACTAAATTAAATAATAGTGCACATGTATGTAAAGAGTTACTCACATAACTGTTGGCAAGATTAGGTCCAATTGTTGATAAAAAGCAAAGAACAACACTAAATATTTTGGTTTTCCACTATCACTAGCCAAGTTACCTGGAGAGACATGTGAAAAGGCCAGACTGTTCTAAGGAGCACTGAACAAATGGTTTATTAACAAAAGAAAAATAAACTAAAGAGGTGGGGTACACAGCTTAGTGGAATGCTGACTACCACCACAATTCAGAATTTTCATTCCAAGACTATACTAAAGTTGGTTCTCAGAGTCCTAGCTCTCCAAAGCTCTTACAAGAAGTAGAGCTCACTGTTACGTTCGTGGGAGGCTGCGGGCCTACCCATGGTGCTCTGCAAGAACGAGGCCCACACACTCTGTGAGTTATTGGCTTTATTGAAGGCAAAGTGACACATCCGCAACGGGGACTCCTGGCGTTGCTGTCACGGAGACGGGGAACCCAGCGCACCATAACCTGGGCCTGGTACGAAGTGCCAAAAACGGGGCGGACTCATACAGCTATATACAGACATCTCATACAGAAGCAAGCAGGGGCCGCCTCCTGGCTCAAGGCCATGCAAAGCAATTCTAACTAATTCATAACAAACTACAGCTGGCCGGCCTTGAGCTGCGATAACCGCTGAAACAATGTGAGAAAGCGAACACCCTTGCTATGCCGTAACACAATCTTCCGTGGTACCCTACACTCAGTATAGTATTTTTTTTAAATACAGACTAAAATGATTTTCATTTCTTCAGTCTTTGATGAACACTTATAACTGCATCTGTGACTCTTTAAATTAGTTATAGCTGGAGTAGATGGTGCCTAATGGTAACTACTAACCAGGGTGGGGTTGTTTGCTTCACAGCCACTGCTGTTTCCTAATCAGGTAAGATAACATTTACATCCTTGGGTGGGCAATGAAGGTGGGTGTAAAACAAACTACTAGAATGATTTTCAGATGTGCTGAACACCTTCAGCTTTCATGATATTCAGTGGGAGTTGTGGGTACCCAGTACTTCTGAAAAATCAGGTCTGAGACCTTTTCCTTTACTCTGGGAGACATTAATTTTCCCTTCCTAATTTAACTGAATTTCAAACACACTACAGCCCTCAGTCGTCCAGAGAGTCCCTAAAATTAGAAGAAAAAGAAATAAGGAAAGGCTCCTCTGCTCTGTGGAATTATTGGGAAGACAGAACCCTGCAGTAATTTAAAGAAAGGGAGAGAGAGAAGATAGCTAAATGCCATACACACTCCATTTATATCATGTCCTTGTATCCGGGCTCACTTCAGAAAAGGGGTCTCCCAAGCAGGACTGACTATAAAATTAAATGGGCATATTTCCACCTTGTCCTTTCAAGGTACTCTGCAATTCATAGACTCTAGATTCTAGGGCTGGAAGGGACCTCGAGAGGTCATCGAGTCCAGCCCCCTGCCCTCATGGCAGGACCAAATACTGTCTAGACCATCCCTGATAGACATTTATCTAACCTACTCTTAAATATCTCCAGAGATGGAGATTCCACAACCTCCCTGGGCAGTTTATCCAGTGTTTAACCACCCTGACAGTTAGGAACTTTTTCCTAATGTCCAACCTAAACCTCCCTTGCTGCAGTTTACACCCATTGCTTCTTGTTCTATCCTCAGAGGCTAAGATGAACAAGTTTTCTCCCTCCTCCTTATGACACCCTTTTAGATACCTGAAGACCGCTATCATGTCCCCTCTCAGTCTTCTCTTTTCCAAACTAAACAAACCCAATTCCTTCAGCCTTCCTTCATAGGTCATGTTCTCTAGACCCTTAATCATTCTTGTTGCTCTTCTCTGGACCCTCTCCAATTTCTCCACATCTTTCTTGAAATGCGGTGCCCAGAACTGGACACAATACTCCAGTTGAGGCCTAACCAGCGCAGAGTAGAGCGGAAGAATGACTTCTCGTGTCTTGCTCAGCACACACCTGTTAAGGCAGCCCAGAATCAAGTTTGCTTTTTTTGCAACAGCATCACACAGTTGACTCATATTTAACTTGTGGTCCACTATAACCCCTAGATCCCTTTCTGCCGTACTCCTTCCTAGACAGTTTCCTCCCATTCTGTATGTGTGAAACTGATTGTTCCTACCTAAGTGGAGCACTTTGCATTTGTCCTTATTAAACTTCATCCTGTTTACCTCTGACCATTTCTCCAGTTTGTCCAGATCATTTTGAATTATGACCCTATCCTCAAAAGCAGTTGCAATCCCTCCCAGTTTGGTATCATCTGCAAACTTAATAAGCGTACTTTCTATGCCAATATCCAAGTCGTTGATGAAGATATTGAACAGAGCCGGTCCCAAAACAGACCCTTGCGGAACCCCACTCGTTATACCTTTCCAGCAGGATTGGGAACCATTAATAACTACTCTCTGAGTACGGTTATCCAGCCAGTTGCGCACCCACCTTATAGTAGCCCCATCTAAGTTGTATTTCCCTAGTTTATTGATAAGAATATCATGCGAGACCGTATCAAATGCCTTACTAAAGTCTAGGTATACCACATCCACCGCTTCTCCCTTATCCACAAGATGCAATAAGGGATCCAACCCTAAATAACAGAACAAACAGGTGACCCTGCAAGCTCCTTAAGAGCCTCTGCTTCCTAGATGACCCAAGGGGGAATAAAAGGAGAAGACCAACCATATCATTAAAAAGAACTGTCAAATGCCACATCCACAGCAACAAACCCTGTAGTATGCACTGGAGGAAATACAATGTGGACCTGGAAATCTGCAGGAATGTTACCAAAATCATAGCAGTCTTCTCCAAAACTGGTAGAATATCCTCAGGGATTTTAGCCAGTGTGGCAGAAGAGTAGAACTGCAGCAACTTGGTTTAAGTTGTCACCTACTTGGCCTTATTCCTATGGCATGTATAGCAATGTTGATAGATTCCAAAGAGAGAGTCCTATCCAGCCCTGCCAAATCAAGGTTTACTCTATGGGGAGGAGCAGGGGCTTTCCAGGGACACAGGAGAGTTTAAGAAGCAGGGAGCCAAACTGGGGAAACAGAGGGCTTATGTGGTCTGGTTTGTCCTAAGATTTGGTAGCTAAGTGGGGTATTAGGTTGGGGCATGCATCACTGCAGGGGTAATGTTGCCATTCATCATACTGTTTTTTCTAATTCCCAACCCCTACAGGTGGATCCTGTAAGGTTCTGAGCACTCTAGTCACATCTGGCAAGGCCTCTGTAACTGATCTTCTCCATGGCAAGCAGGAGTGCTGTGCATCACAGACATTTCGAATGTTTCTCTGTTCTCTCTCTCAGAATCACAATGGCCATGCTTCCTACTTCCTCAATGGAAGACAGACACACTTTTCTGCTGCTGTTCTGGATATTTATTAGCATTTATAAATCTAGGTTTTGTTCGGTATAATGAAGGCGGTGGCTGCTTAGCTTGGTACCAAAATCAAGCTACTTATTATAAAGATTTTACGTAATATAGCAGATGTTTTTAAGAGCTAATTGTTGTAATCCTCCCATCCCTGTTTAGGTGCTTGCCCTAAGAATTTGGGCATAAATTCAACTTTCCTAGCAAACTCAGAATCCAAAAGCATAGTGTCTGCTCCTCTCCATGCTTTCCATTCTGCACACCAAATGCTTAACAATTATGATGACATCTCTATCGCATCTGGTGTTCCTCTATATCAGGGGTTCTCAACCTTTTTCTTTCTGAGCTCCCCCCCCCCCCCAACCCCAACATGGGCTGGAGTTCGGGAAGGGCAATTGTCTGAGGTCCCATGCCACAGGGCCCCCCACAAAGCTACATTGGTCAGGCTTCAGCTTCAGCCCCAGGTGGCAGGACTCAGGGCCCCAGATTTCAGCCCCATGTGGTGGGGTTTCAGCTTTCTGCCCTGGGCCCCAGCTGGTCTAACACTGGCCATGTTTGGAGGACCCCTAAAACCTGCTCGCAGTCCCTCAGGAGACCCCGGACCCCTGGCTGAGAACCACTGCTCTATATTAGTGCATCCAATTTGAGATTGAAAAACTTGGGAGCTGAAATGTGGAACTGTTTGTCATCTGCATAGAAAAATTAACCTGGAATGCCAAATCCTGGGAAGAATTTTTTTTTTCAAGCATGTGTAAAAGTTTCAAGGGAGAAATAAGTCCATTGAAATGTATTTTTAAGTTCTAACTTCCAAAACCCCACACTGTATGCTTTATGACATCAGTCTATAACATAAGCCAAAGCCTTCTGGGTATGCCGGGGGGGAAGTAATAAGAAGGGCCTCGTTATTTAATTGAGAGAAGCATCTTCTCTGTGAGGCTGAGTAACTGTTTGCCTGAAGCAATGCTCTGTAAAGATTGTTAGCAGGTGGACTTCATGCCCCTGTGTGGCAGCTGCATCAACACACTAGACTATAATGGACCCAGAGGCACTGTGTAGCATTGTTCAGATCAATAATCTGTGAACTGAGGAGGATTTACACACTAGTGGATAACGGCTGCACAAAAGCTACTAGAATCTGTTAAGGCAATAATCATTATTTTTAAAAGGTTCTGAATAAATCTTGAGAGCAGGGAGGGATTAAATTTTTAAATATGTATTTGGGACTTGGATGAATAACCTGTATTTTAAAGTGTCCCTAAGCATATCCATTACAAAAAAGTCTCATACAAATGTATATAGAAAAAACAGGCACCAACAACCCATCATTAAAAAGCTAAGAGGACTAACGGCGCAAACACCACTGCATTTAATTATAGACAAATAACAAGGAAAGTCAAAGCCTAGTTTTATCCTACTATCCCAATGCGATTGAAAGGATTTTCGTCAGTGATAAAACAACACGCCATGGTTTATGGGCTGCGGTATTGAGGCAAAGCAGGATATGTTACGGGTGGAATGCCTACAATGCCTTGATCTTGCACTCCTATTCACGTAGGCTCCTTAACTTCAGTGGGAGTATTTACATGTGTAAATAAGTACTCCCATGAGTAATGATTAGAGGAATCTATATTTATGTGCTCTCTTTGCTAATTCCCCAAATACAGAGATACAGCTAATGCAGAGACTACTGGAGTGAGTGAATTCCACGCTTTATCTATTATGCCACAGTGCTAGCCTTGTTCCCTATTTATTTGCTCCTCTGACAAGCAGTTTTATGCTGTTTTCTGTACGGTCTCCCTGTATATAAAACACCCTTTCTGAGCTGGTCCATACCTTCACTGCATAGAAATCCCTCCTACAGATCCAGGATAACTATAAGGAACTAACTGGCTAATAATGGGCAGACTGTGGGTTCTTGGAAATAATCTATGTAACTCACCAAGACACCTTTGCACTCCCCTGATCCCTGCAGCTGCTCTGTGAATGAGCAGTCTTCCTGTGCCAAATTAGAGCAATTGGAAGGCCAAAACCACAGTCCGTGATTGGCCATGGGGCTTTATCTCTGCTACATTGGCAACAAACAGAGCAAATGATGTAAGAACTCTTAATTTGGGGTGATCATTCCCCGCTCCCCACCAGCATCTCTAAGGCTAGATTCCACCTGCGCTGCTGTGCAATGAGACTCTGCTGCACCAGGGAATCTGGCTCCGGTGTTTCCTGACATGACCAACCCCTGCATTGACCACTTTAATTATATGTTGTTATTACTCCAAATGCTGACTGCTTGTTTGTCTTTTTAGACTATAAGCTCTTCAGGGCAGGGACTATGCCTTCTTTCATGTCTAGAAAGCACCTCACACATTGGAGCTGTCAAATAAATAAATACAAATAATAAAGGCTGACATGGTTGAATAGATCTGTCCTGTATACACATACATATTAAAGCAGCTACTCATAAAATAGATTGAGACAGAAGAGGGAGCAAAGCACTAAACAAAGAATCTTCCTAGATATCAGTGATCTAACGTCAGTATTTTTCTATGCCCTCTCTCTCTGTTTTCACTTTAATCATTTCCAACCCTGTACTTTACTTCCAGTCCATAGATATCTGACAGATAATAAGTTGTCCATGGCAAAGGTAATTACTTCTGCAGTACTAACAATTGCCACCATCTCTGTGAAGCTCTCTCTCTGAAACTGGCTATTAGTAACAGATAATAACTGTTCATCCATAGTTTGCCGCAACTGTAAAGGTGTGTTGGACAAAAGGAAGGGATCAAATGAGAAACACAGGTTGCTAAGCCTGGCCTGGTCAGTTACTGTGCACATGGATTTATTATGTTTCACAAAAACATCCAGAATTTTGGTTTAAAAAAGTAATTTACAGCTCCCTAATAGCTATTGTGGAATGAACGGGGGGAGGGGGGAAAGAAGGAACCAGTGATAACCATTTAATGGCAAGCATGATCAGAGCTCACAAGTATTTACACTGATTAAAAAAAACCCCACATTAAGCAAACTACCATCATTAGCAGGACATGGAATACTTGTTTTCATTGTATTTGCACTTCATTGGATGTAACCCTAACTGAATTAGAAATAATCTCTAATGAGTTTTTTTTTCAATAAAATATATATGAAAAGGAAAAGTGTCCTTTTGTTAAATGCTCCTTATAAAAGGAGTTTGTCATTTGGCAAAGTGTTTAGCCAGCTGCACCCAGAAAGCATGAAAATATAAATACTAGTGAATTAGAGTGGCCATGTATTGTACCAATAGAGGCTAAAAGGAATTGAAGACACTTGCAAAGAGACCCAAAACTACTAAATTATAAACTGAAATATCAATGCTCATGTACCACTGAGTTTAATTATCATTTGTATTGGTAGCCAGGGATTAATATTCTGATTAACTCCCATGTTCTCTAATGGGGCAATTGCATGGAAAGTACATGTGTGTTCCATTAGCACTTAAAAGGTTGTAGAAACATTAAATCAACATCAAAGGTCCTTTTTGCCATATTTTTTCTTAAATAGGCTCAGCTACTACTTCCCTCAGCCAATCAAATTCCTTTGCCAGTAGTTTAGCTCTCTCCATTAGGTTTTGTTGCTGCAATTTGTTTCACTCCTTGGTAGTTTTATTCTCCTTAAATGTTTTTAAACAATGTCATTTCTTTATTTATTCTTTAAATCCATCCAAAACTATCACAAAGGGTTTGCATGATGAGACACCTAATTTTTTAAGGGTTCTTAATATACTAGTTTCAATTTCACCCAATATATGTGAAAATGTATTGAGTAATATCTGCTTGACATAGTCATGAAAAATTTGTACCGGAATTGTCAATGATTATATATACTCACAATGAGAGACTAAAAGACTCAGCCTAGTTAGTTTATCAAAGAAAAGGCTAAGAGGTAACTTGATGATGTTCTACAATTACCTACATGGAGAGAAGACTGCTGGTAGAAGATAGCTCTAATCTAATAGACAAAATATTAGAAAATCTAATGGCTGGAAGCTGAAGTCAGCAAAGCTGAAACTGAAATAAAATGCAAATGTTTGACAGTGAGTGTAATTAACTATTGGAAAAGATAATCAAGTTATGTAATTTTTTTAATCATTTGAAGTCTTTAAATCAAGACTAGATCTGTTTCTAAGAGATATGGTCCAGTTCAACCATCAGTTATTGAACCAAATGCAGGAATTACTGGATGAAATCTGTGCTCTGTGTTAAACAACAGGTCAAGATAGATGTTCACAATGGTCCCGTCTGGCCATAAAATTTATGAATCTAGGATTTTAATAGGTATTATAAAGGATGTGACTGCTTAGCTTGTTACCAAAATTAGTGATAGAAAATCTGGATGTTTATCCAAATTATGCATCTGGCATCTCCAAAATAGGACTGAAAATATCACAAGAACAGATTTCCTCAAGAGATTCTAATTAGCTTAAAAATAAAGTTGTTCCCCTGGCATATTCAGCCTATTTCAGAATCTCTGCTTCTGCGTTTAGATCAAAAAGTTCAGAGACACGTTAAAATTAAATATTTCTTTTTAAAACATTATCCAAAAATTTTTAGAACCCTATAAATAGTTTGGGTTGGGACCATTTCCAGGGTTGGGCAAAGGTTCCACACATCAGGGCTAGATGCCTATGAGAGAGAGTAAGGAGGAGTCTGAACCTCCCCTATGTCCCTGCACAGGCTAGCTAGAGCTTTGTTTTGGGAGTACAGATAAGCAAGCAGATGTTGTGCAACCACTAACCCTCTTCTCCCTCCAGGAGCAGGTCAAGTGAAGTCAATGGAGAGATGGCATCAAAGAATTTGGACTGATAAGTTCTCAAAAATCTATTTATTTTCTAAAATTTTAGCTAAAATTTTATGTTTCTGCTTGTGTTTTCTCCTTTCAAATGGGTATCTTCAAAATACACACTCCAAGCACCACCTTCAATTTAGTGGAAAATCAACTAATAAATATACTCATGAAAATGACCAATGATATGATCCAGAATCCTGGGGAAATTGCAAGGGAGGAGTGGTATTTGACATAGCATTATACTAATTATGGCTTCATCATAACATATTTAATACTTAGCTCCTTAACAAGCACATCTGTTTGTCCCTTGTTTTCCATTCTTAAGTGTACTTTGTCATGGTTTCAATTTCATCACCTGAATTCCAAGACCATAGGAACTAAAGTATTCCAAGCCTTCTTCCTAAAAGCTCCAAAAATGTATTTGTAGCAATCTTGTACTATTTAATCATTTTGATATGATTAAACACGATTATTTAATTTTTCAAAGTTTAATTAGCTTTTAAGTGAATGTGGCGGGGGAGTAATTCACACCTCAGAATTATTGGGTAAATCTATAGTTATCTCTAGGATTAGAAAGACAGAACTTCAAGTCACTTTCAAAAGGTTTTCTTTGAAACCTTATGACTAGAAATATATTTTTTCTTAAAATGAAAGCTTGAGTTCTGCAGAACCTTAATCTATCACAGAGGCCAGAATAATTAATCAATAGGCAGAGAGCTTGACACCAATAGGACAGGGGCACTCTGGATAATTCAGATCTCTGCATTTTTTTTCCCCCGTGACACTTCCTCCATTATCACTTTCGCTGAGAGGCAACATTACTGTAGGGTTCAATTGTGTGTGTGTGTGTTTTTTAAAACACCATTAGTTAAAAAGAGCATTTTTCCTCAAATCCCTCACTGATATGTCCCAAGGACATCATCTAGTGAAGGGCTTTCATCACGATTTGTGATGCATAAAGGTAATGATATGTCAGCAGAGAGAATGTGAAAAATGCACCTCGTTTTGAAAGCAATGCTTAAAAAATTGCAATGACTCTTAAGCAGTTTCAAAAGTTAGAGTGCTTGAAATAAAAAGGAATAAAAAGGTTTAAAAAAAATCTATATACAGTACCAGCTCTCTGCAAAGAGTCAGTTTGCTCTCAGGCTGGGCTCAAGCTGTTGACTTTAAGGTTTTTCTAATTTCTCAAACGTTTCTGCGTTTTGCTAAATTGATTTCAGTTCTGGGTAACCCAGAGCTTTTATAAAAACAGTGGAGGCCACTTGCAAAAGCTGCTGCTTCTCTCCCCCATGATGCTTGTGAGCAGGAAGGTAAGGATCCCTGACACACCATAGTCTCATGGACTCGTGAAGACAGTCCCACAACCCAAAAATCTTCATCTCTCCTCTTATTCTTTTATGTGTTCTTACAGAGGAGCAATAGTCTACTTATCTCCCTTCTATCATCTTCCAAGACGGTGTGGCCTGCCCACTCCCACTCTCCCATCTGACAGCAGTGAGGTCAGGGAAACAATTCCAAAGACAGACACCCATGGTCAAAGGGAAATCCATGTCTTCCCTTTGTCCTGGACAAGGCTTTTCCTGAACCTGGGTGGGGCTTAGGCACATATTCCTAGACTGTAGCCACTGTTCACAAGTCCCTCTTTTACTGTTATCATTTGTATTCCAGAAGTGCCTAAAGGCTCAACCAAGGTTGAGTCCCCATTGTGCTGGGCCCTGCACAACATGCAATCTAAAAGACAAGATGGACAGATGGGAATAGACAAGCAACAACAAAGTTAATTTGCCAAAAGTACAAAACTTGTAAGTAGAGTACAGTTTCCTCCCATATTCCCTTTCAACTTCGCCCACCAACCTCCCTGGAGTCCTTGCTGTCCTTTTCTTCTCCTTACCTAGAGGACAAGGAGGGTAGTAATGGGAAGGCAATATAGTTTGTGGTGGGCCTGTGAAATTCATAACTGGAAGAAACTGCAGTATACTAGAGTGTAGACACAGATGATAAATATACCCTGACTAAAATAAAAAAAGCTTAAAGAACTTATTTGAGTTTGCTCTTCATGTAAGACGATAACTAAATTCATGTAGAGGTTTTCAAAAGCTGTGGAAATATGCAACAAGATTTGTTCGACAACAAAATACCTCAAAGATTAAAAAAAGGAATTATAATTAGGCTTTCATTACACAAGGCAGCCATGATTTTCTAATTTATCTCTTGATATCCACTGTTTAAAAGAAGGATCTTTTTTGGTCTGATTTTCTCAAACTGTTTCATAAAGTAAACCAAAGAAGTTTCTATCAGGATTGTATAGCAAGGCTGGCAATGGGAGAAAAATCATATTATCAACAGTATGAAATTAATACTCTTCCAAATTATGTACAAGAACAAGTTTTCATTTGTGGTTTCTATGAGAAATGCTTGTAGCTGTTTATGTATTTTACTCCTGCATAGTCACATGTATTTTGAAATATGAGACCCTTAACCCAACTCCAGCCGCTATACACCACATAAAAGAGCCAGAGCAGCATAAAAGCACCCCAAAAAGCTCTGTATCTGGCCAGGAGAAGATTTCCCTGGTATAGGAACTGTAGAAGACAGCTGAAAAGTTGTCTCTTGAGGATCTCCCTCCCAAGCCCCAGTGCAGAGTTGTATTTGGAGTGTGGGGGGAGGAAGCACACGGCACTCTGAAAATCTCTGTAGGCAATGCAGGTTTCTTTAGGGTAGTCCAAGGAAGCTAAGTTATGACTGGGCCTCTCCAGCCTCTGAAATAGCAGCCCTCCTCTCCCTGGGCTAGGAGCTCTATGCTGTGCCTGTTAGGGTAGGTGTGCACTGCAGTCATGGGGTGTGATTGCAGCTCATGTAGACATACCCAAGCTAGCTATAGTCTAGTTAGCTCGGGTACAGGAGCAGTGAAGCCACGCCAGCGTGAGCCACACAAGCCCATCCAGAACCCTAGACATTTGTCCAGTCTTTAAAAAGGGAAAAGGTAACAAATAGTGTTCACGAATCATAAATCAGAGGTCGACACTGATTCTGAATCTTTATTCAGTTTTAATCAACCTTACCAGTGAAATACAATGTAGAATTTAGGTTTCAACAAAACAAGTATGTTGATTAGATTATTGTCTGCACTCCAAACGTACCTGGAGTGTCAATAATACTGTCCAGATGAGGGAGGTTGAAATTGTGAGGGTGTTGCTATAAGTGGTTAGGCATCAGTGTGTTTAAACTCTTTAGCAATACTTTCTGAAGTTGGGTGTAGGAGAATCTAAAAAGAAGCTGAAACTGATTAAAGTAAATCTCTTGACCCCTGATAACTTTTCATCTCTCAGTGCTCAAAAGGAATAAGACTCAGGATTACCCCATTCCACAGTGTGAAATTACAAATCTCTCTATCCATCTTGGACATAATGCCATAGTGAGCTGAAAGGAACATAATGATTAAAAGATGAAACTGATGCCCTGAGCAGCCTTCCACTCACCTTTGATCCCTCAATGGAAGGGTCAATAGGTAAATACAAAAGATCTGACTCCTGGTGGAAGGTACGGACTTAAGCAACCTTTTAATCACTAGATATCTCAAAGCGACATGTAGCTTTTAGTACTTTAAATTTCTCCCTTATTTGGGTTCTATTGCATTATTGTTTGTTCTTATACAGTGAGAGGTGATGAACAGTATACCTAAAAATCTAGCATGAGCGGTGTGATTCAAGACCTTTGCAAAGCAAAGTAAATTGCATTTGGAACCATATGTTAAAGCATCAGTAGTTTCCTTATTCATAATTACTTATATTTCCTAACCTGATTAAGTAGTTTCTGAGATTATGCCATCTCACAAACAGCAGAAGTTTTATCACTAGATAAAACTGTTTAGACCAAAGTAATTTAACAGTTCATGAAATGTGTTAGTTATCCCCTTTTAATATCAGTCCAATTCAGTAGAATTTCTATATTGCAGTATGTGATGATAGTTATTTATTATTATTATTATTCACAGAGCATATAATCTAAGTTTCTCAAAGTACTTTATAAATAGTCATAATTTATCACAATACCCTCCAAGGTAGGTAAGTATTAATACTTCCATTTTACAAATGACTAAATTGTGGAACAGAGCAGTAAGTGCCCAGGTTACACAGTGAGTTAATATCATAGCTAAGAGTCCTTTCTCCCAATTCCTTTTCTAAACACTACACCACAATCTGTTCACATTAAAAACATGTTTAGCAAAGCCACGAAAGTCCATCAACTATAGTAAGGAACAAAATATTATCTGACAAACTTTGGAAGACACCCTGTCCCATCTCAGGCCATTACAACAAACAGGACGCATAGGGGATTGCAAGACTCCCATTGACATAATAAGCGATAATTTAGATCTGGCCTTAAATACATAGAAGAATATTTACTTAAAAATGAAGACCAGTTACTCTTAACAACTTTCCTATTCCCAAGATGCATCTTAAGAAAGGATTGTATGAATGGACGGTAAGGTGGATAGAAAACTGGCTAGATGGTCGGGCTCAACGGGCAGTGATCAATGGTTCCATGTCTAGTTGGCAGCCGGTATCAAGTGGAGTGCCTCAAGGGTCGGTGCTGGGGCCGGTTTTGTTCAATATCTTCATTAACGATCTGGAGGATGGTGTGGACTGCACCCTTAGCAAGTTTGCAGATGACACTAAACTGGGAGGAGTGGTTGATACGCTGGAGGGTAGGGATAGGATACAGAGGGACCTAGACAAATTAGAGGATTGGGCCAAAAGAAATATGATGAGGTTCAACAAGGACAAGTGCAGAGTCCTGCACTTAGGACGGAAGAATCCCATGCACTGCTACAGACTAGGGACCGAATGGCTGGGCAGCAGTTCTGCAGAAAAGGACCTAGGGGTTACGGTGGACGAACAGCTGAATATGAATCAACAGTGTGCCCTTGTTGCCAAGAAGGCTAATGGCATTTTGGGTTGTATAAGTAGGGGCATTTCCAGCAGATCGAGGGACGTGATCATTCCCCTCTATTCGGCACTGGTGAGGCCTCATTTGGAGTACCGTGTCCAGTTTTGGGCCCCACACTACAAGAAGGATGTGGATAAATTGGAAAGAGTCCAGCGGAGGGCAACAAAAATGATTAGGGGGCTGGAGCACATGACTTATGAGGAGAGGCTGAGGGAACTGGGATTGTTTAGCCTGCAGAAGAGAAGAATGAGGGGGGACTTGATAGCTGCTTTTAACTACCTGAAAGGGGGTTCCAAAGAGGATAGGTCTAGACTGTTCTCAGTGGTAGAAGATGACAGAACAAGGAGTAATGGTCTCAAGTTGCAGAGGGGGAGGTTTAGGTTGGATATTAGGAAAAACTTTTTCACTAGTAGGGTGGTGAAGAACTGGAATGGGTTACCTAGGGAAGTGGTGGAATCTCCTTCCTTAGAGGTTTTTAAGGTCAGGCTTGACAAAGCCCTGGCTGGGATGATTTAGTTGGGGTTGGTCCTGCTTTGAGCAGGGGGTTGGACTAGATGACCTCCTGAGGTCCCTTCCAACCCTGAGATTCTATGATTCTATGATTGTTCCTGGAATATTTAGTACTAGTCAAAACCTGGATGGGATTTCAGAAGGCCACTCTCATCAGCAGCCAAAAGAATACAAGGAACATAAAGGGTTAAAATCCTGACCCATTACCTTTAATGGAACTAGGATTTCATTCAAAAGTCTGGCATGCATTTGGAAATAGGTTCAACTATTACATTTATTTGCCTTAAATGTGATTCTCCAGTGATTCAATATAAGAAAAAGTGGATTATTTGTAACCCTCAGTAGCTACCCTTCTCTGAGAAAGAATGAAAAGAGAACTCAACCGGAAAGTATGAACTGATCCTGGATAAAATGAAAACCAACTCAAAGCTCCCCACAAAACTCATACTCATCTGACTCAAACCCTCATTTAAAAGTCAAACAAAACCTTTCCTGATGTTTTTCATACAAAACCCTTTTTGAAGCTAATCATACATTGCTGTATGTGGGCTGGCTAACATAAAAAAATATTTTTAAAAGTTCCTCTGCATTTCATATGTTTTGGCTAGGACCAGAAACAAAGGTGCCAAAATCCCACTGTATTTTTGCTACCCAAATAGGTCTCATTGATTTGGAGAAGATCCAAGTACACATCCACATTTTGGATGCTTATCCAAAATGATTCTTCAAATCTTTCAAGGTTTACATAGCAATAGATCATGTATTGTATACACAAGAATAAATTGGAATACTGCACTGCAGCCCAGCTAAATAAATCTCTCTCCAACTGGCAATTTCACCCTTTAAAACTTTGTTTGTGCATTAAGAGGCAAGCTCGTTTCCCGAACTCACCCTGAATAACTGGGCTGAGTGGTGAGTAATTCTTCAGGGGGTTAGAGTGGAAGGAATTCTCTTCTACTGGGCTGTGGTGCTGTGGAAGAGCTTCTATGTGGCTGCAACTTCAGCCTCATGGATGGATTAGTTTTGTAGCCCTGGTGTTGCACCTACATAGGTATCTCTATCCAGGAGATCCGAGTAGTGGTTGATCCACATGTCTCCAAATGGTCACTGCATGGAACCATGCAGGGATCCTTCACAGAGCTGGGCTCTGAGGGGCATGGAGCAGAGGATGTCAAGCAAATCCATCCCCGTCTCTACCCAGCATAAAACCAATAGCTCTGCTACAGGCAGACCTTGAATGAGAAAAGGGGCTAGATTGGGGAAGAAGATGGCTTTTGTTTGTTTGTTTTCCCCCCATTATTACAGAGCAATAATATTTCTCTCTTGTATACTGAAGCTTTAAGGGTCAAACAGCTAACTGTTTATTCCTGACTATTACACAAAGTGACCTGTTATCTATAATTCTAATTAAGTGTATCATGAGTGTTATGGCTACAATGTAAGCAAAAGAACAGCGGAATAGACAATAGCAATAATAATGTATAAACATAGAAAGGGGCTCAGGGCAGCTGCATTGTGCATTCACAATGGAAAAAGTATTTTCTTAAACAAAGAGGTTCGTTACCTGTCTGATCACAGCATAGGATATATGCTATTTTGTTGAAGAGTACTAAAAATATTAAGTAGGGCTGTCAAGCAATTTAAAAAAAAGTAATCACAATTAATCACACGATTAAAAATTAATCATGATTAATTGTGTTAAACAATAATAGAATACTATTTATATAAATATTTTGGATGTTTTCCACATTTTCAAATATATTGATATTGTTTTGTTTTTGAGTGCAGTTATGTAACAAAAAAAATTGACATTTGTAAATTGCGCTTTTATGATAAAGAGATTGAACTATGGTACTTGTATGAGGTGAATTAAAATATTTCTTTTGTGCATCATTTTTACAATGCAAATATTTGTAATAAAATTAATAATATAAAATGAGCACGGTGCAGTCTGTTGGTAAGGCTAGTGGAGACAGAGCTGTTGGTCCAGAGATCAGGATCTGCACCTTTCAACTATATTTAATAAAATTGAGTCTTCTTACTTGATAACTACCTGGCAATCAAATTAACCATTGTTTGTTTTCTTCTGTTGTTGAATGGGTCCCTTTTTGAGCATTGATATTCTTCGTAGAACCTCAGTAGAACCTCAGAGATACAAACACCTCGGAAATGGAGGTTGTTCGTAATTCTGAAATGTTTGTAACTCTGAACAAAATGTTAGGGTTCTTCTTTCAAAAATTTACAACTGAACATTGACTTAATATAGCTTTGAAACTTTACTATACAGAAGAAAAATGCTGCTTTAATTTAAACGAAACAAGCACAGAAAGTTTCCTTACCTTGTCAAATATTTTTTTAAAATTTCCCTTTTTTTTTTAGTAGTTTATATTTAACACAGTACGGTGCTGTATTTGCCTTTTGGGGTCGAGGGGGCGCAGAGGGGGGTCTCTGCTGCCTGACTATGTATTTCTGGTTCCAAATGAGGTGTGTGGCTGACTGCTCAGTTTGTAACTCTGGTGTTCATAACTCTGAGGTTCTACTGTACATCTATTTATATGTTGATAGTTTTATTTATGTAGGTATTTTATGTCCCCTCAGATTTGTATCTACATAGGAAATAAAATGAATTGTCCTGGTTAAAAATATTCATTTGATGTAACCCTTGTTTGTCTAAATTGTTTAATTGCAAAGGTTTTAAGAACTTTTCGCGCATGCCCTCTGATTCCTCTTACATGCATATCACTTTATATACTATAATATTTACTATATATGAGATGGAAACCTACCAATATTTGCAATTAACCCATGCAATTAATCTAATGGTTTATTAAATGAACCATACACAGGAATATTAATTATCTTGCTAATCTCAAAACATCATTTTAATTAAACAACCTGGACTAACATGAAATTATAATACACAACATTCAGAAACTGAACAAAAAAATTGCACTTCTTGATGCTTACTCTGTTAATTTTTGGACTAAATAGGTTCCAGCTACCAACTCTGGTCAGTTCGAATATCTAGTCACCTGGTAACATCTGCATCGTGGTAGAATGTTACTAGAAACATTTTTTTTTAATATATATATATATATATAAACACAAACAAACACACACACACACACACATATATATAGGTGTGTTTATATATATATACACACACACACACACACACACACACGAGAGAGAGAGAAGTAGGAATGCTCTATGTATGTAAATACAAATCTCATATTAGAAACACAAGAAATGCCTCAGACAATTGAATGTGTACAAGATAAACATTTATATTGGGTTACATCATGTTCTAAGAGGAGCTGGGTAAAATTTTTCAACTGTAACTTTTCTTCAGAAAAACTCAGATTTGGGTCCATTGAAAAATGTCAATAATTCATTGAATTTGCCAGATTGTTTTGGTAAAAACACATTGTGAAAAGAAAAATCAAAATAGTTTCTTCCAACATTTTTCAGCATCAAAGTATTCAATTTGAAGTCACTTCATTTCTAAATTTCCTTCTATTTAATTTTTAAAAATTAAAATATTTTTAAAAGCTCATATTTGAAACCAAACATTTTGTTTTGGGTCACACTTAATGTTTTGTTCCACCTGAAACTATTTTTTGACTTTTTGATTTGTAAAAATTTTGAAAAAAAATCTTTTGGGGTTAAACTGATTTTTTTTTAATTGCCAGTGAATCAAATAAATAAATAAATTATTCACACAGCTCTAGTTTTAAGACATCACCCCCACATTTCCGACATACACTGAGCACAGTTCACTTTCAGTAGAAAATCATTTCCTTTAGTCAGCTGATTTTCATTGTTCCCCTTAACTGGTTTCTTAAGACAGTTTTCATTTTATTTATACTAACCAGAGCGCTGGTGATGCCGAAACATTTAAAGAGGCTTAAAATAACAACTCTACTCTCTTCTCCTGGTTACAGAAAACTCCAAATAGTACTAGATAAAAATGTATGGTCCATGCATTCTATTGTTTTATAGATTTTTATTTATTATATACATATATATTAGTGAAAAGATTATTTTCCATGACCTGGAATGAAAGCATTAACTCTTTGGAAACTAAATGATGAACAAAACTGGAGAATGTAGTATATCGTGTGGTTATAAAAATCAGCTATTAGAAGACAGACATTTGGCTAATATTGTGCTTGCATCTGGTCTTGCAACTTAATTCAGCCTTGTGCAATGAAATTTACTGCAAACATTTGCACAGCAACTCTTCTATCATACAAGGCACATTCTGTTTTTTGGCAATCCATGTAAATTATAGCTTACACGCCCTCAGGCTTAGACATAATAGCATCAAGGTAACAGTGCTGTATAACATTTTATATAGCCAATTCATAAATTTCTTTATTAAGAGGGAAAAAAGCAAGTATTGATGGATGCATCTGGGTGGTAAAATGCTGGTGTTGGTTAACTTACATGAAACAGTCTTTCATTAGTTCAGATCTCAGCTACATTAAAGTCTTTGAGAGAAATCAAAGCCATTTCTGTAAAGCAAAATAGATTAAACAAGAAAGGAAAGCTTGGATGGCTTTCCCCCCTAGGCTATGGATTCTTTTAATCCCATTTATTTCCAACATCTTGGGTTTTTATTACCTATAAAATTATTATTATTAGGGTGGTCAAGTGATTAAAAAATTAATCGCAACTAATAGTGCAATTAAAAAAATGAATCGTGATTTATCGTGCGATTAATTGCATTGTTAAACATTAATGGAATACCATTTAAATATGTTTGATGTTTTGTACATTTTCAAATATATTGATTTCAATTACAACACAAAATACAAAGTGTACAGTGCTCACTTTATATTTTTTATTACAAGTATTTGCACTGTAAAAATAAAAATAGTATTTTTCAATTCACCTCACACAAGTACTATAGAGAAATCTCTTTATCATGAAAGTTGAAGTTACAAATGTAGAATTACGTACAAAAAATAACTGCATTGAAAATAAAACAAATGTAAAACTTTAGAGCCTACAAGAACACTCAGTCCTACTTCAGCCAATCACTCAGACAAACAAACTTGGTTACAATTTTCAGGAGATAATGCTGCCCGCTTCTTGTTCACAATGTCATCTGAAAGCAAGAACAGGCATTTGCATGGCACTGTTGTAGCCGGCGTTGCAAGATATTTACGTGCCAGATGGGCTAAAGATTCATATGTCCCTTCATCTTCAACCACCATTACATAGGACATGCGTCCATGCTGATGATGGGTTCTGCTCAATAATGATCCAAAGCAGTGCGAACCGACGCATGTTCATTTTCATCATCTGAGTGAGATGCCACCAGCAGAAGGTTGATTTTCTTTTTTGGTGGTTCGGGTTCTGTAGTTTCCACTTCTGAGTGTTGCTCTTTTAAGACTTCTGAATGCATGCTCCACACCTCGTCCCACTGAGATTTGGAAGACACGTCTGATTATTAAACCTTAGGTTGAGTGCTGTAGCTATTTTTAGAAATCTCACATTGGTATCTTCTTTGCATTTTGTCATATCTGCAGTGAAAGTGTTCTTAAAACAAACATGTGCTGGGTCATCATCTGAGATTGCTATAACATGAAATCTATGGCAGAACACGGGTAAAACAGAACAGGAGACATACAATTCCCCCCCAAGGAGTTCAGTCACAAATTTAATTAACGCATTATTTTTTAACGAGCATCATCAGCATGGAGGCATATCCTCTGGAATGGTGGCCGAAGCATGAGGAGGCGTACGGATGTTTAGCATATCTGGCACATAAATACTTTGCAATGCCGGCTACAAAAGTGCCATGTGAATGCCTGTTCTCACTTTCAGATGATGTAAATAAGAAGCAGGCAGCAGCATCTCCTACAAATGTTAACAAACTTGTTTGTCTTAGCGATTGGCTGAACAAGAAGTAGGACTGAGTGAACTTGTAGGCTCTAAAGTTTTACATTGTTTTGTTTTTGAGAACAGTTATGTAACAAAAAAATCTATATTTGTAAATTGCACTTTCATGATAAAGAGATTCCACTGCAATACTTGTATGAGGTGAATTGAAAAATACTATTTAAATAAAAAAATAAATAATTGAGATATGCCTATCTCATAGAACTGGAAGGACCTTGAAAGGTCATCAAGTCCAGTCCCCTGCCTTCACTAGCAGGATCAAGTACTGTCCCCTGACAGATTTTTGCCCCAGATCCCTAAATGGCCCCCTCAAGGATTGAACTCACAACCCTGGGTTTAGCAGGCCAATGCTCAAACCACTGAGCTATCGCTATCCCTCCCCTCTGATCATTTCTACAGTTATTATTTTATTACAAATACGTAATATAACGTGAGCACTATACACTTTGTATTCTGTGTTGTAATATAAATCAATATATTTGAAAATGTAGAAAACATCCAAAAATATTTAATAAATTCTAATTGGTATTCTATTGTTTAACAGTGCAATTAATCACGACTAATTTTTTTTAGTTAATCGCATGAGTTAACTGCGATCAATTGGCAGCCCTAATTATTATTAGTTCAATTCTGGAAGTGGGTAGCAAATTTAATCTTTGAGCTCAGTTGTGAATGCTTATCTGTGGCTCCACAGTATCTAGAAAACATGCTGTGTGAGAAGCCCCAGCCCTAGCCTGAGGTGATACAAAGCATTTCCCTGAAACTCTCCTGTCCCTCTCCTTGTATGAATCTGGACCAGATGTCCTCAAGTGGGAATTACCATAATACCAGTTGTAATTGAGTGTCAAATCTGAGTCTGATTCCTTGATTCTCATTCTGCATTCCTGAATATGGCACTCTTAAAAATTATTAGCTGCAGCATGTGCAGTATCTATGCTGGGAGCAGCTTCACTGTTGTGCAGTGGACCTGTTCCGAAACCAATTAAAGTCAAAGGGCTCCAAGGGGCCATAGTATCGCAGGAGGCTTGGGAAGCTCTCTTTATCCTTGGTCTTAGATTTGTTCTTGTTGGACTGATATCCCCAGTAAGATCATTGAGTGGCTTTACTATGGTCGCATAATACTTCACAAATCTCCGGTAGCAGATTTTTAGGAAGGTCTTGAGCTCTCTGTAATTACATGGGTGCGGCCATATAGCGAGCCCTTTTATTTTATCTGAATTAATACTCCCACCCTCTTGAGACACACTGTGACCCACATATTTGACTGATGTTCTTCAGAACTGGCATTTATCAATTGAAAGCTTCAGTCCAGAGGCTTCCAACTGGTCTAGCACTTTTAGAAGTGGGACATGCACTCAAACGGATAGAAACCTAAAAGGAAAGATGAACTCTGTCTTCTCCTTATCTTCTTCTCTCACAGGTATATGATAGTATCCACTTCAAAGATTCAACACAGAGAATCACTGCCACCCCAGAAAACAGTCCAAGCCATCTTGTACTCATAGCATGGTGTACTGGTCAACTACAGTGTGCCTATTTAGGGTTCAGTAGTCAATATACATCCCGATTTTCCGACTGTTCTTAGGTACCACCACAATAATAATGAAGGCATATGGGCTGTGGGATTCTTCGACAATGCCATCTACAAATAGCTGAAGATAAGGCTGCACATCTTCCATCTCTGAGAGAGCAATCTTCCTAGATAGCTCCCTGAAGGGTCCTGAGTCTTGTAGTCTGATGATGTATCCCACTCCCTTCGCACATCTCAGATTATACTCATGCAGTAAGAATACCTTGGACCTTTCACAAAATTCCTTCCTTAGTCAATTCCTCTGATCCTCAGGCAATGGTGAATCCCCAAAGTCAAACCTTGCAGGGTCTATCATTATACA
The DNA here is from genome assembly GCA_033296515.1 of Macrochelys suwanniensis. NCBI lineage: Eukaryota > Metazoa > Chordata > Testudines > Chelydridae > Macrochelys > Macrochelys suwanniensis. The sequence continues at coordinate 38,006,256 of CM065776.1, forward strand.
CTGGGCTTCACACTGTGGTTCCAAGATGGTTTGGGGCACAGAGAGGTCTGCTATCTTCTGCCTTCGTTTCACTACAATATCACAGCTTGTTTCAATAGGAATCGGAATAGTAACCTTTCCAGGGGTAAGATTGTGTACCTCCTGGGGATCAGTGCACTGCTCCTTGAGGGAGCCCGCCTTCTGTTAGCTGCTCTACCATTGCTCATGTCCTTTTACTGCCTTTTAGGCAAGAAGTCATGGCAGGCACTTCTCTCTCGGTTCTTGCAGGCACCACTAAAGGGGTCATGCCCATGTACCTCAATGCTCCCATTGGTAGCTCAGATATCTCCTCTTTAGTGTTGATCTCTCTACAGGATACAGCACAAAGCCTATGGATCATCGGGTGTTTACATACTGATCATCAGCTTGCCGTCTGCAGTAATCAGCAAGTACCTTGGAGATACTTGAGTTGGTCCCTATCAGCACAGACACATTAGTGACTCCTTTAGGGTGGGGCATAGTAGTGTGGTGGTGTCCACTTCTTCTCTTACCACACTTCTCTGGCAAGACCAGGTGCACTATGACATACCCTCCGTGGAGAATAACTATAATTTATTATATGGGTTTGACTCAGGATGGGGCTACACAACCTTTTCCAATGCTTGCCCCAGAGCATTTGCCCATACATTAGATGAGGCTGCAGCCCCCAGGCCTGGGGGTGTTGGGTCAAGGCCCAAAAAACCCGGCATATCAGCCAGAGTGTTTCTCTCTTTCCTTAAGAAGGCCGACATTTCCTTTAACAACTCTACGTCTGAGGCAGCAGCCAGTAGGGACTGGCTTTCAGCACTACCAACTTTCATGTGGCATCTGCCACTGCTAGCTCACTTGGAACTTGTAAAGGTTCCACAGCCACGGACAACTCACAGAGTGCTACAAAGGCACCATCCTCACTCAAACATGTGCCCACACATTCTGCACTTGCTCAGGCATTCTGTGGCTGCCGGTAAAGTGGATTCCATTGAGCCCTCATTGAATGCCTCTGGTATCCCTGTTACTATAAGCACCAATCCTCTAACATGTATACAGCCATTATACAACCTGTGATTTCCCAAAAATATAACATTGTTTTCCCCAAATTGATGGCTTATTCAAAACGTGCTTGCGAAGGGCGCTCAACCAGGGATCTCGGACAAGCCCCCCAAAATGTAACCTTCCTGTTAGGTGGTGTAGGCAGCAACAAGGGCCAGCTTCAATATCTAGAAATAACTAACAACAATACAAAACGGAATCGGCTCAAGCCCCCACCCAGTAATCTGGGAAAATTAAACACCAGCACTGGGTGCCTCCCACTCGCAGGCACTGAGTCTATGTATAACAAAACTTTTATTAACAGGGAAAGGAAGCCTAGCATTCATTTGGGAAAACACCACAACCATGATTCAAAAGCACGTGACCATAAGCAAACACCCACTCCAGAGTACACTGGGTAGTGTCCTTTGCCTCAGTTTCCCACCTTACAGTGTGAAACTCCAACAAATGAATGTCCCTTTAGCCCACCACTCCCCTTTCCCTCCATTGCACCTAACAGTTGGTTGTGTTTGGTCAGAGAGACAGATCATTCAGAGGTGCGTCATATGGGTTCACCTCCCACCCCGAAAGGTGGGGATGTCAAGCAGTGCCTCTGCTGCTGCAGCTGGCTCACTGTTGCTGCTGCTGCTGCTGCTGCTATCTCTACCACCACCACTGCTATCTCGGCTGCCCCTCAGCTATGCCCCCACTATCACTGCTGCTGCTTGCCGCTCTCTGCCACTTCTGCGATGCCATGTTCTGATATTCCGCCACATAACTCAGCTCTTAGTGATTTCACTGGGTACCTGGGAACCTCATCAGTAGTATAGCCAATGCATTATCTTTCACCGCAATGCTGTTCCCACACCAGGTCTAAGGCTTAATCCCTAGGCCTGCTCAGTGATTTTAGCTTTAGTGATGAGCGAGCAGAAACGAGGACTCTCAATTGAGTCCAATCAGCTCTGTCTTTAAACACTACAGAGGGAAGTGTCAAATGATGTCTAGGACTCTTTAAGCAGGGTCCTCACCCCCTCTCTGTTTCACTGTGACTTGGCATCCCTACCTCCTGCTTAGCAAGTGAGGTTCAGTTTAGGGTGATCCCCACAGTCAGGACAGGCTAAGTACAATTCTGCTGCCCTTTACTCATACAATAAGGATAACAACATTTCACTACCCCTGCATTTAATACTAAAGTGAATTGTAACCCCAGAGCCAGAAAAAATTGATCACTTTGGCAAAGCTGCTCTGTTTGCTGAACACCTAGTTAGAGTAGTGTGTCTATGGAAATATGGTCTGCTCCCAAAGTCTTTTCCCTCAGCTCCTCATTAGATGTCAGGGGGAAGCTCATTCATTCCCTGCTTACACATACATTTAGATTCATCTACACTAGAGATTTTTGCACTAGTATCTACAATGGTTCAAATACCAGCACCTATAGACCCAAAAATGGAATTGGGGGCTCCCATTTTATTGGGTGCTGTACAAAACAAAAACATGGCAATCCCCGCCATGAAAGGCGTATGTGTGATGTTTTTATGGCTATCTGTTTGCAGGTACCACAATAAATATACTGTGGGACAACATTTATGGCTGGCCCTCAGAAGGTGCATTACAGCAGGGAAGGGGCACTCTTCCTCACTTTTCCAGTCCATCCATGCAGAGGCAGACTTTGGATAAAGGATCTGGAGAACCCAGTAGGAGAAGAGAGTTAGTGCTGCCAGCAAAACTAGTGGTCCCAGAAAGGATTGGTCTGGATGCAGACAGTCTACTCCAGGGGTAGGAAACCTATGGCACACGTGCCAAAGGTGGCACACGAGCTGATTTTCAGTGGCACAGTCCTGGCCACCGATCTGGTGGGCTCTGCATTTTAATTTAATTTTAAATGAAGCTTCTTAAACATTTTAAAAACCTTATATACTTTACATACAACAATAGTTTAGTTATATATTATAGACTTATAGAAAGAGACCTTCTTAAAACGTGAAAATGTATTACCAGCACGCGAAACCTTAAATTAGAATGAATAAATGAAGACTCGGCACACCACTTCTGAAAGGTTGCCGACGCCTCGTCTACTCACTATGCCCCGCCAGTGCTGACAGAGCTGTAATGGCTGAGCAGTGCTGGTTATGCCTTTCCAAAAGTGTAGCATCAGCTACTCCCCAGTGGGGTCCCCCTGCATTAGTGGAGGCATTGTGGGTTTTAAAATCATAATGACTCCCACAACCACCTATCAGACAGTATACCTGCTCCCTCAGCAGTCCATTGCCTCAGAGGAATCATGAGTTTGCCCCATGCATGCACACAAATTAATACAAACCCCTTTAATGTGCTTTGTTAACTGCAGTTTTTCAAAGACCATTGAATTTCAAAGTTCCTGCCTTGACGAGTAATTCCTCTTGACCTGTCACATACTTTGATGTCAGTGGTGTGACATATTTCCCTTAAATGTATCTCTGGATGCCCAAGGGCCAAGATACTTATTTGGTACTAAAGTTCTTTGACAAAGAGAAAAATGAGTGCTGACTGTGCCATATTTCAAAGGACTATAGAGGACATTAATCATATTCTATTGTCCCACTCTCAAAGCCTTAATTAATTATGGGTCAAACCATGCTCTGTTCTTACTATAGATCTGAATGTTCTTTCATTCTTACATTTAATGTATTAGATCCAAGAATGACTAAACATGCATTCTGAACAGTAAAACTATTTTTAAGATGTTTGAGTATATTAAAAACCTATTGCCACAATTTTTCATATCACTCAACCTGTTCAGCCAGGCTCCCTTCGATGCTACATACAAAACTGTACAGGTCTCAGTGGAACATAAAATTACAACAAATATTAGAAGCCTTTAAAAGTGAACTAAAGGAGCTTTTCCATACATACCAGTGTCTCAGTTTTAAAGTCCGCTGTATTGTGACCTAATAGAAAATTCTGTACCCCTTTGGTAGGAAGAGACTCTCCTGTTTCTAGCCCTAACGGGTCATGAGGGTCTAGCTCCCTAAACCTGCCACTGATCCTGAACTAACATTGATGTCCAGAGTAATTTCAGAGGGGACATTCCAGAGCTGACGGAAAGAAGAAAACAGTTTAGATGGAAGATTGTTTTGTTTTAAGTGACAGGTGTTCTGAGTTCAAGTGGTGCTAAAAAAGAACAGGCATTGTCTCAGGGTAAATGCCAATAAGATTGTCAATCTAGCTGTGAGACTTCAACTGCCTTTGAATTTATTTTAAAAAACAATACATGCGTGAAATAAACTAGCTGGATCCAAAATTATGTATGTTTTAATTAATGCAACAGAGCAAGCCAAACTGATGTAATGAGACATAGGTGGAGCTTGGCTGGAGAAGGTATACGAGGATCTGAAAAGTATGAAATTCCAGGCAATGTAGGTAGTTTGCACTCCTTTCTGTAGGAGAGAATTGCCTTCAGAACACCTTACCAAGGTATTAAATGAGTTGTTGAGCATATAATCAGCCTTGGATCACTTACGCTGAGGACTGTTATTGTTATACTGGGAAGCTACTACAATAACCCACTCATTCTACATTACTTCCACATTCTCCTATTTTTTTTTTAAGTACAGGAAAAATCTTGTCTTGGTTTCAGGAGGTGGCATTGTATTATGTACAGCAGATTACTTTAAACCCACTACCTTATTATTACAGTACCTACAACATCTCTATTAAGTTACTAACTTTAATCTCATGCTATTAAAATTAACTATAATTGTAAAACTGAAAATTGCTGATACAGTGGAATCTTACGTCAGATTCATCTGGGAAGGTCATTCCTGACCAAATTAGAAATTCATATTTCTGTATTTGTGAATAAGGCAGTAAACACATACCAGATGAGAACAAAATGAAGAACACTTCTTGGTCAAGTAATTTTTTTGTGTGAAATTGATCCTAGCTTTGCCCATCCTACACAAGAAGGCAGGTTATTTGATTTCAATTTTCTTTCTGAGTCTACTGTACTTTGCAGAAACACTTTAAAATCAAGCCAAAGTAAAAAGGCATTTAGAAGAGAATTTACACAGCAGACTCTGTTGTTACTGCCTCCTTTGGATTGTCATAATTACTTCAGTGGAGCTGGGACAAGTTGAATTTAAGACATCTTTTTCACATACAAAGTTCAGTTATAATTCAAGAAACTTTTATTCTGTATTAATTTTGTTTCATCATCTCATATAGCAGACCATTGTATATTTATAATTGAAACTGTCAAAGTAGGTAGACTTATAATTGAAATGCCTTTCATTTTTATCGAGGAACTATCCTAGGGTTAAATTGACAACCATCATTAAGTTTCAGATTTTAGGATCACTAATTTAAGCTGCAAAAGTCCAAAAACCAGGGAACAGATTTTTTCCTATACCAGAATAGTCTATTGGTTGTTCTACTGCTTCCCAAAGTCCAATGGATTTAGCTGCAATCTTTGAACTTCCCAAGTCTTAATCCCAGCTCTGCCATTGACTATGTAGCTCTAGACAAGTCACTTAATCTCTGTCTCAATTTTCCCCATTCTATAAAGAGGATAGTAGTCTTTACTTACCTTCCTGACAGAGTGATATTAAGATTAGGGTGTGTACAGCCTTACAAATATAAAGGACACATTTTCAAATGGGTCTCACCTGGCCTCCTAATATGGCACTTGCAATTTTGTGAGTACCCTGCAATCAAAGGTGAGAATAAAATAATATAGACTCTATCACCATTGCAGGAACACTCTTTTTGCAATTGCATTGTCCTGAAACTTCTCTTGCCAAAGTTTCTATTGACCACTTTCTAGCTAAAGCTCTGTATTAGTACTCCATCCTCATCCTCCTTGACCTGTCAGCCACTTTTGGCACTATCATCTTTGGCTCTTCTTCTTGAAATCCTGTCCTTCCTGGACTTCTGTGTGTCTGTCCTGATTCTCCTCCTACATCTCTAATAGCCCTTTCAGCATGTCCATCAGAGGACCCTCCTCATCCCTCCTCCAACTCTCTATGGGGGTTCCCTTATTTTCTCTCTCTCTACCTTAACTCTGGATGAGCTCATCTACAAAGACATATTCAACTACCATCACTATGCAGATGGTTCACAGTTCTATTTCTCTATTCCAGATCAGTCTCCTTCTGTTCAAATTAAAATTTCAGTCTGTCTCTCTGACCTCTCCTTGTAGATGTCTAGCTGCTAGCTCAAACTCAACATGGCTAAAACAGAGCACCTAATCTTTTCCCCAAAGACCTCTCCATCCCCTCCTTTCTTGATCATAGTGAATGGCATCACCATCCTTCCTGTCACTCAGGCCCATAATTTGTGCATCATCTTTGACTCAGACCTCTTGCTTGGTCCTCACATCCAGGCTATATCTTTTTCTTGCCTCATTTCTCTGCATAAGACCTTTCCTATCCATCCACATTGCTAAAACTCTTGTCCAGGTTCTCATCATCTTGCATCTTGATTACGGCAACATCTCTCTCTCTCTCTCTCTCTGCCCTTGACAAATGCAACCTCGCCCCACTCCTACCCATTCAGAATAATTTTCCTAGCCTGTCATTTTGACCATGTCATCTCTCTCTTTGCATCCCTCTACTGGTTCCCCCTTCTCTATTACATCTAACATAAGCTGCTTGTATTCGCTTACATAGCCCTCCATAGTCAATCTCCGCCATCCATCTCTCATCTCTCATTCACAACTGAGGTGTCAATGATTGCCTCCATTGCCTACTTGTTAAATTTTCAGATAAGCACCATTCTGCTTTTTCCCCTGCTACCCTACAAGTTTGGGAGGAGCTCCCATGAACATCCCCAAAACTACTTCATTATCCACTTTCAATTCCTCCTCGAAACTCTTTCCCATGATGTCCATGAAAAACTTGACAACAGTTAGGCTGCTGGTGCACAGAGATCACCATTGGTTAAGCGGCCCAATACTGTTTAATTGTTTACTTGTTCTTCCCATTTTATAAGCTCTTTGGGGAAGGGAATGCCTTTTTGTTCTGTGTCTGTACAGTGCCTAGCACAATGGGGTCCAGGTCTATGACTAGGGTGCCTAGGCACTATGGTAACACAAATAAATAAATAAATAATAATAATTAAATAGATGAAAATGCAAAATGGGTCACTCTTAACTCTAAGATCTATTAACATTCCACCAAAATTAATAAAATGGAAAGGTCCTTACACCTTTTCTGCAGCCATTACTTGACTGTGCAGGGGAGTGACCTCTATTGACCTCCCCTACTCAGCCCAGCTATGGTGGAAAGAGAACAGGGGACACTTGCCTGATACGGCCCTGTGACAGGATGCACTAGCCCTGCACTGGACGGAAAAGGATTAACCCTACATTGTGGGCTGAGGAAACCATGCCCCCTTCACTCTACTGGACATGCTCCAGGTGCACTGGTATAAAAGGGAGCAGCTCAGCTGTGGCTGACTGCTGGGGAGGAAGGAGGTATGCTGCTGCCTCCAGCCAAGGATCAGCCAAAGTCTGAGGCCATGGGAACTGGAGATGCTGCAACCCAGGTAGACTCCAAGGTATCTACAGAGACCTTGCTGAGTCTGGAGTCACCGGGGACTGTGCAGACTGGAGACCTAGGAGATGCCCAGGCCGTGACAGTGGGAATGATGGTAGGAAGCAGCCCAGGGGAATTTGATAGAGGCCCAGCTAGTGAACTGGAATTTTGAGCCAGTGTGTTTTGGTCAGACCCCCTACCCTACCCACTGACTCAGTGGCACGTGCCTCTGCCCTGGTGGAGAGGGAGGGCCTGGACCCCCTACCCAGGCTGCCACACCCCTTTCTTCTGTGTGGCAGCCCCCATCCTGACTGACTCTGGCCACTTGGCCGTGCTGCTGTCTCACCCGGGTGAATTTACTGACTGTTGCCATTAGACCTTACTGCCCCATTAAGAGGGGTAAACCTATGGACTGTGGCCACTAGGCCTTACTGCCACCCTAAGAGGGGTGAATCTATTGGCTCTGGCCATTGATCTTCATTGCCCTGTCTCACCAGGGCAAATTTACTGACTGTAGCTGCTGGGTGTTACTGTCCTGCCAACTGGGGCAAATCTATTGACTCTGGCCATTGGGCCGCACTGCCCAGCTATTAGGGGAGAGTACATTGACCTTGGCCATTAGGCCTCCTTACCCTGCTAAGAAGGGTGAATATATTGACTTGGATTTAGGAGTGTGATGGGGCACACTCACCACACACTGAATGGGGTTTTCCCCAACCCTGTCAGTCTCCCTGTGAGCAAATGGGCAAAAGGGCAGAGAGGGATGAACTATGGGAAGAACCTTAGCTCTACTGCCCACAATCCCCTCTTGCTGGCCTGGCAGTGAACTGGCCAGGCACATAGCGGGGAGTCAGGGGCGGCTATCGCAATTTTGCCGCCACAAGCAGGGGCGGCAGCCCCGCCCCGCTGCGTCTGCCTGCGTCAGGGGCGGGGCCCCACCCCCGACGCAGGCAGTCCCAGTCCGCGCCGGCAAGGGAAGAGCGGCGGACCTGCCGCCCCATTGCCACCATGGCAGTCAGGAATGGGGCGGCAGTCCGAGTCCCGCGGCGGCAATTCGGCGGCAGGAAAAGCGGACCTGCCGCCAAATTGCCGCCGCGGGACTCGAACTGCCGCCCCATTCTCGCCTGCCGCCCCAAGCACCAGCTTGGAAAGCTGGTGCCTGGAACCGGCCCTGCAGGGAGTAGGCTACTCCAGAAAAGGGGATGAATGCTCCAGAGCAAAGGCAGCGCAGGAGAGTCAGTTCTTTTCCAGGGCTGCTCCCAAAGTGCTGCAGCTATGTGCTGCCCCTAACCCAAGGCAAATTGTACATTTCAAATCCAGCCCACTGCAAAGAAAGCCACAGTGGAAGGAGTAAGTAGTGTTGCCTTCCTCTACAGGCGACCACTGTACAATGTGAACAGCTCCAGATACTACAATAGGCATTTGTATTCATACAGTGAAGAGTTGATAAGCAGTGCCCCGAAATGAGGCTTTATTGTTTCTGAGCCTCAACAGTCTAAGCTGCTCTCAGTGACTTGCCAATCTGGGGTGGTTGCTAAGCAGCGCCATGCAGACAGGCAGTTAGTCAGCAGTCCATGGCAATGCTTAAAAAAAAAAAAAGTCATTTTGAAAAGAGTTGTCAAACTCTCTCCTTCGTCCTCTAAATATTACTGCATATTTACCAAGGAGAGAAATAGCAGCAGGAAATACAGAGTTTAAATACTTAGAAGACTAGTGCCTTCTTATAGAATTACACCTCTGTTCTTTTAAAATTAGCAGCTGTGACTATTTGTCTCCAAAAAGAAAATAAGAAAGGAATACTTGTGGCACCTTAGAGACTAACAAATTTATTTCAGCATAAGCTTTCATGGACTACAGTCCGCTTCGTCGGATGCACAGAATGGAATATCTGTCTCCAGGTATTGACATATATGGGGAATGGGGGCTCCCTCCACCCAACTGCCTATTATCTATACTGTCCTTTCCCCTCCTCCCCCGCCCCCAGTTTGCAGCACATGAGGCATTCTCTAAGTCAAACAAACAGACAAAAGAAAGGTCCTTTCCCCTCTCTTTCCCTTATATGAGAGGAATTGGGAGGAAAACAAAAAGGCAAACGTGGCCTGTCTTTCAGACAGTCTTTCTGGAGTCAGCTCTATGAGCTTGGTCTATCAGGTTCTATTGCCCCTTAGTGGGTCTCTCACCAGCCCCTCCTCTTGGGGCGTACTGCTTTGCAGCTGGTCCATGCAGAGTCAGGAGTGATGGCGCCTGTGATTGTCTCCTTCTCAGTTGCCCTGTTTCTATTGTTAGCAGTCTCTGAGTGTAGCAACTCTCCTCCTGTTCTATAAAATGATGTCCTGGGGCCTGCAATGCATTCATTGCATATACATACAACACACCACTGGTCATTATAAAATTAAACCTATGGAAACAAGACCAAATGTCTCAGTCTTGGTTTATCCCAATTGCACAGTTTCAGGTGCTGCTTTGTTTCCCTCTGCCCAGCGTCAAAGGGTATCAAGGGGTCCAAATCTCTGCAACTAATTCCATCCCCATAACTGTCCATAATGCAGCAAAAAGCATGGCTTAATAGCAGGGCCGGCTCCAGGCACCAGCAAAACAAGCTGGTGCTTGGGGCGGCCCATTTCTAGGGGTGGCATTCTGGCACTGGCCGGAGGCGGGGGGGGTTGTTTCGGCAGGCATTGGGGGGGAGGCGGGTTGTTTGGGGGGCGGCGTTTGGGGGTTTGGGGGTTTTTTTTCCTTGGGGCAGCAAAAACGTTAGAGCCGCCCCTGCTTAATAGCAGGATTGGCCTGAGACCTTTGGAAATCAGAGTTTAAATCTCTGGGCAGGACAAATGGAAATTCTGTAGGTGAGAAAAGGCAAATAGATTTACATAAACTCTAAACATAATGTCAGCTAAGATGAATCCTAAGGCACCCATACTGTTACTCTGAAATTGCTGTGAACATCTGAAGTTCTACCCATTACATCCTGGCCATATCATACAAAGGAATGGGTCCCTAATGGCTTTTTCTTAGGCTTTAATAACTTTTGTTTGATAGAAGTATTTTTGAACAGCCTTTCACCATCAAAAGCAAAGCTTTTAAAGTTTCAAATGTTGCCACAGGGACTCACATCCACTGTTAATGCAGCAGGTCCAGAAACACCAGAGAGTACAGAATTAGAAACCTCAGCAAATGCACTTCTTGGGGTCCCAATAGTGTAAAGTTTTACTTTTCAACTATTGATCTTGTCTGTAATGAAGGCAACAGAGTTTGGGCTGTGATTGAAGTGAGCAGCAAATGGCATGGATTGTAAGGATTTGATGAGGTATTAAGGATATATTTTGAAACCCTTGCACACCCTGAGCCAAATTCTGACCTGGATGCACTGTGCTAGACGCAGTTTCCAGCCCAGCTTAACCCAGTGCCTAAAGTGTGGTAAATGAAATGCTGAAGATGAAAGCCATCTTTTAGCAGAACCCACATAGCGAGTTTGTGTTTCTATAGGCTTTTCCATGGTATTGATCAGTGTAGTGTCCGTGCACCTCACACAAATTAATGGATTCCTCCTCACAATACTCTTGTGAGATATTTTATTGATTGGGAACAGAGACAAGAGAGTAAGTAAATATCAAAGTTAACACACAAGAAGTCTAAGGTAGAACCAGGAAAAATCTCTCCCCAAAATTCCACTATATTAACTTTACTAGAAAACCCAACTTACCTCTCCCTGCTGCAGAGTCCATGCCCTGCCTGCTACTATCAGGAGTGGCCATGGAAACACTGGGAAGTGACACTGGGGGGAGGAGGAGGAGGCGGCATCTCCCCAGACATCCTGGTGTGGGCAGCAGAATCTCCACAACTGAGTGACAATTAGGATGGGGCTTTAAGCAAGGGACCATGGTCTCATTGTGACTTAAGATTTCCTCGCCTCATCAGGCAGTCAAGTGGCAGGTAGATGCCCTAGGCTCTGAGGACTCACCCTCCGCCCCTAACTGACAGGAGTCAGTTTGTCCCACACCCTGTCCCTAATCTCTCATCTTTTTGTGTATAGTCGCTTTGTAGAAGTTATTGCAGTCTAAGATATGGATGAAAAATGTTAAAACATAATTTCAGTAAATATGTCTGAGTTGTGTTTGTTTCCCCACCCAATCAAAATTTCAACTAAAAATTAATTGCAAAATCTGAAATGTTAGAGAATTTTGCCCAGTTCTGTCTCAGCCTGGGGAGATAGAAAGGGACAGGATTTCTGTACACATGCCATCTGTAATTTGCAAAATGATCGTGTAGGTAACCTGAATACAATACTCTCATTAAGAGGGACAAAGAACTTTCCTAATTGTTGTTAATGGTCCAATCCAGTTTAACAAAAACAACAACATTTTACATCTTTTGTTCCAATTAATTTGTTGATGTTGCATCAGAAGTCATATGATTTCAATGAACACTATGGAGTAATAGCAAATGTGGACTACCATCTTTCTGTACCTAATGGCAATTTCACCCTCATTGCAACCAGTCTCAGTCATTGATAATGCTAGCCACTGTTATTGTGCCCACAGAACCCATGGCTGTTAGCATGAACTATTATAGAGAGAGAGAGAGGAGAGAGAGAGAGAGAGAGAAGGGGGAAGTGAGAGGGATACAAATTAGAGATGACTGGAGGATGACAGTTCTATTTTGCAGCAACATTTGAGGTTTCAAAATCGCTTTCATTTTGCATTGGAACACAATAAAAACAATGTGACCATTTTTGTAAAAACTAAATTGTCAGTAGTTTTTAGCTTGAAACCTGAGCTTTTTGATTCAGGAAGCAAGTGTGTGTTTGTGTATGCCTGCCTGGCAGGGCACTGGCTGAGATCTGGGAGACTGAGGTTCAAGTCCCTGCTCTCTCGGAGTCCGAGTGATATAGGATGAAAATCTCTGCTCTGACTCAAGCAGAATCCCAGGCTAATGCCCTCACCCTTAGGCTACAGAGTGTCTCCTGTCTCACCCCTAATCCCCGATGAAAACTTCATTGAAACCAATATGTCTCAGCAAAACAGGATATTTTGATATTTCATTTAATCTAGAGAATTCTGACCAGCTCTTGTATGGATATTCTGCTGAAGATCAGAATCACAGGGCCTTTTAGAAAGAAAAATCTTTCCTCACCCCAAACAGAAGAAAGAGGAAAGTGAATCCAAACTATCAACCATTAGAAAAATATCATTCTCTAGGAAAAGTATAGAGTTTCTACAACAGCCAAGCCTAGACTGTTTGTCATAATTTTCAAGTAGTTATGTAATTTGATGGTAACTACTATGCTTATGAAAAGAACAAATGTGAAACAAAAGATCAATAAAATAAAAATTACAGCTTATTGTATCCCAATTCACTGTCAATGAGGCTTTCTGAAAACAAATTTAGGAAAATAACAGGCTCCCAATTCAATGGAAACCTATTATAAATGCCTTCCCTTCAAAAGATGCAAAATCCTGAGAGTCCTATACTGCCCTCAAGCCATGGCAGAAATCCCAATGAGAGCTGCATATTCATACATTGCATCTGAGAGCTTAGCTGCCAAAAGCTGTCTAAAAAACAGGAAGAGCTTTTCCTGACTCACTGGCTATGAATCACTCACAATCAAAATTGATGGAAATTAAGGGTTAGCGTCTGACTTAAATTTCAGTTCACGCTGGAAGCTGTGTGTTGATTGGTGGCACACTAATTACAGTGGGAGCATATGCTGGAGTAGCACCTCTGTCAACAGTTCTGGCAAGTGTGCAGGGTGGGGTTTTTGCCCTCTTCCTCTTGTCTCACATGTACCTTTTGCATTCAGGGAGGTGCTAGCAGGGAGCTGTACCTATACTCCCCATTGGAATTCTGCCCAGTCTTTACATATGGGCTCTAGTGAAGCAACCCCCTTGCTCTCTGTGTCCTTTCACACTTGATTTTACAAGTGAATAGCCCCACTGACTTAAATGGGGCCACTCCTGTGAGTTTGTCCTCCTCAAGATGAGTATGTCTTGCAGATTCAGGATCAGTGACTCACTTTTCCAAACAGCTCTATTTTCTACGCAATATTTTGGTCAACATACTAAAGAGCGACTTCAACTTATATTCATTTCTAACCATTAAAAAAAACACATAGAAAAATCAAAGCAAGGCTTGTTTGCTATTCTTTCCAGAATCTGATGCTGTGAAATTGCTAAGTCTATTTAATACCTGTTGAAGGCAGTGCTGTGGGTTCTGCTGATAAGTCAGGTGATGGCAAACATTCCTTGGTGAATGTGATGTCATCAAGTGCTATGTCACCCCTGTATCCTTCCCCAACTTGCCCTTCAAAGGTGATCTGAAAGTCCTCATCTGCATCCAGAAGCAACAGTTTTCTCTGCCAGAAGTTTCCTTGGTTTCCAGTTAGGTGGAGTAGTACTTTTTCTTGGTTTGATGCTGTCACCCGATAGATGGTTAATGAGCCGATGTTCACTCCATACATATGGTAATAAAATAATATCTGCAACCAAGAGTAATGACATTAAATACCCAGTAGGGAACATTATGTATACTCTGTCATTATAATTATCCCAAATTTCCACTACAGAAGCATCCTCAGTTCTCAGAAGAGCACCAAAATTGCTAAATCATTCATTATCCAGGGTTTTAATTAAACACAAGGAAAAATATAATTAGTAGTAATCTGTAGAACTATTCCTTCAGTAAACTAATGAAAGCTATTTTTGAAACCAACATTTCAGGGCTTATAGAGCTGCTGGTAGACTTATTCTGAGCAAATTTCACATTTAAATTTAAAACCGTGAAAACCGATGACACAGCAGAGGCAGGGAGCAATGTATAAACAATGTCCTTTAGCATATGGGGAGTATCTTGAATCAATCAAGTGGGGCTCTTCTCAGGCTAATTATGGTGTTTATGGACTCTGAAGTGCCTCACCTACACAGAGCTCTTTCCACCTTATGACTGCTTCAGAGTAAGCCTCTACAAAGAGACAGTAGGGAAAACAGAAGGAGTCGTAAGTGAAAAGAGACAAAAACAGACTAGTGAACATAATGACAGTGCTCAAGTAGGATAACAGTAGATAAAGTACAAGGAAGAACCACAGTGAAGGGAAGATGTTGTCATTGTCTGTGAAGCATTTATTCTTATACTTTGTTCTTTCAACCAAATTCTAGTCCATGACAGAACTTTATTTCTCACTCCATGACTACTTAGTCTCCTTAATAGCCTCTTGTGATGGATTTATCAAAGACTTCTTAAAATAAAATTACAACTACGAGTTCTATATTTTCAACTAATTTCCTGGTACTGAAGTAAAACTTGATGATCTGTAATTTATGGGATCACCTTGGCACTTGACAAAACGTAGACTCAACTCTCACTATCCTTCAGTTCTCCGATAGAGCAACTGATTTTAATGACAGATTACACGGTATACCTGCCATAAAGTTGTGTTCCTTTCTATTAGTATCACTTTCCACTTTTTGAAGCATACTGTTTTGGCTTGAATATATCTTGCTTTTTAACCACACTGTTTTTTCCTTGCCTTCTGCCTACTTTGCCTCTCAATCACTGATGCTCACCAGCACTTCTGAGCATCAAAATACAGTTGGCTACAGTTTACAAAGCCAGCCAGCCGTGTGTGCATGGCCAATATGATTCAAACCCGAGTTCTCTTGACTAACTGGTATAAAAGGAAACTTCAAAACTGCAGAGATGTTCTAAAAGGTGCTTGAAAAGTGTCAAACCTGGCTTTGACTGTTTCAAAATAGGAAAAAGGTCTTCTGCCTAACGATTAAAGACAATTCTATATACCTGATAAACACATTTATTCAGGAAAAAGCTAATTGTTGCCATCTGTGATCCTCCTCCATTCTTCTGGCACCTAATATTCAGTATAAATCAATATTCATACAATGGACCATTTATCATTAGTTATTCTATATTTCTTCAAAGCATATTTTATTGTTTACACATAGATGTTAAAAGGAGTGGGATTGAGTCTGAGAGCATAAGGAAAAAGAGGATTTAGACAGAAATCTTCAAATATGGGGGAAGATTTTTTTTCCATATCTTTTTCAGAAGGCTGTTGGGAAACTGATTTGGAAAACAAAAGTTCATGGCCCAGAATTTCCAAGTTAAATGTTTAGTGGTTCATTTATTTTTTTTCTATTGACAAACTAATTTACTCATGTTATATTTGTATAATAAAATCTGATCATTTTTATTTAACGTTTCCTAAATTTCTTATCTACAAAGGATTTGGAATTTGACAAGATAGAGAAAGTGAAATAAAGGGATCTGGAAAATATCAAACCAATCAAAACTGTTAAATTAAATTCCCCAAATCACTATTACACTTTCTTTTTCTGTATGAACTATCTGGGTAAGGGTTAAAATTTGAGCTGAGGTTCCATTTGAAAATTCAGTAAATCTATTTAGAAATGTTTGGATTACACTGCCTCAGTTCCAAAGAGCAGCTCTGCACCTGTACACTCAGAGGATCTCAGAATCAGCTCAAATCAAAGGCTCTTTAAAAATCAAATTTAAATTTGTCAGCATCAAGAGATTTCTGATAGTTACCCTCCTGACATGTCTAGTTTCTCTATGGAATCAAAGTAAGATAAAGTAACTGTATTGGTGTAAATTAGCAAAACAGACTGAATCTCTGCAAAATTCTAATATAAAAGATGGAACACCCTCTTTTACAGGTTAAAATGATAAAATTTGTGCAAGCAGGCAGGCATCGGTATTGTCTTTCAATCAAGGGACTGGAACTCAAGTTCCTGTACAAGGAAGGATTAAGAATTCCAGCCATATAATTAATAATGGAGATACTTCAAGGTGAGAGGAGAAGGAGTGGTTGTTTTGTGATCAGAACAGCAAAGAACTGCTGAGCAGGTGTACACGTAAATGGATAAATAGAAAAGGCTGACATTTCTACTAGTATGCTGGGTAGATATTTACATGCTAACAGTGATTTACTTGCATTTATTAATTGAAATTATATTTCCTGAATGCTCGCTTTTAAACTCAAGATTCACTAGATTCCTTCCCCTAAATTTCAGGGCTGTACGCAACATAGGCTTCTCTTACCTCTGCCCACATCTCCTTTTATCTTTTACCTTGTCTTTACTCCACCCAAAATGCTAAATTAACTTTATCTCTTAATCGCCTGTCTTTTCTTTTGGCCTTCTTCAACAGCACCCTCTATGCCTGGAAACCCCTTCCTGGCTCTGCCTTCAAACTTCCATTCCCTCCTCCTTTGAATGTCTCATAAAAATATTTCTTACAAAGACCTCAAATCCTTATTCCTCCAGTAGTTTTATGCATGCATGCTCATGTGTGCAAGTTTGGGTGTATGAAAGAACACAGGAGTTAAATACGGGAGAAGGAGGAAGGAAAGACAATGGTAAGGAAAATTACTTCTGCTAGTGAAAATACATAGAGTTGGCAATATTTGTTTGATTCGGGTGTAAGGTTTATTATTTAAATAGGTAAGTGGATGTGTTATGCATGCATTACCAATTAGGTTAGCAAGAATGCTTTAATAGTCTATTAAAAGAGGGTTATGTTAATCAGTCATGTGACAACTCCATTTATCTGCACATTGTAAAACCTTATAAATTGTGGAAAACAGGAGTCAATAAGTGGAAAAATACAGTATATAAATAGAGCAAGTAACACTATAAAAACATTTCCTCCCCCCCACAAAAAAAATATTCCAGAAATCCCTTTCTAGTGTACTGTGACTTCAGGAGCCACAGGCATATCTCTTTTAAGCCGCTGGGTTAAGAAGATACAAAACAGCAACTTAGCATAGAAGGCAGAGGATGCACTGAAACTAGACAGCCTTTCAGTCCATTTTTTCCAAATGTCTACCAGGCTCTTTTCGGGACCAATGACAAAAATGAGCTGTAGCACTTCGATAAATAAGTTTACTCTTCCCTAGTTTCTAAAGATCAGTGACTCATGTAATCTTCCATTTTCAGTTACACTACCTTGTATCCAGTTGTTAATGTACCTCTATTTAAATTTCTCCATTAAGGCACAAAGCAGATATATACAGGTTTTTCAGTGCTTTTGTTACCTAAGCTTTTTCTAAGCCACCCACTGAATAGACAATATCTGCTTCTACTACTGACTACTTCCAAGTCTGCCAGAGTACTTAATTCATCAACAGAAGTCATTCTTCTTTAATCTTCTGCACCATGAGAAACAAAATGTTTGTTTGGTAATTGGTTTCAAGGTCAACACAGGATCAGGATCATAATGTTTTTAGAACATGCCAGTTTTCTTTAAGAAACGTGTTCGTGAAAATCTATTATCTATCACATTAGTGATTATTACTTTGTAGCATTCTACAAATCAAGCTCATACCTCCCAATATTGTGCCTTGACATACCTTGCAGTTTTTGCTCCTTCTGCTTAGCTTAGGACTGAAAATCCTGGCCTTCTGCTCTGGCAACTGCGGGAATGAGCTCTTTATGAAGATGTAATGACCAGATGGCTCTTGCACGGTATGATCAGCAGCTGGTCCAGGGCCAGATTTCAGGAGGCTGCCAGTTCTGAGATTCCAATCAAAGTCATCATTCTGATCCTGCTCCCAGGCACAAAGATCAAATTCAAAATCACAGCGCCCTATGGATGTACCTGAGAAAATTATTGTAAAATATACTGTATAAAAATATAGGTAGATCCAAAGAACCAGCTTATAACCAAATAGACAAACAAGTGATTTATCTACATCCTCACAACAGAAAAAAACATGGACTTGTTTTATTAATGAGTCTTTTTAATAGACAAGTGGTTGGTTTACAAACAGAAAAAGACTGCTGATAATTAGATCATTTTAAAAGGATTTCTGATTACCAAACAGCCTCTGTCCTTTAATTCTAGCTTATTTTCTCTAACCATTTGCTCTCAGTAAGAATTAACACACATTTTAATGGGCAATATGCAAATTGAGATGCTTATAACTGAACATTATTTTATGTCTATACATAAAGCTGTCAAAGTCTGATTATATTTATATGTATAAAATGCATGTTTTATATTTCCTGTACAGTTGTTTCACAAGTTTCAAGTACTTAGATTTATTTTCTAAAGTGCCAAATTGGTCAACATTTTAAGTCAGCTATTCATATAAATTTATGTTGGCAGAATTACAATATTCTAAGAGTTTTATCTAGATTTTCTTAAAATTTGCTGATAATTACAAACCTGAACCAAAGCTTATTAAAGTTAATGGGTGTCTTTCCATTGACGTCAGTGGGCTTTGGATCAAGCCTCAAATAATTCTTGTTGTTGGAAAGAAAGTATTTTGAAGCTAAATTCTTAAATCAGGATGGGTCATTTGGTTTGACAAAAGAACTCTCAAAACCCTTCTCAAAGTACAAACAGAACCTGAGCCTCTTCAGAGGTCTGATAAAATTCAACATCTAAAAGGTAGTTGTATTTAAGTGGCATCTGTTTAGAAGTCTCAGGAGAGAGGCCAACGATTCTTCAAGTCCTAAAGATGGGCTTGGACCAAAACAACACAACCAAACACCCCCAAAATTTATCTACTGGAAATTTAACTATCTGTGAAAAAGAAGCAAGGAAAATTCAAAAATTATTAATGAAAATTCAAGCAACATTTGTTTATTTTCCTGACAATTTTTGTTTGTGAATATAGTGTAGACTTGAATAATAACCAAAAAGTCTGTGGTGCTAAAAGGATTAGCACATAGTCATTCAAAACATAATCATAACTTTGAGTTACATGTAACTGGCCAACAAAATTCATAAGGCTACTGCAGCCCCAACTTCTGTCCTGTGTTCATTTCATTATGAGTTTTAAGACTCCCACGCATGCTAAATCCATCTCTCTTTAGTAAAGCACTCATGCACATGCTCAAGCTCCTTTCATATAGAAGCGTGCTTTTTTCTGAATCAGGACCTGAAACTGTACTGATATTTAATATACCAATTAATGCAGCACATATATGTAAAAACCTCTCTAGCAAGTACCTCTCTGTTGAACTGTGAACCAAGAGGTATAAAGGCAAAGCCAACCTGTTGCTTATGGAGCAATGGAACAGGGCTGGTGAATTAGCTAGTTAATCAGTTGGACAACAGTTGAATAATTAAGAAATAAACTATTTTATATTAGGAATGTTAGGCATGTGATCAAAATTATATTGGCCACACATGACCTGCATGAAACAGCTATATCAAAAGAGGTAATTAAATAGAGCAAAAGCTAACCTATGTCCCTTTCTAGTCTGAGAATTTATGAAAAATTACAATTTCAATCTTACAGCTGGGGAAATGAAAACACAATTCTGAAGTATATTGTTAGCTGGCATAATTAACGAGCGAGATGCTTTGGAGAATTGCAGTTGGCAAACTGATGCTCTATAAAGTTTGTTTTGCCAGCATTTCAATGTAAATTAAAGCTTCGGGGCCTTTATTATATTTATTTAATGAAGCAATTTTAAACAGGTCATTCTTCCAGTAAAAATGGGGTAGAAAACTAAAAACTCATATTACATATGAAGGTTTAACTGCTTAGTGATACTGCCATATTCCTTTTCACAAAACTATTTTACTTATGAGCATTAAGGTCTCTCTTTAGCGGACAAGATGTGCAGCTCTTCTCTTCCCAAAGCTGCACCCTTACCCAGGAAACTTATAGCCAAGGTTCCACCTGCTTCCTGGGGCTCTCCACCCACGTTTCATGTTGGGAGGGGGGTACCAGGCTCCAACCCCTGCACTAAGATGTGGGGAGGCTTCACAGGGTGTAGGTTTTATTCCCCTCCTGAGCATAGAGTGGGGTGCAATCTGGGCCATAACAATTCATTTACTAAATTGACATAAGGCCCTGCTTTGAGCAGGGGGTTGGACTAGATGACCTCCTGAGGTCCCTTCCAACCCTGAGATTCTATGATACAGTTTACTTAGGGTGAAATTCATTCCTACAGACACAGCGGGACACCAAGTTACTGGGATTTGGTAGGGAATTCACTGTGGGAGAGGGATAGAAATGGAATTAATTTCACCCAACTCAAAAGGCAAGTCAAAGGGTGGCTGTGCAGCCCCTCCAGTGGCACTCGTCCAGCCTCTGGGCTCACAAAAACACTGCTGCCCTACTGAGCCTCTTTCGCAAGGATCTGCATACAGTAAGCATATATCCCACTTTTAACCCACTTCCAGTAGGCACTTCCACATCAGCTTATTGAGAGCTGGGTCAGAGATCCCCTCTGGTGCACAGTTAGCCTCCCAGTGTACAGTAAAGATGCCTACAGTTTCCTAACACAGTTGTAATAATGCAGCAATATATTCTGCCGTGATTACACCATTCTGTGGTTACTATACTCCTGCGTAATTACACTTACAAAGCAGTACTAATGATACACTAACATATTCCAATATTTGAAGAACAATAGCTGTGACAAATTTAATCAGCTATTGAATGGCCAGTGCTTATCATATTAGAGGCCTGATAAAAGCTGCACCCTGATCATTCACTCAGCAGCAGTCTGCAGGGATAAATCCCAGATATTTGGAAGAGCTGACTGTTCACAGAGTAACCTTAGTCTGCCGGCTAACACCTGTATATCTGCTTTCCAGCACAAATATCCAAAGTTATACAGTTAAAAATCCTTCCTCTGTAAAGTGTCATAAACAAAAACTCCCTTTATGACCAGACACACCTCTGTACAAAAGTAAATCCTTTATCCACAAGATGGATTCACATACTGAACAACGTACTAGCAATAGTGTCTGAGAAGCACCATCTTTTAGAGCACTGTTACATTAACTGTCTTTGTGGGTATTACCTTGCAATATTGCTCTGTTAATGTTTTGGGTCCTCGTGGAATTTTCAGAGATTATGGGCCAGATTGCCCCAGTCTGGAGCAGAAAGGTGTAAAATCACAAATTCCTGAAGCAGCCTGGCTCTCTCCATTCAGGGTAGGCAGTGGTACCTAGAGTTGTGGCCAGGGATCCATAAAAGCCCTTCACTGAAAGCTACTAAACAGATGTGCTGAATCAGCATATCCTTCAGGCTTCCTTGGCCAGCACTACCAATTTCTAGTTTTCTGCACTTGAACCCTGCAGACTTTCCTCCTCTAAGGACTCCACAGAAGCTAGCACAGACCTAAGACTTCTGGGCAGTTGTTTTCAAACGGTCATTTGTGGCTTAGCAGTTGGTGAAGGAGGGATCCTTCTCTGGTGGCTCCACAGAATGAACAATTGTGACAGTCAGTGGTGGAGGGAGGGGGAGGAATCCTTTAATGTCTCTCTGTTATGCGGCAGCCTCCAGAATGAAAAAAAATTGAAACAGCACTTTTCTGGGGTAAATTAGGACAGACCTTACAATGATATAAAATTGGAAAAAAGCTCACAGTTGAAAGGTCAGCCTTAGGTCAGACCTGGATTATGATATGAAAACAAAACCCTTGTTCTTGTCCATGAGAAGGGTTGAATAGGATATGCATATCATAAAACTAAATATTGTAATGGTAATGGGGGTCAACATCTTTTGTAACCATAAATATTTACAGAAAAAGCAATATCAAAGTGAAAAATCGGGATTGCTTTTCTTTTTAAGTTTATGTTTCATATTTATGAGAATTTTCTTCTGCCAAGCCACATCAACAGCCAATCCAAAGCCATCAGTCCCAAGTATTACTGACAGAATGACCACCTAAATCCGGTTTACACAGAACAAGAGTTTCACCATGAACTGAGAGATGAGAAATCTTGAGGATAAATTGCAGAGTGCATAAGCATGTACTAATCTGATACTGCTGGTGACCTGAAAGAATGAGTCAAAATGAGTTTTGTGATCTCAGCATATAGCCTAGTGGATACTTTTCTTCAGCACAAAACCACTAATCTGCCATGCTTGGCAGTCTCCATTGTGAGTCAAAACTGGGATTGCACAGGAAATCATGTTAACATTCACAGAGAGAAGTTTGTGGGGAAGACTGTATAGCATCTGCCTATCTTATATCCCTTATGTGTAGGCTCAAACCAAAGCTATAAAAGTCCCACTTTCACTACTATCAAATTCACCGCCAATTTTTTCCCCAAACAAAAACCCATTACACTGTAAATTTGAGCAGTCAGCAATATTAGGGGCTGATTTATATTTGTGTCTAGAATGGAAATGGAGTCAACGAAATGCATCACTTATTTTGTACTGTTTAAATGAGTACACAGAATTAGAAATGTAGGTACATCTTCTGTCCTTTTCTTTCGGGAAATTGGCCTTGAAAAAAAAACAATCATCATCATCCAAAGATAAGATAAGATTCAGGACACAAGCCACAGCTTTTACATGCCATTTCAACTGTTTTTTCTCCATATTCACAAAGGTGAATGTTTTCTTCAATAAATGTTTTTGGACATTGTCTCATCCTGTTTGTGCAGTACTGATTAACCTGTAGCTGGTAAGCTTACATCTTTGATCTGGTAACCAAATTTTAAAATATAAGAAGTGACTATTAAAAGTTATAGAGTCACAGAAATTTACTGAGAGCAGAACCAAGCTGATGAACTATTTATTGCATGCTGCAGATTAGATTTGACTACATGGTCCTTCAGTTAGTTCAAAGGAAAATTTAACTATGACGCACAACTCTGCTGTTCACTTTAGTGACCAAGATTTTAACGAGTGAAGTGGCTGCAGTTTAAGTATTTTTAAAAGCAGTTTTTAAAAGATGATTTCATGAAAAACAACTGAAGTCTCCAGATTCTAGCTCCAGTTTCTAAGAATTTCATCTGTTAACATTCAGTGCTGTGAAGAGAAGAGGATGTGAAAAGGAGGCTAGGAGCCACTGTTGCCAGAGCAAGTCACATTAGGATATGTTACAGAAATAATGACCTCAAGGGGCAGGGGGAACACACAGGAGACATTTCTGTCCATTGTTCTCTTGTTGGCAAATTATAGCTAGCTGTTCTCAAATTTTTGCATTGGAAAAGTATCAGAAAATGGAAGGAAACACTAGTACACTCTAGCACCTATTAAATGCAAGAAAAAAACCCTAAGAAAAAACAAAACACCACACATGTTGTTAAGGCATCATAAATGTTGCAAAGTACAATGACAAGGAAATGTAAGGTTAAATTAAGTTGACCATTTTGCCAAGTCTGTGTTTTATGGTAATACTATGGGTCAGATTCTGAGACTCTTATTGAACATGTTATGGAATAAGGTGTTACTAAACCAAAGGAATGGGATCATAAGCTGGCTCTACATATTTAACAGTTGCATGAAATTGGGCCATATGTCTAATGAACACTGCTATAGAAACTTTAGGGCTGATTCTGGACCTGCTCTCTCAATTTGGGCCATTCCAGTGTTTAGATCCAGGGACATTATTGGAATTCCTCCTTTTTAGAGTAAATTAGGAATGTTCCATCCAAATGTCTAGGGTCTGTTTGTTTTGACAGACAATGTGCTATCCACAAAAACAAAAAATTCTGCTGGAATATTTCAATTTTGTCAAAATGTTTCAACTTTTCAGTCAGGAAAATCAAAACAAAATACTTAGTTTCAGGTTGGGTCAACCAAAATCTAACCATTTAACTTTTTCAAACTGAATTGAAGTGTTTCGTTTTGGATCAGTTCAGCATTAACCTGGGTCTGCCTGCAGTGCCATGGTGCCTCATGGGAGTTGTAGCTCAAGTGCCAAATGTCCCCACTCTCCTCTATGGAATGAGCTCCCTGGCTGGATCACTTTTCCCATGATTACCACTGTTTCCCATCTGGCTGAACCACCATAGTGCAGCATGGGGAAATGCAGTCTCACAGGGGAGCCTGACCCATACAAAGAATGAGGACATGAGGCACTTAAGCTGTAACAAAATGCTTTGATTTGGTTCAACAAATTAAACTAAACATTTCAATTTGGGAACGTTGAAACATTTAATTTCAATTGAAAATACTGAAATGAAGTGACATTTGCAAACCAAAATATTGTTTGTTCTGAAACAAATTTTAGAACTTTCCATTCTACAAAGAATATTGATATTTTTACTTTTTATCCAAATTCAGAATGAAAACAAATGTGAAACTATTAGAATTTTACACAAGATGGAAATTCAAATTTTCAATCTGCTCTACTCCTGGTTTACAGTCGTGCGAAATCAGAATCAGGCCCAGTATGTCTACACTGATATCACCATTCATGGAAAGCAAGGAAAATGTTTGTCAGTGCAGAAACCAGAAACAGTGGGTCAAATCCTCAGCTGATATAAATCAGCACAGCTCAAATGATTTTAAATGGCATTACACTGATTTCCTCTGAGAATCTGACCTGGTGTTTACTGAATGATCCCTTCTTTGTCACAATCTAATTTTTGATGAGCTGTGTTCATAACATTTACAATGAAACAGTTGTTTGTAGCGTACCAAACAATGCAGATTTGCCTGAATGAGAATTTAGGAAGACGAAAGTGGCTGCCAGCACTAGAAATAGAGTATAGTGTGATCCAATCCTCTAGAGAAGTACACTTTTGATATGAAGTGCTGTTTTTGAATTCTAGACTGAAGATACTGTTTGTTGACTTCTGCTGCAAAACTAAAGTTGTCTGGTATTCATGAAAGAGCTAAGAGACTTGACAATTCCTGAAACATCAAAGTAAGCAAGGTTCCTAAAATCCCAGATGTATTTTGCTTGACATATTTTTTGTTTTTATTTTTTCATGTGGAAAACAATGATTTTGTTCTGTTTGTTTTAAAAGGCAGAGCTGTTCTCTGAATTAATTTATGTTGGGAAAAATCTATGAGCAGCAAATTTTATTTTGCAAGACATGCTTTCAAATTTAACAGAGAAAAAACCCACCAACCCAAGGAATATACTTACATTATTAACCTCACTTTTAATTGCTTTGTTGATGAACTGCCAATAGCGTTGCTGCACTGACAATTCGCAGCAGGCACAGTTACTTGTGATAATTAGAGTAAGGAACTACCATACTTACTGCAAATGTTAGGGCTCTCATCTGAGTTATCAGTGCAGTCATTCACAAAATCACACAGATTATCCTTTGGGATGCAATACTTATTGGCACATGTGAATTCTTCAGAAGTGCAGGGTCTGTCTGGGATCAGTAAAGGGGAACAATCTTCAAAGGAAATATCATCCACTGCCACATCTCCCATGTAACTGACACCACGTTTTGCCCTGAAAATAATCTAACAACGAGAAATGTAAGTGAAATATTGAGGGAAAAGTATTAAAGCTTGAAACACGCCATGTGTGGTACACAAAACATGATGCATCTATGCTTCCTGCAAGTTGCCCAAGTCTTCTAAATGTTTAGTACTAAATATTGCTCTCAGCTCTTACTGATGTAAATATAAGCTGCATAAATGTGAATCAGTGCTGGTTTATGTCTCAAAGGTTGATACTATAGCTATTGGAGGAGCCACAATCTTACAATAACAAAGAGCAAAAAAGAAAAATACATTAAGTGTACAGTTAGAAAGCCAGGGGCTGATCCTGTTCCCCTTGAAATCAGTGGGAAACTTCTCAGTGACTTCAGAATATAAACAAAAAAACCCTCCAATACAATTGAAGAGTGTAAAAACAGATGTTTTAAGCAGATATTTAACTAAACATTTGACTAAGAATCAGTCACAACCCAAATGCATTGAGGCTTATGTTTACCATTTATATGGTATGGTGCTGTATTTGCAAAAGTGCTGCACAGATATTAACTATCACCACTTGGGACAAAATCCTGCTCCTACCTTCTATGAGTACAGAAGATCCTTCTGGAGTGGAATCAGCACAGCTCGTCCACACAAGGGAAAGACAGGGATGGGACTAAGTAGAGTGACCCTCTTCCCCTTCCTTTCTCCCACCATTTTGGTCTCCCCACTATTCTGCACAAACCTGATAGGCTGAGGAGTGCAACTCCAAAATGAGTATGGCCCACCAGGGAGAGTTTGAGCTAATGACCAGATGGGGGACAAACCCAGGAAGATTTGGACAGACAAAAAGAAAGAGCAGTGTTTTCAGTGGCAGAAGCACTGAGCTGAGGCAGAGACACCAGAGTGTAGGGGTGTGGAGTCTGAACTCGGATGTGCTTGGAGGAGAGCCTGCTGCTGCTGCACTGATGCTTGCAAAAAGAGGAATCTTACAGACACACAGCCTAGAGCTGACAGGACAGCTGAGAGCACACAGCAAGACCCTCCAGTTTGAGCTCTCAGTGCACAGCATCAGAGTATTCAGATAGGTTGGACTGACGCAACGGGCTGGGGAGGGGCAGAGGGTTGCACAGACATGGACCAAAGAGTCTGTGTTCTAGACAGGTGTAGGCGGATTATGTACTGTGTATTAATATGCAGCAGGTTTAAAACAAAAGGAAGTATTTCCTCTCACAACGCACAGTCAACCTGTGGAACTCTTTGCCAGAGGATGTTGTAAAGGCCAGGACTATAACAGGGTTCAAAAAAGAACTAGATAAATGAATGGAGGATAGGTCCATCAATGGCTGTTAGCCAGGATGGGCAGGGATGGTGTCCCTTGCCTGTTTGCCAGAAGCTGGGAATGGGTGACATGGGATGGATGACTTGATGATTACCTATTCTGTTCATTACCCCTGAAGCACCTGGCTTTGGCCACTGTCGGATACGGGGCTGGATGGACAATTGGTCTCACCCAGTATGGCTGTCCTTATGCTCTTACTGTGTATCAAGAGCAAGGGAGTCTGTAAAACCCTGCTAGAATCCCGACCCGAGTCTACTCCTGGCTTTACCTTGGTTAGATAAAACTGTTGTTCTCTTTTTAAGCCTGGTGCTTGTTCCAGGGGTTAATACTGACCCTCAAGAAGAGTGTGTTGGTGTTTGTGCAGAGGTGTGTGGCTGGGAGCGGGGACTCCTTACCTGACCCTGATAACTCCCACCTGACAAATGGGCCCAGACCCTTCTGTCCATGTACCTCCCAAACCCTTCTGCCTGTCCTGTCTCTCCCCACCTCCCAGCTCCTCATCCTACTCTCCACCCCTCTGAGCTCCACATGCAAATCCAACCTTTCCCCAACCCTGCCCTTCCTTTCTCCCCTCCCTGATACTCTGTGCAAACCTGATTGGCTGGTGGGGCAAGTGAGTCTGTATAACACCTGCCAGAGATTCTGTGCAGAGTCTACTTCTGGCTTTGCCTGGCTTAGCTAAAATTGTTGTGTGTGGTGCTTGACACTGACCCCCTAGGAGGGAGGATGGGTGTGTGTTTGTGTGGAGACACAGGGCTGGGACCTAGGACCCTATCCCCAACCCTGGCAATGCCCCACCTGACAAAGAATTTGGGGAAGCTGTCACACAAGTGGTGTTCAGGGCTAGGGGAGATTCTGCAGCTACATGGATCCTTCCACCTTAGGAAGGGTATGCTGGGGGTTATCGTGCCATTAGGGCCTCCACTCATGAGGCTGGAATAGCAGCGATGGAGATGCTCCAGGGGCTGGGTTACTTCTCTTCCCTCCCTCATAGATTTCACTAGCATCCAGCTGAGATACTTGGTCTGGGGACCCGGGAGAGGATTTTGTTCTTAATATTCAGAAGACCAACGTGAATTGAAGAGCTACAAAGTGTGTAGGGTGCAAATGAGAATGATAAAGCTATAATGTAATCTAGAATTGACTTAATGGGGGACATATGAAATAGAAGCACCAACCTGAAAATCAGAGCGAATTCCTAAGAACACTTCTGCTCTGTTCCACTGAACACCTTGGGAGCCACTTTGAACCCAAAGTACAGACATTACATCACCAATTTTACTGAGTACCTGGAAGAGAAATTGTGAATTCCAGGTCACATCAAATCTTTCTCAACTCATTAATATAAATATAGTCATTTCAGTCAGAGAGTTTGTCCTTAAATTAACCCCATCCCACACTTTAAAATCATCAGTGGAAAATAATCATGAGTGTGATCTACTAGTCTGTGAGCCTGATGCTATAGGTTCTGAGCAAGTCCTGTGTGCAGTGCTTTTTGTTGCCATTAACTTAAATAGGAATGGAGAGCACTCAGCCCCAAACAAGAGCTGCCGATAGGTTCAGGACCCATGAATGCAATAAAGAAAATAATCGTATGGCAAGAGGAATAAAAGGTCTAAGAGTTCATATGTCTATTCGATTATTCCATTGTAGTTCTAGGAGTGTTTTGGTGTCCCAACTACACAGGAAACATCCCATTTATTCATAAATAAACTTGTCCTCTCAATCCAAAGAACTTGATCTGTTTGGACAATGGCAGGTGCACAAAATATCCTCCTAATGTCTTGCCTCGGTGAATAGTTGCTGAATTGGGGAGTCACTTCTCCACATGAGCCAGCATTCCTAAATGTGCTTCTCTCTGACTTCTTGAGCATCTGAATTGAACTGAGCTGACAATATCAGGTAGATGGAGCGTGTCAAGCTGTCTCTCCAGTCAGTACTGACAAAACTACATCACATCCCGTTTCCAGAACTGCCTCTCCTCTCAAGGATTTATCATTTTCCCCTCAGAGTGTAATCCTATTTTTGAGATCTTGGATGACCTAGACGTTTTTCACTTTAATGAAAAACTGGCATTTTTGAAAATTTATGTAGTCCCAGAAGCGTATGTGATGCTGTACAACAGGTAAGCTGTGCCAAATGAATAACAGGGTCCTTGCCCTGAAGAGCTTTCAGTCTAGAGACACAAGAGGGAAGAATGCAATACATTACACACATAAGACAGACACAGTGGTGCATGGTGAGATGCTTCACAGAACACATGGGGTTTTAGAAGTGTGGGTTTTTTTAAACAGAGGACGGGGATATTATTTTCCAAGCATAAGGAGTGACAAGAAAGGAAAGAGTCTACAGATGTCAATAACAGCTTACAGAAATAGGTAAAAATAATGGAGAAAACAGAAATGTACATTACAATACATCTACATGTTTTCATTGTTATCTAACGTGAGATTAACTATGATCTTCTAAAAAAGCACAATTTGACTTGGATGTTTCAGATTTTTTCTTACATTTGCATATGTAAATTTTCCAAGGTCAAATACTATCCCTTAATGGGCAAGTCCAAGCTCATCACTAGAAATTCAAACTTTCTGCCATTTCTTGCCAGTTGTCATACCTCTGTAAAGACTAAATGCCATCATATTTTATAACCTATTAAAATCCAAGCATATCTATTTTTTTTAAGTGTGAGAAATTTCTAATCTTTGAAAAGACTCAAGCTTAAGAGCTATAGAGGGCCCTGGGAAGGAAAAGTAAAGTACTTAATAAAGATGTACTCAGGTTATACTAGCTCAGAGAGGATGATAGAGCAACAAATTAATATTTTATTGTTCTGTGGTTTATTTACCTGAATTTTGACTGTGGTTTTAGTGACAGTTTAAAATTCACACAACATAACCCATACATGACTTTTTCCTTTTTCTAACCTTTCCAGAAGAGCTCAGTCACAGGTAGAAAAGGCTTAGAAGCCCCACAATTTTCCTTATGATGGCTGAGGACTACAGAACAGAAGACGTGAGGCCTATCTCCTTAACAGAGGATTGGGTGGCAGCCCAAGAACCATTGATGGGGAGGTCAAGGAGAAGAAAACTAAGTTTGTTCTTACAGAGATTCCTTCACATAGTAACAGTGTGTGTGTGGAGCAGGGGAAGGGAGGAAGTGCGCAGGGGGAAGAAACAGGATTTTCCCACACCTCCTGCAAAAATGTCTGCAGACCTGCCTCGAAACTCTGTTGATCCCCTGGGATCCTGGTGGTTCTTGGGGGATAACTAACAAGCCAGGGCCATGGGTCTTATCCTGCACCCACTGATGTCAACTGGAGTGTTGCCAGGGACTTCAATTGGCTTTGGATCAGATTTAATCTTCACAGTAGCCCTGTGTCTCCACAGCTGCAGTACTGCCCACCTCTCTGCATCCTGGCAGAATGGCTCCATCGGGGTTGCCTTGTATTCATTCATTGCATAGATGGGAATTCCCCAGCGAAGTGGGTAATAGAGAAAAAAATAATTCTGCTCCAGGCTGAATTTCCTTTTCTATGGGATCAGTAGAGAATGGGTTATGTTCTCTATGGCATTCCCCTACCCGACACACACACACACTTTCCCTAGTGCACCCAGCTCTCTCCTCTCTCCATGCTATGTGGAGCACTGGATGAATGGTGAGGCCCCAGCAGGGTGTGAGGCAAAGCACGGTGGTACAACAGACATGTCTGAGCCCCCCCTTTTGTGCAGGAAGTGGGGATCCATGTACTGAGGTTCCCCTCTACATGTAATTCTGGGGGGTACAATCTCCCCAAACCCTGTCCTACAAGAAGGGCCTGAGATACCAATACTGGATCCAAATATGAATGTCCCCCAAATTTGAGAGGTGTTTGGATCTAGGATTCTGGTTCTGGCTCATCTCGGCTCCACTAATTTAAGGGGTTAGGCATGTTAATGCTTCCACTGCTCTCCTTGTGTTCTTCCCTCTGTCTAGGAGAAAAGCAAGATGGAGGATTAGGTAACACAGAATTATGTATGTATGGGTTTGGGTGAATGTTGGATCCTAAACTACATATAGGAAAGTGACAAGGAGAACAAAAAGTGAGGCAGTAGGAAGAGAGGTCATAAGAAAAAGGTGGGCTCCAGGCCTCACTGATTCAGATGTACCTAAGTAATGAAACCAAAACTTGCTAGCATGCATTAATAGTGGCTGTGGGTGTAATCCTGCCATATGTTGAAAACTCTTGCCCCATCTAACAAAGTATTTAAATACATACATAACATGCTCCAATACCTCTGTTAGTCTATAAGGTGCCACAGGACCCTTTGTCGCTACTACTGAGGTCAGTGTGCCTATTCATATGCTTAAAGTTACACACGTTTACATGTTTTGCTTGATCAGGCCTGGAATATTCAGTACTTTGCAGGATGAAGGCCTATTAGTGGATATATGACCAGTTTAATCCTCATTATACTGAGAATGCCTGATTTAAGCTTCCAGCTCGTCTCTCTTATGTTTCTTTCTCCTAGGGCTGGTCTACACTAGCCCCCAAGTTCAAAGTAAGATACACGACTTCAGCTATGTGAATAATGTAGCTGAAGTCGAAGTATCTTATTTCGAACTTAAAAGTACTTACCCGTGGTCCACACGGTGGCGCGCAGGCTCCCCCATCGACTCCGCCTGCTCCGTTCGCAGAGCAGGATTACCGGCGTCGACGGGGGAGCACTTCCCGGTTCGATTTATCGCGTCTAGACAAGACGCGATAAGTTGAACCCAGAAGATTGATCCGAAGCCTCCGACGCAGCGGGTAAGTGTAGACTAGCCCCTAGTAAGTTACACCTACATCTAGCAGCTAATAATGATAAAGTAGAAAGCAGAGAAAGTTTGCCACCTTGCTTTGCAGATACAAAATGCAGTTTTTTGGCAATTAAATTATGCAACTGTTTTTATGTTTGTAACAGAATGTTTCTACTGGATTTATGTACATATTGTAAATGGGAGTGTACTTAATTCAGAGTTTGACCACACATTTTTAATCTGATACCAGACCTTGGAATATTAGTGAGGAAAGCTTTTCAAATTTATTCCCAAACAAGGCACTGGAAAAGAGCTTTTGATTGGTACCA
Source organism: Macrochelys suwanniensis (assembly GCA_033296515.1). Classification (NCBI taxonomy): domain Eukaryota; kingdom Metazoa; phylum Chordata; order Testudines; family Chelydridae; genus Macrochelys; species Macrochelys suwanniensis. The sequence goes on from CM065776.1 coordinate 38,038,389, forward strand.
AAACAGTTAAATGAAAGCTCCATGATTAGTTAGTTCCAATATTTTTGAATCACAGACAGATTCATAATAGATTTTTAAGGCCAGAAGGGACATATGAGTCTGACCTTCCACTTAACAGAGACTTGGAATTTCACCTGGTGATTCCTGCATCCATCCCACTAACCTGTGGCTGAACTAAAGCAAACCTTTTAGAAAGAGAGCCAATTTTGGTTTAAAGACTGTGGGTGATGGAGAATTTACCACATCCCTTGTTTTTAATGGTGATTTATTTTCGCTATTAAAAAAGTCTTATTTTCAGTTTGAACATTGTTGATGTCAACTTGCAGCCATCAAATCTTGTAATACCTTTATTTACTAGAACAACACTGCTCTACAGCCAAAATGCTTCTGAAATAAATGTAGTCAAACTTTACTAATTCTGGGTCACTGAGAACGAAAATGATGCTTAAAATTGTTGATTGGCTCTAGCTTTCAAGACATGCTATTGGGTCAGTATATACACGACCCTTGACTTGGGAATGGCGGAGGATAAGTGAGTTATAAAGGGAAGGGATCTCAATTTAAACCAGAAATGACTAAAATACATCTTTGACTGGATCTATGAATAAATCTATGACTGGGTTTGGACAGTACTTCCTTTTTAGGCAAAACAATGAATGATGCCATCTGAAGCTGGTATTGCGTCATACATATGAATTGCATCATGTTATTCCTAGAAGTCATGGATGATGCAATCATAATGAAGCTTACATCACTCTGCTGAACAAATTGCCCTATATCAGCTCTAGAAATCAGACAGTGTCGTGCTCTCTTATTTGTCAGTGTTTGATTTTGCAAAGGGACACATTTCTGTTTAGCCAAAGTGAGCAGAGATGCCTCGTACTTGTGTGAACAGTGCAGATAACTTCTGCTATGTTTGAGGTGAAGTGACTTTTGCATCACAAAAGCGCAGTCTAACCACTATGGTTAAGAAAGCCTATCACCTTTATTTTGGCTGCAAAATTGGAGATCAGGACAAGAGGTGGGCCCCACACATATGCTGCAACACTTGTGCAACAAATCTTCGCCAGTGGTTGAACAGGAAAAGGAAATCTATGCCTTTTGCAGTGCCAATGATTTGGAGAGCGCCAACAGATCATACCAGCAATTGTTACTTCTGCATGGTGTCTCCAGTTGGGAAAGGTGTGTCAAAGAAGAAAAAGTGGACTGTGCATTATCCAAACATTCCATCAGCTCTACACCCAGTACCCCACGGAGAAGGACTGCCAGTTCCTGATGCACCAGAATCATTCTCACTTGAGTCAGACGAGGAAGAGGAAGGGGATGAAACTTCTGGTCCTGAACCATCAATGTCACAGGACCCACATTTTCTCCCATCCTCCTCCTCTGAACCACACCTCATAACACAAGGTGAACTGAATGACCTTGTCAGGGATTTGGAACTACCCAAGTGTAAGGCAGAGCTTTTGGGCTCCAGACTACAGCAGTGGAATCTCCTGGCAGGTGATGTTAGGGTTTCCATGTTCTGTGACCGTCAAAAGGATCTTGTCCCATTCTTCTTCATGGAAGGTGATCTAGTAGCCTGCAACAACATTGATGGTGTGATGGCAGCCCTCAACATCGTTCACGATCCAGATAAGTGGAGACTGTTCATTGATTCATCGAAGACGAGTCTTAAAGCTGTTTTACTGCATAATGGCAATGTTTTGCCATCAATTCCGGTTGGTCATGCAGTCCATATGAAGGAAACCTATGACAACATGAAACAACTTTTGAGGTGCATAAACTATGACCAACATCAGTGGCAGCTTTGTGGCAATTTGAAGGTTGTTGCTCTCTTGCTTGGTCTGCAGACTGGATACACAAAGTACTGCTGTTTTCTCTGAGAATGGGATAGTCGTGCAAGAGATTCCCACTACATCAAGAAAGATTGGCCACTCTGACAGTCATTGGAGCCTGGGAGGAAAAGTGTTCAGCATCCACCACTTGTTGAATCAAGGAAGATTTTGTTACCACCCTTACACATCAAGCTGGGTCTGATGAAGAACTTTGTCAAGGCCATTGACAAAACACAAGCAGCTTTCAAGTACCTCCGTGGAAAATTTCCAAGGTTAAGTGAAGCTAAGATAAAGGAAGGTGTCTTTGTTGGTCCTCAGATTCGTGAACTTCTTCGAGATGATGCATTTGACCATGCACTGCGTGGCAAGGAAAAAAAAGGCATGGAAAGCCTTCCAGTTAGTGGCAATAAATTTTCTCAGAAACAAGAAGGCAGACAACTACAGGTTGTTGGTGGAAAACGCATACAAAAGCCTTGGTTGCAACATGTCACTAAAGATACATTTTTTGCACTCTCATCTAGATTTTTTTCCACCGAACTGCGGAGCAGTGAGCGACGAGCACATCGAGCGATTTCACCAGGACATTGCAACAATGGAGAAATGCTATCAGGGCAAATGGAGCCCATCAATGCTTGCAGACTATTGCTGTACAGTGACAAGAGATGCTCCATTTAATGAATACAGGAGACAAGCCAAGAAGCGCCGAGTAGACACTGAATAGGACTAAACTATGTACATAATAGTTTTTTGCCTTTTGTTTCATAATAACATTTATTTATATAACCCCTTTGCTGATTTTTAAAGTGTTACATAAACAGGACAGGTGAAATAGTTTCATGTGTTTATGGTTGCTTTACATGATAAGACCTAGGTTTACAATTTATGATTAAAACTCTACTATCTACACAATATACATAGACATAAAATGTAAAAACTTAAATATCTTAGAAACAGTAGCCAATCAGTTGTTTTAATGGTCATATTTGAATTCAGCACATCAAAATACATACTAAATAGCACATTTTATCTCTGAAGCAGACAACTTCTCAAAAATTGCAGGCCAGTGTAATGAGCCCTCTAACAGCAGGTATATTCTCCCTTTGTAAATAATTATAGATTATCATCAACTCCCCTTTTAACCTTGCCTTTGATAAGCTAAATAGGATGAGCTCCTTACATCTCTCACTCTTAGGACTGTTTTCCAGACCATGAATCATTCTTGTGGCTCTTCTCTTAACTCTATCCAGTTTTTCCAGCATCCTTTTTAAAGGACTTATAGTATTTGAGTAGTCAATGGAGCTTTTCCAGTTTACACCAGCTGAGGATCTGGCCTTTATGTATTTTATCCAAAATATTTTTACTATGGATTTTTGAAATGCTGCTGTTGTTCTATACTATACATTTATAACCCCATAACAATTATTTATATTTGCTGCAATAAAACCTGTTTAGAATTGTTTCCCTGTTTTATTCTCTTAGTTCAGATGAATTGTGTCAATATGCTGTTAAATGAGTTAGGTATTTGTGTAAACTAAACCTAAGTGCTTTCCTTCTTACAGCAGCGTGCAGAATGGGGCAAGGGTAAAATATTTTTTATAGTTAAATGCTAGTAAAATCTCAATTCGGCTTGTTTTAATCAAATTAAGCAACAATACGAATGAAACTTCAAGGAGAAATTACACCAATGAACCAATTAAAAAAAACCCAACTAACAAAAGATAGTTTCATATTGTAACCCTTTGGTCACATCCAAAGATCTTGATGTTCAGATATCCACTCAATGTATTTTAGTTGCAAAAGATTATGCTGTACAAAGTTTTACTTGTACAGAAGCTGCATCCATGCTGTAAAAAGTTACCATTTCAGGAGCTTACTCCAGCTAACACTTCCCTCAGTCACACCATATTGGGGGCAATGAAGTGTGGATAATTGTTCATCATCATTTATTAGCAGTCTAGACTTGATGAAACTAAATGATAAGGCATGACTTTTCATACAGTAATTTCAGAAAACTCTAATGTCGTTTCAGTACCTGCAGAGAACCCACTGTTGCACCATCCATATGGTTCCAAAATACTAGTTTGCATTTGGGTCCAGTGACTGAAATGACTGGAGTGGCAATGTCAGCAGTATGACCAAATTCTCCATTTGAACTGTCTGCATACAGATACCAGCCATCTTTAGTAACCCTGTGCAGAGAAGCAGATTTTATTAAAACAATACATCTACTCATAGTAAAATTCTAGATTTGCAAATGGTAATACTGCTTTGCAATCATCTGAGGATCCACACTCTCTTTAATTAATTAATATAACACTAAATCTTAAAAAACCTCTGGGAAGACAGGTGTTATTCCCATTTCACAGGGAAGTTGAAGTGGAGATTTGGTTACTAAAGTTACGATCCTAAATAACCTGATTTTCATGATTGATATACATGACTGAGCAATGAGCACTCAGCAGCTTCCATTGACTTCACTGGAGGCTGCTGAGTGCTCAGCAATTTTGAATCACTTATTTAGGAGACTAAAGAAGGGTTTAGGATCCAACTTTAGGGTCCATTTTTTAAAATCTTGCACAAGGTCCTATAGGTCTTAACCATGCCTGGCCGGCAATAGACTATCAGTTGGCAAAGCCAAATGGGACAAAAGCCCAGTTTTGCCAAAAAAGTGGGGCACACTCCCCTAGGGGCACATGGAGGAATGTTCAGGGGAGGAGGGCGTGAAGCAATGCCAGGCACTCGGCCTCAGGCTGTCAGCCCCAGCACTGGGCAGTGGGGCTCAGGTGAGAGGCTACACCAGGTGGCTCGGACGAGCCCTGCACGGTGTCCCATTTTCACTTTGGGAAATATGGTCATCCTAGAAATAAGGGAGTGGGTTGGGAGGCTGGTGTCTTGCAGAGATGCTTCTGTAAAATAACAGCTGAGCCAGAAATAGACGCCTAATGTTCAGGCTCTCAGCTCTAACCATTAGACACCAGTTCCTAAAGAATCTTGTCACTTGCACTGAGTTACAACTAAGTATTTGGTGCATTGTTTTGTTGATGAGTTCCAGCAGCTCTAGGGGAATGAATTGATAGTACAAATTCTAAACATTTTTCAGTAATCTAGTTGAGATTCCTTGAAGCCTTGGACTTGAACTGCTTCTTTAAAGAACATTTTAAAACAATGAATACAAATCTGTTCATTAGTGCTTTAGTCTCTCTTCCTCTCTCTTGTTCTGAGGGGGGGAATGATAGTTATGCAATTGGACTCACTTTGAGAGAAGCTATGCAAGTTTACTATTAGAAAACTGTAATAATACTTTGATATCGTCTAATGAAAGGTGCTGTATAAAGTGTTGTAACAAATATTAATTAAGCCCCAGAATGCCTCTAAGGTAGATGAGGGATATACATAAGATTGCATATCATTGGCAGGTAAAACGATCCATCTCTAGAGTAGAACATCTGGGGTTGCTGAATAGTGGATGCTATAAGAGGTTACAGAAACATAGACGTTGCCTTATTAGATCACACCAATGATAACTGTAGCCAGTATCCTGCCTCCATTCATAGATTTTAAGGCAAGGTTCATTATGAGAATCTGGTCTGACCCCCTGCAATAGCACAAGCCATAGAACTCACCCAGTAATTCCTTCAACAGGCCCATATCTTGTGTTGAGCTAGAGCACGTGTTTTAGAAACTCATCCAAATCCCAATTTTTAAAACATCACGTGATGGAAAATCCATCACATCCCACATGGTGTTCTAATGGCTCATTTTCTTTACTGTTAAAAGTTTTGCTGAATAGGAAGGTCTAAAGTTCTAGTAATGGACAATTATGTAACGAATTGCCCAGGACTTCAGTTTTGTCTAACCCCTGTAATCAATGGCTAACTTATGTCTTGAGACATAAGAGTTTCTACCCCTCCTACAGTTTCAGCCCATTTAATGTAAGTGCAGAAGAGGAAGTGAAGGCAAATACCATATCCCTGTGAAGCTGCGGAGAACATTTTGGTAGGAAGATACCATCTTCAGCAGCACAATATCCTTATACGCCAACTATAACAGTTCCATGGTTTAGAACAGATGTGTGTGGGGGGGAAGATTACTATCTAGTTATCAACAGCAATACTTTTCTAAAGTCACTAGCTGTTCCTTGAAGGTCTCCCATACAAGCTCTGACCTAGCCATACCTTGTTTAGCTGGTGAGGTTGCTATGATTACTGTATGAGATGGTATTGCTACAGCAGCAGGTGTAAAAACCTCTGTAAATAAAGAAGTGAATAATTCCCATGATATCTTCTTGAGTTGGGGGATGGGGAATGAAGTAGTAATAGGTCCCATAAAATGAAGAGTTTATTCAGGCAATGGTATGTCATTTTGCAGATAATCTCATAGGTTAATTGGGGTACATGAGAGATGTATGATTCATAAGGGGAAAATGAAGAACTATATAAAAACACAGCAGCATGTTGGCTGGGTCTATCCAGGCACGTAGGCAAAGGTGACATCAAATATTTGCATGAGAGAAGTAGTAATGATCCGAGTTAACACGTATATCACCACCCCTAAAACATTGCTAGCCAGTCCCCAGTCTTTAAATATTCTTTTCTTATAACAGAAGGAAAGTGCATGGCAGTTTATAGGTAGACTGTGATGAAGCAGCCCAGCAGACATTGAAGACAGCCTTTGAGCTCAGCAAGCCTTGCCCCATTATACCTGCAGCCAATCTGGGAGTAAGCACCAGCCAACGGAGACTGCGAAGGAGCCTCCAGCACCTAAGGTAACTGAGTGAGTGAACCCCAGAGACATTGTGAGGCTCACCGTCACCAACTGATGGCTGCTCCACATGAAGGAGCCTGGGATTGCAGCAAGACACTGCCCAAGACCCAAGAGGGAACCCCATGGGAAGCAGGCCGCCCAGAAAATTGGACTAGAGAGGCCATGCCCCAAACTGAACAGACTGGTAGGAAGTAGCCCAGGGCAACAGATTCTGACTCCCTGCTGGGAGGGGCACATTCCCCTCCCTGCCCCTTTCAGGGGTTGATGTACACAGGGCCCTGGGCTGGGACCTGGTGGAGAGGGAGGAACTGTGTCCCCTTATTTCTTTTGTAACAGGTGGCTTGGAGGCCAGGCGGCCTAGTGGTTAGAGTTGCTGGCTCTCAGCCTCCTGCTTGGTTGAGGCACCTCAACCAAGCAGGGGACTGAAAGCCAGTAGCACTAGGCCACCTGGCCTCCAAGCCACCTGTTAAAAATGCCTTCTCCAATAAAACTTTGTATAGCCTCCTATCAGTGAAGCTTTTCATGAAACAAAAGCAGAACACAGCATCTTAAAAAGTAGGGGCTGGTGTAAATCACATTGCTCCATTGACTTCAAGGAGCTTGAAATAAATGGAGATTTACACTGGCTGGTGGTCTGACTCTAGTAATTGCAAAGCTACTGTTCCAAGATGATGATGTAGATGTTCGCAGGGCAACTTTTTCAGCCATAAGAAATCAGATCAAAGTAAACCAGACCAAAAAGTTAAGAGCAGACCTGGCATTTTTAAAACAGTTTTTTTCCCAATAAAGCTGCACACAGGGAAAATGGTAATGCTCTGAAACCTGCATAGCTGCAGATAGCCTCCTGGTTCAAGTGGGTCTAATTGCTCTTCCCATGACTAGTCTTGTTGTGCAGGGGCATTACCTCAGTGACATTCAATCATTCTGAAGTAATTTGGAATTCCCGGTTTTGCTTTGGGTTTCTCCATCAAAATCTTTCCTGGAGGGTCATAAAAGACGTATGAATAAGTTTAATTAGGCTTCTTCACAACAGGAATACCCTCTTCTGAGCCATACCTCAAAAACTTTTAAGTAGAAGAAATTTGGCTGCTTATTGGAATGCACTGCTTCCATGGCCCAGAAATGGTGCAGATGTATCTAAAATCACCCCCAGTGGTTTGAACAATACCTAAAAGACAGGAATTCATTGGTGCAGTTCTTGAGAAGTTGGGCTTTCACCAGAAATGCTTTTCTATTGCCTGCAGGTCACATAGAATGAAGCAGCAACTTTCCTCACAAAACTGAGAAGCTAGTGGTGGATACTGTGCTCACCTTGAGGCTTTTTTTACAGTGGTTGCTGTAGCAACTTCATAAAGCGTGTAGGAGCACATGTTGCAAGACAGAAGAATATGGAAGAGGCACCAGGAAATCAGTCTTTGTGCCCATGGCTTCAATGCCAGCTGCAGTTGCAGTACCTTTATAAAAAGTTCTCTCAATCAAGAGCCAGTTTAGTATTAGAAACATCGCATACTTTCATGTTATTACCTAGCACACAATACATGAAACAACTGCCTTTAAAGTGAAATATTCCTTGAGCTACATAAGACAAAGCCCCAAATACTGCGATTGTCCCTATAAAATGGGACATCTGGTCACCCTACTCCTCGAGCCTCATCCTATTAGGCTTTTTCACTCAGATATTACCAACTCACTATCTAGGAGATCTGCTGTTGCACATTGGGTCAGCTGGCAATCTTACTTTTGGTGTGTCAGCTTCTCAGTCGTGCAATTTACTGACATCTCCCTTAACTCGTCACTTTTCATTTCTAAAACGCATCTGAAAATGTTATGTTTTTGGTTTTAGTCTCTGCATAGGACCACTCAAACACTCACTTGTCAAACACCTCATGAAATCAGTGAGGCCAACCACTCAGCAGAACATTGTTTGACATTAATAAAGGTGGCAGAATTGAGTGTTCAATATAGTGCTACATGAGTGCTAAAATTCACTACAATGCACACAGACTTCTTCAGTGGTTGGGGGCCTAATGGCCACTAGATCCCTGGCTTATTTGGAAAATTATCCATTGGAAAGCTTGTCTCAATGTTGGCAGCTACAGCAGGCATCATTACATTGTTGACATTTACCCTTTGAAAGCAATTAATTTTACTGTGCTAGTGTAAGCGTTCCCTATACACAGGAATTCCTGTAACACTTCAGTAACACTAATTAATTTCAAACGACAAAATTGCCAACATTTTAATGGAGTTCACTGGATGCACAGACCTCAGCATGAGCAGCCGGACTTCACCTCTGAAGTATGAGTTTGTTGCAAATACTGGCTTTGCAATACCCTTTTATATACAGGAGGTCAGCTAAATATGGGAATGCCTAAAAAAAACTCTAGCAGGCATCCTCCTCAAAACCCTGAGGTCAGCCCCATGCACCTTGATGTGATCATGACGAGCAGGATTCTGGTATGTTTTGAGGGTTGGAGAGGGAGATGGGGGGAGAGAGAGAGAGTGTGAGTGTGTGTGTGTTTGTGTTTAAATTGTTTTGCAGGCCTTCCCAAAATCCCTAACCCAGTGTTGCCAATTCAAGTTGTAAAACTTTAATCCTTTGCTTCACAATAAATATGGTCTTGAGCTGCAGTATTTGGAAATGGCTCCAAAAAAAGAGAAAACCTTCCCAACTCCTGAGGGATATTTGGAATCAAGTTTTGGGTCAGTATAGTGGTAGTGTCTAGGCTCAATATTCAAATCAAAATCTGACCTCTACCAGCCATTGGAAATGTTCACAGATGAAGTTTTAGTTCAGCCTTATCTCTACTTTGAAACTACCACAAATTCACAGAAAATCTCTAAAATAAATTGGTGCTCAGATGCATCAGTGATTTATAAACATACGCATTAATACTTCACCTTTGGTGCCCTCAGTAAGTAGGAACCCTCACTTTGCAAGCTCATTGACCAAATGGCTAAGAGGGAGCCAAGCCCCTCCTCTTTCTTCTCATTACAGTGATGCTTATGAGAGAGGAGTCATGTGTCATTTCTTTCATGTACTTTGTCACCAGAGTATATTATCAGTATTTTAATGCCTCATGTATTCCATGAAAGATGGTTGTAAACTGTGCTACATTGACCTTTCCATCATTCTACAGTTTGATCCTCCATTGATCATCATTATTCTTTGTTTACAGTGCCAGTAGCCTGCTCTGAAGAGGCTGGTCAAAATTCTAACTATTTAAATTTTTTTAACTCTATGATATGTGTCTTTACAAAGTTTATAACCTTCCACATATTATTCTGACCTTCTGCATTTCTGACAAAAACTGTAACAAAAATATAAAATGTCAGGAAACTGCTATTGTGGCAATGCTTGTAGGAAGGTAGGAAGTGGAATAAATTTTACTTACATTTTTTAGTGTATAAACTTCAGAGCCACTTTCTGGTACTGAACAGTTCAACCATACAGAAATGGCATTACATGCTACAAAAGTAGTGAAGTCATGCACCCGTACTAACATTCCTTTGCCAGCTTAAAAGGATAAGAGACAGAGTATAGTGACTTCAGAAAAGGCAACTCAGTTTAAATAGACACCGTTATACTTTAGACTTAGAAATAAATAAATATGGGCAAACAACCCAGAAATGGATCCAGAACAGGGAAACAACCCAGAACAGGGAAAACTTATGCAGCTACCTAGCTACTCTTTCAAGCTCAAGTCTGGCTGTAAACACTAACAAAAAGAGTTCTACACACTGGGTGGGAAACAGATTTTCGATCCGACAAATTTTTTTAGAGATTTTAAAAAATGTCCCCATTCCACACTGGGTCAAAACCAAGACCTTTCAAAATGTTCTGGAGAGACTTGCCCCAGAGATTAGGGCATTCATATAGGACATGAAATGAGACACAGCAAGGATTTGAAACTGGGTCTCCTAATATCACAGGGGAGTACTCTAACCCCATGGCCAGTGGCTATTCTAGTCCCTATTGCCCTGAAAAAGTTTTACTGAAACTGATGGATGAAACCGAATCTCTCTGTGGAAATCTAACTAGCATTTTCCTATGAAAAAACATTTTGTTGAAAAATTCCCAACCACATCTAATTTGGAAGAGCTTTCTAACCAAGAAGAAAAGGGGCCTTTATGGCACAGGACCTATACAACAAAAAAATCATCACCCATATTCTGTCCAACATCTGCTCTACACACAGTCAATCCAACCACATTATTACTGCTAGAAAGACAAAAACAAATATTGGGAGGGTAGTTTGTGAACAGGCATATGTCTCTGAAGCACAGGCACTGTCCAACATCTCATCTGTTTAGCTCATATCATGGAGGGATGGCTTGTCAGTGCTATTTAGGAGGCAAGAATCATGGTTGGAGAACTTCCGCCCTGCGTTTGTTCCTCTCAGGTGGCCCAGCTTGTATCTGTGCACATAGGGCACCCATCACTTGGACCTAAAATAGTAATCTCCTGATCTCACGTGTATCCTGGTCTAGATTAACATAAAGAGAGAACAGACTCTTTAAGGCCCTGTTGTGACAAGTGGGCCTACAAATTTAGCCAAACTGTGAGCTCAACCATAAAAAAAGTGAATTTTCATGAGATGCTACAATAATCTATCAGTAGAAAATATTGATGGGAAAAGGTACAAATGTGAGATATGATAACTTAATCAGTCTAAACAAAAAGACCAAGTTAATATGATTCAAGGGCTGTGCTGAAATTATGACGTGGAGTCAGAAGTTAATGAGCCAAAATTGGTATGTCGGAGATTAGGCCTAATTGGTGAACAAACTAATGAGCGGATGATCTGTTCCACCCATCACTCCCTTTCTGGGTCCTTTAAAGAAATATTTTATGGGGAAAGCACAAAAGACAAAAAGAAGAACAGAACAGACAGAAGCTACTGGAGTGAGCTTTACCAGCATGGCAGCCACCCCCACCATATCCTGGGACCCCGGGCCTTCATCATCCTGAGAGGTGTCCTGACAGGGCCGGCCTTACCATGAGGCGAACTGAGGCAGCCGCCTCAGGTGCCAGACTGTGGGGGAGGGGGGGTGCCACTAGGACCCAGAGTGTAGAAAATTGTGTCTGCTGCATATGTAGTCTCTCTGCTCTAGATGCACAGAGATGGTGGAGTGCTGCGCTGGAGGAAGGAGGGCACAAGAGACATAACAGGCAGGCAGGAGAAAGGGTGAGAGGGAACAACAGAAAGCAGCAGGAGCTGCAGGGAAAGAGAGGAGGAGAAGCGTCACATATACCTCTCTAGCATCCCCAGGAGCCTGGACTGATTAACACCGGCTTCTCAGGGAGCTTCCTGCTTCTTCCCTGAACCTACTTGAGGGGAACAGGCAGTCAAATGATGTAATAGGAACCTGTTAGGCCCTTAAGACACTCAGTAGCATAGCCGGGGGGGGGGGGGGGGGGAAGCAGGGGGAGTGGCCGCTCCCCCACTGAGCGGAAGCAGCGCCTTTTTTTGCTCCTGACGCCTTTTGCTCCTACACTGCAGCCAGAGCAGAGCATTTTTTTTTTGCTCCCAGTGCCTTTTTTTGCTCCCCACGCCTTTTTTTTTTAGCTCCGCTCCCCCTGTGCTCTAAACCTGGCTACGGCACTGAAGACACTGATATCTTCCCTCACTCAAGCCCTGCTACCAGCCTTCTTATTTATCCCCTTCAATTGAGTTTTGAGAGCCACTATAGCTGGCACAGAACAGCAGTCATGAGTGAAAGAAGAAAACGCCCCTCTGGGGCAGCATTCAGAAAAAGAAAGAAAGCAGCCCTCTGCAGCCCCAGTACCTTTTATAGGCCTTCAACAAGGCCTGCAGCCTGGGGGTTTACCAGCTCCCTTTGCCCTTCCCCAGCACTGCTCTGCTTCAGGTACCTTATTCTCAGACAGCTAGCCCTTCCCACTCCAGGGCTAGAGTAAGATGCCTCTGCCTTCTGGCCCTGCAGCTCTTTTATAGGGCCAGCTGGGCCTTGATTGGGCTGGCCCCAGCAGCAGCGCTTCCCCAATCAGCCTAGCTTTTCCCAGCTGCAGCCCTCTCCAGGGCTGCTTTTAACCCCTGCCTAATGGAATGGGGCAGCCACCCCACTACACCACCTTTAATACCATCTGAGAGACTGTCAAACAAGGGGGCTTGTCCTTCTAAGACTGGACTTTTACAAGAGCAGGAACAGCAGCAGCAGCCCATCTCTACAAATTTCTTTTCCCCCCAAAAGAACAGTTATTACCATTGTTAATACCATCTAAGAGACAGTCAAACAACAGGGAGGTTTCCTTTAAAAAACTCTGCCGCTACAGGGAAAGGGAACAAGGGATGTTGTTAAAATGAACACCTTATTTCATACTTTACATTTGAAATAATTTAACTATTTTAAGGGTGTGTTTGTCATGGTGCTAAAGTAAACTGAGGTCTCTTTATACCAAGCCCTGGACTTTGTTTAATGTTGGACAGTGACTGTGTCACGTTAACACCTTTAGTCCATATATTCCATCTAAATTAATGCAACAGCCCCCAATCTGTGCAGCCACTTGCACAAAGCCCCACTGACTTCAAAAAGACTTTTATGTGGATGAAGGCATCCACTTGTGTGGAACTTACTGCAGGAACAGGGCCTAAATATGCAGGATTAAAGCAAATCATGTTCAGTAAAATGTATAATTTTCAATTATGTTAAAAGGGATTATCAACTCCAGATAATCTCATCCTTCTACTACATGTCTGGATTGCTTTTCTATACTCCTGACTCATACTTATCTTTTGCTCAAATTAACAGTGGCCACTGAGTCAGAGGAAGAGGATTTTCCACCTCCCCCACTCAAAAAGCTCATTACTTTTCAATTATTAAAATATTTCCAGCAGCTGGTAACTCAAATCTACATTTTTTGATTAACCACTGAGAAGCACTGCTGAAAGATTATAATACTGCAGGCTTTCCTCTGTTGATATCTTAGACTCTTTGTTTTCTATTTAAAAACTTCTCAGTTAATTAAAAAAGGAATTGAAAGTAAACTGTGGTCAGGAATGTGGATCTTCACTTTGGAGGTACGTGCTAAAATGTAATTTAAACAGGAGTAATTACCCAAAAGAGTAAATAAACCTAACATGGTTTTGGAAAAATGTTCTTGCCCCATCATCTCCCTCAAATGTTTAACATTCATGCATAATAAACTTGAAATGTAAAAAGCAGTATCATTTTCAGGCCATTACTAAGTAGAGGTAAATTTGCTGGAAGGTAGATCTCCAAAAGGATGCAATAAAGCTATACCTATTAAAGGCATACAAAAGTATGATTTGGGGGCCCAATCATCCTGCAGTTGTACGGACAGAAATTTTATAGTTACTGCTTCAGGGAGGTAATAAAACTGACTCTTTTCACATTTTATTTTGAGATTTGGTTTGTTTACCTTGTATTTGGTTTAAGTTTAATGGTTCCTTTATTTCCCTTCTCTCTCATAAACATATTTGAAAATTGGATAAGGTCCAGGGATAGTAGGCCACAGAGCTAGGGATAACATTTTTCAAACATGAGTGTTTAAATTTTGGCACCTAAATTCATATTTAGGTGCCAAACAAATGGAGTAAGTGTCAGAGGTGAATTTAGACATCAGTGAGAGTGGAGGTGCTCAGCACCTATGAACAGCAGACCTCTCCCCCCTTCCAGAGTCCCAACTCAAAACTGAAGAAATAAAAACTCATTCATCCTTCCCAGGCTCAATCCTCAGCAGGTTCTTCCGAGTTCTTCCTTGCTCTCTGTTACAGAGTGCTACCACCTCCCAGGGCTTTCTCCCAGGTGGCTCAGCTCCTCCAGAGCTGATGAACCTCAAGGCTTCTTCCCTGAGTCTCTCTTCTCCCAGATTTGCTTTAGGAGTGACATCTCCTTCTCCTCAGCTGCCCTCTCCCCCCAAGGACAGTCCCAGGGCACAAGTGCCATCCTGCAAGCCCCTATGTGATTCTTTTCCCAGAAAGTGGAAACTCCCAACTACTTACTTCTCTCCTGGGTCCCATCTGCCTATTTTCTGCAGTCCTTTCTTTGAAGGGACCATTCAGTCTGGTTCTCCCCAGCTGGGTCTAATCCTTAATTACCTGTCTTCTTTCCAGGTGCCATGGAATATGTTAAATGAGCTCTCTGGCTCCCTTTAACCCTGTCACTGCCAGTGTGGCATTTATATACTCCATCACATGTAGATAACGAGCCAGTTCTTTACAATATTTTTATTCGTCTGCCTAAAACCCAACTGATACTAACCCAAATCTTCTGACATTCAGTAAATTCAGTTAAATTTTATGAATGTTATTAAATAAGTTAGTGCTCATCCACATTTGCTAGTTTTGGCAGGCAGTAGATGTGGAAAAAATTGGTACTTTGACCCAACTCAAACCTGAAAGTACAGGCTACAAAGCTTTGTATACCTTCAGGAAAGGTATGAAAGGCAATCAGACATTTGGATACTTAACCTAAAATTAACCGTACCATTTGATGTTCACTCTTCACTAGAATTTATGTAAGACTCTTCTTTTCCCTTCTCCTTCTCTGCTGCAATTAACTATTTTTTCCTCAAGGCCAAACAATCTGGCCGGAATACAATGTATAGTTTGTTCCAATGGAACATTATTTTCTACCTTTTAAAGCCAAGCTCTGCTCAGCTTCCTCATATGAGTAGTCCCAATGACAAGCTGAGGCAATAGATTAACGTAAGGAAAGCTCTCAATCAAATTCAACAACAAGCAAATGTAACAAAAATCTGTGTATGAAACCTATGAGTCTATTAAAAAGATACCAAAGTCTAGATACTTGGATCAAATAAGAAAAAAATCAGATGCCCGCAAAATTACTTGATACATCTAGATAAACATTCCGTGTGAAGGATCTTTTGGTCCTTTGTGTACATCAGTTACGAGTGTGTTGTTCAAATTTGTCTTTAAAAACATATTTCTTCTGGAAGATACAGGAAAAACACCAATGTCCATTTTGCTTAAGCAAAATGAATTTATGTGGTTGCTATGTATGGTTTTATGTTCTTTTTCCATATATATTTATGTTGGCCTTAGCACACAGAAAATAACCAGAGAATGAAAGGCTGATTCTGACAAGTCACAGTGATGACACAACAAAGATAAGACCCACACTTCATTATCCAAGACAGCTCCTGTGTTGTTAATATTGTGTGATTCACCTGATATTCAAACTTCAATTTTTGGTGGTTCTTCTCATAGGGTGGGGGAAGGGAGAGAAACCATATCCACAAGAATTTAGAGTACAGGAGATTTATTTTTAGAACACCTTGAAAACCAAGTTTACTGATCAGTCCACCCTATCTCCTAACAACAGTATCAGGCATTGGACAGAAAGTGTTACAGTTCGTGAATCATTAACTATCAGAGTATATAAAACTATTAAACCAGTCATATGAGTTTTCTGTTCTTTCTGTATGTGAAGGTCTATAACTTAGAGCTGAACTATGATAATTCAAAACACTTATTTTCGATGGACTTCTCCAAAATTAAACTATTTGGGGGGAGTATAGAGAGAAAACTGTTAGATTTCAGGGAGAGAACTATGCTTCTCCTTTGGGGTGCACCAGTGTGCCAACGGAGAAAACATGGATGGGTCCTGTACCATCTAAGAAGATTAGACATCAAAGTGTCTGGCTGATATAGCTCCCTAATCACAGGGCAGCAACCTGTCGTCATATTTTGTGTGGCAATCACTTAGGGACTGTGCTCAAGTGGCTGCCTTAATTGAAAGTTCTCAATATAAAACCAAACCTTCTTATTTTACTGCTTGCTCTGGGTGGGCAGGATAAATTGCCTGAAATATGAAGGAGCTACTCAGGGTTATTTATTTTTAGGAACAAATTACATGATAATTGATGCTATCTGTAACACCCTTTTTGAACTAACATTTTAGTGTTGTAGACTATGAATATCAAAGAACAAAAGCTTCTGCCCATATCATTCTACTTCATTTTGTCCTGTCCAACTCCTGATTATAATATCAGGCAGTCTCCAGACAGGAGCATAAACTGCTCAGTCTGCTCTATATACTTTAAGTCTAACATTAACTGTGCTTATCAGGAGGCACTCAAGGCCTTCTTCCGATCTAACTTACACCAATGTAACTCAAATGGGGTTGCTCCTGATTTACACCAGAATAAATGAAATCAGAAAGAGGCCCTGGGTGGACAGAGCCTGTGATACACTGGTATGGCAGATTATCTCCTCCTTAGAGAACTAAAGCATCACCTCCACCTACGTTCTATTTGCCCGAAGAGTACAAATCCTGGAATAACACTGTGACAGAAAATGATGTGCAGCCTATGGGACTTAATTTTCTATCTTTCATTTCATTGTGAATAGAGGTCATGAGTGATATATATGTTTTTAAGTAAATAATACCTTTAAGAACAGATCCTAAAGTGTAAAAGCATTACATAAAACTCATTCTTTTTCTCCACTTAGGTATAAATGTAAGATTATCTAGGGCACTCTCAGGTATCATTTATGCGTTCTTTGTCTCAAAGACTCTTTTGAATACACTAACATTAATTTCACACTACCTCAAAGCAATGCCAGTTTAATATATATATATATATATAGGCAGCACATTCTAACACACACAAAAAAGTCCAGCATAAATATACTATAGTGGAAAGTGTCTAACCACTAAACTGCAAACACAAATATGTAGAGTAAATACTCCCCACAATACATTATATTGCATTTAAATCTAGTGTTTGTTTAGTTTGTGCGTTATAAGAACATAAGAACAGAAAAACAGCCATATTGGGTCAGATCAAAGGTCCACCTAGCCCAGTATCCTTTCTTCCAACAGTGGCCAATGTCAGGTTCCCCAGAGGGAATGAACAGAGCAGGTAATCATCAAGTGATCCATCCCGTCACCCATTCCCAGCTTCTGGCAAACAGAGGCTAGGGCCACCATCCCTACCTATCCTGGCTAATAGCCACTGATGGACCTATCCTCCATGAATTTATCTAGGTTTTTTTTAACCCTATTATAGTCTTGGCCTTTACAAAATCCACTGGCAAAGAGTTCCATAGGTTGACTGTGCATTGTGTGAAAAAATACTTCCTTTTGTTTGTTTTAAACCTGCTACCTATTAATTTCATTTGGTGGCCCATAGTTCTTGTGTTATGAGAAGGAGTAAATAACACTTCCTTATTTACTTTCTCCAAACCAGTCATGATTTTATAGACCTCTATCATATCCCCCATTAGTCGTCTCTTTTCCAAGCTGAAAAGTCCCTGTCTTATTAATCTCTCCTCATATGGCAGCCATTCCATACCCCAAATCATTATTGCTGTCCTTTTCTGAACCTTTTCCAATTCCAATATATCTTTTTTGAGATGGGGTGACCACATCTGCACACACACACACAAAATAAATAAATGGAGATATACCAATCTCCTAGAACTGGAACAACCTTGAAAGGTCATCGAGTCCAGTCCCCTTCCTTCACTAGCAGGACCAAGTACTGTCCCCTGACAGATTTTTGCCCCAGATCCCTAAGTGGCCCCCTTAAGGATTGAACTCACAACCCTAGGTTTAGCAGGCCAATGCTCAAACCACTGAGCTATCCCTCCCCCCACATCAGTATTCAAGATATGGGCATACCATGGATTTATATAGAGGCAAGATATTTATTTTCTGTCTTATTATCTATCCATTTCTTAATGATTCCCAACATTTCGTTCTCTTTTTTGACTGCTGCTGCACATTGAGTCAATGTTTTCAGAAAACTATCCACAATGACGCCAAGATCTCTTTATTGGGTGGTAACAGCTAATTTAGACCCCATCATTTATATGTATAGTTGGGATTATGTTTTCCAATGTGCATTACTTTGCATTTATCAACATTGAATTTCATCTGCCATTTTGTTGCCCAGTCACCCAGTTTTGAGAGATCCTTCTGTAACTCCTTGCAGTTTGCCCAGGACTTAACTATCCTGAGTACTTTTGTATCATCTGCAAATTTTGCCACCTCACTGTTTACCCCTTTTCCCAGATCATTTATTAATATGTTAAATAGGAATGGGCCCAGTACACCCCCCTGGGAGACATTACTATTTACTTCTCTCCATGCTGAAAACTGACCATTTATTCCTACCCTTTGTTTGTTACCAATTGTTTGTTTGTTTCTGTCTTATTATCTATCCATTTCTTAATGATTCCCAACATTTCGTTCTCTTTTTTGACTGCTGCTGCACATTGAGTCAATGTTTTCAGAAAACTATCCACAATGACGCCAAGATCTCTTTATTGGGTGGTAACAGCTAATTTAGACCCCATCAGTTACCAGTAAACCAGTTACCAATCCATGAGAGAAGCTTCCCTCTTATCCCATGACTACTTACTTTGCTTAAGAGCCTTTCGTGAGGGACCTTGTCAAAGACTTTCTGAAAATCTAAATATACTATATGTACTGGATCTCCCTTGTCCACATGCTTGTTGAGCCCCTCAAAGAAATCTAGTAGATTGGTGAGGTATGATTTCCCTTTACAAAAACCACATTGACTATTCCCCTACAAATTATGTTCATCCATGTGTCTGACAATTTTGTTCTTTTCTATAGTTTCAAGCAGTTTTCCTGGTACTGAAGTCAGGCTTATCAGCCTGTAATTGCTGGGGTCACCTCTGGAGCCCTTTTTAAAAATTGGCATCCGATTAGCTATGCTCCAGTCATTTAGTTATAGATCTACTATCACTTTTCTTTAGGTCTCTATTTTTTCTTTTGGTTAAGATGCAGTTTAAAAAAAAATTGATGTGCATTTTTAAAAAATATTTCATCAGTCAGATGTTGCATTTATATTTAAGCCAGAGGCAACTCAACATTGTCTGATACAGTATGAGGAAAAGGCACAGATTGTCTAGCCCAGCGGTTCTCAAACTGTGGGTCAGTACCCCAAAGTGGGTTGTGACCCCATTTTAATGGGGTCGCCAGGGCTGGTTTAGACTAGCTGGGGCCCAGGGCCAAAGCCTGAGCCCCACCACCCAAGGCCAAAGCTGAAGCCTAAGGGCTTCATCCCTGGGCAGCAGGTCTTAGATTACACGCCCCCTGCTGGGAGTGAAGCCCTTGGGTTTGGGCTTGGGCTTTCCCCCCAACCTCCCTCAGAGCGACAGGGCTTGGGCAGGCCCAAGCTTCGGTCCAATTCCTGGGGTCGTGTAGTCATTTTTGTTGTCAGAAGAGGGTCATGGTGCAATGACATTTGAGAACCCCTGATTCTAGCATAATTATTTCAGATAATTAAATAAAGCATTTCATTAAAAATTTGATGGATAAAAATGTGTTGAAAATTATGACTGCTAAGATCAGTCAATTTAAAAGGAGAACTGTCAACTTGCAAATTGCTTTTCTGTTTGAAAAATTTAACTACTATCATTAAAAGTAACTCTTGAGATATCTTTTGAAGATACAGCTTGCTTGCTTTCTCTTTCTTTCTTTCTCTTTCCATTTTATTTGCTTTGTGCATTTGACAGCACTTTGTAGACGGTAAATTTCTCGTAGCCCAGTGAAATTTTCCCTCAGTCATTTATTCCCTTGCAGAAAACATCAAGAAAGAAGCAAAGAACCCCTTTAAAATATTTTGAGGGAATTAAAAAAAATCAGGGTACACTATTTAAAATGTGCTTTATAGCAGGAACTAGAATTTTATAAATGAGTTAAAAATTTAATTGGCATAACTCTTATATCTGGAGACAAAGTCACATTTGACTTTTTAAATGGGCACCAAGAGTATCTAAGGTCCTGATTCTGACAGACTTACATGCATGCTTAACTTTATATACTCTGAGTAGTCTCACTGAGGTAAACAGGACTACTCAAAAACAACAAGAAGTCCGGTGGCACCTTAAAGACTAACAGATTTATTGGGGGAGAATTCCAAAGATTCCACCTGGATTTCAACAATTTCCACCCCACCATCAACCTCAGCCTGGACCAGTCCACACAAGAGATCCACTTCCTGGACACTACAGTGGAAATAAGTGATGGTCACATAAACATCACCCTATACCTGAAACCTACTGACCACTATTCTTACTTACATGCCTCCAGCTTCCATCCAGGACACATCACATGATCCATTGTCTACAGCCAAGCCCTAAGATACAACCACATTTGCTCCAATCCCTCAGAGACAAACACCTACAAGATCTTTATCAAGCATTCTTAAAACTACAATACCCACCTGGGGAAGTGAGGAAACAGATTGACAGAGCGAGACGGGTACCCAGAAGTCACCTACTATAGGACAGGCCCAACAAGGAAAAAACAGAACACCACTGGCCATCACGTACAGCCCCCAGCTAAAACCTCTCCAGCAGATCATCAACGATCTACAACCTATCCTGGAAAACAATCCCTCACTCTCACAGACCTTGGGAGACAGGCCAGTCCTCGCTTACAGACAGCCCCTCAACCTGAAGCAAATACTCACCAGCAACTATACACCACACCACAGAAACACTAACCCAGGAACCAATCCCTGTAACAAGCCCCATTGCCTATTCTGTCCCTATATCTACTCTAGCAACACCATCATAGGACCCAATCACATCAGCCACACCATAAGGGGCTCATTCACTGCACATCTACTAATGTGATATATGCCATCATGTGCCAGCAATTCCCCTCTGCCATGTACATTGGCCAAACCGGACAGTCTCTACGTAAAAGAATAAATGGACACAAATCAGACATCAGGAATGGTAACATACAAAAGCCAGTAGGAGAACACTTCAATCTCCCTGTACATTCTATAACAGATTTAAAAGTAGCCATCTTTCAACAAAAAAACTTCAAAAACAGACTTCAAAGAGAAACTGCAAAGCTACAATTCATTTGCAAACTTAACACCATTAATTTGGGCTTGAATAGGGACTGGGAGTGGCTGACTTACTACAAAAGCAATTTTCCCTCTCTTGGTATTGACAAATCATGAATTATTGGGAGTGGACCACATCCATCCTGACTGAATTGGCCTTGTCATCACTGATTCTCCACTTGTAAGGTAAATTCCTTCTCTTCATGTGCCAGTATAGTTATGCTTGTATCTCTAATTTTTAGTCTATGCATCTGAAGAAGTGGGGTTTTTTACCCACAAAAGCTTATGCCCAAATAAATCTGTTAGTCTTTAAGGTGCCACCGGACTCATTGTTTTTGTGGATACAGACTAACGCGGCTACCCCTCTGATACTAGGACTACTCAAAGTGTAAATTAAGTGCTTGCACAAATCTTCAGAGGCTCAGGATTAACTGAAGGGCAAAGAATGTAGAACATTATGTAGATGTGGTTGAAGATCAGACTGAAAACTTATCTAGAAAAGCATAACAATTTTAGCAAGCCAATCAGAGTAGGCCAACCAGAGGCATGACTGGACTAGATTGACCAATGATCCGATGCATTACAACAAATCCTATCACCAGTTAAACAGAATAACATTTTGACATATTCACTAGAGTTACTTGACAGCTGCCTAATAGAGACATTAGAATCATTGTTCTCCCCAGAACAAAACATGCCCATGAACACACCTTGAAATTCTGAAAATTCTTTAACGTTTCCATCTGTGCGGATTATAGTTGGTACTGTTCATGGATCTTCAAACTCACTGGTCTGGTTATGTCCCTCAGTTAAACTCATGCACTACCCCATTGATTTGAGGTGCACAGGTCCAACTAAGAGCAGAAATTGGCCCACTTGGTTCAAATGTATCTTAGTTTGGCACAAACAATTAAGCCAAGCTCTGCTGTTAGCAAAACCTGAAAACTGATCAGTTTAGTTGTAACAAAATAAATGCCCATTATAGCTGATTCCTGGAGCTAAAATTGGTAGGTTACTAATGGATATAATCCCTTTTTCTGCCTCCAATTCTCTTTTCTTTATTTTAGTCTGTCAGTGTTATCATTCTTTAAAAAATATCTATTCAAAAACTCTCACTTTTATCAGCATCTGATTTAAACACTGCAGCGTACAAACCAAGACGTAAAATAAATGGCAGCAGAGATTAAGTATTCCATGTTTTGATCATAGCACAACAATTATTCCAATTGTTAGGTGGAATTTTCATTTGGAGTTTTTAGCTTGGCTGCCTCTGACTGACAAAGAGCTGTGATTAATTCACAATTCTTCTGTGGCTCGTCTGAACACGCCACATTTCATTAGCATTTCATCATATCTGCTCAAATCCTCGTGAAAGGGAAAAGGAAACAATAGGATAGACTCTCCCTCTCAAGTAATAAAGATGGAAGTAAAAATATCACCACAGCTTCTAATCACAGTGGGCATGATTTCTTTTAATTGCAATTTATTTACAATATGAAATTTCACTTTAATTCAGCAAACTATTTGGTAAATATGCTTTTTTATTTGGTGTCAGAAAATATGACACATCGCTCTTGCTGCTTTTACTGACACCTCAAATGTTATCTGGAGTGAACAGTAAGACATTTGGTCACTGTCATATTGTAATACTTGCTTATAGAATCACAGGAACACTGCAAGTACAAACTCCAGCATACACAGGCAGGACTGAACTTCCTGATAAAACCCCCATATCAAATACAACAACATAACAGCATATGAGACAACAACTTAACATCAATCTAAAGGTACAGGACCATCAATTAGTGGAGGTGCTGCTATACTGATCATTATAGCTTTCTCCCCTCTAGTTAAATAAAAATTTAAAACAGTAACTCCTAGGAATCCAGGCAGTCTGCCACCCACACAGGTTTCCGTGTTGCTCTGACCACTTGAGTACCATAATCAATAATGGAGTCATCATTCGTAGTTGGATCTAGAAAATCAGTGAGTGCAGGGTTCCTGTCCTCTAGGTCAGGCCTATCTGCTGCGGACAGACTGACTGTTGAAGGCTACAGTCTGTTGAGGTCCTGAGGACCTGCTGCTAATTCCTCCACCAAAACCACTTTCCCATTATGAGCCACAGGAAACTGCTGGAGTAGCTCCCAATTCTCTTCTCCATCCCTCTGGAATAGCTGTTGAGCATCCTTACTGTTTGTCCTCCCTTTTCTTTCAATAAATCTGTGCACCACTTCTCAGTGCACTATAAAGAGGCAAGCTCTTGCTTTTTGCATCAGCAAGGATAAGTTTAGTCTTTTAATTATTTTTTCCAGGGTGCTTTTTCCAGTTGCATAATCACACCTTCTCTCCTTCCTTTTCCCCCATGTTCCTGGCTTGCTCACTTCAGGCTCATCTATTTTTCCACCTTCTGCAATACTGTCCTCAGGTCTCTGATATAAAACTCCACAATGCCTCTCACCTTTGTGGATGCATGGGCAATCCTTGCTGCCTGAACATCAAGTCATAGGGAATAATGTGTCTGTGGGGTTCAAAAATAATCTAATAGAGAGAGCAATGGATAGTTGAGTGCTGGTTGGTGTTATATGCACAGGTGACAAAGGGTGTCCTTGTATTCCAGTCTCATTGGTCTTCACTGACTGATGACCAGAGTGGCTAGAACAGGCATTGTGGGATACCTCCGAATACTTGTGGAGGCCAATCAGAGCGCATTGGGCAGCCACACTGGTGCCGCAGCGCACCAGCAGTGGTGCAACAAACTTTATTCCTCTTGGGGAGGTGGAGTACCAGCAGTGCTGTAGCCGCGGAGACACAGCACTGTACGTGCCTTGCCAGTGTAGACGGTGAGTGGGGTACAGCGCTCTGGGCGGCTTTATTGCGCTGTAACTCGTAAGTGTAGCCAAGGCCTAAGCTTAGAACCAATGATGCTGTTTATTCTCTCTACTCCCTCACGACTTGCAGAATGGGTGAAACTGGTCCTCATCTGGGTTATCTGGAGTTGTTAGCAAACCTTGTGTAATAACCATGATTCAAATTCCTTCCCCTGATCACCGCAGATGAAGTATGGTGGGCCAAACTGCAACATTACATGTTTCATCAATGAAGCCATAACTGTCTCAGACCTTTTATCCTTCCATGGCTGTGCCACCACAATTTGCAGCTGGTGTCTCTGGTAGAGGAGTTTTTAAGTCAATCTGTAGAAACTCCGAGGGCTTAATAGGTTGGAGCATTCCCCATAGAGGAATTCCCCCTCTCTTTGTTAGCACTTTCTTTCTTGACAGGTAAGACAGGGAAGTGCCCTGTCCTTAAATCTGCAGCCATAACCAGCCCCTCCCCTGCCCAAAAAAATCTCTGATACCCTCAGTGACTTTTCATGCTCCAGGTGGCCTGCTGCTTCATTATCATAAAGCAATCCAGTACTCTTCTCTGTAAGCTTGCTGGCAAGTCAATCTTGTTACCTTCATTCATCAGCAAGTTCAACAGATCAATGGATAATCATTCTTGAACTACGCTGAACCTCCCCAATCTGGATCTCCTTTGGTAGTTCTGTTGGTGAACTGAACGTAACTCAGACTGTTCTTGCCAGATGTACTCACAAGACCAGGCTGAGTCTGTTCTCCCAACCCTTACTCGGCTGGGTGGAGAGCATCCACAACCACATTTTGTTTCCAGGTTTCTAGTGAACTGTAAATGTATATAAACCTGCATGACACTTTCAAAAGACGAGCCTGGGAGATTTAATTCATAACTCTACTAGACACTAAAAATCATGGACTGAACAGAGACACTGGATTTATGTCTTATTACAACAATCTGCAACCCACTAACCCCCCTCTTTTTGTCCTATAACTACAGAGGTGTTAACAAGCCACTCTACCTTGAATGGTCCCTTACTATATGTGCTATGCTAACAATCGATTCCACGTTGCATTTAGCTGTGATACTCGGAATACCTTTCTGAGATCTGAAGAAGAGCGCTATGTGGCTCGAAATTTTGTCTTTCTCACCAACAGAAGTTGGTCCAATAAAAGATAGTACCTCACCCACCTCGTCTTTCTAATAGCCTGGAATCAACATGGCTACAACTCCACTGCATGCAATGTATATTCAAACAGTTTGTGAATCCATCTCCATAGGTGAGCTTTATAAGGAGCCACTGCAGGGCACTGTCGTCTGGGTACACTGTGAATTCACACCCAGTAAACAGGTCTTGAGGGCCTCCACAAATGCCAGACACTCCAGTTCTCTAGCTGCATACTAGGTTTATCTCTCATTTAATCTGCGGCCACCAGTCTGCGCCTACTAAGCTCATCAATTTGTTCAAGTGCAAATTGAACAGCCACCTTTGATGCTTCACAAGTTACCAGGAATGGATGGGACAGATCCATGTATTTAAGCACAGCACAGTTTAGAAGTCCTTCCTTCAGTGACTCAAATGCTTTTTGGAGTTGCTCTGTCCAATCAAAGTTGCTCTTTGTCAGCTGGTATAATGGCACTGGCTGCTCTGAGAAGTGTGTTTTTGTTTTTTTTTACAAGTCTTCTGTGGAATCTACAGAGGCCTACAAATCACTGTAACTCCTCCAGGTTTGCAGGAACCTTCTAGTCCTTTATAACATTCAGTTTCTGAGGTTGGAGTTCCAATTCATCCTCATTTACTATGTGTCCTTGGAAGGTGATGCAATTCCTTGCAAAGTGACAGTTGTTTCCTGCAAATTTAAAACCTGAATCCTTAAAAAGCTTTAAAATCCTTTCCACTCCTACTAGATGTTCCTCCTATGTTTTGTGGAAACAAATGAAGTCATATCAGTACATGAGGATGTCTTCAGCTTTCAAAAAGTGGGTTAGATCATTCACTAACCTCTGAAATGTTCCTGATATATTCCTAAATCTGAACGGCATTTTACAGAGATGAAACAATCCACAGGGTGTCACTAAAGCAGTTTTGTCCTTAACCTTCAGGTGCCACTTTAATCTGATGATATCCAAACACCAAATCAAAATGTTTTGCTCCTGACATTTTATTCTGGATGACTGCTATGTGGGGAAGTGGGTAGCGATGTTTAACACTCCGTGAATTAAGTCTCCTGTAGGCAACACGTATCCTCAAGTCTTCATTTCACTTTTTCACAGTTCCAAGTGGGGATGCCCAAGGTGACACAGATTTCTCAATCAGACCATCCTCCAGCATGCAATTTAGCTTCTCTTTCACTGCTACCTGATACACCAGGAGAATCTGAAGTGGGGGCAGGCTCACAGGAACACTCCTTAGCTTATGCACAATCCAATGTTACACCCAATCATATCTCCCAAACTCTTCATTATTCCTGGAGAACACACTAACATATAATCAGAGTAGTTGTTCTAGTCTCTTCCTTTCATTGCCTACAATGATCACTTCTGTCAAGTCACTCCTAATGACTGGGAAGCCTCACAGATCTTGATCTCTGCTCTTGTAAGACACTTTGAGACACCAGCTATCTTGGACTCTATCCCCATGGTCTGATTTTTCATTAGCTGCACTTCCTGGTCAGTCACATCAATTCACCTTACTCAGATCTCACTCCTTCATCCAACTCAAAACAGAATTTTGCTAAACAGCATTCCTAAGTGGATATTGGTAGCTTCAAACACCCCAACAGGTTCACTGCAGCATTCCTTTATCCTTTATCCATAGTTGGGGTATTATTGCATGATGGACTCACTTGAGCACACACTTTATTCCAAGCTACCACAGGGAGCACTTCCTCTCTGTCATCCTTTAGGCATGGTAGAAGCTCCTCTGAGGCCCTAAGGATTGCCCTCCAGGGTCTACACTTTCTCCTACCCACATCTGAATATTATTCAGGAACAGGTTGGTTCTCCTAATAACCCAGGAGTATTTTTTTGATTCTCTTGGATGAAATCCACTCCCAATACAACAGTACTAGAAATACTCGTCACCACAGCAAAAACCCACTGAGTATGCAGAGACCCCAAGTTCAGTGGGAGCTAGATTTCGCCTGCTGTCTGCTGTGGCTCATGATTAATAATCACCAATTTAACTTTTGCAGTATAAATCTCCTCCCTCTGAAGCACTGGGTGTTCTCCATGGATGAGACTTATTTCAGATCCCGAGTCCAACAGCATTGTGCTTTACCGGGCATTGATGTCTCCAGGTGCAGTAACAGATATCTGGGCAGCTCTTAACATGGCTAGTCTACTATTTGCTGATGTTGGCCCTATTGCATCAGCAACTTCTAGTTTCCCTGGATGTGGTTTCCCTCTGCTTGGACAATTCTGTCTCCAATGGTCTTTGCTTCTGCATCGCCTGCAAATGTCATCTGTTCTGAGATCCATTTGGGAAACAGTCTCTCTCATCTGATCCTAAGGGCACCTGTGAATATCTTGCATTTGGACTTCCTTCAATTCTTTAGCCACTTCTCTAGCAATCTTTTCTTGAAGTGCTGCAAAGGAGTTACCCTGGGGCATTTCAAACTCAGCATATCATCTAGTCCATAGGTTTATCCAGTATGTTATCTTCCTTCACCAGCAGGTTATGAAGTTCCCATTTATAAACTCACTTTTCACACAGGACCCTCTCATAACTTGCCACTGAGCATAGGCCTTGTCACAGTTTCAGATTAAGTGCACCTGTATTCCCCCTCTGTGGTCCCTTGAGGGCACCCACTTAAAGGTTTCCAGCTCCCAGCCATCACCAGTCTTATTCAGAGACTTGTCTCTCTCTCCCTTCTGACCAGGGGTGTTAAGGCTACACAGAGCCTTGGATTTACACTGTGATATCCCCAGCAAGCCAAATTGCCTAAGCAGGCCAGCATCTGTGCTCTGTTTTCTCTCCAAAGGATACAAACACTGTAACTGTGCACAGTAATAAGTTATCACACAGCTCCTTTTAAGCAAGCACATTTATTCTTACGGTGAAAGCATTAGAGAGAAAACATTAAAACAACAGAAGAACCTATGTACATGCTAAAAAGCTTTACAAGATGTCACCCCAAACTCCAACCTAGAGTTCTGCTATGATTCAGTCCTTCAAAATCCTCAATTAGGTTTCCCCCATGTTTACAAGTTAATATCCATCCTAGATCCAGAGCAGCCATTTCTCTATTCAGCTCAGGCCTTTGGTCTTGGCCTTCCATAAGAGGTAAATCAGAAGACAAAGACCCCCCTCCTCAGGATGTAGCTTCAAAAGGCCGTGTTTTTGCATAACCAAAGTTGTGTAATTTGCATTAACCTCTCCCTAGGACATCCCCAGGAAATCCACTTAATACTTACTGACCCAAAAGTTCATACTTGTCTGGTACATTTTCAATCCTAGGTTTGGGGGGAAGGGATAGCTCAGTGGTTTGAGCACTGGCCTGCTAAATCTAAGGTTGAGAGTTCAATCCTTGAGGGGCCCATTTAGGGATCTGGGGCAAAAATCTGTCAGGGGACAGTACTTGGTCCTTCTAGTGAAGGCAGGGAACTGGACTCAATAACCTTTCAAGGTCTTTCCAGTTCTATGAGATAGGTATATCTCCATATATTTGTTTAATATAGTCTTTTGATTATACTGTTCTTACATCTGTCACATCTCCCGCCTAGAGAGGTTTCATGCAATCCTGGCCCACAGTAATACATAAACTTAATACAATAAAGTCATTCAAGGCTATTGCAGGAAATTGCCATATTTGTCACAGGCCCCTCTCTAAAGTGCCTGTTCCAGATTCAGCACAGCAGGTTTTGCATCACTCGAACCATCTCCTGGCCAGGGTGGCGCAGGAAAAGCCTTATCAAACAGTCTCTGCAATACTCAAAAACAATTATGCAGCAGTTCTCTGCCACTCCACCTCCTGGCTTGCCATGCCTTCCAATATTTCAAATGGGTCAGTCTCCTCATAAAGGCATTTGTGTAACTATCTATAAGAACCACAATCTGCACTGGGAAGATGTTGGCAAAATGCTTTGGGATCACCATAGAAAAACACTGTTGGGTACTGTGCTGCTTTTATATCAGGCCACTCATTCACAGAGAGCAACAGCTCAAAGTCTGTCAAGTGCTCAGATTCTAGTCTCATTTGCATGACCAGTAAATTTCTTCTCAAGCAAAAGTGCTTCTGCCATCTTGAAGCTGCTGCCACCAGGTGTAATACTTGCTTGTAGAATCACAGAGATTGACTGAAACACTGCAAGTGCCCATTCCAGCATAGACAGGTAGGACTGAACCTCCTGCTAAAACCCCCATATCAAATACATCAATATAACAATATACAAGACAAGAACGTAACACTAGGGTAAGGATACAGCACCAGGTATTGGTGGAGATGGTGTCTACATTGATTGTTACAATACTCCGCCAATATTTTAACAAGAGGTTTCCACAAACATTTCCCCTAGCCACTTGGGAGAAAAGCTTACATTATGCTGTAGTTTGTCCCAAAAGATTATACAGATAAAACCCAATTTCCTGAAGCCTGACTATCTGAATTCTCATTCTTTCCAAAATTTGAATCAGTCCCATATCCAAAATTCCTAATTAAAC
Organism: Macrochelys suwanniensis; assembly: GCA_033296515.1. Lineage (NCBI taxonomy): Eukaryota > Metazoa > Chordata > Testudines > Chelydridae > Macrochelys > Macrochelys suwanniensis. The sequence continues at coordinate 38,068,348 of CM065776.1, forward strand.
CAAAAATCACTGAAGTGCAAATTGCCAAAGTCATCATTTAATTTAAATGAAACAGTTGACTGATGTTTCCAGCAAATCTTCATTCAAAAAATTATTGTGCTCTTCCTGGATGTCTGAAAAGGTTGAAGTCATGCTCTTGAATATGTTACTGGGTGTTATGATCCATTGCTACAGAAGTCAAATCACTTATATATATTACTACTAGAATCATTTGAAATAAAGAAATGTTGGGCCAACAGCATGTGTCTCTCTGCACCCTTTGCAGAATTGGTTGCTCTGGGGAGCACAGTGACACTAAGTGAGGGTTTTCCCCCCACATTTGTTATGTCCTGACATTAGCTGAATGAAACACAATAAGAGAACAGGTAGGATAAGCAATAGGACATGCAGGAAAAGGTAGAAATACATTGGCACCCCAGCTGAGTAGGGAAATGAGACATACGTGTCTTCGCTACTTTTTTTCCTATCCTCTCCCCCTAAATGTAGCTGAATCCTATAGACTTCTTGACTCTTGATCCTCCCCACATTTTTTTTAATGTGACTGCACTCCAGTGTGACTACACGACATTTTTTCATCTATCTTCACCCCCTTCATCCCAATCACCACTTACTTTAGAACAGTTCTGATCACTTCCCTGATTGCTGCAAAAACTGCTTTGTACTGCAGTATATTCTGGTTATTTTTCACTTTTTATTTATATATTTTTTACCTTTTGAATGCCAAACTAGGATAATGTCTGTCGGAAAAGCAGACACAAAGCAAGACAGATGTGCTAAACATATGGTTATCAAGGGAGCTGTTTACAAAACATAATTATCATGTGAGCTCAGAATTTAGGTTTCATATCCTTTTTGTTGTTTTTGCTTCATTGGTTTTGATAAGATATTTGGATATGAATTATCTAATTCAAAGTTACTGCAGCAGAAAGAAGAAACAGATTCCTAAGTATCTGCAATATTTGAAAAGTATAAACCAAAGGTACCTGAATAGTCCTATTAATTCCAAAGACTTTGCTATATCACTAATCATTTTCTCTCAAGTGGAAATGAATTATGAGGCCTGCAGTTATCTAGTTAGCTACTTGCCTAGTCTATGCACTTGTTTAAGCCTATACACATTATTTATTGCTTATTATTATTATTTATTACAGTAGCATCTAGAAGTCCCATTGAGATGATTTATACAAAATGGAACATCTTCAATGAGAGATTGAGAGCCACCCACCCCCAAATAGCTGATAGCCCATTGGTTAGGGTGCTCATCTGGCAGAGGAGAGATGTGAATTCAAGTCCTTGCCCCAGAGTGCAGATTCAGACCTCGGTCTCCTATTTCTCAGACACGTGCCCTAAAGGCTATGGGTTATACAGGAGGGGCATAAACACACATACATGCATACATAGACTTGCTGCCCTGAAATGGACTTTTCCAATTTGATGACAAATTCTGAACATTTTTGGAATCACGCTGAATATTTTCCCTGATTTTTTGATTTGCTGGCTGAACCAAAAAAATCAATTATTCCCTCAGCTCCATTGTGGAGCTTCCACCCTTTATAGCTATTCTGCTGGAATCCTGCACCTGCAGTTTAAGTGGTGCCTACTGTGACGGGGTGTACTGACCCTGCATTGGGCCAACAGGGACAGACCAATCACTGTGGGCCCAAGAGGCCAGGCTCCCCTCACCTCTGCTGCATATGCTCCAGGTGGATGGGACAGATAAATGGAGGAAATCCAGCTCTCTGGGTGGGCTGAGGAGGAGGGAGGACATGTGTTGCAAGCTCCTGTGGAGATGCCTGAGACTCTCCAAGCAGTAGGAGCTGTGGACCTAGGCTACTCTGCGGACAACCAGATGACTGCAGTGATTGATGGGGATGCCAAACTGCTGCCAGCCAGGGAGATGCCTGAAATGCACCTCTTGGTAGGAAGTGACCCAGGGAATGTAGTGAAAGTTGGTGCTTAAACCCTTAATGAGGAATCCCCTGGATTCACGGGGCCCTCGGTTGGAACTCCGTGGAGCAGGGTGAACCTGGATTCCCCTACCCCTCCCCACTCGCCGCTAGGTGTGGCTACTGTTTGTTTGCCTGCCCCAGCCAGGAGGTTCAAGGGCCATAGATTATTTGCTTACTCTGTCCCACCCAGGGGCTACAAACTGACAGTTTGTTCAGCCCTGCCCAAAGGGTCTGAACTCCCACACCCCCACCCCTAGTTGCTGCTTGCTTGCCCCAGCCAGAAAGCTCAGAGGCCCTAGACTGCTTGGTTGTTCAGCCCCACCTCCCGTAAGATCAGAAACCCTAATTGTTACTGTCTGCCTCAGCCAGGACTCGCGGCGGCTATGGAGTGCTTGTCCTACCCCGGCTGGGGGCAGAGGGTTGATATTTGCAACAATGTGGTCTCAGGACCCCTAGTGGGGTCAAGAAAATATTTGATCCCAGAAGGAGTCCAGATGACTGTGTGACGGGGTGTACCAACCCCGCATTGGGACAACAGGGATGGCCCCACTCAACAAACAGTCCCCTTGTTCCCACCGCACATCACACCTACTCTCTGAACCAGTAAGAGTTTCATCCATTCTGCATGGAATCTGATATACTGTATGAAAACAGGCAGTTACACAGTGTACATGTTAGAGCTGGACAGAAAATGAGATTTTTCCCCCATGGAAAGTTTTGATGAAAATTTAAAAAGTTCAGTGAGAAAAGGAAAATAGAAATATTTTGTTTTGGAAATGCCACTGATGCACCTCATAGAAGCTGTAATTTGGGTGCTCTCATGATCTCATTCTCCTCTATAGTCAGGTTCCCTGGTTAGACTACTTTTCCCACAATGCACCATGGTCTTCCCTCTTGATAAGGGGACATAGTGCATCCTGGGAAGATTAAGTCTGTCTGGGAAGTGCAGCACATAGAGGGGAACAGGGACCAAAGACACAAAATACACTTGCAGGAGGCACTGTGGCAGCATATGTGAACCATAATATTTCAGTTCTTTTCTGAAATATTTCAGTTTTCAGCTGAAAAACAAAACTTTTCAGTTTTACGACATTCAAGGTTGTTTATTTTTAAATGAAAAAAATCAAAGTTTTCCCATGGAAGTAGACACATTTTGGGGGGGGGGGGGGGGAATAAACAAACCCGATATGAAAAACCTAATTTTCTGTTGAAAAACAGTTTCAGTTAAAAATATTAACCAGTTCTAGTACAAATGTCTATCACTGTATATTAAAACAGATCAGATATCACTGTACATTAAAACATGTACAGGGTGAAAATGCTGTAAGAGGATTCTGTAAAACAGAAAACGTGATGCTAATATCTACTATACAACAATTATATCATAAGATTTTATATTCTTTAGTCAGTTCACGTTTTTTACTCTAGATTTACTATATTCCTTTTCTATTCAAGCAAGAAGACATACTGATGTTCTGCAGGAAGTGTAAATTGCTTCCAAAAATGACAAAGTAAAACTGTAATTTTTAACTATAGTTAAATTATGGGGCTTTTTACAATAGAAACATAGTAATTTTACTGACACTAAAAACCCTAACATATTAAGCTGAAATGCAGTAATTCTCTTACACTCATATTAACAACGCTGTCAGGTTGAATGCTCTATAGTATTACTGTGGCACGAAAAATAAAGATAAATCTAATTTTAAACTAGCATCAAAATAGTAACTCTTATTGCAATTAGTAATGGTGGTGTCCTGTTCTGCATTCCTTAGCACATATAAATGATTATTTCCTACTTTCACAGAGAGCTGCATGCATCTATAATTCCAGATGGAAAATCTTGTTTTTTCTCTATTCAGATTACTGAACATCTCTCATATCATATAGAAACTCCATGTTTCTTGATTGGAGCTTGAGCTGCACATCACTGAAAGAAGCTTGTATTTAAAAGTATACCTGGCCTATTGGTATTTTCTTTATACAACATTAAATAGAAGTATGTATGTGTCTGTCTAGCATACTTGTGTGTGTGGTCACACACAGATTAGGTAAAGAGATAGATATAATGGAGATATTTCAGCATAGTCAATATTATAATTCTGATATAAATTAAATGAATTACAGTCTTTTTTAAAAGTACAATTTCATATTCTTTACTAAATGTAACCAAATCTCAATGAAAAAGCAAATTATTGCTCATTATGCAAATGAAATGAATATTTTTACCGGGAGCTAGTAATTATCATAATGATTCTATCTGGAATCATCAGTTTGACTTCAATAATATCCTTTGAGAGAGTATAAGAAACACACACAGGAATGAAGCACTGGAAGATTTGCTTTCCTCTACATAAGAGCCAATTTAAAGGAGTCCCTTCCAGGCTTCTGTTCAAGATTGTTGGCATGTCCATATGGCAAATTCTGCCCCAAAAGGCATCATTCCAACCATATTCTTTAAGAGGAAGGAGCAAAATCTGACCAAATTAAATGCTTGGGGTTATTAGTCATTATGTAGAAAAAAGCCAATCAACTAGAATATAAGTATTAAAGCCAGACTGAGCTTTTTAAATCTGTTCCTCCCCGTCCATTTTTTTTTTCTTATGTGGACCATAGGTTTTGTGTTTTGTTGTTGCTGTCTGTTTAGAAGAAAAAGGCTGGCTCACTTTGTTTTTCTTTTCAACCCACATAATGCACATTAAGGTCAAATTCTCAAAACTAAAGCCTTTAAAATTGAATCTCCAGGTTGTTGGTTTTTTTCATGCACAAAGCTCTACAAGTTAGCGTACAAATTTAGACGTTGGGATAAGGCCTTTTTTCCATTTTTGAATCTCTGTTAACAAAAGTGATGTTTGCATATCTAGAGATGAGCACATAAGCCGTTGCTAATAACATTCATAGAATTTTATCACTATAAAATACAATATCCTGAGAGCATTGATCTATTGACAAAAGAGCAAAGTGAGTGGATTTATTTTTCAATATGATGAATTTCTGCATTACAAATGTGAGAGGTATTATTTACAAAGTGTCCATTGAATGTCTGTAGTAGTTTCAGTTGTACTACACAGTGTACTATGAGCATAATATAGGGGGGAGGTATAGCTCAGTGGTTTGAGCACTGGCCTGCTAAACCCAGGGTTGTGAGTTCAATCCTTGAGGGGGCCATTTAGGGATCTGAGGCAAAAATTGGGGATTGGTCCTGGTTTGAACAGGGGGTTGGACTAGATGACCTCCTAAGGTCCCTTCCAACCCTGATATTCTATGATAATGAAGGGAGATGGTTCTGCATACATTGTCCCCTCTACTGAATGGACAATCATGAAAAAGTTTAACACGGTGAAGCAAAGAAACAAATAGTTGCTCCTTTTCCCAATAATTTTCAGTGAATGCCCTGGCATCACCAAGATAGATTATTTGTCCCATCATTGTACATTTATAACTCAGTTCAACATCTCCATCAACAATAAAGAAAACAATTTTGTAAAAGCATCTACTGTGGATAAGGACTTCAATAGTGCATACTAGGGCTATCAAGCAATTAAAATATAAATTGCGATTAATCGCACAATTAAAAAAATTAATCGCAATTAATCACGCTATTAAACAATAATAGAATACAATTTATTTAAATATTTTGGATGATTTCTACATTTTCAAATATATTGATTTCAAAATTACAACACAGAATACAAAGTGTACGGTGCTCACTTTATATTTATTTTTATTACAAATATTTGCAGTGTAAAAACAAAAGAAATAGTATTTTTTCAATTCACCTAATATAAGTACTGCAGTGCAATCTCTTTATCATGAAAGTTGAATTTACAAATGTAGAATTATGTACAAAAAATACCTGCATTCAAAAATAAAACTATGTAAAACTTTAGAGCCTACAAGTCCACTCAGCCCTACTTCTTGTTCAGCCAATCGCTCAGACAAACAAGTTTGTTTACATTTGTAGGAGATAATGCTGCCCGCTTCTTGTTTACAATGTCACCTGAAAGCGAGAACATGCGTTTGCATGGCACTGGTGTAGTCGGCGTCGCAAGATATTTACATGACAGATGCGATAAAGATTCATGTGTCCCTTGATGCTTCAACCACCATTCCAGAGGACATGCGTCTATGCTGATGATGGGTTCTGCTCAAGAACGATCCAAAGCAGTGTGGACCGACGCATGTTCATTTTCATTATCTGAGTTAGATGCCTCCAGCAGAAGGTTGATTTTTTTTTTTTTTGGTGGTTTGGGTTCTGTAGTTTCTGCATTGGAGTGTTGCTCTTTTAAGACTTCTGAAAGCATGCGCCACACCTTGTACCTCTCAGATTTTGGAAGGCACTTCAGATTCCTAAACCTTGAGTCGAGTGCTGTACCTATCTTTAGAAATTTCACAATGGTATCTTCTTTGCATTTTGTTAAATTTGCAGTGACCGTGTTCTTAAAATGAACAACATGTGTTGGATTGTCATCCGAGACTGCTATAACATGAAATATATGGCAGAATGCAGGTAAACAGAGCAGAAGGCATGCAATTCTCCCCCAAGGAGCTCAGTCACAAATTTAAATAATGCATTATTTTTTTTAACAAGCGTCATCAGCATGGAAGCATATCCTCTGGAATGATGGCCGAAGCATGAAGAGGCATATGAATCTTTAGTGCATTTGGCATGTAAATATCTTGTGACATGAGCTACAATAGTGCCATGCGAACGCCTATTCTCACTTTCAGGTGACATTGTAATTAAGAAATGGGCAGCATTATCTCCCATAAATGTAAACAAACTTGTTTCTCTTAGTGACTGGCTGAACAAGAAGGAGGACCGAGTAGACTCGTAGGCTCTAAAGTTTTACATTATTTTGTTTTTGAGTGCAGTTATGTAACAAAAAAACACATTTGTAAGTTGCACTTTCATGATAAAGAGATTGCACTACAGTACGTGCATGAGGTGAATTGAAACATACTATTTCTTTTGTTTATCATTTTTACAGTGCAAAATATTTGTAATCAAAATATAAAGTGAGCACTGTACACTGTGTATTCTGTGCTGTAATTGAAATAGATATATTTGAAAATTTAGAAAAACATCAAAAATATTTAATAAACAATAAAATACAAATTGAAATGTAACAGTGCAATTAATCACAATTAATTTTTGAATGCAATTAATTTTTGAGTTAATCGCGTGAGTTAACTGTGATTAAATCGACAGCCCTCGTGCATACCCTTAAATTATTTACAATCTCTAAGCAGCGAGTCACTGCTTCCATGGGCGGCGTGTGAACCCCCGCTTCGGGGAGGCTAGCTCCCGGCCCAGCCCAACCCCGCACCTTCCTCCTGAGGACCTGCCCCTACCCCGCCCCTTCCGCCTTCCCGCCCGCCAGAGCCCCGAGGCCCCCCTCCATCCTATTGCCAGAAGAGCCCCGGCCACACTGCCCCAAGCACCGGCCCACCCATCCAAGCTGTCCCAATCCCTGGGCCATTGGCCAGACAGCCCTAGCTGCACCGGCTGACCCAAGCACTGGCCCGCCCACCCCAGCCACCCCGAGTCCTGGGCCACCAGCTGCTGTGATCCCCAGCTGGCCCGAGCACTGGCCCGATCTCCAGGCTGCCAACCGGCCCAAGCACTGACCCAACTCGAGCTGCCCCAGGCCTCTGGCCAGCCTCAGCAGCCAGCCAACCAAGCTCCAGGCCACTGACCTGAGATGAGCTCCCACCAGCTATGGGGGAAAAGGGGAATGAGGGCGGGGCCTTGGGGTGGAGCATGGGCGGGGCCACAGCCTGGGTTAGGGAAGGCTTAGCCTCCCATGGCCTATTATACACGCTGCCCATGTCTGCTTCCATCTGTATTCTCAGATGTAACACATCAGCTAGTAATTATGAGGGATCCAGGCCCTTGAATCTGGGCCATGGGCCCCCAGGCAGGATTGAGACTATGGCCACCACCCAGCCACTCACTCAAAGATGTGAAAAAGTGGGCTAGTGAAGCTCTAGCTCACAAAGGGCCGACAAATCTTCTGTCTGGAGGAGATGTCCCCCGAGTGGCAGGGACACATTACTTAAACCAGAAAGAGGCACAGGAAGCTGGCAGCTGCTATGGACCCTGCCTACTTGCCTGATCCCTGAGCCCTGCCCGTTCCTGGTTCCAGCCCTCCTTATCCCAGAACCCTTTCTGTTGCCAGTTCCTGCTTTCCTGCTTCATTCCTGATCTCTGCTCCTATCCTAACCCTGACGCTGACTCCGACTCTGACCTTTGGCTTGGCACCTGACTGTGACCCTGGCTCTGGTTTCAGGCACCTGACTTTAAGCATTAGGCATGAATGCTCACACCCTGGTCCCTACGGGAATACTGATTGGCTGCCTCTTCTCAGAGCTAGTACTGCTGGAGAGGACAACTCAGCATTGTGCAGGACATGGTGGAGCAGCAATTCTCCTCCCCTGCTAGTGGTGTACAAGACATTTATATGTTAGGAGAGAGTTCAATTTTCACATGCACTAAGCCAAATTCTGCTCTTAGAGCAGTACAGGTCTAGAATAACTTAACACTGATACTAATGAGCAAATGGCAGCAGAATTCACAAGTGCCATAGCCGACTAACCATATACAGTCCCAAGAGGTAAGTGTATAGGTGTGAACATCTTACTCACTTTGTGTGATCAGTTGATGGCCTGTGGTTTTCTTCCCCAGGATGCATGGTTGCTCCACTTCCAAGGCCCCACTGGAATGTATTAGTGGAATGGACTGAAACTGTTGCTGCTGCCACTTCTGTTGCTGGTTGATACCATTCACACAAGTTTTCACCTTCAAAATCACAAACTTCCACAGCTTTACAAGACAAAATTAGAATACTTAGTATATGTCTACAAACTGGGAATGATCAGACAGTTGATTTTAGGGTCTAGTGAACAATATGGGTATAAAAGAATTGCAGTTTAGTTTCTTTAATGAGTATTTATACAGTGTCAACAAGCATGGCTTTTCCCTATTGCTTCAATACCAGTCGTACTCACTATATTACTGGCTAAGGAACAAATTGTAACCTGGGGAGAAAAAGAAATCATTTGCACTGTTATTCACCTTGGTGTCTAACATCAGCTCACATGATATATGAAAAGGACCTGTTTCCTCTGATGATGTGATATGCCAAGATATCAGTGTAAAAGCCATTAGCTATTAGTGTGATAGCAACTTTATGAAGGGAACTCAAAAAGCAAATTAGTTTTATTTTAACAATCCAAATCATATCTGAATGCCTTATAGTAATGCTGCCATTTGGCATTGGGACCAAAATACTGAATTACCATCTTATTTGGGTAGTATTTCAGTCTCCTGTGCCTTAGCTGAACCCTTCCTGAAGATCAGACAAATGAGTATTCTAGTTGCCCTGTCTCACTCAGTGTCCCCACACACAGAATCTAATGGTTAAGGCTCTGTGTTTGTCATGGAGGTCACGGATTATGTGACTTTCTGTTACTTCTGCAGTGGCCAGTGTGCCTCGCCCAGGGGCCACCTGAGCAGCTCAGGCAGCCACTGGGCCAGTCACACAGGCTGCTTCTGGGGCAGTCTCACCCTCCACCCCACCCCCAGCAGCAGGAGTTTGGGTGTGGGGGGGCTCAGGGCTGAGGTACAGGGCAGTGCTTACCTAGGGTGGGCTCCCCGGAAGGGCTACAGGAACTCTCCTCCCTCAGCTTCTAGCTCCATGTGCTGCCTGTGTTGGCAGGCACAGCCCCCACAGCTCCCATTGGCTGCGGTTCCCAGCCAATGGGAGCTGCAGAACCGGAGCTTGGGGCAGAGCGGAGGCAGCACGTGGAGCTCAGGAGCTGGGTAGGGAGCCTGCCCTAAACCCGCCAACCCTCCCCACAGCATCCGCAGTGCCCCCCAGGCTGTTGCCCTGAGCTGCCACCTCCCCAAGTTTTAGTCAAGGGTATATAGTAAAAGTCATGGACAGGTCACGGGCCATAAATTTTTGTTTATGGCCCGTGATCTATCTGTGACTTTTACTAAAAATAACTGTGACTAAAATGTAGCCTTACTAATGGGTCATTTCCACTACGTAGGGAACTGATCAACTGCAGTGTAACTCTGAAAATACTTGATAGAAACTCCAAATTTGCCTTTGTGGCTCAGGATGAGTCCCTGTCAGGTTCCAGGACTTTCAAACAGATTAGCACAGTTTAGTTCAGGGGACTGCTCCGAGGATTCTACAGGGGACTGTGAAAGTTGTATTGCTAACCCATGCAACTTGTAAACGTTGGTGCAGCTTAGGGCTTGCGTACATGTACAGCGCTGCTGCTGTGCCGCTGCAGCGCTTATTGAGGATGCTACCTATGCCAGTGGGAGAGCTTTTCTCATCAGCGTAGCTACTCCACCTCCCCGACAGGCAGTGGCCATGTCAATGGGAGAAACCCTCCCACCAACGTAGCGCTGTCCACACCGGGAGCTAGGTCATTATAACTACTTCGCTCAGTGGCATGAGCGACATAGTTATACCCCCATAAGTTGGTAGTGTAGACCAAACCATAGATGACCTCTGTATTTGTAAGTTATAATGTGTGAGGAGAAAATGTTGTCCTGAGGTAACCTCTTTGGGGGAGTAGAGGTTGGGGAACAAAGTAGTGGTGTGTGTGCGGGGAGGGGGGGGAGTTAACAGAGCAGCTTTATTAGTTTTAAAAGTTACAGAAAAGCTAACCACAACCAATGTCGCTGCCTAATTATCCATAAGATTAATGATGCTTCCTGACAATGATAAATGGCAGTCTAAAGTACCACACATTTTTTTTACAGTTTTGTGTGTTTTATAAATATTATGTTTTAAAGTGCAATTGATAGTGGATAACACCCTCCTGTGCACAAATTGCTGCCTGCAGGACGTACTTCAGGCCTATTCAGATATTGCCATTCAAGCGATGAATTGCAGTCATTTCAGTGATGACTGCAGACTTCAGATTGCATGCAGTAGACTAAGCAGTATTCGCCATAGCATTTATCCCCCAGACGAGATTAAGTCTGCCTTCCAAGTCAGCCTTCAAGTGAATCTGTGAGAAAAAACTTGTTCTACCGAGTGAGTTCTGCTTTATGCTAAAGTTTCACTTCGGTAACTAGAGCTGGATGAATACTGCATGAAAATGTCCATCAATATTTGAAATTGTAAATCACTTCCACATTCTCCATTTGGGTTCACTTTCCATGGACACTCAGTGGCTAATGTTTTACTGGAACAAATGTTAACAGAAAGTAGATATCAAAATCACATGTGAGTGTATTTGTGGACAATATATCTTATATTCATACATACACAAACAAAATGCTTTAGAAATGCTCACACATTTAATTAGGAAAGAAAAACAATACCATGTGATTTGTCTGACCAATCACAAGCATGCAACATCTTAATTTGTCAATATTCATAATCAATTTATACAGGAAAAAGCTGAAGAGATCTCTGAATCTCTGTGAATCAAATAATTTTGAAGAAACTGCTATATTCGAGGAAGTTTCGTATTAAAAATAAAAAAATATTAATTTATTATTATTTGCACTATGGTGATACATAACAATTGACTGTATTTAGAACTGAACAAACATAGACTACAGTTGGCTGGAAAATGCTGTTTTACTGAAACCAAAATGTTCCATTGGAACCAGGTGTTGATTTCAACAAAATTTCATTTAGAAAAAAATCTAAATGAAGCATTCAATAATATCACAACATTCCATTTCAACATTTTCAGAACTGAATGTTTCCAATTTTCATTTTGAAACTGCTTTTCATGACAACAATTTTATTTTCTATTATGATTTTTTTGAAAGTGGAAATCAAAACTATATGTTTTGACTGAACAAAAAATATTTTTTTAAAGTGTAGTTTTGTGGCAAATTCTGACATTCAATGTTTCATTCAAATTCAGAATGAAAACAAATTTATAAATTACAGAATTTCCCATTACCTGGAAATTCTGGTTTCCCACACCACTAATATAGACACAGTTCCTGCCCTGAAGGGACAGTCTAAATAGGTTTTCTGTTGTGAACTATCAGACCAGGACTGTCAAGGACTATATTTTAAGGCACACATAAAGCAACAGTTTGATTTCTATTATTAAGTATCTTGATAATAGAAATCTATCAGGAGCAGCCAACAAGTTACTTCCTTGTAACTCTTTTGGCTATATCCACTCTTCCCTTCATGCCATATTACCTTAATTTCTTACTCACCAACAATTGCCTTGCTGAGCTGTAATTACTGGTTCCGTTTATTTGAGAAACTGTATTTTTTTTAAATGGCTACGTATAGCAACCAAGCACTAAGTGATGTAAGCTTTTGAGTTAGTAATTTGAGTTGAAATATAAAGTGTCAAGTCCCAGTCAGCACATTGGAAGATTCAAGATGCATAACATCTCAAATTCCCATACTACAAAGCTGAAGGTTAGTCTTTCTTTGGGGACGCTTACATGAAGATTAATGCCAGGACACAAATACAGAATAGCAAATGAAGATATGGAATAATTAAATATTTTTTAATATCTCAGAATAAATGAGCATAATAATAAGTTCACTGACCACAAGAGGACTCATCAGACTTATCAGAGCAGTCAGGTCTGAAATCACATCTCTGGATCATGTGGATGCAGTGGCCTGTTTCTCTACAGACAAATTCCTTCTCTGTGCAATTGTTTGTAGGGAGTGTTGCAGGAACTGAAGTTCCTGAGGGCGTTGATGAGATAGTTGGCAAATTTCCTTATGAAAAAAATAATTAAAACAATGTCTTTATTCAGCAGATCTTTGATCCCTGCACCCGAACTGTAGAATTGCTGTGAGAATCTCCTCCTATCTAACATCCCTTTGTTGTCATCTCCTTGCTGTTCGGTCCATTAAAAAAAAGTTACTTTGACAAATCACCTTCCTGTTCCACCACTCTGACTGTGTCATGCCGATTTCCTCTCCACTGGATTCCTTTCTCACCAGGTTTAAGCACTTAATTCCCACAGTCCACCCCCAGCACGTAGGAGTCAGAGGCCAGGGACACCCAGAGCATGAGGTTGCATCCCTGACCATCTTTGCTAATAGCCATTGATGCACAGGAGCCGACTTTCGTCGGCGCCCGTGGGTGCTGTCGCCCGACGTTGCGGGGCCCCGCCCCCGACGCCGGGTGACGTTGCGGGGCCCCGCCCCCGACGCCGGGCCCCGCCCCCGACGCCGGGCGACATTGCATCGGGGGGGGGGGGGCCTGCAACATCACCCGGTGGTGAGGTGAGCTGGGCGCGGGCCCCGGGGCTAGCGGGGAGCTGCCGGTGGGTGCTGAGCACCCACCAATTTTTCCCCGTGGGTGCTCCAGCCCCGGAGCACCCACAGAGTTGGCGCCGATGCACTGATGGACCTCTCCTCTGTGAACTTATCTAACTCTTTTGAACCCCTTCATAGTTTTGGCCTTCACAACATCCCATGGCAATGAGTTCCACAGGTTGAGTGTGCACTGCATGAAGAAGTACTCCCTTCTGTTTTCTTTAAACCTGTTGCCTATTCATTTCACTAGCTGACCTCTGTTTCTTGTGTTATGTGAAGGAGTAAATAATTCCTTATTAACTTTCTCCACACCTTCTCAATCATGTCCCAAGTTAGTCATCTCTTTTCCAAGGTGAAACGTCCCAGTCTTTTTAATCTCTCTTCATATGGAAGTTGTTCCATGCCCTTAAACATTTTGTTGCCCTTTTCTGAACCTTTTCAAATTCCAATATATCTTTTTTGAGATGGGGCGACCACATCTACATGAAATATTCAAGATGTGGGCATACCATGGATTTATATAGAGGCAATATGATATTTTCTGTTTTATTATCTATCCCTTTCTTAATGATTCCCAACATTCTGTTAGCTTTTTTTGACTGCCACTCCACAGTGAGTGGATGTTTTCAGAGAACTATGCAAAATGACTCAAAGATCTTTCTTGAGTAGTAACAGCTAATTTAGATCCTATCATTTTGTATGTATGGTTTGGGTTATATTTTTCAATGTGCATTACTTTGCATTTACCAACATTGAATTTCACCTGCCTTTTTGTTGCTCAGTCACCCAGTTTTGTGAGATCCATTTGTAACTGTTCAGTCTGCTTTGGACTTAACCATCTTGAAAAATTTTGTATCATCTGAAAATTTTGCCACCTCACTGTTTATCCCTTTTTCCAGCTCATTTATTATCATCCCACTATTCCATTTTTTGTCCATATTCCGGCTCCTCTGTTTCTTCATACAAACTCACCACTGTTTGTATTGGGGCCTTGTCCCCTGAAGCTCTATGATTTGGAACAGACTTCTTAAATCCTTCTGCTTCCCTATCTAGTTTCATATGTCAGCTGAAGACATTTGCTCCCATGTCTATAAATCTTAATTTCCCTCCCCCTCCACCACTGCAGATATTTTTTACATTAACTTTGTATCATTTAATCTAATACATTTTTTGTGTAAAAGATGTTATACAAAATAAAGTTGTATTGTGCACTATTTAGATTTGATTTTAAAAAGGGGAAATGATCCATAAGAAAAGCATACAGCATGCACTACAGTCCTGCTGGACCTAATTATTTTGCCTAGGAGAAGTTTTTGCATGCTAAAACTAAGTTTGTCTGCATGAGAGTCTGCTAACATAGCAATTCTAGGAAAATCATTTTGTGCTAAAATGTCTGCTGTTCTACTGTTCTCTGGTCAGGGGTGAAAGTAAGGCGGTATGGGCCGGTATGGTGTACCGGTAAAAAGTGGCCGCCTGTACCGGCCCCTACCGCCTTACTTTAAAGCGCTGCCATGGCAGCGCTTTAACGTCGCTGCTCTTTTTGCGCCTGCCCACTGGCAGCCCTGCCGGGTCCCTATTGGCAGGGCCGCCAACGGGAGGGCGCAAAAAGGGCAGGGATGTTAAAGCGTTGTGGCAGCAGCGCTTTAAGCAGGATCCTTTAAAGCGCTACCGTGGCAAAAGGACCCTGTTTAAAGCGCTGCCGCGGAGGGGTAGCGCTTTAACATCCCTGTCCCTTTGCCCCCCCACAGTCCGCCGAAGTGGAGGGGGGGCAAAAGAAGCAGCTACCCCAGGGCTGGAGCCCCGGTTGGCGCAGGCGGGTTGGCAGGGGGATGCTGATCACCCCAGCCCCGCCCCTTCCGCCTGAGGCCCCGCCCCTTCCAGAGAGAGAAATTTTACTTTAACCCCTGTTTCTGGTACTACTGTAAGTCAACTGTCACACTATATATTACATTACATTCTATTTTCTTCTGCAGCTAACACCAGCCTTCTTGGAAGCTTACTTTTTGTTTGTTTGTTTTGGTTATGAAACACGGAAGACATGGAATTTTGTAGATGTCTTGGGACACAAGGTATGATGTTTCTGTAGATACTGTACCAAACTAGGTAGTGAAGACTTCAGGCAGACAGTAGTATCATTCAAACTGTTTGTGTACTGTAGTGTGAGTGTTTGACTTCTTTGTTTTGACATTGTCAGAATAATGTCTTCATTAAATTGATTATATACATATGTATGTGCAGATCTCTCTCTCTCTCTCTCTCTCTCTCTCTCTCTCTCTCTCTCTGTCAAAAGGTGGAATGAATTTTGCCAAGTGAAATTTTAATATATTTACACTGCTTTAGAAGTTTGGTGCTCCTTCAAGAAATCAAATTACCTTGTTGCTGGTTATGGAAAATGAGTTCCTGTGACTGCCTGTTAGAGCTGCTGACATTTTTTTCCTCCACCCTTAGATACTGGAACTTCTGTCTTACAAAGCTCATTTTCTAGCCAGTGTCCCCAGGCATCTGAGCACAGTTTCTTCCCCTTACACATCTGACCTGATCTTAGACCTTAAGCTTAAGTGTATACGTCAAGAGGCACTTCCTTTTTCTATAAGGTCAAGAATCAGGATACCAGGCATATCTAACATAAGAACGGCCATACTGGGTCAGATCAAAGGTCCACCTAGTCCAGTGTCCTGTCTTCCAATAGTGGCCAATGCCAGGTGCTTCAGAGGAAATGAACAGAACAGGTAATAATGAAATCACATTTTCTGCTTTTCACTAATTAGTTTTCCAGATGTCAATTGCCTCAATATTTCCTTTCTGTACTCAATAAGAACATTCTTGACCCTGCTTGAGGACATTTCCAGGACACTGCTAGCTAATTGTTACCAGGGGATGGTGAAAGATTCTGGGTAGCAGGGAAAACTAGTTGGGATTTGATTGTTAGACAGGCTTTGAGCTGGTTTTCATTTTACAGAACAAGTTCCTCCACTGACATTATTAACCAAAATGAATCAGTTACAAGTACCAGGGCTCTGGGTGCAAAAAAAATTATAGTTACTTTCTAACTTTGTTCTCACCATTGTAAAGGGTACAGTCTGTAAAGGACAAGTCATCAATGCCAATGTCTCCACAGAAACCGTCTCCCACAGTACCCTCCACCAAGATCTAGGGAAACAATAATTACGAAACCATTTGTCAGCATATGGTAGACTTTCACTTCTCATTAGATATTTAATATCAATTGATAGAAGAGCCATTTACTATGTTTCATGATTTTAAAATTAGCTTAAATTTGTTCTTGTGGAGTTACTGTATTTGGTAACACTCCATGAAAGAGAATAATCATTATCAATGCTCTCTGGTGTTCACATTCATCACAGTGAACTATGACATTAATGTGGTTGATTATACAATCACATTTAAATCCACTGAAACATTGTGACGTAAAATGATGGCAAGATAGTATAATAAGTGGCACATTATGATTAGCTCTTTTAGTAGTTACTGTAATAACATTAATCATGTTTAATTATTTTAATAGTTATGTGAATAAGTTATATACTTTTATGAGAATACCACTAAACTGAAAATAATTAAATACACAGATATACTCTAGCAAACTTTAAAGGGAGATACATATTTTACTAAATGCCATTAAAATAGCAGATACTTTATACATTTACTTCTCATTATTGCCAAAATATAGAATAGATTAGTATTCAGAATAAACAACAGGCAAGAGAATTAGCTTCTTTCCTTCTGACTGAGAACTGTCAAACACTGTGATGTCACAACCAATACAGTTACGGAGACCCTGTAAGCTTCAATTTTCTTAATTTTAACTTTCCTTTTAAAAATTCCTTGTTTCTTATAGAGCTCCCTTAAAATGCTATCTCTTTTTTTAAAAAAAAATGTACAAGGCTTCCCTGGTTCCCTGTTGGATGTTTATCAAGGTTACCTTGCTGAAAAATGAGAACTATTTTATTAAAAAAGGGAGAAAAAAATTCATCTCAGTTCTTTCCCCCCAACAAGGTTTCCAGATCACCCCCATTGTACTGATCCAACACCCCCTTCAGAATACCCAAAACATTTTAAGTTTTCTTGTAGGGTGCAGTTGTCCTTCTGCCCAACTTATGGTTCAATCACATCGAAGATGCTTCCCATGAGTGACTGGGTCAATTACTAAGTAATATAGCCCTTGCCACACTTACTGTCCTGGTTTCCTTGCCCTATACAGGGAAAGCTAATAACCTGAGCACACCAAGAAAAACATCATAGTTAACTACTGAAATAACATGCACACAGGAATGAATTTCCACAAAGCCCATGAAATGCTGGTTAAAAACTCAAATGCAAGTCTCAACACATGACATTGGAGCTCAATACCAAGTTCACACAAAGGAACAAAGAATAAGTTGTAACAAGATGCCACAGTACTGCTTCACAGTACTACTAAAACATAATGTTTTTGCAATAATGTCTAAAACTGCAAAAACAGAACATTTATTTCCAAAAATTAATGAACCACAACTCCAAATAAAGTCACCAAAGATATGTGGTAATTGTATGGAAGTGTCTTGATAAATGTCAGTAGCATTTTGAATAAAGCATCCTGGCATCAAATGCCATCTCAAAAATATACATTTGGATATTATGCTTTAATTCTTTTTTTGTCCTATAGTTAATTAGCTCTTGTAAAGCATGTGCAGTTTCCGAAATCAGCACTGCATCTCAAGCAGGCAGGGTTCTCAACAACATAGAAAAAAGAATTATGGATGCTTGTTTTTACTCTCTAAGAGAACCACTGTGATAGATAAATCTCAATATTGATGCAAACATGGTTATAATTAAATTTATTCTTATAATATTAGATCATTACAAACTTGTCTGTGCCTTTACTGAATTTTAAGAGATACCTACTCTTCTGCTATGCCCACAATGCATGGAGAATATAACAACATTACCTTATGTTTTTGGTTGCCTATGTTATTAAATAAGATATTCAATTAATTAAAGGAAATGTCAGGAAGCTTCTACTTTCTGTTCCATAGTTAAAAGTCTCATGTGTCAAAGGAAGATGACACCTCCTTGGCCATGAAACCATGTATACTACGTCCAAGTGTGTTTATGAACACTCTAAAATGCAGCTTTTATAACTACTACTTTGTTTTAATTCTATACTATTTCCATTTTGTACTATGTTTTAAAGTATTTATTGGTTATTACAATTTGTGCTTTGTACAAAATACTTAATAGAAGTTTTAATGGCCAGTTGTAAATATGATAAACAACAGGTCATAAATCTAAGGAGAACTGTAAGGAAAAAAGGCAACAGACAACAAATTGCCTTTATCAAAAAACAGAACACCACTCTGGTCTAAAATATCATTTGGCACAGATATGATTTTTATTTCAAACAGACTTTGAAAAATATTTATGTCCTGACTTTAAAAGAATGCAAGACTGTGGTGGGGAGCATGGGAGATGTAATCAGAAGCCATAAAACATTAAATTGGGCTTTCCTACCCTGTCTTTTGCAGGAAAAAGCCTCTAATTAAACCTACTCAAAAGGTACTCAAGAATTTTCTCCTCTCCTCCTTAATTTTATAGCAATCATCACAACTCTTCCAGCTTTCTATAGAAGCAAGACCGCTAAGAAGAATGAAGTCAGAGGGCAACACCAAACAAACAACCTCAGTGACTTTGCTAAGGGCTTGTGTACACTGGCACTTTACAGCGCTGCAACTTTCTTGCTCAGGAGTGTGAAAAAACACACCCCTGAGTGCTGCAAGTTTCAGCGCTGTAACGTGCCAGTGTAGACAGTGCACCAGCACTGGTAGCTATGCCCCTTGTGGAGGTGGGTTTTTTAAGAGCGCGGGGAGAGCTCTAAATAAGAGCTCTCTCTCAGTGCTGTGCCGTGACCACACAAGCCACGTTAAATCGCTGTTGTGGCAGCGCTTTAACGTTGCCAGTGAAGACGTGCCCTCAGATATTAACATGAAAAGATGAAATGGAAGTTAGTTCAAGCACAGCCACAAAATGATTATGATTTATTAAGACAGGTCTCCTTGCTAATTTTGATCTTAATTTACCAAAGAAGAACATGCCTACCCGAGCATTCTTAAGCATTCTTAAAGCGGAGGCCCATCTCTGTTAAAAGCTCTCCACATCCAGGGAGACATACAGAAAAGAATACAATGGAAATAACATCTGTGTTGTGTTTTGTGAAGTTTTGTGTAATATCTTTATTTCTTTCTTTAATGATAAAACAGTCATCATAATGTTGATGATTATTATGCCTGTTTTTAATTATGGTGTCCCCTAAGGCATGACAAAGAATCCTGTGTGATTAAAATAGTGGAAGTCACATCCTCTAAAGGAGCAGGGATCTACCTTAAAATACTGTAATGGCAAGGAAGAGGATAATGAAGCAGTAGTGAACTGTTAGCCATACTCTTACTACTGGAAAATATACAGGCTGAGGGCTGGGGTAAATTTCTTTTTTTGCTTTAGATATGCTCCAACATTACCCTCACAAATATGACTTTGCATATATTTGATGGTTTAAGGCTTGATTGTGGAGTTACCATAATCCCTGAGTAAAGGGCAGCAAGTAGTTGCACTGTTTCAGGGCCCTGCTCCTGCCCCCATTAAAGTTAATAGCAAAATTCCCATTGACTTCAGTGGTGCAGGATCAAACCCCAGAGGAGGAGACCAAGGGGCATGTAATCTCCACCAGAGCTTTACCTAGTACAGATTAGTTCTCCTGTGCACTAACTCAGCTGCAGTAACCAGGGTATTGGAGGCCAAGCCAAGGCTCCTTCCACACCCTGGTAACTTGAATGGGAAGGGGAATAGTGGCCACCATGCTGTAGCCCATAATCTGTATCACCCATTCAGGGGTTTTTGCTCACCTTTATGCCCCTATATGAATACATGTAGGACAATGCACAATGCTGCCCACAGTCCACATGAAAACTGCAACGATAGTTTGCCACTAGGATATTACGTCACTGTAAATAACATTACATCTAGATAACGTTTATCACTTATTCAGTACTTGACATGTTTAAAGCACTGTGCAATCATTAAATAATTAAGATGCTGCTTCAACTCTGATGATGCATATGGCTGACAATATCAAAGGAAGATATCCAATCAAAAGAACAGGTACAAAAATAGATAGCAATTTATTTATGGAACAATGGTCTTGTAGACAAAACAAGTACTGAGTTGCAAGATGACACTCTGTGATTTCTCACTGACTAATGCACTGCATGCTGTTCTAGTTCTTGGTGAAATTGACTAATGTGTGCATAAAGTTTTTTTTAAAAAAGCATGCTTTTGAAGAGAATATTAATTAATCCAGCATAATGTGTGTCTAAAATGAAAACCTCTAATAAAAAAACCCAACAGAATTATTGCAAGAAAAAAGTCTCCTGTCCTTTCAATGAGGAGTGTTACTTTTCCCCATAACACACAGACACACAAAAATCATATCCTAAATAGTCATCCCATCCTTTTGTTTTCCATTTAACTTCAAATGGAGCCCATGTAACACCTCAATCAGCGTTCCTTAGTGCTGACATTATAAAAAAATGCACCGTGATAGGACAAATCAGGATAGCCATTTTTAGTGAACACCACACAACAAGGTATATAAGTAATTTGCCAACACTCCAAATTCAGTTTTGTTCAATTTTAATCCAGTTAGTCAGTCACATGTGCAGCATTTAAATTATAACTTGACAGTGTTTTCTATTTATAAGTTAATAACGATATCCCAGACTAAAATTTAGGCCAAGGACTGGTGTTTTTATTAGCTCATCATATAGTTAATACTCCCAAAATAAAATACAAAAAAGTTAATATTCTCACTCTGAAAACAATATTATTATTGTACTGAAATGTCCTGGTGACCTCTGTGCTGTGATTTGCGGCTATAAACCTTGGTCAGCTGATGGCTTCTAGCCACAGATTTCCTGTACATATATCCACAAACATGACCTCCTCAAATTCTGAGCCCATCTTCACCCTGTCACCCCATACCAGACTTCACTACTGCCTCTTATCCTTGGAGGGAGAATTAGTTCCCCCATCCTACTAAAAGGACTTCATCATTTAATTAAATGATATTAAATATCCAGGTATAGGAAGTTGAAGGGGACAGTTCTTTGCATGATGACAGTGTGGAAGCACATGTACCTTTTGGGAACAATGAGAATAATCATCCTTGTTACACCCTGTTGTGATACTGAAAGACCTAATATACGTCTTTCAGTGGACTGTATTCACAGAAAGTGAGCAGGAGTCCTGCACTTTAGCAATGGAAACATAGAAACAGGTTCGGTATTTTCTTAAAAAAAAAAAAAAAATGTTTTGTCTAGTGAACCTTAACGCAAGATTTTTTTTCTCTGATAATTCACTACCTTAAAGAAAAAATAAAATAAATGTTGAGTTTCTTGGAAGGCTTCTTTAGTTACTCAGTGACCAGTATCATGGGTCTAATACTTTTGCATAAAACATGATTCAAATTAATTCTTTAAAATAAGACAGAAAAATCTGGTGTTTGCTTGGGGAAGTATCTACTAGACATATTAATTCAATTGTGCCATAGGGTCAACCACATGAGTTCAGACAAACTTCACAGTGTAGTTCTAACTCATATTGAGGATCTGTAGACTATTTGAGATGTTGATTTCTCTATGGGCTTTCTAAAAGAACAGCTGTTCAAAGCACTGAGGTTGTTTTAAGTACTACTCTGTATTTGCCAGTTTAAAACAGGGTCAGTTTCTGATCTAGTTTTGCAATACAGTAACTCCTCGCTTAACATTGTAGTTATGTTCCTGAAAAATGTGACTTTAAGCAAAACTATGTTAAGCTAATCCAATTTCCCCATAAGAATTAATGTAAATAGGGTTTTTTCCAGACAAATATATATATATATATATACACACAAACACACACACATATATATACACACACACACACACATACACAGTATAAATTTTAAACAAGCAATTTAATACTGTACACAGCAATGACTGTGAAGCTTGGTTGAGGTGGTGAAGTTAGAGGGTGGGATATTTCCCAGGGAATGCCTTACTGCTAAATGATGAACTAGCATTCGGCTGAGACCTCAAGGGTTAACACATTGTTGTTAATGTAGCCTCACACTCTACAAGGCAGCATGAATGGAGGGAGGGGACACAGCATGGGAGACAGAGACAGAGACACACATGCATTGCCCCTTTAAGTACTCTGACCCCACTCTGCCTTTTTAAGTCAATCAGGAAGTTGAGACAGCAGCTATGGCCAGCAAGCTCTCTCCATTGTGTCCCCACCCTGTTCTATATGGAGAAGGGGTAAGCGGGGGGCAGGAGCAGGGGGGAGGGGGACACCCTGACATTAGCTCCCCTCTTCCCCCTTCCCCCCACACAGCAAGCAGGAGGCTCCTGGCAGCAGCTCCAAGGCAGAGGGCAGGAGTAGCAGATGGCAGTGGTGGGAGGGACAGCTGAACTGCCAGCAATTGATAGCCTGCTGGGCGGCTGCTGCACAGGAAACTTAGGGGAGCAGGGAGCTGATAGAGGGGCTGCCAGTCCACCCTGGTTCCAAGCCCCACCAGCAAGCTCCAACCGGCTGTTCTTCCTACAAGCTGTGGACAAAGCAGGTGGCTGCCAAACAACATTATAAGGGAGCATTGCACAACTTTAAATGAGCACGTTCCCTAATGGATCAGCAACGTAACAACGTTAACCTGGACGACTTTAAGTGAGGAGTTACTGTCTATAGCTGGGTCTATGTGAAACCTTTATAAATGTTTATCACTTTTAAATTAATTTGCCAGCTGAAACACTGCAAACTGAATATGCTATTATAAAACAATCTGCAGGGAATTTATCTACCATGAAGCTCATTTCACATCTCACTTATTATTTGAATGAGGATAAATAGTTCCTGATTTCTCCAGCTCTAAGAACTGTACAGATCTAGCTTGAATCAAGGCATACTTGCTGAAAGGCAGATCTAGGGGTATTCTCCAGGGAGGTGGGAGCCCTAGGTTCAAGTTTCTGCTCCAGAGTTAGGATTAAAACCTGGAACTCCTACATCCTAGGTGAATGCCCTAAGGTTATGAGGAGGGCACCACTACTACCTTCTCCTCCATTTACATTAATCTAGCCCTTCATTTCCTTTGCTTTTCGTAAAATATCTAAACTAAAACATTTCGTTTCAGGTCAAACCATTTTTTCCCAACTTTTTCAATTTCCTGAAAATTCCAGAAATAATCAGTTTTTGTTTGACCAGCCAGAACAAACAAACAAACAAAATTATTCACACAGCTCTGTATTTATGTGGTGTTGGATCAGCACCAGAGTGCTTCAGACCACAATGCACAAAATATAGCTCAAGTTATACTTCTTTTTCACCCTATTGTATTTACACTGTCAAAAATATAATGGAATAGAAGAAAGTTGGTGCCTACCAACTAGAAGAGTCATATTTATGTAAAGCTCTCTGAATTACTAAGTGGCAAATGACATTCCTAACTAACAATGATTATTTCTGCTTATTTAATTTGGGGGAAACACTCTACTTGGAAACATAATTATAATACTATATATGGCATGGTTTTGAAATGTCTTGCTTATATTCAACCTTATGAAGATTTATAGAGGACTTCTGCAAACAGGTTTTAAAACATAAAGCCATAATGCTCCCTTTAGGACTACCTCAGTGTATAATTCTAGGATAGTAAATACGGAAAGACTTTTTTTAAACTTCTAACATTGTGACCCTAATGCAGGGGTGGGCAACCTGCGGCCCACAAGAGGCCTATCATGGTAAGCTGATTGTGGGCCATGAGACATTTTGCGGATGGGGGGGAGGGATAGCTCAGTGGTTTGAGCACTGGCCTGCTAAACCCAGGGTTGTGAGTTCAATCCTTGAGGGGGCCATTTAGGGATCTGGTGCAAAAATTGGGGATTGGTCCTGCTTTGAGCAGGGGGTTGGACTAGATGACTTCCTAAGGTCCCTTCCAACCCTGATATTCTATGATTCTATGTTGACTATCCGCAGGCACGGCCCCCGCAGCTCCCAGTGGCCCCGGTTCGCCATTCCCAGCCAATGGGAGCTGCGGGAAGTGGCAGCCAGCACGTCCCTGTGGCCCGCCATTTCCCGCAGCTCCCATTGGCTGGGAACGGTGATCCGTGGAGCTCCAGGGGGCTGTGCCTGCAGATGGTCAACATCCGCAAAATGTCTCAGGGCCTGCAATCAGCTTACCCTGATGGGCCGCAGATTGCCCACCACGGCCCTAACACCATCCCAATGGAAGAAGGCAAGGGTATCATTGTAATCTGGTAGTGAGTTTTAACTGGCCTAACCAGTTGAATGTACTCCAAACCACTAATGTCGTAACCGGTATCTAGAAGGTGTCATGTGAACTATCAATATAAAGCTAATAATATACTGATCATTAATATTATTGTATGGTGAATGTACAGAGGATAGCATTCAAAATTGGAAACAGATTGGAAATTATGTTCTTAAAGTATGTCTGCCAGGCAGGGCTAAAGTTACCCCACCCTAGACAAAGGAATGTGGTTCTGCTATCTGGAAGGTATTTTCAAGGTACATTAAGAGACAATGGGAATGCAATTTACACAGAAAGTAATCAGGAACATCAAAGTCAACAAGGGAAGGAGACAACCACTCAGCATCACAGCAGGGGAGAGGAGTTTGCAGGAACAGATCAATTTGCATTTTAGCAAACATAGGCGGGGGCGGAAAGCAGAGGGGGGAGAAACCAGCATGAAACTTCCTTCACCCCTGCTGGAATCAGAGCACTAAACCAGAGCTGCTTAACACACAGACACTCAGGCCAGGACTAAACTCAGAAGTTAAGTCGACCCAGCTACATCACTCAGGGGTGTGAAAAATCCTCACCCCGAGGGACATAGTTAAGCTGACCTAACCCTCAGTGTAGACAGTGCTAGGCTGATGGAAGAATTCTACCATTGACCTAGCTACCACTTCCTGGGGAGATGGAATAACTGCGCTGATGGGAGAACCGCTCCGTCACTATAGTGAGTGTCTACACTGAAGTGCTAAGCAGCACAGTTGTAGCGTTTCAAGTGCATGCTTGCATGCTGGCTGGAAGCACCCAGTCAAGAGATTTACAGCAGCAGAACATTTTGAGGTGCTCAGGATTACCAGGCAGGGAGTGATACAACACCTCACTGGTCTAGATTGTACCCCAAAAGGTTTTTCTAGTTAGCTAGATGCTTTAAAATGATCTATTTTCATCCTTGGTGTTAAGAAACATACCTTTCAGATTGGAGATATTTTTTCAGTCCCATTAAATACCACAAGTGAATGCTGTTAAATTGTAAACACATGACACAGCATTAAAATACTGGGCATAGGCAGGTGGAGTGAAATTTCACGGTCTTAACTGTTCTGCTAATCAGGTCTCTCAATCGGCACAATATGCCTCTCCTTGCATGTGGTTCTTTTTAATGTTTAAATTAAAGTGTAAACAAACAAAATACTTCACACAAGGTGTATTGCTATTTTTTCACTTGAGAAGGCTAAATAGTCGACAAGAATGTACGCATAAGCAACATAAAAATATCCATAGCTAACTGGCCCTCAGTGAAATTAGCACCCTAGGTAATCAGATTTTGGCACCCCCTCCAAAATATAAGCACATTTATTCCCCTAGAACTCAAAATGCATCCACTCATTTCTGACATCGTAGGCAACTGGCTTAATAACCCAATGCTAAGGTTGATCCTAAATGATATTCTAAGTGTGTCAAGGATACATTCCAGTGAAAAGTTCATGGGTGAGTTGTGGCAGCAATCTCATGACTTCTGAGTAGCAAAACTATGGGGAAAATCATAAATGGAACATACAATGGTCAGCATTTAAAAGTCAGGATTTACCAAGATCTAGCAGATTGTGGTATCCGGACTACTTTTGAATAGGGAATATCTGTAGTATCTCAGGGCTGGTCCACACTAACCCCCCGTGTCGAACTAAGATACGCAACTTCAGCTACGTTAATAACGTAGCTGAAGTCGAAGTATCTCAGTTCAATCTTCAAAGCACTTACCGCGGGTCCACATGCGGCAGGCAGGCTCCCCCGTCGACAGCACTTACTCCTCGCGGCGAGCAGGAGTACCAGTGTCAACGGCGCGCACTTCCGGGATTGATTTATCGCGTCTAAACAAGACGCAATAAATCGATCTCAGAAGATCGATTGCTTACCGCCGAACCCGGAGGTAAGTATAGACGTACCCTCAGACACTAAAGCACGATAACTGTTGGCAAACATTGATATTTTAATGATGACCACTGCAAGATTATCAGAATTGCCATATCAGAAAAGAGTACTGGGCCAATCACTCAGCATCCTGAGGCTAATTATTACCAATGGGATGTACTTTTGAGGCTAAACAAACACTCAGTATTGTTTCTCATTATGCAACATTATACTATGAGGAAAGTTTTTTATTGATTCCATCTAATGACCAGTACCCTGAAACAAAGGACTTTTGTAGTAACTACTCTACCTGGAGAAGTACAGGCAATCTTTCTCCTTAAATGTTTGGGGCTTCTTGTGACAGTTCCTGTTAGGATTTCTTAGTTAGCTACACCTTGCCTTTTACATAGAGAACCTGACCCTTTCAGGGACTCTGTTTCCCTTGCCCCTCAAAAAATATCATCTTACAGTTTTAGGTGGATTCTTGTCATCACATCTTTCCCTTTAACAATTTGCTTATACTGCCATGGTGTTCTAGCTCTTGGTGTTCTAGCTCTTGGTATCCCCATTCAGAGTTGTCCAATCTGGGTGTATGTGTCAGCAGGATGCAAGGGACCATTCTCTTCAACTATTTACATGTGTATTTATTCATCCACTCCTGCACAACCTCTATCCACTAACAACAAATTAAGGGCCTTTAAAAATAAAATAAAACATGAAAATTTAGGAATCCATGACAGTGGAGAAGGTATTTTGACTGACCCTCTACGCCATAACTCTGGAAGATATAGCATAGTAAGATGCAGCCCAGAGAAAAGTGGGCTAAAATGTCCTGTCATGGGCTGCTCTGAGGAGCTTCCCAAAGTTACAATGCCCTCCCCACAGCTATCTAAGGGCTGCTCTGCAGCAGCCCAGAATATTCTGTTCCGGTGTATGCTACATGCATTCTCCTCCCTCTCCCAGTGTGGCCGCAAGGAGGCAAGCCTATGGCTCTCCTATGCAAGGCCTATGCCCATGGGAATTTTTCCTGTGGCCAGCTAAGGAGATGTAGTTGGAAAGAGAATCAATCACTCCCTTCTATTTAGAGAGATTATCTTGATAGCTGTCACAAATATTCATAGTAGAAATTGAGTAAGCTACCAAATCACTCTGTAGAACATAAGGATGGGGGTAAGTGTTCATTACCCGTATATATTGCTTAAACGTATGTACCTTGATTTACACCAAGTTTTGCCTCAGTAATCTGTAAAACTGCAATAGTAAAACAGAATACCACTTCTACTTCCTGCATGCACACTCTAACTCCACCAATTATAGGCGAGAAAAGTAGAAAGTTGTGAGCAGAACAAAAAAACCTGAGATGAAATCTGGCTCCATTAAAGTAAATGGGAGTTTTGACATTGGTTTCAATGGGGCTAGGATTAATCTCTGTTTCTTAAAACACACTCTTTCACATCCCTAGCTTGACTATCATGTGCCAAGAGACTATGAAAATATGAAGTTTTGGTTAAGGCATAAGATTGGAAAAAGGATATTTTCCTAAGCCTTCTACAGCTTTCCTATGAGTCTCGAGCTACATTTTCAAAAATGCCTCCTAGAGCAAGTCAGGAAGGGGAAAAATCCATTAGATTTTTCATGTTTTACATCAAAGAATGTAATTTCAGGAAACATTTTCTGACCAGCTCTGCTAGTCACAGTTCTTTGCATTTACACAGCACTTTTCATCCATGACTCTCTAAATATTTTATGCAGTTGACCAAATATCATTATCCCATTTTATAATCCTTAATGACTAGCAAGGTTTGGGACACTATAAGCTTCATTTTCAAAGGTGCTGAAAATCTACAGCTTCCTCTGTCTTCACCTTAACGATTGAAGCATCCAAATGAAAAGCCACTTTTGAATATGTTGATCCTAATTTTTCATTGCCTCAGTTTCTCCATATTTAACTATGTTACGGGTCTGTGTGAAGCTTATGTTTTTTAATACATGTGATGGGCTTTGGGAATCCCTGAATGTCAAGCGCTACAGAAAAAAACGGTTCTGTATTATATTGTTTAGCCCATTCCAAAAAACAAAACTAAGACAACTAAGACTGCAAAATTAATAACTTAAAGCCAGGAAATGGCAATGTAAAGGTTGTACAGGCAATCTTAACTCTGCTCCCATGCTTCCATGTTTTAACTGTGTCTTTTACTGCATGAACTCATTTTATATTTGTATAATTGTAGCACCTACAAATCCTAGTCATGCACTAGGACCCCATTGTGCTAGGCACTGTACAAACACAGAGCAAAAAGATGGTCTATGTCCTAAAGATGTTCCATGCTTGAAATCTTAGTAATATTTCTTCAGGATCCTTGCCTCAATTAGTGTCCATATTGAACAAAGTATTTTCCCTGTCTCTGATAGTGGTTTCCCTGCTTCACCCACCTTTCTATACTGCTAAATCATCTCTGCCTGAGATGACATTGCTGGAGTTTATAACACTACTTCAGAAAGTACTCTTTTTTGCCTTTAGAATATTCATCATTGCACCAAATGCGTTTACTACAAGATTTCCACCCACCCACGCTTCATTTCAAATACACAAGTTGAACGCTCTCATTATCAAAACATTCAGTATAGTTTACACAAACAGAAGGATAAACATTCCCATAAAATCCACTTAACTGAATATGGCAAATAAATGTATAGCTAAGTGCTTCCTTTCTGAGAAAGCACTTTGGTTTAAATAGGAATAGATTCTGCAGTCCCCCACCTCCCTCTCTGTACTTATCACAAGCTAAGGGGAGAAATTCTTGTGAGACCTGTGCGTTAAATACAGTAGCACATCAGGGTTGGGGATTTCTTTTTGTTCGGTTTGGTTTTTTTAATTGGGGTGCACACATGTGAATATTGAGGTTTTGCACAATTGAGACATATATATACGAAATACATCTCAGCTTAAATAGAGGAACCCAATTGCTCTTATCTTGGAAATAACACTGTGGGTTGCAGTCCCTTGATAGATGGCATATAACATCCATAAATGATTATTATTTCTGTTTTCCTAATTTATGACAAATATGAAATTAGGGGTTACTATCTGATGACTGTTCAGTAGACTTTAGAAAATCAACTGGTGATCTCTGTGCAGCACTTAGTGGGCATGTGTCAACATAACAGAACCACATAACAGAACCACAACCAGTTAGTATAACTGGCCATCCAACAGGTCAAGAAATGAAGGAGCCTCTTAGCCACAGAGAAGCACTCCTGCTAGTTCAGGTCTGAGGTACATTGACCCAGGAGTGTGAAGAAGTATTGCCTCCGCTATATCTATTCTGTGGATAAAGAGAGCTTCAGTCTCCAGGGCTGTCAAGCCAAAGATTTTCACCTGCAAGTTGCAATACATCAGTTGACCAAAACCCAGCATGGAATGAAGACCTAACACTTATTCTAGTTCACCCGAAGAATACAAATGGAGCATGTTGGAAGTAAGTGAGAGGTTTAATTGTAATCGTCTCACTGTTACTTAGTACTCCCTGTACATACTTGTTTCAGGCATCTAGCAGTTCTCATATATGTAGATAGTAAGCTATTTGGGGCAGGCGCCATATTTTCAGTGTGTGTGTATACAATGCTTAACACATTAGTGCCTCTAAGCAACATAACAAAAACAGAAGCAGCTAAAGCTCCATTTTCTAAAGTCAAACCTTTTGTCCCCAAGATCAAGCTAATAACTCAAATATCATAACATGAATCTACAACTAATTATATGGGTAAAACTACTTAAAAAAAGAAGTGACTGACAATAAATCATTTAAGATTGAGCTAATAGGCTAAGTAACTGAAAACCAGTATAATGAAGGTAGAACTTACCTTATTTTTAAACAAACAAGATGACGAATTAGATACGATCTCAATAAGCACGATAAAATGGAAAAACAATTCATTTTAATCCAATATTTCAAAATGAATGAAATTGACTTTACAATCAATGTAATTTTTCATGAGATTGTTTCTAGTGCTAAAAATAAGGGAAATTCTTCATTTTAACACTATATAGGAAATACACCAGAGGATTAATATGTTGCAGCTAATTAAAAATACTTCCCCTACCATTTGAATAGCCAAATACTAAAGTGATATTTTGCTGATCCCCTCACAGATCATGCATATTATATCGTAGAGCTGGATATAACATTTCAAAAAATCTTAGTATTCATTTTTCTTTTTCATCCCAAGTAGTCTAAAAATACAATGCTGATAATATCAATATTTCATTGAAACTGATCCAACTCTCCTTTTGTTTGATTCTTCAAAGAAAAACAATATCAAGTATATCCCAACAGATTCCTTTTTATGTGAAGACTTCAAAACTATTTTCTCTCTAAATTGATACAATATGAAGTCTACAATTTTTCACTTTCTGTGAACCCTGCAGTAGATACGCCACATGAAAGTTGGCAGCACAATGGTTGCAGCATATTTTGTCTGCAAAGGCTATCATATTTCTCAGTAATCCTGCCTACCAGCTGGTCTAGGAGTGATGTTGACTGACTCTGAAGTCAATTCTGAGTCTTCTCCTCGTTCAGACCTTGGTGGTTACCCCTCCTGGGTTGTGGGATTTAAAGAGAAGGATACATGATGGGATCCTTCAGGAATCTAGGACATAAATCCACAGGGAGAAGGAAGCTAAGGATACAATATCCAGACTATTTCAGTCTTGCAGATGCCAAGACTGAGAATTCACATCACACTATATAAAATGAAATGAGACAAAATTGTATGACTGTAATTTTTGTATTATTTTAAGATTTCTCTCTGAACCATTTAGGAATTATCTTTTCTAACATGCAGAGGATGGGCGAGGTCCCAGAAGGCTATAGATGGGCAAACATAGTACCTATCTTTAAAAAGGGGAATAAAGAGGGCCTGGGGAATTATAACTTTGATAGTTGGAAAGATACTGGAACAAATTATTAAACAATCAATTTGTAAGCACCTGGGGAACAATAGGGTTATAAGGAATAGCCAGCATGGATTTGTCAAGAACAAATCATGTCAAATGAACCTAATTTCCTTCTTTGACAGGGTTGCTGGACTAGTGGATGGCAGGAAATAGTAGACATGATATATCTTGATTTTAGTAAGGCTTTTGACACAGTCCCACATGATATTCTCATAAACAAACTAAGGAAATGTGGTCTAGATGAAATTACTATAAGGTGGGTGCATACTAGTTGAAAACTGTACTTGAAGGGTAGTTATCAATGGTTCACTGTGAAATTTGGAGGGCATATCTAGTGGGGTTCTATGCTATTCAATATTTTCATTAATGACTTGGATAATGCAGTGGAGAGTTTGCTTCTAAAATCTGAGGATGACACCAACCTGAGAGTGGTTGCAAGCATTTTGGAGAGTGGGATTAGACTTCAAAATGACTTTGAAAAATTGGAGAATTGGTGTCAAATAAAGATGAAATTCAGTAAAGACAAGTGCAAAGTTCTACAGTTAGGAAAGAAAAATAAAGTGCACAACTAAAAATGGGGAATAACTGGCTAAGTGGTAGTGCTGCTGAAAAGGAGCAGGGGTTATAATGAGTCACAAACTGAATATAAGTCAACAATGTGATTCAGTTGTGAAAAAAGCTAATATTATTCTGGTGTATACTAATATGAGTGTCCTATGTAAGACACTGGAAGTAATTGTCTTGCTCTACCTTTTACTGGTGAGGCCTCAGTTGGAGTACTATGTCCAATTCTGGGTGCAACATCTTAGGAAAAATGTGGACAAACTGGAGAGAGTCCAGAGAAGAGCAACAAAAATGATAAAAGTTTAGAAAACTTGACCTGTGAGGAATGATTTAAAAAATGGGGCATGTTTACTCTTTAGAAAAAAAGACTGGGGGGGACCTAATAGCAGTCTTCAAATATGTGGAAGGCTGTTGTACAGAGGCCAGTGATCAATGTATTTATTCTCCATGTCCACTGAAGGTAGCATAAGAACTAATGGGCTTAATCTGCAACAATGGAGATTTAGATTAGATATTAGAAAAAAACACACCTCTCACTGTAAAGTTACTTAAATTCTGAAATAGGTTTTTGAGGGAAGTTGTGGAATCCACAACTTCGGAGATTTTTAAGAATAGGTTGGACAAAAACCTGTCAGGGGTAGTCTAGGTTACTTGGTCCAGTCTCAGCACAGAGGTTGGATGTGATGACCTATCAAGGTACCTTCTAGCTTTACATTTCTATGATTTTATTATTAAAGATTTATAGTAAAAAAATTCAAGTATCAGACTTCTTATGTGAGAACATTTACAATGAAGGCTGGTCAGCTCTTAAGAAGAGGAGATAGAGTTAAAATAACAAAAGAATGACAGGAAATGTGTATGCAGTGTTGTAGCAACATCTACTTCTTGAGCAAATGCAAGAAACTAATCATCATCCCCAGTGGTCTCACCATCTATAAGCCTCTGACAACTACATACAACTCCAAATATGCTGAACTACTCTGCAAATGAACTTCAGAAAAACTGAGGACCACTTATTGCACCTCATATACTCCAGAAGGGATCACCTCAAACAAAAAAATCATCTCTTGCTCCCACAAACTGGAAGAAAAAAAATCAGGAAAGTTAACTGGAAATCATGCAAAAAATCCAAAACAATTATCAAAACAACCTGATGACAGCCATCCAACACAAAACCAAAAAGTGGAACCAACTACAACTATTCCACAACCGATAGAACATTACGTCCAGGAGAAACCATGACACCAGTTCTCATCACATGGACACTACATGACAATTGAACATCATCAATTTATCAAGACTACCCCTAGGAATGGGTGGGTGAGATTCTGTGGTCTGCGTTGTGCAGGAGGTCAGACTAGATGATCATAATGGTCCCTTCTGACCTTAAAGTCTATGAGTCTATAACTGGAGCTAAATTATCTGTACTCTCCCAGGAGCTGAACGTCTGCCCCACCACAGAACCCGTTATCATACTAACATGTGGAGAACTAGAAGAATTTTCTGTTGACTCCACCTCAAAGAATTATTTTATAACAAATGACCCACTCACAATTACCATATCCCTACCGACAATCAAAATAAAAAAGAATCATCTGACTGGACACCACAAAGTGGACGAAGCCACATTCTTGATCATTACATTGATTGCTTAAGGACAAAAATTGACTGTGAAATACCTAACAAATATCAGATTCACCACAATCCCTCCACTGCTGAGAGGATAGCTATACAGTCCCTGAAATCTAACTACCAGATAGTGATCAAACTATCAGACAAAGGGGGCACCATTGTAATACTCAACCATGATGACTATGTTAACAAGTCCAATTGACAACTCTCCAAACACCACCTACTATAAAGAACTCAAAGAAGACCCCACACCACAATTTATCCAGGAATTTAAGGTTATCCCCAAATCCTCCCCAAACAACACCACCAAGAGAAATTCTACAACTTCATCCCCCATGAACCCACCTCAGGGACCTGGTACATACTTTTCAAGACGCACAAACAAGGGAACCCAGGCAGGCCCATCGTATCTGGCCACAGCACTTCCACTGAAGGTTATTGGGAATCATAGAAACCATCCTCCAACCACTCACCACACAAAGGACCAGCTTCCTCCAACACACAACCAACTTCCTACACAAACTCCACAACATTAACAGCCTCCCTCAGAACACCAGTCATGTCACCACGTATGTCACTTCCCTATACACCAAAATCCCTCACAATGACTGCATAGCTGCCTGCTTCAAATATTTACAAGACAATGGACAACCCTCACATATCCACCCCAAACACATTGCCAAGCTCATCCATTTCATTCTCACCCACAACAATTTAACATTCAACAATAAGCACTTTGTCCAAACCCTGGGAACAGTCATGGGTATTAGGTTGGCATATTGGGGAGCCATCCTCTTCATGGGCTATCTTGAAGAAGAATTTCTGGACAAATGCTCCATGAAACCAATCATATAACATACATCAATGATATTTTCCATCCACTGGACAGATGATTTAAACTCACTCATATATTTCCACCACTACTTCAACAATCATCACCCATCCATTAAACTTTCTCTGGAACACTCACACACTAGCATCAACTTCCTGGACACCACAATCAGCTTCAACAATGGAATCCTACAGACAATTATACACAAGAAACCTACGGATCACCACACCTACCTTTATTGATCCAGTAACTGCCCCACACACACCAATAAATCTTATATACAGCCAGGCACTCAGATACCACAAAAAATGCTCCAAGGAGAAAGTCTGAGATATACACCTTAACACACTCAAAACCGCCTTCACCAAACAAGGACTCTTCACCAGAGAAGTAGATTACATCATGGAATGCCCCCGCCCCCACCAAATACCCCAAGAGAACCTGCTTCAGAACAGACATAAAACCCCTTCCAACAACACAACCCTACTTGTCACCTACCACCCCACACTGGACCTTATATGGGATATTATCAAACAACTGTAACCCATACTCGATGGGGACCCTATCTTGAAATAAATCTTTCCTGAACCATGTCTTCTGGCCTTCAAATAACCCCCAAACTCTCCAAGCTCATCATCAGAAATGAGTTCCCCACAGACCAGGACACACCAACTCAAAGTGGCGGCAGACCCTGCGAGAACAAGAGAGGCAAAACCTGTAGACATATCTCCACTGCTAC
Source organism: Macrochelys suwanniensis (assembly GCA_033296515.1). NCBI lineage: Eukaryota > Metazoa > Chordata > Testudines > Chelydridae > Macrochelys > Macrochelys suwanniensis. Next base: position 38,103,555 of record CM065776.1, read on the forward strand.
AAGGATCAATACCCCTCACAACACACCTTTCAAGATCCATGTGTCCTATATGTGCCTATCACAACATGTGCTATACCTCATTCAATGCACTAAATGCCCTGATAACAACTATGTGGAAGAAACCAGATAATTACTACGCTCTCAAATGAACTCTCACAAGAAAATGATAAAAGACAAAAACACCATCTCACCGGTGGGTGAACACTTTTCACAAAGCAATCACTCTATATCTGACCTATCAGTCCTCATCCTCAAAGAAAACTTGTACGCTGCTTTCAAAAGACGAGGCTGGGAGATTCAATTAATAATTTTTATAGATGCTAAAAGTCATGAACTGAACAGAGACTCTGGATTTATGGCTTATTACAATAATTTGTATCCCATTAACCCCGCTATTTGTCCTGTGGCTATAGGGATGTTAATGGGCCACTTTAACTTGAATAGTTCCTTATATTAACAACAGTGTTAACTACTTATGCTAAAGTATCAGAGGGGTGGCCATGTTAGTCTGGATCTGTAGAAGTGACAGAGTCCTGTGGCACCTTATAGACTAACAGACATATTGGAGCATAAGCTTTCGTGGGTGAATATCCACTTCGTCGGATGCATGCAGTGGAAATATCCACTGCATGCATCCGACGAAGTGGGTAGTCATCCATGAAATGTCAGTCTATAAGGTACCACAGGACTCTTTGTCGCTTCTACTTATGCTAAGCTATCTGTTCCACCCTGTATTTAGCTGTGACACTCTGAATATCTTCCTTAGATCTGAGAAAGAGCTCTGTGTAGCTCTCGAAAGTTTATGTATCTCACCAACAGAAGTTGGTCCAACAAAAGATACTACCTCACCCACCTTGTCTCAGGAAATCTGAACATATTACACTTGGGTTTTGCTATCTTATTGCAAGGAAGTAATAATAAAATGTAAGTCTGTAACTGTGTCTTGGGTAGAGTTGAGCAGGAAACAGATTTTCCTTCCAGGGAAAATTTTCAAGAATTAAAAAAAAAATGTTCCCATCTCAAATCAGGACGAAATGTCAAAATCTGGGAAACTTAATGAAGTGACAATTTCAACAAAATTTTGGTTCACATTAATCTGAATCTTTAAGCCCCTTTAGATTTTAAAACTTTTTTTTTTTTACTATAATTAACTTACATTTCAAAGGGAAAGTTTTCATGTTTTCAAGGACTGGCTCAAACGTATAAATAAGCTCTATAAATTTGAAAAAATGGACTATAAAGATGGTGTATATGTTTGTAACATCTGTCACAAAAAGAATCCCCCAAAGGCTCAGAAAGAAGAATCCTTGAGCAGTATGTTTGTATACATTGCCTACTCACAAGAATGGAGCAAACAGGCAAAGCAGAGGGACAGCACAATATGCAAATATAGGCACCTGTGTTTGCAGAATTACCCAGTACAGTAAATCCTCACTTAACATTGTAGTTACGTTCCTGAAAAATTCTACTTTAAGCGAAATGATGTTAAGCGAATCCAATTTCCCCATAAGAATTAATGTAAATAGGGGGAGGGAGGTAGGTGCCAGGGGAAAAACATTCGCCAGACAAAAGACATTATATACATGTATAGTATAAGTTTTAAATAATTTTAAACAAACAATTTAATACTGTACTCACCAATGATGATTTGGTTGAGGCAGGGGGGTAGTGGGGTCAGGGCGCAGGGGCTTGCCCTGCTCCACCTGCCCGGCACTCCTGCGAGAGTGGGATTGGGACATGGGGGCTTACCCTGCTCCACCCACCAAGCATTCCAGCCGGGAAGTGGGCAAGCCCCAGACCCCGCTCCACAGCAGGAGAGACAGGCGGGCAGAATGGGGCGAGCTAAACAACCTTATAACGGAACACTGCGCAACTTTAAACGAGTATGTTCTCTAATAGATCAGCAACCTAATAACAAAACAATGTTAACCGAGATGATTTTAAGTGAGGAGTTACAGTATCCTAGTGAGTTACTGAGCTGAATAGCTGAAATCTTATCTGAAATCGCAGCCCTAGGCAGGTGTTGAAGAAAATGAAATGTTTCTGGATACAGAGACCAGTTTTTTTGTTACTGTTTTTTTAAAGGGGTATTTTTATAGTAAGTGAGGTGTTTAATAAACTGTCCGTGTAATGAACTACTGTTTCACAGTTAATCTGTACATTTGATGACCAAATTTCACCATTCAATAAATAAATTAAGAGTATAACCATGATGCACACTGCATATTACACCAGGTAACATATACAGAAGAAATATATATTTCTTTTGGTCCCGGGCAGCCATCTGTACACAATACTATGTCTTCAGTGAAGTTCCAGTTAAACATTGACACTTAAAGGAATGCCACTACATTCCAGTGCAGCACAGAGGATACAAATGGCATTGATAGCAGTGCATTTTCTTAGTTCACCATTTGGTGTGGAAAGCCTATCCCCAAAATAGTGTTACGGAAGCCATACAACTCTCAGGGCATACCCTCCTACTTCCCTGTATTCCACTGGAATTCCACACAGCACTGCTGGTATAGCTGCTGAGGGTATTAGCAAGATGATGATTAAGAGGGTAGGTAGGCACTAAAGGAAAGCTTCTCTTATTTCAAAAGCATCTATACCACCATGCACCCTTTTAAGTTGGGTCTATCTAGCCCAGAGATCGGCAACCTTTGGCACGTGGCCTGTCAGGAAAATCCACTGGCGGGCCGGGACAGTTTGTTTACCTGCAACGTCCACAGTTTCGGTCGATCGCAGCCCCCACTGGCCTGGAACGGCAAACCAAGGCCAGTGGGAACTGCAGTTGGCTGAATCTGTGGACGCTGCAGGTAAACAAACTGTCCTGGCCTGCCAGCAGATTTCCCTGACAGGCCACATGCCAAAGGTTGCTGATCCCTGATCAAGCCTATAACAACATGAAGCAGCTGCCCGAGATACTTTGAAAAGTGGACAACCTGACTGTTATACCACTTCAAAATATTATCTTGTAGAAGATTCCCAATGACTAAAAAGTTATATATAACTGATCATAAATGAAATACCACTAAGGAAATTCATGCACGTATATCCTACAGTAGTAGACTGTAGGAGTCTACTACAGGCCACCAGGTGGAAGAGGTGGATGAGGCTTTTTTTAAACAACTAAAAAAATCATCCAAAGCCCAAGATTTGGTAGTGATGGGGGACTTCAACTATCCAGATATATGTTGGGAAAATAACACGGCGGGGCACAGACTATCCAATAAGTTCTTGGACTGCATTGCAGACAACTTTTTATTTCAGAAGGTTGAGAAAGCTACTAGGGGGGAAGCTGTTCTAGATTTGATTTTAACAAATAGGGAGGAACTTGTTGAGAACTTGAAAGTAGAAGGCAGCTTGGGCGAAAGTGATCATGAAATCCTAGAGTTCACAATTCTAAGGAAGGGTAGAAGGGAGTACAGCAAAATAGAGACAATGGATTTCACGAAAGCAGATTTTGGCAAGCTCAGAGAGCTGATAGGTAAGATCCCATGGGAATCAAGACTGAGGGGAAAAACAACTGAGGAGAGCTGGCAGTATTTCAAAGGGACACTTATAAGGGCCCAAAAGCAAACTATTCCGCTGGGTACGAAAGATAGAAAATGTGGCAAAAGACCACCTTGGCTTAACCACGAGATCTTGCAAGATCTAAAAAATAAAAAGGAGTCGTATAAAAAATGGAAACTAGGACAAATTACAAAGGATGAATATAGGCAAACAACACGGGAATGCAGGGGCAAGATTAGAAAGGCAAAGGCACAAAATGACCTCAAACTAGCTGCAGGAATAAAGGGAAAGAAGAAAACTTTTTATCAATACATTAGAAGCAAGAGGAAGACCAAGGACAGGGTAGGCCCACTACTCAGTGAGGAGGGAGAAACAGTAACAGGAAACTTGGAAATGGCAGAGATGCTTAATGACTTCTTTGTTTCGGTCTTCACCGAGAAGTCTGAGGGAATGCCTAACAGTGAATGCAAATGGGAAGGGGGAAGATTTAGAAGATAAAATAAAAAAAGAACAAGTTAAAAATCACTTAGATAAGTTAGATGCCTGGAAGTCACCAGGACCTGATGAAATGCATCCTAGAATACTCAAGGAGCTAATAAAGGAGGTATCTGAGCCTCTAGCTATTATCTTTGGGAAATCATGGGAGACAGGAGAGATTCCAGAAGACTGGAAAAGGGCAAATATAGTGCCCATCTATAAAAAGGGAAATAAAAACAACCCAGGAAACTACAGACCAGTTAGTTTAACTTCTGTGCCAGGGAAAATAATGGAGCAAGTAATTAAGGAAATCATCTGCAAACACTTGGAAGGTGGTAAGGTGATAGGGAATAACCAGCATGGATTTGTAAAGAACAAATCATGTCAAACCAATCTGATAGCTTTCTTTGATAGGATAATGAGTCTTGTGGATAAGGGAGAAGCAGTGGATGTGGTATACCTAGACTTTAGTAAGGCATTTGATACGGTCTCGCATGATATTCTTATCAATAAACTAGGGAAATACAACTTAGATGGGGCTACTATAAGGTGGGTGCGCAACTGGCTGGATAACCGTACTCAGAGAGTAGTTATTAATGGTTCCCAATCCAGCTGGAAAGGTATAACGAGTGGGGTTCCGCAAGAGTCTGTTTTGGGACTGGCTCTGTTCAATATCTTCATCAATGACTTGGATATTGGCATAGAAAGTACGCTTATTAAGTTTGCAGATGATACCAAACTGGGAGGGATTGCAACTGCTTTTGAGGATAGGGTCATAATTCAAAATGATCTGGACAAACTGGAGAAATGGTCAGAGGTAAACAGGATGAAGTTTAATAAGGACAAATGCAAAGTGCTCCACTTAGGTAGGAACAATCAGTTTCACACATACAGAATGGGAGGAGACTGTCTAGGAAGGAGTACGGCAGAAAGGGATCTAGGGGTTATAGTGGACCACAAGCTAAATATGAGTCAACAGTGTGATGCTGTTGCAAAAAAAGCAAACATGATTCTGGGCTGCATTAACAGGTGTGTGGTGAGCAAGACACGAGAAGTCATTCTTCCGCTCTACTCTGCGCTGGTTAGGCCTCAACTGGAGTATTGTGTCCAGTTCTGGGCACCGCATTTCAAGAAAGATGTGGAGAAATTGGAGAGGGTCCAGAGAAGAGCAACAAGAATGATTAAGGATCTAGAGAACATGACCTATGAAGGAAGGCTGAAGGAATTGGGTTTGTTTAGTTTGGAAAAGAGAAGACTGAGAGGGGACATGATAGCGGTCTTCAGGTATCTAAAAGGGTGTCATAAGGAGGAGGGAGAAAACTTGTTCATCTTAGCATCTGAGGATAGAACAAGAAGCAATGGGCTTAAACTGCAGCAAGGGAGCTTTAGGTTGGACATTAGGAAAAAGTTCCTAATTGTCAGGGTGGTTAAACACTGGAATAAACTGCCCAGGGCGGTTGTGGAATCTCCATCTCTGGGGATATTTAAGAGTAGGTTAGATAAATGTCTATCAGGGATGGTCTAGACAGTAATTGGTCCTGCCATGAGGGCAGGGGGCTGGACTCGATGACCTCTCGAGGTCCCTTCCAGCCCTAGAATCTATGAATCTATGAATCCCTGTAAACAGGATCTCAAACTTACCTTCCTCCCTGAGCAATAAGCTGTTCTGTTATAATACTTACTAAATCTGCAAAGATTGTATTAGAAAATGGTTTTCAATGCACTCAAGTCAAAATTAAATATTGACTAAACCAAAACTGCTGAATCATTACAACAGGGTAGCCCACTTCTGGCTGCTGCATGGCCACAAATGGGTGGATTCTGGCCTTGAAACCAGGGCATTCACGTGCAGGAAGATTACTTCCCTGGAGGAGGCTCCTCCAGTAATGTAGAGTGACAGTGTCTCCTACCCTATCACCCCTATGTACTCCTACTCTGGTATAAAGGACATTGCCAGGACTTTCCTACACCTGTACAATGTCTCGCTGCCATTTCATCCCTGCCTGCTGTTGTTAGCTGGCTAATCCAGGATCAGGGAAACACCAAAAGCCACTTTCATAGCCCTCCTGAGCTTCACTGAGCCCTCCTTAGCTTTGGATCTAGGCCTGTGGAATATTGTGTTTGTTGCAAGTAAATAAAGGGTGTTGGCATACCATATTAATTATAAACATGGCAACAACATTTTCAACTCTATCTTCTGTAATTTTTAGAATGCAAATGCTTAAAAACCAACAGACTACAGAACAATATTTATACTGGCTTCTGTTTTAAGTCATTCCCACATACGCTGTCCCTTGAGGCAATTCTTCACTTGAAGTTCATCTGCTAACTTTAAGGTCAATATTTACTTAATGGATCAGTAACTCTTGATGAGATTCTCAGTGGTTGTCAATCTAATTTGTATCACTAATTTGTAAACAAAATTCAATAAAGCCAGAGTTACTATAATTTTGTTACTTCATATAAATTGTATTGCACAGTAGCAATAATATTTTAAAGAGCTCCAAGTACAGTAACTATGACTGTTTTGCTGCATCACACATGGGACTGTACTGTGACTGGCCTTTGCCAGGGTACATGGGAAAGCAGGCTTTGCAAAGAGCCTTCACTTGTTATGGGCACTACTCCACTGCAGTTGCTGCCTATGGGAAGGCTACTCCCCGAGCATGCTCCCAAGGGGATGCATTGCTCCAAAGTTGTGTCTCTCTCTCTCTCCCCTTTGCACTAGTCCACTAGGTAAGTCAGATATATTATGGGGAGCAAACACACCACTTGCACATTCCTTCTGCCATACCAGGCCACTTAGGAAGGCATTGTGCCTAAATCCACCCAGAGGCAGTGGGGATCTGAACCTCTTCAATGAATACTAGTGCCTAAATATCATGTATATGTCAGTATGTTACAACAATATATAACTCAATGTACTGGATATACATGTCAGATCATGCAAACACTACACATAACACGTTAAAATACAAAAGTATACAAAATGAACTGGTAATCTAACAAGATGCATGCTGTAATTCAACACTATCTTGACATGTTTGGTCACATCCCAACCATTATCCCTGGTTGTTTAGTGAATAGTGCTCATGATGGTGTATCCCACACAAGTTCTGGCCAGGTAAAAATGGGTCAATTAGCTTTAAGGCTGCACCTGGGGGAGAGTCAAGCTTGACTGAAGAACACTAATTGAAGATGAAGCCCAGCTCGGCAGGAGCAGTCTGGGCATGTGTGATGCTTGGCAGACCAGGTGTCTGCTCATGCCAAGGCCCTTATGCCTCAACTGAACACTGACAAATGCATAACTGGAAACCAGTCTGGGTCACCCATGTGTTAGTATTGTTAAAATAGATATTAGGTTTACGAAAATATGTTTAGACTTTATGAAATGCTTGTAAGTTTCTGCATGCATTAATCTCATTTATAATATCTGTATCCCATGTTATAAGGAAATATTTAAGTGTTTGCACTGAAACCATAAAACCACCAGTCAGGAGAGAAGCATTACCAGATGCTGAAATACTAGTTTATCACAAGAGGTATTATCTCTTAGACACCAGGCAAACCCTTGTGGAACATCAGAAGACAAAATACTTTGTTGATTGCTCCCCCCGCACCCATGAACAGGAGACATGCACAAGGACTCACCCAACAGTTTGATTTCTGGGGGAAGAGAATAAAAATCCCTGGCAAGGGGAAACTGTTTCTATGCTGCTTGGACTTTGGAGGGGCAAGATTTCTAAGCAGAAGCAAGGGATCCAGAGCTGCTTAGCCTGGGTTAGCCCTAGAAGACATATAGGGTATGTCTACACAGCAAAGAAAAAGCTGCAGCTGGCTTGTGCCAGCTGACTTGGGCTCCCAGGGCTCGGGCTCATGGGGCTGTTTCATTGCCATGTAGACTTCTGGACTCAGACTGGAGCCCAGGTTCTAGGACCCCGTGGGACCAACAGTAGGATTTTATTTTCTGTATAGACATACTCATAGAGCTTGCATATTACAGCAGCTTCTATTGCCTAAGACTGTAACTCATATGTGTACGATTACCTGCTTTACCCTGGTAAATATTTCTCTTATTTCTTTTTCTTAGTAAATAAATCTTTAGTTAGTTTATTATAGAATTGGCTACAAGCATTGTTTTTGGTGTAGGATCTAAGGTGTAATTGACCTGGGGTAAGTAACTGGTCCTTTGGGACTGGGAATAACCTGAATATTGTTGTGATTTTTGGTGTAAGGGGCCATCTATCACAGAGGCAAGCTTAACTGGAGTACCCAAGGACATTCTCTGTGACTCTATGTTAAGGCTGTTATAGTGCTTGAGGAGTTCACACTTGATGTTTGTTTGGTGAAATCTAAGTATAGAACTCACAGACAGTTTGGGGTTTATGCCTTGCTTCTTATGCCCTGCCCTGAGACTGGTTTTCATGCTCCTGAACCACTCCCGACAGCCTGACAGAAGCAGGTGGCAAAGAGAGAGTCTACAGTCACTCTCCGGGCACAGAGAGATGGGTAGGAGGAAATCCAATGGGGAGCCAAAGCCCTGAGATCCTGTCCCTGATGGAAGGGATTTACCCAGAGGTGTTTTGGGGGAAGAAAGCCTGTGGAGCACGGTTGAGGAAGAAGCCAAGGGAAAGAACAGTGATTGCTGAGACAGTGTGGACCTTGGCTGCTGATGATAGGGTCCCTGGGCTGGAACCTGAAGTGTTTGGAAGATCAGGCTCTTAAACTGCAAACCTCTTGGTCCTTATATTTGTTTCTGTAGTGTTGGGCACCACCACAGCACAAGTAAAAATGAAAAAAAAATAGAACGGTGACCTGGCGTTCATTCTTGTCTATAAAGCATAGGCAATATATTGTCATAATCTTAAATCAATATTCAACTATTTTATGATCCAATAGTATGTAATTGTTAATCAAAACAGAATTATTATTATTATGTATTTAGTTATACGTCTTCCCTAGACATTTTTTAAATTAATAAAGTACTAAAGGTATTTTACACCCAACTTTTTAGAAAATTATTGTGATTTTGAAGATGGAAGATACTACAGAATATAAATCTATTTTTATTTTTTGGCTCAAGGGTTAGTTTTGGTTTCTCTTGCTTTTTGGGTTTTGCTTTTCATACCTTAATAGACAAATGACATATATGGTAGCAGAATTATACCTGAATAATGCAAATTTTGAGTGGCAGTAGCTAGTAATCTATTTCAATATTGAATTTGCATGTTTGAAAGAAGCTTCATAATCATAATAGCCATTACAGAAGGCCTGGGGTGATTATTGTGAAATAATCAGAGAGGACTAGAGACATTAAATGACTCCCTATGCCTTGCGATATCATAGGATTGTAATTATCTCTGTTTACAAAACTTACATATGAATTAAATGTGAAATAGATCAGGGAAAAATTGTTTTTACATTATAAATAACCTCATTAATTTTAAAATATGCCAGAATGTCCCTAGATATCATTTTAAAGGATACTATAGGCATCTGATTTATATCCATTCTGTAACTCCCATGACTAAAAGGAAGGGGCTGGGCTAACAAAGAATATTATTATATATCACGTTATTAATTTAAACATAACATCATCACTTATTTTTGCCAAATGTGGAGCAGTTTGAAGGAAGAGAGCAAAACAATGACATTTGTCTAACAAATAACCACAATAAAAACCTCTCCTCTCTTCTGAGGTGAAACTGTGTCAGGCATTGATTTCCCACTGATGATAAAGCAAACACTATGCATCACCAATATAAGTGAGCTACGCTGGATAGTTCAATATTTTACTATGATTTCAAACACCACTTATATGGAAAACATGAAATTGGACCGCTAAAGGAGATTAAGAAGATAAATATACTTAACAGTTATCTTTACCCATATTGGGATGAATGTCTTAGACCAGAAAAGTAATTTGTTTTACAAGGAATAAAGTTCTTTCAGTTTTGAGAACTGGACTTTAGTTTCTCTCCTGCTGTATTTTCAATATTGCACAATGGGAATCCCCATGTGAGCTCTGTATGATCAAATAGTTTGCTAAAATAAGAATCTAAGAATATTTACAGGTGAACATTACATTCCATACCTCCACATCCATATTGGAAGAGTCCAGAAACACTTATCTTGGTAAATCATCACTGAACCCCTACCAACACAATGTTTTTTTTTAAAAAAGTTTCTAGCAAAATAGCTTCTCTGTATTCAAATCAAAATCACATATAGAAATTGCAAACATATGTGATTTTCAGTTATTGCTTACATTACAAGATAAGGTCATAAGAAGAGATTAAATTATATAACTTTCCTTTAGTAAATACACATAGATTCATTAAACCACTGTGTCATAACAATCCTGAAATCAAAAAGAAATCCAGTGTCACACTATTGTACAACTAAAACTGAATTTGATATGCTGTGTGTTTTGGACAGGTACTGTTAATTGTCAGTTAGTATGTGAGAGTTAAGGTTAGTTTTTGGTTTACCACCTTGCATTCCTTTCATTTAGTTACCTCTAAAACCGCCTTTTACTCCATCTCATTCTTCACTCATTCACTCCTTGTCAACTCTTTGAGATCACATTTATTCCTTTGATGTGCAATATCTGATGGACCAGTGACAAAATAAACTATAGTCATCTTTTGACTATAGCCGCAACAAAGAGTTTTGAAGACTTTTAACAGTGTGAGAACAAGGCGCCGTGGGCTGTGCTATGAGCGAGACAAGCTTCTAAGTGCTGTTTGCACTGGGTTCATGCCAGAGAACTCAACCAAAGGCCCTATAAATGTAATCTCTGTAGACTACCAACCACAACAATGAGGATATGTTTTTTCAAACTGCTAGTGAACTGGGGACTGCAAACAGGGAAGTTTGAGAGGGAGAGAAGAGGGAGAGGGGACTTGGGAAGAAGGACTGATGAGCAGAGATGGCAACAAGCCTTGTGGATAGAAAGAAAGCAGTAGATGTGGTATATATTGACTTTAGTAAGACTTTTGATACTGTCTCGCTTGACCTCCTCATAAACAAACTAGGGAAATACAACCTAGATGGAGCTACTATAAGGTGGGTGCATAACTAGTTGGAAATCCTTTCCCAGACAGTAGTTATCAGTGATTCACAGTCAAACTGGAAGGGCATATTGAGTGGGGTCCCATAGGGATCAGTTCTCGTTAGGCGGATAGGATTAAAATTCATAATGATCTGGACAAACTGGAGAAATGGCCTGAAGTAAATAGGATGAAATTCAATCACGACAAATGCAAAGTACTCCATTTAAGAAGGAACACAGAAAATGGGAAATGACTGTCTAGGAGAAAGTGCTGCAGAAAGGGATCGGGGGGGAGGGGTCATAGTGGATCACAAGGTAAATATGAGTGAACAGTGTAACACTATTGCAAAAAAAACCCAAACATAATTCTGGGATATATTAGTAGGAGTGTTGAGTAATTCTTCCACTCTACTCTGTGCTGATTAGGCCTTAACTAGAATATTGTGTCCAGTTCTGGGTGCCACATTTCAGGAAAGATGTGGACAAACTAGAGAAAGTCCACAAAAGAGCAACAAAAACAATAAAAGGTAAAAAAAAATATATGAGGGAAGACTGAAAAACTGAGTTTGTTTAGTCTGGAGAAGAGAAGACTGAGAAGGGACATGATAACAGTTTACAAGTACATAAAAGGTTGTTACAAGGAGGTGGGAGAAAATTTGTTCTCCTTAACTTCTGAGGATAGGACAAGAAGCAATGGGTTTAAATTGCAGAAAGGGCAGGTTAGGCTGGACATTAGGAAGAAATCCTTAACTGTCAGAGTGGTTAAGCACTGGAATAAATTTCTTAGGGAAGTTGTGGAATCTCCATCATTGGAGATTTTTAAGAGAAGGTTGGACAAACACCTGTTAGGGATGGCCTAAATAATATTAGTTCTGCCTTGAATACAGGGGGCTTGACAAGATGACCTCTCGAGGACCTTTCCAGTTCTACAATTCTATGATTCATGGCTCCTGGATCCTTTCAGCAAATCAGCAGAATATTACACGTTTTTAAAAACATCCAGTCTATTGGTTTGATTGTGCTATCACTTATATCTGCTCTTTTTTTAGCCTGCTTTCCATAATTAAAAATAATATTAACATATGGCCCTTTATTGTTTATAATTCACAAGTTGTGTTTCTTTCCTAGAATGTAGTGAACATCTAAGTAAACAAGTGACAACCATTTTGAGGAAAAAAGAAAAAAAAGGCGGGGGAGGAAAGGGAATTTTTCTTCTTATGTGTTCCTTACCTATATATACACAACTGGTCAAAAATTTTCAAACAACAAGTTTTTTCATCAAAATCAATATTTTCTATCAAAAAATGTTGATTTCTATGAAATATTTCAATTTTCCAAAGGCATATTTCCAAGCTAATCTAAATATTTCCTTTCAAAATATTGATTTGATCTGAAACATTCCATTGATGTGCACATGGAAACAATGAGACACAGATATCCTAATATAGTTAAATGAAGAGGCTGCAACTTTACTTAAAACTACAGTATTACCCAACTGGAGTGACAGCCCAAAACTACTCAGCAGGGTTGTTCCAGTGTTGATCTCCAGGGGCACCAATGGCCCACATGTATTACAAGCCTGAGATTGAATGTGAGGGCTATGCCCCCTCTATACTCTTCAATCTGGCTCAGGGCCCCAACTGGAAGCCAGTCTTGACCCATCCATTCCTCTGCACCAGAGATAGGAGAAAGAAGACAAAGGGAGCCACAAATTGCATGACACATAGAGGCAAACCCATTGTGCAAAATCATGCCCAGAACCAATACCCAAGCAGATTGCTGAGTTACAGAGACCTCAATCAGACCTCTTCTAACCAAACCACCACATGCATCTGCCAAAGTTGTGACAATTGTAACTTCAATGCCATAAACATGCCAGATGGAGGGCAAAAAAATCCACACCACAGTTTGCCAATTTTGCTATATGGGAAAAATCCCTTCAAGAACATAAAACTGATGACCAGCCAAGCCCCCAGCATCAACAGAGATCCAGAAACTAGATTAAGGGTGGGGCTGAAACAGGAAGTTCACAATGAGCAAACAGTATCAACTCCCCCCCCCATTTCACTTCCACTAAGTGGGAACCAATCATATGGATGAAGCACCATCTCCACCACCCAGCGTATATTTTGAAACTACACATTTTGTTTCTAATTGACACTTTGTTGTAATTGAAAATGTCAGCAATTGGAAGAACAAGCTGTTTCCTATGCAACTTGGAACGTGCATTATCACTTGTGCTTTTCTAATTCCAGCCAAAACCATCTCATTTTGAAAATCACCAAGCTTAGAAGGAGGATAGGCAACCCGGCAGCAAAATTCAGTCAAGAACAGTAGTGGACATAGGAATGAGCTATTGCTCTTGATCTTACTGACCTAGTCGACCTCTACTTCCCAGAGCAATTGAATCCCCAAATGAATAATCAAGGTAGGCGAAAAGCTCACTCTACAACACATGGCCAATGCAGCAATTGACAAAAACTGAACTCAGTAACAATTTCCAACTTTGAGCAATATCCAAGGCATTCAGCATCATGTTGACGTTTTCTCTGTCCATTACTTCCATTTTTACACCAAACCTGGCCCTATAGCTTTCCCTGTGTCCCCTTTGACCTGAGGGCTAGTCAAAATTCAGGGCTCCAAACTGTTCCAGTTTGAAATAAAAATTGATGGTGACTGGTATCTTCTTGATGCAATCGTCTTCACTTCAAGGAATGTACAAAGTCCTGTCTCTCTGAACACAGAATGAACCAAGAACAAAAGGAGCAGTTTCTTAGCTTACAGCCCTCAAGCCTCTTTACCCAGTACCAGACCCAAAAGCACTCTCTAACTTTTTCCTAGACCACACTGTGCTTACAGGCTCCGGCATGGATTTTTTGCCCCTCTCCCTCTCTCTGTTCTTGTCTGTTCTCAGTTTCTGTCTATTCTCTCTGACACCGCCCCCCCCACATCCACCCACCCGCTGCTAGTTTCTGGACAGACTCTATTAGGCTTTGTTTTGAATGTGTCTCCTTAAAAGTCTCTTACAACTATCATAAATGGATTCATTTACATATAAGCTTGAGGGAGGTTTTAACTCAACCCATAACAAGATTACACTCAGCTCATAACACTCTGTAGAGGAAGGAAAGATAGGAGAGCCCTATGGTGCTGTCGCACTAAGTGTCCTCACTAACTCAAAACATCTTCTTAAGCCTAATCAAGGAATCGTGTATATCTATTGATTTTAGAGTTCTTTAGGCAAACTATTAAGCATCCAACATACTTCTTTTCTATGCCAAAAAAATAAAAGTATGCATGCAGAATTTGCACAAAGAGGGACTAAAACATGTTCAAACTCCAATTTAAATGCAGTGCACATTTCAATTCAATTCAAAGTCAAGTGTTTCCATATTTAGGGCCTGGTTCACTTCTCACAGACAGGTATAAATTATGAGTAACTCCATTCAAAACAATGCATTTATCCCAGTGTGAAACTGGTATAAGTGAGAGTAGAATCAAGCTGCCAATGTGAAAAATGCCTTTGACATTCCTTCCAAGTAGGTAGCATACTCTATGCCTGGTCACAATAAAAACAAATCCAGCTGTCACACAACAGCACAGTATGTACCACTGGCATTAATGTTTAGCTATTAATATATTATGTAGTAGGCTAAATTAATATAGAAAATGAGGTATGAGAATGAGTTTTAGTTCCAGGTTTTAAGAACTAGATACATGTTTGTATACAAACAGATTCTACTTTAGTTACTCTCTGCCCTAGAGTAACTTGTTCTCATTCACACTGAGGACTGGTCTACACTACAGATTTAGATCAACGTTTAACTCTGTAAGCATCTAAACTAAAATGTAGCTCCCTTCAGTGCTTCATGTAGGTTCCATCGCCCTCCACCCAGTAGCATAGCCAGATCTTGAGCACAGGGGGAGCGGCGCTATAAAAAGGTGCCTTCCTGCTCCCCCTGTACTTACCCTGCGGCACTTTAAAGGGCCCGGGGCTTCAGCCACTGCGGAGCCCCGGGCGCTTTAAAGCGCCGCCGCTGGAGCTCCGGGGGCGCTTTAAAAGGCCCGCGGCTCCCCATAGCAGCAGCAGCCGCAGGCCTTTTAAAGCGCCGCCCCAGCGAGGCTCGGGCGGCGCCTTAGCACCGCTTTTCCTCACAGGGGGAGTGGCCGCTCCCCCTGCTCCCCCGCTGGCTACGCTACTGCCTCCACCTCTGCAAGAGGTGTAGCGCTTAGGTCGATTTAGTTAGGTCGACATAGTGTCATTGTAGACACTGCATTGCTTACATCGACTGCTGCTGCCTTTCAGAAGCCATCCCACAATGCCCCACACAGACAGTTAAATTGGTGCAAGTGCTCCTGGTCAGGACATGCACCGACAACACATGGAGCATAGTGTGGATGTGAAAAAGCGATTTAATTACTGCAGTGGCTGTACATCGACGTAACTTAGGGTGACTTATTTTTGTAGTGTAGACTGTAGTGCAAAGGGGTCTTAAATGGATGTAAACCTTTACGCCCACTCTAAGGTTTCTCTACATAGCCAAAATGATGCCACAGGGCCTTGGTGTCAATGAGAATGTGGCCTTTTGTCCCTAAACATAGTCCTTATGGAAACAAAACATGGCACTATCTACCTCTAATATTGCCTTAGATCAGTTAAATAAAGGAATTCATTTTTTGCTAATATTTTCTTTTCAATTATTTTTCTGATGAATTGGCATCATGCAGTCAAATGAATGAACATCTCAAATACGTTTGCAAGTATACCAACCCCAATATAAACCACAAGACAAAGTAAAACTTAAATGTTCTATAACACATAAAGCGTTTTTTTAAAAAGAGGGCACTGGATTTCCAGCTGTGCTTTATAATAAATTTGTATTCCACTAACTGATACCTACTTTTCAAGCTATGAGCATTAGGCTCTTCACCCATATATTTTGATGGGATATTCAGTTTAGTGTCATGTAGTGAAAGGTTTTTCACAAAAAATAAAAGGACAAGCTGTTCCATATTCCCAATTGGCTTTGCAATCGGCACAAGCATAGTTTCATTGTATTCAATGTTGAAAGCACCAAGTAACAGCTGTTTCAAAATACCATGTGTTCATCTTCAAAGATGATAACCAGGCATTTTGGTATGGGGAAACGTGGCTGCAGCAGAACAAAATGTTTGGGAATATATTTAATCAAATGACAAATGTGTTTCAAAGTAAATTTGATCAAAGAGTCTTACTTTTGGCTTTATTTTAGATTACTGTAATCTCTCATTCTCTCAGCATTTTATGGTGCTCTAGTAAGTAGATGACAGACTAAAAGAATCATACCTGAAAAGGCTTAGCACTTGTAATGTTGAGTGTTTGTCTTATCCATCTGTTGCCTTGATTTCCAAACTTCTGCCACAGCCGATGACCCTTTGAGTTGCTCAAAATTCTCCGGAAGACTGACAGCCTATAAATGTGTTTTCCAAACATATGATAATGAAAGCGGAAAATGCAGCTTTTATTGCCGTGAGTGAAAGTACCATTAAAGATCGGACTCAGCAAAACTGCTCTATTTTGGAACACTTGCGGTTCTGAAGATTCTATGTAGAGATAATGCCCCTTGACTGTGCCCAAAGTATGATCCTTTATTGGTCCTGTGTTAAATGTGGAAGTTGGGCCCTGGTTTCTGGTCCAGTCAAAGTCATCATCCATGTCCTGGTTCCAGTTGCACAGCCCATTTTCAAAGTTACACTGTAGCTCAGGTTCTGAAATATGTAAATACAGACCTTGTCAAATGAAAGCAATATGCTACATCAAAGTGCTAGAATTTTCTTTCTCCTCACAGAGCTAACCTCATTGTAATTAGTTATATTTAAATCGGTCTGAACAAGAACCAAGGACTAAATGCTTTCCTCACATATATGTGGCAATACACATACACTTTAGCATAACTCCCGTTGAGTATCATGGCAAATTCTGGCCCCAAATTGAAACCTATTGGACAAGCCACTAGAAAAATATACTATAGGAAAGTGGTTCTCCACCTTTCCAGACTACTGTACTGCCTTTCAGGAGTCTGAAGCCAGAGGTCCTGCCATCTCCCAGAGTCCTGTCATGGGAGAGTAAGCCCAAGCTGTAACTTAGCTTCATGCCCTTGTGGCATGGGGGCCCAGGCAGTTGCCCTGCTTGCTATCCCTTAACACCAGTCCTGCACTTGTGACTCCCCTAAACCCGTCCCATGACCCCCAGGTTGAGAAGCACTTAGGATACAGTCTTGGATAGGAAGGGAGAATGGAATATGTGTCCTAATAGTTGTGTTCTTTCTGGCAGGAAAAAGACCTGAAATTCGTTTTTAAACTCTTACTATCCTTCAGTACTCAAACTAATTAGAAATAGGACAAGAAGCCAATGTTTGGATCTAAATTCAGATTAGTTTTAGGCTAGAATTCAGGGTTAGGGGCCAAACTGAATGAAGGCTCAAGTTTGGTTGCAAGGGTGCCAAAATGTAATGAGCTTTTCTTGCAAGATTTTAGCCCCAAATGACAGAAATCTCCTGGTTGCATATATTCAGGGCTCTGTTTACCATTGTAAATGTTACGTTATACTAGTATATTTGTTCAACTTCTTCCCCTGGGAATTGGGGGAAGAAAAAATAAATAGAAAAGCAAAAGCAGTGAAAGTGTGTGGGAACCCGAGAGAAAGGGGGATACCTTTGTACAGAATCTACAGTGTGGATACAGAATCATAATCATCAATACACCATAGAGTGCAGACTCATGTAGAGAACAGCTCACACCACCTTGTGCAACTGTAATAAACTTTATTAAGGGAAAAATGAAGTGATTAATTCTAATAACCCAGAAAGATTAAGGCCACATATTAAAGGCTTCTCATCCAGCCTCCATTTGTGAGCACATCAGTTTACAACCTGGCCTCCAACTGTGTGCCCACCTCTTAGCTCCTCCATCCTATAGTGGCACTGTGGCTTCCTATCTAACCATCAACATGAAGCCTCTTCCTCTTGACCTGTGTACCAAATTAGACTTTCCCCAGGATCAGTCTTGGTGTATATCTGTTTTACATAGCCTTCTGGGTTTTATATAACAAGACACCCCATGTAAATTAACATTAGTATCAGGATTTAGGCAAAATTAAATCTGTTTAGTTATTTTAATTTTTTTACACAAAGTTATATATTAGCAAAAACATTATTGATGAGTTACAAATTTTTTCCATTAGATTAAGGAATAATCTATTTCTTTTAAAATTAACAGACGTTTTCCATTAACACTGAACCTTTTCACCTCTGTATAGGATTAAATGCAGCCTGACAAATATAAGTTACTTGATTTAGGAAAGCAGGAAGTGTTGCATTTCAGGAATGAAGAAGATAGCAGAGTGAGTACATGCCAAAGAAAGCATAAGCCTCATTTGATGCCTCTTCACTTGTAAATTATCTCCCTCTATCCAAAAAATTCTCCCCTGCTACTGTAACTCACTCTGATCTGCATAATTCAAACACCTCAGGATGTGATAATGTGTTTGCTATTTATTAATTTTGTTGTATGTTAATGTTCTTCTTGTCTTTGTACACGATGAGTCATATAAGATGTCATTGGAAAAGTTATGATTTACTGAATATGATAATCCTATTTGTATGCATGTATCCTTTTTGGGCCTGATGTTATGAATATTGACTATATATCTGTATTTCAAATGTGGTTACACATGGGTGACACCCACGAGGCAAAATTCTTCCTGCCTAGAAATCCTGAGAATTCTCCAGACAGCGTGTAAGTAATGGCTGCTATGACTGAGCAAGGTTTGGAAGGGCATATGACCAGACCACATGACACTGAGCTCCATTCTGGGTGCCTGTATTTTTCCACAAACTGGTCTGGGAACCAAGTTTGAAACATATAGAAAAGGTATAGAAGGCAGGGAGTGCCATCATCTGTTCTTCTTCACTCCCCCACAACTCAACACCTGAGGGAAGCTCTGAAAGAAAAGGACTAGGAACAGGGGTGAGGAGCCCAAGCTGCAAAGCAAGTGCAGCTTGTGCCTTGAGAATCTGCAAGACTGCTTGTATCATCAATCAGGATGAGAATTTGTGCATTCATATCCAAGCTTTCTAGTATCCTAGGCTTAGTTTGCGGTTTTGTTTATTTACTAGGTAATCTGATTTGATCTGTTTGCTACCACTTATAATCATTTAAAATATATCTTTTGTATTTAATAAACTCGTTTTATGTTTTAATCTAAACCAGTGTGCCTTTAAGTGAAGTGCCTGGGGAAAAATAGTAGCTTGGTTAACACAAGTTTGTTGCATATTCCTTTCCACATTGAAGGAGAGGTGAACTGAGTAATAAATTCGTACTGGTCGGGGTTTTGACCAGAGCAGGACAATACAGCTCTGGGGTCCTAGCTTGGAAAGCTGGGGGTTATCTTGGCTGTAGCCTCTCTATTGTTGGTTCATGTGTTGGCTGGCCAAAGCCTGCATTTAACTGGTGGGGGTGTAGGACCGGGAGCGGTCTATAGCCTATCACAGCAGCACAGTGCTGAGAGGGAGCCCAGGCTGGTGAGTCAGGGAGCTCAGTGGAACCCCAGTTCCAGGTGGCACAATGTGGGTGGGGGGAAAACCGTCTCACTATTACCTCCATAATATACAGAATTGGGGGATATTATTCCCCACAGTAGGTCAACATCTCATAAATATAGATCTTCACCATACTTCATCTATTTAAGGAAAGTTAAAATATTAAACAACAACAAAAACCCTAGCACACATCATATTACCACCCTGAGAATTCTATTCGGAACAAGCAGCACCTTTCTATATTTTATAAAAAATACAGAAATATGGCCACATTTCTAATAAAGAAGATTGGTCTGTGCGTATTTGTTTTCATTTTCTACAGGAGCTAACTTCTAGGGCTCATCGGGTGTATATTGCACCAGTCAATCATTTGAAGATTGTATTTTAACAAGAGATCTATTCATCCCTAGTGTAAGCAATGCAACTTCCAGGGCTGAAATTGGTCATTATTATAACTCTGTTAATGGACAAGGAACACAAATGAAAGTACTTACTGCAATTGTCCTCATCAGATCCATCCCCACAATTATCCACGAGATCACACACCAATAAACTGTCGATGCAAGCCTTTGTGTCTCTGCACCAGAAACGATCAGGACCTTCACAGCTTACTGCTGGAGGTGGAAGAGCACAGTTCTCGAAAGTTATATCATCAATTGCTGAGACACCATCATAAAATCCAAGGCTGACTTTATATAGTGATAATTGGAAGGGCCATGGGAGGCGGCCGAGCTGAATGAAAGCCTTTAACCACTGCTTTCCTTGATTATAGTATACTCTCCAGAGGACAGTAGCGTTTTTCAGTCCATCAACATGTAATTGCATCTCTGCTGCTCCGACTGACTGTCCATAATTGTAATACCTGAAAAGGCAGCGGAAAAGTCAAAAAGTGCAAATGAGGAGGATGAAGCATGTTAAATATACTGGACCAGTATCAGCTCTGTTATAATTCTATGGGATTTAATGGACTCACCATGGAATGAAGTCAGTCTAGAGTGCCTACATCCAATTAAGCAGCAATTCACACCATTCTCTATGTGATCTCATTGTCATACCGTAGCTATATTGGCTTATCTGCCTTGGCAGACTTGGCTGATATATGAATCATGGACACTTCTGAAGAAGTTAGGACTATGATGGAGGAAGGATTCTAAACTAAGTTAGAATCCACAACTGTACAGAGAAATTCTCCTTCATAGTAAGCAATGAACACAACACACTCACAGGCAAAATATTAATTGTATGAATGTAATTCAATGGATAAATTTAAAGTTTCATTAAAGGAAAGCAAAACATCTAGTGAATGCAAGAACTTGCCTTACTTTCACCGTAATTATTTCCACTTCATGTAACGATCTCAAAGCACTTTACAAACTTTAATGTTTATGACATCCCCATGAGTTTAGTATTATTATACCCCTCTGACATATAGAGAAACAGAAATTATGTGACTGATTCAACAGTGACATAGCAAGTCAATGTCAGAACTGGGAATAAGACCAGAACTTTTGACCTCCAGTCCAGTATTCTAACCACTACACAGACTTGCCTCCCATTGACTACAGTACCACTCTTTGATAAAAACAGAGATGAGGTCATTTCCAATGAACTCTTTCTTCAGAAAAACAATTCTGAATTTTATCACTGAACAAAATTTCAGCAACAACAAACTGGTTCATTTAAAAATAAGCACCACCCTGAACTTTAACACACAAATCTTGGTTAACTTTCCCCACCATCCTGCATTTAACATTTTTTTTTGTTCACTAAATCATTTGATAAAGCCTGTTGTTCTGAGAGTTACAGCCTGATTTAGAATCTCCCAAAGGCCTTGATGAGCCACTAGCCTTTTGTATGGTTAGCTATTCCAAACTGAACCTCCTCAACATTTTGAGATTGACCCATCCTTAGTAGAACTGTATTATTGGAATCATCATGGGATATCTGTGTATTAATCTGGGAAAAAACATTTTAAAGGATTATGTCTAAAAGATCAAAAACTAAAAGAGTCCTGTGTCTCAGGTCTGTTTTTCCAAATGCTTCAGCTTATTGTTGCTTAGTGGTTACAACAACGCCTGTGCGACTTAAGAGTAAAAGGAGGCAAGAAATATTGCCGAGGGAGATGTACACTACTGGAAATTCTAACCTCAATTTCAGTCCAACAGGAGCAATGTCAGATGTTCCATAAATTTAAAATAAAACTTAATTCATACCAGAAGGACACTGTGCAACCTGATCCAGCCTGGCTGAACCAGGGGCTTCGTATTTGAGCAACCTGTGAAATGCTGCTGCTGTTTCTCAGAACGAACATAAAATGACCTGTTTGGGGAAAAAATAGAAAATAACTTTTCATACACACAGCCAGTGCAACACAGAGAAGTTTTCAGCAGGGGGTTACTGCCCCTGATTCAATGGCAAGCAGTTGGGTGTATGTGTATCTGCATCAAGGACCTGTTTATGTCTTACCTTCGGATTTGTTATAGGTATGATCCTCTGGTGGGGCTTGTTTCTGAAAAGCAGATGGAAGTGCACTTCTGGAGCTTCTTACCCAGTCAAATCCATCTGCACTAACAGTCTCAAACCAGCCACAGTTGTCTGTTTCAAAGTCACATTCAGCAGCTGAAATGTTGAAAGAGATATTTCACTTTGTATCTCTGAACATCACCACCACCACCTAATCAGACTGTGGAAAAATTTTCCAAAATGTAAGTAAAAGAACAAGGCTTGAAAACAAAACATTTCTACAATGTGCCAGACAGGTATCTGGGAAAAAGACAGGTGAGTTACAGGGTGTGAGATTAGGTGATTGTTTATTATTTAATTTTAATTACAGTAGCACATGGAGTCATCAGCAAGGATCAGGCCTTCACTGGGCCAGGCACTGTGTGCATGCGCACGCACATTGTACAATTTGTAATCTAAATAAACAGGAGAGACAAAAAGTGGAAGAAAAATAGTATTATTATCCTCTTTTTACAGATTGGGAACTGAGGCATGAAAAGATTTGAGATCTCACAGAAAGTCTATGTCAGAAACAGTAACTGAACCCAGATCTTCCAAATCCCACTCAATGCTTCAATTACTAGTAAGATCTACCGTATCGTTAGTCATGGAGGTCATGGATTCTGAGTCTTTCTGTGATCTCTGTAACGTCTGCAGCGGCCGGTGCTGGCTCAGCCCTGAGCAGGGCAGCCCTTGGGCCAGCAGCAGCAGCAGTTTGGGTGTGTGGAAGGGGGCTCAGGGCTGGAGTAGAGGGTTGGGGTTCAGGGTGGTGCTTTCATTGCAGGGGGTGCTATTCGGCTCCAACCAGCATGTCCCTGAAGCCAGCTCCCTACCTGGCTCAGACTGGCATGTCTCTGCAGCTCCTAGGCGGAGGGGCCAGGAGGCTCCATGCACTGCCCGTGCCCTCAGGCGCCACGCTTACATCTCCCATTGGCTTCTGTTCCCTTCCAATGGGAGCTGCGGAGCTGGCGCTTGTGGTGGGAGCAGCGAACAGAGCCCCCCCGGCCGCCCCTCCCCCTAGGAGCTGAAGGGACATGCCGGTCGAAGCCAGGTAGGGAGCCTGCTGCCTGCATCCCCCGCCCCAGCACCAGTGGGGGGTCCAGGCCACATGCTGCTGACCGCACCCCCGCACCAGCACCAGCGGGGGTCCCAGGCCATGCCACCACTTGCTCCCCCCACCAGCACCAGCGGGGGTCCCGGGCTGTACGCCGCTGACTGCCTCCCCCCCAGCACCAGTGGGGGTCCTGGGCCACCCTTCCCAGCACCCGCAGCATCCCAACCTGGCCCCCCAGAGCACCTGCGGTCCCCGGCCCAAGTTTTAGTTAGGGGTATACAGTAAAAGTAATGGACAGGTCATGAGCCGTGAATTTTTGTTTACTGCCCGTGACCTGTCCATGAATTTTACTAAAAATATCCGTGATTAAAATGTAGCCTTAATCATAAGATATCAAACAGGTGAAAGTAGGACCTCTGTGGCAAAGACCTAATACCACAGCCTAGTTAAGTGTGAAAATACATTCACTGCATTCCCAAAATGATAAGACAGAGGGGTTAATTTAAAGGAAAAATAAAAAATTAAGAAAATGTGTGTAATGCTAAATGAAGTATATCTAGATATTCAAGCAAGTGGAAAGACGACAGAGGAGAAATGGGAAGTGTTGAGGCAAATTACTGAAATCATGACAAATATGTGACATGAAAACATGAAAAAATAACAGACTCCACTCTCCTAAATATAATTGCTCAAATTTAATGGTATTTTATTCCTGAAATATATACATTCTTTTTATAAAAGAGACTTTAAAAGAGAATTATTTGAGTAGGTATTTTATACAGAGATTTATTATTTATTCATATAAAATTGATTTAATAAAACTGTGGACAAGCATGGTAACTTGAGCATCACTCACATTGTCCTCAAAGAATACCAGAAACTTCAACAAGTAGCACACTTTATGGCATAGCCTTTCTGGCCATAAAGCTCAATTGCATCTGATCACAACACAGAGGTTAACATACATTTTAGACTCAAATTTATCCGAGTCCTGTTGAAAAAGTGTTGTTAATTTACAGCAATAAACAATTTGTGGGCATTAAAATGCTGAATCCTGAAAACTGAGGGTATAGAAAACTTCAGATATCCTAAATAAATTAACCTAATATTATTTCTATCTTTTTTCCACAGTTTTGTCCATCATTTTCAAGCTTTATCATATGTTTTAAGTACCATTTTTATTTTTAATAATGAGCAATTGACTGTATATGGTATTTCCATAAGAGATTGAATAGAATCTTTGACACATATTTTAAAGGCTTATGTAACATTTGGCCATCGGGGGTGAAGAGCTAATTTTGGGGTATATTAAGTAGAGTGTATTAGATAAAATATTTCATTATGAATACCACTGAGAAATAAATACCCTAGAAATGAAAAACAACAAGGAAGTTCAGGGTGTGATCAAAGAAAATATAAGTTCATATGGGGTATATAAATCAACAATGCTGTTGATGCCAAAAGCAGGTAAAGCATAGATGACAAAGAAGAGAATGATTAAGAAAATCCTGATGAAAAATGACAAGACGATGAATAATATTTTGCAAATCTATAAGGAACCAGGGTTTGGTGGAGTTGACTGTAGGTGCATTGAAGGAACATAATTAGAGAGGAAACAAGAGATGGGCAAGGGAAACTATTTCTCCTTTAGTTTTTCCTCAGTAGGGCCTGCAGGAAACATATGAAACCATGTTCTGTATTCCAAAGGAGCAGCATCAAAGAAAAGGACAAACTTTTGACACAGGTGGTTACAACAAAAGAGGCAAATAAAGAAGCTAAAACAGCTAAGTCTCCAAGCCCAGATGACTTGTATCCAAGAGTGAAGAGATGGAACATAAAAGAAAGGAAGCAGTAGACCATGCATTCAATTTAGGAATGCATGAATATACTTAGACGGAATAAGAACTGACTCAAACCTTCAGCTAAAGCTCAAATCAAACCTTTAAGGTCCAGAATAGTTTCGTTATCTGAAGTTGCAATTTAAGTATAGAAAACAAAGGTTAGGCCATTGGTATGGAGAGACTGCTGCCTATCAGGCTGACCACTATTATCTCATGGTTTACTTGTACTCCATGGTCTGTATCCATCTGTTGTTTCTTTTTGCATCCTTAGATTGTAAACTCCCTGACGCAGGAACTGTACATGTATGCACCTAGCACAATGGGCTCGTGGTTTATTATCAGGACTCCTAGGCACTACAGTACTACTACTACTAATGATAATGCCATCTCATGGTCTTTGAGGCTGACCAGCTGGTACCTAACCAGGTCCTCCAAGATTCTGGACCCACATTGCTTATTGAATGAAATGTGACTCAGTATCAGTTTTGTAAATTAAAAATATTAAACAAATAAATAAATCTCCACAGATAAACTATTGTTATTAATACAAAATGAAAAATAAAGCATTACAACTATCAAATCAAAAACAAATCAACATGTTAGCATCAGTGTTGCACTGGAATTAAATCATCCAATTAGTAAAGTAATCAGATCAATACAACAAATAATCAATGCATATAAATTCTAAAAAGGAATCTAAAAGTACCTATCTGGTTGGTTACAAACCTCAACTATAGAATTTTACCCATGTCAATCAAATCTGTAACCTGGATCTGGTTAAATATTTTGATTCTGAAACCAAATAATCTCGTGTTTAACTACAGTTTCAAAGCCAATTATAAAGTTTCCTCATTAGATTTCAATTCTAGTGTGGAAACTAACCCTTTCTCCCACCTCTCCCCCGGAGATATCACAATCCAGATTTTAAGAGAACACTGATAAGTGGAAGTTTGGTGACTCTTGTTTGGCAGTTTACAGCTGAGAGCTTTACATTTCTTAGGACTCAAACACAAAATACGGAACCCATTTTACTGAGTATTTTATAAGATTATTATTAGGGCTGTTTAAACTGGGGGAATTTTTTTCTGGCACTTTCCTTGTATGGACTTCACTGGTGCTCAAATGCATGCACGCATACAACTGCACTTTTGCATCCTAAAGTTAAAGAATAAGAAGGCTGGTACGTCGCCAAGTGAATAAAAACTCAAAGACAAAAATAGAAAAAGGAAAAATAAGATACTAAAGATAAGAGGGAAGTCTTCTGGATTGTCTTGGCATAGAAGTTGGAAATAGCGCTGGATAGGAATGTTTTGATGCAGTGTTTTTTAATTTGGAGAGAACCCCACCTCAGAATAAGTAATAGACTAGAAGTTAGGACAATCAGATGGGCAGTGGAAGATATAGATGCAAGTCTCTATTCTGCCTGATTCAGAGCAGGAACTTGAACCTAGGTCTCCCACATCCCAGATGAGTGCTCTAAAGTACGAGGCAAATGGCTTTCAGTCTCTCTCCACCTTTTTGTGAAAATTTTTAAAGATCTTGCTTTTTGTCCTGATATGAAATAGGAAAATATTTGAAATCTTGAACATTTTCATGGGATGGGGAAACCATTTATCCCAGTTCTAGCTGGAACTGCAGACAATGAACCAGATCTGGGGTGATGTTACTGGAATAGCACTTCTTATTAGTGGGCTTTCTTTGGCTGCAGAAAGACTGCTCAAAGACTAGTGTAGCCTGTTTGTTGATGTCTTGACTGTCTCCCCCTAAGGTAGCTAGCTTTAGGGTTTCAGGAGTGTCAGTCTTCCCTCAGGTGGTTTGTTGACCTGAAACGTGAGGTTTCTTGGTCTCACTCTTGATTCTTATGGTTTGCAAACTTTGTTTACTCCTCCTTCCAGCAGCTCCCTACAAGGCATTGGGCAAATCACGTACAAGGCCTGTCTTGGAGCCATGCAACCTAGTCTAATCAGGATCGAGTTAAGTTATCCATAGCTAATGTTAATTTTGGGGAAGTCCTGCTTAAGCCAGCAATTAAAAAAATATATTTGGAGACATCCGCATCTCCAAAAATATAGAACAGAGAACATTTCAGAGGTAGCTATCATGGCCTCAGTCAGGTAAAAAGGTCTTGAGATGACATTATTTCACCAGTTTATGGAAAGTGTGAACTAAAATCTTATAAAAAAATAACTGATTGAAGAGACTCTAGCAACCAACAGCCCCTCAACATTCATCCATCAGAAGATTAAAAATACATTTGAACATTTTATGACCCAAAGTCATCATTTCTCTTGCAAACAAGACAATTTATGGTAATTTTTTTTAATTTAGCAACTAGGCCATAAATCATCTTATCTTTGGAAATATCCATCTTGATAGAGAAAAGTTACTTTAAAGCTTTATCAAGACAGAACCAATTTAAACTAAAAATAAATAAAATTTATATAAGGTCTGTATTCCCATATACACTATTCCTCTCATGTGTGCCACTTCTTGATTGCACAACAGATTCTAAAATACAATTTGAGATTATTCTTGTTGTAACACCAGCCTAATTTCTAGAATAAAAAGATTAATGCTTATATTAAGTGTGGACAAACTGCAATATTTCAGACAACAGTAACAAAATAGTGCCTCAAATATAAACCAGATACAAGCAAAACTGTATTTGAAGGTCAGATGGTTTGGTCAACTCAGGCTCCTAATGAACCCTCCCTTACTCTACTTCGATTCAATGTAGTTTCTGAAGAGTGAAATCAATGAGTCAAATTCACATGCTTAAGTGGTTTACTGAACCGGATCTTTAGTGAGGGGAAACTGCAGACTATCTTCAAAACAAGTGGAAGACTACCTCTTCCCCAAGAAGTCATTTCTTGACATTTGTTAATTCCTTACCTCAAACCTACACTTTCGGGAGCATGTGATGAATGTTTTTGCTTTAGGTACACCTAGCAAGCTAAATAAGTAAAGCCATGAGGAATCCATTTGTAACACTGAGCAGCACAATGTCAACTACAAGAGTCCTGAACCTAGACTAGAACCTTTTAAAAAATAAACTAAATTCAAACTAAAAATAAGAACCTATACTTAGGGGTCTATCTACTAAAGCAAAATAGTGTGCAAGCATGGGGTGTTCATGTGAACACGACCACATTGTCTTTAAAGCCAGCAATCCTTTAATGCCAATATAGCACAATGCTCCAGAACACTTCTTCTTTCACTTTCCATTCCACTAGTCAGTGGGTCTGGGGAAATCCATTACAACAGCCATTTAATAGAACTAGCTGTGATTTCAATCATATGGGCTTTCTGACGGTGGCAGACCAGGTCATATCAGAGTGTATTCAGGTCAATTCACTTGTGTATTAATATAGATCAAGGTAATTAGTGTTTTGAGTGTTTACACTTCATAAAACTAATGGGATGTTACATGCATTGTTTTCACTCACCTGTTCCTGTTATAATGCAATAGGATTACACTGTCTATACCTCTGTAACTAACTAACTCATCAGACATCAAAGATGCCTTGGGGAATGCTAATAAAGGACTTTTTCAGAAAAGGTGCTAATTCCAAAACAAATGTCCATTGTGGTGATGACCAGAGGTCAGAGGTGCAAAGTGCATTCCTCACCCATCATCATCATCAAAGGAAAAGCTCACGTGGATAGACAGACTGAGAGCTTGTCTTCTGTGGAAAAGAAGATATAAATATGGATTCAAAGAAAGATGCTTTATTTCTGGACTGTTTGGATTCTAACAGGGCAGAATAATTGAATGAGAAGACAGAACTCCCCAGAGTTATTCTGGGTAGCCCTGAAAGATTTTTGAGAAATTGGCAGTTTATTACATCACAGCCACCATTTGGAATTACAAAGTGTGATTCACCTGTACATATATTTTACATGCTTTCACCTCTCAATAACTCATTTTTTTCTTAGCTAGTAAACCTTTGGTTAGTTTACTACAGAAATGGCTGCCAGCACTGTCTTTGGTGTGATATCTGAAGTACAAATTGATCTGAGGCAAGTGACTGGTCTCGTGACTGGGAGAAACCTGATGTAGTGAGATTTTTGGTTTAAGTGACCATTATCACAAAGTTCAGTTTGTCTGAAAGGCAAGATAGTCCCCTTCAACTCTCCAGCCTATCTAAGTCCATGGTAAGACTGTATAGTGATACAGGACTTCATATTTGTTACTGGCTTGGTAAAATCTAATTGTAGAACACACCACCAGTTTGGGGAGTCTGCCCTGTTTTCTGACAGTCTGCCCTGAGGTAGGCAATCACAGTGGTAGTCCACTCCAGCCAGCATGACAGGCTTATTTTAGGAATAGACAGACAAGACAGTTTGGTAGGCACAGCACATAGGTATATTTGCCCTGTTTAATGAAGGAAGAATTTCTCATTCAGGACAGGCAAAATCAGAGGAGAAAAGGAATTTGTAAAACTAACACTGCCATCTAAAGATGTAATTCTGACTTTACACTGTAACAGGCTAAACATACTAGGTAAATATTTCCTTTTATTGTATGTCTTGTGTGTATGTATTGTAATACAGTTTAATTAACATGTTAGTTACATGATCACATACTATTTTTTCCACAAGACCCCACCTCATTCAGTGCATAGCACAGATGGTGCTCACTTACTGAGCAGCTATTCAATATTTCAGTATCAACAGACCTCAGTCAGAACTAAAAGCTCATGAGATGGGCATAAAAATCATGTGATTTAAAAGTAAATAAATGTGGGACTCTTTATTTGCCTTCTGGTTTTTGATTTTTGCTTTAGTTTGGTTTTTTTAGCCTTTCTGGTTCACATTTTCAGGTGATTCACTGCAAACAGGAGGCTAGAAACTTTTTAGCTTTTGTTTAAATGAAAACAAAGATTCTCACATAATAGAATAACTCCGAGCGCTGGGATTTAAGAAAAGCAACAAACACTGAGACTTGAGACCAAATCGCTGTCATACAAACACATAGCAAGAGACAGTCCCTGCCCAGAGATCTTACAGTATAAATAGACAAAACAGATAAAAGATGGGGGGGGGACTGAAGTGAAATGACTTGCCCAAGGTCACACATCAGGACAGTAATAGACATAAGGAACTGAGGTCTCCTGACTCCCAGTCTCATGTCTTATCCATTAGGCCATCATTGTCATTAGATTGGAAAAGAAAGCTTTTAGATTTCTTCCAAAATGTATGCTTCAGGTTTTGGCACTGATAGTATATACTGGTGTTACAGAAGACACACATAAATGTGAGAGGTCACTTTTCTAAATATACTACTTAGTGAGGATTCTAAACGGAGACCTATAGATGCTATCACAACACAAATAAATAATATAGTATGGTGGCAGAAGGTTACATTTTGTAAGCATTTTAATGTCCACATAAGTAATGCTAGGCAAAAAAAAATGTTGATGAAAAAATGTAGATTCAGGTCAGGTGAAACACTGACAAATTTAACACAAATTCACAAGATCTGTTCTGGTTGAAAATGTTTTTAAAAAAAATCAAAACATTGTTTTGACATTCATAAAAAAAACCTTTTGACTTTTTTTATTCAAAATGATTTTTAATTTCAAATTTTACTTTAGTGTTATACTAAAAAAAGGTAGGGAAACAATAGGGAAACAAAATATTTCTTTCTGATTGAAGACAATGTCTCATTTGACCCCTCACAATTTTCTCCCCTGATTTTTTGGGGTTCACAAAATAATCTAAACATTTTTAATTTTGTGTCAACCTGAAACAATTTTTTCCGCAAATTTTCAGTTCAGCCATCAAACAAACACAAAAATCAGTTGTTTGCATAGTTCTGCATGAGAGTCTGGTTCATCCTCACCTTACTTCATGAATGAATATTATTAGATTTCAATTGATGGTATTTAGTTGTTATTTTTGTTACATATTATATAGCACTGGGCAAATTTTTTCAGACAAATCGTTTATTTGCCAAAAATATACAGCTCTGGACTGACCCAAAATGAATTTATTTTTATTTTTTGGTGAATTGAAAAAAAAGCAACACTTTCCAATAATGTGCGAGTGTGGGGGGAAGAAAGCAAAAACTGACTTTTTTTTGAGAATTATTTTTTTGTTTGGCCACCAAACCAAATATATATATATATATATATATATATATATATATATATATATATATAAACAGTTATTTACTCAGCTCATAATATTTTATAACATATTTGGAAAAAACTACAGAAGAGTGCGACAAAGCTGAAAGATTTTCAGGGGCTAGAGCTAAATGGAGATCTATGGAAAATCAGTCATGTTAATTAAAAGAAAAATAAATTACCAAAATATGATTGAGATGTGTATAAAGAGCATTTCAGAGTTAGATATAGAGGAAGTAAACACTAAGAATGCTTTGAGAGA
Organism: Macrochelys suwanniensis; assembly: GCA_033296515.1. NCBI lineage: Eukaryota > Metazoa > Chordata > Testudines > Chelydridae > Macrochelys > Macrochelys suwanniensis. The sequence continues at coordinate 38,134,971 of CM065776.1, forward strand.
GTGAAAAGTTTAAGATCATGGCAACCAGTCAGGGGAAAAAAAGCCTTAGAATCTAGAACAGTAGTTCTCAACCAGGAGTTCGGGGCCTTCTAAGGGGCCTCAAGCAGGTTTCAGGGGGGCCTCCACGCAGGGCCAGCATTAGACTCGCTGGGGCCAAGGGCAGAAAGCCGAAGCCCCACCACATGGGGCTGAAGCCCAGGTTCCTGAGCCCCGCCACCCAGGGCTGAAGCTGAAGCCTGAGCAATGTAGCTTCATGAAGACCCCTGAGGCATGGGGCCCCAAGCAATTGCCCTGCTTGCTACCCCTTAATGCCGGCTCTGGTTTTTATATGCAGAAAACCAGTTACTGTGGCAGAGGCAGGCTGTGGAGTTTTTATAGCAAGTTGGGCTGGGGGGGGAGGCTCAGAAAGAATAAGGTTGAGAACCAGTAGGATAGCCAGGAGTAGGAGGAGTGGCCGCTCCCCCACTGAGCAGAAGCCGCACCTTTTTTGTGCTCTGACGCCTTTTGCTCCTAGCTGCAGCCAGAGAGGAGCATTTCTTTTGCTCCCGACGCCTTTTGCTCCCGTGCTGCAGCCAGAGCGGAGCATTTTTTTTTGCTCCCGGCGCCTGTTTTTGCTCCCGACGCTTTTTGCTCCCGCTCCCCCCAACGCTTTTTGCCTTTTTTTAGCTCCGCTCCCCCTGTGCTCTAAACTTGGCTACGCCACTGTTGAGAACCTCTGGTCTAGAAGAAATTTCTTTTCAAAGACAGAAATTAATCTTTGGAACAATGACAGACATTTCTATGGAAAAAAACATACTGTATATCACAAAAGTTATGCAGGTGATGAACTAAGATGTATTCCTGTTTTCATTCCTGAATGTTGCCACAGTATAATAATAGAACATATAATCATACTTGGCTATTACATAGTGCTTCCACCCAAAGACCTCAAAGCACTGAACAAACATTAATGCATTTATCCTCACAATACCCTTCTAAGGTAGGTAAGTGTTCTTATTTCCATGTCGCAGGGAGGGAAACTAAGGCATAACGTTGCTAGGTACCATGCTAGATGTCATTTGGGGGTTCTATGGCAGAGCTAGAACCAGAGCTCAGATTCCCAATCTGATTCTTGCCTTGTGTTTTAACCACAGGACCATCCTTTCCCCTTCTCATTTTTATCTTCAAATGTCAGTACTTGTCATATTCAGAACTTATAAAGTTCCGCATAAAAATACTTGGAATGTGACGTGAGGATTATTAGGGATAAGATGTTGTTGATGGGGAAAAATCTCTTCCAAATAAATAGTTTGAAGAAGTTTAAAAATTATGTTTAATAAAATGTGATTAAGAAAAAAAGCATGCATTTGCTCTCACTACGGGCTGGACCCTGTACCGCCAAATTCAAAGAGTTTTGCCACTGATTTCAGTGGATAAGGATCAGGCCCTTAAGCTTTGAACCTCAATACATGTATATTGCTCATTTGAGTAGTGCCAGCGAATTCAATGGGATTATTCATAAGACTAATGTTACTTACACGTTTGCAGGATCAGCCCCTTAGACAGCAGTGTCTCTTGCCAAATCTGCCGTTTATACATTTGACTATAGTGGAGATTAAGCATAATGACGGGTACTTTAAAATTATTACTTTTTAATCCAAAGCCCTTTAAAGATCAAGGGTCGGAATAAAATGAATTTGAGATGACTGTAAAGAGCTATTACTCTATTTAGTACTGTGAGGCACTTGAATACTATTCAGCATTTAGAAGTGCTCTGGGAGGGTGATACTCTGACTGGTGCAGTTCTCCCAGTATCATCTACAAGGGACTATACAATGAGAAATTCTGCTCCTATTCAGTAGAAATACACCACCAGGTGCCTGGGGTTCTGTCCTAGGCCCTATTTAGTGACACTGGCACCACAAGAAATGAGTTTAGCATGCTTTTGTTTGCTTCTAGTTAGCATAATGGCTGATGCTAGTTTTAGTCATGTTAAGATCTAACGGTTTTTTAACATGTACTAAAGCTGCTTGTCTCATTAAGGGATTGAGATTCTGTTCAAACAGGGAGCTCTCTCGTAGGCAACACAGGAAATGTAATATTGCAGTCTGATGTGAGTAGCTTTGGGCCAGAACCAAATCCCAGGATCCACACCCAGAATCTTGGTTGAAAGTGCAGTTCCAATCCAGTTTTGCTTAATGAGGAGAATATAAACACTGAATTCCAGTCCTCTAAAATATGGGATTGTTCATATCCTGAATTCAGAGCTGGCAGTAAAATTCAGGCCCAATTCCATTTATGAACTTCATTAAGACACTGCACAGAACAAACCAAGATTACACTTCTCTAGTTACTTGCACTGACACTGCAATTAACAATGAACAAATTGACCTATTCAGTGCAATAGTGTAATCATCTATGACATCTCTCAGCAAGGACATGTTAACTGTGTCAAGTTAAAATAATCTCAAATAATATGCACAATATCCTAGCCCATTTGTCCTAGACACCACAATGAATAAGGCATCATACACAGAGATTTCATCATTATCGCAAATCCCAAAGGGATGTGACCTCCTTGCAAACTGAGTGCCCCCAGATCAATCTAGCAAGGTGATTAAGATAGTCTGATATGTCCACCACTGGCAGTCACGTCACACCATCAACGCTTTTGGTGCTCATGTGATCGCTAGCCATGTAGTGGCATTCCTTGGTACATACACTTCAGAATTCATTGATCTTCCATTTTTTTATATCCACACCAGGAAAGCCACGAGAAACTGAACCAGTGCTGATGAAGGAGGTTGCCGAGTTTGGCTTAGAATATCCTCATTTCTGATCTCGTCCTGCCTCTTGATATGGAACAGCTGACTGAGACAACAGAATCAAAACTGTCAATCTGGTGTTCTTCAGCCTTCCTTGGCACCATCTTTCACTTCCATAAGACAGAGTTGCTAGAACTGTAGTTCTATAGATCTGTGGCTTTGTGGTAAGTTTAATGTCATGATATCCTCACAGAAACCACTGAAGGGCCTGAAAAATGGCAGCAGCAGTTGCTTTACGAGCATCCACTTCTTTTGAGCATCCTCCAGGACAGTCTATGATGCTGATGAAATATTTGACAGCTGTCACCTGCTCGATGGTCCGTCTAGGCAGGTTAATATCTGAGCTCATTGTAATCTGGAGCGAGAGGCTGTTTGATGGAAATGGCCAGGGACTTAGTTTCATCCAGATTAATAATCAGACCAATGAGTGCTGCTTCTTGCCTGACCAGATTGCCCATCGGCTGAAGTGCTTCACCAAACTGAGACAACAAGACAATGTCACCAGCATATTCAAAATCTCGGAGCAGAATCGTGTTCAGCTCAATGCCACCAACAGCTGCCTCCTGAAGCTTATCTATCGACCAATCAAAGTTGATATTAAACAATGATAGCGACAGAACACAGCCTAGCCGAACTCCTGTGGAAGCAGGAAACTGTACATGTGCCATTGACTCAAACGTGGCTTTCCATCCCATTATAGGTCTCTTCCATCAGTGACACTAACTTCCCAGGGATGCTGAGATGCCTCATCAGATCCCACAAACTTGCTCGATGCACTGAACAGAAAGTCTGGTGGAAGTCTATAAAAAGTGATGTTCACAGTTTATTAAGTTCAGCCATCTTCTCAAAAAGCTATCTCAAGGTAAAGATCTGGTCGACAGTGGAACAACTAGGTCTACAGCTGCACGGAGTATCCTGGCATGTGCTCCAAAGTGCATAATTGATTTGAAATATTAACAGGGAAGCAAATACTTCCCCTGGGACCAACAAGAGAGTAATACCTCTATCGTATACACAGGCAGAATAACCCCCTTCCTCCAGTCATCAGGGATGATATCAGTGCACTAGATGGTCTGGAAGAGCCTATGTAGCCACGGTACAACAATACTCTCACATGTCTTCAGCAATTCAGGGGGTAACATTACAGACCCCTTGTGATTTCCCAGACTTCAGCTTATGCACTATGATCCAGATCTCTTCGTGGTTGAAGGAAAATGGATATTGTAGAGCTTCTTGCTCTTCTTCAAGTGGAAAATGGACTGCAGACAAACAATTTTGGAGTATCTTGAAATGATATTCCCTTTGATGCAATGGATCCTGCAGACTCTGGAGGATGCTGTCATCCCAATTCTTTACTGGACAAGCTGGTCCCACCTTCCCCTGCAGCTGCAAAGTTGATTTCAAGGTTGTGGAGACCATGTCTGGCAGCAGCCTGTTCTCAACTGGCTGTCTGAGCTGACCAGAGAATTCTTTATCTTTCTTATACAATGACTTGATGACATTCTGAAGTCAAATTCATTAAGCCTTTGCTTTTGCTCTCAAGAAAGGTGTCTTTAAAGACTCAAATTGTAGCTTCTCTTTTTTCTTAGCTCCAACTGCTATGAGCATCTCCTCACTGATTTATGGATGATGTTTGAAGGGCTGAGGCTCCACCACTGAGCTGGCAACAGTCTTTGAAGTTGGAGGCACAATTTTGACAGCAGAAGCTGATGGTCATGTCAAGTTCAGTACCTCTGGGCACTCATACAATCATAACTGTTGCCTATCAATGATTGCCAATGAGGGCATGATCAATAGCAATCCTGGTGAAAGCATCCAGGTTGTACCAGTTTTGCTTGTGAAACTTAGGGTGATGGAAGAGCAAGTCATTGATCACCATGTCACAGGCACCCTCAAATTTCAACAGTCATTGCCCATTCCTATTCTTCTGATTATACCAAAATTCCTGAGCATACTTGCACAGGTGTCATTATCCTTTCTTACCTGTGCATTAAAGTCACCCAGGATCACCATGACATCACTTCTCAGAGTTTTATTAAAGATTGACTAGAGTTTCTGGTTTAAAAATATCTGCAGCTGCGTTGTTGGACTTGGTGCTGGTGGGACTATACACAGCAATGATGGTAAGATGCCCATAGCCATCATGGAATTGGATGCTAATAACAACCCTGTAATGCTGTTGGGCTTTGGGTAAAAGTAGAACTGTCACTGCTGGCTACAGCAATTCATTGGGGTGCTCTGAGAGCAAAATGGTATACTCCTCAGCTTTCTTTTCACCACTTGCATGCCAGTGCACTTGAGATACAGCATATACCTCAGTGTTCAACTGCTTGATGAAGAGAATGGCTGTAGCTATTTCAGACAATCTTTGAACATTCCAAGCACCAATTTTACATTTGCCACCAACACACAGGATACCATAATGGCCCTTTTGCAAGGTTTCATTGGTCATTTTTGCCTCACTGGCAGAGAACTCTTGACTGTTTCAGTTTGTTGCAGCTGGTCTGCTTTAGTGTAAGCACCCTCACAACATAAACATACTGACTTTGTACAGACACAGAGATCTGGTTAAAGTTAATTTTTATGAGTTACAACATGACCTCCAGAGGAACTGCTCCTCCCCACATAAACTATCCATCAGGATATGTTTGCAAACAAACAGCCATAAAGGCACAGCAATCCTTAAGAGAAGACTGCCACTAGCTTGCTGCTTCAATAACTGAGGATGTTAAACAACAGCTACTAAATCAGTATGTCTGGATAACTTGCATCAAAGAGTTTTAAGAGAGCTGCCTGAAGTGAAGATCTCTTTGGGTAGTTATCATTGATGTTTAATAAGTTTTGAAACACTGGGGAAGTTCCAGAGAACTGGAATGTTGTGCCAATATTTTAATAGGGTAAATAGGATGACCCGAGTAATTATAGGTCAGTCAGCCTGATTTTAATACCAGCCAAAATATTGAAACAGCTGACAAGACTTGATTAATAAAGATTTAAAAGACGGTAAAATAAGTGCAAACAAGTTAGGTTCACAGAAAATAAATCTTGTCAAATAACTTCCCTTTTTTAATGCAATTAGAAGTTTGGTTGATAAAGATAATACTGTTGATGTATATTATGCAATCCTTGGATGTATAAACAGGGGAATACCAAGTAGGAGTAGAGTGGTGATATTATCGCTGTATTTTGCATTGGTGAGACCACTAATGGTATACAGCATCCATTTCTGGTATCAGCATTTCAAGGAGGAGACTGAAAAATTGCAGAGGGTTCAGAGAAGAGACACGAAGATTATTAATACATTGGAAGGCATGTCTCATAGTGAGAGTCTCAAGGACCTCTATCTATCTATCTTATCAAATTGAAGGTTATTGGGTGATTTGATCACAGTCTATAAATACTTACATGGGAAACAGAAATTTGATAATAGAGGGCTCTTTGATCTAACAGACAATAGTTGGAAGTTGAAGCCAGACAAATCCAGATGAGAAATAAGTGCAATTTTTTAAATGAGGGTATTATCCCTATTCATACTCAATATTCTCCTGCTTGCACATCCAAGGATCACATTATATACATAAAGCCGAATTAACCACTGGATGGAAGTCATGACCTGAAAATATTCAATGTGGCCAAACAGAGGACAGCAATATATACTTGGTGCTTCAAAATGGATAATTTCCCAAAGTTGAGGGAAAACATGAGCAAGATTGAGATGAAAAATTTAGTCAGAAAAATGTGAATGAAAATTGGGATCTATTTAAGAAGAGTTTATTAGATGGCCGAAAAGCCAAGATTCAGCAATCAAATAAGAGGACAACTTTGGCTAAAAGCCCATTCTGGTTCAGTAGTGAAGCAAAGCCAGCAATTAGAATTTTTAAAATATATAAAAATTAAAAAAATTGACATTTAACAAATAGAAAAGAGGGAAAGAGAGAAAAACTAAAATAAATTAGAAATGATGAAGTGTAGAAAATGGATAAGGGAAGGGAAGGACATCAGGGGAAAGTCCATGGCTGGCAGGACTAAATATAATAATAAGGAATTTTTAAAGTATATTAGGAACAAAATAAATCCTAGCAATGGTATAGGCTCAATATTGGATATTAATAGTGATTCAGAAAAGGAAGAAGTGTTCAATACATATTTCTGTTCTATATTTGGAAAGAAGTAGGAAGTCAGATTAGATGATCTAATGGGCCCTTCTGGCCTTAAACTTTATGAATCTATGGATCTCTATGAAATTAACCATGGAAACAACTGACCAAGGGTTGTGGCAGATTCTCCATCAATGGAAATCTTCAAACCAAGATTGGATGTTTTTCTGAAAGACATGCTGTAGTTAAACTATTGAACTTGAAGCACGAATTAATTCAGGGAAGCCCTATGTTATGCAGGAGGTCAGACTAGATTATCGCAGTGGTCCTGTATGACCTTAAAAATCCATGAGTTTGTGAAAATCCACCCAAGGATCAGGACCAAGCAGGCCCAGACCCCATTTCCCTTTTCAGATATGGGAAAGGAAGTAAGGGGTGCTTCTCCTCCCCACGCAGTGAAAAAACAAGGGTCCAGCCAGACACCACCTAGTCAGTGCCCAGGACTGTAACAGCAACTCTGACCTTCTTCTACCTTAATTAAGCTGCAACAAATAACTCAATAGTTGTACCTCAGTCCTAGACAAACCTTTTGAAAAGGGGTGCTAAAAAAGGTAAAAAACCACAACCACTAGCTGCCCATCTGCAGTGAGGGGGCAGGAGAAACCTTTCCTAGACCTTTAACAAAGCACTTGCCAAAATGCATAGCTAAGTAGGAAATCAGCAGTAGGAACTGGAAGACAGAACACAACCCAGGGGGAGGGTGACTGGGGAAAGAAAACAGCCCACAACCAGGAGCAGCACTATAAAACATCTCTACTCTCACAAGTTAATGAGGCAATTGTGTAGCCCACAAATGAATCAAGCAGTGGGGGGTGGCAACTAAGGGGCCACCACTTTGCTCAAGCCGTCTCTATGCATGAGACTGGTAAGGGGGAAGATGAGGGGTCCATGCTGCTACTCCCCAGACCAGCTAGGTCACCAGTGGTATCTCTCTCCCGGGGGTCCAGCCAAATCTCTCCCTACCCTCCCTCCCAGAAAATACAGGGCTGCATTATTTTTCTATTCCAAAATGACTCAGACACAAACAGGATTTTTCTTTCACACTTCCCAATATTTCAAGTGCTTAAGGCAGGACACCATGCCACTTAGGTTTGGCCCATCCATCCCATCACAGATGAAGATGGAGGAGTGCGTCGCAACACTAATCAAATTTTGATGAGCTCCTTAACCACCTACCTATTATGATGTGTAGAGGAAAAATGTCTTCATTATAGGGGACTTCAACCTGAGTGATGAATGCTGGAGGTCTAATGCCAGTACTAGACAGTTCTCGGAATTCCTAAAAATTATGGAGGATAATTTCCTAACTCAAAAAGTATTACATCCAACATGGGGGAATTCTATATTACACCTCATCATGACAGTGAAAGAGGAATTGATCACAGAACTAAAATTAGTGGTTGCTTAGGTACCAGTGACCATGACTGTGTCACATTTGTTAGATGGAAACAAAATAAAGTCAAACACAGAAATGGTGCACTGAGAGGGCCAATTTCACAAAGCTGAAAACAATCATGAGTCAAATCAGCTGGGACACAGAAGTTAAACAGAAAAATGTGAATAATTGGGAACAGTTTAAGAAGATTTTACTAAATTCCTCAAAACCCATAATCAGATAGGAGGCCATACTGGTTAAAAATAACCTGGTTTATATGGAATGTGAAAACAACTATAAATGATATATAAACAAACAAATGGAAAAAGGGGGAAGTTAATACAATGAGCATAAATTAGAAGCTAAGAACTGTAGAACATTGATAAGGGAACTGAAATACTACAAGGAAAAATCTATGGCCAGCAGAGTTAAGGACAATAAGAAGAAGTTCAAATACATTAGGAACAAAAAGGAATCCTAACAATGCTGTTGCTCCATTACTAGAAGAAAATGGTAGAACTGTCTATATGGTAAATAAACAAATTATGGTAAATAATTATGAAGACAGGTCTCTGATACAGAATGGTCTGGATCTCTTGGTAAGGGGGCACACGTCATACATGTAGAAACAAAGAATACAGGCCATATTCACAAGATCAAGGACTCCGGAAAAGACTTGGGGAACATAGTGGATAATCAGCTAAACATAAGTTCACAGTGTGACAAAGTGGCCAAAAGGGCCTATGCAATCCTTCAATGCATAAACAGGAGAATAATGAGTAGGAATAGGGAGGTTATATTGCCTCTATATTTGGCACTGATATGATGGTTACTGGAATAGGGTGTCCAGTTCTGATGTTCACATTTCAACTTGGATGATGATGATAAATTGAAGAGGTTCAGAGAAGAGCCATGATTGCAGAGAAGATTCAGAGAAGATACAGAAAAGAGCCAAGAATGATTGCAGGTTTGGAAAAATGTGCCTTATAGAGAGAAAATCCAGGAGCTCAATCTATTTAGCTTATCAAAAAGGGTAAGGTCTGACTTGATCACAGTCTATAAGTACCTACATGGGAAATAGAAATTTGATAACAGAGGGATGGCCCTTCAATCTAGCTGCAGAATATATAACAAAATCCAGTGGCTGGAAGCTGAACAGCTTTAGGCTAGAAATAAAGTACTTTTTAAAAAAAAACATTGAGGGCAATTAACAATTGGAACAACTTAGCAGTGGTTGTGGTGGATTCCATCACTGGAAATCTTTAAATGAAGATTGGATTTTTTTTCTAAAAGATGCTCTAATTCAAACAGGAATTAATTCAAGGAAGTTCTACGGCCTGTGTTATGCAGGAGGTCAGAGTAGAGAATCACAAAGGTTCCTCTGGCCTTGGAATCTATGAATCTATGTAAGAATGTTCTAGTTATTCACTGCCTGGAAATCTAGAGATTCAAACTTCCAAATAGATCTTTGAGTGAAAATTAACATAATGGTCTCCTTCTGGTCTTTTGCGAACATTTATCCACCTCCTACAATCTAGTGGGAGGGCAAGGTTTATTTCAGAATAAATACTGAGTGACACACCAATGCTTTGAGTTTCACCACTGAAAACACTTCAATTTGCAGGGTGATTAAGAACAAGAACATAAGAATGGCCCTACTGGGTCAAACGAAAGGTCCATCTAGCCCAGTATCCTGTCTTCCGACAGTGACCAATGCCAGGTGCCTCAGAGGGAATGAACAGAACAAGTAATCATCAAGTGATCCATTTTTTTTAATGGAAGTAATTTACAGCATATTTATCTCCACAAATGAAACAAAAAGGGTCTCAGATATTTGAGCTTTTTCTAGTTACTCCTTGTCATTTTATTCAATTCAAAATAACAGAATACGCGTAAGGAAAAATGTATTTACTCCAGCTAGGTAAGTATTTCCCCCCGGGTATCTCTCCTCCATCTCCTTTCATTAAAGGAACAAGATCCACCTGCTCTCCTTGCTGGAGTCCTGTGATAGACACAACTGCCTTCCCCTTCTCCCATCATTAAAAGGAAGGAAGCAAATGCCTCTGGTTACCTCCTGCTGGTTGCTTCCTTTTTACCTCTATCTTTGAGAACATGGTCTTTAAAGAGAGAAAGTGTGTTTCTAGCCCAGTGCATTCATCTGTTGAAGCTCCAAACCTTGAGTACAACTTGTTACAAACCATTTCAAAATTGAGAACAATTGCTTTATTCAAGAGAGGTCCATGCACTAGAATTGTGGGGATGTTGCAGGACTAAAGTTTACTGGGACAGGGGAAGGAGAAGACACTGTATGAAGAAGATTCCACAGTACTTGTCCTCACTGCATCTGTCTGTTGGCACTACTTTGCAGTGTTGTAGCTGCATTGGTCCCAGGATCATTTTCATGAGCAGCGACTATGAAATTCCCTCTCCAAAACTGATAATTAATTAGTAAGACCTTTCTGTCATATTAGCAACTGTGGCAAAATGTTACATTGTAGCTCTGATCATATTCAGTAACACATGATACTATATGGGGTAAGAGAATACGACAAGCTTCTTTTTAGATAATGCAATTTTGATATTATATTTTCACTGGTCTTTTACATAATTATCAAAAAATAATCATGCTATATTTTCCAATAATCTTTTACTAAGCGTTGCTTATAGTACCTGTGATGAAATGAGAATTTCTGTAATATTTTATGAATCCTATGTGTGTCTCATGGCTATCCAGTGGAGGTGGGGGGAAGGACTGTTTGTTCTCAGGGCAGGTTGAGAGACATAGGTATGAATTTTGCCTAGCTGTCTGAGCCTGAATGGGTCATTAAAAATAACTGGCTGAGGCTGACACCATGTCAATGGAGAATCCAAGAAGACAATGGCAAATCCAATCACCCAGACATTGACACCTAGCAACCTATGACCTAGAGGGAGATGGATTTCCCCACCTCTCAGCAGAGAAGCTGAGCAAAATCCACCATCTTGAGAATAAAGAACTGGGAAGATGTGAGGTGGGACACAATAGTTGGCTTCTAGAAGTAGTTGGGAGCTCTCACCTGGGAACTAAGAAGGTCAAACTGACAGACAGACAGAGCCTGAACATGGAGCTCACTACAGCTTAGCTGGACTCTGGGCTAACCAGAATGGACTTGGGCAATGCTTTACCTTACATTTTTCTGTGCTTACCTAAGGACTTCCTATGCTATATTCCAGTTGACTAATAAACCCTACTGTTTTGACAATGCTATTTGAGTGTCTCTGCAAATATCTGGTGAAGTGCATTAATCCCTGAAGAGTGTAATAGTCTCTACTAGGAGTCTCTCTCAATTGGACTCACTGAACATGGTGTGAAGCAGAAGTGCTGAAGCCCCAGAAGTTCAGTCTTAGGAGGCAGTGAGGCTGCGTAGCCTACCCTGAAGGAAGACTGAGTTCCCTTGGGAGTTTGGCACACAGAAGAGGTTCTTCCAAGCAAAGCTGAGGCGTAGCACTGATCCTATGGATCTATGACAGTATCTCCTTTGGAAAAATCAGCAAACGCATGGTAACTTGGCATAATGATCATGGCTCATGCAGTAGCGTAGCCAGGTCTTGAGCACAGGGGGAGCGGCGCTTTAAAAAGGCGCCTCCCGCTCCCCCTGTACTCACCCAGCGGTGCTTTAAAAGGCCCGGGGCTCCAGCCGCTGCGGAGCCCCGGGCCCTTTAAAGCACCGCCGCCGGAGCTCCGGCAGCGGGGCGCTTTAAAAGGCTTGTGGTTCCCTGCAGCGGCAGGAGCCGCGGGCCTTTTAAAGCGCACCCCCCCCACCCGGCTCCGGCAGCGGGGCCGGGGGGGGGCGCTTTAAAAGGCCCGTGGCTCCCCGCAGCGGCAGGAGCCGGGGCGGTGGGGTTAAAAGGCCCGTGGCTCCCTGCAGCGGCAGGAGCCACCGGCCTTTTAAAGCGCCACCCCAGCGAGGCTCGGGCAGCGCCTTAGCACCGCTTTTCCTCACAGGGGGAGCGGCCACTCCCCCTGCTTCCCCCCTGGCTACGCTACTGGGCTCATGGGCTTTTATAACATGGTCCGTAACTAAGTCAACAGCTAGGGTCTAATTTTGAAAGTTGACATATTCAACCATGATTGCTTGTGCAAACTGAGTAACTGCATCTGTACATGCCCAGCTGTGCTTCTAAATGGCCATGTCTATGCATAAATATTAGATTTACAAATCCAATTGTAGCATTTGTATATGAAAATTAGATGTGTGCAACTGTGTGTGCTCGTCTTTGAAAAATCGAGCCTTGACTACCATGGTAATAATTTTCTCAGCCGAGCATAAAACTGTATCTAGTACTTTACATCATAGGTGTTGTAAAATAAAACACTCTTTTAAACAGCTCCATTCTGCTGATAAATCAGCGTACAACTTTTTTGTTTTAAACTTTAACAGGGCAGCTGTCCAAAAAGTACAAAGAGACATCAATACAGATTCAAATTGAAAGCACTGCATCTCTGGAGTGTTTACTCTTAATTAAATAACACCATTCATGAAGTAATGGAAATCTGGCCACAAGACTCCCAATGAGTATGTATATACATCCTTACGGCATGAGTTACTAGTCAATGTTTTCACTTACAGCATTTGGCTTCATCATCCCCATTTGAGCAGTCAGGTGTGAAATCACAAAACTTGTCAGACGAAATACAGGCTCCATCTTCACAGGGTAAATAACCCCGTGGACAATAAAGGGATGAAGATTCAGTGGTTGTGAAGTCTGCTTCCCCTTTAAAAAAAAATGAAAAAAACTGGTGAGATTTTCTTTTCACCATTTACATATATAATAGTGCACGCAGATGGAATCAGTTATATATAAAGTGACTTTTTCACACCATCTTTGGTGAACTAGAAATCCAGTTAATGTTATTCTCCTTTCTAGATGACAGCAGCCTTCTACTTGTGTATTATTATTTTCCATGACATCCCTAAGTGTGTTGGGTGCACCACAGTGCTGATAAATTAGGTACTTGCCTAGAAAAGCTTAGAATCTAAAGACAGGATTTTCAAGTCTACACTACATACTTACTTTAGTTTAATGACATTGCTCAGGGTGTGAAAAATCCACACCCCTGAGCGATGTAATTATATCGACCTTAACCCGCTATGTACACAGCACTATGTCGATGGGAGAACTTTTCTCACTGACCTACCTACCACCTCTCAGGGAGGTGGAGTTATTAAGCTGATGGCAGTGCTCTCTCCCATCGGCCTAGAGCAGTGGGCAGCAACCTGCAGCCTATCTGGGTAATGCGCTGGCGAGCCGCAAGAGTTTATTTATGTTGACCGTTCACAGATACGGCCGCCCACAGCTCCCACTGGCCACGGTTCATCATTCCCGGCCAACAGGAACTGCGGGAAGTGGCGCGGACTGCAGGGATGTGCTGGCCGCTGCTTTCCACAGCTCCCATTGGCCGGGAACCGCAGCCACTGGGAACTGCAGGTGGCCGTGCCTGCGGACTGTCAATGTAAACAAACTGTCTCTCAGCCCAACAACGGATTACCCTAACGGGCCTCAGATTGCCCACCACTGGCATCGAGCGTCCTCAACAGATGCACAACAGCAGCGCAGCTGAATTGGTGCAGCTGCGCCAATGTAAATTTGTAGTATAGACCTGCCCTAAGTTGTCCAAGATAACCAAAGTCCAACTCAGCCTGTTACGTAAAATTGCTTATAAAAATCAGCCGAAGTTAAAGACAGGAAGACTGAATTAGTCCAAACAAAAAGGTCTACTTATACCACCCAAGGACCCGGTTAAGACTGTGACTGGTAAACAAAGGAGAATGGAATCCGAAATCAATGGACCAAAATTGGTGTGTCATAAATTAGGGCTAATTGGTGGACAAAATAATCAGGGGGATGGGCTATTTAAGCCCATTACCCCTTGGAGGAGGGGAGGTTAAAAAAAAGACTTGGGAATAGCAGGAATCATGGTGCTAGGCTAGAAGATCAATGGTCTGAAAGGACCAAGCTTCACAGTCATGGCTGCCACTCCCACAACCTCTTGGGAACCCGCAATCCATTGTGGCACTGTTGGGCCTTCATCATCCTGATCCTGAGAGATGTCCTGACCAGACCAGGCCAGAGATAGGGACTCAGATGATATCACCAATTGCACCAGCTTCAGCTAAATCCTGAACAACTCCTAGAATGAGAAACTTAGGTTTGTGCTCTCACCACTTCCTTTCATGTGTTATTTTGCTTCCCACCACCTTATTTCTTCTCTTTCCCATCTCCCCCTTCTGTTTAATAGGAGTCTAGCTTATCCAGCCAATACTGTCTCTTCGCAACAATACGGTGAGCCTATGACCAAACAGGCAGCAAAAAGCCACATCCTAAACAGCCCAATGCTGGTACAAGGTTGCAAGCGTTGGTCAGCACAAGACATGGGGCCTCACAGGTCTAGAACCTTGGCCTGCAGACCTGCCAGGTTCTATGCTGCCAGCCAGAGGTAGCTGTAACCAGATTCTGCTCCCCTGCCCACGACCTTCTGTGAACACATATCATGGAAAGTCCTACCAGAAAGCATCTGATAGGGAGCAGTCTCATGGCTCCTCATAGGCTCCCTGCCCTATAGAAACCTAAGGGGCATTCCAGGAAATATCTAGGAAGTGTTTAGTGTGGATCTCCTGTAGCTGCCGTGATCATTTCTTACTCCTGGCTTTGACCTCAGCTTGATTTGGACTTTGCCTCCTGACTCGGACTCTGAAACCTGACTTGGTCTCTGACTCTTGATATTGATGCTGGCATGGACCCTGATTATTCTCTACTTCCAGCCTCAGGTTTGCCCCTGCTCTGAACCCTGGTCCTGACTGCCCTTGTTGAGCTCCTGACACAAGAAACAGAAGCTGAATTTTCTATCTTTGCTGTCCTCTTGTGCGTGTTTATCTTGTTTTGTCTCCAAGGAAGTGGGATTGGACTCTAACAACAACTCCAGACCATTTCAACTAGCTTCTCTTGTTCCAAAAAGACAGTTAATGCCATCTAAGACTGTAAAAGCTCAACAATTAAAGGGAATAAACAATATTGTTAAAATGAATGCCTTATTTGATATTTTACATGTCAAATGCTTTAATTGCTTTTCCTTTTCTCTACCTTTAATAAATGGTTAAAGATTTTTAATGTTGATTGTTGCCATTAGACTAAGCAGGCCAAAGTCTCTGGACTGAAGAGCTCGAACCATATTTAATTGTTTATTTTTGTACAGTGACATGGCCATATTAACATCTTTGACCCTCTGAGCCCATATATTCCATCAAAATTAACACAACAGCATCTAAGGGAGTTAGATGACCAACTCCTATTGAAAGTCAACCATTTTAGAGTGAACATCCTATGCATAGGACATCTTTCTCATGGACACTTCAACAGCATATAGATTTCACCCTGCCAATCAAGGGCAAATCTTGCACTAATGTTTTGTGCCTAGCAAGAATCCGTTTAGCAACTGTGCCCCTTGACTATTAGCATACTTTTTCCTGTTTATTATATAAGGAAATTTCCAGAAGCCAGATGTTCTGTGTTACATGGTTAACAAGGTATTTGTTAGAAGTGAGTCAATAACAATTTTCAATGTGAGTGATACCCAAAATGTGCTAAATATTTCAGCCAAGGTGTTAAAAAAAAAAGACACATACTTTTTCTTTTTCAGTTTGTGAATGAATTTGGTGGCATACCAGTCCAACAAGTCTGGTCAGGAATTCGCTGGAAGTGCTCCCGTCTTAAAACGTAAATATCGAAAAAATGACCTACTATCTGATTAAAATGAGGGTAGGGTCTTTGGTTTTTAAGAAACCTTTATGAAAAGGAACTCTCTTCTACTAATTCCTAAATGCCTTAATACAGTAGAATAAATGGGGGAGCAGGGAAGGCATCTGAAAACCAAAATGTCCACATTCCCACTATCTCATACATTTTCCAGAAAAGGATTGAAGACATTCAGGTCTCTGTGTTACACTCCTACCGTCAGTAACTTCCCTAGAGACTGTCTATGCCCATGCTACCTTGTAACACTATTCTATTTAACAAATATATTCATCAGTGTTTAAAACTACTGAGATGTATATGTTTATGATGTAGAGGTGTTTTGTCATAAAAGTCATACTTTGTTTCCATCCAGCTGCAGTTTATATCACTGTAATTCTAATGGAAGCTAACTCTAAAAAGTCATGGTAGACATAAGATGATTGGATATTCTGTAGTGAAGCCTGTGTCACAAATAGACCTATGTCTTGCTCTATTTTCTACCTAACACCCTTATAAAAAGTAGTCAGATCACTCCCACAAACACTTCAATGGCTTTTTATGCAAGGGGTTTGTTTTAGAGTATAGCTGGGGCATGGGTATAAAATATAGGAAGTAGAAGGAATTTAATAATACGTGCACATAGGGCCAGATCCTTGGTTGGTGCACGCTGGCATAACTGAATTGAAACCCATCAGAGCTATGCAAGTTTACACTGGCTGAAGATCTGATCCATACAACATAATGTCTATTTACTTACTTTTAGTCTGCATCCATATAACCATACAGCTGAAAGCTACTTCTGTAGCATCTTTTTTCACACTCACTGACTTTAACAAGGCCACATTACTCCGAAGTATGAATTTTATGATTTGCACGTCTGTAATGTCTAATTCAAATTATTCTGGAATTCATTGTCACTAAAAGGCTAAAAATATCTGAAAATCAAGTTAGCTATTTCACTGTTTAATTCTTTTGTTATGGGAAAACCACAAAATGACATTAACTAGAAGAATATTTTTGGTGAAAGAACAACAAAGCATAGAAAATAAAGTTAGCTTGACACCATACTTTGTCCTTGAAGCCTATTTTTTTTAATTTGCTTGCTTTAATTTAACTTGCCTTTGCTTTCTTGGCTGGTATCTGAAAGTGATTTATACGCAATACCACATTCCATTGTTATACTTATGTCATCTATAGCAACAGTGGCGTTCTCGGATAGAACAGTGGCTTGTAAAATGATCTATAATGACAAAGAAATAAATAACCTTATTAAAGTTGACATTACAAAAGGAAGTATCATTTCTTTATAATGCCCAGTATCTGTATGGAGAATAAATACCATCTACAACCACCACAGTTTTGAAGAACGCCATTAGCCAGCAAAACATATGGTTGAGATTAGCATGGTAAGACTCAAGTCAGAAACTTACAACTAAACTCTCAAAGACATAACTACCTTTCAGAAAGCTATGGAACCTAAACAACCTTGTTCCACCCCTAAGCGATAATAATCATCACTTTCTGAATGTACTGTCTTCCTTGTGGAACCATTAAGTTATATGCCTTTTTAAATGAGCTATTCAAGGTAACCAAATGTGGTGGTTTACAACTCAATTTAATTGAGACATATGTTCATTTATACCATGTCTGCTGAGGTCAATAAGACATTTCCATATAAGAAATACATACAGTGTAATGTGTGCATATAAAGATAGTTTTAAACACACAATGCCCCAAACTCCCTGCCAGCTAGCATGGTGAAAAAAAAAAAAAAAGCATATTTCATACCTGAAGGTCACTGGAGGGCTATATTGATTCACTTAACTACAGCCTTCTCATTCAGGATATCATTGATGTGAAACTTAGCTTTTGTTTCTTAGCCTTATTTTAAACAGTTTTCTTGATGATAAAAATAGTCACGGGGGGTGGCTGACACATTTATGAAATGAGACATGCTCACACGATCGTCCAGCCATGAAATGCCTTAGGAGAACTCTTCAGAGCACCCCAGATCAATTGCCTGATCTAAATAAAGGCAAACAGTTTCCAAGGGGCCATTCTAACTGGCAGGAATCACTGGGGTATTGGCACACTCTTGCCACACCCCTACATGGTTAAGAGTGGTGTAGAAGCTACTATAACAGTGCTATATAACCCAAGGATCCGCCCACATGCAGGAGGAATTTTCATATGGCCAGATCCATCAGGTTAATGGCTACTTTATGCTGGTGGAGTGATGCAAACCTATCAGAGGGCATGGCAAATCCACCAAAAGATCTGCCCCTATTTCTTCCAGAAGGCAAATTCTGTGTTAAAAGACATGCAGGACTTGTGATGGAGTATGATTATGTCCCACCAATATGTGCTTGAAGGGAGATTGTCTTGTCCCACTCTTGTAGTCAGAACTGAGTGCCCAGGGTTGATGTATCAGGGCTCTGGGGGTGTTTAACCCTCAGCCTGGCCCTTTGCACTATTGGTGGGAATCACTACATGCCAGTCTCTGGCCGTATCCAGAAAGGAGAGTATTCAGCTGAGGAATCCATGTTTTCTAAACTGACATAGCACTGGAATTTCAGGAAGTACCACTGGAGGCTTGCTGTGGATCCTACCTCAGGATTTGATAGCATAAGGCAGCGCTGTAGAGCAGTTTTCATGATGACATTTGATACATTATAGAAGGATGGCCTTTAGGCATGGTGTATGTTGGGCCCAAAGTTTGACTGGCACAGCAATGTGATTTCTAGTACCATACTGTACTCTTAGGAATGGGTACAATATTTCTAGGAGAGCTGACTCCTTTAGATACACTAAATGGGTAAATAAAATTTTTAGAGATATCCTATATAAGCCACTTTGATCAGATATTCTATATGTGACCTATCTATATCTCTGTTCCATAATTTACTTTGATTTTACTAGAATATTTGTCAAAATCAGGTATGTTCCAAAACAGGGTCTCTTTTCAGTTTGGGGTCATTACAACATTTTCCAAAGACTCATTGCAGGAAGTGATTCTAATGTTATTCAGCAATAATATAATTGAATGTCCTCTTTCCAGGAAGTAAAAGAGTCAAGAATTTCCATGTCAATATGGAATGAAGCATGTGAAATTATTGCAGATTTTTTCCTAACAATATTAATGAGAAGTCCAAGGCTAAAAGCAAAATCTATAAATGTGAAGACAATTAATTCTAATATAAGAAAATTGCTAACACTCAAGAAGTGTGCAATATATAAAATTGCTGACTTGGGAATGCTTAATGCTATTGCTTTTGTCCTCTTGGTACTGACCTGATAAAATAAGCACATTGTTAACCTCTAATGATGTTCAAACAGCATCCTGCACAGCAGAAATTGGGTTGATTAAATTCCTCAGCTCTGCTAAAGTGTCCACAGTTTGCGTCACCCACCACGGAAGAGAATTCTATGTGGGAAACGTAATGTATTTTCCATATTATAGTGCCACATGACGGATTATATTTAATGCAGGAGCTAATGACCAATTTGCAGAATCAACACTGAAGATGTATCCTATGGGTGAGCACGGATGAAACATTAATTTTGTAGTGGCCTAGAGATCTGACCCTGGTTCCATTAAAATAGAAAAACAGCCTGTAAGCCAGGTTCTCAAACTGTGCTCTATGGACTACAAGTGCTCCATGGACCTCAAGTGCTCCATGGACTACAACTGCTCCATGGAGCACTTGCTGATCCCATGCTGCTGACTCTCCTCCTCATTTGCACATGCTAAATAGCATCAAATAAAGGTACATGTGCAAACACTTTCCCTGTACTACTTCTCTATTTTTATTATAGTAGCCACAGGCACATTATCAATTGTGACTGGGAGGTGAAGTGGTCCAAGTGACCTGAAATGAGAGGAAAGTGGCTCAACAACTAATCAATTGTGATATCTCCGCAGCAATCTCCTTATGGAAAAGTTTGAGGACCCTGGCTGTAATCCATAGTTTGACAGTTTTTATTATGAAGGGTGGCATACAAAATGGAAAGACCAAAACAGGAAGATTGCTTTGCTAAATGTTTTACATTTTAGTTGGTGAGTGATTCAACAGTTGTTTTTCTACACCTAGTGAAATGCAGGTATGAGATCATCTGAAAGGCAAACTAAACCCTGTGGTTTGAGATCAATGCTGCAAGTATTGATTGTTACTGACTGAAATATCCAGGAGCCTGCATTCACCTTCCCTGTAGCAAACATCATTAGGTGCTAATTTTTGAATATAATCATAGAATTATAGAAATGTAGGGTTGGAAGGGACCTTGAGAAGTCATCAACTCCAGCTCCATGTGATGAGGCAGCAACAAGGAAAACTAGACCTTCCTGACAGGTCTTTGTCCAACCTGTTCTTGAAAACCTCCAGTGATCGGGATTCCACAATGTCCCTTAGAAGCCTATTCCAGAGCTTAACTACCTTATAGTTAGAAAGTATTTTCTAATGTCTAACCTAAATCTTCCTTGCTGCATATTTAGCCCATTACTTCTTGTCCTTCCTTTAGTGGACATAGAACACAATTAATCACCATCTTCTTTATAAGAACCCTTTACATATTTGAAGACTTATCAAATCCCATCCTCAGTCTTCTTTTCTCAAGACTTAACATGCCCATTTTTTTCACCTCATAAGACAGGTTTTCTCAACCTTTGACCACGTTTTTGCCTCCTCTGGACTGTCTCCAATTTGTCCACATCTTTCCTAAAGTGTGGCACCCAGAATTGGACACAGTACTCCAGCTGAGGCCTCACAAATACTGAGTAGAGCAAGACAATTACCTCCCGTGTCTTGCTTACAACAGTCCTGTTAGTACACCCCAGAATGATATATGCTTTTTTCTCTCAACTGTATCACAAATACTCATTCCATTTTTAATATACTGCACATCTGCTACTTGACTTTCATCATAAATGTGTGATTTTAATGCATAAACTTTTGAAACATTGACATTCCTCTTATTTTCACATCTATAGAAAAAGATTAAAGGAATTCTTCATAAAAGTGTAAGCAAAGATTATTTTTAAATTATGGGAATAAATTAATTCTAAAAGCCATATTAGAATAACTATTTGTACACAAAATAAATATAATAACCAATACAGTTACCTGGAAAGCTGGTGACATTTCCTCAGGTTTGCTTTCTATAAGAATATTTGCTTTTGTCCACTGCCTCTTGGACAAACCTGTCATGTCACCTAGTTTTTGCAAATCCTCACCAAGGATGCTTCTCTTAAAGACAGAGAGCTGGGAATCCTGAGACAACTGATACCAAAATATTATCTGCTGAAAGAAATGTTTATTAAAAGTGTTGGACAGCTTGCCAACCTATAGCAATTTCAATACAAATTTACACCATTATAATATAAACTAGCTTTGCATATGCAGTATCACTGTATTGTGTACACACCCACAGAACTAAATGCAGCAGGCATACAGGAAACACACTTTGAACGTATAGGATTCAATTGGATGGCAATTTGTGTCAAAAAGGTAAAGCCACTATAAATATGTAACTATGATTTTAAAATCCCAAAACTTCTCATGAAATTGTTTTCCCATTTTTCTACCAGCCTATCTCCTGACTGTCAACTCTGCTGATTTCTCTCTCACTGCTGGCTTCCTAGGCTTCCTTGCCAGCTCATTCCTCTCCCTGCTGCTAATTGCTCTTGTACTCCCCTGCATAGCTGCAAGATTGAACCCAGGTTGTGCAAGTTGACTATGATGTGCTTTGTGCATACCCATGATGTGTCAAACACTGCATTTACAAAACCCATCCACCTCAAATTATTTTCAATTAAAATGTTAGGGTATTTTGTATATGTGGTGCGGGACTGAACACTCCCCAGTTAACATCAGCATGATTCACAATGCGTTGAGACATTTATACAGATAATGATGGAACTCCCACCATGGACATGTCAATGTAAGGGGATTTCCTGGCTGGGGCAGAGATGGCAGAAAGGTTCTGATGTATGTCGATCTGTGATGTAGGAGGAATGATAGGGTAACTCCCGAGGAAATGGATAGGGCTATTCTTGGCTGTCCACAGTCTCCAGGAAAGTAGCCCTAGTGTAAAAGTAGAATGGTCTGAGGTTGCTCTAAGCTAGACTGGAGACTGGCCAGCTTCCAGATATCAGGAAAAAAGACAACTTTGTGTGCTCCATCCCTACCCCTCCAGCTAGCCCATCCCTGTGTTCATACATTAATCTTAGCCAGAATAAAGAATCAGGCCCAATGATCACTTGCTCTACTACTGAAATGCAGCCAATTTTTCAACCACGGCAACTATAACAGCATTCAGCAGCACCACACAATACCTGAGGACATGAAGTGATCACAATTAGTATCAAACAGCTACCTGACAATGGGCAGAGTCAAAGGACGGCTTCGTAAGGATAGGACTCCCAAGGTGGGACATGACAGGTTTCGTGTTTACCTGTGGTGATCCTCCAAAATAAATGAATGATCCTGTAAAATAAAATCAATGAAATGTTAGAAACACTGTCCCACAATGGTGAACCTTTATGTAAGAGAACTAGCCTTTCCTTAATGATCTCCTCGTGCATATTGAACACCTTCATTTATTCCAACAAGTGGAGTAGCATTCTCTGCCATTAGATCACTAGCAAAATTTTGGGACAGACTTTGGTTGCCCCTGTATGAGTCTGAAAGGATAGGGGGAGAGTGTAGGGAGCTCTCTTCTCCACTCCCAGTGCCCCATGTGGGAAGTCCTAAGTACAAGGGTATGGGACATGTGGGAGAAGAAGAAACTAGCGACTCCAGCAGCACTCGACACTCTAAAGGGCATGCAACTGGGCTGTTTAGTGTCAAGGCTAAGGATCTCCCCTTCATTGTGCCTGAAAGTGCTCAGAGGCCACTGTTGAAGGAGCAAACACTGGGCATCTGCAAGGAAAGCTCAAATGCTGGGGTCCAGCACATCTCCAGAGAGGTTCTTCTTCCATCTGCCCTCCTCAGACAGAAAACTTCAGATCTCTCTCTCTGTGTGTCAAGCACTACAGCTGCCCAGCTATCCCACTCCTCCACATCCCACTTCCGGAATGGGTCCAGTTCTCAAGAGTGCAGGCAGGGTGCACCACTAGGAGCGCTGAGAGCCTGAGAGATCAAAAAAATACAGACCTCAGCGGGGAGCTCCAAAAGACACACTTTAATTGGTTTTAAATAGTGGTGTAAATAGTGTTTAGAATCAAAATTCAATGAAACTCAGATTAGGTACAGCATTCAATTTATCCTTAACAAAATTCCCACGGCAGCCTAGCAGTGTTTAGGCATGTTAACAATGTTTGGAACCAATGAAATAAGCTATATTTTCTCCTGGGGTCCGCAGGCTTGACATTGTTGTCTGTCATGCTAGTGGGGATGAAAGCTTAATTAAAGATCTAATCTGAATTCTGGCAAACTAACTGCCTTTGGATTGGAACTACAGCAGATGTGCTCAAGACAAAGGTAGGAAAGGATAAACATCTTCAAGGGCCCCTAAAGCTGCACATTTTAGGAGCCATCAATGCTGCCTTCATTGAATACTGAAAAGTTTTTCATGAAAGTCTATGCAAAGTAACACCAAGGGCTAATTCTTGCCCACTGATACTACACTCATCGCCTTGTCTCTTAGAAAATCAGTTACTGTGCTGGGACAATTATGCACAGTAGCCATTTCCCCAGTGATCCATGGGAATGGAGCAGAGGGCTGGATCCAGCCCTAAGTGAAGAATGACATACACAATTATATACAGCTTTAGATTTACCCAGGTTGGTACAGAGAGGTGCCAGTGCACCTTCCTGAACAAACAAAGCCTGCTACTCTCCACAGCATCAGGGAAGCCATCCTCACTGATACGCAGGCAGTGTTTTCACTGGTACTTCATGGGGACACAGCTTCAGTCTGTAGGTGAGGCTCCACAGTAGCCCTGTCAGCATAGGTTGTGGAGGACATATCCTATCCTGAGCCAGCATTACTCACTGTTCTAGCTGTTCTGCTCCCCCCTCCCCCCCAGCAGAAGGAAACTGTGGCCATATTGCACTTCTATAACTTCTTGCTGGCAGAATTATTGCAACCAGAGGCACCCTACCTCCTGCTAAATGCTGACAGGAGCTGGCATAAATCAGGAATGAATCTACCCTGCTGAACTGAAGAAATATGGGGAACCTCACACCCCCCCCCTCACTCCAGCCCCTTTACACTGTTGAAAAGGGTTAGAGTAGCGTAAAGGGGCCCTAAAATCCTCATATCTAATCAGGGGAGGATCCCCCGTCCAGGCATGGTGACGAACAGCCATAAGGAGTGTCGGGGTGGGGCTGAGGTTAGGAGGGATCCGTTGAGGTGGGGCCACAGCATGGCAGGAATTATGGGCAGCTCTGCAACTCATAGGGGAGCCTGAGGAGGCTGCTGTAACTTAATCAGGCTCCCACGACAGACCAGGTTATGCCTGGGACTCCTCCAGTCCCTCAGGATTAGGAGTGCACAAAGGTGGCTTCAAAACTCCTTAGCATCCTTTTCTTGGGCTGTAAGGTGTGCCTCTTAATTCTGCAGGGTTTGAATGGAGTGCAGGAAATAATGTGTGCGGCCACGTACGGCATGTTCGGAATAAAAATGAAATATTGAAGAGCTGCTCATTAAGTGAGCATTGTCCATCCTTGTACCCTGAAAGAGGCATGGATCCTGTGGAAAGACCAGTATGGATCACGTAATTAAAGACTGTATCATAATTCATACGCATAAGGGAGTCAAATTAAGTTGGCACAGGAGACCTAAATTCTGGCTTTTCCTAATTGTTGAGTGCTTGACTTTTGCAACATTAACATTGTTTTAATGTTTTTTATGTGTAATATACGTCTAATATTTTTTTAAAACTCATTTCAATAGTAGTGGGAAAGCTTTATTTAAAATTGGCCTTGGAGCATGCCCTAAAGGTGGTCAGGCTTTGGATTAGTCTATTCTCCTCTAGACAGTGCATAACAACCCTATATTTTGATAATGCTGCAATCATAGAATGCTTGACACTGTAGGTTATCGTGAAAGACATTTTCACTATTGCACAGAGCTTTGTAAAAGCATTTTAGTTTTGCAAATGAAAGAAAATGGGCCCTCTTTATTTAAATTCCTTTTCCTCTGCTGAACACACTGCACAACAGCAATGAGATAGCTACTGACGGAGGTAGAGCAACAATGCAAAGGATACTGCTCATGCTCTGCCTGTCCCAAGCAAAACTGATCCGGGTGCCTGTACTGTAGAAAAAGAAAACTGTTTAAATTATTTTCTGTGGATTCAGTCCTGGCTTCAGTGGAAAATTTGCTTGAAAAATAACTAAAAGAGTAGATTCTGCCTGAATACTGGATATAATGGTGGTTTACTGTATACATGAAAGACGTTGACTGTCTCCGTCCAATGAGCAAGAGCTCAAGAAATCAAAACCAACATTACAACCACCATTAATTAGCACCTCACTGGCTATTTAATCATGGTATAGGCATAGAAACTAAACTCCAGTGACTCCTCTGGGGACTTCTCAGGAAAAGCACAACTGAGGAACATTAAGGGGACAGAGGGAATAAGTTTGTATGGATGCAATCCATGTTACATATATTATGTAGTTTTTAGTCTCCAGTGCTGTCAGTCAGGCATCCTCCATCAGCATTAAAATTCACTTTTAGAAGGGAAACTATGCAAGAGAGGCTTACCGTGTTCACTGTTGGTTGTATTATCTCTGTAAGGAAGTTTTGCATCATTGGAAGTCTCTTCTTTTATTATATTCCATTTACCATCGTCTGTGTTTAATGGCTTCCATCCACAAAAATCAGACTCAAAGTTACACATAGTATAACTTGCTATTGTAAGCAGAAGAATAAGGAAAGTCATATATAACGGTTTTATGCTGGAATTGTCACTTATTCTCCTCAAGTGTAAACTAGTCTGCCCTATTTTTTTTAAAAAAAGAACTAATGGTATGTTTATTGCAATCTGAATCACTTTTCTGGGGGGAGGCAGGGGAGAATAACCAACGTTCTAAAAGTGTATCTAACATACTAAAACAGCAAAATGAAAATAAGAAAGAAAAACTTGTAGCACCTTAGAGACTAACAAATTTATTTCAGCATAAGCTTTCGTGGGTTAGTACCCACTTCATCGGATGCATGGAATGAAACATACAGTAGACAGATATTTATACAGTCAGAGAAACATGATAAGGTGGAGGTGCATAGACCAACCTTAAGAGGCTAATTAATTGAGAGGAACCATAACAGCAGGGGAAGAAAAACCTTTGAAGTGATAAACAAGATGGTCACACAGGTGTGAATGAGGATCGTTAACTTAAGGGAAATAGATTCAATTAACGTAATGGCCGAGCCATTCGAGGTCCTTATTTAATCCTGAGGTAATGCAATCTAGTTTGCATATCAATTCGAGTTCAACAGTTTCTCTTTGAAGTCTGTTTTTCGAGTTAATCTGTCGCAACACTGCTACCCTCAAGTCTGTCAGTGAGTGATTAGGGAGGTTGAAGTGTTCTCCTACTGGTTTTTGAATGTTATGATTCCTGATATCAGATTTATGTCCATTTATTCTTTTGCGTAGAGACTGTCCGGTTTGGCCAATGTACATGGCAGAGGGGCATTGCTGGCACATGATGGCATATATCACATTGGTAGATGTGCAGGTGAATGAGCCCCTGATGGTGTGGCGGATGTGATTAGGCCCTGTGATGGTATCACTTGAATCGATATGTGGACAGAGTTGGCATCGGGCTTTGTTGCAAGGATAGGTTCCTGGGTTAGTGTTTTTGTTGTATGGTGTGTGGTTGCTGGTGAGTATTTGCTTCAGGTTGGGGGGCTGTCTGTAAGCAAGGATTGGTCTGTCCTCCAAGATCTGTGAGAGTGAGGGATCATCTTTTAGGATAGGTTGTAGATCTTTGATGATGCGCTGGAGAGGTTTTAGTTGGGGGCTAAAGGTGACGGCTAGTGGTGTTCTGTTATTTTCTTTTTTGGGCCTGTCTTGTAGTAGGTGACTCCTGGGTACTCTTCTGGCTCTGTCAATCTGTTTTTTCACTTCAGCAGGTGGGTATTGTAGTTGTAAGAATGCTTGATAGAGATCTTGTAGGTGTTTGTCTCTGTCTGAGGGATTGGAGCAAATGCAGTTGTATCTTAGAGCTTGGCTGTAAACAATGGATCGTGTGGTGTGTCCAGGATGGAAGCTGGAAGCATGTAGGTAAGTATAGCGGTCAGTAGGTTTCCGGTATAGGGTGGTGTTTATGTGACCATCACTTATTAGCACAGTGGTGTCTAGGAAATGGACCGCTTGTGTGGACTGGTCTAGGCTGAGGTTGATGGTGGGATGGAAATTGTTGAAATCATGGTGGAATTCCTCAAGGGCTTCTTTTCCATGGGTCCAAATGATGAAGATATCATCAATGTAGCGCAAGTAGAGTAGGGGTGTTAGGTGACGAGAGCTGAGGAAGCGTTGTTCTAAGTCAGCCATAAAAATGTTGGCATACTGTGGGGCCATACGGGTACCCATAGCAGTGCCACTGACTTGGAGGTATATATTGTCCCCAAATATGAAATAGTTGTGGGTGAGGACAAAATCACAAAGTTCGGCCACCAGGTTAGCCGTGGTAGTATCGGGGATACTGTTCCTGACAGCTTGTAGTCCATCGTTGTGTGGAATGTTAGTGTAGAGGGCTTCTACATCCATAGTGGCCAGGATGGTGTTGTCTGGAAGATCACCGATGGATTGTAGTTTCCTCAGGAAGTCAGTGGTGTCGCGAAGATAGCTGGGAGTGCTGGTAGCATAGGGCCTGAGGAGAGAGTCTATATAGCCAGACAATCCTGCTGTTAGGGTGCCAATGCCTGAGATGATGGGGCGTCCAGGATTTCCAGGTTTATGGATCTTGGGTAGCAGATAGAATGCCCCTGGTCGGGGTTCTAGGCACGTGTCTGTACAAATTTGTTCTTGTGCTTTTCCAGGGAGTTTCTGGAGCAGATGGTGTAGTTTCTTTTGGTACTTTATCCTCTGACCCCACTGAGGAGTACGATGGACTACAAGCTGTCAGGAACAGTATCCCCGATACTACCACGGCTAACCTGGTGGCCGAACTTTGTGATTTTGTCCTCACCCACAACTATTTCATATTTGGGGACAATATATACCTCCAAGTCAGTGGCACTGCTATGGGTACCCGTATGGCCCCACAGTATGCCAACATTTTTATGGCTGACTTAGAACAACGCTTCCTCAGCTCTCGTCACCTAACACCCCTACTCTACTTGCGCTACATTGATGATATCTTCATCATTTGGACCCATGGAAAAGAAGCCCTTGAGGAATTCCACCATGATTTCAACAATTTCCATCCCACCATCAACCTCAGCCTAGACCAGTCCACACAAGCGGTCCATTTCCTAGACACCACTGTGCTAATAAGTGATGGTCACATAAACACCACCCTATACCGGAAACCTACTGACCGCTATACTTACCTACATGCTTCCAGCTTCCATCCTGGACACACCACACGATCCATTGTTTACAGCCAAGCTCTAAGATACAACTGCATTTGCTCCAATCCCTCAGACAGAGACAAACACCTACAAGATCTCTATCAAGCATTCTTACAACTACAATACCCACCTGCTGAAGTGAAAAAACAGATTGACAGAGCCAGAAGAGTACCCAGGAGTCACCTACTACAAGACAGGCCCAAAAAAGAAAATAACAGAACACCACTAGCCGTCACCTTTAGCCCCCAACTAAAACCTCTCCAGCGCATCATCAAAGATCTACAACCTATCCTAAAAGATGATCCCTCACTCTCACAGATCTTGGAGGACAGACCAATCCTTGCTTACAGACAGCCCCCCAACCTGAAGCAAATACTCACCAGCAACCACACACCATACAACAAAAACACTAACCCAGGAACCTATCCTTGCAACAAAGCCCGATGCCAACTCTGTCCACATATCGATTCAAGTGATACCATCACAGGGCCTAATCACATCCGCCACACCATCAGGGGCTCATTCACCTGCACATCTACCAATGTGATATATGCCATCATGTGCCAGCAATGCCCCTCTGCCATGTACATTGGCCAAACCGGACAGTCTCTACGCAAAAGAATAAATGGACATAAATCTGATATCAGGAATCATAACATTCAAAAACCAGTAGGAGAACACTTCAACCTCCCTAATCACTCACTGACAGACTTGAGGGTAGCAGTGTTGCGACAGATTAACTCGAAAAACAGACTTCAAAGAGAAACTGTTGAACTCGAATTGATATGCAAACTAGATTGCATTACCTCAGGATTAAATAAGGACCTCGAATGGCTCGGCCATTACGTTAATTGAATCTATTTCCCTTAAGTTAACGATCCTCATTCACACCTGTGTGACCATCTTGTTTATCACTTCAAAGGTTTTTCTTCCCCTGCTGTTATGGTTCCTCTCAATTAATTAGCCTCTTAAGGTTGGTCTATGCACCTCCACCTTATCATGTTTCTCTGACTGTATAAATATCTGTCTACTGTATGTTTCATTCCATGCATCCGATGAAGTGGGTACTAACCCACGAAAGCTTATGCTGAAATAAATTTGTTAGTCTCTAAGGTGCTACAAGTTTTTCTTTCTTATTTTCATTTTGCTGACACAGACTAACACGGCTACTACACTGAAACCATACTAAAACAGGTTTGTCCATCTTCAGTTGTGATACACGTAATTCTAAGAAGAAAAGCCTGTATTAAGAAGTTCTTGATTTAACGGTGAAATCTTAAAGGAATTCTGTCAACAGGTGATTCATTTGCAAGTAGTTACAAATACTTCCTGAAATCACTAAAAAGGAAAACTTTTTACAGGAGAAAGCTCATTACGAATGTATGGTAAAATTTTCATGGGCCTAAATTATTTAGATTCATTGAAAGTCAATGGAACTTAAGGCCTAAGTGCTTAAGCCACTTTTGAAAATGGGATTTAGGCTCCTTAATCACTTAGACACTTCGGGAAATTTTACCCAAAACATACAAGGCAATTAAACTGCAATCAAGTTGTCTGAATGGCTGCAGATTAGACCAACACTGGCTGTATAACAACATTACACTCTCAATTTTCTACTTAATTCAAAAAAGGCATTATCTCTGGAATTATAGCCAAATTAAATAATTTATTAGTATAATACATTATCAACGTTTTCTTCTCAAGCACAGAACAACAACCTGGAAATGTATTATACCTTTCTAAATCCTTTAGGGCATTTATCACAGTTGTGGAAAGTACCGTAGGGATTGTACACGGCTGTGACAAAGATCCAAAAGTACCATGCAACTATCATCCCAGATTACATTTAGTGCTCTGCTTTTCACAATTTGCAAATTTAAAATAGAATACAGCTCTGCTCACATGACTCAGCACTAAGATGCCTCACGCTATGCAGACAAAACCCTCCCAACTACTGATAAGTCCTATGCTAAGACACAAAACACTTAAATCAGCACCACTGAATTAGATCTACAATGCACATTTAATTTTAATCTAATACACTGGTCCCCATTTGCAATAGTATATTAGTTAAAGATGGTACTTATATTATTAAATTTATCTAATTAAGAAATGCTTAGGCTTTTGACAAGGTATCTTGTTAATTGGACTTCAATTGCTAATACACTAAAGTAGAGTATGCAAATTGCTATCCAGTTTAAGCTATCTTGCTGTGTACTAATTAAATATTTAGATCCCTAGGCATTATGCTTACTTTGGCAGTCATTTGATGTAGGCAGTATGAAAAAAAATGAATAATGCATTTAGATTTGCTTTACTTAAACAAATATCTATTTCCTCTGCCTCCCCCGTCCCTCCTCCTCCAAACCCTGGCAAAGATCCTCTGCGTGAGAAACTGAGGACTTGTCTACATGGTCAGCTAGTGCGCAGCAAGCCGGGGTTTAAATCTATAGTGCACTAATTTGCCACACAATAATTGGCCATGTGGACCCTGCTACAACAGCCTGAGTTCCATAGTGCACTTGGACCAACTGCTAGCAGCAGCAGCTCAAAGCACACTACAGAAGTTGAGTGTGGTAACAGGGTCCGCATGACAACTTAGTGAACAGCAGGCTAGTGCACTGTACATTCACACCATGGCTTGCCAGACACTAGGGGCAGGTCTACACTACTGTGGGGATTGACGCTCTGAGATCGATCCACCAGCGGTCGATTTAGCAGGTCTAATAAAGACCGGCCAAATCGACAGCAGATCGCTCTCCAGTCGAGCCCTATACTCTACCCCCCGACGAGAAGAGTAAGGTAAGTCAACAGGAGATTTTCTCCCACTGACCCCTGACGGTGTAGACCCCACGGTAACTCGATCTAAGGTACATCGACTCCAGCTACATTGTTCACATAGCTGGAGTTGTATAGTGTAGGTCAACTTACCATAGTAGTGTAGACGTAGTCTAAGTCTCCATGTGGACAAGCTCACAATGTATGGGCTACACAGTAATAATCAAAAAGACCTTCCATAGTAAAGCGACTGTGCAAGGATATTATTATTTGTATAAAGAACAGGAAACTTTATACATTAGCCAGAAGTCTCCTCTCGTAAGGGACAGACCTGTACAAACCTAAAATCCCTGTTTACATAGGTGTTGTTCGATGTTTGGCTGTGTGTGTGTGTTTTTTTTGTGTGCTGCCCCAGCTCTGCGCAGACCTCAGTTGAACTGCCCAATGACCACAAGACGTTAATAGCAAAGGTGCCTGGCCAGGTTTATTGTCAACGAAGCACGGTAATAGCACCTCGCAGACTCTACAATAGGGGTGGGCAAACTATGGCCCACGGGCCACATCTGGCTCGCGGGACCCTCCCGCCCCAGGAGGTTACCTCTGGCCCCTCCCCTGCTGTTCCCTCCTCCCCGGCATACCAGTAAGAAAATGGCCACCGGTACAGGCCAGTACACAGCCGACGTTCAAGTGCTGCCAAGGCAGCGCTTTAAGCACAGTACCGGCAGAGCCGCTGACAGTGGGGGCAAAAGGGGCATCTGCTCCAGGGCCCGGTGATTTAAAAGGGCCCAGGGCTCCCGGCAGCTGCCAGAGCCCCGGGCCCTTTAAATTGCCGCTGAAGCCCTGGGCGGCGTGGGCCGAGCAGCGCTGAAGGGCTGGCTGGGGGAGTCTGGCCCCAGCCCCATCCTTTCACCTGAGGACCCACCCCTTCTGTGGGCCCAGAGCCCCACCCCCCACCCCACCCCACCCCACCCCACGTCGCCTAGGACCCTGGCTGCCCTACATACTGGTAAGTCCTTTAAGTTACTTTCACCCCTGCTTAGGTCCATTGGCAAGTTTAATGCAGAGATATGGGTCATGGGGTCTCTATGTTGCTCAAAACCTTGTCTCTCTCACCAACAGAAGTTGGTCTAATAAAAAAAATATTACCTCACCCACTTGTCTCTCTAATACCCAGGGGCTAACAAGGCTACAACTACGCTACATATATGTTTAATCAAACATTCTGAGCTTCACAAAACAAGTTAATGCTCTGTGAACCTTTTTTTCTTCATAAATGAAATCCATGTTCAACTACGTATATACAATGAAGAAATCCATTAAAAAAAAATCTTGTATGCTGCTCGATCTAAAATTCACAAACATTACACAGATTAAGACCTGATGGACAGATGTTAGCATGCCCTGAAAATTAATGTGTCTCACTTAGAAGGTATAAACATTTACTAAAATAAATATTCAGGATCAAGAAAACCATCCACCCACTTTAAATTCCCCAGCAAAATAAATAGGTATATAATTTCAACTTTTAAAGTTTTCAAGTATTTGCAAGTGCAAATTGGTATCCTGCAGCAAAATGTGCATATTTCCAAAATTATCCAAATAATTGCCTGATTTTAGAGTATTTGCTACTCAATGATTTACTTCACTGAGCCTAACAACATCTAATTTCTAGAGATGGAGCAGGTGAATTCAGAAGAGTTAAACTTCTCCTCAATATGAGTGGTCTTAAGGGGCTTCTTACCAGACTTTCCAAACAGCAATAAGAACAGGAGTACTTATGGCACCTTAGAGAATAACAAATTTATTCGTTTGCGTAAAGACAAAAGAATACATGGACACAAATCTGACATCAGGAATCATAACATTCAAAAACCAGTAGAACACTTCAACCTCCCTGGTCAGTCAATAACAGACTTGAAGGTGACAATTTTAAAACAGAAAAACTTCAAAAACAGACTCCAACAAGAAGCTGCTGAACTGGAATTAATTTGCAAATTGGATACCATCAACCTAGCGTTAAACGGAGACTGGGAATGGCTGGGTCATTACACTCATTGAATCTATTTCCCCAAGATTAAGTATCCTCACACCTTCTTGTCAACTGTCTGATATAGGCCTTCTTGATTATCACTACAAAAGGTTTTTTTTCTCCTGCTGATAATAGCTCATCTAAATTAAATAGCCTCTTAGAATTGGTATGGCAACTTCCACCTTTTGTGTGTGTATATATACATCTTGCTTCTGTGTGTTCCATTCTATGCATCTGATGAGGTGGGCTATAGCCTACGAAAGCTTATGCTGAAATAAATTTGTTAGTCTCTAAGGTGCCACAAGTACTCCTGTTCTTTTTACAGATACAGACTAACACGGCTGCTACTCTGAAACCTGTCAAACAGCAAGAGGTACTGTTCATTTTTTGGAAACAGTTACAAAAAGTCACTCCTCATAATGATGTTGTAGCTTTATGAATGTTTATTGGTGGATATAAGTGACATTTCCAGAAGTATCATAATGTGGAAATGATGTCACAGTGTAGTTGTTCAGGTCAACACGTGCTTTACAGAGTTCCTGCAAGTAGTAGGAATACCGAGTCTTACTTGTTTGTAATGCTCATAACATATAACAGTATAGTCTAACCAAATGTGGTATCTAAATTCCATACAAAAAAGTTTGCTTCATTAGGTAGTATGGCATTTGCAGAAGATCTTTCATATTAGGTGAACAAAAATTTTAAAATATCACTATAATGTTACCCATCCTTCAAGTTAGTTTACTAAATGCTGAATGCATGGTTTTTTATTTATGAATGAATGAATTGTGACCCATTCATTGATTGGCACCCATCATGAAATGGGAAATTTAGGAATAGTTTTGAAAAGGACCTATGCAAAGAGGAAATTTTTAAATGAAGAACCTGAACCTGCAAACATGTGTCTCAGTAATTTACTCACATGAGTAGGTTGATTGCAATGGGACTATTTACAT
Source organism: Macrochelys suwanniensis (assembly GCA_033296515.1). Taxonomy (NCBI): domain Eukaryota; kingdom Metazoa; phylum Chordata; order Testudines; family Chelydridae; genus Macrochelys; species Macrochelys suwanniensis. The sequence goes on from CM065776.1 coordinate 38,169,368, forward strand.
GCGTAAAGTTATTCACATGCACAAGTGTTTGCAGGATCAGGCCCTTATTTTTCAGACGTTTAGAAGAAGAAATGCATTTTAGGTATATGAAGAACTATATTGCACCTCTGAACTAAGTTATATAGAAGTACAATTAAAAAATTACCTGTTTCATATGGTAATAATTTATATTTTTATAATATAATTTGTGTCAAGTTAACATCAATGAAGGAAAACATTATGTCCTCCCCTCCTATTATAAAGAAGCAATTGCATTAAAAGAAATCTTGAAAGAACAGGAAATATCCTGTAAGTCACTAGGTAACAGCTGGCTGCCTCTGTATTCGTTCAGAATGGATAACTGCCAGCACAGTACCATGAGAGTCCTTCATCGGAAGGAAAATACTGAGAATAAATGTGTCCAAGAATAGATGCTAAAATATGTATCAATGTGCTGAGCAGGAATTTTGTTTAGAAATTAATGTAAAAATGTAATGTATTCAAAATATTGATGAGGTCATTTTTATGACTACATTGAAAATGAGAGACAAGGTGGGAGAGGTAACATCTTTTTCTGGATCAATCTCTGTTGGTGAAAGAGGCCTGGGCTACAAACTACGTCACACTTCTGAGTGATGTAGTTATACCAACTTAACCCCCCAGACTAGACAGTGCTATATCAATAAGAGAGCTCCTGTCAACATAGCTACCACCTCCCATGGAGGTGGATTAACCACACCAAAGGGAGAAGCTCTCCCATCGGCGTAATAGTATTTTCACTAAAGCTGCAGAGCTGAATGTGTAGACAAGCCCAGATATGAGCTTTTTAGCTTATGCAGAGCTCTTCTTCAGGTCTGAGAAAGGTAGTCAGAGCCTCACAGCTAAATACAAGGTGAAACAGATTGTTTAGCATAAGTAGTTAAATATTTCAAGGGACCATTCAAGGCAAAGAAGCCAATTAACACCTCTCCAGTCACAGGAGGAAAAGAGAACAAAGAGCTGGGGGGAAGAGGGGATGAAAAGATGGGAGTTGCCTTACAAAGTGTGTGTGTGGAGGGTCAATGCTAATGAGGCCAATTCAATCATGGTGGATGTGGCCCATTGCCAACAGTTGACTAGAAGGGGTAAATATCAACAGAGGGAAAATTAGTTTTTGTAGTGACCCATCCATTCCCAGTCTTTATTCAGGCCTAATTTGATGGTGTCAAGTTTGGAAATTAATTCCAGTTTCTCGTTGAAGTCTGTTTTTGAAGGGTTTTTTTTGAAGAATGCCCACTTTTAAGTCTGTTATTGAGTGTCCAGGGAGACTGAAGTGCTCTCCTACTGGTTTTTGAATGTTATAATTCTTGATGTCTGATTTGTGTCCATTTATTCTTTTGCATAGAGACTGTCCGGTATAGCTAATGCACATGGCAGTGGGGCATTGCTGGCACATGATGGCATATATCACATTGGTAGATGTGCAGGTGAACGAGCCCCTGATGGTATGACTGATGTGGTTAAATCCTATGATGGTGTCCCTTGAATAGAGATGTGGACAGAATTGGCAACGGGATTTGTTGCACGGATTGGTCCTCACTTACAGACAGTCCCCCAAACTGAAGCAAATATTCACCAGCAACTGCACACCACACAACAGAAACACTAACCCAGGAACCAACTCCCATCTTTTCATGTGCTGTATATTTATACCTGCCTACTTTTTTTCACTCCATGCATCTGATAAAGTGGGTTATAGCCCACGAAAGTTTATGCCCAAATAAATTTGTTAGTCTCTAAGGTGCCACAAGGACTCCTCATTGTTTTCATTAACTATATGTAATTGTGGCAAGTTACCTTTGCTTTTTCATTTATATAATACATGCTCTTAACAACCAGTCCTCAGTGAGCAGGGCTTTATTCACTTTCATAAACAATTTTTGCCTCAAAAACATTGTATTGGCTTTCAAGACAATATCCATACCATTATTCTCTTATATAGTTACTTTACATGAACCAACTGCTTGTTAATCATTAAGTGTCCATCTGATTGAAAATGGATCCTTAAAACATTGAGGAATACACAACGTGTAGAGCACTCTGCATTGGGCCTTGTTCCTCCTCCTCAGGAAGGCAGGATTAAGCCTGAAACACCACAAGTGAACCAGTAAGGCTTGAAACAGGGAAATGCCAAAGATACAGGCACTGGCCTAGGTTCTAAATTGGAGATAAAGCAGCATGACTTTCCTTATTTACATGGTTGTTTAAGTGATCAAAAGATAATGATTCAGACTGCAAAGCCAGTAGAGGGGAAAATCATCTATAATTTTTAATTCTTTTCAAATAATTTTAACAGAAAATTTTATTGACCACAGTCTCAATCCAAACTAATTTTAGGTGGCTACCCCTTTAGGTGCACAGAAATTCTGATTTTCACCTGCAAGCAGCATTATATATGCAACTATCAGTATCTTATCTGTCATCTGCATGAATAAATTCAAACATTTGGAAGTTCAGAAATGTAGCCAATACACACATAAGTATGCCATATAAGCTTCATTTAGAAGCCAGAGCACCTATTAAAATTACTTCCATATGTAGCTTTAAACCAAGGCAGGCTCATAAATATGAGCATCATCCATTAAATGTAATTACTTTCTTGTGGCTTGCTTGGTGGAATTGTGGCTACTAAGCAAAGTAAGCTTCAATTAAAAATGTCATGGCTAAGATACTGCTACTAAACTGAAGCAGTTGCTAATTAAAGGCAGCTTCCAAGTGAAGGTACACATAAATATTATATCGCCACATTACACACACGTACACGCTCTCATTCAGTCACAGACTGATGAAATTAGAGAAAATTCAAATTTTAGGTGAAATTAGAGCAAAATCTAAATAGGAGTAGAAAGAAGTGGAAAGAAAGATGGTGTGATCCATAATAAACATTTTTACATGAGCTTGTAAATCATCCTATGCCGTAGATGAAATTAGAGCAAAATCTAAATAGGAGTAGAAAGAAGTGGAAAGAAAGATGGTGTGATCCGTACTAAACATTTTTACATGAGCTTGTAAATCATCCTATGCCGTAGATGAAATTAGAGCAAAATCTAAATAGGAGTAGAAAGATGGTGTGATCAGTTATAAACATTTTTACATGAGCTTGTAAATCATCCTAGGCCCAAACCTTCTGGATGAAAGCTGCTATATAAATAAGGTGACATTATCATCAGTTTTCTATCCAGTTCTTCTCTGGTTATGATACAAATGTTATCCTTCTATACCACGGTACTTTTTGGCATCATCTCTTTATAAAACAACTTAATTCACTTACAACAAGCGGTTGGATCTTCATCACTTCCATCAGAACAGTCCAGCTGATAATCACAGGCTGATCCACTGGCAACACACTGGCCATTGGCACAGATGAACTCCTCTGGGGAGCAGAGCTCTGGTGATTCTGATGTTGCCCAGTCTGAGAACTGGAGGTCATCCAGACAGATAAACCCTGTCCTGCTCTGAATAGTTCCTTCAAACACAAGCTGTGAGAATTGTTACTGTTTAAAATATTTGCATAAATATATGAACTGACAGAAAAAAACAGGGATTTCTCTTTCACAAAATGTGAAAAGATTTATTATAGATGGTGCAGGTAGCTGCCCTTTATAAGACTCTCATAGCTACTTATATCTTTGCCAAAAACTGTATAGGCTGAAATTTCCTATGATGAGTGTCTGCTTCACAATGAATTATATTTTAAAGATTCATCTACTTCCAAGAGTGTGGCTAGAGAAAAATGTATTGTCCATGTTAGCTTTTTTTTTACAACTGTTTCATGGATAAGATGCAGCTCCTCCATGCCTCAGAGCAGGGACTTGAAATTTGGCCTCAGGTTCAGGGATGTCCCCTTTCTCAATCCTGTGAAAATATGCCCAGATCTGGCCAAGTTATAAACCTCTGAAAGTCACAGCAGAGAGGGGGCAGAAGTTCAGGGTGGGGGATAGGAACAGAATGGGACATAGACAGGCTGGGGAGGACAGGGAAAGAAGGAGCTGCAGGCGAAAACACTCCCCTAGAGGACCTGGAACTGGATCTAGCATTCCCGAGTCTCAGCCTCTCTTTGCTGTCCAGCAAGTAGCTGTGAAATGTCTCTCCAGTCCCCTCTAGTAGCAGGTCAACATAGAAGATAAAAGCCTTGGACTGCTACCAATTACTCCACAGACAGAGGACTATGCTGAAAAAATTGTATGTTATCATGAAATTAAAGACTATCATAATGCACATAGGCGCTGACTTCCTCTCTACGCAGGGGGTACTCAAACCCAGCTCCACCCCAGGCCCTGCCCTCACTCCACCCCTTCCTCCTAGCCCACACCCCAACCCATCTCTTCCTGCACCCGCTCTGCTCCCGCCCCACTTCTTCCTGCCCTCTCCCCTAAGCGCACCCCGTCCCCGCTCCTGCCCCTCCCTCCCAGCACCTCCTGCATGCCACAGAACAGCTCAGTGGGGCTGCCAGTGGGTGGTAGGCACTGCGGGGGAGGGGAAAGCTTGGCTGCCGGTGGGTGCTAACCACCAGCTAATTTTGTTCCGTGGGTGCTCCAGCGTTGGAGCACCCACAGAGTCAGCACCTATGATAATGCATATGCACAATGGGGGCAAAATAAGCTTGTAGAGGCAACCTTAATACTGGCATTTCCTAGCTTTTGAGTACAAATTCAATGTGGGGGTTTTGTTTGTTTGTTTTTTATGTAAAAACTCATAGGGCATAAGCCTTGTTCTTTATTCAGCCTAATATCAGCTTTGTTACTTTACAGTTTCCTTGCCACATAATCTATGCAATGTAAAGGGTTTGTTGTAGTTAGCTCATTCACTGAAATTAATTCATTCTAGTACACCTAAAGACTAGGGAAACTGATTGTTTAGATACCTTTCAGTAACTGTAATGAGCCAAATATTCTGTCTTTCCCCAGAGGTTTTTTTTTTTTTTTTAATTGATGGGGTTTGCATATACCTTATGTATAAAATACCAGAACAAATACATTACTAAAACAAAATTAGGAGAGAGACCTAATAATTCACTAAAGAATTTAAGAACAAAATACTGGAAAAATTTGCATTCTTCTTTGAACCAAAAGAATCCAGGGGGCTATCTCCTCTCACTGACACTGGTATTCATCAGAAGTAACTCCACAGAAATTACTGGAGTTCCACCGGTGTTAAATGGTGTAAGAAGTGAGTGAAGAATCAAAGCCAAGCTGACTTCTGTATGGGGATACATCTTTTACACATTTGTAATTAAAGCTACTGGCTGCAGGAAGTGCTTTGTTAGATTGTTTTCTGTTGAACTATAACCAGAGCCTAAGTTGCACCCAGTCAATTAAAATCAGAGAGCCATTGAGAATAAACATGATTTTAGTAAGTTATCTTAGTTTCCTAGAAGTTTAAAAACAATAACAAAAATTATGCATTTGCAGAAGACAAGCGCTTGCCTTTTTCACTCATACCTTTAATTTTTTCAGACTTGCTTGTACCAGCACATCTGCTCTGACCCACTCATTGTTAGTTGATGTGTTGGTTTCCCACAGCACTTGTTCCTCCTGTCAGATGTAAAATAAGAAGTTACAAAGAAAACGTTTATCTCCCTATGAGTTATCTGAACTTTTTCCCCCTCTTGATCTTTTCATACCACAACCAGAACTTCCTGTCCGACCTGTCACTTTCCGTGAGGAAACATGACTGCGTGTTTTTATTTGTAATCTTTACATTACTCTTCCAGCCTGGACTCCAAGGGAGAGATGGGAGTAAGAGACACATTTACAGTTATTAAACAAGTTAATTGCTTAATTAATCAGGAGATAACTTGGTAGCAGTCAAATTAATTGCCACGCTAATTGCCGCCATTTCTGCTGAACTTAGCTTGAATTTAGTGAGATTTTTCTACTAGATATTGTAGGCTCTCATTGAAATCAAAGGCAAATATCCCACATATATTAATGAGAGGAGGATGGGGTCCTTATGTGTTTGGGGCTGTTGGTTTATTAACTATTTATTTATTATTAATTATTAATTTTAACTAAGCATAACTAGACTGTTGGTCTTTTTGAGATGGACGTGGGCAAGAGTTGTGGGATGTCTTCCTTTTTCTTACAGTTCATTTCAGCTGCTATCCTTACAGTTGGCAGAGATAACTATATCTTTCCCCTTAACTATTTCCTTCTGAACTCCAGTTATAAAAATAGAGTATTCATTATTTTTGACATATCTCTACAGGTGCATTCACACACACAGCTGTGGTGACTGCACTGAATTCCCCCCTGCTACTTTCATTTCAGTGAGTAATATGGAACAAATACTTGTTTCCCCCCATGATGACTAAGGGACCGCTTTTCACTATGCCTGCAGGGGAGTTTTTTGTAAATGTTATTGAACATTTGAAGATACTTCAGTGCATGTGGGTGAGGACAGGCCTTCACATATAAACCTAATGGAAGGTTAAGAATTAAGTTATCTTTTACTGCCTTCTCTTCACCTGCTTTGTAGACCATTTAATAAAGCAAAATCACTCCAAAAATAAAATGTTCTTTTAGCCTGTTTTTGTTCTTTCCTCACCAGGGCTCTTCTCTGTGGTGGGTAAAAGATATGAATCATTTAAAATATTTATGAAAAACCTTTTTAAAAGTATTGCCTTTGATGAGCTGGTGGCTCAGTCTCTCAGACTGATATCCGGGAAAACAAAATTAACCTGCAAGAAAAAGCACTCTTTTCGGGTTCAGCCTATCATATCTGCACACAACACAATCCATTTCTGCTCAGTTCTTTTAATTTTCAAGAGGGAAAAGGCTTCAACCCCTTTGTCCTAGTTTTACTTCTAGAGGATACAAGTTCTGCAGTGAAAACACATGATTTGGAGGCAGGACTTCCTGACTCTGCCACAAACTTCCTGTGTGACCTTAAATCAGTCAGTCAGTCTCCAATTCCGCAAAGACTTAGGCACTTAACTTTATGCACAGTTAGGGTGACCAGATGTCCCGATTTTATAGGGACAGTCCCGATTTTGGGGTCTTTTTCTTATATAGGCTCCTATTACCCCCCACCCTCTGTCCCGATTTTTCACACTTGATGTCTGGTCACCCTATGCACAGCAAGTAGTCCAATTGAAGGCAATGGGACACAATGCTAAAGTTATGCATATTTGTCAATCTTTTCAGGAGTGGTGCTTTAGTCTCTACATGTCTCGGTTTCCTAATCTGTAAAGTGGGGTAATGGTGCTCACCTATTTTACGGAGCTGAGGATATATTAATGATTCTAAAGTGCTTTAAAGTGGAAGACAATCTACAAGTGGCAAGTTCTGTCCCTGTATTATCTCTGAATGCACTGAGATGGGTGCTGTGCACATTGGGGTGGGAGGGTTAAACAATATTTTCTCTGTCCTTCTCCATGTGCAACAGACAGAAATGTAAGTTTCTCCACTTCATCCTGTGAACAGGTTTCCTGATCTGCAGGATAAGAGAATCTTGGTGTCCATTCAATCTTTGACCTCGGTTGAGATGGCCAGCAAGGGTGATGGTAGCTTTAATGATGCATACATAACTTGTCCTCTAAGACCTGGACTTAGGCTTTGTCTACACTAGCACTTATGTCAGCAAAACTTTTGGCAATCAGGGGTGTGAAAACACACACACACACCCTCAAACAACATAAGTTTTACCGACAAAAGCGCTGGTGTGAACAGCACAAAGTTGGCGTGAGCTACCGCCATTCGTTTGGAGGGGAGGGTTGATTATGTCGGTGAGGGAGAGCTCTCCCGCTGGCATAGAGCAGGAGGCCTTGCAGCTGCAGCTGTGCTACTGTAAGGTCTGTAGTATAGACAGCCTTAGGTCATGTCTACACTACAAAGTTAAGTTGATTTCATGTAAGTTGACATCAAGCCTCCGATTTAAGCAAGTCGATCTTGTGTGTCCACACTACACTCACTGTGCCAGCGGAGTGCATCTTCACTAGCAAGGCTTGCATCTATGCACTGAGCACTGCACTGCGGGTAGCTATCCCACAGTGCACATAGCCGAGTGGAATTTCGGGTGGGGCTTGCAATGCCTTATGGGATGAAAACTTTGGTGTGGGTGGTTATGGGAACATGGCATTAGCCTCCCATGATCCACTTATCTCCCTCCCTTCCTAAAATCAACAGCAAACAAACCAAGCCTTTTTCACGCCTTTTTTCGTAAGCCTGGGTTACCTGCATGGATGTCATAGCACGAGAAGCATGCACCCTGCTCAGCTGTACACTGCAGTATTTACACAGCTGATACAGGAGCCGCTGCATGGAACAATGTGATGCCATGCAAGCAGCCCTGCTGGAAGACAGAGTGGAGCAATTTGCAGTTGCTGGCGACAGTCACGCATCACCTTGACATGGTTGAGCGCTGTTCCTGGGCCCGGGAAACAAGCACTGACTGGTGACACCGCATCATTATGCAGCTATGGGATGATGAGCAGTGGCTGCAGAACTTTCGAATGCATAAGGCCATAAGAGCTTTCCCCAGCCCTGAAGCGCAGCAATACTAAAATGAGAACTGCTCTGACAGCGGAGAAGCGAGTGGAGATAGCTCTGTGGAAGTTTGCAATGCCACACTGCTACCAGGCAGTGGGGAATCAATTCAGAGGGGATAAATCTACCGTGGTATCTGTTGTGATCCAAGTTTGCAGGGCCATCAACAGACTTCTGCTAAGAAGGGTAGTGACTCAGGATGGTTTTTCCATGATGGGGTTTCCTAACTGGGATCGCAAGATAGATAGAATGCATATCCTTATCATGGCACCAGACCACCTTGCCAAAGAGTACATAAACTGAAAGGAGTATTTCTCAATGTTGTTGCAAGTGCTGGTGGATCACAGGGGCCGTTGGATCACAGGGGCCGTTTTACCGACATCAATATGGGATGGTCGGGAAAGGTGCGTGGAATGTGCCTTTGGACATTTAAAAGGTTGCTGGCACAGTTTTCTTACTAGGTTAGACCTCAGTGAAAGCAATATCCCCATGGTTATCGCTGTCTGCTGTGTGCTCCATCATATCTGTGGAACAAAGGGAGGCAATTTCCGCCGGGATGTGGGGGTTGAGGCCGATCACTTGGCAGCCAATTTTGAGCAGCCAGACACCAGGGCAATAAGAAGAGCACATCGAGGAACTTTGAGTCTTCGTGAGGCTTTGAATACCAGTTTCCACAATGAGCCAGAGCAACGTGACACTTATCTGTGTTGTTCCTTACCAAACTGTCCCCTCCATTGTATTTTCTCCCCTTTAAACTCCACACCCATCAAGCACCGAGTGTTGAATGAATAAAGAGCCTTTTCTCCTCAATCCGTTAAGTTTTATTATGCTCACAAACACATAGAGAGAGCAAAGAAAAGTAAAATAACCTGGGGCAAAAGGGCTGATAACACTGCGGGGGGGGGGCGGGGGAACAAGGAAAGCTTGCTTACAGATGCACTGCAGTAACAATCAAAGGTGTGGGAAGGGGCGCCTTCTGGTGCTTGTACCCTCTCCTGCTGTTGAGTGCAAGGGAAACTGAACTCTCTCCTCCCACCTCGCCACCTCATAGGACATTTGGGGGAGAAGATGCAGAACTGGGCAATGATGGCAGCAGGTTCAGCATAGTTTGCAGAGGGACTCTAGCATCCAGCTGCCTTTCTTGAACCTTAACCAGATGCCTCAACATGTCTGATTACTCCTTCATAATCTTTCTGCATGGCACGCTTTTGTTCCCTGCATTGTCTCCTGTCCATGTCCAGGTTCTCGAACAGTGTAGTCCTCCATGCACTGAGCTCCATCTTGTCACTCTCGGAGGCGCGCATTAACTCACTGAACATGTCCTCCTGAAGCTTATTTTTCTGTCTTCTAATCTGGGAAAGTCTGTGTCCCAGTGTGGAGGATGCGCCGACAGACAAGGTTTCAGCTGCAAGGAATGCAAAGCACAGGGGTAGCACTGACAGTTCATACATTGTTTCTGGTGCAAGGTTAATTCTTCTTTTATAAAAAACACACCCCTCAATGCACTTCACTGCAAACCACAATGTAATCACAGCCACTGGCTACTGCAAGAGTTGGTTTGCTGCTCCAGCCATGGTGAGTAAGGCCAACAGGCATGGGCGAGAGGTCTTGTGCTGCTGCTTTTGTGAAGACATCCTTGGGATCATAGGTTGGAACTTGATAAAAGTCCCCTTTCCTCTAGCAACCTGGATGGTGCTTGAGGACAGGCACCAGTGTAAAGCCTTCCAAATAGTTTGTTTTTTACAAAAACAGCACTGGATTGGGGGGGCGGGGGAGAGGAAGAGACACTCTGGAAGCCCCCCCCCCATTTTTTTTCAGTGCTCCTTACAATACATGGTGATCCCTTCCAACCACAACCATGCATGTTTGGGAAAGCGTGGTTATGTCACCCAGATTTCACCAAACAAAGGGCGGATAATTAGTTGGATTACAGTTTAATGGCTAGCATTGAAAACTTCCCCGTTTCCCCTAGGTGACCCCATATGATATCACTCTCCTGTGGGTAACAGAGGTGGCAAGGGAGCAGATGCTGCAAGCGTCTGGGTACAGACCTGGTCCTTATGCTGCAATGCCCTGTGTCGCAGTGATGCCAGCAGAGTTAATACTGGAGTGGCGTGGGAAAGTGGCCTACCGTGGTGGACACAATAAGGCAGCCCTTCCCAGAGCCCTTCAGCAAAGGATCGCAGAGTACCTCCATTAAAGCTTCCTAGAGATCTCCATGGAGGATTCCGGGCCATCCTCAGGCACATAAACAGTCTGCTTTTGAGAGCTCCCTCTGCATAGCTGGAGTGGCCACCGATACCCACTAAATCTACTTTTTTGTTCATATTAAACATAAAAAATAATAGCATGAAATCACTTACAGTTTGATTGGAAATGTGTATTCACCGGAGGTGCCTCCCCCAGCATCACAGTCCGCTGCCAACTGGTCCTGTGAAGGGATGAGCTCCAGGGTTAAAAACAGTTCTTGGCTGTCGGGGAGAATGGATCCTCCATTTCCCTGCTTCACATTCTACTCCTCCTCCTCTTCCTCGTCAACAATGTCCTCCTCGTTGTTGCTTGAGGTAGCCCGGGGCTCCTGGGCGGTATCCATGGAGTGTTTTGGGGTAGTGGTGGGGGTCGCCGCTGAGAATCGCATGCAGCTCCTCATAAAAGCGGCATGTCTGTGGGGCAGAACCAGAACGACTGTTCGCCTCCCTTGTCTTCTGGCACAGGTGATCCTGGTGTAGCCCTTTTCCCCCATGTCCCACACGATGTTGGCATAGATGTCAGCATTTCTTCTGCTGGATCGGAGCTCTGCCTACACAGACTTTTCTCCCCACACAGCAATAAGATCCAGCACCTCCTGTGTACTCCATGGTGGAGCACGCTTACAGACTTCAGTTTCCATGATCAGCTGTGCTGGCGAGCGGATCAAACAGGACATGAAAATTCAAAAGTTCCCAGGGCTTTAACAGGGGAGTGGCCATTTCCTGCGTACCTGGCTGACATGCAGTGGAGTCAAAAGTGCTTTCTAGAATGGTCACAGCAGAGCACTGTGGGACACCTCCTGGAGGCCAATTCATTTGAATTACACAACACAGTGTGTACACTATCCCCATGTCATCCCATGGATGTTGAATCAAGCGCTACACCTCTCGTGGAGGGGGAGTACATAAGTCGACTTTACAGGCTACTTAAGTCAGCAGAAGGGACTCGATAGTGTAGACTCATACGTTATTAGATTGACTTGACGCGGCTTATGTCAACCTAAGTTTGTAGTGTAGACCAGGTCTAAGTGTCTGAATAGCACTGGGTAGGGATTGTTTCCCTGCCCCCTTAAATATTAGGCAGTAAGCTGCCAAGCTAAAGGGGCTTTTATGCAGAGTCTTTCAATGTGATTTACAGCTCATGGCAGTTCCAACTAAACTCACGTACAGTAAATACATTTTGACTGTAAGAAAAATGCAATAATTAGATTCTAATTATTAGAACATCAAAAGGGCAAGATAAATTGTGGAACCAGAGTAGGTCAAATTAGATACTGTCAATAAAATATCTTTGAGTGTGCATATCAATGAGCCTATTATCAATTAATTAGATTAAGTTCTCTGTGTTCTGGAGACTGACCTTTCTGTCTTTCTTCCCCTATTCTCTCCCTTAAGCAGGGAGAAAAAAGAAAAAAATAAACTAGTTAAAAATAACCAAGCCCTGATCCAGCAAAACACTTAAGCTTGTGCATAATTTTAAGAACATGAGAAGATCTACTGAAGTTGATAGATCCACCTCCGTGGATGGCAGGGAGATGGGACTCTCTTGGAATTAATATAAATGGGAATACACAGACTCTGTGTCTTATGTTAGCAGGTCGGGGCTTCCTAAATCCTTGCTTGGAATGCTCACTACACTGCAGCTCCCTGATACAACACCGCATGATAGCTAAATATTAGTATCCCTATTTTACAGATAAGGAAAGGAGACAGTAAAGATCTAGTGCCTTGCCCATGGCTACATAATGAGATTGTGGGAGAGCTAGGATTAACATTCAAGAGTTCCTGCCACCCAGTACTATATTCAGGTCAGGTCTACACTACAGACCTGTATCGGTATAACTGCATCACTCAAGGTGTAAAAAATCCACAGCCCCAAGCATCACAGTTATACCAACCACCACCACCGTCCCCTTTGTGTAGGCAGCGCTATGTTGACAGAATTGCTTCTCCCATCAATGTAGTTACCACCGCTCATGAAGGTGGATTAAATACACCGATGGGAGATGTTCTCCCATTGGCATAGGAGCATCATCACTGAAGCGTTACAATGGTGCAGCTGCACCGGTGCTGCTGTAGCGCTGTACGTAAAGACAGCCCCACAGATCACGAGACAATGCCCTATTTCATATGTAAGCCTTGTGAATGCAGCATGACAAAGCTCTCCCCCTTTCTGATACTTGCTGTGTGGGGTGACAATTTAATTATTTTAGTCCCATCACTAAAATATGGAGAGCCACTAGTTAATGAGACCAGCTGCAGCGCTCATGCCTTGAGTGAGTAATTGTACAGCAGCATCAATATTAAGTTCTTTGACAGGAATGTTATAAGGGGGAGATTTACTAGGGAGTCTCAGTGGCATCCCACCAGCAGAATGTGTCCTCGTTACAGATGCGGTGGCGTCAAGTAGAATAGTACAGGAGCCTGAGCCAGTATTTATAATTTAGTTTGACATTAAAATTAGCACCCAACACTATTTGTTGTGATTGCTTATCACAAGAAAAAGGTAACTGTGTTATAGAATAAAGTAAAAAATGTGACCAGTTGGTGCAGGAGTTGCTCCCAAGTTTGTGTGGATGTATGATGCAAGAATCTTTGCTTTCTACTGCCTCTGCACAGGGGACAGGCACAGTATGACCCTCCAGCTACCAATGCAGGTGGCATTACTTTCCCCAAAGGGACCCAGCCCAGCATGGAGGGAAGCACGCATTGCATCATTTTAAAAGGCACCACCGGTGCAGCTGTCATCTGCTCCTTTGAAATCCCAGAAAGCCTTAACTCTGGCTGAGACAATCAAAGTACGTCCTAGGATTTAAAAGTCATGTGTCCAGGTCCCCCCCTGGTTTAAATCAGTGCAGGTCCATGAAGTTCAATGGAGCTATGGTGATTTACACCATCTGAGGATCTGGCCCCCAGTCTGTCCCTAAATATGAGGTATGAACCCATATTACTAGACAAGGCTTCCTGGTTTTTTGACTGACAAGAGCAGGACTTTCATTTCTTTACAGTCTGAAAATGAATGAAAGTTTCTTCTTACCTTATTAGTATACAGTACCACTTTGAGAACACCTCTATCTGCCATGGAGTAATAAAATTGAAAATGGCAATTCTTTCCAAAGCAGTGATAGATGGAGCTGTTAAGATAAGCACTTTTGTATAATGTGTTGTCATTAGCTCCCAGACACACATAATGGCCTGGAAAAAAAAAAGAAAGAAAAAAAAGTGTACCATTTCACAAGACACCTCTTTCCCTCAGTCCTTAAAAATAAGGAATACTGGATTCCTGTCATCAAAAAGACAACTAATGGTTTCAACACCAGGATCTCGTTGTCTTGTTCTAAAATTATGAAATGACGTGACTTGAATTGATGGGGATTTCTTATAAAAAAAAAAACACCTATAACAATTTTGTTTATACTACAACCCCATGCACCCAAATACTGGTATCAGCTGATGCTATCCTAAAGCTGTTACTTCAGATGGTAATAGTCTCAGGTCACAACCTGTCCCACATTCTGTTTAGCTGCTTCACATTTTCAATCATTCCATACCTAATTATTGTTGGCTTTTTATCTGAAGTTGGCATTTTTTTTCCTTCCCAGCATGTTTCTAGTAAATATATTTTACAGTAAAACTGCTATAGTCTCTACAGAATGAAATAAGAGGGGGAAAATTCTGCCCTCCTGCAGAAAACACCATGAGGTGTAAGATCTCTACAGAGCTTATGTGTACACCAAAGAGTCGGCAGCACACTGTCTTTCCAACTGAAGCAGGAAACCAATTTCTGCTTTTCTTGACCTACTGCCCCTCATAAAAGTGTTTCTACAGAGACCTAAAAGAATACCTTATGTCCTCAACAGTCTCTTTTTATCTATCAGAAATAAAAGACAAGACACCTGTTTTAGCTAGAGTATAGCATTTTTTCCTCCTGAGTCATAGGATACTTTGCTATTTTCTGCAGCTCCCAGTTAAGATATTTCATGACATCCTCTTTTGTTATTAAGTCACTTTCACCTTCTATAAATATAATTTTGATCTCAAATTTAGACCATACTCCTGGAACGCTTGAAACATAAAAGGGGGAAATGGCATTTCATAAAAAAGGTTTACAGTAGATTTTGTAAAAAGGCCACATACTCCCCCTCATTGCTGCTCTTTTGCACTTGTTATTTAGGATTCCATATTGCAGTACAGTGCTTGCTATCCCTCTTCATCACAGAACCTAACCTTCATAGAAATGGCAATATTACCAAAAAAAATACAGTGTGCTAGTCTATACAGATTCAGAAAGCATCTATATTTTTGTGACTATTGCACGATGAGATCAGCCATAAATTAATGGTAGAATTCTTCAACTGAACTCAGAATCCTACAGCTGGTAACCTTACATCTGGAGCTGGGCAAATAACTGATTTTTCTATTTGCTGGCCCTTTCAAAAAATTGGTTCAACAACCCCAGTTGGAAAATTGTGAAAAATGTTGGTAAACTGCAAAAATCAATAAGGTTTCATTTCAGGGTCAACAAAATATCTTGTTGAACCTGAAATGAACTAATTTGTTTTGTTGTCAGGAACTTTTTTTTTTTTTTTTACATAAAAGCAAAGGAAATGAAAGGCTAGATTAAAAATCAAACAAACAAGGGTTAGTGGGTGCATCCCTTATAACGGTTAGACCTGCGGTTAGAGCATTCACCTGGGATGTGGAGACCCAGGTTCAGTCCCTGCCTCTGCCTGATGTGGAGCAGGGATTTGAACTCGGGTCTGCCACACTAAGCAGCTAAGGGGAATGCATTCCCAGTTACATTTTACTGATCATTTCAAGAAAGGTGAGAGGGAAGGGTATGATACACATTTCAGCCTACCCTCTAGGGTCTGAATATGGTTAGCGCCAAGATATCATGTCACCTAGAACTGTGGTATGCCAATAGGGACAAAAATCTGGATCCTACTCTAAATGGTCTCTTGAGGACTCCAGTCATACTACTAGACAGTGCACTGGAGGAAAACATCTGCCCAGGCTCTCTTCTCCCTAGTTATCAGTACAACACAGGAAAGGTTTTGGTTCTTATTTTAGAGTCTCGATTTAAACAAGTACTGATGGAAACACTTTCTGGATAGGACTAGACAGATTTGAGTGTTCCTACCACTAGACCAACAGAGCTTTGTTAGGAAATTGGAGAAAAGTGTGTTAAAACACATTTTAAACTTTACAGTAAGAGGACTGATGTACAGTATAAGGCCACTACATTCATAGCAAAAAGGAGACAATAGACACTGAAAGGAGTTCAAATAAATGCCCTTCTCAACTAAATTTAAAGAGGCCTTGACCTACAAGATTATGAGGAAGTGGCAAGAAGCAGCTTTGGAAATTCTGTCTGCTGAAAACTCTCCTCCCACTGCTGAAATAATTTAAGAAAAAATTGGGAGAAAACAACATACATTTTAATGATTTTGGCCATTTTTACTACATACATTGGATTACAAGTAACAGTGGTTACTTGTGAGGTTTTTTGTTTATTTGTTTATTTTAAACCAAGGTGTAGAACCTGTTTTGATTTTTTTTTAGGAAGAAAGAACTATGGGAGCTACATGCAGCATGGTATAGGCTTAGAGCCAGAAAAAAGAAAAAAAATCTGGTAATGGATAAAAATACAGTAAAGATAGAAACTATAAGGTTAGAGGGGAAAAAAAACTCTGAAAGAACTTCTAACTTTAGAAAAACTAGGAGAAATAAAGTAACAGAACAAGTGGGGGAAAGAAGCAACACAGACAAAAAAATAAAAAGTCAGCCAAGGTCAGAAAATATTTTATTAAATTTAACAACAACAGGAAACGAGGATTACTCAAATCCTATCGGCAATTCTTTCTTTATAAATATAATTGTCTAGACCTGGACTCTGTAATTTAGTTTCTTACCCCTTCCTATTTATGGTAGTGGAAGCTTTGATCAAAATCACAAGCTAAAGCTTAGTCAAGCTCTATTTGCAAGTTTGAACCTTCCTACAATACATTTTTGAGGTTTCATTACACCGTAGCTCTGGGTTTTAGCATTTTAATCATTAAGATGACTTCTGCTCTCTCCTTATAACTTGAATAATTAGCAAGCAAAGAAATGCTGAAAAAGTGTGCATCAAGCAGAGAGGAGCTGAACTAGTTCAGAATTCTTGGAGGCCTTCCAACATTTATGAAGAATTCATTTCTGTGTATTGCTGTGCCTTTTCTCTCATGTTTTTATGTGTTGTTTCTGCTTCATAACATAAAATGCTTAGAGCAGCCCCAATTCATTGTTTATGAAGAATATATTCAGCCTACTCAATTACTTGTGTCTATTTACCCAATTAATGGTTCCCACGTACCTGAATGACAGGCATTTAAAAACATGTTCATTTCCAATACAGATTAATTAAGGAATTAAATTTGACCCAGTCGCGTACCCAATAGCCACTCCAGTGGATAAAAAGGGCAGTTAGGGTATTCAGCACCTAGAGAAAAATGATTGCCCGTATTGGCACACATGAAGGCTCATAGCCGTTACTGACATAATACTCCACTAATAAGTTAGTGTGTGTCAGTGACTGAGGCAATATCCTTCATCCGAGGTGTTAAATTGAAGTTCCTTCTTTGCTAACTGTCCAGGCGGAAGTTAAAGGTCCCAGGATAATTCAAAAGAACGGAGGAATCACTTTGGTTTCCTAGGCAGCATTCCCTCTGCCCTAGAACACATTTTAATGTGCAGAAATATGTACTATTAATAAGTGCATATAGCAATCACATTTGCCTACAGGGGAAATACGGTAAATCAACATCTTATTCATTATTATAAAGTACTTTGAGATACAGAGTTGAAAACTTCCAACCAGCTGTTACTTTTTTAAAGCATCTATGTCAACTACTATGACATTTTGCAAGAAGTATTTTGCATCTCTGGGCTCAGCAATGTTCAAAGAGTAATCAATAGGCTATAGACTTAAAAAGTTACCATTGCAACTAGTGCTACACAGTAACACTGGTTATAGTCCTAACAGAAAAGACAAGACTGAAATGAGTCTGGAGGTCCATTCCATGGCATTTGTTATGTTCCTTATGCTTTTCAAAAGTCTTTGCCAAAATATTGTATTAACAAGTGTAGCAGCTTTGAATGCCAGGACTATAGTAACAAAAGCTTCATTTTTATTAAGAACATAAGAACAGCCATACTGGGTCAGACCAAAGGTCCATTTTTCCCAGTATCCTGTCTTCCAACAGTGGCCAATGCCAGATGCCCTAGAGGAAATGAACAGGTAATGATCAAGTGATCCATCCCCTGGTGCCCATTCCCAGCTTCTGACAATTGGGGAAATTGTGACATATAGGGCAATTTCCTGCAATATCCAGGATAAACTTTATTGAATTACGTTTATGATTATTGTGGGCCACGGATTTCATGTAAGTCCGTGCGGAAGGGGGACCATAGCCCTTCAGGTACTAAGAACAGTTGTGGGGGGTGGGGTGATTAGGCAAATTTACTCAGGTTGTAACACCTTGTAATGGGGTATACAAACCCCACACTGGAGAAAAAGAAGATAAGGAGTTGCTCTGGGCCTAGGCAGCCTCGTCCCACTGCACCAGGAAAGTTTGCACAAGCTGGAGTTTTAAAATGGGAAACAGAATAGCTCAACGGCAGGGAAAGTAGCTGACCTACACTCTGAGTTCCTGGGAGCTGGGAACACCACAGGAGCTCTTGCTTCCTCAGGCTTGGTGATACTGACCTGAACAAGCCTGCAATGGAGGGTGATTTTTGAAGGTCATAAATGTATTTTTGTGTTCAGTTCTTTACTTTATCCTGTGGGACGGGGGAGGGGTGATCCACAGAGGCAGCTGCATAGCACCCCAAGTTGCAGGGCTTAGCTGTCTACCATTGGGCCCTGGATCAGAGCCTAGTGGAGTGGTTGGGCCTGGGCTCATTTACCAACTTTTAAAGAGAGGACATTGACAGTGGGGAACCTAGTTGGTACAATGATCCTGACCCCAAGAATCCCTGAAGCCCTTGCTGACTTGTGAAGACTTCCACATTATTGGACTCTTTATGTGTAACCCAAAAGGGGTGGACTTGAACGAGTGTCCTGGCCAGAGGACTGAGTCACTAAAAGGACAGACCATCACAAAGCAGAGCTATAGAGAGAAAGGGGAATGTCCAGAAGGAAGACAACCTGCCCACTCCGGCGTCACTACTAGGTGGCACTGGCAGTGAGTGGTCCCCTTCACATGCCTCCAGAAAGCTACCACCAGCTGGAAAGAGATTCACCATTATAATTAAGTATTAATTATACAGATTTGTTTTGTCCTTGGGTTGTCCAATTAAAGGTGTAAAGCAAAACCTTGGAATGCATGGGAGGCTAATATAGAGCTGCACCTTACAAATAACACTGCTGTGACAAAAAGGAACAGACAATGGACTTGGAAGGATTTAATTTGCTATGGAATCATGATGTAATCTCCACGCACAGGTAGGACAAAAAATATTAGCGTAAGGTCTGATTTATCAAAGATCAGCTCATTTGGAAACTTAGATGAAAGCTCTTGATGTTCTCATACCGTATGCATAGATCTTGTTATTCATACTGGATGTTCCGAAATAAAGGCTAGTTTAAGTATAAAATAAAGCATGTGATGACTTTTAATTCTATTTCCACAATGTTTCCCTCTGACTTTTCCTAAAAATTACCACAGTCTAATGTATTTATTTAATATTCTTACCTCCAGTATCATTGCTTTGATCTTTCAGTGGGGCTGATTTTGAGGCAAGATTATTTCTTGCCTTTGTGCGCACCCAGGAAATATGTTCAAATGATGAATCTGAATTCCAGTCACACATGTCAAGCTCGAAACTGCAAACATGCTGCTCTAAATGGAAAAGCAATCATTCGGTTACCTCTGAAGTCATTATTTATGAGATTACTTCCCTTTAGAAATTAATGTTCATTAAACTACTTGACGGCCCTTCTGTCTCTGGTTACCTCACAAGTAACCAGCCTACCAGTGGGCTATCTGGTATTCTCGGCTGCCATCTTTAGTGATACCACTTCAGAAAGTCACTGCCTAATGATGGATAATTCTTCCAGAGTGAAGAATTACATTAGTTTATAATACACATAAAAAATTAGAACATGAACATTAGAAAATACAATGTTTTGATTGACCTGATCTAAATTTTTTTCCTGATTTTTTTGGTTTTCAACATTTTTGAAAATTTAGACTTTTTGTTGGGACAGGAAAACCTTTCAAACATTTTAATTCTTGCCAGAAGGGGAAACCATTTTCCACCCAACTCTAGTTATTAAAGGCATTCTGTGGCAGAGGTTGAATTAGAGCCTGGGGTCTTCTGGCTCCAGCCCTGTATATCTAAAATGCAGAGGTTCACTTGTACAACCCTTACATTCGGTAGTACCTCTTTATGTGAGTAGTTCCACTTAAATAGAATAATTGGGCCTGTCCCGTAGTTTTTGGGGACATTACCACAACTTCCTAAAGTTCTCTCAAAACTCTCAACTATGACTTATTTGCAAGTCTCCAGACAGAGAAGAAAATTAATCTAAGATTTTTGTAAAAATTCAATATTTCATAAAATTGCTCTTGCTTTGCAGAAATTTAGCAAATATAAAAACATTCAACTTTGTCAAAACAAAAAACAATCTCTTCCTCTCCCTCTTTGGGAACATTCATTTTAAGAAATTCACTGTTTACTTTTCTTGTGGCAAGATTAGAATGAAGACGCTTGAAAATGCATGTCAGTATCTATTTTTTTCTGTAATAAGAGCATAGACACTTGGATGTATATAGAAAACCTTTGAAATGCAAGCACCACTATATATGGTATTATAAGAGACTTTTAAAAACAGCTCCATAGCATTTACTATTTAAGTATTAAAAGTCATTCTGTGCAGTTTACACATGTTTATATAATAGCTGTAAATCTGTAGCTTTTTTGAGCAATGTAATTAAGCATCAGCCAAATTTAGCCAAATATCTTGCTTTATCTCTTAAAGGGTTTGCTTATGCTCATGCTTAACTTTACTACCATGAATGGATTAAGGCCTAATTTGCCATTTTTATTACACATAGAAATGCTGAAATGATAGTATATAATTTAACTGCAAAGTACAAACTTCAAAGGATTTTAAATGCAGAGTGGTCACCCTGTAGATATCAAGTCAACGAAAGTTGGCTTTCATGTAATATATTACTTCTTCAATTATGCTGAATGGCAGACATGTACAAGCCTCAGAATAGTGAGGTGCAGTTTGACATTTCAGCAATCATTGCTTAATGATGACATCAGTGGGAATTTTTTTTTTTTTTTACAAGAGGACTATAGTGTATCTAACCCTATTTCAATAAATCAGAGTTTAGAAATACTTTGGCTTATCCAGCTCTAATAAAAGAATGAAGACTAACTGGGTTTTGAGATTTTTATATTTAAGTATATCTGGTCTAATACATTTTTCTACTAATGTCTTGGTCTCAACAGAAAATATTTTTGTTATGAAGTTGGATAAAACTCTCCATTCCTTTTAATTCCTGGATCTTTTTAACTTCAGGAGGAGGGGGCTACATACAAGTGGAAATCAGTGGGAGGTAGAGGAGAGTTGTGCAGAGGATTGCTGGGGGAGCGCTGAGTAGACAAGGCGGTAGCAGAAGGCAGTTCCTTGTACAGCAGAGGAAGGAGGAGTGGCACAGTGAGGGAGGAAAGGAGTTGAGGACAGAAGCAGGAGAGGTGTGTGTGTGTGTGTGTGTGTGTGTGTGTGTGTGTGTGTGTGTGTGTGTGTGTGTGTGTGTGTGTGTGTGTGTGTGTGTGTGTGTGTGTGTGTGTGTGTGTGTGTGTGTGTGTGTGTGTGTGTGTGTGTGTGTGTGTGTGTGTGTGTGTGTCAGCCCATTCAGAGCCATAACATGGATATATATTTATTAATTATTTCCAGAGTGTTTATGTGCCCTGTTTTGGGGGGGAAAACATGTCTGTTTTCAGGGACAGGCAGACTTTGGACCAAAATATATTCTTTAAAAAATGAACATGCCCTAAATAAGCTAATTTATTCATTAGCCCAAAAGCTTGGTTTTATATCAGTGAACACAAATGTAGCTCTATGTGCAGAATGGCTGGTACCTAGGGTATTGTGACAGGTAGGGTTTCTGGAGCAATGCAAGTTTCACCACAAATTTCATGAAATCAGAACTAGTCTTCCTTTAGAGCCCTCTTACCCAGCCATTTCACAAAGACCAGCACAATAAGGAGTTTACATTTCAGCTGGTCATTAATCTGACCTTCCATTTGAAACGTTCTGCAGCAAAACCTCTTCCCTGAAGCTGGAATTAAAACTCTTCTGACTCTTTGGCACCTGAGATGTCATCTCGGGAAGTTGACTTCTCACCTATCATGTGCCTCTAAATTTGGATGCGACAAGAAATGGATCCAGGTTGAGCTCACTTGATGTGCTTTGTACTGCTGCATCAGATCAGTTGCTACATCACGTTTTGTATATATGCAAGATAAGTTTAAAACGTATAATTAAAGATATATATTGATTCAAGTGGGGGTGATTTTTTGCTTTAAAAGAGCTCTGCTTACAAATAAAGCCAGTAGATTGAGAGAGAGACAGAGAGACAGACATGCTATTTGAGAAATCAGTTAGTGAAGCAAGGACATTCTGGCTCATTGGCCACAATGACAAATTATCATTTTTTTCTCTACATCTGTCCCATTATCCCATCTCAGCTGCAGTAATCCTCCAAGGAAGAGAGACACACAGAGCAAAATCACATTTCTGCATTGAGAGTTTCACTGACTCCCTGTTTCAAATCTGATCTTCTTAAAAAGCACACTGCAGAATAGTCTCAGTGCATAGGGCAAGTAGGTCCAAAGCCTGTCATTTGGTTCCCAACACTCCTATGCAGCCCTGCTGGGTAACAGTTACAAGTGGGTACAGGCACGTAAATTAGTACACCTGGCATCCCACTTTGCTTCTACCTCTCCCAAATGCAGGACATCTGAGGCATGGAAATGCTTATAACACAGCAAGTTTCTTTACATTAAATTTAATTTTCCTATTTAAATAGAGATGTGTCCTGTGAAATAAATATTAGTCTAGCCCTAAATTATTAGGGTCCCAAAGATTTGTGTTTGACTCTCAAGATGAAGGTAACATCATCTACAGATGTTCAGCATTCTAAAATATTAATCAGATTGGATATCTACTTTAGATGTCTGTTCTCATTGCCTTCTCAGAGGAGCCTCCTATTTTGGACTCCAGTGCACAAAACTGTTTGCAAAAGCTAAATATACCTGAGACATAAATTCTTCATTCCAGAAGAGAACATTGTGATGCTGGCAGACTAGACACCAGCTCATGCCAAGGTCCCCATGTCTCAACTGAACACTGACAATACATAACTGAAATCTGTCTCGCTTGTGGGTTAATATTGATAAGATAGGTACTAGAATTATAAGAAAGTGTTCAGTGTTTGGACTCTATCGAATGCTTGTGAGTTGCTCCATGCATTAATCTTACTTGTCATATCTGTACTACATCTGTAATGTAATATTTGAGTGGGTGCAATGTGAGCCTCTGTGACCATGAATCTCCATACATTAAATAGAGGGACATTAAATAGTGAGAAAAGCTGTTCTTCTACAGAAACTGTTATGCTGCTCCTGCAAGAAGAGACCCATTGACACCCAACAGGTTATGGTTGGATCTTACAATTGGAAACTCCCTGCATCTGGATTGAGGAACCGTCAACAACAGGGCTAAAGACTTTAAGGCTATGTCTAGACGTGATAAATCGATCCCAGAGCCGCTCCCCGTCGACACCGGAACTCCAGCTCCGCGAGCGGAGGAAGCGCTGTCGACGGGGGAGCCTGCCTGCTGCAGTGTGGACAGGGGTAAGTACCTTTTGAAATCGATCTAAGATATTCAACTTCAGCTACGTTATTCACGTAGCTGAAGTTGCGTATCTTAGATTGATCCCCCGCCCTAGTGTGGACCAACCCTAAGGGTACATCTATACTACCCGTCTGATTCAGCGGGTAGCAATCGATCTTCTGGGATCGATTTATCGTGTCTCGTCTAGACGCGATAAATCGATCCCGGAAGCGCTCCCCGTCGACACCGGAACTCCAGCTCCATGCAAGGAGTAAGCGGAGTCGACGGGGAAGCCTGCCTGCTGCGTCTGGACCCGCAGTAAGTGCTTTTAAGTTCGAACTAAGATACTTCGACTTCAGCTACGTTATTCACGTAGCTGAAGCAGTAGTGTAGCCAGGTCTTGAGCACAGGGGGAGCGGCGCTATAAAAAGGTGCCTCCCGCTCCCCCTGTACTCACCCTGCAGCGCTTTAAAGGGCCCGGGGGTCCAGCCGCTGCGGAGCCCCGGGCCCTTTAAAGCGCCACCACCGGAGCTCCGGCAGCGGGGCTCCGGCGGTGCTTTAAAGGGCTCATGGCTCCCCGCAGTGGCAGGAGCCGCTGGCAGGGCCGGCGCGCTCACTAGGCGACCCTAGGCGGTTACCTAGGGTGCCAAGATTTGGGGGGCGGTGGGCAGCTGCCTCCCCGCTCAGCGGCTCAGCAGCTCAGCGGGGAGACAAGGGGTGGCTTGCTGCGGCTGCCCACTGCCTCCCCGCTGAGCTGGGAGACAAGGGACGGCTTGCCAAGGCTGCCCCTTGTCTCCCCACTGAGCTGCTGAGCGGGGAGACAAGGGGCGGCTTGCTGCGGCTGCCCCTTGTCTCCCCACTGAGCTGCTGAGCGGGGAGACAAGGGGCGGCTTGCTGCGGCTGGAGCCGCAGGCCTTTTAAAGCGCTCCCCCCCCCACCCCCCGGCCCAGCTGTGGCAGCAGGGCTGGAGGAGCGCTTTAAAAAGCCCCTGGCTCCCCGCAGCGGCAGGAGCTGCAGGCCTTTTAAAGCGCCACCCTAGCGAGGCTCTGGCGGCGCCTTAGCGCCGCTTTTCCTCATAGGGGGAGCGGCTGCTCCCCCTGCTCCCCCCCTGGCTACGCTACTGAGCTCAAGTTGCGTATCTTAGTTCGACACCCCAGCCCCCAGTGTGGACCAGCCCGTATTGTTGTTCTATTCTCCTCCCCATGAAAATGAGTCATGCCAGTGGACTCCTCCCATCGACTGAGTTTGTAGCTGAGAGCACATGGCAGGAGGGAGATAAAAACCCCAAAGAAAAAGAACTAAGGCTCTCTATGTTGCTGGGTCTCGGGGGGGTGGGCGGGTAAGGAGTTTCACAGGCATAAGCAAGAGATCCCCAAATACTTAACCTGGGTTAACCCTAAAGGACAAATACAGCTTACTGACTATAGAAGCCTCTATTACCTTTTAAAACCTAAGAGTAACTAATTTGTGTGTCTATATTCACTTGCTTTAACCTTGTAAATAACTTTTAACATTTCCTTTTCCTATTTAATAAATCTTCACATAGTGTATTATAGCATTGGCTTATAAGTGTTGGCTTTGATGTGAGATCCAAGGCACAATTGACTTGGGGTAAGTGCCTGGTCTTTTGGGAGTAGGAATAACCTGAATATTGCTGTGATTCTTAGTATAAGGGCCATCTATCACAGAGATACACTCAAGACGGAACCAGAGTATCCAAGGGGACTGTCTGTGACTCTGTTTAAGGCTGTTAATGTGCCTGATGAGTTTGCATTTGGTGAAGTTGGTTGCTGGAATCTAAGCTTAGAACTCACAACTTGTTTGGGGTTTGTGTCCTGGTTTTTCAATAGTCTACCCTGTGGTTTGTACTCACACTCTTGCGCCACCACTGGGAGCATCGCAAACATATACTAACATGGTAAAGTAAACTCAAAAAGCCTCAGATTCTCAGGCCAAGCAGCTTTCAGCACAATTCAGGAGTGGGAAGTTGCAAAGCTGGTTTTAAGTCACCTTTGCACTCCTGCAATTTTGGATCATCAGTGTGCCAGTACAATCTCCAACTGTAATTCAGACCAGCCAGTGGCCCAAAAAGGTGGTTGTTATATTCAGAGACCTCTGGAAGTGCAGACAAGCCCCAGTCATGTCCCTTTTCTTCTGGACAAACCCTGTCTACTGGCCGCGGAAAGGGGACTGGCATAGGAAACATTTCACTGGCTCTACACCATCAGATAATGCCACTATGCTTGGATGATCTCCCCTGTGGCTGGCTACACTGACTTAGTGGCTGCTTAGAGGCAGCAGAGTAGCACAAAGTATCCACAGTGCAGATGAGAATCAGGGCCTTAAAACCTAAAAAGGTTGTTTGTTTGAGGGTTTTTTTAAAGGCCAGCTCCACAGCTTTCCCTCAGCTGGCTGAAAACATGAATTCTCAGGCAAAGAACAGTAGATCTTTCCTGCCCATTGAAGACTTTGTGGTGGTATTTCTGCAGAAAGCTCCTAAGGCATTTATACTATACCATAAGAACACAAGAACGGCCGTACTGGGTCAGACCAAAGGTCCATCCAGCCCAGTATCCTGTCCACTGACAGTGGCCAATGCCAGGTGCCCCGGAGTGAGTGGACCTAACAGGTAATGATCAAGTGATCTCTCTCCTGCCATCCATCACCCCCCTCTGACAAACAGAGGCTAAGGACACCATTCCTTACCCATCCTGGCTAATAGCCATTAATGGACTTCATCTCCATGAATTTATCCAGTTCTCTTTTAAACCCTGTTATAGTCCTAGGCTTCACAGCCTCCTCAGGCAAGGTTTGTTAAAAGTATTTATTGTCCTTCTTTGTGGTTGTGTTTATGAAATCTGACAGCAGATAGTCTGGAGGAATAAAAATAATATAAGCCACATGAAAATGATTAAGTAGTTGAGAAATCTTTTGAGTACAAAATGGCCTCTTTGCGTTTTCTC
Source organism: Macrochelys suwanniensis (assembly GCA_033296515.1). Classification (NCBI taxonomy): domain Eukaryota; kingdom Metazoa; phylum Chordata; order Testudines; family Chelydridae; genus Macrochelys; species Macrochelys suwanniensis. Next base: position 38,195,979 of record CM065776.1, read on the forward strand.
TTTTGGCTTAAGGGGGAAATAATTATTTGCGTGGTTAAATAAAGGATACTTACCGAATGCTGGAAAACATCCTCCACTGAAAGAAATATCATCAATAGCAATGGTGTCATCTGGTCCCCAGGCCTCAAGTGTCCCTTGAATGACAACCTGCATGATGTTTAGCAGCAAGTTAGAAGGAAATGCCATTCATGTTGTCTCACATACATAAAAAGGAAAAAAAGTATACCTGTATGCTGCAGACTCCCTGAAGTTGTTACATTATGTGAACTAGCAGTCTAATCATACAAGAATATATACTGTAGAGTTTCTACTGGAAATAAAGCAGCCCAGGTCATGCAAAAAGATTATTTTAGTGGATTAACAGCCTAGCTTTTGATCACTACTGTGTTTTTTGTCACCATGGATATACACCCTAATCATGCTTTCAGGTCAAAAGCTAAGTTGACTTTAACCAAAAGGTCCATGTAGACCACAATAAAATGTATTCCTTTCAGAGGAACTAAGTCAATTAGGATCATAGTGGTTAAGAGATAGAAAAAACGTATTGGATTATCAAGTCCCTCTTTCCACCAGGGCCTGGGGATAGCAAGTGTGCTTTTTTTCATTTTTGGAGTTTACCAGGCAGAGATCTAGAGAAGTGGCAGGACAACTAATGCCATTCCAGCCTGTAAACTTTTGTCAATGGAAGGGCCCAAGACTGCAGCTTGGGAAACAAAAAATTATCAGATGTTAATCACTAACGCCTCAGAAGAGATATTTTCTCATAAATTATACTGTACCATTGGAGCTATGCACCGTATTTTTTGAATTTCTGTTAGTGATTTAGGGCTAGGTTGTAACCCAGCCTATATGGCCACACAGGCACATAAGGGGAATAAGACCACACAAGCACATGTACCCTGTACAGCCTTCCCTCTTCCTGGCCTCAAGCCAAGTGGGGAGGGTAAGGCTGCATATCCATATCTTCACCAGAGAGGTCAGCAGGGAGTGGCTGGAGAGAGGTAAGCAATGGGTAGAACCTAGGCTATGCTGCCTCCCCACCATGAGAGGGCCACTGCTGCTGAACTGAGATTACGGTGTAGGAAGAGAAGTAATTTACTATGGGCAAGAGGCAGCAGAAAATGATTTTCCCCGGTGGGAACAAGGTGGGAGTGGCGATAAGAAAGGAATTCCAACACTGAATCACAGTTCCCTGGGCTCCTTATGTGTGGTGATGCTACACCCTGCCCTTTCAGAGGGCTATATCTAAAAGCACAATCTAGTCTTACTATTAAGTGTTAAATAGATCATACTAAATCAGCAAAACTTCCAGTATTAGTTTTAAATCAGCAAAACTTCCAGTATTAGGTTTAAGGTTCAGGGACAATTTTATGGACTGCTTGTACAACTTAATAGTAAAGATATTAGGCCCCCGAACCCATATTTTGTAATTAATTTATGCCATAGATTATTTTATTCTCCACCAGTGAGTGCTACCTGTATTCCAAAACATTTTGGGGTAATACCACATAGGATTTCCACAGATAGATCATATCTATGCCGAACCATAGATATGATCATTATATTTATTCCTTGCCTTGTACCAGGGAAACAACATTAACTACTGTAACAACAAAACTGTCATCACATTAAGTTTTTTTGGCTACATCTGAACTACTTGGGCAATATTATATCATGTGTACCCAAATGAGCTGTGTACAACAAAGCTAAATATACACACATTCAAAGCTGAATTTGCCAAAACTACATTGAGTTAGCCATGTCATGTATATCCAAGCCTCTGCAGTACTATGGGGAGTAGGATAACTAGTGACTATTTTCCCTTATTAATGCTACAGAAAAACTGCAGCTAGCAAACATGGAGCAGTTGCCTCTTCAGAAATAACAGTGTTGTTCAGAAACAGTGCCATCTTGTGAGTTTATATTAGAGCTGGCCAAAAAGCATTCGGATGGAACAGTTTTCTGTTAGAACATATAGTTTAATCAAAAATCTATATTTTTTTCAACAACACATCTATCTTGACAAAATTTTCTATAGGAGAATAACTCTTATTTCAGTAATGTCAAGATGTTTTATTTTGATAATAGCAAAACATTGTTTCATTTTGTTTTTAATTATATTGAAATAGTTTTAATAGTCTATATAATTGATAACTGACTTAAATGTTATTGAAATATTCTGACATATTGTATGTATTTTATACTATATTGTGTTTCAACTTTATCAAAAGGCAGCAAATGTTTTAATTGCAATGTTTCATTCCGATTTGTAATGAAAACAAACTTTGAAATGTGAGAATTTTTCATGGAACAGAAATTCCATTTATGACCATCTCTCATGTATACATATATTGTACAAAGAAGTTTAAATATAAAAAGTAAAGCTTGGGTGAGTTATGATGTATGATATAATTATAAATTCAATGTTTCCCTTATTTATTTATTATAAGGTTGTAATTATGCCTCCAAAAATGTTATTCAGCACAGGATCATAACTTGAAAATAAAACAAATATATTAGTTGAAAAATTTACAAATAAAATAATAAAACATGTTTGACCATTTCACAATTAGTATTGTGTATGTGGTTGAATTTGACTGGTTATTCAATAGGCTCACTTTTTTAACAATTTAAACCACTGTCCTGATTTTACTCCCCTGAATAGAGATGGGATGAACTTGCGTGATTTGGGGAATACTAGGGCAGTAATGTCTTGTTTTGGTTTTGCAAAACCAGAAGCAGTTTCAGAATCATATTCTACAGAACTACCATATGGGGTACTATTAAATGTTGTACTACCGCTATCCCCCTTAATTATCCACACACAGGATTTGTGTGACTAATAATAATTAATAATAGATGATGATATCGGGCATAAAACCAGTGTGTGCGCGCTCACACATATATAAGGGGATACCCTTAAATGCACCTATTGAGTGCTTTCTAGAGTAATTGACTCTGGTGACACTTGATGACCAACACCTTTTGGGCCATATCCACTAGTACGCTCTGACGGTTTTCCATCAGCAAGGCTAAGCAGCCATAACGCTGTTTTAACATCTGGCCAAGCTGGGTTTACAGCTGCTTTGTGTCGCTGGAGTTGCACAAAATACCTGATGGGAACTGGTTAATTTGACCCTTATTTTTTAAAGACATGACAGATGCCTTCTCTGGGGAAATAGATAACCTCAGAGGACTCTGATATAGTGAACACTGCATAATTTCATAGGAAATAGAAGCCCTAGCTATTAAACATATGCATAGGAAAGAAAGCTATTGCGGAAAGAAGAAAAACCTAGCTGAATTCTCAGCAATCTAAGGAGGTGGTCTGTACCCCTCCTCGGTAGTTTGATTGCAAGGTTCTTCTCACAGAATTTTTTGAAGAATACTTTTAACACAGTGCAAGATGTTACAAGAGCATCATCTCCCTGCAGCCTAGAAAGGCAAAAAAGGTTAGCAATAGATCACCAATAGTTATTGTACATCAATGTACTTTAATAGCAGCCTTGATGATTGGTTCCCATGGGGTCAAATATGTCCCACGTTCCTATGAATCTTTTAAAGATGTACTCTTTTCATACAGTGAATAGATTATTTTAGATTGATATATATTACTCTGATATGTTTGAACACATTGTTGCATTATAAAGCACATGAATGGAAAAACAACATTGCAGCAGTGTTTATAAATAGCATGGGCACATTTTTAAGTTTGTGGAATTCTGTACATGTTCAGTTCCTGCATATTTACTTTACTTTACTTTCTTGCCACTGTTCTGACACAAAACTTTTTTGCTATTTGCCCAATATTCGATACTGGCTTGGGACATGCAGGGAACTCGTCTTATCTCCTAATATAAAACTGAGAAAAGGGAAAAAAACACTACTGTAAAAGTAGTAGTGAAGGGCTTGATGCAACTGACCTTCGAGGGAGTAGGTTCAATGCCAATTTTAAACCTTTCTACTTCAAGAGTGCCAATTCTGTATTTTTCTCTCTCAAACTTGGCTTGAGTTTCCTACTCCATGAGGAAAATGATAGAATTACATGCTTACTTCAAACCTTCCACTACTGTTTTGGTTTTTTTAAATGTTATAAAGGTCTTCTTCACAAATGGCAAAAACTGTACCCCCCTCTCATTTCATTTAACTCAATAACAACTGAATTGATTCCTCTCAAAATGTGAACAACAAATATTTACGTGTTCCCTGAGACCAAGCTTGGAAACATTCAGCCCAAAAGGCTGAGGAAATCAATATAATGGAAATGCTTTGTTAAGCTTAGCAATAGCATTTGCTGCCATAAGCATAACAATGAATGCATCAAAATACCTCCTTACCAGACCTATTATTGCTAGCTAACCGTGTAGTGCCAGTGGCCCCCAGCATGTAGTCATTACAATGGCTAAGATTATGACACTTTCTCTTTTTCTGTGACTGGCAGCTCTGGTTTGTATGGCTGAACCCTCTGCACATGCTGAATCCCAATGAAGTCAACAGTCTTCCCAGGCAGGCAGATCCCTGTCTGTGCAATCAGACTGCAGAAATGGGGCCTAACACAGAAGCAATGACAAGTACAGGACTGAATTACAAGTACAGTATCCACTGTCCCAATCATATTTATTCAGAGCAATCCTCTGACTCACAGAAAATGGATGTTATTTAATATGTAAGACTTGCAGCATAGAGTAACTATGGGGGGAGGGGAAACACTGAAGAAACAGCTCTGCTAGCCAAAGGATGTGCTGAGTTCATTCTGTGATGAGCAGCTTAAAGTGGTGCAGATCTCAATACCTCAGAACTCCCTGTAGTTGGCAATAAGCCGATATGGTTATTGACTAACTATTTCACAGTGGTTATTTTTCTACCTTCCATTTTTGCAGGAGTTCAGTGCTCCTGAAAAATGCCATCTTGACACCTCTGGAGACTGAGGTCCTTTAAGTATCCACAGGACAGGTTCAGAAAGACATTTGCACTACAAGATTACACACAAGATTCTGACAATATGCTTCCCCTTGGAACTGGAGGGAACACTTCCAAGGATGAGAGGGTGCTTCAGTGCAGGAGCTAGCCCATTGGGGGCCCTTAGCAGAAATATTTTTTACACACACACACACACACACACACCCCCCACACACACACAATAGTAACACAGGCAAGTTCTTATCATAAAAAGTGAATGGGGGGGCCCTTACGTTGGTTGCGGCCCTAAACAATTTCTTAGTCTGCTTATGCCTACTTATGGCTCTGCTGACAGTTCAGTCTCAGTGCCTGTTCAGATCCTTGGCCATTCTGATAAGAGTCCTAAAGGCAGTGACATTTCAACAGTAGTCATGATCTGTTTTATAAGGTGCACACCTGTCCTCTAGGAATTGGACTATGACCATCAACTCATTTCACACTGACCCCCGAACACCTATCAGAAGGTTAAAATGTTTCCTAACGAGTAAACCGGCTAAGATTACAGGGAAAAGATTTCATATTCTATTAACAATTCCCCTAACCCCTCAAAAAAGAAGGATGGGAGATAGAAAAGCAATTGTAAGGCTAGATCTTGATCGCCAGCGTGAAGCGGCATACCGTTGGGTATCCAATCATGTCAGATAAGGCCAAAAACTCAGAGCTGCACTGCACATGTGCACTGGAGAGTCGTGCCTTAGTAAGTTGGTGAGGCACACACTGCTTTGAAAATGTAGGACACAGTGGACAGTAGCCACTTTTACAAGTTAAGCAGTGATGAGTGTTCTTCAGCCTAAGGGCAAAGACCTCATCAAATGATTTGATATTATGACTGCCATGGACAGTAACAGTATATTGCATAATGAGGCATTTGGTCAGAAGTATTACAAGGCAGACTTGCAGCTCTTGTAACCACATGGTCCTTACCTAAAGGGTAAGCATAATAGCCAGTTCCTCATGATAAACATGCTATGAGTAAAATTACCCTGATATTTTTTTAAACAGTATTCTGCAGAACAGTGAGATTACATTATGTATGATGTCATTTTGTAACTAAGATGCTATTCCTTACTGTGCTAGTGGTCTGCATAGATTAACATATGCAAATGTTGAAACAAATTGAGCAAACTTTTAGAATGTTACAGCAACTGAGAATTAGTGAAACCACTGCATAAATATATCTTGTAACAAAGCCTCAAAACTAGACTAAATATTGTAAATATTTAATCACCTAGCAAATCTCTATAGAAGTTCACAGCCAACAAACAAAAAAGCTCCAGTCCAGCAAAACAATTAACTTCTTTGGGGCCTGAAAGAATACAATAACTAATCTCAGCTCCGAAACAAGTAATATTTATGGACAGGTTCCAATTTATGATGTTATAAGAGTGATTGTTCTGTATAAAATATGAGCACATTTTAAGTGGGTTTCAGTTTTTAGCTTCTACGTCGCCACAAGATAAGATCAAGCAGGAATAAATGATACTGGTCTTGAATAGCTAAAATGTGTATCTATCCCTTCCTTAATTCACATTATTTTCCAGATCCAAGATAATTTTTATATTTATCTTCACACCATATGCTAATCTCCCCATTATAAATATACATTGTAGCAATTTACAAACCTCAAATTTTTCAGTGCTATTGATTGTGATCACATTTTTTCTCCATTGGTTTTGTAGCCCTCCTGCTTCTTTCCAGATGTTTTTTAAAATACCATCAGAATGTGTTTGGAGTCCTACCATCAATATTCCCCTCAGTTGACCAATCCAATAGTAAAACATAATCTAGGACAAAGAAAAGTTCTGATTATTCCAGCAAATCACAATCACAAGAATATAATGAAAGGAAGGTGCAGTCCAAATACCTGGCAAATGTGTTTGCTATCAGTGGGGAGGAACACTCTGCTCCTTAAAGTTGCAGGAGATGAGGCCACCTCAGAGGACAATAAGAGGAAATAGGCTATTTAAAAAAAGAGCAAGAATAAAATAGAAGGTTTAAGAACCAGTGGTATTCTAACAAATCTATAGAACATACCAGAAAAATTACATTGGGTAACTAGAAAAGGTAACTGAATGGAAATAAACAGATAAATAATTACATTGAGGAGATTTATCTATAAGAGGACTTTTTCCAGGATATTTTTTGTGGTATAAATTACAAACTATGTTAAAAAAATAAGCAGATATTCAATATTTTGTATTCTTCTCACATTTCAATGTGAGTGCCCAGGCCTTATTGACGGTACACTATGCAAACCCTGTTCTGAAGACAGAACTAATAACTCCCTCATGGGCTTTTCTATGATGTGTATTACAATAGTATCTGAGTGCTTCATAAACATTAATGAATTTATTTCACTACATCCCTTTGAGCACAATCTATCCTGGCCATAGAATGAGGCAGGAGTCCTGTGGAAAAAATAGTTGTACTTAAAGACTGAATCATAAGGCATATGCACAACATGCCCAAATGTTGGTTGCACAGATAACCTTAATTCCAACATTTCCTAACTTTTGAGTGCATGACTTTTATTTTGCAACCGTAATAATATTCTTTTAACATGGTTTATTTTTGTGCACAATTTTCTAGGTTTGTAAAAAATGCAAACTGAAAAAACAGAAATGTCATTGACCAGCACTAGTGAGTGTGGAACATTTGTCAGTAGGTTTTACAAATATTTGTTGACAACAGAGGAAGAGAAAGACCCAGGGATCTCGGGTTCCTTTCCAGGCTCTGGAAGGGATGGAACTCTAGTGAGTACAGACTCTTCTGACCATCTCCCCTAGCCACCACACCAAGCATGACCCCTTCTTCCCAATCCCCTTCAACCTCTTCCCATCTCAGTCTTGTCTCTTCCCCTGGCTCCTCATCACAGTTCCATTCTTCTCACCTAGCTTGTCCCAGTCTCTTTGCCCAGTCTCTTTGCCCAGCCAGTTCATGTTCCCTCCCTCACGGCTCCTCACGTGATCTCTCTCCCCTCCCCTGGTCTCCAGTAACCCAAACCCATTCCCCCTCACATTCCTCATCCCCACTGGTTCCTAGTTCCAGTTTCCCTTCAGAGGCTTCTCGTCTAATGTCAGTGTCTCCTCTCGCTCTCCCAGCTCCTTGTTCCCGTCTCTTTACCCAGTCAGTCCCAGCTTTTTCCCCACATCCTGGCTTTTCATCAGATCTGTCTCCCCTCCCCCACATCTTCCTCCCACCCCACTGATTCCCAGATCAGACTCCTTGCTCGGCCAGTCCTAGTCTCCCCTCCCTAGCTCCCAGTACCCCCCAATTCCCAGTCCTAATGTCCCCCCACCCCAGTTCCCATTTTCCCTCTCCTCCTCACCAACAGCCTCCCGTTAGTGGCCGTGTCGTTCCCTCTACACCCCCCCACACCAATCAGGCTCTTGTCCCCTTTGCATTTGAATCAAGTAGCTTCCTTTGCCATACTTTCTGAGCCCAGCAGGGAGCATCCATTGGCAGCACAGGAGACATCATCTTCATGCTCTGTTCCCCTGTCTGGCCCAGCCTGCAGCAGCACAGAGCTGCAACTTTAGGGAAAGTTCTGCTCAGTCCCAAGCTGGCAGGAGCATGCCCAGTGCAGATGGAATCTTTGGGCAATTTTGCTATAAAGGTCTAGCAAGATCACACTGAGCATGTGCAAACTGTGATTTTTCAGTGGCCCAGTAACTTGTCCAAATTTGGGCAGATTTTCATTGAGATGTCAAAAACTACATCCCTGGCACAAGGGCCATCCCCCTGTTAAGTTTGAAGACCCTGCTCCAAAGCATGGGGGAGTTGAGCAACTCAAAGAAAAGATGATTTTTTTAACATGAGCAAAACAATCTATTTTCCGCTAGCCTTGTTCTCAGATGAGTCAGTTTGGTTAACATTTTCCATAAATGTTTAGCCTGAGGCAAAAAGAAAATAAGAAAGAAAGAAATTCTTGTGGCACCTTAGAGACTAACATTTATTTCAGCATAAGCTTTCGTGGGTTAGAACCCACTTCATCGGATGCATGGAATGAAACATACAGTAGACAGATATGTATACAGTCAGAGAAACATGATAAGGTGGAAGTGCGTCAACCAACGGTAAGAGGCTAATTAATTGAGAGGAACCATAACAGCCGGGGAAGAAAAACCTTTGAAGTGATAAACAAGATGGCCAGTGTGGACAGTTGACACACAGGTGTGAATGAGGATCGTTAACTTAAGGGAAATAGATTCAATTAACGTAATGGCCAAGCCATTCCAAGTCTCTATTTAATCCTAAATTGATGGTACCTAGTTTGCATATCAATTCGAGTTCAACAGCTTCTCGTTGTAGTCTGTTTTTGGAGTTTATTTGCTGCAAAATCATTACCCTCAAGTCTGTCACTGAGTGATTAGGGAGGTTGAAATGTTCTCCTACTGGTTTTTGAATGTTATGATTCCTTATGTCAGATCTACGTCCGTTTATTCTTTTGCATAGAGACTGTCCACCACCCTATACCGGAAACCTACTGACCGCTATACTTACCTACATGCTTCCAGCTTCCATCCAGGACACACCACACGATCCATTGTTTACAGCCAAGCTCTAAGATACAACCGCATTTGCTCCAATCCCTCAGACAGAGACAAACACCTACAATACCCACCTGCTGAAGTAAAAAAACAGATTGACAGAGCCAAAAGAGTACCCAAGAGTCACCTACTACAGGACAGGCCCAAAAAAGAAAATAACAGAACGCCACTAGCCGTCACCTTTAGCCCCCAACTAAAACCTCTCCAGCGCATCATCAAAGATCTACAACCTATCCTAAAAGATGATCCCTCACTCTCACAGATCTTGGGGGACAGACCAATCCTCGCTTACAGACAGCCCCCCAACCTGAAGCAAATACTCACCAGCAACCACACACCATACAACAAAAACACTAACCCAGGAACCTATCCTTGCAACAAAGCCCGATGCCAACTCTGTCCGCATAATGATTCAAGTGATACCATCATAGGACCTAATAACATCAGCCACGCCATCAGGGGATCATTCACCTGCACATCTACCAATGTGATATATGCCATCATGTGCCAGCAATGCCCCTCTGCCATGTACATTGGCCAAACCGGACAGTCTCTACGCAAAAGAATAAACGGACATAAATCTGACATCAGGAATCATAACATTCAAAAACCAGTAGGAGAACATTTCAACCTCCCTAATCACTCAGTGACAGACTTGAGGGTAATGATTTTGCAGCAAATAAACTCCAAAAACAGACTACAACGAGAAGCTGTTGAACTCGAATTGATATGCAAACTAGGTACCATCAATTTAGGATTAAATAGAGACTTGGAATGGCTTGGCCATTACGTTAATTGAATCTATTTCCCTTAAGTTAACGATCCTCATTCACACCTGTGTGTCAACTGTCCACATTGGCCATCTTGTTTATCACTTCAAAGGTTTTTCTTCCCCTGCTGTTATGGTTCCTCTCAATTAATTAGCCTCTTACCGTTGGTTGACGCACTTCCACCTTATCATGTTTCTCTGACTGTATACATATCTGTCTACTGTATGTTTCATTCCATGCATCCGATGAAGTGGGTTCTAACCCACGAAAGCTTATGCTGAAATAATTTGTTAGTCTCTAAGGTGCCACAAGAATTTCTTTCTTTCTTATTTTCTTTTTGCTGACACAGACTAACACGGCTACTACACTGTAGCCTGAGGCAGACACCCTGCATAAGATTCAACCCAAACAGTTAAAGTTTGGCTAAGTTATAAGCAACTGAAAACAGGGTCTTATACTGGGAAGTGTCAGGTAACCTCAATAGGAAGTGTTACCAGGCCTCAAGTAACAGAGCCTACAGTCAATGGGAGTCCTTCCATTCATTTCAATGGACTTTGGAGCAAGCCTTAAGTGAGGTTCACCCAGCACTTGTGTATAACTCTCAAATAACTGTTTCCTTAACTGTGTTCCAGAGAACTGCTTCCAACCTCAGTAATAAAATGGGTCACTTTTTTAAACATGGGACGTTAGCTTAAGGACACAGAGAATACAGATTGTTGGGAAACCACTATATATATGTATATGCCATTGTCTTCCATAGGTTTCAATTTTGCTCTTTTAAAGAAAAGTAAGTAGAGAAAGTAAGGCTGACACTTTTGAAGCCTCAGACGCTAGTAATCACTATGTTCCTATCGGTTTAATTAAAAACAAATCTAAAACAATAAAAACTCTATTTTCTTCTTTTCCCTTTCATACCATTCATTTTGCAGGTCTCTTAGGCTACATATTTTGATATGAACAGATTATAATTGTTTTAGAATGATCCATATCTTGCTTATAGTTACTGTGCACTGAGCTTTTGCTGACTTTATACATTGATACAGCACAGCTCTTAATATCCCAATTGATTTTCAGAATAGGCTACCAAAACATCTCTCATATAAACAGATTGATTACTTGATTAATAAGTATAAAATGCCAGGGGACAGCCAAGATTAACTCAGAAAAAGTTAATTAATCAACAATTTTAAGTCATGATTATTAAATGGATTTCCTATTTCACGAATGAGGGAAATTGCCTGTAGACTGCACGGCTTAGATTTATTGATAAAATTCAAGATCATTAAGGAAATGGTGCTCAGGAATATATATATATAATCAAGAGGATGCTCTGTGTTTGTGTTCCAGTGCAACGTTTGCTAAAATGGTACTTTAATATGGTCCCAACTGGGACTATACAGGCACTGGCCTTATTGGAGGCACATCATCCTATTGGTGCTCCCAAAGCAGTTGGCCTCATCACAAATACAATATTTTCAGAAGCACAAGCGCCTTTGAAAGGTGACAACATGTGCTTCTTCTCCCAATGCAGGGCCAGCTCTGCTGGCTGGAGCAGGGCAGTGACCCTGCTTTTGATCCATCCTTGATACCTCAAAGCAGATGGTGTATCAAGTGCAGCAGGTGGAGCTAGATTCCTGAAGTTGCAGCTATATTAAATCCAGCAAATGGACACAAAGAGGGAGCAAGGAAAATCTCAGCCATCTTCGTTTCCCCTCCTCTTTTCCCCTCAAACTCTCATAAGGCCAGTTCAGTTGCGGTCCTCTATCTTTAACTGTTGTGTGTGCATGGTGGGATGGACAGGAAGGGTAGAGAGTGGGGGGAGGCTCCATCACTAGGAGAAACCATGTGGACTTCAGTGTGAACTTTTTAATAAAAATAATTATGTCCCCACAGAAGCAAAACACATTAAATACAATATGAGATTTCTTTCTTATCCCTAGATACTTATCAACTGCATTAAACCACCATTCAGATTTACCATCCCTCCATATAACTGGGAATTCACTAATTAAGAGGATCCAAGACTGGAATAACAGCTTAAATCAACTCTAAGGTACATATCATAATTAGGAGTCCCCAAATGGTATTTTAAATGTTGTGAGTGTATAAGAATGTATAGTTAGATTTGGGGAAAATATTTGTTGTCAGCTGTGAGGCAGTTCCTCTTTAAAAGCTGAGCATATCCCCAGTAAAGTCTGACCTGCCCAAGTCATCATCTGACTTAAGAATTATTCTTCTGTGTCTCTGCTGCCTACAGGTTATATCCATACAAGCAAACAAAACATTACATGGTGCACTGTCATGGATATGTATTGGGAAATTTAAACGGTATCTGACTACAAGCTTTGGGCTTAAATGTGCTTGACCCCTGCGCATGAGGAGATGGTCAAGAAGCACCCTAGGAGGTAGGGAAAAAGGTGCAGTCATAGTCCTTGCACTCACCTGAACATAAGGACAACTAAAGTCTTAACAACACTGCAGAAGAGACAGACAAAGAGGGGGTAGAACTATGGTCTGGCCCCACTCTATTGCCCAGTGGAGCTCTTCCCTCAGCCTGTCAAAGGGCATAGGAGTGGTCATACTCTCCTTGCATTCCAAGCATATTTGTGCTTGCCAGGGCTTCCATGGAGCTCTAGCCGGAGGGGTCCACTTCCTCCCCACAGTGGACTGTGACTTGATGATGAAATTGATCCTAGTCAACTCTACCAGCCTCTCATTTTAATGAACTTTTAAAGTCAGTGTGTAAAAAAACAGCTCTATCTAAATAGTCTGTATCTAAAGTAACAGACAAGATGAGGTTTCACCTTCCAGATCATTTTACAGTGTTCAATTACAGTTTAAGGAGATATTTAAAAAGGACATTAAAAATACAATAATAAGGTAGAGTAAAAGGGTCTTGGTATGTATACCTGGGGCATAAAATATGGTCATTACTTCACTATTAACAAAGTTTCACAGAGTAGGAACAGCTAGGAAGAGATAAAGCTAATGCTAAGTGGGTCCTAGTAAATGATTATGTAAATCTTCATAGGAATAAACTCTTCCCGGTGAACTTTGATCTTATGCTACTATCAGTTATGATGGCAAGAATTGTTCCCTTTAATAGTGCACCCTGGGACTCATTTCTCATCATACAAATGCTTTTTCCAGTGTTCATGCAGTAACCAGAGTAAAACAAATTACAAAATAAACACAGGTTAAATCACCGACGGTGGGAAAGGCCACAAGCCTGAAAAGCTACTGTAAGCAGATAAACATTCAAATCCCCTAGACAATCAGAACCAACATCTACAGAAAATGAAAGATTACAATTTGGTCTCTCTCCTTAGATTAGCAACTGAAACAGGAATCAGAGGGCCAGATTCTACCATTTTTGACCATGCAGCTATACAGCAGATTGTCTGGGTCATAATGCAATCAGTATGCTCAGGATGCAGTTATTCAAGATTTGCAGCCTTTAGCCAAAATTGTGGCTTGAGTGGTAGCGGATTAGCAACTGTAGCTTAGTTTGGATAAGGCAGAGATAATGCTGCTTGGCCAGATAAAACAAATAGAAGAAATTGCACAGGTGATCTTGGTCCTACTAATTGAAGGGCTCGGTCTACCTTTTCTTACTAAGAGTTGCAACTGATGGATCCTATTGAATCTTCAGTTGGTTCTGAATGTCTAGACAGATCAGAAATGCTTTTTTCTTGCTGCTTGGCAAGGTCATTGTAATCTTCTCTTTTAGATGTAGGCCCCACCACTGTTATCCAGGCTTTTGCCAGATAGGATTGCTGTAGTGCTGTCCATGAGGCTTACACTTTAAGACCCCTTGGAAACTTCACTTATTACAGAATTCTGCTTCCTACCTAGAACATAACTATATTTCTACTCCATACCCTATGCTGTCTTCCAGTTCATTTCTGGTATTTTTTTCTCTCTATTTTTGATAAATGCTTATGCTATGTAAGAGCTAAGAGTTATTAGTTATTGTTATAAAGATAAAACATGTAATGATTTGGGTCCTTGAAATAAAAACCAAGTCTATCAACATGGTGCTTGCCATTAGCTGGGGTGTTGAAGCCAACAGCTACACAACCCAATACTTATGCAAAGAGGACCTATTTTCAAAAATGCCGAGCTCCCACTGCTTCCTTTGAAAAATCAAGCCAGTAGTTCTTACTCATGTGCTATACAGTTCCGTTGAAGCTAACAGGACTGCACACATGATAAAGGGTTTCTGGACTGAGTCCTGGGTTTGTAGTGTCTTAGTGGAGGACCCCAAACTATGGAATTAGAGCTTGTTGAAAAGTGGCAAAGATTTTTCATTAAAAAGTTTGAAAATTTCTAAATAATTTTCATTCTGCAGGTTTCAAAAAAGAAAAGATGTTTCATTTATTCACATCTACATTACCAGTTCAAATATAGCCTATGGCAGTAGAGGCCATATGTATCATTGTTGTTATTTTCTGAAAACTATTTTGGCCTATGAGAAATTAGTTGGTGGTACTGGTTGGTTTGTAATGGGACAGCTCTTCACATCCCACCACAAGTGATAACTCCAAAAATTAGAACTTTCCGAAGTTCTCTGTCACCACTGCAGTGTACACATACCCCAATATCCTTCCTTAACATTGGTTTCAGACATGATTTAAATATTATACTAATGTCACCCCTTTTGGCCTGAGTGGTTAGCCAATATTTGAGGACTTGCAAACTGTCTCCGTTCAGAAGAGAAATTGATGACAGAATCATGTATTTCTTTGGTGCAATCCTGTTTTTTTCAAATAAATAATCCACGTAAAGTCCTATTTATCTGAATACAGGATCAAAACACAGGATGCAGTTTCCAAGCCTGTCTTTTCAGCCAGCAGTCCACACAAGAAGCTGTCTCTCTTGGCTTTCACTCAGGGCTTCACTACCAGTGCTTTTTTTGCTGTCTCCTGCTTTTTTGCTACTTTCTCTGCCCATTTTCTGGCTGCTTCTGACACAAAGGCATATGCAGCTTCATCTAGTAATCTCCAGGCCCTGTATCTGCATTCAGTCTAGTCTGGTGGGCGGCAATTTCCATTGTTTCAGCTATCACTAACCAAAAGGAATTTCATTGTTCCCTCATTTAGCCTGAGTGAAAGGTGGCTCGCACCCATCAGCTCCAGGTAGGTTTCTGATTGCCTATAGATAAATCAGTGGTTTTCAGCCTTTTTTTTTTTATTTGCGGACCCCTAAAAAATTTCATACGGAGGTGCGGACCCCTTTGTAAATCCTACCCATTGTCTGTGGACCCCCCAAGCATCTGCAGACCACAGGTTGAAAAGCACTGTTGTATGGCAACGACAACGTTTCATGGCCCCAACCTTTTGTGGACCCTTTAGACATAGACTGCGGACCCCCAGGGGTTTGTGGACCACAGGTTGATCAAGATATAGATTAAACAATGCTTACTAGGAGCCACCCAGTACCCAGCACAGTAATATCTGAAGAATAGGCCCACACTTTCAGAAAATGCATGCAATTGTGATTATTGCACACCAAGTGACTAATTATATAACTAATTGCTCATTTGGAAGGGTCACTTTTGCCCATGATAGACCTAATATTTCAGATGTGATTTAATATTACAATGTGATTATAAACAGACAACTAAACAACCCTGGATACAAAAGATTCTACCCCATACAACATAATTGCAAGCCTGTTGTTATTGTTGTTCAATGCAATTAATCCAACATGACATGAGTATTTGTAAATTGGTGAAGTAAAACAGGTGGGAGTTTATAAAGACATGGTTATTCCTTTTTTTAAATACAGGGGACCCTTACCAGTTTTATTCCCATTGTGGTCAGAATGTGGAGATCCCATGTTGGTCAGGCCATTTCTCCTAGTCCATCCAGTCTGTAAGTCCCCATCATGAATCATATTGCACAGGTCAGTTTCAAAGTCACACGTTTCATAGGAGGAACCTAATCAAAAAGAGGACTGTTTTCAGAAACTGTATGCAGTAAAGGTTTGACTCATTGAGCAAGTATATAATGCAACCCTACCCAGAGAAACAGATACTTAACAATTTATAATTTCATTTGTATCAGAGGGGTAGCCGTGTTAGTATGGGTCTGTAGAAGCGACAAAGAGTCCTGTGGCACCTTATAGATTAACAGACGTATTGGAGCATAAGCTTTTGTGGGTGAATACCCACTTCGTCGGATGCATAAATTGTTAGTTATTACTAAGGCTGCGATTTAGTCATGGAGGTCATGGCCGTCACTGATTCCATGACTTTACCGGACCTCTGTGACTTCTTCGGCTTCACCTGTCAGCGGCTGAAGCCGTGGCTGGAGCCGTGGCTGCAGCTGGGTCTGCCCTGCAGCTGGGGCTCCAGCCGGGCCCTGCGCCCCTGCCTTGCGGCAGGGGCTGCAGCCGGGGCAGTGTACTTTTGCCCCACAGCTTGTACGATTATTTTTAGTAAAAGTCACGGACAGGTCACCGGCTCATTTATTGCCCTTGACCTGCCCATGACTTTTACTAAAAATAACCATGACAAAATCTTGGTCTTAGTTATTACTTATAAAGCACCCAGTAATAGCCTAAATTACTAAAAGGACTTTCTAAATTGTAGACCAGACACAATGAGTAATAGCAATAAACACTGAAGTGGGAATAACAGGGAGGGGAGGATGAGGGTTGCAAAAAAAAAAAAAAGTCAATGTCTGTCTCCTGGAGGATCTCATGTCCTGTTTTACTACTGCAGATATAATACAGGACCTTTTCCCACCACATACAAGGTCCCATATATATATGCATTTTCACCATCTCTACAAATGTACAGGAAACTGTGCACCGCTAGCAAAATACTTCGTATGCATAAAAATTGTTCTTAAGAGATACTGCAAACATCATCAAGTTACCATTTACTTCAAATGCTTCAATACACACTATTATTCATGTCAGCACTGGGCTTTCTTATGCAGTAATGAAGATTAAACACTAGAAAATAACCATTTAACACAAATATTTTTATCTCCACTGTCCTTCATGTCACTGTATTGACCTGGTTATAACATTTATTAGGAAAGTATGAACCCATGCCCAGAAATCTCCAAGGGCCTAATCCTGCAAGTTACTGAATGCTTACTCAGGGGGTGTCATCTCATCAATGGATGGATAAGGCACTCAGCACTTCCCAGGTGACATTCAGCACCTTTCATGAATGGGCACTAAATTAGACTAATGCTCACTTCGCCAGTTGGGGTGCCAGTTTTATGGGAGCACCAGAGACACCCGCAGGGGTGGGAGAAGATCTCAACCAGGAGCAGGTAGGACAGTGCTCCAGGCAGTCCCCCTGCTTCCCCCTCCTATTCTCTTTCACCATGTGTTCAGGATGAAGGGGCTGTTTCTTTCTCTTTTCCCCTTCCTCCCTCCCCCCTTTCCTGCTCCCCAGCATGGGAAACAGGAGAGACCTTGTATACGTCTTTCAGACACCGGAGCATGCCCCACCCATCACTGCTGCCATTGGGCAGTGGGGTACTGGTGGGGTTTGGCGATTGGACAAGCCGGAGGTGGAGGTGATTACTGCTATTTACCACTGGGGCAAGTAGCTATTTTTCAGGCTCTTTTTCAACAGCAGCCAGCATGGCTGCATAATGAGAGAAGGAGAGCAGCAACTCTGGGGTCACTGCCAGAGCAGAAGATATGTACCTGGCAGCTATGGGGAAACCTGAGAGCAAGCCGGTTCCTCTAAGCAGCCCCAGCAGTGCCCTCTCAAAGTTTTGAGGATGGTGGCTGCCAAGGCTAGCCCTGGAGCTGTAACTCGTATTACGGCTATCAAAGAACTTCCAGCATCAGGACCTAGTCGCTGTGAATTGGAACCAGAAGCTCCAGAGGATGCCAAGAGGGGAACAAGAGCAGCCACTGAAAGGAGGAACCCGTGCCCCAGGGAGAAACAGTCTGCTGAACCCCCTGCTTTGGTGGGGGCTTCTGAGGCTGCCTTACACTCTGCTTCAGCTGGTGAGGGTATGGGGGAGGGAGAGAGGGATGTGGAGGCAGTTCTAGCCCCTCTGCAGTGGGGGATCCCCATTTGGTGGTAATGCCTCTGGGAATTATGGCTGGTATTCCCGCCATATGGACAGTTTGGAACACAGGGGCCATTGGTGAGATGTTTCTGCCGGGATCCCATGGCCCCATACCCACTGCTGGAGTGGCTGGGGCTGTCTCTGGCACAGTAGGGGAGCCCACCCCACGTTTAGAAGGCGACAGTCCTGTTCTCCCTGCTTCAGCACCAACAGGATTCCCAATTGCTATTGATCCTGCTGTCTGTGTGGTATGCTGTCCCTCCTTCAATCCTGCCCTGAACATGAGGATGTGTGAAGAAGTAACTCTGATAGCAAAAAAATGGTATTAAGTCAGACTTCAGACTGCTGCCTGTGCACCCATCTGACTTTAGTCTGTTACAGTTTCAATTCCAGGGGCAATTTTACTTGAACAAAATTATACCAATGAGAAGCTCCGCCTCCTGCACAGCATTTGAAAAGCTTAGTTCTGCGTTCGAATCAGTGCTGGTCAGGAAATCCGAACTTAGAGAAGTCACCCATTTTCTTGGTGATTTTCTTTTTGTAGAAAGAACAGAAACAGACACTGTCTGGGAGTCTGGGAGTATCATTAGCAAGGGAAAACACAAAAGGCCCTGGTACCCATTTGGAATTGAATACTGTGGTGGGTATTTCTCACCACCCTTTTGAAAAACTGGCAGAATTGTGAGAATTTTTATCCATCATTCTGGTGGCCAAGAAAGTATGCCTCTGACAGCTGCAGGTTATCACTGGCCATCTACATTTTGCATGCAGGGTTAGGACTCCTGGAAGTAATTTTCATATACACTAGCAGCAGCCACAATTGGTATTACTAGGCCTCTTCCCTATATTTGTCTGATGAAGGAAATGAGAGAGGACCTAAAGGTTTGGGATATGTTTTTGTCAGAATACAATGGGGTATCATTTTGGCATGCAGAGTGATTGCTGGATGTGGACTTGCAGGTCGACTTAAACATGGATGGTGGCATGGGCTTCCGAGTGTACGTCTGTCATGATGTTGGTCTCCTATAGTACCCGCTGGGGGTGTGACAGGGCCCTGTACTCCCCTAGCCTGCAGTCCCCAGAGTCAGGATGATCCAGTTGTGGGAGACTTAGCCCTCTGGCTGAGTCCTGTGGAAGCCTACCCTTTCTGGGATATCAAAGGCCCACAAAAAGGAAAAAAGAAAACCAACAAACTGACAAGCCCCTCACCAGGCTTCCCTTCCTTCCAGGGGCCTCTCACAGGCTGTAGTCTAGCTCAATGGCCAAAGGTGAACCACTAACACTAGTACCAGCGTAATTGTTCAGAGTCTGGCCAACCTTCCCTTCAGATTGGTTTGTGGTTGTGTGAGCAATCCCTATTCTCAGCCACAGTATCCTCCAGGAGCTGAGGATGTGAACGTGCGTGTGGTCCACTCAGGGCTGCTGCTAAGTCAGCTGAGCTTCCCCCCCGGCCCTGCCATATCTTGTAGGTGTGGTGAGTTGCTTGAGCTTCCAGCAGTTCATTAACCCTCACCTAACCAGTGTAGGGTTTGTATATTCTGTCACAACTTACAAGGGAAATGGTGTGTTCAGAGGTGGCTGGATCATCCAGGGAATCACCAAGGACATCATATTTGTGGGGGTTTCTCTCCATCCTAGTGTCCATCTCTATTTGGAGCAACAGATTCCAGGAGAAGTGAGTTCATTTCCAGAGTGAAAACATAGATTCCAAGACCAGAAGGGACCATTATGATCATCTAGCCTGACCTATCCTTGGTGTCAATAATGCCGTGATCAATGCTCTGTCTCACTTTCAGATTTTGGGAATTAGCAACACAGGCTGAAAGGACACAATAGCGATGCCTCATACCATGTGCAAACTTGATTACAGATCGCGTTCAGATTAGCAGGACACTCCATTGTCAGATGGACTTTCCAAATTTACAAAGCAGGATTTTCAGAGATTATGGATTTCAGGGTGTGCCAGGCCTACCTCACGTATGGCCCATCCCAGAACTGCAAGTAATTCAGTTTCTAGTAGCGTTAGTTCATCGAGGCCTGGCTTCATCTACAATTGCAGGTGCGTCCTTCTGGGTAAAGGGATTCCCCAATCTTTGCACTGGGTGTGTAGTTTGCAGATTACTAGAAAGTTGGCCATGTTCAAGGGGACCATGGGCAGACTGCAGAAAACTGATCATTATTCAGATAAAAAGATATTTCGTCCTTACATTCCCCAAGTTTGCAATAGCGTCAGTAAAGCAGTATCATTTACAGCAGTCTTCCTGGTGGTCTTTTTGAGGGCTTTCAGTGTAGGAAAAAATAGTTTCTGGTTCAAAGAGCGATAAGTCTAACAAAGTGTTGCCACAAGAAACTTGCAGTGGGACCAAGGAAAAGTCATCTTGACATTATCAGTTAAAAGCAGATCAGCTTTGTCATGGCACCTAAATTGTGCTGAATGAGAGTGGTGAAAAGGTTACTTGCCCCATGAAGGTATTAAAAGCAGTCATCCCTTTGGCTTCAGAGCCATTGTTTGTCCATCTTTATTTGGGTTATTGCTGATTATGTCCTCTATGTATTGTATGACTTTTCAACCAACTTTTGCACTTTTGGATAATTTAAGCACTATAGCCAGATGTACAGACACTCTTTTCTTATCCTATGTGTTATATAATTTTAACATTAGCTTTAATAAAAAAAATTGCGTGTATAAAGAGGCATCGGGAAAAAATCTGGCTCACATCTAGATGTCCCCATTTTGGTTGCCTGCCTGAGGTATCAGGGAAGGTTGTTGGATCAGCTAATGCCCCTCATCCCCTCTATGGCAGGCTGTTTCCATTCCCAGCAGGTGATCATTATTCACTTGGCGGAGAATTATTTAGGCACAGCAAAAGGGCTTAATTTGATCATTAGAATCAAGAGGGATTTCAGCCACATTTAATCTCTTTTCCCTGAAATAGTCTTGATCTGCTCAGACCAAGACAAGTTTGGTGAGGAGTCACAAGATCCGCCAAAATTGACCAGGCCACGAAGAAGTGAACTGAGAAACTGATAAGTATATAAAAGTGACAAGGGGGCGTAGTGATTTCCTATAAGGAATTAAATTTAACAGACTCCCCAAAACTGTTTAGAGAGGATGGAGTATATCTATCCAACACTCAGTAGGATATTTTCTTGGAGGACCTCAAGCAATGAGTGGATTCCTCTCTAGATGCCTGATGCGAGGGTGCGGGGTAAGAGGTACCTAAACTGATTGCTGTTGTCTCCTGCAATGAGTTCCAGTGTGGCCGATGCGATAACAAGACACAAGAGTCTGATTTGAAGCCCCTTTAATGCAATGGGCTGCTTGGGCATTGGTCCCCAGCATGGCAATGCACAATGAGAGGGTATCTCCTATGTCTCATGCAGCATGTGGCTCCCCTTATCTTTGCTTCACTCAGGGTCCCAGAGAGGCTTTCATACCCACCCTCAGGTTTGTAGAAGCCAGGACCATTGGTGCCAGTTTTGGTCCACAATGGAACAGCCCTGCTGGGTAATTTGTTGGGGGGGGGAGGGGGGGTTAACCACCATTGGGTAATAGTTTTAAACACAGTTGCATCCTCTGCTTTCAACCATACTATGGTGTATGTCTCTCTTTCTGTGACCACATCAATGCAACACAATGATTAGTTATGAGGTGCAAAAGAGAGAGCCGACAACACTGGTTTAGGTATTTGTGGTGTAGATTAATGTATAGATTAGCTGAGCCAGCAGCTAATTTTTTGCTGCTGTTTTCATCTGTGGTAATGTGCTATACCTTTCAGTGGCTGAAAAGCATGTCGATGGTTCATTATCACAAACACTGCTGGAGCATAGTTGCCTTATTATATGAAATAAACTGAATCACACTCAATCTTATCTCAGGAGATTTCCCTGAGCTGAAAAACCAAATTAAAATGTCAACAAGTTAGAATAAGAAGCACAGTTCTTTTGTTTTAAATTAAAACTCTTGATCAGTCATGATTTTTTAAAAAAAAGATCGGTTCTATTTATTTTCATAGAACATCTAACTTGAAAGTTGTCCAATGTAATTTGCTGGAAGATAAATTTATGCAGATAAAGTTACTGCTTGGGGAGTGGAGAGGAGGAGGAAGAAATGTGTGGGTTGTTCTAGACACATTTTTCTCAGTGTTTGTTTTGCAGCGTTATTAACAAAACAAAATCTTTAAAGCCATCCCTAAGTTAAAAAATCTGTCTAATTTGTTTCTCTATTGAGATTTACAGTTCAAGTTCAACTATGTCTATTTCATTTTGATAATCTTTCTAGAAATATGAGACACTGCATCACACTGTTAAATAATTTTTGATAATAAGACAGTGTCTCAACAAAGAAAGACACTTCCAGTGAAAATCATGTGTATATTTTCAATGGCTCCTTGACTGCTTTTGGAGAGTTAGTGCTATCTTGGGAATGCAATTTTTTTTTAAAGTGCAGTTTTATTATTTTCCTCCTAGTGAATATTTTGCAATAGAAGCTCACAGCTTAAATACAATATATATACAATTTATCCCACTCTCTCTCAGGCACAAACAGCTCAGATGTGAAAGAGAAAAGATGAGACCAAAACGGTGATAAAAGTATAATATTTGAGGTTCCATTCCTACAATCCGATTCATGCGGATAAAACTCTTATTCCCATATGGAGACCAAATTAAATCTGAGGAGCTCTGCATCGGCACAGGGGTCCATCCATTAACACCAGAGTGCAGTTTTGGGGCCTAAGCAAAATACTAGCTCAGACAAAAACACTGAATCTGAACAGCCCCAATTGTCAGTGGGCAATGATAGGGCTATATTTCAAAATCAGAACCCAGATCTGGATCTGAATTTTACAATTAACACTTGGGGCTTGTTTACACATGGAACAGTCCAGAATAGCTCTTTTGTCCATGTCGACACACTTATTCCATGCTAAAGGCCCTCTATGCAGTTTAGCTTAATCCACACAAAGGCACTTTTGGTGTGAAATAAGAGTGTCAGCACTGTCAGCTAGTGAGGAATAAGTATTGCACTTTAAATTCACACTAATTTATTTTGCGATAGCTTCCCCAGGTAGTATACAAATCTGATATAAATCCTCAGATTCAGATGCTCCCAAACTCAGTTTGAAATCCAGATTTCCAATTTTGTGGCTCTCCCATCTCTAATTTAAACTCAAGTCTATTTCCTCTTTAGATCTGTTCCCTGCCTCCTGTGATAAAATTTTTATAGAAGAGTCTTTTGGGGTCTCTTATTCCCTCTCCTGCTTTCACATGAATAATTCTCCGATAGCACAATTATGCATGGGGCTGAACAAGAATGTGTAAAGAACTGCCCTAGAAATTAACAAAAAAGCATGTTTTCATGTACATTCTGCCAATATAGCAGAGAGTGTATTTCAGTGACCTATCGGCCTGGAGGAAATATTCTTCTGCAGAGGAAACAACAGCCAGGGACCATATATATATACATACTCAGACTGAGCTTTTCAGGTATAGCTGGACATAACATACAAACATCCCCTGTGTTCAAACTGCTATTATGTTGAAACTTGCCAAGATACATGCTTGGCACTGCATTTGTGAAAGGGTTCAGTGGACTTAATTTTCTGTCAGGTAATTCATAATCCTGTCTACTGTAACATGATACTGCATACAGAATGCTTAACCTTTGGTTTGGTTGAGCAGGAAGATAGAAGTGGGTTATGTCTGCAGTATACACATTTCTAAGCCTGTAACCTGCTAACGTGAATATCTGTTTTCTGGAGGTACTGCCACAAGGTAGTCTCCGGTAGAACCCAGAGACATTTAAGTTTTCAAGTTAAAAATCACAAAATTCAGGAAATCCAAACTCCTCTTTGTGCTCCAGGAATAAGGTTCTCAGGGAACAGGACTCTTGTGCTGGGCATTGTTATATGTACGTTGCAATGTAGCTTAATGTTATAGCAAAGGTAAATGTCAGCTGTAAATTCAGTTCAACTAGGTAATTTGCAGCCAGCTTGAGTGGACTCAGATTGTCTGGATGGCTGTTTTAGGGCTAGCTGACCACAGCCACATTCAGAAACATTAATGACATCTCAAGTTATTAAGACAAAGCTATAAGTTCATAACTTTTTTTTGTATTTGTTTGCTCACTTAGTACTTTGTGTGAGCCCTAGCTGTGTTACTTTGATCACTATTCCTGTACCAAAACAAACATTTATTACTGAACTGTCATGGACCTGCAAAAAAGATTTTTACCAAAGTTAGAGCAGACCTGAATTCCAGAAGAAAAGTTTGTATCTAGCTAACATTTAATAGATTTTGACTCTAATAAGTTGTGAATTAAAGGAAAGTGGGGTTGGGAGGAAGTTTCATCTAGTGACGTCCCTAGAATAAGAAAAATCCATTAAAGATATACAGATTTGGATAGAAATTTAAATTTAAACAGGTAACATTTGGGTAAAAGAAAAAAAAATAGATGAACTACAATTCCATGAAGTTTCATCCAAAATGAAATCCTGTGCCTTTCTGTTCACTGCTAGTTATTTTATAAGTAAAGCTATCAAACTGTACTACAAAAAACTTTGCTTCACTTCTGATGAAGCGCACCGACAGCTACTTACAATGTTTTTCATCACTGCCGTCTTCGCACTGGTTGGTGAAATTGCACACTTCCTTTGGTGGAACAGAGGATCCATTGGCACATTGGAAGTCATGTCCTGTGGATGGCTGAACAATTAGAAGAGTGAAAGAACACCACAAACAACAGAAGCTGACTTTGTTCATTGGATATACTACCATCCAGGCTTCCACTTTGAAGAGAACTATTGCAGCAATCTAGTACTGGCCAAGAAGTGTCCATAAAAAGCCATGCTTACACATGTTGCTTTAAAACTTTACTTTCTAGAGTTGCATGTGTTTAGAGTTTGATACTCTAACGAAATATGGTCTGTGTGAGGAAGTTACTTTTGAGCCGTATATCAGTGTGTCCTTGGAAAATATGTAACTAAATTGCATCACTTCTTTTATGACTAGCAGGCTTGCTTTGTTGCATTACTATGCAAGACAAGTGTATATCATTAACTCATTGATTGGAATTACTGCCTGATGACTGGCAAAAATTTCAGATAAGTAAACAACATAGGCACACATATTATAATCAGAGTTAGCAATATTCCTGAAGCCTTTTGTGCCTTTTCTTGAAGTAATCTGGCAGCAATGCTTAAGTATAAGTAATTTATGAAGAGCATTATGCATGAACTGTAGAGATGTGGCAAATAAATTCAGCATTGATTTTAATATCAAAGTGATGACATATGACTGATCTATGAAGAATGAGAATTTGTATACCCTATCTACATATCATGCAGTAACCTGAAGCATGCTTGTATATGGGCTCAAATGATGGTGTCAATTGAACTACTGTGGGGTTGTTTTGATTTTGGCCTTCTCTTTGTGAATCATTTCTAATTAGAGCAAATGTATTGGATATTCACAGGTATTCTCCAGATAGCTCATTTGAACAATGCTACAGGTTGTTGCACATACTGTTCACTTTGGCTGCTTACTATTCATGACATTTATTTGGTCACCTTAGTCACATGGCATTGCTTCTATCCCCTGAGAGAATGAATGCATATTTTTAAGCTAGAGAATAATTAATAAATAATGTTCTTGAACTACACCCTTCTGTGTACAATGAACAATATGACCCCACAAATAGCAGCAAACCAAATTTTTCACTCATCCATGTAAGGACCAGGCACAATTGCTGCCCCAGGAGCAGAGAGGAATGGAGATGAGGGTTAGCTGTGGCTCCTCTGCCCCTCTGTGTTGTTCAATGGAGATGGGCAGCTGCTGGAGGGGGGGAGGGGAGGAAAGTAAGCTGCACCTCATGAAATGGTGCAGCAATGTGTATGCTCTCCCAGGGGCAGTGCAGTATTGGGTTAAGTGTACATGGCACAAATGAGCCATAAGTCTAGATCAACTCAACAAATGTGGACAAAATGGCATTCGGCTTTATAAACAGAAGAAGTCCAATTAACCCCGCTGCTGTTGCTAGCTGATTTGTTCCCATAGATCACTGTTCACTCCTGCAGAAGTCACCAAGCTTAAAAAATAAAATTCAAGTCATTCACAGCCAAAGCCAAATTGCCTTTACACACTCTAGAGCCTTTGAAGAACAGCACTGATTAAAGAGTCAACTGTCTTTAATCTGTGCAAAGTTTTAACATAAGGGTAGTGGTATCAGGTTTGATGGTGGGGCAGAAGTTCACTCACTTGGAGAGCACAGATAATTCAGCTCCAGTTAGGGGTATTCTCACCTCAAAAAAAGAGCTCTGTGTAAGCTCGAAAGTTTGTCTCTCTCACCAACAGGACTTGGTTCAATAAAAGATATTACTTCATCCACCTTGTCTCTAGGTTTTTACATACACCTTCCTGCCCATTGGTGACCCAGTAATATCCTTGTGGTGATGTTATTATGGAATTGTTTATATGAAAATGTAAGACTAGGAAAAAAGTTAACGCGGAGAGAGAGGGAGGCTGGGGGGGGAGAAGAGTTAAATGTGATCTAGCACCTAGAAGCAAGGAGAACCAGAATTAAAGGACCAGCCAGCTCCGTGGCCAAATAGCAGTGCCCTGCAGACCACAGTTAGTAACCTCTTTGCTAGTCATTCTTACCTCAGAAATAAAGGCCTAGTTGAACAGCTATAACCCTGACCATTAGTAAAGCAATGGGTTGGTCTTCAGATCGCTGTGTCCCAACAGGTTTATAACATTCTACATGAACATTTATCTCTATCTTCTCAGTATTTATCTTCCCACTTTTGGAACTCGCCCTCTGAAAAGGCTCACTATGTTAAGTGAGCTTAACTCCCATGTTAAATTTTCAACTCAAATCCTGTGCTGTGGCTGCTTTATGCCAGACTGTTGGCAGAAAGCAACTCTAAAGCCTGTGTTACTGGCCACAGGAAGATCATTGTGCTGCAGGAAGATCATCTAATTCAAAAAAGAAGCTTCTATGGCATCTCCTCTCCATTCAGTTGATGTAAGGGGCATGACCATGGCTACCTTTATGCCCAGATGATTTCTGGCTATATTTTGCTTAATTTGTGTCAGGGCTTGCCAAGGCTGAGCCCTAGCACTTCTTGGCAGTTCACAGCCCCACCACCTTTGGGCTTGCTGCATTAGTAATGAAAGTAAATCACTGCTTGAGCCCCAGAACCTCTTTCATTACAAATTAAGCACAGCCCTTGTGGGTGTTAACAGCTTATGTAACTTAGAGCTGCCTGCAGCCTCGACACACGGGAAGTAACCTGGTACACGGCCAGCTCAGGACTGAGGAGTGCAAAAGTGACCTTGCGCCATTTTGACCCTCCTTTCTAAGCTGCACAAGGTGCTCTTCAGCAGCAACAGAGGACCTAGCCCTTCATTTTTAGGACCTATTTTTCTTTTACACATTGTGAAATTTCTCCACATGAAAAAGAAGTATTATATTGCAACTCTCTATTAATTTGGTCTGTCAGTCACATATATACTGCAGTAAAATGAACAGCCTTGTGCTACAGACTTGATTGTTCTCTGAAAAACAGCTGAGGAGAACCAAGAAGGTGAGCATACAACAAGGCTGATACCAGCAATATTATGTAGATGTTTATTTCTTCCCCTCCAATAAGTAAATGAAAAATTTAAATAATCAAGATGGCCTAACCAGACATTCTGAGCTGCTGGATCATTTGAAATGAAATGTGATTGGAGGACAGAAGATACAAGTAGGTGCTGTATTCTGATTTGCCAGAGTATTCTGAGCCAGTCAATGAACTGTTCTGAAAAGCAGTGCACTCCACGGTGTGAAGTCAGACTGTGAAGTTCTGTATTTCACAAGTAGCACTTTCTTCAGTGAAATAACACTAGGACAGCTCTCTAAGCATCAGCATAAAGTAATTGTTGGCAACTATACAAATACAACAGAACTAGCTACATTTTTAACACCATCCCATTTCTGATTCCAACAGGTTTATTGTACTCCACAAGTATTACGTTTGGGTTTATAGTACTGTATTGGGTATTCCATACCTAGAAAGCATAGGTTCTCAATATCTTCTCAGAGTTGGACAACTTTGTCCATGGATTCAGCTTCCCAAAGTGCACTGTGTGTCAAATCTGTGGGCTTGTCTACCCAGAGCCTCAGTCTGCATTAGAGGGGTGTAAATTCTAGAGTGCACTAGCATGTTGCGCTCTAAATGGCCCGTGTGGACCCCACTGGCATGCACCAGAAGGCCACTTATGTGCACTAATTGTTATCCTGTTTCAAACAATAGTACATTAACATGTGCTAGTGCACATTAGAATTTACATCCCTCTAGTGTGGAGTAATGCACCATGTAGACAAGCCCTTAATCATAGCCATAGCAGAGGAATCCGCTAGGGATTTGGGATCTTGAGCTTTTTAAGTCTGGCCCAGATCAACAGTGACAAAATATAACTGTCACCTGAAGTGTGTTCAGTAGCCTCTGTGAAATGAGTCGGTGTTCCCAGGAGTCAAGTGCCCACAGTACTAAAAATGCCATCAGAAGTGATAATTTCATTTGTCCCTTGTAGTCTCACTGGGAAGGTCACAGAAATGAAACTGTATTCCCCTCCTTTAGAAATGGTCTCGCCTTACCAGCATCGAAACATTAGCTTAGCTCTGTAGGGAAGCTTGTATTGTTCATACTTATGCAGTACCTGCTCTATGGCTATTCAGAGAACTTCAGCCTCAAAGCCTATCAAGGTTGGAATTCTGGACCATTCCTGAGCATTAAAAAAAAAAGTTAAAAAAATTAAGGACATAAATTCATGCTTCAACAAGAACCTCTTTATCTAAAGTCAAAGGCCTAGCTGACAAATCCCACCACCTTGATGCTTTAATGGTATGTGGAGACTCGATGTCCATTTAGAAAAAAATGTTGATGATATCTGTGACAGACTTTACAAAAGTTTGATGTTCTGCCCTTACCTTTAATCATCATTAAGTATTTATTAAACTGACTGCAATTAAAATCAGTGTGTGACATTGTTCATCCTACTTAGAGAGCTCTCTGACATTTGGAAGCATTTTTTAAAAGATCTTCAAGAATATGTGACAGCTTATAGGATAGGAATAAGTCTGCTATATGTTCATAAGGATGTCCCACTGCAGTCATAAAATCTGAAACTTAGAGCACTGTAAAACGTTCCTTAGCAACAAAGGCAGTCTCCATCAGCACAAACACAGAAACAATTTGGTTTCATGGCATAACTGAGAGACTTCTCCCCGCACAGCATTTTCCCCAGCTGGGGAGCAACACATAGGACATCAGCCATGCCAGAATTTGATCACCCCTCCCCCCTTCCTCTCCGTAGAACAATAAAGGTGTAACACTAGTATTGCCAACCTCAACTGTTCTAAACCCATAAGATTGACTTTAACAAAAAAACAAAACAAAACAAACCACGATTTTTAAAAATAATAAATTTGGGGGTTTTATTTGCCTTCTGTCACATTTTCAAGATTTTCTCTGCAACCATGAGGGCTGGAAAATTCTCATGGAGAAGCCCCCAGGAATTGGTGCTTTAATATAATATATATCATGAGACTCATAAAAAAGATGACTGTTGGCAACATGAACAGTTTGTGTCACTGTCCCCTGCAATCACACTTATTTATCTACAACTCAGACATTGGTACTTGAAGCACTTCCATCCTATATTGCATGGCTAGAAACCCTCATAACAAAAGGAAGCCCTTTGAAACAATTCAGAACTCCTTACTTACAATGTCTTCCTTCTCCTGAATACTTATATCTCATGCAGTAGACAGAGAGAAATCATTTACAAAATCAATCCTAAACCCAAAACTAAAACACTTAATTGTGCAGATTTCAGGTTCTTTCAAATACAGGTCAGTCTATTCCCACCTGAAACCACATAAACTCTATTCCATACCCACCAAATTTGAACCAATGGAAGTGACCCCAGAAGAAAACTGCTGGATACACCATAAATGGGTTCACACTCTGGCCTGCAAGCAGACATCACATATACTGTGCTCTGCCTTTCAGGGAAATAGTCGCCTCTTTTCCGAGGGTGTTCCATTTATTGTGACAGAATTAAAACAATCACAAATCCCCAGAAAGGATATCTTTATCTAGGGTTTCTCATTCACAAACTTCCAATTGTAGTGAGCAAATATGAGCTAAAAATACCCCAAAATAAAATGGAAAATATTTTCCCCAACTATTTAGGCAAGAAAACTAACATTTCTTTCATCCGTGAACCCTTCCCAGGAAAAACCAACAGGGGATAACTATAACTGCAGACACAAACATTTATTATTTTTCTCTTTTGTTATTGAATGATCTGTAAAGTTTTAAAGCAAATAAAATAATTTAAATCCCTCCCCGCCCCCCAAGATATTTGTATATTTTTCGTTTGGAAAAGTTTCTTCTGGGGTGCAATACTTCCTGTAGAATATGCTGGAAGTGAAATTAATATTGAAATCTTTTTGAGGAAATAAATAAATAAGGTCCCACTAAAATAAAGAGGTTATATTTTCTGAGGCACAATATCTTAGAAACTAAGTTCCAGATTCTACTCCTATATCTATGAAAACAGACATCTAGCCAGAATGCAATTGCCATCTCACATACAGCTAACCATTGTAAAATGAAGATCCTCCTTGGAGAGCAGAATTACCACACAGTATATCACTATAATTACAGAACTTTGATCCAGAGACACAAATCCTACAAGGAAGAAGATCCAATGTTATCTGTCTTCTGGTGATACAAATTACTACAGTGAGGAACATCATAACCGTATTTTCATAAATGTAAGAAATCTTACCTTGGGGGACAAAGTATAGTGCTAAAATCTTAGACATTGCCTGAAGGCAAACAGTTATACGAATGCAAATTTGTATTGTTGCAATGATGGAAATCCAGCACTGGGGGTAGATATTCATTATTATAATTAGGTTTGAAATCTGCCTGAAGGCAGTTTCCAGTTGCTCTGGTCCAGGTCCATACAATTTGTCACTCTCCCTCTGTGATCATAACAGCTAATATGTTCTCTTTCAGCGCGTCTCCAAGCAGTACATCTAACTGCAGGACGTATTTATCTTTTTGTAAATAGTTGAGTGATTTAATAGCAGTGAATGAACTTGAAGGTTTATTAAAATATGCATCAGACCTTCATGATGCATAATAGCAGCCAAATTCTCACAAGGATTAGATGTTCAGATACACCACAAAAAGTTCAGGTTCTGATCCATACTTTTCAACTACTTTGCTTTTCAGCCCATTTCCCCATCACCCCCAAAGTATCTGATCTGATCCCTGCTTTCCTTCCCCCGCCCCCACTCAGCAGCCTCATCCCCCCATATCCATTCCCCTCATCTCTGATCAGCAAAGATGTTCCCACACTATTTCCAAAAGCAGGCTACTTTTCAAACTCATAGCTACCTTTCTCAAATGAAGGACTTTCCTGTCTCTTAACCCCTCTCTCCCCGCAGCCAACCGCACCTTTTGGTGATACTTTCCAGGTGGTCTTCCTCCACTACTGAATGCAATCTACTCAAGAAAACTTTTGTAAACATGACGGAAAGCATGTGCAGAAGGCTGTGTATATTTTAATTTTTTCTTTATATATATATATATATATATATAAAATGATGAAAAATAGTGTTTGGTTCAAATAGAAGTTGCAGTGAAAAATGCCCTTTTTAAGGATTTTATGTGGGCTTTTGCCAATTCCACAACCCACCCACCCCCCATATACACTTTGGACCTTTTATTTTTATGATGAAAATCTGAAAAATTGCAAATGAGTCTTTTGACCAAAAAAAAAGGGGGGGGGGTTGTTGAAGTTTTTTGTGGGTGTCAAACTTTTTTCACCATCAGCTCTACAAACTCAGCCATCTTTGTATGTGACGTAGCACGAAAGAATGCACATTCTCCCACAGCTCTGAGAATGTGCACAAGCAGCGAAAAAGTCATTCTGAAAGTGAAGCCTTATAGAAGAGCTGCAGAAGAGCAAAGACAAAGTACTGCACTGCAAAATCTCTGGATATAGAAAGAGAGAAATAGAGCCCTGGAAATGGGGACGAAAGGAGGTGTAAAGGCATGGGCCATCCCCACGTGCCCCAGTGTGGCCCTGCCTTAATTTTCCCCAACAGGGGCAGCAGTAGGTTCACTTGAACAGCACAGGGCAAGGAGAAACCAACATACGCTAACAAAATAGCATATCCCCATTTCATAAGGTTTCAGGGCAGGAGCAATTATAACAAGAAACTCAGAAGGTCCTCATCTCAGGACCCTGGTTCAGAGCTCCCTAACTTAAAGGTCACAGAACAAAATGTGAGTCAGGTTAGGCTAAGCTCCCATAGCCTGGGAGAAAAACCACCACCCGCTGCAGCCAGGACAGCTTCTACTTCCCTCTCTCTGTCCCAGCTTTCTGCTCCTGTTTAAATAGCCCTGTCCTAGAGCAGGGCAGGGCCTCCTTGATTACACCCCAGGCTGTCCTTGCCATAGGTTCCAGCCTGTCAATTAGGGTATGTCTACACAGCAGCTGGGAGGTGTAATTCTCAGCATGGGTGAACATGTACACACTAGCTCTGCTCGAGCTAGCACTGAAAAATAGCTGTGTGGCCATGGCGGCATAGGCAGCAGCTTGAGCTAGCTACAATCCCTCCTGCCTCCCGGGTAGGTACTCAGGCTGGTAGCCCGAGCCACCACCACGTATGCCACAACAGTCACACTGCTATTTTTAGGTGCTAGCTCAAACAGAGCTAGTGCATGTATGTCTGCCCACGCTCCCAGCTGTTATGCAGATATACCCTTGAAGGGGTAACATACTCCTTCACGGGGGTATTAGAAAGAGATTGAAGTCCTGCAACTGAAATAAACGGGGACCCAGATGGGGTGAAAGAAGATTCCTTGAAGGAAACTGAAATATTTTGCCTTGAAACCAGAAGCAAAGATGCGAACAAGCTGTGTGAACAGAGCAAGTGAACCAAGAAAAACACATGACCTTGTCTGCATGAAAAGTTACATTGTTTAACTGAAAGTGGTTATGTGATGGTTCTCTGAGTACCCAGGGCTCTGAGTTACCTTGTTAATCCCCTGCCATCAGCGTGAGGGATTCTTGCTTGTGCTTAGTTGAGTGTCAGCTCCCTAACACCACCAGCCTGTTAGCCCAGAGGAGAGAGCTTGAGTGGCTCTGCCAGCCCTTACTTTGCCTTACAGGTTAACAATCCCAATCCCCGAGTCCCTTTGAAGCATTCTCCTGATGTATTCAGCCCCTGACCCTGGCCATTCACAGAAATATCAGGCCTGTTGGCCCCAAAGGACCAGAATATACACCAGCTTGTACGATTAAGCTCAGGACCAGCACTTTGCTTAACACCACAGCACTGAGATATATTCTTATTTTCCCTATGAATAAGGATACATCAAAGGTTAGAAATTCAGGAGACAGTGAGTAAGGATATGAGGAAACAAATGGTTACATATCAATACAAACCATAACATGCTTTCCAGAGACTAAACGTAACGATCAGGTTAACTCCTGTCTAAAGAAATTTATTTCACCCAAAGTCTTTTTCAGTGTTTTCAACCAAGGTTGGCTAAGAGACCATCTTCATGTATGTAAACCCACTGCCAAATCACCCATGGCTTGTTTTTCTTGGTGACTTCACATTTCTTTATTAATATTTGACTTTGTATGTAAATAAGTATTCACTGTGTTAGCTTCCAATGCTTAATTTACATTCCAACAGAGAGAAACATTTCTTACCTCTGGTTTGAAGGAAAACCTGTTTTTCACCTCTGAGAGACTTTAACAACATTTTCATTATACATACACATAACTTCTTACATAATATTGTTGTGAAATATATGTATAGTTACTAAGGACCAGTGTGACCTGGCTTTCATTTAATACCTCACGTGTCTTTCTTTGGTAAGCCAGAATGTACATACCAGAATCCAGATATTCCTGTAACCCTCTTGCCAGTTGCCATTAAGGGGTACTTGGGTCACGGGTTTTTAATTTATTTATTTAAACCAGTGTAAAAGGGCTGTGTGTACACTCTTATTTTGGTTTAAAATCAAGTTTAGCTTTAATAAATTCCTAATTCACTTAAAGTAAATATTAATAAGCCTGCTTTAAAACAAATTGAGAGTGTCCATGACGCTTTTTCCACTGGCTTAATTGAATCGGTTTAAAAAATAATACTCACACAACTTAAACTGGTGCAACTTTTTTGCATAGACAAGGCCTATTGTCAAGAGATCCCACCCTTGAAGATCCAAACAGGCTTTGACATGAGTCTGGGGGTAGGAGGAAATACATATTATACCTATTTTTCATGTTACAAGATGCAAAGTAATCTATTTATAATACAGTGCATCACGTTCTTAGTCATTCTCATGAAATTTCTATAGATTCAGGTACTGCCAACAAGTTAAACAGAAAAAGGAACATAAACCTGTAACATTAGCTTAATCGTCTGAAAACAATATTAGGAATCTGCTGGCAGCACAGTTTCCTTGCTGGGCAAATTCTTCCCCAAGGGGAAATGTGGTTACAGCTTCTAAGGACTGAAAATTTCATTAAATGTAATATGACCCTTGACTGCTAAGGCTACAATGCCATGAGATTGGAAAGCATCATAGCAGCAGTGTATATCCCTTTAATACACAATCCCATTTGGCTCTATGTTTATCGTTCAATTTTTATAAACATCATGAACTTTAATATTGGTAACCTTCCAA
This sequence comes from Macrochelys suwanniensis, assembly GCA_033296515.1. NCBI lineage: Eukaryota > Metazoa > Chordata > Testudines > Chelydridae > Macrochelys > Macrochelys suwanniensis. Next base: position 38,231,078 of record CM065776.1, read on the forward strand.
GTATGCTTACACAGGAACAATTTTATCTTGTAGCTAAAAAAATAAAACCCCACCAAAATAAATTATATCTCCCAAATTTCACAGTTACTGAAAAGAGAAGTAGGAGTCGAGGTCGATATCCCAGAAATACATTATGCATAGGATTGTATGATTTCTCCAAATCTTAATAGCCAAATTCAAACTGAGCTACGTTAATGAAAAATCAAGCAGTTGCAGTAACCCTTGACTTGATCTATATTTAATGAGTATTGACAGGCTTTTTTATTTTTATGTGGAAGGCAATAATTGCACTCCATCTGCTACCAGTTAAATGGAACTAATTCAATTGTTAGATTACAACACTAAGCTATAAATACATTGGGTTGAAATGGACCCTGGGCAAATTTCCTCCTCAATTGCTAATAGGAGCTAATAGAATCAATCTGAAGCTGAGTTAAATCCAATATATAAACTAGTGCATGACATGGATAAACACTACACTGAAAATTAATGTACCTTCGTATGTTGGTAATGTGTGGTATTACAATTGATATGATGAGTTATGCTGATTTCATACTTAAAGATGAAAAAAATATCCAGCACAACTGACCTGATCTTGTGAGGTGCTGAGAGCCCTCAACTCTCTTTGAAGTCAATGGATGTTTAAAACAGAACACAGTGCAGAATCAGGTCCTGTAATAACACTGGCCCTGACACTTGCTATAGATCACCAGCAATATTGATCCATTAAAATGATACCATATGGTACATGAAACCAGTGTGTAAAGTACCCACTGTTGAAGTTATAGCCTTGACATTTAACATGTTTCTTATTCGTTGCCAACAAACAAAATAAATAAAAAGGTCAATTTTCAAAATGTGCTGCTGCAATTTTTGCAGCCTAAGAACAACTAGAGAGACAGACAAAGCCCTGAACAAATGGCTCCTTGGTAAACTAAATTGAGAGAGGTGAACCAAACCACTAGAGCATCATAGATTTCGACTAGGTAACGTTGCAGTAAAATACTAAATAGCACAAGGGATGTCCTTATAATGAGAGTATAGTGTTCAAGAGGAGATGAGAAAGACTGATGGAAATAAGAACAAAACCTACCAAAAGAAATACAAAACATTAATCTGCCCCTCCACCTCTCACATGTGCTATAATTCACATAAAGACTTTATCAGTAGAAAAAGGCCTTGAACAATACAGTCATCTTCTCAATTTCCCTCTGTCAATGCAAAGTATTGCCCAGGCACAGCGGGGGGTGGGGGGGGGAATCACTGAGAGCATGGAAGAGACCCTGCTCTCAGTTCAAGTGCCTGGACCCAACACAGCCTGCAGCAGCCCAGAGATGCAATTGCCGTGAAAGTTCTGCTCAGTCACAGGCTGGAGCATGCCCAGTGTGAATGGTATCTTCCAGGAATTTAGCTGCTAAAATCTAAGAAGTCTCTACTAAGCATGTGAGAACTTCAATTTTGAAGGGCTTATTACTTTACCAATAAGAGAGGATTTTCAGGACAGGGAAAAGCATATCTGACACAAAAAACAACCCCCTGAAAGAAGTCCATTTTCCAAAAGAGAGGGGCAGTAGAGCTCTTCAAATTATATATATATATATATAAAAATAAAAGGATTTTTTTTTAAACATGGACAAAACACTAATTTTATTCAACCATTTTGGCTGAAATTTAAAAAAAAAAAAAAAGCCTAATACAGACATGGCAAATTTCAGCCTGAACAGTTAAAGTTTGGTAAATTTATAAGCAACAGAATACACTTATAATCAGGGCCGTCTCTAGCTTTTCTGTCGCCCCAAGCGGTGAATTAAAAAAAAAAGCTGCCGCCAAAGAGGAAACAATGTAGAACCTGCTGATGCCGTGCCGCCAGGAAAAAAAAAAAAAAAAAAAGTGCCACGCCCAGAGCAGCACAAGTGCTGCCCCTTCATATTTGCCGCCCCAGGCGCCTGCTTCCTTGGCTGGTGCCTAGAGCCAGCCCTGCTTATAATGGGAAGTGTCAGACATCCTTAATAATACATGGTGTTACCAGCCCTGCCTATAATATTTCCCCATGGCTATCAGAGAATCAAAAATATTTAATATCTTTGTTATATATTTATGCTTAATAAATTATTAATATAGCACCTCATTTTAAAATATCCATGATTGTTTTCAAGACAATACACATAGGCTGTAATTTTTGAAATGCAGATAAGAACCTACATATTTTTAGGTGTACCATTCTTATTCCTCCTGACTTTCTAGAGGCAAACATTCATTTTTTCTATGAAACTGAGCCAAGACATTTTCAAGAAGTTTCTTTTAACTGGATGTAAATATTTTATATATTTTAGTTCTGATATTCATATAAATGCTGAAAGGATAGATGATGCATAAAATATGAAGATGCAAAATGAGGACTTGTAATAAAAAGCTCCCATTTTATTTACCATTTCTCTGGTTCCAGAAGTTCATTCTTTATTAAAATCCCCCAGAATACAAAGGATCTGAGTTGTTAAAACAACCCTATTTCTTGCGTCAGTGTGAAAACAAGTCAATTGCAGTCCATTATGTAAATATGTTACTGATTTAAAATGCAGATGACAAATGCTCATTAAGGGATAATGTCAGTAGTGGTGTTCATATGGGGGATGGGACAGGACAATGGGGGTGCAGCCCAGGAAGGCTTTATCCCAGTAAGGGAGCAGATGTAGAAATACTGGAAGTCAGGGATTCTCCCTACAGTCTATTCCTTCCCCCCCCCCTTCCATAACCTGAAAGAAGAGGAACTGACAACCAATGGAATAAAAGGCTACATTCTAAAGAGATACGGCTTACAGTGAGGTTTCATTACAGTAAGTACTCACTGAAATATGTTGACGCTAAATTGGAGATTTCTGCTCCACTTCCCTATAGCTCTAGTCCTAGAAACCTGCATGAAGCCTAAGTAATCAAGATGCTGAGTCCTTTGCAGGAGTTTAGGAAATAAAAGTGTCACCATTGTGGTGTTTTGACAACTGTTAAAATTACAATCTATTATTTCATGTTCTCAGGAGTTTCCTGGTCCTGCTTGCATGGGGCTCTGTAGGGAAGCCTGCAATCTGGGTCTAGCAGCAGTCAGTTTGCAACCAGCCAGTCAACCCGAAGTAAGATGGGTTGATTGTGTGGGGGAGTTGTGCCTCTCTGCTTTAGAGAGCAGCTTCCGTTGTCTCTCTCTGTTCTGGGGTTCTTGTGGGTTATCATTGTGAATTCTAAGAAATAAAGTAGAGTAACAGTGCAACCTTCCAGAAACTCTGTTTTATCTTCTCCTCTGTATGTATGTTGTGATCATAACACCCACAACCAAGGAGCATGCTCCTATTCCAACCTATAGATGGGAACATTAGTTGTTGTCCCTCCATGAGCCCTCTGCAAAGATTTCCAACCACGTAATCCATATAATCATAGCCCCCCAGACCCCCAATGGGGCTTTGCTGGGCACAGGGCTCTGCAGCGGTGGATCCAGTTGCAGGATGGAGACCTTAGTAACAAGATGTTTGTTCTTGTAAGTCATCTATATAGTACTTCCTATAACATTTTGGACTCAAGTGTGGATGGGCAGCGCCCCTTGCCCTGCCCCTTGTGCCCGAGCCGCCCCTTCAAAAGATACTATAGCCTTCAATGATGTAATTGTGAACAAGGACTCACTGCAGTACCACCTTGTTCTATAAAACTGTATTGGAGAAAGCATACCTGTAGTTTGAGAATTGTACAGAATCAGTATATCTGGAAGAATAAAGATAGAAGCTATAGCTTACATGATTGAATTGTACGAAATGAGTAGTATATTGAATCTGAATGAAAAAAAATCATAGTGTCAACTCCTGCTGTCTTAATAAACTAGCTTTGCCTACAAGTTTGGTTATGTGTGTTAACATAATTCAGTGCTGTGCACTCTGTCCTCCCCTCCCTTCTGAAGTTATTGCTGTGTGTTCTGCTTCCCAACGATTGCCTCAATAGCTTTTTGGAAAAAAAGTTCTGATTTTATGATGAAAAAGTCACATTCCTCTCCTGTATACTTTTACCCCTCAGGTTACATGTTAAGTAGCATTATCTTGTCTCTTTTCATCTAGATTGTGTCACTTGCCTAGGTGTGCAAGAGAGGAACGATTTTGGGCTTTGCACAGAAAAGAAATTGTGCTCTTTTCCCCCAAAAAATGTTAACCTCTTTCAAGGACTTTCATATAATGTTAAACAACCGCTCCCTTTTGCTGGGTAGCTCTAGAGTAGCATTATAGGCACATCAGCTTTTATTTAAAATAAAATAAATTAGCCTGGCTTATATATGACAAATAAACTGTATCAGCTCTGCAAAAATGTGTCCCATAAAAATGTGTTTGACATTTCTGTAGCCATGCACTGGTATCTGGAATAGAAATCAGGAACAAAAATAGTGCCTGTGTATAGTAGCCACTTTTAAATATTAAATAATATTTAAGGCCATTTTATCTTTCTTAAAATCAGTATGGAATATTATGGATTCATTATTAGTTAAAAATTCTTTTTGATTTTAAATTTTATGTTTTACCACTATAAAAAGGCACATAAAATTTGTAAGGGATTAACCATAGTTCATATAGGTGCTCTTATTGAGCCAGTTTCTGCAATGTCCTTTAATCTCAACATCCAAAACAATTAAATGAGAGGGTATGAAGCCCAATCTAGACACACTAGTTCATTAATGTGGAATGTAATAAATTCTCACAGCCACTTACAAGTTACTAGCCAACAGAACAGGACTTCTCTTTAGTTCAGATCCTCAACTGTGCTACGGCTTACTTTTACTTTGCTCTATTAGGGATGCTTTGCATCCTACCTGGCTAACTGGCCATGACAAGATCACCCTGGTATAAGTAGATCATAGAAAGTACAATGCCAAACCCTTCCTGTTGGTAGCTGGTGTCACTGAAGGGGAGGCCTTAGGATTCAACGATCTTCAGTTGCCATAATAGCTCTCTGGGGATACTGGCAGCCAGTACAAATCAGAGCAGTGGTTCTTAACCAGTGGTACATGTACCCATGGAAGGATACAAAGGTCTTCCAAGGAGTACATCAACTCATCTAGATATTTGCCTAGTTTTACAACAGGCTACATAAAAAGCTCAGTACAAAAAGGTCAGTACAAACTAAAATTCCATACAGACAATGACTTGTTTATACTGCTCTATATACTATACACTGAAATCTAAGTACAATATGTATATTCCAATTGATTTATTTTATAATCATATGGTAAAAATGAGAAAGTAAGCACTTATTCAGTAATACACCGCACCCCCGCTAGAACGCGGGGTTCGGGAGCCATGCGCAGGGACCGCGTTAATGCAGGGGAGCATGTTACCATGGATCCCAATGTAAACAATTTATTTTGGGATCCATGCTCGCCCCCCGTGCTAATACCGAATTCGCGCTATAATGGCGTGCAGTCTAGCAGGGGTCTCCTGTAGTGTGCTGTGACACTTGCATTTGTATGTCTGATTTACTAAAGTAGTTTTTAAGTGAGGTGTAATTTGGGGGTACGCAAGACAACTCATAGTCCTGAAAGGGGTACAGTAGTCTGGAAAGATTGAGAGCCACTGAATTAGAGCACCTGTGAGGCTCCTCTCACTAACACTGGTAAAACCCAACTGGTGCAAATCCAGCTGGGATGCAGGGATTTAAGCCACCTTTGTCCTCCCTGGATCCTAGGCTGGTTGTTCATCAGTCTGATCTCCCAGTGTCAGTTAGAGAAGTCCTGAGGCTGCTCTAATTTATGCTGACTGCCTATAGCCCCAGGGAGCATATCAAATTCTGCATCAGCTTATGAAGATAAGGGTGCCCCAGTCAGTCAGTGTGATTTTTTAAAATGTATTAGTCCTCTCCACCATAGGTGCTGGACATGAAGTGGTTTCCATCATAGACTGGTTTTACCATTTGGTTCAATGGCTCTCAGCACCCACATTATACAAATTGTTCCAGCACCCCTGCTCTCCACTCTGGGAAGAGAAACTAAACAACAACCACCGTCAGCATAAATATCACAAAAACCAAAGCCCCTAAAAGACTTAGCAGCCAACTCTAACTTCGGGTGTCCTTTCCAGATTTGTCCTAGCTAACTTGAACTTTTCTCAGGGTTCCTGTTTTATCCTGCTACCTTTGCCTCAGGTGATTATCCATTTACTAATTCACTGCATTTACTAATTTACTGTGCTTAGAGTGAAGCTAATCTGGTTCCCTTAAAAAGACATCCACATTTTCACAGAGCATGATGGCAGCTTGGGATTGCTGAGCCATAGGGAAGCATCACACCCTCCTTTCCCTCAGCTATGCCAATTTCCATGCGGTGGATGTCATGCAAGTCACTATGCTGATGCTAAGTCACTCTAGACTCTACCTGTACTGTTATAATCCCCCCATTACCAGTTAAGACACCTTTAGGACTACTTTGGACCCAGGGTGCAAAGTAGCTGCAGTGAAACTGAAGACCAGGACCAAAGAGAAATTCCATACCATTGTACACACCCTTTCCTGAGTTGCACTGAGCACTCTTAGGACATATCCACACTGCAATTAGACACCCGCGGGTGGCCTGTGCAAGTTGACTCAGGCTTGCGGAGCTCAGGCTAAGGGGTTCTTGGACCCTCCCACCTAGCAAGGTCCTAGAGCCTGGCCTCCAGCCCCAGCCCAAACATCTACACCACAGTTAAACAGCCCCTTAGTCCAAGCCCTGCGAGCCTGAGTCAGCTGGCACAGACCAACCACGGGTTTTTAATTGCAGTGTAAACATACCTCAGGAGGCAGCTAAGAACAGGGCCTGTTTGTCAAGATTTTACATCATCTCATTTTCAGTTCCAAAGCAGATTTCAGTTATTTACATTTAAATATCAGCTACTATCAGCAGCATTTTTTTTTTTATTTACAAGTGTGGTCAGATTTCTTTCCTACTTTCATTAAATTCAAAAGTTTAAAGTGAAGGTAATGGGTATATGTGACATTATTTCAAGTGTGGCAATAAACCTTTATTACTTTTCTGACTGATGTAACTTCAGATGCAGCTGCCATTGACTGGACAGTTAGGATGTCAAAAAGGATGATTAATTTGGGAGAGCACACTCCTGTCTGTATTTTAAACTGTATAATGAGCTGTAATGTTAAATCATTTTGATGAAAAATTTGGAAGAAGGTCATCAGAATGTGCAGGAGAAATTTGGGCCTTGAAAGTTTGATAAGTTAAACAAAAGTTTCCCCACATCAAAAGTCTTATGATGGGTAAGAGAACGAAGTGACAAATACTTTAATAGTTATGAATAGTGCTGTTAAGTGCTTGCGATGTTCCACCCCAGCAGTCGCTGCAGGTTGCATATCAGGGGAGGGTGATGTGATGCCTTTATGTGACATAAGAAGCCTTCTGTGATGCTTCTGGGTGAAAGGTGTTGTATGAAAGCAATATTGACGTTACTAATGAAAATTACATATCACTCCCTTTGCAGTAGCGTGAGTTCCCTTTGGTGGCCCGCTCCCATTCATTAAAAGGAATTTTGCAGACATTTCTCTAAATGTTTAATATCTCAGACTGTCATCCCACTATTGCTGTGCTCCCCTCACCTGTGTGTCAAAAAACTGGGTAAAGCATTCAGTCACACTAGTTGGGTCCAATGCCACATGACGTATAGAACTGAGTGTCATCCACATACTGGAGACCATGAAGCCCTGCAACCTCTCTCTCCCAACAGCCTCCCATACATAAACAGGAGCAGAATTCTGTGGCACTCCAACCATTCGCTACTTTCTATCACCCAAAACTGCCCAGTGGGCCATGCCAACAAGAAAGGAATGGAGACACACCCATCATTGTCAGAGTGTGCAGCTATATAAAGCCTATAGCCAACTTGTAGGCAAATAGCAAAAGCAGCTGATATATCTTAAAGAATCATCATTTATACTTGACTATTGTCCATCACCCCCAGAAGATAATTGACAAATGAATCCAGTGCATTTCCCTCACCATACCAATCCCTAAAACTGTACCAACACGGTCAAGGTAAGACTTCAATTATTATTAAAGTCACTTCAACATAACCTTTATCAGATACAAGACTGGAGAACAGATTAATTGGGAAGATTACCAACATCAAGACATAGCTTCTGGAGTTAACAATCACTTTCTTAAGAGAATTCAGCATCCTGTCCTTAACGTTTAATCTGCAATGATTGCCAGATGAATTCTAATTGATTGAATGCCTATTAAAATTCTATTTTGGCAAATAAAACACCATGACATATAATAGATAAATGACCACTCATCTATCACTGCTAGAAAATCACATTTATCATGAATTATTTAAAACTGAAATAGCTCTTCACAGAAGACTTGAATATCTTAATAGCAGCTAAGGAGAAGCAAGTGTTCTAATGGACATTTCATAAGCAAATAGAAATTACAGTTCAGAAGTCTGTTAATTTTTTTTAATAAGTGACAGACATAGCCTGATATTTACAACCTACCCTGAATATTCAACTGAGGATATTAAAAGCCAATTAATATAGTAGCATTTTCAATTAAGTACCAATTGCTAAATCATAAACAGGACATCTTCATGACTTTGAATAAAACAGCCAGTAAATTCAGCCTTGGCCATTTTGTAGAGGTATCCAAGGTTGCTTTCCTTTATTTAAAAAAGAAAAAATAACTAACTAAACTTAGCAATTATGAAAAGTGCCAGTTTGCTGAAGGACCTGGAAAAAAATAATTTACAGTTAAAAACCAATAAATCCAAAGCTAAGGACATTTGCAGTACAGGCTTCCCCACCACTTACCTTCTCACCCCTACATGTGGAAGAGAACAGTCTTTGGAACAGATTCTCATCTGCTGTAAATTGTCATAGCTCCATTAACTTCAGTGGAACTATGACAATTTACACCAGGTGAGGATCTGCCCCTTTATATCTGTTCAACTCCTTGCCCTTTCTGCTGAGACTGCTTGCAACAAAGGTGTCATTTATGGGGGTGGTAATTTTTATGATGTGGACTATGAACTGGACTGAAATAGCTGGTTCATTTCATATAACGTAAGCTACACAACAACCGACAGATGGTTATGACTTTCACTCCCGGATGACAGGAATCAAGCACTCAGAGTAATGGCTGGAGCCAGGTATTGAGAGAGCAGGTGTTTTGCAAGCATACAGCACAGATCTGCCAGTGAAGCTCATTCCAGACCGGCAGCACAACTGATTAGTGAATTGACTGATTGATGTGGAACACTATCCACTAGTGACTAGAATAAGACTACCAAACTCATTTCTTCCCATGAGCCAAAGAGGATTTGAACCCATATCTGAAGACTGAAGAGACCAGCTCATAATTTAACCTGAAATAATCAATAAAAGATGAAAAATAATAGCTGCTCAGGGCTATATCCTTCAATTAGATGTGCATGGGCACTGGGGTGTATCCAATTGCAAGATAGATCTTTAAAGTTATACATATTTTTTGCCTTTTTCATGCACAAAACCTAAAGGAAATGTTAAGTTCCAGCCATAGAATTTCCCTTAATGACATCCCTGATCTTCTTACAGATATGCAAGGGAGATATGCAAACCAAGTCATTATGATTTTATCACTATTATCCATTATACCTTTTGGGAAGATCTAAACTTTCACATTAAAGTTTTTCACATTAAACATGCCAAAAATATAAAAAAATAATGATAGCTGAACATTTCCTCAGGGACTGATAAAAAGGTGTTAAGATGGATTGTAGCCTGCCTTTCTGCTGCTGACTCATTCATTCTGTTTGATCTTGCTGAATGAAGATGGCGTTTTTCCCCTCTAATAGGAAATGGATATTTCTTTATTTAAAAAAATACCTGTGTGTGTCTTTCTTCTAAATCATTTTAATGGAAGTTCAGCCCCTACACAATATTCTTAAGAGTACCAGAAGAGGAGCCTGGAATTCTGAAGATAACAATTGTATAGTAACAAGTATTTTAGGTTTTCAGATACCTACATTGCTGACATTATTCAGTTTTTAAAATCCCACTGTAATAGGAGTTACATATTATGAAAAATTGAAGATATTTTAGGATTTATTGTTAAAATAATGGAGATTAGTTATTTATGGGGGGAAAAAAACTATTTTGTGTGTCTGTTCATTCCTGATTATTGCAGACCAAAGCAAAACAATAATAATAAAAAAGAACTCAGACTGCTGGACTTTGTAAGATGCAGACAATAAAGATTTGATTTTTTTTTTTACACAAGTTAGATGTACAATTGTGTGTGTAATTTGCACATGCAAGAATTCATTTTTTAAATGTCTTCTGCTAACCTGAGATTGTGGTCCCTGGACCAGCATAATAAATCCTTCACCTCCTTTGTTTAAGTGCTAGCCTCTTTTTAAAAAATATATAACCACCAATGTGCAAAATTGGGGCTATATCGTGCAGAGTAGGTTTTTCACACTCTGAAAATGTGAATATCAAATTCTCCACCTACAGCACCTCTCTGTGCACAAAGCCCTGTATTAGCAAATAATTTAAGCATGTGACTTTAATGGGACTAGTAACATGCATAAAGTTAGGCACATGCTCATTTATCTTGAGTGCTTATTTATCTTGATGAATCAAGAATAAAGCCCCTCTTGTCCATGTATGTGTGCGCATACGAATGTGTACCACACACAAGTACAAGATTAGTACCTATTAGTACATTGCATACATTGACTTATTTTAAACAATATTTTTAAGCCAAAACACCTTGTATTATAACTATATTCCCACTCTCCTTGTACATTTTTCTTTTTAACTTTTAAAAGTTTCTTCTTGACATTGCAACAATGTGCAAATATAAAACCAAAGACCTTCTCCTCCCATTATAATGCAGGTTAGCATTTCAATTTTATACATTTTTGTTGCTAAAGGTCCCGTGGTTTAGAGGAAAGATGATGAATTCTATCACATACATGTCTACCCCGTTATAGTGGTTGAATATCTAAAATATTCAACTTGCTAGGCCACAAACTCCTGCTGTATTTTCAGGTATCCTAAACCTCTACGGTACTAACTTTGTCTCTATGTCATTCTAAGCTTTCTTGACTCAGGGTGATGACTTTGTCCTGAACCGGACCTTCTGTATGGCAGTAGACCGCAGGATCAGAGAGTACAACTTTCCCCACCCATGATTTAAGCAGAATGGAGAATACAGGAATGAATAATTAATCATTTATCCATTCCATTCATCTGCCAGAAACTGCTCTGTCTTCTGTCTTGGGTACTTACAGAGCCCCAGCACCGCAGGAGCTGAATGCTTCACAATCTTTATGTAAGGGGACTGTTATCCCCTTACTAACATTCAGAGTTCCCAGTACCAAAAGGGGAAGGGTCGATGGGACTGACAGTCCCCAGGGGCAATGGGGAGAGGCCAATGCTCCAGGTCAGCCTGATTGACAGGGCGGGCAGGCGAATCAGGGAGTCAGGAGGTCAGGGTGAATCCCGTCCTCCGTGTGAGCTGAAGTTGCCTGAGTCAGAGTGAGTGGGGCTGAGCTAAGGAGAGGCCAGAGGTGAGCTGGGCCAGATCTGGAGGGGCCAGAAAAGCAGCCCAGAGACACAGACCTGCCCTGGGAGCAGAGCTGCAGCCCAGAGACAGACCTGCCCTGGGGGGAGAAGCTGCAGCCCAGAGACAGACCTGCCCTGGGGGGAGAAGCTGCAGCAGCCAGAGGGGCCAGGGCAGCAGCCCAGGCAGCTGGAGGCAGAGCAGCAGCAGCAGCCGTGCTGAGGCAGAGGAGCTGGAGCTGAGGCAGAGCGGTGGAGCTGGAGCTGGAGCAGTCCGGAGCCGGGGGCGGTGAGCAGCTGGGGAGAGCGAGGGGGACCCTGGGCAGTGGGCCCAGCGCAGGGAGACGCCTCAGCCAAGGGGCCCTGCAGGCCAGACTTGCAGGGGGATCGTAACCCCGACAGGGCGGGGGCAACGCTGGGAAGAAGGGTCCTGCCACCCAGAGCCTGCGAGCGTGTGGCCACCGCCAGAGCAAGTGTCCAAGCCACAGCATCCCTGCAGCACAGCCAAGGCCTGAGAAGGAGCCTGGGACTTACACAGGAACAGACTGAACTGCCCTGACATTGCAGAGACACTGTTGGGATGTTCCCTGCCACAGAGCGGGGCGATGTGTTTTCATTAGCCTTTCCCATTTTTCCTTATTCCTGTTACAAATTAATTGTTAATTAAATAATTTGCCTTTGCTTTGAATTGTATGCAGTGATCAGTGGGTCAGGGAAGCATCCTGTTTAGAGAGTACACCCCGGAGTGGGGACACCCTAGCCCCTGACCTAGGTGACCACAGCAAGGTTGGGGGTCGAGTCCCCCCAGGGATCCTGGGCCCAGCCTTGTTGGGGTTACGAGGACTCTCCCAGACAGGAGAGTGCAAGGGGAGTCCTCGAGGGCAGGGAGGCCTCTGGGTAAAGGAGGTGGGAGCGAGGACTCAGATCCTTCCGCTAGCCCATTTCACCGGGGTACTGCAGAGACGAGGAAAGTTCCCCACAATAGCGGGACTATTCCCCCGCTTACATTTAGCACATTTATCCTCACAATATCCCTGGTGAGGCAGGGAAGTACAATTATTCCAAATGTACAGTTGGGAAACTGAGGCACAGAGCAACTAAATGACTTGCGCAAAATCACACAGGAAGTCTGTGGCAGAGCAGGGACTTGAATACTGGTTTCTCAACACTTAGGCTAGTACCTCATCACTATTATTCTCACCTGTTTCAGAGAACCAGGCCTACGAGTGTGGGAATGGAGAGGAATAGGGTGTGTGTGTTTGTTGATTTAGGGGAAGAGCAGGTGAAAGTTTCCTGTTAAACGGGAGGAGGGTGGAAATGTGTGAAGTACACCTTAGGCAGGGCTGCAATAGACAGGGAGAGATCCTGATTTGCTAAGGTGTCATGTTATCATCACATGGACTCAGTCAGCATGAATTATCTTGTGCTCCACTCCAGTGGCACTGAACCATGAGCAGTAAAGACCACACATGTGAAGAACAGCCACAGTCAAAATGAATATTTTGCCAAAGGTATCTTTCTTGTTTCGAAATCCCACAATCATCCCAGATAAAACTTTCCCAGGAATACAGAAAATGCTGTTAGAATTTATATGGACTGAGAAAAGACCCAGAGTGAATGCAGATACTTCATCAGGGATGGCTAGCTGTTCCAAATATTATATTGTAAAGCCTGCCAACTCAAGGCAGTAGTGGATTGGGGGTGCTCTAATACAGCCAAAACACTGGGTCTTTACTGAACAAAAATATTGTGGTGGTGTAAATATTGCTGGGGCACTATGGATTAATAAAAAAAAAAAAAAGTCACGCCCTCCTAAAATGTATATGTGTAACCTATGTAGAGGGGAGATAAGTCAATTTACTAATTAATTCTGCACTACAGAATTCCTCTATCTGACTTACAGGATTTGCACAGATCATGAATTCCTATCTTTAAGAGGAAGCGACAAAGGGTCCTGTGGCACCTTATAGACTAACAGAGGTATTGAAGCATAAGCTTTCGTGGGTGAATACCCACTTCTTCGGATGCAAGCAGTGGAAATGTCCCGAGCCGCCCACCGCCCCCCAAACCTTGGCACCCTAGGCGACCGCCAAGGATCGCCTAGTGCAAGCGCTGGCCTGGTCCAATAAAAGATATTACTTCACCCACCTTATCTATCTTTGGAGTGTTGTTCATAAAAAAGGAACTTTAAATTATTAATTGTGTTTGTAACAGTCTCATGGTAAAGATTGGTACTGGATTCCTAAGAAAAGAAAGTGAATCTTCTTATAATTTCCACTTTCAGTATTCAGAGGGTTACTATAGAAAATTCAGCTATAGCCTCTTAAAGATATCAGAGGGGTAGCTGTATTGGCCCCACTTCTCTCTAACATTCTGGGAACGATACAGCTACATTACATACTCCAAAGGTAAACCATTACAGCACAGAAGTTACAATGCACCCTGACTAGACTAACATCACTAACCAGTGATTTTCCTTTAAAATAACGAATGTAACACAGGGCCTAGACCCAAATATACAGTACTTTACAAAATAAATACAGGGATTGGGACGTCTGACTATTGGAGATCATCTACTTTCACGTAGATTTACCCTGGGTATTATATTAACAATGAAACAAAACATTTAGTTATACCACATAACCAGTAGTTTCGGCAGCCACACTACCGAGCACATACACAACTTCAAATAAGAAGGAAACAAAACTTGACAATTGCTGTAGCTGTTAGGCTCACACAATGTTTTTGGCTCCATGATGCAATACACATCACAAAGACATTTGGCCTCTAGTCTGTGATTCCTTCTTTATGATGTTTCCCAGTCTCAATCCCACTGACTTCTGTAAAATTACATGAAACTGTACTGAGATCCATCCGCCAACTCAGTCGGGGTTACCCCGGTCAGTTTCATCTTCTTCCTTTAGAGCTGATCTGGGTGAAGGATTTATTATGCTGGTCCAGGGACTGCAATCTCAGGTTAGCAGAAGACATTTTAAAAATGAATTCTTGCATGTGCAAATTACACACAAAATTGTACATCTAACTTGTGTAAAAAAAAAATCAAAAAACTTTATTGTCTGCATCTTACAAAGGTTTGTTATGCTAAAATGAGTGTTCTCGGTTACATATATTTTCTAAACCTAGATCAGTTAATGTATGTGTTAGGTACCAACAGACAGGGAGAGAAGTTAACGTTAGTGGTGAAGGAAGCTCAAAAACGCTTGGTGATTGGGTTCATATCAGTTCCAACATTTTTATACTTCTCCATTCTATATATGAACACTTATAGAATCCCCTCCACTCTGGTCAGAAATGCAGCAAGAGCCCTTCTCATGGTTCTTTTTTATTTTTTGTATTATTATTATTTATTATTATTGAATGGTGCTTTTTGCTTCTGGCACCAGACTCAGCAAATATAAGGAATGTAGAAAATCAACACACCCTGACATACAGACATACACTCCCCCCCACACAAATTTTTGGAGCCAGGGGGAAAAATCCTTCAAATTAGGTGCCAATTTGGAGTGAAGATGTAGGTGAATTCTTCTTTTATCTGAACTATTTTCTCCAGCTCTAGTAAGTAGTACTATGACAGATTGAGAGGAAGCATGCAATAGAGGTTGTAAACAAGGGACTAGTTTTCACATGATCACAGATGTCTGCCTACTTCTATCATAGATTTCCTTTGTGACCTTAGGAAACTGACATCCTCAGTTTCTCCATCTGTAAAAGAAGGATAATGATGCTTGACAATGATACAGGAATTACTGGGTGAAATTACTAGCCGGTATTATGCAGGAGGTCAGACTAGATCATCATAATGGTCCCTTCTGGCCTTCAAATCTATTAGTCTTCCCTACTTTATAGGGATGGCGTGAGACTTAATTCATTAGTATTATGAAGAACATTTAAGATCCTTGGATGAAAGATATTTATACAATATAAGATGAGTAACAATAATCTTATATATATAGACATTTGCAAATAGTGGATAAGATCACCTAATGAATATCAGGGGTTTTCAGATGAGTTATTGCATCATAAAGCTCCGGTATTAAAGATATACTGTATATCTGTTTCCAAAGTTGGCACTACAGCCTGTTAACAAAGACAGATTCATAGCCATAAGACCAGAATGGACCATTATCATCATCTAAATCATAAGATCTCTGGGGAAAGAGAGAGACAGATGAAACCCTGGCAAAGCAGAGGATATGGCTGAAAGTAAGACAGGCTCCCTGGAAAGAGACAGTTGTAACAAGAGGCCATGGAAGTAGAAGCAAAAGATGAGATCTTTAGATGTACCCGTACAGAGAAAAAAATGGTGTCCTGACAACAAAAAGAGAACAAGACTGAGGGCACAGACCACAGGGGAGAATGGATCCTCTAAAGCATCAGGAAACAGTACATTGCAGAGCTGCCTTTCTATAATGACACAATGTGGAGTTAGTTTTATTTTTATTTCATTATATTTTTAAATTAATGTATGGCATCTGAAGTGCTTCAGTAGAAGTTGCAGGGAGGCACCTAATCAAATTAAAAGCTCAGATCTAGACAATTCCTCAAGCACTACAGAACCTACAAACTTCAGTTCATTATTTTGGAGAATGTAGTTCTGCAAAGCATAACAGAAAAAAAAACTATTACAATAAGAGTTCATTGTAGCTAGAGCTAGGCAAAATATTTTACACATCAAGTGAATCAGCAAACATTTGTCCGGTTTACTTGCTTTGTAAGTGTTCCACCTTCTCCCTCCTTACATTTTCCCCTTCCTTTCCTTTCTTTCCCACCAGATTTCCTGCCTAGCTCCACAAACCTTACACTCAGTGAATTTTTTTTTTAAGTGCATCGTTTCACTGAAGAGGTCAAAGCTCAGATTCATCTTGCTTCACCCTGTTATCTCCTTCTGAACCTTACCCTGATCATCAGCAGCACGCACTAACACAAAAGAGAAGGTGACGGAGGTCACAGCATTGACAGTAAAATGCATTCAAAGATAGATATTAGTAAAAAGTTTTATTTAAAACAACATTCTGTGCCTGTTGCATTTTCCTAGCTATAGTTCAGGAGGTTGGCGGGAGGAGAGAGGAAGGAGTTGTACAGGTGTTTGCTATAGAAAAGCATTCCATTTTCCAGGGCATGTTTGGTTATATTTGTAGGAGAGAAAAATGGGTGAGTAGGTGGAATAATTTTTTTCTATACACAGAGATACAAACAAAAAAGTGTAGTTAGCGTTTTCCCCTTCAGCACCTTAAGCCACCATCACCAAAGTTCAGTCTCAGAACCACATTTTGCATAGCCTCAGCCAAACATTTAGTACGCCAAAGGAAGGAGGATTCAAGGAGCTTCCACCTAGAGGAGTGCTCACAAGTACAGTCTCGGTGATCCTGTGAGCACAAGGACTACACAAGCTTAGCACTGCCAGTGACACAAGCCACCCCACAATCACTATGGATAGGCCTTCAAGTTACAAGAGAGAAAATTCAGATGCTAACACTGAAATCCTTGTAATTGTAAGAGAATCTCTTTTAGCCTCTCAAGAAAATGTAGTGCTCTCAACTGTACCACCATATAATGCAGAGAAGACTGACCCCCACACACAGACCATGACCCAGGATGTGAGCAGTAAGACCTAGTGATTGGAGCAGGAGATGGTGTCAGGAAGCCAGTACCAGCTTCAAGGGATGAGAGCTGGAGTCAGGAACCAAAGTCAGGATGCCAGTAGGGAAACAGGGTTGGAGCAAGGCTAGGAGCAGGCCAGGCACAGGTGAGGTCACAGCTGCAGGCCTGTGTACTGAGCAGCCAGAGATCACTTCTTGCTGTTGGGCTTAAGAATAGGCTTGCTGACTTCCTCGGTCAACCAGGCAGTATGGGTAGGGCCCTACCAAATTCACGGCCATGACAAACGTGTCACGAATCGTGAAATCTGGTCTCCCCACACATAGGTGCTGTAACTAGGGGTACGGGAGGGGGGGCATGCTGCAGCACTTCCTGGCTTGAAGTGGTTTCCATTATATACAATGTTTACAGTTTGGTTCATTGGCTCTCAGCACCCCCACTATAAAAATTGTTCCAGCACCCATGTCCCCCCATGAAATCTGGGCTTTTGTGTGTTTTTCCCCTATATACAGATTTCACGGGGGAGACCATGGTCGGGGTTCCTGACCCAAAAGGGAGTTGGGGGGGGGGGAGTCACAAGGTTATTTTAGGGAGGGGGGGTCATGGTATTGCCATCCTTATTTCTGCTCTGCCTTCAGAGTTGGATGGCCGGAGAGCGGCAGCTGTTAGGCAGGCACCCAGCTCTGAAGGCAGCACCCCACCAACAGCAGCGCAGAAGTAAGGGTGTCAATACCATAGCATGCCACCCTTACTTCTGTGCCGATTAGGATTCCCAGGCCTCCAGTTTTCAACCAGAATGCCCAGTGGAAAGGGACCCTGGCGGCTCCAGTCAGGAATGCTGACCAGCCTGTTAAAAGTCCAGTCAGCGGTGCAGCAGGACTAAGGCAGGCTCCCTGCCTGCCCTGGCTCCGCACAGCTACCAGAAGTGGCTGGCATGTCCCTGCATCCCACAGGCAGAGGATCAATCAGGGAAGCTCTGCACACTGCCCCTACCCCCCAGCGCCAGCTCCGCAGCTCCCATTGGCCAGGAACAGCAGTTAATGGGAGCTGCAGGGGCAGTGCCTGCAGGCACAGGCAGTGTGCAGAACCCCCTTGGCCGCCACGCCTAGGAGCCGGACATGCCAGCTGCTTCCCTGAGCCGCATGGAGCTAAGGCAGACAGGGAGCCTGCCTTAGCCCCGCTGTGCCGCCAACTGGGAGCCGACAGATGTAAGCACCACCCAGCTGGAGCCTGCACCTCAACCCCCTGCCCCAGTGCTGATCCCGCTCCTGGAGCCCACACCCCACACCTCCTCCCCCACCCCAACCCCGTCCCAGCCCTGAGCCCCCTCCTGCACTCCAAACCCCTCATCCATGGCCCCACCCCAGAGCCCACATCGCCAGCTGGAGCCCGCAACCCCTTCTGCACTCCAAGCCCCTTCCCCAACCCTGAGCACCCTCCCGCACTCTGGACCCTTGACCCCAGCCTGAAGCCCCCTCCTGCAGCCCAAACCCCTCATTCCCAGCCGCACCCCTCACCCCCTCCTACACCCCAACCACCTGCCCCAGCCCAGTGAAAGTGAGTGAGGGTGGGGGAGCATGAGCAATGGAGAGAGGGGGAATGGAGTGAGTGGGGGAGGGGGCCTTGGGGAAGAGGCAGAGCAGGGGTGTTTGGTTTTTGTGCGAATAGAAAGTTGGCAACCCTAACACTGATGCCTTCAGAGCTGGGTGGCCAGAGAGTTGCGGCTGCTGACTGAGGGCCCAGCTCTGCAGGCAGCAGCACTGAAGTAAGGGTGGCAATACCATATCATGCCATCCTTACTTCTGCGCTGCTGTTGGCAGTGGCACTGCTCTGAAGGCAGTGCCGCTACCAGCAGCGGTGCAAAAGTAAGGGTAGCAGGACTGCAAACCCCCCCATAATAAACTTTGTGACCCTCCCCCAACTCCTTTTTGGGTCAGGACCCCTACAATTACAACACCATGAAATTTCAGATTTAAATAGCTGAAATCATGAAATTTGCACATCTGCAATTCTTCATTCCTGATGCCCTCTACACTACAGAACTAAAATTCCACCCAAATGAAGTTTAATTAAGACTTACATTAAGCTTTAAACCAAAAATGTTTTTTTAAACCACTGACGCTAAGTAAAATATGAATGAATGTGACTTAAATTGGAAAACCATTCACTGTGTAATAGAAGCTCCAAATAGGTTTATAGATGGAAATTAAATGAGGTGGAAACGAAAGAGCAAATGCAATGGGAATGCTGTTCTTCATGTTCTACATTGTGTGACTCCAAAGAGATCCCTCCTCACCAGTTTTTTCACTCCACTTAAGTCAGTACATTTCTACCTTAACAGGAACACACATTTGCATTTTGTTTCTTAACATTTCTAAATATCTGAGAACACTAAATCCAGTTCCTTGCTAGGACAGGTAAAAAAAATACTACATATTTCTTTGTCAAAAATAATAAATATGGTGATATACTGTTTGTTAAGTTGGCCCAGACATATTCATCTCCAAGTACAGCAAGAGGAATTTTTTTTCCAAAAAACTAAATAACTTACTTCACATTATCGAGAACTTGAAGTGGAAGCATTAACATGAAAAATAAGTCAAAATACTGAAGAGTGTTAGTTTGGCTCTAACAAAATATTAAATTTGATATTGCTATTAGGTGAAATCATTTTCATTTTTAACAGTAGTGAGAAATCCAAGATGAGCAAACACAATGGATCACAACTGATGTTCTCCTGCTAGTTAGCAAGTATCAAACTAGTATGAGGTTCCAAACCCCACTGAGGTGAATGGGAAGCTTGGCACTGGTTTCAATGGATTTCGGATTAGGCCCTTCAAAAGTCACCATGACTACACTCACATCATGCTTAAGTGCTGAATCAGGGGCTTAACTGACAAGTCTAAGGGTCAGATTCTGCAAAGACCTACTACTGAGTGCATTTCTAATGGAATGAGAAATGTTGGATGCTCACCTAATGCATCAGGACTAATATTTAATTGGGATCTACAGATCTTCCATCTTCCCTATTTTTCTGCCTCTCTCTCTCTCCTCTCCATTGTTCTCTCCTTTAGTCAGTGTAAATGAAACTGTCTCTGTGACTTGAAGTGTCTGTCACTATTTCCTTTCTCTCTCTCTCATAATGCAAATACTATTGTCTGACTAATGCAGGAGTTCATTCCTGAACATGCTGCACTCCATCCTCTCTAAAGCCCTTTGTTAAGCAGATAATGTTTTCAGGTTAACATAGTTAACATAAATGAGGCTTTCATTATTATCAAGGAAGACAGTTATGAAGACACTTTTTTCCCCTCCCATCTACTGTGTTAGTAAAATAATGGCATTCACCACCCAACTGTTATAAGTGTAGCTGTTATTTCTCTAGCTCTGTCCACACATTTTCTTCCAAATTACAATAATTGGCATAGACCACCAACGAAGGTAAATGGGGGGAAAAAGTTGCCATTGAATGTTTCTTCAAGGGAATTATATATAATTGTTAATAAAATTATACTGATTGCTCAAATTTCACCTTCCAGGCAGTGTTTACGTCAAAAACACAATTACAAAATAATTGAAAAACCAGGTCACCAATGTAGGTGCCCAATTAAGGATTTAGGAGCATATAATTTTCGGTGCCTATTTTTGAAACTCTTGATCAGAGCTCTTACTAGAGCTCTAGAGGCCTAGAAGTAAAATCTGGACATACAAATCCAACTAGGTTTGTTGTGTTAATAATAGTGAACCAGCTGATGTGTGGTCAGTTGCACTTCCAGACAAATTTCTTATATCAATCCAGTTTTAAAGACAATCTCTGGAATATTAGAAGGCAGAAGAACAAAATAACGTAAAATTCTGGGAATGACTATCATACAAATAACTCTGATTCTACCTATCTAACAAGAAGATGACCAGTTATGTAAATCTTGGGCTGTTTGTTTTAACAGCAAGATATATTTCCAGTCCAATAATTTTGAATATAGAGATAGCAGAATAATTTATGTTTTGGTTAGGGCAGCAAACTGAAAAATCAGAACCAATATTCAGTTCGGTTCCAAAAGTGTTTGGAATTTGTTGTGTGTCCATATAGGAGTAGGGGAGCTGAGGCTGAACCCCCTCTCTGGGGCAGAGACCTGAAGTTAAGTCTTTGTGCCTGTGATACAGGAGGGCCAGGGAGCAGCAGTAGTAGAGTGTGAGAGGGGAAATATATAAGCCCTAGGCTAATTAAGGCGTGGTTCCCTGGAGACTAGGGAGGGTGGCTACAGGTTAATTGGAGCACCTGCAGTCAATTAAGGCCTCTCAGGAACCTAATAAAACCCCCTGCTTCAGGCAGACAGGGGAGGAGGAGGAAGGAGTTGGAGCAGAGTGGTTTGGTGGTGGAGCAGAGAGCAGTTTGAAGGAAAGCAGAGGAGAGTTTGGAGAAGTGCTGTGGCGGGCTAAGAAGACCAAGACCCTAGGTAAAGGGACACCTGGCTTGTGCAGAGGGAAGGCAGGAAGCCCCACAAGCAGGAGAGGGAAGGAGCCCAGGGGAAAGTATCAGTAGTACAAGTGGTTTACCCACTAACCTAGGGCCCCTGGGCTGGGACCCAGAGTAGAGGGCGGGCCTGGGTCCCTCCCTCTCCATTCCCCTTCTCTTGGATACTAGTGGGACAGCTGATACCCCAGTTCAGGGGCAAGAAATGGCGCCCTGAAAAACCCCCCACAAGAAGAGAAAGTCCGGGACCCTCATAGTAGTGCCAGCAATTTGCCACACGTGGTGTCAGGGGGGGGATTTCCGCGCTGGGGACTTAAACCAGGGTTAGCCAAAACAATCCAGTCCTTAAGATGGACGACGTGATCAAGGCCCTAATACAAGCCACCGCCGCTCAGCAGGAGGCTACCCGGGTCCAGGCAGCTACCCAACAGGAGGCCATGCGGCTGCAGCAAGAGACCAATCGCCTGCTGATGACCCAGGCTGCCCAAGATCGGGCCACGCTGCAGGAACTAGTGAACCAGGTGAAGGCCCTTACGGAGCTGAGCCGCGGGTATGACGGGACACGGACCATACGGGCCAGCTACTGTCTGCAGAAAATGACCCGGGAGGATGATGTGGAGGCATATCTCCTTGCCTTCGAGAGGACAGCCCTGCGGGAGGCTTGGCCCCGAGATCAGTGGTCAGGCATCCTCGCCCCATTTTTGTGTGGGGAGGCTCAGAAGGCCTACTATGACATGACCGCAGAGGAGGTGGCAGATTACCCCCGACTGAAGGCGGAAATCCTGGCCAGGGCAGGGGTAACAACGGCCTTGCGAGCCCGGAGGTTCCATGATTGGCAGTTCTGTGAAGACAAGACACCACGATCACAACTATTTGACCTAATTCACCTAGCCCGGAAGTGGTTACACCCGGAGGCTCTCAGCTCAGAGAAAATGATGGAGCTCCTTGTGCTGGACCACTATACAAGGGCACTACCCTCAGGCCTCCGAGCCTGGATAGGCCAGAATGACCCATCCACCTATGATGAACTGGTCACCCTTCTGGAGAGACAACTGGCAGCCCGTGAACTGTCTGAAACCCCGGGAGATGGAACATAGCGTTTCAGGAAACCAGTCCCAACCCCGAGGACCCGGATCATCGACAACTCCAGGAAAGCCATAGCTGGAAGAACAGGCACCAAGGAGCGGCCTGAGGCCCCAAAGGGACCTATGGGTCCTGGGGGAGAGGGTTGGAGGAGCGAGTTAGAGGGCCCAAGACAAAGGGCAATCTCCGGAATGAGATATCGCTGTTATGAGTGTGGGGAGTTGGGGCATATAGCAGCACAGTGCCCCAACAGGGAGGAGCCCATGCAATGTAATCTGGGGGATCCCGGAGACCAATGTGGCCTAATCAGCCTGGTGGGGGTCGTGATGGACCCACATGAGTACACCAGGCCGGTAAAGATGAATGGCATCCAGACCATAGCTTTGGTGGACTCTGGGAGTGCTGTCACATTAGTCTCAGGGAAGTTAGTAGGGCAAGACCAACTGAGCCGGGCCAAGAGTACCGGAGTGACATGTGTCCACGGCACAGTAAATTTCTACCCCACAATTCCAATATGGATTGAGATCCAGGGAAACACTACCAAGATGACTGCAGGGGTGGTCCCGAAGCTCCCCTACCCGGTCTTAATTGGCAGGGACTTTCCTGGGTTCGAGAGCCTACTCCCCCCCATCAGGTTAGGGGAGGGAAGTAAACCCTGAGCAGAGTTTGAGGTGCCCATGGAGGACCCTACCACAATTTTTGCTGGGTTTTCCCCAGAGTTATTTTCAAGCCCTGGGAAGTCCCGGAAATCCAAACGAGAAAGGAGGGCAGACAAAAGATTAGGAACCAGGATTTTGGCGGCAAACCAGAGAGCTGCCCTGGTTGGGAGGCGGTCCCGTGGAGACCCAGAGACAGCTTCCAGCACAAGCAGAAGCACCCCTAGAGAAGGAGGGGAGCCCAATCCAATAGAATCAGGCCAGATCGGTCCCCCACGTGAATATTTTGGGCAAGACCAAGCCAATGACCCACTGTATGTGAATGTGAGGGAGGAGGTAGTAGAGGTAATGGTGTGCCAGTAGAAGGGAAAACCAAAGGCCCAGGGCCATATTATATACTCAAGCAGGATCTGTTGTACCGGGTAGTGCCAATACAGGGGGAAGTAGTAGAACAGCTCTTGGTGCCACGGAAGCACACAAAGGCTGTATTAGAATTAGCTCATAGTCATCTGTTTGGGAGACATTTAGGAGCAGACAAGACCCTGGATAGAGTCCTAAGGAGGTTCTACTGGCCGGGAGTACGGGCAGAAGTCCAGCGCTATTGCACCTCTTGCCCAGAGTGCCAGCTGCATAGCCCCCGACCTCAGTTAAGGGCCCCATTGGTACCCTTGCCAATAATTGAAGTCCCTTTTGAAAGGATAGCAATGGATCTAGTGGGCCCACTAGAAAGAACAGCCCGGGGCCACCGAAGTGTACTTGTAATCCTGGACTACGCTACACGGTACCCCGAAGCCATTCCTTTAAGAAACCCCACGTCCAAGGCAATTGCAAAAGAACTGGTGCAGGTTTTTGCTAGGGTAGGCATCCCTAAGGAGATCCTGACAGACCAAGGGACTCCCTTTATGTTGAGAGTAATGAAAGACTTATGTACCCTGCTCCGCATCCAAGCCTTGTGGACCTCGGTCTATCATCCGCAAACAGATGGTCTGGTTGAGCGATTTAACCGCACTCTCAAGAGCATGATCCGAAAGGTGGTGGCCCAAGACGGAAAAGACTGGGATACCCTCCTACCATACCTGATGTTTGCAGTACGAGAAGTTCCCCAAGCATCTACTGGTTTCTCCCCCTTCGAGCTACTGTATGGACGCCACCCACGTGGCATATTAGACGTCGCGAAGGAGGAATGGGAGGAACAACCTAACCCAGGGAAGAACGTCATTGCACACGTAGCCCAGATGAGAGAACAAATAGCCCAAGTGACTCCCATAGTACGAGAGCATTTGGAGAAAGCACAGGAGGCCCAACGAACCTACTACAATCGTCGGGCAAAAACACGGAAATTTCAACCAGGAGAACGGGTGCTGGTATTGGTACCAACAACAGAAAGTAAGCTCCTGGCCAGTTGGCGTGGACCCTATGAGATCGTGGAAGCCGTTGGGGAGGTGAATTATAAGGTGAAGCAGCCAGGCCGCCGAAGGCCAGAGCAGATATATCATATTAACTTACTGAAACCCTGGTTCGATCGGGAGACATGCCTGGCCATCCTGCCGGCTCCATCCCAGGCAGATGGCCCACAAAGGCAGGTAAAGATATCCCCCGAATTAGCCCCAGAACAATGAACAGAGGTCATTGAAATGATCCAGCGGAACCAAGATGTGTTCTCTATACAACCAGGCCGTACGACGCTGATCCAACACCACATCGTCACCTGTCCTGGAGCAAGAGTGACGATAAAACCATACCGTATACCAGAGGCAAAAAGAGAAGAAATTAGGGCAGAAGTAAGGAAGATGCTGGAAATTGGGGTGATTGAGGAATCACACAGCCAGTGGTCCAGCCCTATTGTATTGGTCCCGAAGCCAGATGGCAGCCTAAGATTTTGTAATGACTTCCGGAAGTTAAACGAGGTATCCCAATTCGATGCCTACCCAATACCACGTATTGATGAGCTGGTGGATCAGTTAGGCAAGGCCCGATACTTGACCACCTTGGACTTGACAAAAGGCTACTGGCAGATCCCATTGGCTGAGGACACCAAGGAAGAAACAGCTTTCTCCACACCCGATGGCCTTTTCCAATATACCGTCCTCCCCTTTGGGCTCCATGGGGCCCCCGTGACTTTCCAGCATTTAATGGACAGATTACTTCGACCCCATGCCAAGTATGCTGCCGCCTATTTAGATGATGTGGTAATCCATAGCCCTGATTGGGAGACGCACCTGGGGAAAGTAGAAGCAGTACTGGATACTCTTAGGCAGGCTGGCCTCACCGCTAACCTGTCCAAATGTGCAATAGGGTTAGCCGAGGCCAGATACCTCGGGTATGTAGTCGGAAGGGGCCTGGTGCAGCCCCAATGGAACAAAGTGAAGGCAATACAGGAATGGCCTCACCTGATCCGCAAGAAGCAAGTCAGAGCCTTCTTAGGGATAGTGGGGTACTATCACCGGTTCATCCCTCACTTTGCCATAAGGGCAGCGCCTCTGACAGACCTGATAAGAGCTCGGGGGCCGGAGATAGTTAAATGGACTGAGGCGGCAGAGGAAGCTTTCACAGACCTAAGGACGGCCCTTTGCAGCCATCCGGTGCTCATAGCCCCAGATTTCAAAAAGGAATTCATCCTACAAACGGATGCCTCAGAGGTAGGACTTGGGGCCGTCCTTTCACAGATGGTGGGGGATGAGGAGCACCCTATCCTTTACGTTAGCCAAAAGCTCCTGCCCAGGGAGCAACGGTACGCCGTAGTAGAAAAGGAATGCCTAGCAGTTAAATGGGCCATGGAGATTCTACGGTACTACCTGCTTGGGCGGAAGTTTACCCTTGTGACAGACCACGCCCCACTCCAATGGATGCACACAAACAAGGAAAGAAATGCACGAGTGACTAGATGGTTTCTATCACTACAACCTTTCCACTTCCGGATACAGCATAGAGCCGGAAGCCAACACGGCAACGCGGACAGCCTGTCACGACAACACTGTCTCTCGTCCCAAATAGCCCAACCCCATGGTGTTGAGCAGGGGAGGGGGATATGTGATACAGGAGGGCCAGGGAGCAGCAGTAGTAGAGTGTGAGAGGGGAAATATATAAGCCCTAGGCTAATTAAGGCGTGGTTCCCTGGAGACTAGGGAGGGTGGCTACAGGTTAATTGGAGCACCTGCAGTCAATTAAGGCCTCTCAGGAACCTAATAAAACCCCCTGCTTCAGGCAGACAGGGGAGGAGGAGGAAGGAGTTGGAGCAGAGTGGTTTGGTGGTGGAGCAGAGAGCAGTTTGAAGGAAAGCAGAGGAGAGTTTGGAGAAGTGCTGTGGCGGGCTAAGAAGACCAAGACCCTAGGTAAAGGGACACCTGGCTTGTGCAGAGGGAAGGCAGGAAGCCCCACAAGTAGGAGAGGGAAGGAGCCCAAGGGAAAGTATCAGTAGTTCAAGCGGTTTACCCACTAACCTAGGGCCCCTGGGCTGGGACCCAGAGTAGAGGGCGGGCCTAGGTCCCTCCCTCTCCATTCCCCTTCTCTTGGATACTAGTGGGACAGCTGATACCCCAGTTCAGGGGCAAGAAATGGCGCCCTGAAAACCCCCCACAAGAAGAGAAAGTGCGGGACCCTCATAGTAGTGCCAGCAATTTGCCACAGTGCCCTAGCTACCGGACTATCGGCTTTTCTGAGGTGGAGCAATCTCAATTCATCCTGCTGAAGCTGTTCCACTTTGTATAAATACTTCAATATTCATAGGTCCAAAGCAAGTAAGCAAGAAGAATTCAATAGCCTGGTGATTAAGAAACTTACCTAGGAGGTATGAGATGTGAATTGAAATCTTCTTCCTGCTTCAGAGGCGGGATTTGAATTCACATCTACTACCTTACTTCTGAGTGCCTTAATCACCAGGCTAAAAAAAACTCTCCCCCTCTCTTTGGTCCAATGACTACATAAGTATTTATACCAAGTGCAACAGCTTCAACAGGAGCAACTGAGAGACACCACCATGGTGAGAATGCTCACAGAGATAAGGGGGAGATCTGAGTTCAAGGCTATGCTCCAGAATGGGGATTCAAACCTGGGTCTTCCGCACGCACTGTTTGCTGAAGCCAAACCCAAAAAACTTTTTCACAGCCAAAAATAATTGAATCAAATTGACTAATAGTTTTGGGTTGACCAACATTTTTTGGCAAATAAACTATTCTTCTGACAAATTTCTCCTAGTTCTACCTAATGTTGAATAAAACTTTCTTTCCAAATATTTAAAATCCTTCGCTACTACAGTAACCTTATCCTTCTCAGCTTTACTTAAAGTCAGAATCAGGGCATTAGATATTTTTATGCTAAAAATAAACCAAAAACATTTTCCCTATTCCTCCAGAGCCACTTACAATTTTTATACAGAAACTTCAGGTTTCGACCAAAATGTGAGTGTGCTGATTGCATGCACAGAATCCTAAGTATGATCTCCTAAACAGGATAACACTGGCTGTTTGTTTTTTTCCTGAAACCTCTGGAATCTATTAACATTTTGCTCAGATCATAAATGGGCATCTACTGTGAACCAAGCAATACTGAAACGGGTATAGTTTTTGTGAGAACATGGTTCTCATGGACAATATTTTCAAAAGTAACTGATTACTCGGAAAAAAGAACAGGAGTACTTGTGGCATCTTAGAGACTAACGAATTTATAACACAGCTGCTACTCTGAAACCTGATTACTCGGAGTACCTCAAATTTTATGTGTCCACCTTGACTTGTGGAGCACCTACCATCTCAAAAATCAGACCCCTCACTTAAGTTGTCTCAAGTTGGGCAATCAAAAGCTAGTTGCATTTGAGAATCTTGGCCTAAGTCCACTTTACAAAGGAACAGAGATAATGAACAGCCCTGCCCACTTCCAACTCCAGACTAAAACTACTTGTTTTATTGCCATTTATAATTAATTAGTGTTGAGTGATAGCAAGTATACAATGCTCAAAGCTGCTTTACAAAATTCCCTTCAAAGCCCATAGCTGGAATATGTAACTCTGCTCAATCTGGTCAAGTGCTTTTTGTGCAGCTTACGAGAGACTTATAGCAGAATTAGCAAAGGACCAAATCAATAGATGAGATTCACTGCTCTACACCTGTTATCTATTTAGTACCATTTCTGGATGAACCCAGCTTAGTCTTTGTGACTGAGCAGAGAAATTAGCCCTTTCCATCTGAGTGCTAAAATTCTAGAAGAGATTTTTTTTTTCAGTCAGCATTGAATAAGGAGATGGATAAATATGCCGGCTATAGATCTATCGAGTAATCTGCTTTGTAGCATAACATGATACCAACATAATACATGGAGAGAATTTTTCCTTTTGAATAACCCGAGCAGTTAACCAAATTTCAGATCTAGTGGGTTTCAGTTAGGAGGAGAAACTGATGCTGGAGTCAGTTATTTCTTTGACGTAATCCTGTTTATTTACAAAGTCCTATCTCCCTGAACAAAGCAGGGATCAAAAAGCAGGAGACAGTTTCTTTGCTCACAGTTCCAAGCCTCTTTTCAGTCAGCACTCAACCCAAAATCTCTCTCAAAGCTTTTCTCAGAAACACATTCCCAGTGCTTGCCCTGATTTTCTCCAGGGCTTTCTGCTGCTTGTCTCATAGACAGACACACATACTTCCACCAAACAGTATCCTGCAAAACCCCTCCACCCACACGTCTCCTGCACATGCCTTTGTTTTGAGTGGCGATATGCTGCTCTTTTGGGTACAGGCTGCTATAGTTTCAGTTATCTGGTTCCATAAATGAGCTTAATTGTTTCTTACATTTAGCAGTAAAGAAGGGTGGCTGTTACACCCACAGTTTCAATTAGGTTTAATCCAACACATAATAATATCACAAAATACCACAGTTAGTAGCAGGGCTAATTTTGTTGCTAATTGCTTATAAAATTATTCCACGAAACCATATGGGCCCAGCCATTTTGCCTGATGGATTTTTTTTATCACATTAATTATGACTTCTACTGTGAGCCCCTATTTAAAGCTCCATATTATTCTGAGCATATTTGAGGTAATTTTAGATTGTTGATTTGTTCCTGAGAATGGCTATTCTAAGAATGTTGGGAGCTATATAAGAATTTGTAATAGAAAACAAAATCTTGCTTAATCTCCTTGTTAGCTTCTACCAATGCACTATTAAGCCTTTTAAGTGTGGAAATTATTCCTTTGTCTTTTCATTTAATCATCCAGACTAACACCTTATCTGCTCTATTGCTCTTTTCATAACAAAATCCTTTAATATAACTCAAATTTTGGATTGTTCAATTTATTTCAAATAAATTGACTGCATCATGAATTCTTGTGATTTTTAAAACTACCTTGTCCTAGCTGTGGTGTTATGCTTCAAGATTTTTAACTAACTATGAAGCTGAGAGAAATAGGCATTTTCCCTCTTGCTATGCTATGAAGTGATAAGTTTGCATTTGAATAGCTGCTTTTCTATTTATATAGGTATTTATGTGGCCCTACCCTCATTGTATCTGATCTGTGTTTTATTTCTAAAACCAAGTGTTTAAAAATAGAAATAATACTGCAGGAGAAATAGTTTAATTAGTTTATAGGGATTGTTGTCTGAGCATGAGTGCATGTGTATAGAAATTATTGAGGAAAATCTAAGTCATAGAAATGTATTTTGTGTTTATATTTCTGAAAGTAGTTAAGTCCTTGCACAGTTCTCAGTTCTCCCATTTCAGCGAGAAGGTTCTCATAGACATCAATTTGGGAACCTCTGCAGCAGCCAAAGAACAAAAAATGATAGTATAAATCTGTAGGTGAACTTTTTAATAGGACTAACCAAGAAGTAAATCAATTCCTCAAGTCTTCAAGGATCACAGTCTTTCAAGAACATTCACATTAAGATGACGAACTTATGAAGGGACTGTGATTTACTTTTATTTTAGTTTCATTTAATGGATTATCTACAACTTTGTGTTAAAAAACAAAATACCAAAAGTAAAAATTAACAACAAAATATAACATTGTAAAATTTTGGATTTCCTTTTAGACATACTCAATAACTTTCTGATCAGGACTGAAAACTCAGATTGGTCAAAATTCAATTTTTGGCCTAATTTCTAATTATTTCACATTAGTTTTATAAGACGTGTCAGCTGCCTTGTCCACTTGACATAATCAGTATCAGAACACAGGAGCACATTGGGCCAGATGAGATTTATTCTGATCCACTATTGCAGTCTTAGTTGGCAGGGTCTTTGTAGTGGCAATGTACAGTGATGGCCAGCCCAGCTGATTTTTACGGTGATACAGCAGCAGGTTGGCGGGTTTTCTGTGGGTCCCTGAAGCATATTCTCACCAGCAACTACACACCGCACCATAATAACTAACTCAGGAACCAATCCATGCAACAAACCTCAATGCCAACTCTGCTCACATATCTACACTAGGGACACCATCACAGGACGTAATCAGATCAGCCACACCATCACCGGTTCATTCACCTGCACATCCACCAATGTAATATACGCCATCATGTGCCAGCAATGCCCTTCTGCTATGTACATTGGCCAAACTGGACAGTCCTTACGCAAAAGGATAAATGGACACAAATCAGATATTAGGAATGGCAATATACAAAAACCTGTAGGAGAACACTTCAATCTCCCTGGACACACAATAGCATATTTAAAGGTAGCCATCCTGCAGCAAAAAAACTTCAGGACCAGACTTCAAAGAGAAACTGCTGAGCTTCAGTTCATTTGCAAATTTGACACTATCAGCTCAGGATTAAACAAAGACTATGAATGGCTAGCCAACTACAAAAGCAGTTTCTCCTCCCTTGGTGTTCACACCTCAACTGCTAGAAGAGGGCCTCATCCTCCCTGATTGAACTAACCTCGTTATCTCTAGCCTGACTCTTCCCTGCATACTTATACCTGCCCCTGGACATTTCCACTGCATGCATCTGAAGAAGTGGGTATTCACCCACAAAAGCTTATGCTCCAATACGTCTGTTAGTCTATAAGGTGCCACAGGACTCTTTGTAGCAGGCACAATAATGTTATGTTGAGATCCATTAAGGGCAATTCCCAACTTCTGAGATCCTCATTGCATGATATGACTGCAGGTTTAAGTCACCAGTGACATCATATAATGGGTGATACTAGACTCAGATTTCCATCAAAGTAAATGGAGTTGCGGGGTTGTAACATAGAAAAATTTAGGCCATATAGTGTCCCCCACCCCCATAAGTTAACTTATTAATGTAACATAATTGTGGGTCACCGGACAGCAATAGTGCAGACGGTCTTACAAGGTCCATTTAACTAACTGTACCAGCAGTTAGATGTTGAACAAATGCTAATTATTTAGTTTTTATGGAATTCTTTTTAGAAGATGTGCACATTACTGCCTTTGTCAACTGATTTTTAAGGCTGCCTGCAGGATATATCCACAAACAAACAAAAACTTTACTACTACTTCCCCATTTCCAGCTACCTGGAGTCAGGTCACTGGATCAGTCTTTTCCAAACTTGCTGATCCAACACTCACTCCATATCCATTCCATCCTACCATACAAGGTTTATCCACTGTTTTCTTGGCCACCCTCTTTCTCTCCAGTCTTGAGCTCTAGTCTCATATGCCTCCCTAATGGGATTCTCTTCATCCATCCTTCATTTGTGCTTATACCCTCTCAGATTCCGCTCTTGCAGCTTCTATCGGATATCTCAGACTTGGTCTCACTCCTGATGACTTCATTTTACATGTGGTCCAGCACCATTAGCCCTCTCACTCTCCTCAAATACCTCATATTGATGGCCTCAGGTCTTGTCAAATGCCTCTTTGGTCGCCCATGTCTCTGATCTGTTCAGAAGGGCTGTTCTTCACATGATTTTGTATAACTGTCCCTTAAGCATTCTGGGACTTTGTTTATCATAAATTATTCCATCTATCTTGTGCCAGACCTCCCCAGCACTCAGCAGCTGTGCTTGCAGTTCCCTGTTGATTTCTGCAAGCAAGGCTGCTGAGTGTGCGGGAAGATAAATAACTGCGTCTCTGACAAACAAAAACATTATATTATATCAAAATATTTCAATTCATTTGATTGGCTGGTTACTGTTCTTATTTCCACAATTAAAGTAAAGAAAGAATGGTATATGAGTTTCACATCTCTTGCACCATGTACAGATTTTTGGAAGCTCAGTAATATTATTCCTTTACTTAATTGTCAAAAGAAAGGGGCATGCTCATGAAGAAGTCTATTTTTTTTAGCTTGTAAATATAGAAGACCTGAAAGACTATCAAACAGATAAAAATATGTGCTATCAATATGCTATATTAAGATGCTCCACACTTTGGTTTTCATTTTAGTTTTATAGTAAGATTATATAATAGATTTGCAATTAAATATTTGATGGGGCCTTTTTTCTTGCAAATAAGAAGAGAAATAACTAATTAGGAAAAAGCAGAAAACAATTTAACTAAAATACAAGTAATGAGGTAGACATGTCTGTTTAAATTTAAACTTCTGTTTATTAAAGTATATTCACAACATTGTTGTTTTTCCTCTATGTGATACATTATCAAGCTCAAAGCAACTGGATGCCTAAAAGAAGGCTTTTTGTGTCATCTTCCACCAGCATGGATTCAACATGCCAAATTCATTGTGAGGAAGAGGATTCCAAATGCCACAGTAAAAAAAAACAAACAAATAACTGAGCAGCAAGTCGAACTGAGATAGGGGAAGTAATTAAGTGTGTTAGCAAAGTGAGCATTCTGCCTTGGAGGAAATAACATATCATTTGCATGCAATATGTGAAAGATGTTAATTTCTCTGTAAACAGTCATGTTTTCGGCCTTGATAAATTGTCAGCACTAAATGATAAGGATGTGTATGAATACCAATATCACAGGTATTAAATTATTCATTTACTAAAGAAAAGTAGAAGTGAGAGAAGGGGAAGAGGATGGAAAGGGTCTTAGACCCATGCTAGGAACAGTTTGTTCTGTTTGTTTTTAAATTAGGTAGGTGGGAATGCATGCATTAATAATCAGTTTGATGCTGGAAAGAAAGTGAGGAAGTGCATTCAGAAAGTGAAAGGAAACCTAGAAAGGAAGCAGAAGAGGGGAAGTGGTGGTGATGCGTGGGAAAGGCAACCGACAGCCAGTGATGCACTGAGAATTCAGCATCCACATTTAAGCTAAATCTTCACTTCGAGCACCACAGAGGCACAGCTGCAGCTACACAGATGTATTGCCATAGTGTAGATGCTTCCTACATAGGCAGAAGGCATTTCTCCATCAATGTAGTTAATCCACCCCTTGAAGCGGCAGTAGGTGGATTGATGGAAGAGTTCTATCAACCTACTTGTGTCTATACAATGCATGAAGTCCATTAATGGCTATTAATCAGGATGGGTAAGAAATGGTGTCTTTAGCCTCTGTTTGTCAGAGTGGGGTGATGGATGGCAGGAGAGAGATCACTTGATCATTACCTGTTCGGTCCACTCACTCCGGGGCACCTGGCATTGGCCACTGTCAGTGGACAGAATACTGGGCTGGATGGACCTTTGGT
Organism: Macrochelys suwanniensis; assembly: GCA_033296515.1. Lineage (NCBI taxonomy): Eukaryota > Metazoa > Chordata > Testudines > Chelydridae > Macrochelys > Macrochelys suwanniensis. The sequence goes on from CM065776.1 coordinate 38,265,005, forward strand.
CTGACCCAGTACAGCCATTCTTATGTTCTAAGTCAACCTAATTACAGTGCTTGGGGCTGCAAATTTTTTCACACCCCCGAGCAACATAGCTAGGTCAATCTAAATTTTAAGCATAGACCAGGCCTTTGAATTGTAACAAATAATCAAATTTTATATTAAACAAAAACTTAAAAACAAACACTTTTACTGTACCTAAGAAGTTTCATTACAAACTAAATACTCTTACCCCTATACTACAGATGGGTGAACCGAAGATCAAGAAGCTAAGACCAACATTTTCAAACCTGAGTGTTTAAAGTTCAGCACCTAAATCCCCATACAGTGATTTCAGTTAACACAGCCTGATTTTCATAAGTGCTGATCCCCCACCACTATATTAAAATCAATGGACATTGTGACTGCTCAGCAATATGGAAATCAGGTCACGTACATTCAGGTGTCTCTACATGGAATAAGTGCTTAAAGGTATGCAATCTCATTTTGAAAATTTTAATGTAAGTGACTTCCAGAGAGTCAAAGTTGATCAAGTGGTAGAGTTAGGAGTAAAAAAGTGTGTATTTTTCTTCAATCCCTGCTTCAGCCATTCATTCTTTACTTCTCTCCTCTTGCCTTATGGGATTTGATGTCCATACTCATGGCTACAGGACATCTTGTCCCCCTTCTAACATACATTACAAAAAACAATTTTAGCCTGCTATTTCCCATGTTAAGTCATGGGGTAAAATTCTGGCTCTACTGAAGTCAGTGGCAAAACCCGCATGGACTTCAATGGAGTCAGGACTTTTCCCCCCTCCCCACCTCCCGCCCATAGATTCCCAGGGCAGAAGGGACCATTGTGATCATCTAGTCTGACTGCCTGTATGTAACACAGGCCATAGAACTCCCCCAACATAAATCCTAGAGCAGATCTTTTACAAAAACATCCAATCTTGATTTTAAAATGACCAATGATGGAGAATCCACCACGACCTTTTGTACATTGTTCCAATGGTTAATTACACTTAAGGTTAAAAATTTGTGCCTTATTTCTAGTCTGAATTTGTCTAGCTTCAACTTCTAACCACTATGTCATGTTACACCTTTCTCTGCTAGACTGAGGAGACCATTATTAAACATTTGTTCCGTATATAGGTACTTACAGACTAATCAAGTCACCCCTTAGCTTTCTCTTTGTTAAAAGACTGCACTCCTTGAGTCTGTCACTAAGGCATGTTTTCTAACCCTTTAATCATTTTCTTGCCTCTTCCCTGAACCCTCTCCAATTTATTAATATCCTTTTTGAACTATGGACTCCAGATTTGGATATAGTATTCCAGCAGTGATTGCACCAGTGCCAAAACAAAGCTAAAATAACCTCCCTACTCCTGCTCAAGATTCCCGTTTATGCATCCAAGGATCTCATTAATTCTTTTGGCTCCTGTTCAGCTGATCATCCACCATGACTCTCAGATCTTTTTCAGGCTATGTCTACAATGCACATCACTAGCAGTAGCGTATAGGGTACTTTTAACTACAAGCCACAGTGAAAAGCAGGCTGTGCCCGCATTGTGGTGTATAGCTACACGCATCAGTGAAAGGCTCAGGCAGGGGAAAGGCAGTCGGAAAAGACTCGGGCAGTAGGGAGCACTGGGAAACTAACTGCTAACAATAGCACTGTAGATAAGGGAGGCACTACTTGGACATGTAGAGTACATACCCAAAATGTTTAGTGTGTCTTTACTTGCCCAAGCAGTGCCTCATTGCTATTTATATCCATGACGGGGGGGGGCTGCAATGTATGTACTCCACATGCCACCGTAAGGAATGTGCAATGTAGATGTACCCTCAGAGTCACTGCTTCCCACAATCGAGTCCCACATCCTGTATGGATAGCCTACATTTCTCATTCCTAGATGTACACATTTACATTTAGCCATACTTACTCTGTATGTGAATGTATCACCACACTACCCAATTCTAACTTAAGTTGAACTCTGAAGACTTTCAAATATTTGTTACATTAAAAATGGTTCATTCTTGGGGAGTTTAGAGGGAAAAAAACTTCAAAGTTCTCAGTAATATTAATAAAAAGAAAACAAGAAAAATACCTGTGGCACCTTAGACACTAACAAATTCATTTCGGCATAAGCTTTCGTGGGTTAAGAACCCACTTTATCGGATGCATCCGATGAAGTAGGTTCTTAACCCACGAAAGCTTATGCTGAAATAAATTTGTTAGTCTCTAAGGTGCCACAGGTATTTTTCTTGTTTTCTTTTTGCTGACACAGACTAACATGGCTACTACACTGAAACCAGTAATATTAATGTACATCATTCAGGTTTTCATATACAGTGGCAGAAGCCACAGGGGTACATAAGGTTTACAGAGATCCCCTGGGTCTGGCACCTATCTACTAGTCCAAAGAATGCCATGTAAGGTCTCTATGATGACCAGTGTGACATAGGCTTTCATTAATCATTGCAAGATGTATGTATGGAAAATATGTGAAGACTTATGTGTATATATATTAAAAATTATGCTCTCTGGGTCTGCAAGTTAAGTCAGGTCACCAAAAAGTGATCCACATATTCCAGGGAGGGAAGAAGAGATGCTTATCTCACTCTGACTGGTCATGTGCAAATTAAGTGTTGTATGGTTCACAATGGATGCACATTTACAGTCTGAGCAAAATGTTAATCAATAGATTGCAGAGTTTGCAGGAAAAAAATGAAAATAGGTGGGGTTACCCTGTTTAGGAGTAAGACAATGAACTTTTGAAACTGCAGATGAATACCCAGTTATTTCTTCAGTCTGTGAGGACAAGCCAACAGCAGGGTTATCTTAGGAGAAGGAATCTAGGCCAACTTGGTTGAAAACACTGAGGAAAGGATTTGAGTAAACTCACTTCTAAGGAGATAGGGGAATGCCCTGTTAGTTAAGTTTAGGCTCTAGAAAACACATTATGGTTTTCTTTTATATGCAACAATTTGTTTCCAGTATTCTCACTCTCTATTACTTAATCTTTGTTCTTTAATAATAAAACTGATTCTTGTTTTCACTGTATCCAAGTGCTGGGTGTTAAGCGGATTGGTGATGCGGAGTTGAATCTTGCAAGCTGACATGTACTAGTCCTTTGGGAACAGTGAACCTAAGAGTTCTGTGGGCATGCAGTGGAACACGGGCAGAGCACTCCAGAGTGACACTTGGAGGACAGGGGTTTGGTGTGTGCCTATCGCTAACCTGTACAGAAAGAGTGAGGCCTGCTAGGCAGCACTTGTGTTGCCAAAGGCAGTAGCATAGCCAGGAGGAGAGGCGGGGAGAGAGAGGAAGCGGCCGCTCCCCCACTGAGCACAAGTGGCGCCTTTTACATTTTTTGGCACCTTTTAAAAGGGGAAACGGAGCTAAAAAAAGGCGCCACCCCCCATGTACTCACCAAGCGGCACTCCAGCTGTTTGGCAGCACGTGCCACCGAAGACCCGGAGCGAGTGAAGGACCCGAACAGCTGGAGCTCCGCCGGGTGAGTACAAGGTGGTGGTGCCTTTTTTTAGCTCCGCTCCCCCTGTACTCTGCACCTGGCTACGCCACTGGCCAGAGGCTAATGGCTTCCGGGAGCAGGCACAGTCAGGACTGCCTCACGCTATGGGTGGGTGGTGGTAAGTTGCTTCACAAGCCTGGATGCCCCAGGAAAGCTTCACAAGATCCCAATATGGTGGGTATTTTAGCAGGGGTTTGTAAATTATTGTAGTGCAATTTTTGCATGGAAATAATGCACATTTAAATTCAAATTGTGAAGTTTTACTGTGAAAACAAACACAAATGAGTAATTCTTTTGGGCAGATAGCTTAAAATTTTAAGAACCCAAATACTCAAAATAAAGAATAATAGCACCAGCTCTTATATAGCTGTTCCCACTTTGTAAAATCTACATAAGATAGAACTTCAGGGTTTTCATATACACTGGCCTCTATGCTAATCTACTCCAAAAATGGACAAGGAGAAAAAACTAGATGGAAGGCCCAGTGGCGTAGCCAGGTTCTAACACCAGGGGGAGCGAACACATTAAAAAGGGCACCACCCGACCCGACCGCTGGCCCCACCAAGAGCCCGCTGCTGGCCTGGGTGAAAGAACCCAGACTGGCAGTGGGCTGAGAGACCCCAGCTGGCAGGAGCCTGCGGGGGGAATCCCAGAGTGGCAGCTGGCTGAAGCGGCTCAGCCAGCCGCCGCTCTAGGATTCCCCCCATGGGCTCCCGCCAGCCGGGGTCTCAGCCCGCTGCCAGCCTGGGTTCTTTCACCCAGGCCAGCAGCAGGCTCTTGGTGGGGGTCAGCAGCGGGACTTTTGGAAAGGCGCCTCTTTTGGAAAATGTGCTCCCCCCCAGCTACGCTACTGGGAAGGCCCGTCTGAATTTTAAGGGATGGATCAACGCCTACTTCTAATATAGCCTAGGAAAATAAGTTGTCAAGAATGGATTTAATTGAAGGATATGAAATTCTAAGTGATGTCAGCCTTGATTACTAGCCTCACTACAGAAGATAATTGAAAAAAAGATGTGAGTTGAGTTGAAAGCAAAACTTGAGAGTTGGTATCAAAAAGGTTTTTTTAATGGAATGAAACTTAGATATCTGGAATGTCTTAAAAGGAGGCTTTTGAACCTGAGATTTTTAAAATCTTTGCTATAAAGTTATGGCCACTTACACCATTCATGGGGTTTTCTTATTTTTTGTGTCCATGTTTGCTACTTACTAAATCCATTAGTGTTTCAATAATGTTCATAGTCCATCTGCTGCAATGAAGTCATGATGCAGAATTTGTGACCACCCACACTTATTTGACAATAGATTGTAAACCTAAAATGTAGAGGGGATGTGGGGGGGGGGGTGTTGCTGTTAAATTCAGGATCTTGTCTATCCTCTCCTTGAAATATTTTTTTCTGCCCCAATGACAGTGAAATGATACCTGCTTGAATTTACCTAACAGGATTACTCAAGAAAAGCAACAATAAAATGTTAGAGTATAAACAAAACAAATCAAATCATCCTACATACATGGCAGTCTTTTTGGTAGACTTAAAATACCTGATTTTAAAACAGACTCCACAACAATCAAAAAAGGTACTCGAGAGAATATTACACATTCATAGGTGAACATTATTATTGTCAAATAATATTAATGATAATTTTACTGTTTTAGATCCCTGGGTCCTATACGCCAGTCACTGATTTCTGAAACAGTACATCTTGGAATTTCCATATCTTATACTGTAGGTCATTTTGTTCTCCCTATGTGTAGGAAGGATAGTCATGTGGACAGGCACTCAGCTGGATTCTGTTCCTGGCTCGCCACAGAGTTTGTGTGACCTTGGAAAAACTCACTTAACCTCTCTGCATCTCAATTTGATCCTCTGTTAAATGCAAATAATACATCCCTGTCTCAGAATGGCACTGTGAGGGTGAATTCATAAATGTTTGAGGGGCTCACTCACTATGGTGACGAGCACCAGAGGAAAGCCTATTCATAAAATAAATTAAACAATCCTCAATTATCTTTTTAATGATTACTAATGTATCTGGGTTTCCTTGGTCACCATTAAAATGCAGTGTTTGAAAGCAAGATTGCGACAATGATACATGTCAATTCTGTTGGGGCAATTTCTTTCTGTGTTACAGAGCTAAATTTTCCTATGGATGAGTCCCTCAGACTCATCTTGAAGTTACTATTTAGGACATTTTAACTAGCTATTAAATATGAAAGAAATGTTTTCCATCTGAAGAGATATTGCGGGCAGGATGGGCTAATAACTATGATAAACTCTTAATCTAAAAGGCAGTGTTTCTTTTAGGTGTCAGGTTCTCTTACTGATTTAGAGCAATGCATGGAGTTCTATTGACTAGTGCTGTTACCAGTATTAGTACCTGGTGGCATTTAATTAAACTGCATTGCTGGAGTGCTGAACCTGGGATTTGGATTCATTTGTTAGACACATGAAGACTAAGGACATCATAGTAATATATTTAATGTGGTTAAACTTACTAACTCTCCAGTAACAAAGGCAAGTTGCTGTGGCCTGCACTATTGAACTCAAAGAGAGGAAATGTTGTGGTGTTAAGCCAAAATCCTGAGTTACTGCTGTAAGTGTGAGTAGAACTCATTCCATGCCTATAAACTGGCGATTAAGAGGCTGTGCCCTGAACAAAGAAGAAGAAATCAATCAAGTATATGACCTCTGGCACTTAAATCATACAAGAGACACTTCCACCTCCACCAAAGCTTGCTTTACAAATCACAACAACAAAATACAAATGAAGATGATGTCTAACTTTCTGTAGAATCCTTGGGCAAAATTCACTGTTAATTTTGGCAGTCACAATGTATGCTGGGGAATTATACAGAGTGAGACTCTGCTAAATGTGGTCCTTTAAATATCTTGGTGTCAGAGTTCTAAGACAACTTTAAACTCTGAATCAAATCACCAAAAATAAATGTACCTCATGTCATATACACTTAACTGCGCATTTAGGGCTTGATCCTGCAAGGTGCTGAACACTCTGGACCCGAGCCAGAAAAGCACTAAGTCACATTCTTAAAATTAAGCAAAAAGTATGAATTGGGGCCCCAGTGCTTATCATCTTGTACAATTCAGCTCTAAAGGTCTAATCTGCCCTTGGAGAGATTGAGAGGCTCAGATGAATTTAACTACCATTAGTTTATGCGTCAAACTTACTCTGGGCACTTCAAGGAAAGCTGCACAGAACCATCCAAGGTTTTATTAAAAACGGACAGTTGCACCCTAGTTTCCTCACCTGCAGGGCCGGCTCCAGGCACCAGCCGACCAAGCACATGCTTGGGGCAGCACCTGGAGCGGGGCGGTGCTGAGGGTTTTTGTGTTTGTTTTTTACTAAAAAAAAACCAAACACTCTTCCCGGCCGGGGCAGCGGGCGAGTCCCGCTCCCCGCCAGCGCCACAGCCAGGAGAGCGGGGCCGCGGGCGAGCAGCGCTCCCCGCCGGCGCCCCGGGCAGCGGACGAGCCGCGCTCCCCGCCGGCGCCCCGGCCGTGGGCGTGCCGTGCTCCCCGCCGGCGCCTGGCTGGCACCCCGGCTGGGGAGCGGGCGGCCGGTGGCTTTTTTGCCTGGGACAGCAAAAAAGCCAGAGCAAGCCCTGCTCACCTGTAGTCCGATACACACAGATCTCTGTAAAATTATCCTGAACAATAGCTGGAGAACAGCTCATTTTAGTTATGTTTATATGAACAAAGGTGGAAGTTGCTGATCTTTACAGAGTTTTGCCTGTGAAATTCCTTCTGTTGTGAAGATTTTCAGCAAGCTGTTGAAATGCACATCTTGTATATGAATAAAAATTGTTAATATTCTATTGCTAAATATTTTGGACCACTTATTCTCTTCCTTTCAAGAGCTGTGAAAACACAAAACCATGCATATTAAAATGAAGGGAAAACCAACTCAGCAAGCCATAGTATACTGTAATCTTTTCAATTAATAATGTCACAGGCAATTGAGCACCATGAAATTAGAAACTTCACAATGTGCTTCTCCACATTTCACAAAAAAAAAGGTAGGACATATAAAGGCTTATTACTTAGAAGTACAGTGAAGCTTGAAGCACGTGCATTAAGTTTGAGCAGCAATGGTGAAAATGAGATCTGGTTCCCTCATTATGCAATATGACATCCTTCATCTAAAACCAAATGAGATAATAAAGTAAGAGACGAGATATATTTTCTGCATAAAGAACCATATAATCCTTTATCTCATTTGAATAATAGATTCATAACATCTTTTTTTTTTAACATCCAACTAAATGATGCAGTGAAATAATAAATCTGCATATTTAATAATTCTAATACTACATGCTAAATGATATCCATGCTGATTGATATACTAGTGGTGTACCACATAACACTAACATGTTTATTACTTGTTGTATCTGAGGATTTTAAAAGGTCATATGTATTATATCTCAATATTGAGATCAGTTCTGCTGTGCATTCTGACCCTGTTGCAGCAAAGCATTTAAATACATGGTTAGCTATGTGCACATGCACAATTCTTGAAGTACATGGTAAAGTGCATTGCTGGATCAGGGCTAAAGTGATCAGTCATTTGCAGGCCCTTTGTGAGCACGTAGGCAATACAGGATAATTTCTAAACTCCTCCTGGAACAAAGGTAATAAACAGTAGTGGGGAAGAATGGGACACACTGGTTACAATAAATGAATTTACATCGGAGAGGGTTAATTTTACTAGAAGTGAGATCCAGCCATGCCCTTCTCTCGTCTCAAAATTTCTGCTTCTGTCTCTCTTTCTAAACACTTTTGCATTTTATTCATGAATGTCTGGTAAGAAATAAAATGTAAAATGTGAAACTTGATCTGGAAGCAATCAGCCGTTAAAGTAGACCAGGGTTCTTGTAACTCTCTCTCTGAAGGGGATGAAGAGAGGTGGGAGGGAAGATTCCAATTTATTTATACAAAAAGAGGATTAAAGAAACACCACAGAAAAAACAAGTTGTGTGTGCTTCTCCCCATCTATTTAGGTACCTGTATGTCCCCCTCCATCACCATAACATTCAAATGCCTCTCAAACATGAATGTATTTCTCCTCACAAGTACCAGTTAGTTTTATAGAGATGCTTGGGGGACAGAGAGATCAAGTGACTTGCCCTTAGTTGCACAAGAAGGAAATGGTAGCGCTGGGAATAGAATCCAAATGTCCTCAGTCTGTCCTTTGTGTTACCCCAAGACCTTTCTTCTTCCATGTGGCTAAATCAAAATAAACCTTATGAAACAGAAGACATGATCTCCTATAAATTGGTAGTTGGGGCAAAAGACTGACAATCTGGGGATCTGTCTTTGTACAAGGCTCAGTGTACACTACAAAGTTTTGCCACCACAGCTATCTCAGCTAGGAGTGTGAAAACAATCATATCCCCCAGCTGACAATAGCTATGCCAATAAAAGCCCTTGTAAAGATAAAGTCATATCAACAAAATAGTCCTTTTACCAGTATAGCTTAGGTCATTTGGGGAGGTGGTTTGACGATAATGGCAAAATAACTCTGTCAGTACACCTTGTGTCGCCACTAGGGGGCTTTGCCACCATAGCTATACCAGGATGGCTATCATGGCAAAACATCTGTGGTGTAAACTAGCCCCAACTTATCAATTCTAGTTTGATTTTTATGAACTGTGTCCTTACGTCTTTTGACAGTCTTTGAGTGTGTTCTGCCTCACACTGTCTACTTAGCACAAGGAGCATATCATGAACAGGCTGATTGCTGAAGACGATCAGCACCAGAATAGATGTTATCTGGGGAGAACAAGAGAGTAACTGCAGTTTTCTCCAACTTTTTTGTGGGGGAGGGAGAGGGCAAGGGGATATAGGCAGCACTAGGGTTTAAAGGAATGTGAATTTCACAAGAAGCAGGACAACGAAACCAGGTGTTAGTGCCACAATTTTAAACTCAGGGTATTTTTACACAGTAGCTGTGAGGCATAATTCCAGCTTGGTTAGACACACGTGTTAGCTCTGCTTGAGCTAGTGTGCTAAAAATAGCAACATGGCCATGACAGCTGTGGCTTTGGTTAGCAGTCTGAGTACAATACCGTCTGACTGCCTAGGAACATACTGAGGCAACTAGCCAGCAACACAGCAGGCAAGCAGAGGTAGGATATCAAAACTAGGTCTTCAACTATGGATTTTTATTTTAACAGGGCAGACTTTGGGAAAACAAGGGAATTTGTTTTAGAGACCAGACCATGAGCAGTCAGGTCTAGTGGTCGAAGCAGAAGCCAGGAAGGAAACATCCAATCCAAAGGTCAGGGCCAGAGTTAGAAACCAGTAGCCATGCCAAGAGTCAGAACCAAGGCTGCTAAGTCTATATTGTATCCTGGGTATACTGCACCTACATCTTACACCAACTGCTACTGGAAATCTATACCACAGAAAATTCACACCATCCCCTGGCAAATAAAATCCAAATAGTAGAGACCATTATGTTGAGAGTTTGGTGTTGTATTTTAATGATTTCCAGACTGTACTTAAGCTCCTGACGGTGTTCCTGGCTTTATTGATTTGGTTCTGGATATCCTGGCTTGTTCCACCATCCTGGCTGATGGTGCTGCCCAAGTATGTGAATGTTTCTACATTGGTGAGAACATAATCCTCTATCCGTACTGGTGATGGTGAGGCAATATTAAAGGTCACGATATCTATCTTATTGCAGTTGATTTTCAGTCCAATTTGCTAGCTGAATGCATGGAGTCAAATTATTTTTTCTTGTATATGGTGTTGGATATGTGACAGGAGAGCGACATCATCTGCGAAGTCCAGCCAAAATACACCACCAAAACCAAACAAGATTTATCAGAGCTCCGTACTTTCAACATTACTTTATAGTACAGAATGCTGGGGAATGAGAAAGTCTGACATGTCCAAACTGTCTTCACTCCAAACAACCTGCCTCAGAAAAATCCTCCGTATCTTTTGGCCCAGAACAATCTCAAACCAAGATCTACTGACACAGTGCAGCCAAGAGGATCTGAGACATTGGAGATAGTTTCAATCCAAACCACATGATCGATCTGATTCCATCACCAGAGTAGCAATAAGATGGATACGTGAAGGCAAGTGAAAATGAGGCCGCCCAAAAACAACATGGCGAAGAACTGTGGAAGCTGAGCTGAAAAACCTGGGGCACAACTGAGGAACCATTGAAAGACTTGCCAGAAACAGACAGGAGTGGAGGAGATTCGTCACTGCCCTAAACGCCAGAGGCATAATAGGAATATGATGATGATGATAAAGCACTTTAAAAGGCACGTATAGAAAACACTATACAAAGGTGGTTTTGTTTTTTCTGGAAAAATAGCAGGTATCTCATGGGACAGCCTTGTAGTCACATGAGATTTCTCATCTCAATGCCTGTGCTGATAGATTTTCATCTCCCTAGGCGGAGAAAGAACAAAGAGGAAACAGAATCTTCCTAAAGGGGACAAGCCACAATCATGTGGAGGACAGGAATAAAGGTACAGCTGAAATGCAGCACTGAATTGCACCTTAGGGCAGGTCTATATGGCAAGTTAGTGCCCAGCAAGCACAGCAAGGGCATTTCTATAGAATGAACTAGGGTGCTGCAAGCGCTCTAGTATACCACTCTCTGACTGGCCCTTTGGACTCTGCTACCGCACACTAAAAGCTCCATAACTGCATTTTGACCTACCACTGTTTGAAACAGCAGAAGGTCAAAGTACACTACAGAATCTTAGTGCATGGTAGCAGGGTCCACATGGTGATTTAGTTCGTGACACACCACAGCATAGTAGATTTAGACCCCAGCTTGCCATGTGCTAACTTGCTGTATAGACAAGTCCTTAGGTATACTTACAGCGGTTGCTTTTAAATCTTTCCTATTTTGCCTTGGATAACTAAATAAACTGTCTTTAGTACTTGCAGTATTCTAGGTTCTTCAGGAATAATTCAGGAACCCTTCAGATACTGAGGTAACATTATTTTGTTATCCAAGGCAAAACTGGAGTGGTTTTAATGAGTAACTACTAACATGCCTTACCTGGATCAGCTACCAGTGCAGAAAGGAACACAGCTTCACTCTAGAGCCCAAGGAGAGTTTGCAAGCATGGCAGATGGAAAGACATTTTTACCAATGAAGTATGCAGATTTGTTATGGAGTTCTTGAGAAACAAAAACAATTAGCACAGATCCTCAGTGCCAGGTTAAAGTAGTATTTTTCAGAGATTAACCACTCTTTAATCTGTCCCTGTCCCTTGACAAGACAAGACACACAGAAGCAGATTATGCGGCTATGTCTACACTAGCACTTTTGTTGGTCAGGAGAGTGGGGGGAAACCACCACACAGGTCTAAATATTTAAGCCCCTATTTTCAAAAGGGACCTCAGACCTGTCCCCAATAATGAAAGACCAATTTTTGCCTAAAAATATCAATTGCAGGAGTTTACAAAACTACCTACCCAGGTTGGCTGAAATGAATTGCAGGAACAATATAGCACCTATACAATCAGAAGCTGCACTGAAGCCCTTTTAAAAAAATCAGAGACCAGATGCATTTATGTTTTGGTAGACTTGCAACTCATTGCTAAAAATGACACACAATTTATCTATAGGAGATTTGTCATGAATAAAGCATTAACTTTTTTCTCTTATAAGAAATATATGAATTAGCTTATTTCTATTCTTTCATTTGCCACAGCGAAAAATAATGCCAGTCACTTTCATCACCTAATATCATTATGAAGATTTATCTTCTATATATTTCCAAATCAAACAGCCATCTTAACAAGGACTCAATTAAATAAATAATTTCTATCAAGATACATTATTATTTTACAATGTATACCTAAGATGAGGTGAATCTAAAGCAACTCTCTGCAATTTTATCTTGACAAATGAAGACAGACATTTTATGTTGACTGTAAATCATAACTTCTAAAAAGGCTGAAAGCCCATTGCCACTATTACAGAAAGGCCCTTTTCTCGTAATAGTGCATTATGTATGGAACTAACTTATATAAAATATTGCTGACCTGAACTGTATTCTTAATTACATCTCCCATCAGGACACAGAGAGCCCAGATGAGTTCTTAATTTCCTTCCCATTAAGAGTTCTGACTTTCTTGTTGCGACTTGTGGGATCACAAAATATTGGAAAAGGAGCCTGGCCATCTTGGTTTCTATACTACCATGTGCCATCTTCTTCATTCCCTCTTTTAGGATTTGCACAGCTCACTCCGCTAGGCCATTTGAAGGAGTGGTATGGTGCAGTTATAATGTGTTGGATTTTCCCCCCCCCATAAATTCCCAAAATACAGCCCCAATTAACTGAGTACCATTGTCACTCACCACTGTCCCAGGCAATCCAAAAATAGAAAATTTAAGTTGAAGGTGATCAGTTGTAGCCTTGGCTGTAAAGGAGGGCATTATGTGTGCCTCCATCCATTTTGGAATGAGCATCAATTATTAAAAAAAATGTCCGTGTAAATGGAGCAACATAATCTACATGAAGTTTCACCCAGGGTCACGGAGTCCACTCCCATCACACTTTCAGTGGAATATGGTGGCTGGATTGGCAAACCACACACTGTCGCACACGTCTCGATTTCCTGATCCATTCCTAGCCACCACACAACTGCGTGCAAGACCCTTCATATGTACAATGCCAGGATGTGTTTCATGTAACAACTTTAGCACCACTGGTCTACTTACTGGAGATATAATCACCTGGGACCTAAATAATAAGCAGCCATCCTGAACTCTTAAACACCCCTTTCTGGTGTAGGAGCTCTGTGCTTACCCTCCCTGTCTAGCCATTTGTAACCATTCTTTCTCTGCACTTAGGACAATAATGGTCTCTGTCTCTCTTTTCATCTGTGCTGCATCAGAAAAGTGGATAGTAGCTCAATAAGAAGGATGGTTTCTTTAGGCTGAGGTGTTTTTGGCAAGCTATCCAGTAAAGGAAGTCTACACAGAATATTCACATTACCGAATGCTTTACCAGGTTATAATCAAACTCTTAGTCAAAAGCTGACAAGGTGAAAGCCCACCTCTGAATTCTGTCAGCTGCCATAAGAGGTACAGGTTTGCTCTCAAACTTTTCAGAGGTTCGTTGTCTGAATGTATAACAAAATGCCTGCCATATTAAGAATGGAACTTCTTTACTCCCAAAAACCACTGCTAGCCTCTCTCATTCTAGATGGAAATAAGGTCACTAGCCCAGAAGAAAGAATTTAATGATAGGGTGACCATACATCCTGTTTCGGCCAGCATACTCCCTTTTTTAAGCCCTGTCCCGGCTGTCCCAACTTTTTTGGCAAAAGTTAGCATTTGTCCCATTTGCTCTTGCCAATTTGATCAATTAGCAAGAGCAAAAACAAGATAAATGCCCACTTTTGTTAAAAAGTGGGGTGCAGAGGAACATGTGGGTGGGGGGGAGGAAACAGCAATACTAGCCCCAGCCTCACACGGGGGTGAGCAGCAACGCCAGCCTTGTGTGGGAGACGAAGGGGCAGGGCTTGGGTGAGTGGCTTGAGTCAGCTCTGCAAGGGTTGGGCTCAGGCTTGCCGCATACAGACACCGTTTTCCCTTGGGGAAATATGGTCACCCTACTTAATACATACTGTAATTGATGGGATGCTTCGATCTGACAGACATCTGGTGGGCTAGTATTTCTCCCCACACATATGGTGAGGCATCACAAGACAATACTAGTTCTTTCTGGCTATCGTTACTGGCCTAAAAGGTTTAATTACTTTAACAATTTCTTTGCTTCCGCAAAAGCTACTTTTTGTTTTTGATCTCACTAGAATTTTATCCCTTTCTGTAACAGTCTGTGTAACAGAACCAAGAGGATGCCAAGCTGGGTAAAAAAATTACCATAAAAATTTAGCAGGCCTAGAAAGAATTTAAATTGGGACATTGACTTCGATGGTGGCACCTCAGTAATGTCCCATACCTTCTCCTCTAGTGGATTAAGCCAGTTGCAACAATTTTGTGTCTTAGGTAAATGACTTCAGCAGCATGAAGAATACACTCAGCCATTTTTATAGTACCCACTCAAAGTTTTGCAAGGGTTCTGACTCAGATTCCCCTGCAAACAGAACCCCATCAAGCTATAGAGAGACATGTGGCATGCCTTGGAATACATTGTCCATTGCCCTTGGAAAAATACCCAGAGCTGCTCACACTCCAAATGGGAAGCAGCTGTAATGGAATAACCCACTGGGAGTGTAGATATTTACATAGAGTTTAGATATATTGTTCAAGGGTTCTGGAGGTATGCATTACTTAAAATTGACTTTTGTTAAAGATTCCTCCCCACCCCACCCCCCCAAAGATAAGTAGCATACAGGTCTTCAATAGAGGAAAGCAGATCTGTATCTAGCTTGGCCATACAGCTGATTCTGACCTTGTAGTCCTTGCACATCTTCACTACTTGATTTCAACACAAAGACAACAGGAGCAGCCCAGTCTGAGAATTGGACAGGCTCAATAATACCAGCTGCCTGTAATCTGTCCAGTTCTTGATCTTCCTTATTGCACATGGCATAGGGCAATAGCCTTGGCTTAACATCTGGATCCAGTAAATTCTGCCAGTGACCCCTTTCGGAGTACCAAGATCCTCATTGAACAGCTCTGAGTGTTTTTCAGTACACTAGTATATGGACATGGTTGATGTCTGCCCAGTTAAGTTTTAATAACTTAAACCTGTTTCGTCCCATGACACTGGGACCTTCCCCCTTCACTACTAAAAGGTAAGTAAAGCTTCTGGTGCTGGTATCCCACCTCCACATTGACTGTACTTCTCACAGGAAGTTGTTCTCTTGTGTATACATACCACCACCTTTGCCACTTCCAACTGTGGTGTACTGTCCCTTGGCCACCACTGGTGTAACCATACTGATTGATTCAGGAACTTCTGTCTATAATCTCCATGGTTATTCTTTGTCCCTTAGTTGTAACATCCACTCATAGTGGCTTCTCCTTTTGGCTTCTGCTGGTAATATTAAACATTGTATACACAGAGTCCTCAGCTTCTGGCTCCTCTTCCTCCTCTGAAATAGGATGAAGCTCTTTCGTGTGACCCACATTTCCCTTCCATGTGTCAGTTTTTTACATCACACTTTTGCAAGATGACCTCGCTTCTGGCAAACCCAGCACTTCGTACCTTTGTATGGGCAGGAGATTTGATTAGGTTTCTCCCTCCCTCCCCCATCTGAAGCAATTGTGCATGTGTGTTCTTAAAAGGTACCTCTGTTTTCTTAATAATCCATTTGCTTTGTGTGGAATTCTGGACAATTTGTGCATGGTGCCCACAACTGTTTGGCTATGTGCAGCATAGTGCCTCCCTTTAAATCCAAATCATGCAGTGCCACTGCTTTCATGCCTTGTGCAATTTCCAGAGCTTTTTTTAAAATCTAAGGTGGGCTATGCCAATAGACATCTCTAAATTCTTTCATCACTGATATCACAGACAAATCTATCCTGCAACCTGGCACTTAATGCATCTCCAAAACCACAGCGCTCTGGCAAAGGACACAATTCTGCTACAAATAAATACGGTCACTGCCCTTCCAGATTGGCAGGAGAACCTGTTCAATTTAAAATGCTGCACAATCTTTGATGGTGTGTGACAGCTTTCACCGGTTCAAAGGACGTGGTACTGGGCTTTTCTGGTGCTACCAAACTTCTAATTAAACAAGCATTTGTGGAGCAAAAAAATCTATACATAAAATGGCACGTTTGTTATCACCCTCTATATCATTTGTAGTGAAGTACTGGGAGAGTCTGCATCCTGACTCCAGACTTCCTGCTCTGCATCATATGCTTTCATTTTACCATATGCAGCCCTTTTTCTTTGCAATAAAAAGGGTTGACACTTACATAGTGTGCAGAACTTTCTGGTTGTTTTCAGTTTATCCTTATCACCAGTATAGTATAAGACCACCCAGAACAGATGAGAACCAAAAAAGGAGACTTTTACTCTGGTACAGGTTCACAAAGACACTAATCAGTTTCCAGGGTGGAAAAAAATTTCCTCTCACATGTACTGGAGCATGCTCAGTACAGCGTTAGGGCTCTTACAGTAAATAGCTATTCTCACATTGGCCACTGGATGGCAATAAGCATAACAAAAATACCTACAACATTACAAGAAGAGAACATGTCCTCAAGTACTGTTCACAACTTGGGTCCCCCAAAGTTTTAGCGGGTGCCATGCACTACTTCGGGTAAAAATTGACCAATTGAGGCCATTTTGGCATGCATCACAGCAACAGTCTGATCTGTCGATCTTTGCAAAAAACCCACCTAGAAACTTTTTGAAAAACTGCTATTTTGGGGGAGAGGAACGTATATCTCTGGAATCCCTGGCTCAAATGGTCCCAAATGTCGGTCACTACTGCTACTCTGTACTTCCATGAACCATGACAAATATCAAGAAAATCTGTGGAAGCATTCCAATTTTAGAATATGTAGAAGTGTCAACCTTCAAACAGGAAAGAGAGAGGGATGGAGGAGGGAAAGGACACTTCTATTAAGAAAGACTATTTCACTAGGAGGGTGGTGAAGCACTGGAATGGGTTACCTAGGGAGGTGGTGGAATCTCCATCCTTAGAGTTTTTTAAGGCCCAGCTTGTCAAAGCCCTGGGTGGGATGATTTAGGGCATGGCTATACTGGAAACTTCAAAGCACTGTCGCGAGAACTCTCCTGTGGCAGCGCTTTGAAGTGTGAGTGTGGTCAGAGCTCTCCCAGCGCTCCTGGTAATCCACCTCCATGAGGGGATTAGCTCCGAGCGCTGGGAGCACAGCTCCTAGCCCGCGGAGCCTGTCCACACTAGCACTTTAAAGCGCTCAGATTTGCTGCGCTCAGGAGAGTGATTTTTCACCCCCCTGAGCCAGCAAGTTAGAGCGCTATAAAATGTAAGTGTAGACAAGCCCTTAGTTGGGGGTTGGTCCTGCTTTGAGCAGGGGATTGGACTAGATGATCTCCTGAGGACTTTTCGAACCCTATTCTTTTATGATTTGCAACACAGGAGGCTCTAAGAGGTGTGACGTGGCCCATTTGCCTTAGTGTGATGTTCTCAGCTGAATGAGAACATCCCATGGAGAGGACTACAATATAAAACAATAGCTCTGAGAGGAATGGAGCTTTCCCATGCCTCAGTGAGTGTTCCCCATCCCACTCCTGAGTGCTGTAGAGCCAGTGATATGCATGAAGTATGCCTGTTCTTGTCTGCTCCCCACCCAAGGGGGTAGGACTTCTCCCCTCCTATGAACAGGGTTCTGGAGTAGGGAGGCAGGGTCCAAGTCCTGTAGATGGTCATGAGCACCCGAGATCCTGGAACACACAGGAAGCAGTGAGAACAGTTTAGACTCCCCAAGCGGGGCAAAGCCTCCCATTCCCCAGCTCATTGGAGAGGGGCAAGGATGGGGGCTCAGAGCCCCCTAAAGGAACAAGATTCCCCCAGATCTGGGCTCACACATGGGACGTGGACAATGCGGGGTTAACAGGTGCCTTTGGCCCCTATTCTACCTCAGCCCCTCTATCTCTTACCCCACATGCCTCTGTGCACTATCCCATGCCTCCCCTTCCCCTAACCCCGCCCCACCCCCCATACATTTATCCATCTCTCCATGACCACCCCTTCCCTCACAAACCCCACCCTCCCTATCCCCCACTCTTCTGCTCCCTAATATCCTTCTCCTCTCAGGAAGCATTCACATGTCTATTTTCCCAAAAAAACCTCTTTGATTACTTTCTCCCCAAAATAAAACTGCCATCCATGTCTCTCAAAATTATAGCAACCTTCAGTCACTCAATCCAAAACTCCTTTTGTGTTAGGTGAGGGCCTATGATTAATTTATCCTTAATTATGTTAATAGAAGGATCAAATTGCAGCCATCAATTTCAATGAGGTCTGTGCTTCATCCAGTCATTAGTACCTCTCAGTTTAAACAGTACAAGGCAGCAGAAGGAAAAAGGTATTTTGGAGGCCTGTAACCCTTCATCCAATGACCCCAAAGTTGGATCACTAATGCCATCCTATGACCCATTACACTGAATTTCAAAGCAATCAGAGCAGCTATTCAGATTTTAGAGCATTTACAAAGAGTCAAGCTTTAAAACACATAAAATGGAAGGAATAGAAACCCTCTAGCTGTTTTTCTGTATCGGTGCATGTACACTGTAGTGAAAGCACATTTCTTAAATACCATTCTCAATCCGAGTCCACCAAAGATTTAGCAGGTGCCATGTACTACCTTGTGTAAAATTTGACAGATTGAGACTTCTTTAACTGTATCACATCAATAGTCTGATCACTAACTCTGTACAAAAACAAAAACCAAAAACCCACACAGACAAAAAATGACCACCTAGAAACTTTTTGAAAAATGGCTATTTTTCCAGGGCTTAAATCTTCACAACCCCTAACCCAAAAAATGCCAAATTTGGGTCATTGACCCTAATCTACACCCTCCTGAGGCACACCAAATTTCAAAGGAATCTAAGCACATCAAGAGAATTTAGCAAGGTCAACTTTTGAACAGAAGTTGTAGGGCAATCTAATCATAGTTCAGGGGCTACACCGCAATAATGGTGGATCCTTGTGCCTGTGTGGAGTCCTATTTAAGTCAACAGGTTTCTTCAGGGACACAAGTGTCTGGATATAGTGGAGGACTGGGACCTAGATGCCTACACCTTTTTGTTTCTCTTATTTAACTGGAGATGAGTCACTGGGCAGAGGGGGAACCAGCACTTTGAGGTGGGACCAAGTATTCTCTCATGTGCTTGGCTGGCTGGTTCTTGCTCACGTGCTCAATCTAACTAATCAAATATGTGGAGTCAGGAAGGTCAGATTGACAGTGATGTTAGGGGGTTTTCACCTTCATCTGCAGCCCGTGGATGTGGGTCACTTGCCAGGATCATCTGGGTATCTCTCAATCATTTCCTGCTATCATTGGGGTCTCAAATACTGGTGCGCCTCAGTCTCTCCTATTCTCTGCATGTGGCACACAATAGTCTAGACTCCTGTAGGCTGTAATACTTTCGTCTAATTTCAGTCATCGGGCTTAGCATGTAGGTGCTGGGAGGTGTTGGTAGCCTGTGATATATGGATGTCAGACTAGATGAACCAGTGGTCCCTTCTGGCCTTAAACTCTATGGCTAACTGTGACATTATGAGATAAACACATTGAAGAACAGTAACCCTAAGAGACTCTCTTATTTTGACTTATGGAGTCAAGGTGTAGCACTGCTGCAATGGTATAATAGAACTCTGTTCCCGTTACACTAGAGTCCAGATTTTCAAATTGGACCTGAGCTTTTTAAGTCCTTTGAACGAAGTAGCCAAATTTTCGACAGCACTCGTTACCCAAGAGCTCTTGTTGTTTTAAATTATTCAACAACTCACTGTCCCAAGTATTGAATACTTTAAAAAAAAATCTGGCCATGTGTCCCCGCTCTTCTGTCCTGTTTCCCTGACCCCCTATACTCCATCATTCTGAAATCTGTATTCCAGAACACAGGGACACTTAAAAACATTAGAGACAAGTCTGCCACTTATTTTCAGAATCTGCTTTTAGAGCCTGGGAGAGGGACTCATTATTTTGTTTCCAATTCCATTCTCTGGGCAATCCATATTCTTGTAAACCTATGGGATTTTGTAACCTCACAATCTGCAAAAAAAAAGTAAATACAGATGCATATGGTGATGTACATTTTGGGGCATATACATGTTGAGGCAAAACCCATGAATGGGTACAGGAAGACGCCTATATTTATCATGACATATGTACAAATTTTGCAAAACAAATTACAGCCTTAATTATCCACTACATAAAAAGCTTTCCCGCAGTTTCAGCATATTGAGGTTGCACACAACGAGAGCATGGAGAGGTAAATGTTATGAGTAAACAATTACCCTTCGTTCTTAAGATGCAGCCTGGCAAAGATGTGGCATATCCCTCAACAGCAGGTTGCCGTTCACTGGCAGTGGCTTAATTCCAAAGCCATTACAATTAGACACTTCTGCTCATTTGCACACTCTGACAGTTTAAACTCCTCAACATTGCTTAAATAGATTTGAACTGGCAGCTGAAATATTCAACTATGGAGTAGTAGTGTCAGTAGATTTTTGGTCATGAGCATGAATGTGTAGTGCATATAGGAAGCATGACAAAATAAGTGAATGAAAAAGACATCTTGTCATTGTTGCTTCGTTATGCTGTAGACAAGAAGGTCCGATTATTAATTAAAGCTGGGTAATCACTGCAGATAAAATGTTCCAGGAGCATTCACTTGAATTTAAAAATATATTTGCTTCAATCATATGCAGGTCCCTTTTGGGTTTGCTTTTTGCAAACATTCCACAGATAACATTTTACTCAAAGAAATGCTCTTGGAAAAGGAAGTTGAAGCTCTGTATTCACGCAGGAAGTGGTACATGTATCATGATTAATGCAACTTGAGTCAGAGGGACCCATCGATGTCCCGTCAATAACTGGAAGGACAGTTATTGACGGGACACCAGGAAAACAGGGAACACGGAGGAGTTAGGCTGAAGCAACTCTGCCACATGGAGAGAGCAGTGCACAGGGTTTAATAAAGTTCCACTTGTTCAGCTTCACCTGCATTCAGCTTCATTCTTCGCAAATGAAACATGGTGGCAGCATCTCAGCCGTGACTTCTTGCAAGTGCAGCCGCTGGCAGCATGAACCATGCAATTATGTGTGAAGCTCCCTGCAGCCCTGGATTTTGCATGCACAAACCTAGCCCAGCAATGGGCCTGCTGGAAGGAGGCGTTTGAGCTGTACACAGACTTGGCCACACAAGAGGATGACAACAGCAGGAAAGTAAAACTATTAATTTACCTTAATGGGGATAAGATGGAGAGGTCTGCACCACTCTGAAGCTCACCACAGCCTCAAGCCTCACTACAGTCTTAGGAGCCATGGGGACCTATTGCTCCCCAAAGCAGGACAGAACTGTGGAGTGACAGGTTTTTCCCTTGAGACCAATGCAAAGGGGAGGGGCTCGATCCTATGTTCCTGCCTTAGGCACAAAGGCTGCAACATGCAATTTTGGGAACTTGACAGGCTCCCTACTTCATGACAGGATAGTTTGTGGCACTTGGGATTGCCACCTATGCCTTCCTGAAACAGCCACTCCCAATCTCACTTTAAACAGATACTTAGAGATGGGGAGTACAGCAGAAGTCTCAAGAGAAAGGATGGAAGCCCTAGGGAGTCACAACACAGACACAATGAGTTACATGCAATGAGACAACAGCAAAGGAGAGCGAGTGGCCAGGGTTCCATACCCATAGTGAGATGCACTGAGAGGAGAGTCTGAAACAGCATGTGTTGGTAGAGGAGAAATGCCCTGCACTTGGACAGCATTGCAAAGAATGTGGCAATTTGAACCATTTGTGAACGAGCCAAGGAAGGTTCAGAAAGATTCGGTCAGACTTGTACAAGAAGGGGGTGGCACTTCAGACAAAAGTGATGACACAATGATCCTCTTGTTGAGTCCAAGAGCATTTCAGGTTCAGATGTCAGGACAGGAAAGCAACCAGGGACAATATCAACCTCCATGCATGCAACAATGTTAATAGGGAAATGCCCTGTGCAATTTCATCTGGATAGCAGAGCCTCCTGTAATATGATTCCTTGGGGCAACTTGTACTTGTACATATCTTTTACAAACAGCAGTCACAATCTAATACCAGTCCTTCGGAAGAAGTGACTTCATAATAATTAACCCTAAAAGTAATAAACAGTACCAACAGAAGTTTGTGGTGGTAGATGGTAAGCATCAGACCCCTCTTGGTGAATATAGCCATACAAACCATGGATCTGATCAGAGTGCAGCATCAGAATTTTATAGCTCCAGTGCAATAAGCAACAACAACAACAAACAAAAAAAAAAGAGAGAGAGGTAGTCCCATGGACAATGGAGACAATTTTAAAAGCATATGCTGAAGGTGAAAGATGCCTCAATGGAAAGCTACAACTGGAAGTACACCCCATGGTGGAACCTGTATGCTTACCACAAAGGAAAATTCTAGCGCCACTACATAATCCAGTACACCAGGAGCTCGAAAGTTCGCAGAGGAGTGGTATCATAGCTGTTGTAGAGGCCAGTGCAGCCTGGGTAAGCAGCATTAAAGAAGCCATCTGGAAAATTATGCATCTGCAGAGACGCAAAGTTACTGAAAAACTCTACTATCCACCTCCCACAATTGATGACATCTTGCCAGAGCTCTCCAAAGCCACAAACATTACAGGTCTGTGAAGGGAGTAATAGGGTTTGGCACATAAGCCTGTATAAAGAGTCCAGCATCCTGACTACCTTTGCAACACCATTTGGTCACTACAGATGGCTGTACATGCCAATGAACATAAGCTCAGCAACAGAGGGTTTAACAGAAGACTAACTCAAGCACTGGAAGGACTGCCTCAGGTGAAAATAACTGATTATATCCCTTATTTTAGGTGAAGGGAGCAATGGTATAGAGACTGAATGAGACCATAACAGAAAACTACAAGGTTTTCAACAGAGGTGCAGGGATATGAACTTAAAACTCAACCCTCAAAAAATGCAACTTAAACCGTGTCATGTGACATACATTGGGCATCCGTTCACAGAAGAACTAGAAGCAGATCCTAACAAGATCAAGGCAGAGACATCCCAGCTCCAGCGGATGTGAAAGGGATACAGCACTTCACAGGAATGATACATTTTCTGCCCATGTTCTTGCCACACCTGGCTGCAGTACTGGAACTCATAGGTCAGCTCACAAGGGAAGATGGTGAGTGGGGCTGGGCAAGTGCCCAGCAGCAAGCCTTTGACACACTGAAACAAATTATAACAGATGCTCCTGTCCTGAAATACCAGCCAGGGCAGTCATTAAATCTCCATTGTGATGTGCTGGAGAAAGGATAGGGTATAGCAGATTTGCAGGAGCAGCTGCTTCCTTATGGCAACAGAGCCCTGTCAGAGACTGAAGAGGGTTATGCCCAAATAGAAAAGAACTTCTAGCTGTGGTATTTGGAGTGGAGCGATTATATCAGTACACCTATGGCCACCCAGTAATAATTCAATCAGACCACAAAAACCTAGAGACAATCATAGCAAAGCCCTTTAGTGCTCCAAAGAGATTGTAGCACTTGTTAATGCACTGAGACATTACAAACAGAGGGGCCTGATCAAGGGTCAGAGCCACATGGCCTTTACCCAGGTACCAACAAACAGAACTGCCTCAGCTGCTAGATCTATTAGAATTCTTTGAGGGGGTCAACAAGCACATGGACAAGAGGGATCCAGTGGATATAGTGTACTTAGATTTTCAGAAAGCCTTTGACAAGATCCCTCACCAAAGGCTCTTATCCCCTAACAGCTTACTTTGCTTAAGAAGGAAAGTCCTCTCAGGGAATCGCTAACTGGTTAAAAGATAGGAAACAAAGGGTAGGAATAAATGGTCAGTTTTCAGAATGGAGAAAGGTAAATAGTGATGGTCCCTACGGGTCTGTCTATTCCTGTACTATTCAACACATTGATAAATGATCTGGAAAAAGGAGTAAAAAGTGAGGTGGCAAAATTTGCAGATGATACAAAACTACTCAAGATAGTTAAGTCCGAAGCAGACTGCAAAGAGTTACAAAAGGATCTCACAAAACTTGGTGATTGGGCAACAAAATGGCAGATGAAATTCAATGTTGATAAATGCAACGTAATGCACACTGGAAAAAACATAATCCCAACTATACATGTAAAATGATAGGATCTAAATTAGCTGTTACCACTCAAAGATCTTGGAGTCATGTGGACAGCTCTCTGAAAACATCCACTCAATGTGCAGCGGCAGTCAAAAAAACCTAACAGAATGTTGGGAATCATTAAAAAGGGCTAGATAAGACAGAAAATATCATATTGCCTCTCTATAAATCCATGGTATGCCCTTATCTAGAATACTACATGCAGATGAGGTTGCCCCATCTCAAAAAAGGATATATTGGAATTGGAAAAAGTTCAGAAAAGGGCAACAAAAATTATTAGGGTTATGGAACAGCTTCCATATGAGGGGACAATAATAAGACTGAGACTTTTCAGCTTGGAAAAAAGATGACTAAGGGGGGATATGATAGAGGTCTGTAAAATCATGACTCGTGTGGAGAAAGTAATGTGTTATTTAGTCCTTCTCATAAACACAAGAACTAAGGGTCACCAAATGAAATTAATAGGCAGCAGATTATATAGCCTGATAGTTAGGGCACTCACCTGGCATGTAGAAGACTGAAGTTCAAATCCCTGCTCTAGCCAATTCAGTACAGGGACATCCCCTGGGGTTTAGGAAACCCAGCTTCAAATCACTGCTACAAATCAGACAGAGCTGAACTTTGGTCTCCCACATTAGCGGTGAGTGCTCTAACCACAGAGTTAGTCAGGGGGTCAGTCTCTCAAAAGATCTAGTTTTTGTTCTAATGTGGAACAAAACCAAATGTTGAAACTTCCATATTTTTTTTTTGCAAAACAGAGTTCTTGTTTTCCAGCCAGCCCTAGTAGTAACATATTGTCTACCACAGGCTGGAAGGAAAATCCACCAAAAATGTCAAATTCAAATAACAAAAACATATGCAATTATTAACTGTAGGCGGTAAATTATTTGCTTCACTCCACTATGAATGCAAGCACTGTTGGATAGAATTAGCAGGTACACTGCAAATATAGCATTAAATAGAGACACAATATCAGCAAAATTAATAAGAGAAAGAGAGCTCCACTCTACCGGAGAAGGAACTGGAGTGGAAACAATCATCTTCAGCAACTGTCACAGCACAGCTTTGCACTTCCTACTCAGCAACTTTGGGGAAGGGACTAGGGAGGGAAAGTGAGAGGTTTAATGTCCTCTCTGGAATTTTAAGGAACAGTATCTATAAAAGAATTTTGGAAGTTTCATTGTCAGGTGCATGGCTCATTACTCAGGTGTCTTAGCTACAGGTCAGCACAAATGCAAGACTTATACACCCAAAAAAAGTCTGAATGTTGACAAGGTAGATGACCATGATAAGACAGCAGTTTGGGGGGCTATCAGGATAAATAGGGTAATCTAAGAAAATAACTTGGAGTGATGCAGTCTTAAGGGAATTATTTTGACCCATTAACTAGTATCCCCTTCCCTCTGATTTAACTACCTGGCAGAAACAAACGTGGTTGCAACTCTCAGCCTGAAAGGGAGAACCCCACCTATGATGGGGTGGCCTACTCACTGATGGATGGTGCCACCTCTTGGTGGCTTGGGTGATTAGCTCTGCAAGGCAGACATCCCTTCCTGCAGTTGCACTCTGCCTCTCTCTCAGTCTGCAGCCCCTCTCTCACTGCAGGAACTGCTGCTGCCTCTTCATGAGTTAGGCATCCGACCAGGTCACTCAGTGGTTTCCCCTTCCAGGGTAATCTTTCAAAGTCTCTTTTCACAAGCAGCATAAGGTAGTTCTCAGGCCCACTGCCCTGGCAATGTCACTCCAGCAGTGACTCTTTAGGGTTGCCAACCCTCCAGGATTGTCCTGGAGTCTCTAGGAATTAAAGATTGATCTTCAATTAAAAATTATGTCATTTGAGAAAACCTCCAGGAATACATCCAACTAAAATTGGCAACCCTAGTAGTCTTTGTATCCACTGCCCTTAACATCACCCCTCTGCAATAGGGAAACCCAGGGTCTCCCTCTACTCTGGGTTCCACTCCAGGGCCCAGCAATAAACTGACGGTCTGCATCTACCCCAACCATTTCTACCCTCATCCCTGACCACCTTCTTATCGCCCTTCTTCTCCCCTTCCTTCTTAGTTACCTCAGAGAGAGAGACTGCAGGCTTCCTCCCTGTTGCTCCCCTACACTATTTCCAGAAGCCCACTCCTGTTCCCTACAGGTGAGCTTCTTTCTAATCAAGGGTCTCCACACAGTCTAAATCTCCCTTGTTTGCCACTTTATTAGCTGATTGGGCCCACCTGGCCTAATTCAGCTCTCTCAGGGCCGGGGTGAGGAGTACAGCCCATCACACCACCATTTATGTACACATATACAGGCTCCCATGGAATCACTAATTTAACATGACAAGTATAATTCTGTTTTATACCTCTGTAAAACATTATGTGAAATTTTCTGAGTTACCCAATACTGTGCTCAAACTGGAAGTAAATAATGGTTTGAAGTCCAATGTTTTATTATCCCTGAAGAAACTTCCAGTTCCTGTCAATCACATAAGAGCACATGCAGATGGGGAAAGGGTCAAAGGGAAGAGGCTTTCTTGCTGATGATCTACCTCATTTGTCTAAAAGGCATGTGTACAAAACATTGA
The DNA here is from genome assembly GCA_033296515.1 of Macrochelys suwanniensis. NCBI lineage: Eukaryota > Metazoa > Chordata > Testudines > Chelydridae > Macrochelys > Macrochelys suwanniensis. Next base: position 38,291,882 of record CM065776.1, read on the forward strand.
TTAATGAACCATCCTGTCATCACATGCAGCTTTCAAAATTATTTTAATATCCACATGAGCTAATATGGCATGAACAGAGTGCTATTTATTGACTTTTTTTGTTCAGCATAAACATGCATTTGCCTTTATCATCAGAAATTATACCATTACACCACAGATTGGTCCCCATAATGGCATAACAAAAAGCTATGCTACTTCATCTCAATGGGCCAGATTCTACTCCCAGTCCTACTGGCATAAATCTGGAATAATCCCATTAATTGAGTTACTGTGGATTTATACCATTTCAGTGGAGAGCAGTACAAAGTCTAGCTTTCATACAGGTCATATGATTCCTTGCTGGAGCATATGAAAATGCAAGCCTCTTCAAGAAGAAAATTGACTTCTTGTCAATATAGTTCATTAATATCCCAGTAAGTCAGATTCTGAGACATGCTATATTGCATACAAAGAAAACATTTTCAGTTTGTTTGGCTAACATGTTATTCAGTTTGATATTGAGGATGTAAAATTGAGGATGTAGAATCAGCAATATATTATTTATAGCTTAGAGCAATAATTATTTATAGCTTAGAGTAATAGGATGCAGACACCACATTATTCTTTGCTGTCCACCAAATCTGTTCTTATATAGTATCCTCCTCACTCAACCAATTTTTGAATGATCTTTGGATTATTTGTCATAGCCTAAGGTTATTTGCTCCTCTTAGTTTTATGACTAGCATTAGATATTCAACTACCTAGGAGTCTGACATTTTAGGAGTTTCTAATAAGCATAGAAGCTATAATTTGAAAGATCTTTCATTTGAGAGGGCAGAGTTAAACCATTTTAAGATTCCATGCACAGATTTTATTATCCAAAATTGGGACTGTACCCCAGCATTTGTCACACAGCTTCCCATCTATCTAAACACATTTTTGTCCCTGATCTAGCGATAAATGGTGTTCTGTTGTGCACTCTACAATACACGCTACATCTTAGAAAAGGAAATGAACTTGCATTAGTTCATTTCGAGTTTATGGACAAGCTCCATTATCCCTTTTTTCCTTCTAACATGTACATTTGCATTGGCCATCTTTAACTAATCCTAAGAGACAGAAAAGGGGAGTATGTCTACACTGCAATTAAAAAGCCATGGCTGGCCCATGCCAGCTGGCTTGGACTAAGAGGCTTGGGCTAAGGGATGTTTAACTGCAGGATAGACATTTGGGCTGCAGCCCACGCTCTGGGACTCTCCCAACTGACAGAGACCTAGAGCCTGGGCTCCAGCCCAAGCCCGAATGTCTACACTGTAGTTAAACAGCCCCTTAACCCGAGCCCTGTGAGCCAGAGTCAGTTGGCATGGGCCAGCCCCAGGGTTTTTAATTGCAGTGTAGACGTACCCTTAGGGTATATCTATACGGGGGCAGGGGGAACCCTGTGCCTGCAAGTCTGAGAGCCTGGGTCAACTGACTCGGGCTTTTGAGGTTTGCGGTCTGGGTCTAAAAATAGTGTAGACATTCGGGTTTGGGCTGGAGCCCAGGCTTTGAAACACAGCAAAGAGGGGCCCCAGGCTCTGAGACTTGCTGATGCAGGGTTTGGTTTGGTTTTTGCTGTACAGACATACCTTTTCTCTGAAACAGTTCCGACACCTGAAGACCAAAGGAATGTTTGGTGGACTCACACCTGCTGCACCACTACTTGTAGGAAGTCACCATTTCTTTTCAGTGGGTTACCACCTGTGGCATTTATAGAAACAAAAATATCCTGCTACTTTATGTGCCTTCTATCAAAGTTTCAGAATCCATGCAATAGTTAAAGTAATTAATGCTTTGCATGTCTATAGGGCCTTCATCCACAGCTCTTAGAGCTTTGCAAGCATTAAATTCCGATTTGCACAACTGGGAAGTAGATGAAGGATAGATCACTCACCATTACAGCGCTGCCTCTAGACAGTAGTTGTTCACAATGGTATAGGACAGAAAGTAAAGAAGAATCTCATATCCAATTCAAACTGCAAAGAGAATTTAGGAAGGCAGAATGCAATTATCTAAGATGGAACTGGCCAGGATAGCAAGACTGTACCCTGGGAGCTTTAATGATTGTAGTGAGCTCTGAGAGGTAGAAGAAATGGGACTCAGGTTTAGTAAAAATCAAAGAGAATCCTCATTCGGGATTCAGGACACATAAACACTAGCTTTCCCTGACTCTAGCTCACACATGGAGGACCACACACTGTCTTGGGGATGGTATTTGTTTTTTTAATAGCCTGCATCACTGTAGTATCTAAATGTTTGTCAAGCAATTCCACAGCATCACCACACAGAATCTTCTTAACACCTTGTCTTGATTAATCAATCACAGAATAGACTGGTGAATATATACCACTTTGCTACCAAATCTGAGGCAGTGTCCAATAAGATGATTCTGAGCATTGGTCAGTTTTGATTCACAGGAAAAAGTGCCACAGAGGAAATCAACATCGTGACTTTATGCTTAGTCTTAGCAGGATTAGATTTTTATCATTAAATGTCAATTTCCCTATACACACACACACACACACACAAACTGATGAAAAAATATTGCCATTGATAATAATCAAAGTTTACAGTTAGGCAAAGTAAGAAAAATGCTGCTTGGAAACGTCTTAGAATCAAAATCCAGTGATTTAGACTTTTGAATTAGGTTTCTTACAAATGGACTAGCAAATGAACAGTAAAAACACAGATATGATTTGTTGATTTAAAGATACTTGCTCTTTGTATATTTTGACATGTGATGTTGACAATTTGTGTTTTAACGGTTTAGAAAGCTTTAACTTTTTGAATCTTCCTGTCTACTGTCATTAAATAAATTTCTGACACCCACTCTGCCCCCAATTTCTCACAACTGGAAAAATCCAAATAGACAAAAATTGTTTAAAACCCATAATTTCATGCAACTGTGAAAATGTAAATCAATAAAAATCTTTAAAAAAAAAGCTCAAATAAACATTGACATTATCCATTGAATTTTGCCAAGCCTGTTATTGCAGCCTCTAGGTATCCCTTGCATTCTCCAGTCCAGATATTAACCCAATCTTTCCTAGCTTGTGAAATCTGATGGGTCAAAGCACAAAATGCTTTGGCTGCAGGTCATAGTTCCCCTCTATGAGGCAGTCAATACTTTTTATTTTGCCCTGTAGCAACATCTGACGTAGAGGCATAGATCCTGGTAGATTATCCAGAAAAGTAAAACTCAAGTTTTTATTATAACATTCATTATTCAAGCTCTGGTGTTTTTCATAATTAAATGTATATGTCATGTAATATTATAGCCAATTTTTCACATTAGTTTCATCCACAATTTCTCATAGTAGAAAATGAGAAGAAAAAGCCCATGAACACAGAAACAATGATTGAAACATTTTCTGGTTCTCTTTTATATTCTTACTACCTCCAAAGGAAGTATCCAACATGAAATATCAGAGCAAAGGCCATTCCCCATCAAAATTCTTGAGATAAACTGCTCAACTATGACTTGAAGACATTGAGGATTATGCTGCCATGCACTGCCCCAGGGAGAGCTGTGAAAAACATTGTGCCTGAAGCCAGTGTGATGCCTCCTGCAGCTATCAGGAGAAAAGCCACTGTGCTCTGCCCTCTTATAGAATGCAGCACTCATCCTCATTTGCATCTAGCCATACCTGTTGGTAGTGCAGAAGGGGTTTGGGTTGTTGACACGGTGTCATTCCACCCCACTCTCTTCAGAGAGGCTAGCCCTGGCAGTGGCATTCACTTTCTACAGTTCTTGTACTACATGATTCTGCTCAGACTCTGAGTCTGCTTGCTTACCCTGTCCCAACATTGCACACTCATGAAAGATCCAGATACAATCTAACCTATAGAATCTAACAGTTCTTTGCATGATCAAAATAGGAGATTTTCAATAAAAATAATAAAAAGTAATATCACAAATAGAAGAAAGGGGAGTTGATAGTAATGAATATAAATCAGAAGCTAGGAATTGTGGAAAATTGATAAGGGAAGCAAAGGGACACAAAGAGAAATCTATGCACAGCAGAATTATGGAAAATAGAAGTTTTTAAAGTATATGAGAAACAAAAGGAATCCTAGAAATGATATTGGTCCATTATTAGATGGAAAGGACAGAATTATAAATAATAATGCAGACAATGCAGAAGTGTTCAATACATATTTCTGTTCTGTGTTTGGGGGAAAACAGGTACTCTTTCAATTCCACTAGTATCTCAGGAGGACATTGAACAACTACTGAAGATAGACACTTTTAAATCAGCAAGTCCAGATAGCTAGCTTTAAAAAAATTCTTGGATGCAGGCTGAGAAGCTTGCTGGACCAATAATGTTGATTTTCAATACATTTTGGAACACTGCAGAAATTCCAGAAAACTGGAAGAGAGCTAATGTTATGCCAATATTTTAAAAGGGTAAATGGGATGACCTGGATAATTATAGGCCTGTCACTCTGACATTGATCCTGGGCAAGATAACAGAGTGTCCAATAAGGAACTTGATTAATAAACAATTAAAGGAGAGTAATATAAAATAATGTCAATCAACATGTGTTTATGGAAAATAGATCCTGTTAAACTAACTTGATATCTTTTTTTTGATGAGGTTACAAATATGATTGAGAAAGGTAATAGTGCTGAATTAATGTACTTAGAATTCTGTAAGGTGTTTGACTTGGTAACACAACATTTTGAGTAAAAAAAATCATATGATATAAAATTAACATGTCACACATTAAATGGATTTAAAGATGGCTAATTGATAGGTCTCAAAATGTAATTGTAAATGAGGAATCATCATTTACTGTGTGTGTTTCTAGCGGGGGTCCTGCAGGAATCTGTTCTTGACCTTATGCTATTTAATATGTTTATCAATGAGCTGGAATAAAACATGAAATTATAATTTATACAGTTTGCAGATTACACAAAAGTTGAGGGAATGGCAGATAATGAAGATCTGTCATTGATACAGAGCCATCAGGATCACTTGGTCAGCTGGGCACAAGCAAACAGTGTGTTTTAATACGGCTAAATGTAAATGTATACATTTAGGCACAAAGAATGTAGGTCATACTTACAGGGTGGGTGACTCTGTCATGGGAAGAAGTGACTCTGAAAAAGATTTGGGGGTCATGGTGGATGATCAGCTGAATGTGAGATCCCAGTGTGATGCTCTGGCTAAAAGGCTAATGTGATCCTTTCATGCATAAACTGGAGAATCTCAAGTAGGGATAGAGAGTTTATTTTATTACTGTATTTGGCTCTGGTGCAGCTGCTGTTGGAGTACTGTGTCCAGTTCTGGTGTCCACAATTCTAGAAGGATATTGAAAAAATGTAGAGGAGAACCACAAGAATGATTAAAGACACGTTTTCTAAACCTGTATTGTGATAGACTCAAGAAGCTCAATCTATTTAGTTTAATAGAGAGAAGATTAAGGTATGGCTTGATTACAGACCATAAGTGCCTGCAAGGGGGGAACAAATGTTTAATAATAGACTCTTTAATCTAGCAGAGAAAAATCTAGCATGATCCATTGGCTGGAAGTTGAAGCTAGAGAAAGTCAGACTGGAAATAAGGTGTACATTTTTAATGGTGAGAGTAATTAACCACTGGAACAATTTACCAAGGGTGGTGGTGGATTCTCTGTCACTGATAATGTTTTTATAAAAGACATGGTCTAGGAATTATTTTGGGGATGTTCTATGCATAGGAGCCGACTTCCGTCGGCTCCGCTGGGTGCGTCGGGGGCGGGGCCCCGCAACGTCGGTCGGGGGTGGGGCCCCGCAACGTCGGTCGGGGGCGGGGCCCCGCAACGTCGGCCGGCGTCGGGAGCGGGGCCCTGCAACGTCACCTGGCATCCAGGGCAAAGGTAAGTGCTCTGGTAACAGGCGCGGGGCTGGCGGGGAGCTGCCAGTGGGTGCTGAGCACCCACCAATTTTTCCCCGTGGGTGCTCCAGCCCCGGAGCACCCATGGAGTCGGCGTCTATGGTTCTATGGCCTGTGTTATACAGGAGGGCAAACTAGATAATCATGCTGGTCCCTTCTATCTGTGGAATCTATGAATCAAAGATGTCTGAATACCTTTTGTAAACATGAGTTTGTATTCTCAATTACAGAACACTCCTATTGCTAAAGTTTAATCTAATGGCTTGTCAGATGCAATAAAGAAAAAGGTGCACCACAGCACATCAACAGCCCAATAAGGTGTTTAGCAGCACATAAAACTGTTTCGATAAATTATTTCCTTGGATTACATGTTATTTTTAATTGGCATTTTTTGGAATTGGAACTTAATGAACTTTTGATGCACTGGAATATTGGTGGTTGCCTCTAATGAATAATTATGACGGAGGCTGCTTTCATTAGAGGACTATTTTGTATACAGAAAAATAAATTGAGTCAGAACTCAGTCTCGATTTTTTTCTTATGAAATTGATCAACACCTACTACATAAAGAAAATCATGGGCCTGGAGGTTAGCCAGGAGGATTAAAAGAGCTTGTTCATTACAGATCAGGTTTCCTTCTGCAAAGAAATACTAAACACTTTCTCAGTCAATAGCAAAAGGGCTATCTCTTCCAATTTTGTTTGTGTATATAGCTCCAGAAACTCTGCAAAGCACTTAATGGATTTTTCATGTCCCTTTTTGCTTCTGCTCAATGGGGGTACATCTCTTTTCATTGGATTTGTCATTGGAACAATTCTTAAACTATGTTTGGTCACATTTCTTTTCAAATTAATCACGTTTGGAGTAAAGTACAATGAAAATTGAATCTGATCAGTACTGACCTTCATCTCATCACCAGAACAGACAAATCTTTGAAAGATCAAGAAGGGATGAACAGACAAATTTGCTCTACTTGGGGTTACTATTGAAGAAATTCTTCAGGATATGGCCTGCTTAGCACAGTGGATTGTTGCGAACACCATTACTCCTATTCTCCATCTATGCAATTGCATCTCATATTTCCATGGAAACTCAACATGTTGGCTCTACTTTATAAAGTTAGAACCTATGTAATAGGAAAGGCTCTTTCTGTATGCTCCACTGAAATATGACAGATCAGCCAAGGTGCTTTTCCTGCCTGTCTCACAACATAAAAAGGATTCTGAACGATAAATGTAGGATGCTCCCCCAGTGGAGGGTTTCTTGTTTCGAGACTTAAGTCCCTCTGCTAGAGTCCAAGATTACTGGCCTTTAGAGCTAGTTTGAGGCATCATTTTGGTCAAAACTGTCCTTGACTATGTTCCTGGTTATTTATTAGGGTTGGTTGGGGCAGTAGAGGGATGGATGTAAGATGGCCCTTACTGCCTAGATGCTGAAATGAGTCTTCAAATTCCTTGCTGGACCAGGAAGAGAGAGACCAAGTTTAGCTTTTGATCTCTGAACAGCTATGTGGCAGTAGCCTGCCCATCATTTGGAAGCCATAGCCATGACTCCTGACATCCTTTTCTTGTATTAACATCTGAAGGAAGAAGCCAGCCATATTTTTCATTCACTTGATTATTTGATTTCCCACTGTTTTCTCAACACTCCTTCCCCTTCAAGCACAGACTATGTACAGAGTCTACTGGCAAATATCTGTTCTAGCTAAGAGAACAAGAACTCCTAGTCCCTAAAACTAGTACAAAACTCAGCCTACTGCTAGTAATACAAGCAATTCATCTGAACGCACATTTTTGTGGAATATTTGGATTTCATGTGGGACTAAAATGATGAATTAATGGTAACACATCCTCCTTAATGGACACATTTAATGACCCACAAAGACTAACTGCTGTTTTTTTTCCTTCTTTTGACCTCTGGAAATTACATCAGTGCCTAATGACTGGACCTCTTTTTCAGTGTCTATCCATTTATGAAGTCTATATTTTGTAGAAATACCGATTATGTTAATAGCGTGTGTTCTACAGGTATGCTTCAAGTGCGTTATTTATTTTTGTAGCAGACGCAAGTCTGCTTTACAGAATAAATACACAGGTCTCTGTTCAGATGATTTTACAATCTAATTGTGGAAGTAACACAATGAGTAAGAAAACAATAGGGAGGGTTGGGGTAAGGAAAGGCAATATATGTTTACTCTGTTCTAGAATGAGTGGGAAAATGGAGAAAAAATACAAAATAATTACAAAACTTTGCTTCTGTTTCTCAGTGAAATTTTCTGCTCAGTGCTGCTTAGTTTTATTATTGGAACCATAATAATGTGCACATATGTTTATTTTATATATTTATAAATATATAATTACAGATACATACATATGATATGAGACATATAAAATGGGAGAACTTTTCACATTATATTCACCATGAAGGTTGAGATCCTCCTCCTCCAAAGCAGTGCCACACAGCAGCTGCGGAAGAAAACTGTATGCACAGAGGAGGCCTAATGACCCGAGGAACATAAGGCAATAGTTACTGAGCCCTTATTTCATGTAAAGCCATATGCTAGCACAGCAAACACCCTGCAGGTACAGCCTAATTCGTTAGGATTAAGTGTCACTGAAATCCTGTCTAGCTATCTCTTTAAAATCCTTTAGTTTTATCTCCCAGGACCATTTGGAAATTGAACCTCTTGACCCCACACTGTCTTCTCTAATCATACACATCATATTCTGGTTATCTGCCACCTGAAGAGGTTCAGCTAAAGTCAAAGTCATTATCTATTGAGTCTGAACATCAAAGAAAAAAATTTAACTTTCTTTTTATTTATTGCCCAGATCATGTAGCAGGAAAAAAGTAGTATTTTCCAAGTTTAAATAGGTGATGCTGTATTACTGATGCAAACATTTAAGCACATTGTATTATATGGACTGCTTCGTTATATAATGCAACATTATAACAAATCTTGTCAACTGAGGGTATGTCTGAAAGAAAGCTATGGAGGGGGGCAGTAGCCTTCTACTCTGATTTCAATCCTGTTTTCTTTAAATGTAAACATTTTTGAAAATATCAGAAAAGGGACATTTATGCACAGTACATGATGTCAGAGCTAAAAATACAAAGCAGATGTAAGATTCAGAACCAAGTCCTCAGCGAAGATGAGAGAATGACCTTAAATATTATTTATGTAAATCTAGAGGGACTTGAGGAAAGTGGAAACATAAAATAAAACCACAGAAAAAGAAAACAATTGAAAAGCATTGACTGGAAAACTATAGTTGTAAGTCAAAGAAACTTATCACAAATTCAACGAGCCTGAGAATTAAAGATGATAATATAAGATTGTCAGAACGTTAAATCAAAGGTAAATCAAATACTTTGCAAAACTCTACCATTTTCTTTTCCCTACACCCTAAATTTTCCAGAAAGCTGGTAAATGAGCATCCTTATGTCTCATCTATTGAGAAAACATGTCCTCATCCAGTGTTCACAGAGACATTTTTAGTCCACAAACCATCCAAGACCTGTATCTAAATCCCTACCCTGTTTGAGTCACAACTCTGAGTCTAAGAAAGCTACAAATACAGCTGTGAAACTATCTGGGGCAATTTACTGAAGCATTTACTACTCCATGCTGATAAAGATAGGTAGATTACGGGGCTAGTTCATAGACATTTATGTAGGCTGCCCTAGCAGAGTGCATGATGTGTGAATTTTATTTATTTATTTTTTTAAGAACTTTGGGTAGCTCCAGAGTGTACAAAGTGGCATCCTGTTATCATTCCACACAAGACAAACAGGCAAGGGAGATAATCCTGTTTACCCACTCCTAGCCTGGCTTAGGAAACCATTCCTTTCTTACAGAGACAGTGACATCAGTTCAAGTAGCGTCCCAGCGGACCAGAATGGTGGTTGAACATCTTTGGGGGGGCTCAAGGCAAACTGAAGAGAAAAAACACTGTTATTGAATATGGCACCTTTGTTATTTCTGTCTGCTGCATTTATCACATTTGTGGAAAGCAAAAGGAAAGTGTTCCAAAGCAAGAAGGCAAATCAGGCAACAGCCGGAGCCAAACCTTGTCCACAACATCTGCCAATGCTAGATGTGCTAGCAGTATAAGGTACTAGCATTGGGCATACCTAAAGTGAGTCAAGTGGAAACAGTGACAATTGTGATACTGCCACCCAGGCCTGTAAATAATGCTAAATTCCCATTCCTGGTGTGATTTTGGCCAGGTTGGTGGCAGACATTGACAGAGAGATGGTGCAAGCCCTTCTCCATCACAAAGAATTATTTCTGTGTTTCCGGCTGTCTGATTTACTTCATGTTCTGTATGCTTGGTCAGTGTATGATCCTCCTTCTCCATTTGAGTCTGCAGTGTCATCCTGATATAATCTGTGCTGCTCTCAATAAGCAGTGGGCAATTGTCATCCTCCTCTCACCTCTATCTCATCCTGCAAACAGACCAGACTCCCTTCTCATCCACACACACACACACACACACACAAAATAAATCATCCTCCTTTGATTGCCTGATGGACATTGTCAGGATAATCTTTGCCTTACCCACCCTTCTGTCCAATGTGAGCTGCTCATTGGCCCAGAGCAGCTCCTCCCTTCTAACAGCAGCTTCTGAAACAGGAATAAATTCAGCACAGCTTAACAGCTATTTAATGCAATGTACTGCCTGTGTTTCCAATATGGAATGTGAAAAAGATTGCTGTGATTCACACAACACTGTGGACTCGACCTTCAATGGGTGTGTGGCTGCATAGTTCCATTGCTGTCAAGGATCCAGTCTTGTATCTTTCTCTGTATTGCTTGAGTTTTTTGCAGTATAGTTAAGTTTCACTTTATTTCTGGCTGGAACCGCAGTGGCAGCCCATCATCAGGACAGCATGCTCCATGGGATGCACTTGCATGCGTCCAGGGATCTCAGAGTCTCTGAAGATTAAAGTGGTTGATGAAGGATAAGTAAAAGCCCTCTGGGATTGTGTTGGGAGGAACAAATGAACTGATGCAATTGTAAAGCCACCTGCGTTAGCACTAAAATATTTAGAATTGAACTGATGAGGGCAGAGATGTTTAGGACTTGTTCAGAAATCATAGTTGTAACAATACTGAAAAATCTTGTGAAATGTATGGAATACTTTTGTGTCTGGACACTACCTCTTTTAAAAGCATCCCCGGAGCCTGCATCAGTACTGCAGATTTCTCTAGAGCAGTCAGAATTGGAGTTCAAGTTGGTTTTACTTGCACTTTCTTCTGGCCCCTTAAACTTGTAAATGACACAAACTTAGGACTCATCTACACTGGGGTTTTAAACTAGATCTAATTGAGTTACTTTGGTTTGACAAAGCTTGCATACACACAATGCAATCCATGACTGTGCACTAACTCCCACATTTATCAGAAACTCTGGACTCCTCTTGCAAAGTGGACTAGGTTTGCTTCTAGCTTAATTAGTTTGGCCTTTTGTTCATATGCACACTTTTTGCATGCTTCCAATGGCTAACTTTACTGACCTGTCCATTTAATTGTGTGCCTTCTCCATAGTGGTGTCAAGTTTCCAGGAAGATCCTTCCCCCCACCACCCTTTTAAAAGCTAGCACAGAGCCAGATTTTACCCATCCTGGATCCCAGTGTATCATAATAACGCTGCAGAAGCACCATAGAATGCCTTTGTCAACTGCTTGGAGACATGCCGAGACCCTGGATCTCATCGCCATTTGAGGAGAAACATCTGTTCAGGAAGCTCCTGTGGCTAGCCACAAGAATAAGGACCTTTTTGTGGACATTGCAAAGCAGTCAAGAGTCACAACCAGGATGCTGACCAGTGCTGGAAAATGAGCATGTAGCTCTAGAGAAATTACATTGAAATGAGAGACAAACCGGTAGGGGTCATGTGACCGATCCGTTTTTTGACAGTTGGACAGGATTCTACACAATTAAAGTAGAACTCCTCCCCCCAGGCATTATTTGGAACCTGCTGCCCAAACTGTCCCCATCAAGGACAACTGACTAGACCCACCAGGGAATGAGCAGAGGATGCCAGAGATGAGCTGCTCCCTTAGAGCCAGGATCTTTGAGGGACCCAGGAATCTGATTCCAGTTGGCTGTTAAGACAGCCCCAGTCCTGCCCAGACCCTTTTTTTGTGCTCTGTATGAACTGAATACAAGTCCAAGCCACAAACCCCGTCTGGAAGCAGTCAGATCCCCTGGAGGGAACTTCAGCATGTAAATATCTAATCTGTATAATGTATTATTATTGTTGGTGATGTGACCAAGGAGCTCCCATCTCCCTCTCACCTTCTGCAGTTTCAGAAGGGCCCCCACCAGCGTGATGCAGTTGGGGCATGCAACCCCAACCCGCACCCACCCCGCAGCAGATTCAAATAAAAGCATTTGTTTGTTCAAAATTCAATTTACTGAGACAGTGGTTACAGAAAAGAAGTTTGGGTACCTTTCGTAATTTACATGAGGTATAAGTGCATATTCCACACCCAGTCAAGGCACAAACAATACTGCTCCCCACTGCAGTACAAATGCCCTGTAACACATTGCAGCTGACAATCACTGCAGGATCCTATCTATTCTTCTCTGCAGTGTCTCAATGTCTGCAGGGGAGCTACAGAAGAACTTAAGGCTGAGAAACTGCTCAATTTTGATTCACACATTATAGGGAATAGCCACATCCCCAGGCCCTGTGGTATACCTTGCTTGACCTTTCCACTCCTGCAGCGCTTCTGGGGGGACATTACAGCATATCTTGCAAGTCTGCTCTTTGCTTTTTGAGTAAGGCCAATCTCTGCCTCCTACTGAATCACCTCAGCATAACACTATTGAGGGTTAGGAGAGCGTAAAGGGAATGTAGAGGAGATTACTATCGAGGTTGCTCCCCATAACTCCCCACCCTTTTCACCTCTGATGCCATATAACTGCCTCCAGCATACAAACATAACTTCAAAAACAAATCTGAAACATAGCTCCAACCTCCCCACCTTTACGAGCATGAAAATATAGATACAGAAATCCAAATGCACCCTTTGTACATGCAGGTCACTTCCTATTCTTTGGGGGAACCTTAGAGACGGTAAGACTCTCAGGTAGGTAAAGTCACATAGACATACTAAAAACTTATGGTTGCTATCCTGACCCAGAATGTCTCTCTGGTAGATATGCTACTGCTAGGCCAGCAGGCCATGCTGTCCCAAAATTTGGGATCCAGTCATGCCCTTCAGCTCCTGAACAATGCAACCCCTATTTTTGGTATCCCTGCAGCAGTGCTCCCATTCATTCACCTCTCTGGGCACCAAGAACACTGGGAGTACAGCTCTTTTGAGCCTTGAAACACCCCTGAGAATTCTGAGCCATGGCACAACCCTAGAATTCAGGCAGACAAGAAGAGCCAGAGGCAAGGTGTACATTTGCTTTCAACTTTATGCACCCGCACGCCTCAAAAATTGTTCTATTTGAAATGTTCTTATTGTTGTACTTTGAGTTTTGTTTGCACTGTTGCATTAATTAAAGGTTTGTGTATAGCTGGTTATTTAGAAGATTGGAAATACATTTAACTAACCAAATAGCAAGATAGTATTTTTCCATTAGTTTCATTAAAACCTTTTTTAATGGTTGTTTTATAATAAAGACCATTTACAATACATCCATTATGAGTCATCATTTCATTTAACACAGAAAATCCTTTCAATATAGCTGAAATAATTCATAGGGTTTACAAAAACACATAGGAAACACTAAATTTCAGCCACCCACAGACAATACCCCAGTACTCGCAATGGATGGGCTAACGTGTTCAGGTGTGTGACTCAATATACAAACAGCAGGCATCCCTGACAACATTCCCACTAGGATGGCCACTAAAGCATCCCCAGAATACCGCACATTCCAGTACTTCCTGGAACAGAGTGGGCTCACCGGCATAACCCCATCTTGCGAGATCACGCCACATGGAGAACATCATTTTGAAGAGTGCTCCGCCCCACCAGCATGACCTCACAGGCACGGTGCATTCAAAGTCATGCCAGTGGGGAAAAAGTGGTACACTTCAAAATGGCATCCTCTGTCCATGATACCACGTCCGGTTTTGTCTCAATGCTGGACAAGGGACAAACCATTTAAAAACAGGGCTGTCCAGCATAAAACTGGCTGAATGGCCTGCCTAATCCCCCCAGGTGTTTGTGTTCTCTGTGGGACATTTTGCTGGTCATTTGCACCTCCAAGCAAGGCTCCACAACTGAGTCTTCCACCAGTCAGTGAAACTTTCCCCCCTTACTCTCATAAATATTGTGCAAACCAACATGCAGTTATAAAGATTTTTAACTGCAGCTTCCAACCTAGTCCATAAACAGCACCACCTGCCTTTCTAATGGCCAAATGCCCACTCGACAACTATTCTGCAACTACTCAGGTGATAGTTACAATTTTTCTTCCTTCTGTCCAAACAGCCCATGTATGGTTTCATTACTCGGGACATCAGGGGATAAGCCAGGTCTCTCAAAATAACTGGACCAACTTCCACACCATTCATGTTCATAGTGCTCATGGTGGCAAACAGCCCTTTCTCCACTAATTTTAATACTATTAAGTACCGAAAGATTCTAGCATCATAGACCCTCCCAGACCATGCATTTATGTCTGTAAACCTGCTGTGGTGGCCCACTAATCCTTGGACCATTATGGAGAAATCCCTTTGTGTTTATTAATTCTGCACCATGGGGGAGAAGAGGGAGTGGGGAGAGCTTATGATGGACACATGAGTTTCATCAATTGCCCAATACAGTTTGGGTACCCCACCCAAACAAAGTCATCAATAATTCCTTGAGCATTGACCATCTTCATGACCCAGTTAGACAGCACCTTATGAATGGCATAGCAGAGATGCATGAGACTGGCCCCAACAACTGATCTGTGTACACTGAATTGGTTGGCTGCAGACTGGTACATTCCAAAGGGGCCAGCTCTCAGATGTCAATGGTGACTCATTTTGCCATGGGTATGGTTCACCACATGTTGCTATGATGTCGTTGAAGCTCCGGGGTGAGCTCTGACATATTTTTTAAAAGGTAGCCCTACCCATCCTGCAATTCTCTTACCATTGTTGGTCATAACAGCTCCACAAAACAATCCTCTCTCACTATTCCGCACTGGTTTCCCAGGCCAGGCAGCAGTGTTGAAAACTTAAGGTGATCCAGAAACCAGTCTCCTTGTTCCAAACAGCTCAGTGTCCTCCTGTTCTTCTGCCTCATCCTGCCTCCATAGAATATTCTCCAGCTCCCACATCATCTGTTTGGTAGTGCAATGGGCAAAGTCTGATGCTGAATTTAACTAGCTCTGAGTGTTGTAATACATCCCAGGTAATCTGTGTGTATTTGCACTTGTCACCATAGCATTGTTGGGTCCATGCTGGCTGGCAGCAATTAGAAAATGGTGTGAGCTAGCACAGAAAGGAAGCCTGAGGCAACCCCAGAAAAAAATATGGGATTTAAAAACAAACAAAAAACAAATTAAAGTCACTTGGCTCCCCACAACTCACAGCAAAAACAATCCCAAGATGCATGTTGCTCAGCAGCAAATCAAAGGACCACATGTGACAAAGTGGGCAGGTTAAAGCATAATCCATTCTGGTCAAGTGATGAATTACTCTGGCTTGACCTGAATGGATTATGCTTTAACCTTTATCTCTATTTAACCTTCTCTCTATCTATGCTAACCTAAGAATTTCCAAAGCAGCATTCCACTTGACTAATTAATCCTACTCTGTTTTAAAAACTTTGATAGAGTGTCGCCACACATACTTCCTGGGATGCAGGAGTCCCTGAAGAGGTACAAGTCTCTACTAGTAGCCTATCACAGTTGGACTCGCTGAGCAAAGCTCATGGTGTGAAGCAGGAGTGCTGGAAGCCCAAGGCTCAGCCTGGGATGCATTGAGGCTGCATAGCCTACCCTGAAGGAAGAGTGGGGCACACTGAAGGGGTTCCTCCAGGAGACTATTTAAAAGATGAGGCATTGCATAGATGTATGGATCTGTGACACCATGGGGATACGCCCAGAGAACATTACACCATCAGTTTGCAGAAAGCTGCTCGCCATGTGTTCACGCAATGCAAATTGAAAACGGAACAAGTGTTCCATGTGCATGCTATTGGTGAAACTCATGTACTGTGAGTCACCTGACACCCATCAAAACCTTTGCATTAAACGTTCCTGAGTAGACAAGCCTGTATTTAGAGCCACTTACACATCAATCTGGGAGGTTTGACCTATGTCTTGAAAGATTCAACTGTCCAAATGATTTGAATATGAACTGGACAGAGTGAAAAATGGAGGTGAAAGGATATTGGTGACTAAAAGTAAAAAACAGTAATGATAAAGATGAAAGAGAAACTAGGAGACAAAGTAAGCTATTTGCCAATGTTGTTTTCATTTGGATTTAGATAAAACCTATACTGACAATAAAATCCAGATAAAGGATTCAGGAATATATGTTCTATCTCCAGTCATCTGGATTTTTCCTCCTCCGATTAAAAGATGCTGTGAAGTTGTTTTGTTATTCTCCATTGTTTAAACCTCTCTCCCTCTCAAACTTGAAAATACAGCAATAAAATAAATTGTAGTTGTCCTTGTTGCTTTAGCAAACAATTAAATCATTATGTTTGCTGGGGGGCTGAAATTAACATGGGTAGTTTTGCTTGGGCCACTTCCTTGTTCATGCAGCAACTTCAATGATTATGATAACGCCGCTATCAATTATGACAGCAGTGCTGTGAGCATCGGGGTTTGTTAGCACACATGTGCTTCCCTCTCCTGCTTGACAGTCTGTCTCAGTCTCTGCCTTACTAAATCACACAATACAAAAACCAGATTCTGTTTCTGCAGAGCACAGAACGCTCTTGTTTTTCAACAAACAGCTGATATTGTTTAGAGTTGTTTTAATTTCCTGGTGACAGTAGAAGGTATTTTTAAAAAAGATTTTCAATCAGGAAGACATTGTCTCCCCTTAGATCAACAATTTATTACTCATATCCAGCAAAGCACATGAGTAGCCCCATTGATTTTGCTGGAATGGGTCATATAACACATTAGTCCAATTTTGTCCTAATAGGTCCTCTTAATCTACAAATGCAGAGATACTGCAATAATACAAGCACAGGCAACTTCACCGAACCAAATTCAGTTTGCCTTATGCTTGAAAGTAGTTCTGCTGAAGCCAATGAGCTTTATCACTACAAAAGTTTTTTTTCTCCTGCTAATAATAGCTCACCTTAATTTATTAGAGTGGCAACCCCCATCTTTTCATATTCTCTGTATATATATACATATCTTCCTACTGTATGTTCCACTCTATGCATCTGATGAAGTGGGCTTTAGCCCACAAAAGCTTATGCCCAAATAAATTTGTTAGTCTCTAAGGTGCCACAAGGACTCCTTGTTCTTTTTCCAGACTAGTTACCATCCTTTCAAAAGTATAAATAATGCAGCTTTATCTATCCACAGTGTTATAGTTTGAAAACTGCACATTTTGCCCTATACAAGCAAAGTCATCATTCATATTTCCCCCCCCTTTAATATAAAAATCACACAAAATAAATTTTCAGCCCTTGCCTTTGATGGGTTTATTAGCTTTTATTACAAGAAAGACACTGCAATGACAGTCAAAAAATTCATAACGTCCTGCATTCTGTGAGTATATGAGATATTTATCTCTTGAGCCAGTGAGGATTACTAGCTGATAATTGAAGAGCTGTATGAAGATTCTGAATCTCATGCATGATTACAATTACCCTGTCACAGCCAAAGGCCCGCATATTGCTATAGGAAATTACTGGGATTTTTTTAGCTACTTTTTGTTTTAAACAGGGGTAATATTTTTTTTCTGCATACAAGTTGGTTAGTAGTGATCAAGTGGAAATTTTCTGCATTTTACAAAACACATCTTTAATTGTCATCACCTTAACGTTCTTATTAGAATAGTATAAATTAGGGTCCCCTATACTGAGAATACCTACCACCAAGTGTAGGGCTTACTGCTGCAAACAGTCCCATTGGTGGTTGTGAACAACATATCAGTAACCATTTAATTATAGTCAGACGTGGGTTACCTACTAATCTACTTGGTGCTTAGATGGTAAGATGAGAGGCATTTTAAAAATACCTTATATTAGGTATTTTAGAAATTCTGCATATTAGATGGGTTAAACAGGTGTTATACTGCTTTGCTATATTAAGATTTCAAAAATCAATCTAAGTTGTTAAGCCCACATTTCCAAGAAGGACCTGCACGAGTGGGAGTGGCGGATAGGACTGATTTGCTTCTGAGTAATACAACCATCCCATATAGAACATTAACCCACACACTGTCATGCATTCCATTGTTACGTTACAGCAGCACCACTACAGTTATGGGTGCATCTCATCTTCTGCTTAAAGGTCAACCATTCTAAGTCCTCTAAAATAGACATGCTTAGTCAGATTCCATCAACATTTTGTGTGCCTCAGGAGAGTAGAAGGTAGAGTGAGCAAACGGGGTGGGGGGTTTTTGAGCCAAGCTAGAGATCAAACCATTGATGTGATGTGGATCAGAATGGTCTCAATCTGCCAACTTTCACCCAAGGTAGTATGCATGGCACCCACTAAATCTATGGGGGACCCACCATTGTGAATGGTATTGAAGAAAATGTATATTTTTACAGTGCACATGCATCAATATATGAAAAATGGCTAGAGGATTTCCATTCCCATCGTTTTCTATGCTTTAAACCTGAACTATTGTAAATGTTCTGAAATCTGAACAGTTACTCAGATTGTTTTGAAATTTGGTGTGCCTCCTTGGTCACAGGATAGTGTTAGTGATCCAAATTTGGGGTCATTTGACTAAAGAGTTCCCAAGTTACAGCCACCTTCATCCCCCAAATCCTGCTTCCTTCTGCTGCCCTGTACTGTTAAACTGAGAAGTACTAATGACTGGATGAATCACAGATCTCACTGAGTTTGAAGGCTGTTAACTCACTATTCAGATAACGTAACTAAGGACAAGTTAATGCTTAATAATAAAAATTTGAGGGAATGTGCCAATGCTATTTCCCCTGGTGAACACCCAAACAATGACATTTCTACTCCAAACTTTTCTACACCTGTGCAGCAAAGAAGGGATAACACATATTGCTTGCTACAAGTTCTCTGTGTTATAACATGTTTTTATTTTATGGGGAGGTTTACTGCGAACATAGCAGAATAGTCAGCAGCCAGTTTACCAACATTTTTGTTATACTGGGAGGGGAAGAGACAGAGCCCAGACAGAGGACTTTGTAGGAGGAAGGAGGTTGGAAAGAAGAGAAAGGGGCAGGAAGAAGGGTTAGGACTGCAGAGGAGGTGGGAAATGAGGACAGGTGACAGGCAAGCCTTGGATTGGTTGGTCGAGAAAATCTGTATTTTACTCGCCCCTGGAGAATGTGGGAGGGACCAAGTGTCTACTTCCTGATCTGCAGACAGACTAATGTGTTGTTTCCAAAGACACACAGTGTGGAGATTTGGAATGGACAGTGCAGGTACTTCAACTTATAGGGCAGGGATTCCCAAACTGGGGGGTGTGACACCTTAGGGGGTTGCGAGGTTATTACATGGGGGGTCACGAGCTGTCAACTGTCATCCCTAAACTCCGCTTTGCCTCCAGCATTGATAGCAGTGTTAAATATAAAAAAATATGTTTTTAATTTATAAGGGGGGTTGCACTCAGAGGCTTGCTGTGTGAAAGGCGTCACCATTACAAAGGTTTGAGAACCACTGCACTAAGGGAAAAGAAATATGTGCACTACCATGGTTGCCAATGTGTGAATTCTGAGCAATTTCTTGGTCATGAGGTTGCAAACATTTGTAGGAGAGCAAGGAGTACATCGTGACCTGGGGGTTGCTACTACAGGCTGATTTGCGTGCAGAGATGGCCTGAAAATATGGCATCATGTTTTGCTCACTCTGCAGTGTCTAACCAATGACATGGAAGGAAATGATCTGGGATTCCTTTGCACCACCAGAGCAATGCCTAGGAACCATATAGGGCTAAGAATTTGGTTCAATGTTTGTTATGGGTACGATGAACATTGTGTTACTTTCTCCTCACTGAAATCTTTGACATAAAAGGGTGGCATCAGGACACATTGATACAAAACCCATTATGTGATGTGCAGCTGAAACTTGTACTGTTTTGACCTTCTCAGATTCTCTGTGTTTTGACTGTCTGCTGTCCAATCCACCTCATTCCTCAAAGGTTAATGAGACTGTAAACAAGGGAAAGCTGTAAAGGCCAGACAGCAAAGTACTGAGCAATTGACAAAGCCTAAGGGAAGCAATTGCAGAATCCAAGTAATACTTGGAGTACTATGATTCCAGTATTAATGATAAAAGGCCAGATCTCCTCCTCACACAGTTGTCCTCTCATGAGTTTTTAATCTGATCACTGCATCTGGGATTTTTACTCCATGCATCTGAAGTGGGGTTTTTACCCACAAAAGCTTATGCCCAAATAAATCTGTTACTTTTTAAGGTACCACCAGACTCCTCGTTACCCCCGATACTTGACTCCATCTGGGAAGTAGGATTTGACCTCTCTCTAAGGAAAAAGCTCAGGGTTCAACTCTCAGAATCTGTGGATCTCTTAAGATTGTTGCAGACCTTGGAGAGGCCACTGGAAGCCAGGTATGTCTATACAAATGCTTTGTGCCCCAAACTGGCTTCGGGCTCTCCGCTGATCCCCAACTGCTTTAAGGGATATTGCCCCTTTGGCCTGAGTGATTAGCTAATATAAGGGGCCTCATAGGGTTGTTCCTATTAGGTATGGCTTTGGTGCAGTCCTATTTATTTACAAAGAATGTACACAAAGTCCTGTTTCCCTGAACGCAGTAAAAACAAACTGCAGCAGACAGTTTCCTTGCTCACTATTTCCAAGTCTGCCTCACCCACGAATGCTGTGCCCAAGGAAGTCTGTCTCTGCTCCCTCTCAGAACCATCCTCACAGCTGCTTCTCTTGCTGTCTGCTGACTTTCTGATCAACACACACAACTACAACCACTCTCAGACTGTGTGTTTGCAATCAGGGAATCCCTCAGACCACATGGCCTGGCCCAGCGCCTTGGGCAATAGCCTCCTATTGTTTCCATCTATTACTACATTGCCAGGGACGTTTAACTGCTCCTTTCATTCAGCCCAAAAGAAGGGTGCTAAGCACATGCACTGGCTTTAATCAGGTCTTTGTCTATAGATTAAAGACCCACTTGATGGCAACCATTAACACCTTCCAGCATAAACAGGGGGGTTACAAAGCATGGAGGGGTACAGTTTAAACTGTTCCTACAGTCTAGGGCCCTTCAGAAGGTGCAGACACAGTGCCAGGAAGACACCACTTCCCTTCCATGAGGAAAGAGGGATATGTTCAGACAGAGGGTCTCTCCTCCATATTTAGTATTCATGCTCATTCAGGGAGAGGTTCTTTCTGGCTCTGATGTTGATGCACAATATGCCTTCTGCATAAGGGCCAGGTACTAGGGAGAAATACATGACCTGCATTCACAGGATGCTCCATCCTCTGGAAAGAATGGGTAGAGAAAAGGCAAAATTGGCCATTCACACAGGGGAGAATGAGGCCTTGGCTACACTTGCAAGTTACAGCGCAATAAAGCCTCCCAGAGCGCTGTACCTAACTCACTGTCTGCACTGGCAAGGCACGTACAGCGCTGTATCTCCATGGCTACAGTGCTGCTGGTACTCCATGTCCCCGAGAGGAATAACAGCTGTTGCGTAGTGGCTGAGACACTGTTGCTGCAATGTAGTCGTGGGAGTACGCAGTGACTGACCTTCGGAAGCTCCCTTTGTTTTGAAACAGCACTTCTGGGTCTGGAGTTCAGAGCTCCGTTTCAGGGGCTGCTTATCAAAGAAACAAACACAGCTACTGTTTGCTTTGAATGAGTGAGAGGCAGGCAGGGGAGTGCCGGCAGCAAACATTTGCTTGAAGAGAGATGCAGCGGGGGTGGGGGCGGTGGAGGAGGAGGGGTTGGGGTCCATTTCACCTTATCTGCTCTAAAAAACAAACAAAGCCCCTGCTGTTTGCTTTCAATGAGTGAGAGAGAGGCGGAGGATGTGGGGGGGTGTAAACTTAGGAGATAATGAGCTGACAATCTGTGGATACCCCAAAAACCCACTCTCTCTCTCCCCACCCCACCCCCATTTGAAAAGCACGTTGCAGCCACTTGAACGCTGGGATAGCTGCCCATAATGCACCGCTCCCAATACAGCTGCAAATGCCTCAAATGTGGCCACGACAGTGCGCTGGCAGCTGCAAGTGTGGACAGACTGCAGCGCTTTCCCTACTCAGCTGTACGAAGGCGGGTTTAACTCACAGCGCTGTACAGCTGCAAGTGTAGCCTTAGCCTAAGATGCAGCCCCTGAGGGGATACAGAATAGAGGCTAAACATCTGCTACAACTCCATATAGCCCTTACTATGGGTTGTACCTAAATGTCACAATTAAGCTTTCAGCTAGATTCTCTGTTTTGCAAAGTTTATGCATGGGGAAGCAGAGCCAGGGGTCCTGTCAGGCAGCTGGTTACAACTCCCCATTTCTCTGCCCAGCCCCCAGCTCTTCTGCAGCCATGAACAGCATAAGATCCATCTGTCTGCTGGCTCATGCTCTGGCCACTCCTGCACCCGGTCTCCTCACTCCCAACATATCCATTTCACCAGGGCTATGCTGGCTCTGACCCCCCGAGGAACCTCCCTATTCGTGAGGGAAATACAAGTGAGGGAAATACTCCCTTCCTGCCATCTGAGCTGTGCAATGAGAGTGGAGAAGGGCTGAGAATCTCTGCCTGTCTTTTTGACCACCAACAACTAAGTGCCAATTGTAACAGTCATGTTTGCAATTTCACCATCTCTCTACTAGGAACTGGAGGTGAAGATCCCGATGTTCTCAGTGGATCATGATCTGTTTGTTATTTTTAATAGGAATGTAGGAACTTGTATTAGAGTTAGAACTCAAAACTTCCACTGAGTTTAGGCAAAATGCAAATTTTGAACAGCTGCAAGATTGAATGTTATTCCAAGCCTGGAAGCAGAGCAAGAATTACTTTCAAACAATCCTTGTTGTTTGCATAGCACAGGCTTCCATCCACTTATAAATATATGGTTTCTTTAATTAAATTTCCCTTGAAAAACAATGCCTTAAGTGAAAAGGAAAATGTTTTGCAAAGCCCACCTCCACATTCTTTGTCCCCTAATTAGAATATATACAGAACAAAGTGGTGAGGGGTAAAAATCTCTAAAATTCCAGAAGCAAATATTGGGGCAATAAGATTACATCAAAAAAGTCCAGGGTCCTTAGATTTTCAGGAAGAGGCCACAATAACTTATTTGCCTGTATTAAATAAAGTAGACAACTGTACCTGGTATGAAAAAAAGTGTTGATAGCCTTACAATGGAGAGCTTATGATTTATGCTTTAAAAATACACTTTTATGATTACAGTTACCTCGGGAATTAAGGTTGTCCGTAACTCTGAAATGTTTGTAAGGCTGAACAAAATGTAGTTTGGCTCCAGCCCCAGCAGCTGACATTCCAGGCCAGGCTCCAGCACCAGCAGCTTCCTTGCAGGCAGCTTCTTTCGCTGGGTCAGACTGAGTTTTCAAGCTTGTTCCCCTCCCAGCAGGGTGTGTGTGTGAAAACAGCATGTCTCAGGGTTAAAACAGCGCATCCCCCTCCCGGCTGGGGGAGGAGGGAGGGATGAAAACAGCACAGTCCCTGCTCTGCCGGCTCTGGCTGCCTTGAGTTGGCAGCGCTGGCTTCATCACCTCCTAGCTGTAAGTGGTTGCGACGCTAGTTGGGGTAGGGTGGGGTGGGGACCCGCAGCCCAGATATGCCTACCTTTAAGATGCAATACAGGCTCAGTACATTATTGGCCATTTTTTTCTATCTTTGCTGCTGCCTGATTGGTTACTTCCAGTTTCACATGGTGTCTGGTTGACTGGTCAGTGCATAACTCTGGTGTTCATATCTTTAAGGTTCTTCTGTACATACATAATAGGATTTTTGAAAGTGTTGCCTTAGCAGACATCTTACTCAATAAAGCTAATCAGTGAAGGGAGAAGAAAAAAGGGTTTGAAAATGAATTTTTCTAACACAAAATAAATCTTCATTCTTTGATGGAATTAAAAGATAAAAGTCATTATCCATACCAGTAAATATGTTCTGGGGCTTTAAAAAACAGGGGTAAATGAATAAGTTAATACAGTGGGTACAAGTAATTACCAAGTATAAAACCTTTGAAATAAAGGTTTCAAAGTGGTATCTCATGCTTTCTGGCTAACCACATTCCCCTCCTGTCTTGTAGGGTTTTAAGAACACAGATGGCAATTACAGCAGCCGCAGTACCTGCCACCGGACATCTAAGAAAATAATTTGCATTCACTATCCATGGATTAATGCAGGGAAATTGTCTCCTGAGGCTTCTATTATTTTTACTGTCACATAAATTATAAGCCACTTATTATGATGTTAAAGGATAGATTTATTTTCACTGGAATCTTACCTGCTGAGTAGTCGGGAGTTTGGATTAATGTTTTCTGCTCCATTTCATATGAGATCTGGAAGTCTCTAAATATACACGGAATTCAGTCACTGTATTAGTGATGTAGTCAAATGTAGAACCCCTGCTGGGAGGTAGGAGGTTCCCTAGTGTATGACAACTGGAGGTTTCCAACTACTAACAATAGATGGTGCAGAACAGTAGTAGTTTTGCTAATACTGTGAATGAAACCTATACCAGATTTGGAGGATGAGGAGGAATTGAAACTTTTCTCCCCTCAGTCATAATAATTATGGAAAAGGGTAGTGTATTTGCAGACATCTTTTTAAATATAGGGTAGACTGTGGCATAAAGCCAGAGGTCTGTATTGGTGGTGGTTTGGAGTCAGCCTGCCAGTGTGCAGGTTCTGGGAAGTGTTATGCTTAGAGAGGCCATTCTTCCCAGATGTATGAAAGAGCTTGGCTGCTGCATCTCCTTTAGAAAGGAAATACCCTGTCCCTCCTTTTAGGGTGGCTAGTCCCTCTGGAACAGGTGGGCAACCTGTGGCTGGTCAGGGTAATCCGCTGGTGTGCCATGAGACAGTTTGTTTACATTGACCATCCGCAGGCACGGCCACCCGCAGCTCCTATTGGCCGCGGTTTGCCATTTCTGGCCAATGGGAGCTACAGGAAGCAGCGGTCAGCACGTCCCCGCAGCCCGCACTGCTTCCCGCAGCTCCCATTGGCTGGGAAGGGTGAACCGCAACCACTGGGAGCTGCATGCAGCCTTGCCTGTGGACAGTCAGTCAATGTAAACAAACTGTCTTGCGGCCCGCCAGCAGATTAGCCTGATGGGCCACAGGTTTCCGACCACTGCTCTGGAGGCACTAGCCAAGTGCAGTCCTGTTATTGTAACAGGTCTTAAAAATAACAGACTCAGAACACTTCTACATCCCTAGAGGACCTGCCACTGTAGTAAGGAGAGGGATAATCAAAGGGTTTGATGCTATCTGGCAGACAGGTAGACAGACCTGAGGTGATGTTTGTGTCTAGAAGAGTAATGAATTTAAGCTCCTAGGCTTGTCTCGTGAAAGTGTTAGGAGAGAACAGCCCCAAATCTCACCTCCAAGGCATCTGTCTGGAGGATGAATCCGCGGGAGAAGTCTGGGATGTATAGCACTGGCTCCTGATACATGCACATCTTGAGGGTCTGGAAGGCCTCCTTGCACTCAGCTGTCCAGAGTGTGCGCCGCGGGGTTAGGAGTTCAGTCAAGGGGGCCACAATGGAAGCAAGCTAGGGAATGAAATGATAATAGCTCACTAGCCCCAGGAACTGGCACACTTGTTGCTTTGTGGTGGGTGGTTAGCAGGCCTGCAAGGCCTGGACCTTGCCAATGAGGGGCCATACCTGTCTTTAGCCCAGGAGTATCCAAGGTATGTTTTCTACCACCCAATCCAAAACTTCTTTGGATTGGCAGTTAGGCCCATGGTCTGCAGGGCCGTAGAATGGCCACCACCTGATTGAGATGGTCCTCCCAGCATCAGCCGTATATCACTATGTCAACAAGGTATGCTGCAGCGTAGGAACTGTGGAGCTGCAGGAGGTGATTCATCAACTTCTGGAAGATCACAGGGGCCCCTTGGAGACCAAAGAACATCCAGGTAAACTGTTAGAGCCCAGTTGCCATCTTCTCTCTTGAGCTTGGGTCAAGGGGAATTTGCCAGTAGCCCTTTGTGAGGTTGAGGGTGGTGATGAAGTGAGCTTCCCCCAGGTGGTCAAGCAAATTATCCACCAGGGCATTAGGTATGCATCGAATTTAGAGATAACATTTACCCTTTGGAAGTTGATGAAAAACACTGGGTCCCGTTGGGTTTTGGCACCAGCACAATGGGATTGCGCCACTTGCTTTGGGACCTCTCAATGACGCCCAGCTGGACAAGAGTGGTCTGGCCAGGTAAGGTGGTGAAGGTCTTAGGGAAGGCACCAAATGTACCATGACCACCGGCTCCTCCCCAGCACTACACATACGTCTATTTAGATGTCTCAAGAGATCGGCAACCTTCACACCAGGCAGGCAATTCACCATGCGGTTCTCACGGTCATCGCAAACCCACCTGTGTTTCTAATGATCGTATTGCCCATTACTAATACCTGTCTCTTCCTAATAACTGGAGTTCCCTCCCCCAGAGAGGTATCCTCAGTATGAGAGAATACCACAACATCATCTGGAAGGAGGATCCCAACTATGGGATTGTTTCCCTCTGCTACAGTTGGATGTTCTCCTTCCCTGAGACTTTCAGCCTCCTAAACAGCACAGAGGTTGTCAGACCGGGGGAGGGACCATTATACTGTGTTCTGGTGTAGCGGGGTGGAACCCCGCTCAGGCCCAGAGGGGCTTGAAACAGCTCTGGGAGAGGGCTGAGGCTAAAAGCTAGGCTGATCAGGGAAGCAGTCGCAGCTGTGGCCAGGTTAATCAGGGCCCAGCTGGCCCTTATAAGAGGGCAGTGGGCCTGGAACACACACAATCTCCCTCTGCCTGTAAAGGGAGAAGGGCTTGGCTGCAGGGACCTGAGCAGGTACCTACGGTGGAGCAGGGCTGGGGAAAGGTCCGACGAGCTGGGGAGCTCCTGCCTAGGAAAACCCCAAGCTGTGGCCTAGGGTTAGGCCCATCTAGGTACTGGGGTTGCAGGGGCAACCCACGGGTAGGCTGAGGCAGCAGGTCCAACCTAACCTTGCCTGTGATGAGTGGCTTATACTGCAGTCTGCCCCAGGGCACGGGGGCTAGCTGGTGACTGGCAGTAGCCTACAACTGAGGCGAGGTGGGGATAGTGGGTTGGGGGTCCCCTGGGGAGGGGAGACCCAGACCTGTGGGGTACTGCCAGGGGGCAGCACCCCATTTAAAGGGGCACTGGGTCCCGGGAGGGACTCGAGGGCCAGAGAGTGGTCAGGCAGATCACCGCCAGAAGAGGGTGCTCTGGAGGCTGGTGAGCTAATTCCCAACTGAGACTATCAGGAGGCGCCGCCGGGTGAGTCCAAGACTTGTTACACCTGGAAAGTCTCATCTACGTACCTCTCTGTCTCCCTGAGCTCCTCCTTTGAAGACCTGAGTGGCTGAACTGCTCATACATGGTCTCTGAGGGCCAGATAATCATACATGCTGCATTGGGTGCAATAAACTGGATAGCCCCCACTCTGTTGCTGGACTTCTGCCTGCATTATCTTTTTACTCCTTTGTTGATGTTTTTTAATTGGGGGGCGTGTTTTTGGCTTTACGTTTAAAGACTGTTAAGTTTATCTACCCCCCGCCTTCCAATCTCCCCTATAAACTCCCTCACAAAACTCCCCTGTTAGCTGCTCCTGTTCCCTAGCTCCTCTGGTTGCTTAGAAGTGGGCTTTTTAATGCCCTGGACTTCCTGAGTGCCCCTCCCCATTCCCGGTTAAGGGTTGATGGATGCTGAAGGGCTTAGAGATCAAAGCCTCGTTAAGAAGTTCCTAGCCTTGCCTACCAGGCCACTAGGCTCAGCGCACACACACGATTAGCACACAGTCCCCTAAACAAACAGACCACCGGGTATATTTCAATCACACAGCAAGCACACCACAATCACAAACATGCACAGTATAAACAACAACCTTACTCCAAGGGTCACTTAATCGTTCCTCCTTCACCTGGATAACGCCCTCGCAAAACTCCCATTAGCCACTCCTGTTCACTAGAGGCTCAACACCAAGCTATTCCAATGCCCCTGATGGTGTGGCTGATGCGGTTAGGTCCTATGACGGTGTCCCTTGCATAGATATGTGGACAGAGTTGGCACCGGGGTTTGTTGCAAGGTTTAGTTCCTGGATGGGTGTTTTTGTTGTGTGGTGTGTAGTTGCTGGTGAGTATTTGCTTCAGGTTGGAGGGCTGTCTGTAAGCGAGGACTGGCCTGTCTCCCAAAGTCTGTGAGAGTGAAATTGTCCTTCAGGATAGGTTGTCGATCCTTGATGATGTGCTGGAGAGGTTTTAGTTGGGGGCTGTAGATGACGGCTAGTGGCGTCCTGTTACTTTCTTTGTTGGGCCTGTCTTGTAGTAGGTGACTTCTGGGTACTCTTCTGGCCAAACCCTGGTGCCAACTCTGTCCACATATCTATTCAAGGGACACCATCATAGGACCTAACCATATCAGACACACCATCAGAAGCTCGTTCACCTGTACATCTATTAATGTGATATATGCCATCATGTGCCAGCAATGCCCCTCTGCCATGTACATTGGCCAAACCGGACAGTCTCTATGCAAAAGAATAAATGGACACATCTGACATCAGGAATTATAACATTCAAAAACCAGTAGGAGAACATTTCAATCTCCCTGGTCACTCAATAACAGACCTAAAAGTGGCAATTCTTCAACAAAAAACCTTCAAAAACAGACTCCAAAGTAAAACTGCAGAACTGGAATTAATTTGCAAACTGGACACCATCAAATTAGGCCTGAATAAAGACTGGGAGTGGTGGGGTCATTACAAAACCTAAACCTAATTTCCCCCTAGTATTACTCACACCTTCTGGTCAACTGTTTGAAATGGGCCACTCTCATTACCACTTCAAAAGTTATTTTCCCTCCCTTGGTATCCTGCTGTTAATTGAATTGTCTTGTTAGACTGACCTCACACTTGGTAAGGGAACTCCCATCTTTTCATGTAGTTATGCCTGCTCCTGCGTTTTCCACTCCATACATCTGATGAAGTGAGTTCTAGCCCACGAAAGCTTATGCCCAAATACATTTGCTAGTCTCTAAGGTGCCACAAGGACTCCTCATTAACTTTGCTTCAGTCTTCTCGCACAAAAAACCATGTGACCGGATGACTAGCAAAGTTACCATAGACAATAAAGGGGAAGGGATGCAGATTGTGATATGTAAAGAAGACATCAGAGATCTTCTGACCAATTTAAATGAATTCAGGGCCAGATACTCTCAGATGAATAGTATTGAATGAATCAGCTGAAGAAATCTTGGAGCCACTGGCAATAATATTTGCCAACTCATGGATAACAGGAGAGATCCCGGAAAACTGGAGAAGGGCTAACATAGTGCCCATCTTTAAAAAGAGGGGGAAGGAGGAGCCTGGGAACTACAGACCAGTCAGCCTGACTTTGATACCTGAGAAGCTACTAGAGCAATGTATAAAACATTCAATTTAGGAATACTTACAGGGTGAAGGGATAATCACTAGCAGCCAGCATGGATTTACTAAGAACAAATCATGACAAATCAGCTTGATTTCCTTCTTTAACTAAGTAACTGGTTTGGTGGATAGGGGGAATGTGGGGGACATAATATACCTTCAGCAAGGCTTTTGACACAGTCTCACATGTCATTCTGATAAGTAAGCTGGAGAAATGCGGGCTTGACAGACCATTAAGTGGATACATAATTGGTTAAGCAACTGCAAATAAAGAGTAACTATTAATGGAATAATATCAGATTGGAGGGAGGTCTCAAGTGGGGTCCCACAGGGAGCTGTTCTGAGTCTGGTGCTGTTTAACATCTTTATTAATGACCTGGATGTAGGAATAGAGAGCCTTCTGATCAAATCTGCAGATGACACAAAGCTGGGGTGGGGAGGGTTGCCAACACCTTGGAGGATAGAGCTAAAATTCTGAGGGATGTTGATAAATTGGAGAACTGAGCTATAGACAACAAAATGAAATTCAACAAAGACAAATGTACGGTGCTACACTTAGGGAAGAAAAACCAAATGCACAAATACAGAATGGGGGGGAAACTGGCTTGGCAGCAGCCCTGCTGAGAAAGATCTGGGAGTTGTGGTGGATCACAACCTCAACATGAGTCAGCACTGTGATGCTGTTACAAAAAAGCAAATGCAATTTTAGGTTGCATTAACAGAAGCATAGCGTGCAAGTCATGCAATGTGATAGTACCACTCTACTCTGCACTGGTTATGCCTCGGCTGGAGTACTGTGTCCAGTTGTGGTCACCAATGAATAGAAATGATGTGTAGAAACTGGAAAGGATTGAAAGGCAATTGACAAAGATGATAAAAGGGATGGAAGACAGGCCATATGAGCAAAGGCCGAAGTAACTGGGAATGTTTAGTTTGGAAAAGGAGATTGACAGGGGACATGATAGTAGTCTTCAAATACTTGAAAAGCTGTCATAAAAAAATATGGAGAAAAGTTGTTCTCTTGCCACAGAGGGCAGGACAAGAGGCCATGGGTTCAAACTACAGCATAGAAAATTTAGATTAAATATCAGGAAAAACGCCCTAACTGTAAGAATAGTAGGACAATGGAACAGATGCCTAGAGAGGTTGTGGAAGCTCCTTCACTGGAGGTTTTAAAGGAGGCTGTCTTGGATGGTATAGACACAACAAATCCTGCATCTTGGCTGAGGGTTAGACTAGATGACCCTTGTGGTCTCTTCTAACCCTGTTATTTTAATCTGTCCTCCTTTCTTCTTACCGTCTATCTGTCTTCTCCATTGAGAATGTCATCTCTTTGGGGTAGGAATGGTCTCTTACAGTGTTTGTGCAGTGCTTAGCACAATGGGGCTCTAATGTTGGATAGGGCCTTTAGGTTCCTGTTTAATCAGAACAGATTTGCACATTGTGATTTCTGTTCTACAATTTTAGGATCTTTCAACAAATTTTTAAACTGTTTTCTGGAGAGTGTCTATATACACACATGCACAGCTATAGTAATTTGAGGTTGGACTTTACTTTCGAGAATATAAATCAAAAGATGAAAAGCAGGGCATAGGTCAGCAGAAAACAATGCGGAGCAATGAACTATGGCTATGTGTATGCCAGAATATTAACACTTTGATAGATATTTTTTAAGGTCAGAACGAACCATTATGGTCATCTAGCCTAACTTCCTGTATAACACAGGGCATAGGGCACCATCCAGTACTTCCTGTATTTTAGTGACCATTTGGCAAGGTCTTTGTCCTATAGTAGACAAAATAAGGTAACAATGATACCATTGCAATTTTTTAAGGAAGGGCACAAAAGAACACAAGCATTGCCACATCAAGTAAATGTATGGTCCCTTTGGTCCCATATCCTGTCCCCAGAAGTTTATAAAATAGATGTTTCAGAGAAAAAGGTAAAATATAAGTAATAGGCAATTGCGCAATAACATGTCTATGAGGAAAATCTGTTGTTCTCAGCTACCATGGAGATTTTTTTTGCCACCAGTGATTGAATTTTCTAAACATATCCACTAAAAGCTAATTAAAATGAAAAGGAGAAAAAAAACCTGTTAACTACAAAATAAATTAGCCAGTTCCTGCTGATTTGAATGAAATGAAAAAAAAAGAAGAGTTAACCAGTGAAAGTGGAAGCCTTTGTAAATATTTTCACTGGCATTTGTGTGTATTTGTAATATGGTAAATTTTCACAGGTAGGTGTACAAAATTACATGCATACAGGTGTATATGCACGTACGTGCAGATTGTTAATTGGGAAACTTTCTGGTCAGACATCATGTGTGTGTAAATTCCCTCTAATTATAGATTCTATTTCTCTAATGGAAACTGTTTTACAGTCTTAATTCAACTTTAGAAAGTCCTCAGTGGTTTTTGAGGGTGGTACAACCAATAAATACATAGCCCAGAGCAGATCATTTTTAATAAACATCTAAGTTTTTACATTGTTTTCAAAAATTAAAATTCCATTGCTGATGGCAAAATACAGTTTATGTTTCAAAGATACGATCAATGATGGCTACTCATGATTATCTAAATGGTAATCACTTCAAAGTGTCAAACCTCACATTTCTAGAACTGAAGCCTTAGGGTTTATTGCTATATTATAACCTGATAAAAAAATACGTACCAATTTAGCTCCCATTGACCTCAATGGCAAAACTTCCTTGATTTACATGGCATGGTATCAGGGCCATTGCCCAGAAAACCAACATACATCTATTTCAACAGAGATTGTTGTAAATGTTTGAATTTCAAATATCTCACTACGTATAAAACTAATATTCAAGATCCACAACATGGGACAGCCATAACAGGAACTCAGAATATCTGGAATATGTTTGGGTACAAACATACTAATTACTCTTCAATTAAAGTCCTAATCAGAATATGTTCATATACAAACATAATAACTCTTCAATTAAAACCCTAATTTACCCCTCAGTGAGTTTCACACCCTGTTTCAAGCATCAAATTATATTCTTCAATTAGTTGCATCTTTCTCTGTCTAGTTTTAGCCTCCACTCTATCAAAGAGCTGGTTTGCTAAAATCAATTATAGACTCCATTAACTCCAACTTGGTCCCAGTGCACTCTTCTGAAGCTTGAATTGCTTCTAGTATTTCCCTTTCAGATCCACCTTGCCCATATTTCTTCAGAATCTGGTTGCAATATATGGATCTGTGAATGGATTAGTGGCTGGTATCATAACACTGACCATACTCCCCTCTGGTCTGGGTGGCTGTATTAGACCATGGTTCTCCAGACATGCCGGTGGTTTCGGTGGCAGGGGTCAGCATTCAGCTTAGAAGCTGCAAATGTTGGGCCATGGCTACCTGCAGTGACACTGGAGGGTTTTGGGGGAAGGGAAATTTGCTTGTGCGCTCTTGCAGCCGCAAGCCCAACCCCTGCACTGCCTCTGTCAAGGCTTGCAGTTTGGCAGGGTCAACGGTGGCCACACAATGTCCATGTTAAAAAGGGAAGATGGCATTGGCCCACTGCCCCGTGCTCCCACTTTGGGTTGGTCACCCAATGCTGCAGACAGTCCAGCACCTATGGCTCCAGGCCATACTCGCCATGCCTGGTACAGCAAGCCAGTTCAATGAATACCTTGTGTAAATGAAAATGTTATGCCTTGTACTTCAGTGGAATAAGGGGAGTGATTTTTATACATCAGCTGTGCACTAGACCCTGGGTATGCACTGACAATGATTGCTTTGGGCTTTCCATGTCTTACAGCTGAAAGTGTGCTCTTCAGCTCATCTTCCACACTGGCAAAGAGGCTGTTCCAGATTAGAAGAAGGTGAAAGAGAATGTGTGATGACATGTTTAATGAGATTATGAACACCTCTGGGACAGCTGACACTAAGCAGAGAGCGGGAAGGATTTCTCTCTCTGAAAAACTGGACATGGACATTGTGAGCAGGAAAGAGAAGCCCAGAAGCATGAGGATGGTCCGCAGTAGGAGATGCTGGGAATTCTAAAGGAACAGACAGACATGTTGAGGTGTCTGGTAGACCTTCAGGAGAAACACCTTGAGGCTAAACACCCTCTGCAACCCCTGCAGAATGGAATTCCTGCATCACCATATTCCCCCTCCCCTTCTCCCAAACGTCCCAGGAGGTGAGGGGGGAAATGCTATATCTCTTCCACTCAACACTGGGCACACATACAGTGATCTTTGACAGACAAGGCCCCCTCTATTTAAAAGACAAGATTAGTGTGTTTTCCCCCTCCAAATTGTATTCTGCTGACGGTCCAAGGTGACATTCTTTTTCTTATCTTTCATTTCCACTATGTTTGTGCAAGAAAAGTCCACGGCCTGAGAATGAAATAACACCAGGGGAAAAGAGGAGGAGGGGAGGTATAGGAAACCTGAGGAAACGGGGGCTGGGGGATTTCCTGGAAACAGAAACCTAGCAGGCACGGCAAGGTGCACAGTATGGGAAGGCACAACTCAAGAAGCAGCACACATTCCTGAGGGTTATTACCGAAAAATCAGGCTTTCAAAGCCTCCCTCAGATGCAGTGCTCCACGCTGCACTCTTCTTTTTGCCGTGGTATCTGGCTGCTCAAAATTAGCAGACAGCCTATCCCCCTCCACACCCCACCCCTGTGGAAACTTCTCACCCTTTGCTTCACACATATTATGGAGCACACAGCAGGCAACTATAACCATGAGGATATTGCTTTCACTGATGTCTAACCAGGTAAGTAAACAGTGGCAGTGGCCCTTTAAACTGCTAAAGGCACATCCAGCCTATGGTTGAACTGCTCCTTGCTACTGTCCAGGTGGCCAGTGTGCAGCTTCATGACCCATGGGAGCAAGGAGTAAGCTGGGTCTCCCAGGATCACTATTGGCCTTTCAACATCACCAATGGTGATTCTGCATTTCAGAAAAAGTCCGTTTGCACTTTCTGAACAGACCCATGTTTTAAAGATGTGGGCGTCATGCACCTTCCCTGATCATCCCCAGCTGATGATGTTAAAATGCCCCCAGTGATCCACCAGTGCTTGCACCCCCATTG
Source organism: Macrochelys suwanniensis (assembly GCA_033296515.1). Lineage (NCBI taxonomy): Eukaryota > Metazoa > Chordata > Testudines > Chelydridae > Macrochelys > Macrochelys suwanniensis. Next base: position 38,326,578 of record CM065776.1, read on the forward strand.
AAAAGTATCCCTTTCTGTTTATGTACTCTGTAGCAAGGTGGTCTGGTGGCAAGATAGGGATGTGTGTCCCATCTATCGCCCCACTGCAGTTAGGGAAATCCATTGCGGCAAAACCATCTAGTATCTCCTGCACCTCGCCCAGAGTCACAACCCTTCTTAGCAAAAGGTGATTAATGGCCCTCCATACTTGGATCACAGCAATCCCAACGGAAGATTTCCCAACTCCAAATTGATTCCCCACTGACTGGTAGCAGTCTGGCATTGCAAGCTTCCACACAGCGATTGCCACTCGTTTCTCCACAGTCAGAGCTTGTCTCATTTTAGTGTCGCTGCACCACAGGGCTGGGGAGACCTCTGCACACAATTCATGGAACATGGCCTTGCACATACAAAAGTTCTGCGGCCACTGCTTGTCATCCCATACCTGCATAATGATGTGATCCCACCAGTCAGTGCTTGTTTCTCGGGACCAGAACCAGTGCTCCCCCATCTTCAGCTGCTGCGTGACTGCCAGCAGCAACTGGGAATTGTTTCATTCTATGGCTTCAAGCAGCGGCTCCTCTCCCAACTTTGGAAATACTGCAGGATAAGGTGGCTGGTGTTTGTAATGCTCACAATTGTGCACAGCTGAGCGGGATCCATGTGTCTCAGCAGATGGCGTACACGTGGCTATGCCAGCCTTTTGAGAAAAGGCATGAAATATTATGGGTTGCAGTTGACATCAAGGGAGTGGGGGAGAAAACTGCATCATGGGATGTTGAAGCTATGTGCCCAGTCCCCCCTGTGAAAATGTTTTGGTCGCAAGAGGCATTGCAAACCCTTCCCAAAACCCCATGCGGCGAGTTACACTGTGGGATAGCTACCTATGGAGCACTGCTCTCAGCATTGATGCAAGTATTACTAGGGAGGACGCGCTCCACCAACACAGGGAGTGTGGTGTGGACACACACTATCGACTTAATTACTGCAGCAGCTGGATGTTGACTTAACTTAAGACAACTTAAGTTTGTAGTGTAGACATGCCCGCAAACTAAATTGAAGTGAATCTAGTTTAAACCAGTATAGGAGTGTTCACATAGCCTTTTGGTCAGATTTAACTAAATTGGTTTAAAAGTCCATAGCTTGAGTTAAAGCAATGCAACTTTTCCAGATAGACAAGCTCTGATTTGGGACTCCATAGCATTGAATTCAGACTGCAGTTAAACATTAATTGCTATGGCTCTTTTTAAGAGCCATAAATTCCACACAATTAAAATGGCAGGAAACCAACAGTAAGAAAAGAGAATGCACTAAAGGTATCAGGAGCAGTGGAAGAACATTGCTGCTATGTGATTAAGCAGTTTTAAGTACAAAAAAGCCCAATCAAAATAAAACCTCTTTCCCTTTGGAATAAAGTCAGTCTCTTTGTGGCAGAACCATGAGGTATTTTTCAAACAAGAAGTGGCCTTTCCTAGAAAAATAATATACTCATCACAAAGTCATGCACTTTTGGTCTTCTCTCTCTACCAGATCCTCTGCTAATGTAATTGGCATTGCTCTATTGATTTCAGTGGAGACACTCCAATTTATATCCACGGAGGATCTGGCCTGTGTTGCCTCGTCACTTTCATTGTTTCTTTCTACCATCTATTTTTCTGTCCTTTTCCCTTCCTCATCTTTAAAATTATTTTTTTCTACAGAAAACAAACTCCTTTCGGAGATCAGAAGCACTCTGGAGTACCTTGATTAATGCTACACAAAGTAACCTTTAAAAGTAGAGATGGAACAAAAAGAGGGACATTGCAGATCAATCCAGCAGGGAAAGAAAAACAAAACTTATTAAGCAATCTTCCATTAAAAATGCCTCGGAGTAAAATCCATACCTCACTGTAAATTATCTTAAGTTCCCTCAGTCACCTCTTTGTATTTTCTTAATTTCTTCCTCTCATCTCAGCAGAGAGTCCTGGCTTCTGTATGAAACTCCTTCTGACAGAAAAGCCTCTGCTTTCAGCAAAAGGAAACTTTTCCTCACACTCCATGTAATATTGCCAGTGCAGACTCTCCTTAAAATCGAACTATATTGAATGACAGCAGGAAAGAGTTTGAACAATTGCACAGATAAAAGACCCAGAAGAAAGATCACATCCAACATGCAAAGTGTTAATACAGCCAAGTCTGACTGTGAACACAATATGGACCCCATTGTGCTGAGTGTTCTTGGCTCCCATGGAAATCCAGGGGAGTTGAAGTTGCTCAATATTTTGCCGAGCTGGAGTGAATGCTGAAAGACAGTAATCAACATTCATGGAACTGTAAACATCTGCTCAGCTCAATCATGCAAGTAGGAGTTTTTCTGCAAACCTTTCTGTAAACAGGTTTTTGTCTGGGGCTTTTGGAAAAGTGGTTCTGGGTTTGACCCATTTTGATTTCTAATAGATACAGAAAAAACTACGGGTGGTACCTAACCCTAACAAAATTTTGCTTTGCAAAGTCAAGATCAAGCAGTGGTCTGGATCTGGGTTCCATTTTATCCAAATCCTCGACATGCAGGGAGATTTGAATAAATGTGCCTGGGTTTTGGCCCTTGTATAGTCATGAAGCTGACAGAAGTATTAAATGCATCTCTAAACAATAGTTTAAATATTATTGAATAATAGATTTTGCAGATAATTTTAAGTTCTGTATAAAGAGTATTCTGAGTGGCCCTAAGCAGGCACTCCTAGATTCAAGGACACCATTATGGCATTTATGAGTATTTGAATAAAGCACTTATAAATTCCTACATACTGATATTAGTGGAGTGACTTATTCCTGCTGCTACTAGTCTTAAAAGTTCAGAATATTAATGAGAAAAATTGCTGTAAAGTAGAAACGTGTCCTGAATTTGAAAGAGTCCAGACTCCAGGGTAATAGCAATGTACTGTATATGCTACCACCATTTTTTATAAAACACAGTGAAGATTTTTTTTGAAAAAAGTTAGTGCAGACATGTATTATTTGTGAGTGCGAAGTATTATCATAGTGCCCTTTGCTAATTTAAAAATGTGGGTATTATCCCAGTTGTACAGATGAGAAACGGAGTCAAAAAGATTATATAACTTGCTCTTGGTCACACAACTAGTCTGTGGCAGAGCCAGAATTAAACAGAAGTTTCATGACCCTTACAGCTATAACTAAACTGATATATAAATAAATACATACACACACAACCATTTCTCGATCCAGACATAGGCACATAATGCATATGAGGTTGCTGTATCTCATGTCTCTTCACGTTAGTTACAGCAGAGCAGCAGAGTGGTCTCTATACAGCTTTCAGTGGAAGTAGCATCATGTCAGCCATTTTCAGTAGCTGACTCCTACTAAACAGGTTTTTGGGTGTGCATGTATTACAGATGATCAGGAATTTTTCAGCAAAACTTTTTTTTGTTGAAAAATGCTAATAAATTCTCTATGGTGCAAGGTAGAGAAAAAAATATTTAAACATTGATGCAGAGAGAGAGAGAGAGAGTCCCATCCCAGAATAGCCAATCACTTGGTGTTTAGGACACACACCTGAGTTGTGGAAGACATGGGTTTAAGTCCTGGATCAGACAGAGCACGCTGTTCAATCTGGGTCTCTGACATCCTAAGTAAATGCTCTAGTGACAAGGCTACTGGCTATTCTGGGAGGTCTCACTCTTTTTCTTTTATTTTATTTTATTTTTGCAAAGGTTAGATGTGGAACAAAACTAATATCAGAATCTCAAAATTTTTCATGAAATAGAATTCTTGTTTTTCAGCCAATACTAGAGTATATGCTACCAAAATAGTTCTATCAGATTAATCAGTTTCTCTATGTAATAAAAATCACACCAAAACATGCACATTATATGTAGGCTTGGAACAATTAGATTTTTATTGGTTAATGTTGGTAAACATGAATTACGCTGTACATACACAAACTGACCAAAAAGTATTTCCATCAATAATAATTGAAATTTTACTGATAGGCAAAATAAGAACATGCTGCTTGAGAACTTATTACAGTTTGATTTAAGGACATTTATTTTGTATATTTTGATGTTTAATGTTGAGAATTTGTATTTTAATGGTTATAAAACTAACTTTAATTTCAATACCTAATGTCATTAAATAATTATTTTCTGACCTCCACCCATAATTTTCCTCAATTTTGAAAATTTTAAATCGATAAAAGTAAAAAAAAAATGCTTCAAAATAAACACTGATACTATCCACCAAAATTATAAAACAATAAAAATATAAAATTCTGCCAACCCTAATTATATATATGCAGTGTAGTTGTAGCAATGTCAGTCCCAGGATATTAGAGAGACAAGGTAGGTGAGGTAATATCTTTTATTGGATCAACTTCTGTTGGTGAGAGAGACAAGTTTTGAGCCACACAGAGCTCTTCTTCAGGTCTGGGAAAGGTAGTCCTAGCTTGTTTCTCCACCAACGGAAGTTGGTTCAATATAAGCATAATTAATAATTATATGTCAGAGGGCACATTCTTTTGAGGTATGAATTTTCCTGACATACCACAGACTGTTTCTGGCACAGGACTTTTCAACATGCAGAGACAATGAACAGACCAGCCAAAACTGGAATTTCTTACCAGAACCCCCAAACGTGGAGGTTTGAGTAATATAAGATCCAGATTGAAAAAACTCATTGCTTTGCAAAACAACCTGACTGGTGAGGCTTTGCTAAATCAAGACCAAGATGATTTCCTGATTTTGTCCATCTATCACAACAATCCAGAACAATGCAAAGTTCACATGTTATCCACTGATAAAAGGATTTTTATTAGGGCTGTCAAGCGATTAATTGCATTGTTAAACAATAATGGAATACCATTTATTTAAATATTTGTGGATGTTTTCTACATTTTCAAATATATTGATTTCAATTACAACACAGAATGCAAAGTGTACAGTGCTCACTTTATATTTATTTTTGATTACAAATATTTGCACTGTAAAAACCAAAAGAAATAGTATTTTTCAATTCACCTCATACAAGTACTGTAGTGCAATCTCTTCATCATGAAAGTTGTACTTACAAATGTAGAATTATGTACAAAAACTAACTGCATTGAAAAATAAAACAATGTAAAACTTTAGCGCCTACAAGTCCACTCAGTCCTACTTCAGCTAATCGCTCAGACAAACCAATGTGGTTACAATTTGCAGGAGTTAATGCTGCCCGTTTCTTGTTTACAATGTCACCTGAAAGTGAGAACAGGCATTCGCATGGCACTGTTGTAGCCAGCGTTGCAAGATATTTACGTGCCAGATGCGCTAAAGATTCATGTTCCTTCATCTTCAACCACCATTCCATAGGACATGCGTCCATGCTAATGATGGGTTCTGCTCGATAATGAACCAAAACAGAGTGGACCGATGCATGTTCATTTTCATCATCTGAATCAGATGCCACCAGCAGAAGGTTGATTTTCTTTTTTGGTGGTTCAGGTTCTGTAGTTTCTGCATACGAATGTTGCTCTTTTAAGACTTCTGAAAGCATATTCCACACCTTGTCCCTCTCAGATTTTGGATGGCATTTCTGATTCTTAAACCTTGGGTCAAGTGCTGTAGCTATTTTTAGAAAACTCATGTTGCTATCTTCTTTGCATTTCTTAAAATAAACATGTGCTGGGTCATCATCCCAGACTGCTATAACATATAATATATGGTAGAATGTGGGTAAAACAGAGCCAAAGACATACAGTTCTTCCCCCCCCCCCAAGGAGTTCAGTCACAGATTTAATTAACGCATTATTTTTTAACGAGCATCATCAGCATGGAAGCATATCTTCTGGGATGGTGGCCGAAGCATGAAGGGGCATACGAATGTTTAGCATATCTGGCACATAAATATCTTGCAATGCCAGCTACAAAAGTGCCATGTGAATGCCCGTTCTCACTTTCAGGTGACATCGTAAATAAGAAGCATGCAGCAGCATCTCCTGTAAATGTAAACAAACTTGGTTGTCTTAGTGATTGGCTGAACAAGTAGTAAGACTGAGTGGACTTGTAGGCGCTAAAGTTTTACATTGTTTTGTTTTTCAATGCAGTTATTTTTTGTACATAATTCTACATTTGTAAGTTCAACTTTCATGATAAGGAGATTGCACTACAGTATTTGTACTAAGTGAATTGAAAAATACTATTTCTTTTGTTTTTTACAGCGCAAATATTTGTAATAAAAAATAAATATAAAGTGAGCACTGTGCACTTTGTATTCTGTATTGTAATAGAAATCAATATATTTAAAAATGTAGAAAAACATCTGAAAATATGTAACACATTTCAATTGGCATTCTATTGCAACAGTGCGATTAATCATGGCTAATTTTTTTAATTGCAATTAATTTTTGAGTTAATCACGAGTTAACTGTGATTAATTGACAGCCCTAATTTCTATATAGGTGTAATTTAAATAGAGCATTTCAGTGGACTCATTCTCCACCCATCCTTCCCACACTACTGGTTATTCTTTGAGTTGTGTGATCTGTAGCAGCACGCACGAAGTTAAGGTTACCACCTGCTCAATTTTTGATCCTCTGTTTGCAGAGATGCCTCTTTGGTTTTGCAAGACATGTGGAGCAGGTCAATATGCTGCACTTGCCAATGCCATATGGGAGTGCTGGTCAGGTAAACCCGATGCCACAGAGTCACCTATTATGCAAGGGTGACCATCTCCATCTTTTCAGTTTTGCCCCTTCCACAGCATTAATACTACACTCAACACGGGGAATACCATGACAGTAATTACTGTCAAACTGCAACTGAACATACTGGCAACTGTAGTTTGTTGCCTCCAGTTGATATAGTACTTCCCATGTAAAAAGATACACTGTGGGATCTGACAGAGCAGACCACCTGTAACAAGAGAGCTACCTGGGCAGAGCTGGGAGACAGAGATTAATCAGCAGTGCTGAACCAGCTGCTCCAATAACTTGAGAATAGTTTGACCAGCTATAATATACAGCAGAGCCTTTGAAAAATAATAATGGTATTTGTTATAGCATATAGAGCCTTCCATCTCAAGAGCTCAAAATGCTTTCTAACCATTAATAAATTGAACCATACATCTGTGACACAGGGATTCTCATCTCCATTTTACAGATAAGGAGACTGAGAAACAAAGAAAGTAAGCAATTTGCCCTAAGTTTCAATGGAATACCGTGGCAGAACTAAGAATGGAATTCAGATTGAATTCAATATTGTACCTTAGCTACAAGACCATCTTTCCTAGTCTATTGTGGGAGAGAAATAGAAGAGGAACTAGACAGGAGAGGAAATGAATAGTGTGTGAAACTCATGGGACAAAAAATAGATTTGGGGGACAGAGCAAGAAGGAGGAACTTAGGAAGAATAAGAACTTGGTGAAGTATGGGAATCATGTAGGAGAAGGCAACGGGGGAGAAAGGAAAAGAAAAATGAAGACTAATAGGACTGGAAGAAAGACAAAACAAAGGCCAGAAAGAGTGTGCAAGAAGGACAGAGAGGGAAAGAAAGGTATGGAACGAGTAGGGAATGGTGATAAAAGGCATAATGGAGAGCAGAGAGGCCAGCTGGAAAGGAGAAAAAGGAGGGGAGAATACTCAGTATTCCAGGCAAAAGAAGAACTAGAATACTCGGCAACATAACAGTTTGTGATTCCATCTTGGTGAGGGTGCGGCTTGCCCTAAAGAATGTGGATCAGTAGGAAGAATATGGACTGAGATTAATTCATTTTTTGCACAACAGCAAAGCTGCCCACTCACTGAGACAATGCAACACAAATCGTGCAAGCTATGAAAGTTATCTGAGAATGAAACTCTTGAAAAATCAAAGGGCACCATGCAAGCTATATCTGATGACTTCTCTATGTTACACGTGATGTAGGTCTCAGTGTGTCTTATGGTAATGCTATGGAAAACACATACTGAAGTTTCTTTCAAAGGCAAGGTTCAGAGTCTTGGGAGCAATTTGACTAAGTGCATGAATGTCACATCATATTAAAATCACATTTCTGCCTCATTAATGTTTTAAAAGGGTTTCACAAGTTCCCCTATAATCACAGGTCCATTAATCACAAAAGATGTTTTTGTTCTGACTAGCATTAAAGAGCTTCTATATTTTATCAGGCTATATTAAGAAAATACAATGCCAGTGTTTGGATAATGCTGTTCTGTGACCTTGCTGTACAAAGCCTAAGGAAGTTCCCATATAGAAATGATAAAGCCAGACAAGGGGCCTGCCTATCCATTTTTACCACACTGTAACTCAAATATCACCAGTCATCTGGTTTGGTTCCCTTGTTGTCCAATTAAACCCTCTTTTTTCTTTCATTTTCAAGCAGTTATGGAAATACACCAGAATCTGAGAACCCCCCTTTTTGGCAAGATGTCATTGTTTCCAACGCTTAGACAATGGGCCAGATTCTGCACTCTGCTGCAGCAGTTTTTGTGGGTAGAACTCCATTGACTTCCATGGGGTTATACTGAACCCAGCTCCGAGCAAACTAGGCTGGTTTATGTTTTTGCACAGACACCAGGTGAACCTGGCAGTTTTGACTGTTTTTCACTTTGAATTTCAGGGATTCGGGCCCAACTGAATTGAAATTCAGCCCCTTGAGCCAAAACTGTCAAGTTTCACACAGTACTAATGTGACATCAAGAACCATGTCACACTGTCTTGACACAAACCTGCCTGATGCAGCAAAAAGGCCACAGGGGAAAAAATTGATAATATGTATACATTATATCTCCATAATAATAAAGAATGTAGAACTAGTGAAGGAAGGAAGAGACCTGGGTGAAGGAGAGCTGTGGGGGAGGAGGATAAAATTGGTGAAGATATGTTGGTGGAAAGAGGCAGGTTTAGGGAAGGGTGTTTGTAGGGGGTCCAGTTCTGTGGGTGGGAAAAATGCTATTCGTATGTTCTTCTTATAACCTGTATCATGGATATCGAGAGCATTGTACAGGGGCCCCTTTTTATTTATATTTTTTTACAAAGCCAAACAACCAAGCATTTCAACCTACTGGTAGGCTAAAGGGAGATTAAGAAGGGTTTAGACAATGCTCAGAACAGGAGAAAGTGAAAAAAATGAATACACGCATGCATGCACACTGAGTGCAGAGTAGCAAGGAAAAAGGTAGGGCTTGTACAAAAATTAGTGGGGGAAAACTGAGGACCACAGGAGAAAGGGTAAAAGAACTTGCATGAAGAGAAGGGAGCAAGGCATAAAAAGCTAACATGACCTGTCTCATTTTGAAAATTATAGTCACTCCAATCTGACCTGGTTGTCAAAGAGGTATGTGATGGTCCTTGCTCAGGGGTGGTTGGGAGGGGAGCATCACCTAGTGGTCAGGGATTAGGCCCATGACTTGCAGAGGCAGCAGTTGATAGGGGAACCCAGTCCCACCCACTCCACTGGGCCCTAACTGAAGGCCCTTTGAGGGCTGTCAGTGATCTGACAGCCAGGGGTGCTTAATGCTGCCCTCTCTAGCCACTTTCTACCACCTCCCTGCGATTGTCCCAAGGCTGCCGTCTGGGTTTAGGAAGTGTGAAGAGTGCCTGCTCACTGCCAAGCACCTTTCAGTGTCTGCACATTATGTGGGAGCTTTATTTCTCTTGGGGTAGCAAATGCCTCCTCCCGTAGTGTGGTCGACCCTCTTAGGCCAGATCTGACATAAGGCTTTCCCCTGCTGGGGAAGTCCAAACAAAACAAAGGGAATTAACACACCCAGAGTTCATATGAGAGGGAGAGGGGGATGCTTCCTTCTCAGGCCCTTCGCTGAAGCAGAACCTCCCATCCCTCGTGGTGGGGGGTGGCCTTTGGGCAGGTTTTAGGGAGAGATTCTGCTTTCCTTTAGCTCTTCTCTGCTGGAGCTGCAGGTTGCGAGTCTGTTCTCTTCCCTGGTCTGCTCCCAAGTGAGCTGTTCTCCTGCCTTTTAAAACACATTCCCCAGTTGGTGTATTTCCTACAGATGTGCTAGGGCAGGGGTGGCTGAGCCCAGAGTAGTTCCTTAAACCCTTGTTGTCCAGTGTGGGGTTTACATACCAATCACAGGGTAATATAGACACCAAGCACATGTGTACATATGACAAGATAATGCAGGATAGACTGTTTTAAAGTGTGAGTCTATTCTGAAAAGTGTCAGTAAAAGTATTATTGTGCAATCCCATGGTTATTATATTTCCATGACTCATATCAAATTTGAGGAGCTAAATGAATTCTTTGCATTAGTCTTCACTGCAAAGTATGTGAGGGAAATTCCCAAACTTAAGCCATTCTTTTTAGGTGAGAAATCTGAGAAACTGTCCCAGATTGAGGTGTCAGTAGAGGAGGTTTTGGAAAATATTGATAAATTAAACAGTAATAAGTCACCAGGACCAGATGGTATTCACCCAAGAGTTCTGAAGGAACTCAAAATATGAAATTGCAGAACTACTATTTGTACTATGCAACCTATCACTTAAATTAGTTTCTGTACCAGATAACTGAAGGATAGCTAATGTGATACCAATTTTTAAAGGAGGCTCCAGAGGTGATCTTGGCAATTACAGGCTAGTAAGCCTAACTTCAGTGCCAAGCAAATTGGTTGAAATGTAGTAAAGAACAGAATTTTCAAACACATAGATGAACATTATTTGTTGAGGGAGTGAACACAGCTTTTGTAAAGGGAAATCAAGCCTCATCAATGTATTAGAATTTTTGAAGGGGTCAACAAACATGTGGACAAGGGTGATCCAGTTGATATAGTGAACTTGGACTTTCAGAAAGCCTTTGGCAAGGTCCCCCACAAAAGGCCCTCAAGCAGAGTAAGCCATCATGGGATAAGAGGGAAGGTCCTTTCATGGATCAGTAGCTGGTTAAAAACACAGGAAACAAAGGGTAGGAATAAATAGTTTTCAGAATGGACAGAGGTAAATAACAGTGTTCCCCGGGGATCTGTACTAGGACCAATGATGTTCAACATATTCATAAATGATCTGGAAAAAGAGGTAAACAGTGAGGTGGCAAAGTTTACAGATGATACAAAATTACTCAAGATAGTTAAATCCAAAGCAAACTGCAAAGAGTTACAAAGGAATCTCACAAAACTGGATGATTGGGCAATAAAATTGCTGATGAAATTCAGTGTTGCAAAGTGATACATACTGGAAAACATAATCCCAACTATATATATATATATATATCAAAAGATAGGGTCTAAATTAGCTATTACCACTCAAGAAAAATCTTAGAGTCGTTGTGGATAGTTCTCTGAAAACATGCACTCAGTGTGCAGCAGCAGTCATAAAAGCTAACAGAATGTTAGGAACCATTAGGAAAGGGATAGATAACAGACAATATCATAATGCTGCAATATAAATCCATGGTACGCCTACTCCTTGAATACTGCATGCAGTTCTTGTTGTCCCATCTCAAAAGAGATATTAGAAATGGAAAAGGTACAGAGAAGGGAAATAAAAGTGATTAAGGGTATAGAACTGCTTCCATATGAAGACAGAATGAAAAGACTGGAACTTTTCAGCTTGGAAAAGAGATGACTAAGGGGAGATATGATAGAGTCTATAAAATCATGAATATTGTGGAGAAAGTGAATAAGGAAATGTTATTTACCCTTTCACACAACACAAAAACCAGGCATCACCGAAGAAAATTAATAGGCAGCAGATTTAAAACAAACAAAAAGTGGTACTTTTTCACATTATGGACATTCAATCTGTGGAACTCATTACCAGGGAATGTTGTGAATGCCAAAACTATAACTGGGCTCAAAGAAGAACTAGATAAGTTCATGGAGGATAGATCCAGCAATGGCTATTAGCCAAGATGGTCAGGGATGCAACTCTGTGCTCTAAGTGTCCCTAAGCCTTTGACTGCATGATGCTGGGACTGGACATCAGCGGATGGATCACTTGATGCTGTTAATTGCCTTTGAAGCATCTGACATTGTCAGAAGAGAGGATATTGGGCTAGATGGACCATTGGTCTGGCCCAGTATGGCGGTCCTTATGTTCTTAGGAGTTTTCACATAAAAAGTAGGTTTTTTTCTAATTACTAACCCTGCAAATTCAATCTGTGCTATTTCTGTCTCAACCATCACTACTACTAATAAAGATTCTTCAAGCTAAGTCTCATCTGTCCTCCTCCATTGGTGGAAATTCTGCTTTCAGTCCCAATCGACTGAATACCACAAACCAAAGCAAGTTTGTTGATGGAAATGATACCATGTTGATTGTCACTTTTCAGGGTTTCACTTAAGTTTAAGCATTTTAGAAATGTGTTTATCTTTGGACTGGGATTTCTCCTACAAACTATTTTCAGTCCAGTGATCAGACCAGCCTGCTTCTTCACAGCATAAATAATATTTTATTATAGCCCCTGAAGAGTTTCAAAGCCAATATGTACTTGAAGGCCTGGGCAGACCAGAAACATTAAACTGTGGGTTAATGCAAATCCTGAGCTCTGACTTCCCTTTACAGACCATACAAAAAGATTTATAACCAATAGCATTAAATAAATGGCAGTGTATTGATCACCCAAATCTGAATATATACATATGAAGAATCATTTTTCACTTTGGTTTGGTATTTTTCCTCAGGGTTGCCACATCGTAAAATCTGCAACAACTGGGACTGTATTATGTGTACACTAGTTGTGATCACTACTCAAAAGGCAAGAGAAAGTAAGCAGAGTAAGCAAAAGAACATTCCCAATAGACAAATTTATCAACGAGGCAGGAATGTGGGTTGTGCCTTATAGAATTTTATTCTGGTCATTTATTGACTGGAAGCAAAAATGCTCTTGGTCTGTTTCTGATGTTGGTATGTTACTCAGCCTAAATAAAACTTTTCTTTGAATCAGGTTAATAAAAAGAGAAGCCCAGTACAAAGTGGATAGCCGCATTGAAATGAGATCTAATGTTTCCTCTAATCAGATATTGGTAGGAACAAAGATAAATGCCTTCTGTCTTTAACATGCCTTTATTTGCAGTTCCCAAGATTAGCCTTTAAGCAACCAATCAAGTAGCACTCCAACACCCTAACTCAAGGGTGGGGAAATAGTAATCCTTCTGAAGAAGAAATTAGCATTTTTAAGTATGTAGGGTGTAATAAAAATGTCCATTTGGTTTGCTGCATTGTTTCCAGTTTTGCATAGAACTTACCCACCCTTCTCCCATTGCTATGAAGATGAAGATAGTGTCTAGACTCAGTTGGCCAGAACAACAGCTGGTGTAAAGTGTTATAGCCGCATTGACTTCAGTGGAATCACACTGACTTGCAGCAGTTGAGGGTCATACCCAATATATTTCGAAGCAAATTAACTGAATATTTCAAATCTAAATGCTTCTTACATTGTTTTAAATTAGACAACTTACTATTTTCTAAGTGAATTTTTTTTTTAAAAAGTGATTATTGACATTACATTTGCCTGGCACACCGAAGCCCAGTGCAGCCCAACATGGCACATTATGAAACTAATTCCCTCAGAACCTGGGTTTGCAGCCAGAAAACACCCCAGAGCCATGACACTGATAGGAGCAAGGCAGGCATTTCCAGAGGTTCTCCTCACCAGTCACCTGTCCTGTGCCAGGGACTAGTGGCAGGACAAGCCATTCGTCCCAGCCATTCCAGCCAGCACCTCAGAGAATACAGCCCTCCACACCACTCTCTGTACTGGAAGTAATGGAGAATATCATCATTGTTTCTCCGCTATATCTGGCCAGTTTAGGAAATAATGTGAGGCTCCCACAAGATGCAAGTTAACCCATTTCTGCTTCAAGTTGGAATAAGCTGGGTGCCTGTAGCATGAATTTTCTGATGGTTTAGGATATCTATATCAGTAGAGCGTCACCAGAAAGTAGAACAGACTTACTTCACTCCTAACAGTGTCCAGTGAAAACAATGGCCATTGAAACTAGACATCAGTTCAGCAGATGATTACATTCCCAAACAAGTGGAGTTGCTATTCAAATAAAAGTCTAAAAGCTTTCCAACTCTCAGAGGGTATGTCTACACTACACGGCAGATCAGTGAGTAGCGATCGATCTATGAGAGTGGCTTTATCGCATCTAGTCTAGACATGATAAATGGATCCCCGAGCGCTCTCCTGTCGACTCCGGTATTCCACCATCATGAGAGGTGCAGGTGGAGTCGATGGGGGAGCGGCAGCAGTTGACTCACTGCTGTGCAGATGCCGCGGTAAGTCAATCTAAATAAGTCGACTTCACCTATGCTATTCTCGTAGCTGAAGTTGCGTATCTTAGGTCGATCCCCGCCCAGGGTAGAGTGTTTAGATGCAGTGTTCCAATTCACCTTATTAAGGAGAGGATGCAGTGTTCCAGTTCAGCTCATTAAGGAGAGGAGAATTTGCAGCTCAAATCTAATTCCAAATCAAGATAGGTGAGGAGTGGTTGGGGGCCCATTCAAACAAACCCAAAATCTTGTTTAAATGTAAAAAGTTTAAAGTGTTCACGTGCCTGGGCCTTTCTTGATTCTGACTAAGGCTGGAAGAGCACATGTCAAAATACCAAGAGGAAAGTTTTTCTTGGGTAACTTCCACATCCACCTACAGCAGGATGAACAAGAGATCCAAAGAGCCTTTTTTCCATGAGATTTACAGCATGCTTTTGCAGACTCACTTTCATCTGAACGTTTTTCAGTTGATGCACTACTCCAACATACTGGGGAGTGTTAAATTAACTGATTAAAAAGCAGTCCATTTGATATGTTTTAAAAGTCAATAAGGTGATTAAAAGTTCATTTGGACATTACTGTATACCAAGCAGTCCATTTTTTACATGTTTCCATTTCTTCATCAATTTGTATTGATTTATTTTAATTAATTTCTTATCAATAAAACATACTGAATGCCCAGGAAGCTTTCAATTCCCAAAACATACAATATTAGCAGAAAGCAGAATTTTCACTTTCAGCTTCCTCCTGGGGCACTATATTTTGTTCCTATTGACAGAAGTAAATGCTACATGCAGAAAATAATTCAATTCTTTTCTTTAAAAAAAAAAACAAAAAAAACCTCCACAACATAACACCACTTTTCTCTTGTTCCTTTTCAGAGGGTGTGCATTCTTACAGATCAAAGTTTTAACCCATAGGGCACTGGCATTTTCCAGACTGCCAGCCATATGCTTAAGGCATATATCTACAGTCCTCAGTGGTTTTAAACAACAAAGATTCATCCATCTGTGTTTTTTTAATGTTTTTAAATGGGTTTTGGTGCCTAAGCAGAGAGAAGACTTATGAGTGACTATGCGGCAGCCAGGGGAATAGGGCTGCTTCTGAGATAAGTAGAGTGTTTTATTTCATATTCACATTTCTGTTGGTAGCTATTAATTTTTACAACTGACCTGGCATTTTGCAGGCAATATAAAAAAGAGAATTGTTGCTTTTTTCAAGTTACACACTTCTATTGTAACACTGAAGGGCCAATCCCTGGATCTCTCACAAGCAAGACACCCATCACCACCAAAGGGCATTAAACCCACAATTAACTAGCATATCAAAAAGTACTGAGCACCCACAGATTTTACTGAAGTCCATGAAAGCTTCAGGAGCTCAGCAGCTTTGAAAAACAGTCTGTGTGGGCCCAGTCCTATGAAAGCTGTCTCACTGAGGGTGGAATTGAGCCCTAAGCCCACACAATACTACAGTACAAGGTGGAAACGATTCTAAGGCCTTGGCTACACTTACGAGTTACAGAGCAATAAAACTGTAACTCACTAACTAACTACACTTGCAAGGCACGTGCAACGCTGTATCTCCTCAGATACAGCGCTGCTTGTACTCCACCTCCCCGAGAGGAATAACATTTGTTGCATAGTGGGTGGAATGCTGCTGCTTCAATGTAGCCAGGGAATTCGCAGTAACTGACCTCCGGAAGCTCCCCTTGCTTTGAAACGGCACTTCCGGGTTGGAGTTCAGAGCTCCGTTATGGAGCTGCTTTACAAAAAAAAAAAAAAAAAAAAAAAAAAGCAAACAACTACCGTTTGCAGGCGGGGGGGGGGGGTTAGGAATGCTGCAGCAAAGTTGGCTTGGAGAGAGATGGGGGGGGTCGGAAAGAACGACGGGGGGGAGGGGAGGGGGCAGGCTCCGTTTCCCCGAGTTCTCTTTTATCTTCTCTTTAAAAACAAAGCCCTGCTGCTTGCTTTCAGTGATTGAGAGAGAGGCAGGGGATGTGGAGGTGTGTAAACTTAGGAGATAATGAGCTGACACTCTGTGGATACCCCAAAAATCCACTCTCTCTCCCCACATGCTTCCTGTCACACTCCCCCTCACCTTCCTCCATTTACTAAAGTCTAGGTATACCACATCCACTGCTTCTCCCTTATCCACAAGACTCGTTATCCTATCAAAGAAAGCTATCAGATTGGTTTGACATGATTTGTTCTTTAGAAATCCATGCTGGTTATTCCCTATCACCTTACCACCTTCCAAGTGTTTGCAGATGATTTCCTTAATTACTTGCTCCATTATTTTCCCTAGCACAGAAGACAAACTAACTGGTCTGTAGTTTCCTGGGTTGTTTTTATTTCCCTTTTTATAGATGGGCACTATATTTGCCCTTTTCCAGTCTTCTGGAATCTCTCCTGTCTCCCATGATTTACCAAAATAATAGCTAGAAGCTCAGATACCTCCTCTATTAGCTCCTTGAGTATTCTAGGATGCATTTCATCAGGTCCTGGTGACTTGCAGGCATCTAACTTATCTAAGTGATTTTTAACTTGTTCTTTTTTTATTTTATCTTCTAAACCTTCCCCCTTCCCATTAGCATTCACTATGTTAGGCCAGACTTCTCGGTGAAGACCGAAACAAAGAAGTCATTAAGCATCTCTGCCATTTCCAAGTTTCCTGTTTCTCCCTCCTCACTGAGTAGTGGGCCTACCCTGTCCTTGGTCTTCCTCTTGCTTCTAATGTATTGATGAAAAGTTTTCTTCTTTCCCTTTATTCCTGCAGCTAGTTTGAGCTCATTTTGTGCCTTTGCCTTTCTAATCTTGTCACTGCATTCCCGTGTTGTTTGGCTATATTCATCCTTTGTAATTTGTCCTAGTTTCCATTTTTTATATGACTTTTTTATTTTTTAGATCTTGCAAGATCTTGTGGTTAAGCCAAGGTGGTCTTTTGCCACATTTTCTATCTTTCCTACCCAGCAGAATATTTTGCTTTTGGGCCCTTAATAGTGTCCCTTTGAAATACTGCCAGCTCTCCTCAGTTGTTTTTCCCCCTCAGCCTTGATTCCCATGGGACCTTACCTATTAGCTCTCTGAGCTTACCAAAATCTGCTTTCCTGAAATCCATTGTCTCTATTTTGATGTACTCCCTTCTACCCTTCCTTAGAATTGTGAACTCTAGGATTTCATGATCACTTTCACCCAAGCTGCCTTCTACTTTCAAGTTCTCAGCGAGTTCCTCCCTATTTGTTAAAATCAAATCTAGAACAGCTTCCCCCCTAGTAGCTTTCTCAACCTTCTGAAATAAAAAGTTGTCTGCAATGCAGTCCAAGAACTTATTGGATAGTCTGTGCCCCGCTGTGTTATTTTCCCAACATATATCTGGATAGTTGAAGTCCCCCATCACCACCAAATCTTGGGCTTTGGATGATTTTGTTAGTTGTTTAAAAAAAAGCCTCATCCACCTCTTCCACCTGGTTTGGTGGCCTGTAGTAGACTCCTAGCATGACATCACCCTTGTTTTTTACCCCTTTTAGCCTAACCCAGAGACTCTCAACACTTCTGTCCCCTATGTCCATCTCCACCTCAGTCCCAAGTGTGTACATTTTTAATATATAAGGCAACACCTCCTCCCTTCCCCCCCCCCCATCTGTCCTTCCTGAGCAAGCTGTACCCATCCATACCAACATTCCAATCATGTGTATTATCCCACCAACTTTCAGTGATGCCAACAATGTCAGTTGAATTTATTTATTAGCACTTCCAGTTCTTCCTGCTTATTACCCATACTTCTCGCATTTGTATCTTCCTCTCTGGTAGAACCCACAATCCAGGTCAACTCCTCCTGTGTCTGATCAGGAGTTGGGAGGTTTGGGGGGGAACCCGGGCCCACCCTCTACTCTGGGTTCCAGCCCAGGGCCCTGTGGGCTGCAGTTGTTTAGAGTGCCTCCTGGAACAGCTGCGCGACAGCTACAACTCCCTGGGCTACTTCCCCAAGGTCTCCCCCTAACACCTTCTTTATCCTCACCACAAGATCTTCCAGCAATATGCCTTCTCACTCTCAGCTCCTAGTGCCTCTTGCTCCCAGCTCCTCGCACGCATGCCACAAACTGAAGGGAGGTCCTTTTTAAACTCAGGTGCCCTGATTAGCCAGCCTGTCCTAATTGATTCTAGCAGTTTCTTAATTGGCTCCAGGTGTCTTAATTAGCTTGCCTGTCTTAATTGGTTCTATCAGGTTCCTGATTGCTCTAGTGCAGCCCCATCTCCGGTCACTCAGGGAACAGAACTATTCATCCAGGGGCCAGTATATTTGCCTTCTACCAGACTTCTGTACCCAACTCGTCTGGATCTGTCACCATTAATAGGAAAAAATACTTTTCCTATTATAAGTTTCTATTTAACTTTATTCAGCTGCCCTATTTCATCCCCATTCCAGTGGTTTAGTGACTAGAATTAAGAAACTTTAGGTATCTGCACCACATTTAACTAGGTTCTTATGATGCCCATACAATCAGATCAACTGCAAAGAACTTCCCCTGCCCCTTTGAACATTGTCATTACATACAAATGATTGATTAGCAATGGGATACATAGAAATGTGTAATTTGCACCTCATTTATTCTCCTTTGTACATAGAATTGACTGAGGCTGTGAATCAGTAGCATAGCCGGGGGGGGCAGAAGTGGCACCTTAAAAAGGAAGCTAAAAAAAGCAGAGCTAAAAAAAGCGCCTCTTCTTACACTCACCCGGTGGTGCTCCAGGTCTTCGGCGGTGGGTACCACCGAAGACCTGGAGCGGTGAGGTCCTGCTGCCGAAGTGCCGCTGGAGGCATCGCTGGGTGAGTACAGGGGGAAGTGCCTTTTATAGCTCCACTCCCCCTGTGCTCCGGACCTGCCTACGCTACTGCTGTGAATCTCACACAGTGATCAGAACTGGATGATAAAGGCATAAAATCTCAGTCTTCCATGTCAAAATCGTGTGCATTCAATAATCTAAAAGGTACAAACTACTGCAGTCTTCCTTATTGTTTGCCAGCAACAAAATATGATAAGACATTTCAGACTTAGAAGGCTGTAAAAATGTGCTATATTGGCAAGGAAGCAAATAGTGTAAGTCCATGATAAATAATATAGATGTAGATTTGTTATATGTATATAGCCACTTATGTCTGGCAATTGATTATAAGGGTGGGGAAGGTGGTGTACAATACCAGCAAACTTGTATGCTTGCAATTCCTTTCATCATCACTGAATCAATTTCAGTCAGCACTGCTTCAGGTTTAGGCAAAAGACAGCTTTAAAATGTAGCTTTGCCACATGTGCTCTTCTTAAGAGAAATATTATATAAATCCCAGCAGGACAAACCTATGGGACTGAATTCTGCCTAGGAAGATTTTTCTATTATTTCTGGCCAGACAAGCTCCCTAGTGAACATGAATGATTCCTAGCAAGACACATTTAATCTTCAATTGATGCAGGAAACAAAGTTTTATTTCTGGCAGGACTAATATACAGTAGAAGCCAAGGCCTCTGATTCTGGCACTGCAAACCTATAGCACATGATTCGTGGCAAGAAAAGTAGGGGCTGAATTATTGGCAGCCTACACATGAGTCTATTAGGACAAACTCATTTAATTTCTGTCAGAACAAAACATATTGGATTGAATTATTAGCAGGACAAATACAAATGAATCCAGTCAAGACAAATACATGATGTTACATTCCTGGGCCATATGCTCCCCTCCCACATAAAAATGTATGGAGGAGAACAAAATCAAAAACCCATGTTGCTTTTGATGCATGGCTCTGAGTCACATTTAACCCCAGAGGGCTGGCAGGGACACAGTAAGGCAGAAGGTACACCACAAAAAGGGTGGGGAGCCAAGGGGTTCTCCCTAGAGGAACCATGGCCACAAACTTGTGGATCCCCAGCCAGCTGCGTAGATGGTCTGTCTCTTTTCCATGTTCATTCCATTCCCCACCCCGCGCCAGCCACAAAGCACAGGTCAGATCCCTACTCTATGTTCAGCTACATTTTGCAATATCTGACAGCCGGGAAAGAAGACTACAACTCCCATCATCTACCACAGAAAATTTCAACCACAACCAACTTTATTTAAATCGCTGTTTAAATTTATGTTGTGACAACTCAAACCTGTCCAAGTGGCTGATGAGAGTTACATTCCTTCTGTGGAAATCATTGGGCTCAGCAGCCCAACTAGTGCTACATGACAAAACTTGACAGAACACAGGTATTTAATGAGTGGGTTACATAGAGCACACAAGCTTCACACCTGAGTAGATTAACTCATACAATATAGTGATTGAGATCCAGGGCATACTAAACAATGGTGAACAGTGTACTCTGTTACCTTTAGTACATTTGAGAGATTAGAAGGGTTTTGCTGGGGAGACCCAGTTTGAGGAGTAATATCTGCTTACTATTGTTTCCTAGAGAAGCAATGATTTCTCATTGCCAAAGGGTAGTGCCATTGTGAGCTGTGCAAAAATCATTGGTCATATTATTGCAATCAGAAATGCTTTGCAATATACCACTGTTTACAAAAAGCAAGTAAAGGAATTTCCAACCACCTGTTTTTACTTAAAACTAATCTAAAATTTAATCTCATGAAACAGCTATGAAGTAATCCCAATATAAAGCAGCATGGCCTAGTAATAAACCCAGCATCCTAGTTACATGTGTTTTAAACAGCTTTGCCAGAGATATAGGTGATTTGACTTGTGTTCTGTTAGTTTAACTCTAGCAGCCATACTTCTTCCACACACTGATATATACTGTATCTCCAGTTAGCAATGGATATACAAGACTACATGAAATCCAAGGTGATTACTCCACCTGATGGGTGATAATTATGCTCTCAGTTGACTAAGACACTTATAAAAATAAAATGTGAAAGTTTCATTATGTTTGAAAAATTAACGCTATTTTTTTCAGGATCATAGCAGAAATGTCCTGTTTCTGCACATTTGAATTGCAATCCTTCTGAGTCTACCTGCCCAAATTCTGTAACTCAAAAAAACCACCCTCTGCTATCTGGAGTAAGAAGAAAACAATATAATACAATGAGTCAAATTCTGATTGTAGTGAGGCAGAGTGTAATGTCTTTGAGGCTGACTGGGAGGAACCACTTCCCACTCACTGGTAGGTGGAGCCAGGCAGGGCCCATGCCTCATACTGGAAATGGAATGGCAGAACAGAAAGTATCAGCAGGGCCTCCAGCTCAGTTGGGCCAGAGGCAGGGAAGGAGCTGGATGTCTCTGCCATGCTGATGGACCCTGCACCAGGGACTGATTTGTACCTGTCCCAGGATTTGGACCCTGAGGGAGGGATGCAGACAATTTGCAAGCTAAAAAAGGCAACAAATGTATTTGCTGCCAATTGTTATTCCAGCTTTACCTATAACACCTTCTTTGCTTCAATTTCTGCTGATTGGGCAGAAAGTTTCTCATCAGCTATTTCTTTGATGTATTAAGTTTTGTCATTAACTAGCATTACAGAGCTATATGAATGAGGAAAAGGCTACAAGTAGAAATCTAACATTTAATAACTAATATCAGTCATTTCCATGTATTAAATAAGATCTGTTACCTACATCAACCTTGTGGTTAATAAAAAAAGAAGATGCTAAAATTTAAAAATTAAAGCATTGTCCAGTCAACCCAATAAAGAAAGCCAAGTGTCCAACAGAATCTGAAACTCAGTTAATTGCAAGAAAATCACCAATATTCAAATTACAGAAGAAAAGATTCTTCAGAAAAAAAATCGGCACACTGACCTAGAATTAAGGAGCACCTGTAAAATGTTTTCAAGGAAGAACACTTTCCTTAAGTTTAAGAATCAGGACCTGACTTTTCAGATAATAGTATGAGCAGCTTAGTTTAAAGACACAGATATGACTATTGGTGTAAGCTGGTTAAAGATGACCATGGAGTTGTTTTCAGTAATAGGTATAATCACCTGTGCATTTTATACTCTGATCTCACATCTACAAGTAGGCTATTTTCTACCTTAACTAAGGAGAAAATTAAGACCGTTTTAAATTACATTCTAGCCGAATCAATTCCTCCCACTGTGTCAATTAGACACATTCTTTTTCACATCATGAGCTCTTGGTAAACAGCTGATGCTTACAGCCCCAGAACAAGCCACATTTCAGTGGTGGGTAAAGCAATTCTTGTATATGTATTCTGCAAAGCAGTTTAGTATTAGGATGAAAGCTGTGCTGCATAAAAATAAGGTATTATACACAGAATTACAATGGATGTTTGTTTGGTAGAGAGCAGATGGTATTTCTGGACTTACATTTCTCTTTTTATATCCACTTCCTTAAACTTTGTGTTTCCCACTCTCTGTAATCTGCATTCCACTGGCATCCTGCTGCTTTGTCACTGGACTGTGCCTTGAACCATCATTCTTCTCCAGAATCACCTGGGGACTTCTTGCTGCAAGGCAATACAGGTAAAAATGAATGTAATGAAGCGCACTGAAAAATAAAAGAAAACATAAAAATGTAGAGCTGTCAAAGGAAATTATTTCTCCTCTACAGTGCTGAATGAACCAACTACAAAGAAAATTAAGACTCAGTGTTTTTGCGATCTTTCAGTAGAGAAAACAGATGTTGGTTACTACAGGGTCTGAAATGCAGTGCTAAATGTACTTCGTTGACAAATGCATTAATGAAAAATGCTCATCTGGCTACACGAATACTTACATAACCTATATGGAGGTGATCCTGGCTATATGACTGAATAGAAAGTTCATTGTATCTGACATTCTCTTTTAAAAGCATCTCTGGATTTCATACCTACACAAATGGGAGGCCCCGGAATTGCATGTCACCAGCAGTTGTCCACAGCCCAAGGAATTTGTCTCAATACCTTAATTCACTATGCAAGTACCACAAAGTGGCTATTCAAGCCACTTGAATACAAGGTGAATAAATAAGTCATAATAAAAAAAGCTGGATTAAATTTTGATTTTACATAGCATTTTTTAATCTGGGAATCTCAAAGCTTTTTATAAAGTAGTAGAGTAAGCATTTTCCTAATATACAGTTGGAGAACTGGAGGCAGAGAAATTAATAACCAACTTACCCAACTGCATCAAGTAGGTAAATGACAGAACTGGCACAAGAATTGTGGTTTCCTGACTCCCAGCTGACTGCTCTTGCCACTACACAATGGTGCCTCTCACAAACATGACTACTTAAAGAATCTTTGCAACACACAATACTGAAACTTAAATGCTTCCATATATTTTAATTGACTGCTTGAGTTTCCTTCTCTTTGTTGTTTCAGTCTGCAAGTCTCTGGCTACCTCTGCACCTTTTGAATTGGCTGGACACTTAAGGATCAGCACCCCTTATTCCTCCTACTCACTGCCACTGCTGCTCCAAGCTTGCTCAGTACTATTCACAGTCAGCTCTATTCATGAGTTTCTTAAACAGTTAGAGAAAGAAAACTTGAACAAATGCCACCTTACTTGAAGCCAAATGAAAACCACTAATGAGTCCTGAAGGATGGCATTCTATGTGTTCTAGTTCTTTGAGCATTGTGTGTACAAAGCAATCTTGCATTACACACTACAAAAGGCAAATTTGACAGGAATGAGCCAAATCAATAAAGAGCTCTGGCAAGTATACAGCTGTTTCTAATATAGGACATCCTGAGAGAATTTTGACGATATCTGTGGTCAAGGTAAGACATTTAGAAATGCCTTTAAAGAATCAAAGCCATATTGTCACTCAACTTTTTAAATACACCATGGTCACGTCATTGACAGAAGTGTAGCCTCCACCTAACTATATAGGTCTCTTGCAACAATGCCTTTCATCTTCTCTCCAGAAAGCAATGGAGGTTTTGTTTGATTAAAAAACAAAGTTCCCCTGAAGGGAAGCAATCAGAATTCACAGCCTTTTAACAGATGAGCTCTACCTTAGGTAAGGAGGTTGGGGGAAAACATATGGATGCTGCTATTTACAGAACTATACCTCCATAATGTAAGGGAAGCCCCATTAATATGGTTTCTCACCCCCACCAGCAGCAAATGCCTGTGAGAATCAATATTTACAGGATACTTTTACACAGGCAGATTGAGTTTTAAACTAATTCAAATAAAAGTCACATGGACTACACGCTTGATAAATTCTGTCTGCATGATGCTTTAAATCACAGAAGTCATCACACAGTTCATTTAGACTGAATAATACATTTATTGTATTGTGAAATAGAAATTGAATATTGAAACATTTATTGAAGATTAACAACCGTGTAATAACAGGTATTAAATTTGTCCTGAGAGTGCTTTTCAAGTGTCCCTAATTTTATGAGACCCTCATTTTGAAGCTGAGTCTAGCCCATTCTGCTGTGGGGTTGCAGTTTGTGCTGCTTTGACTGAATCCATTCTCTCTGTTCAGATTGTTATTTGTTTGTATTATGGTAGGCCCTAGAAGCCCCCAACCAAGCTTATTTCCCATTGTGCTAAGCACTATACATATACATAGTATGTTAGAATAGAAGTAAAATGGTATCACCACCACTGTATACAGCATTACTGAGATCATTCCAGGAATACCATGTCCACAGTGCTTAATTTGTACCAGGGCTGAGCCCTGTCACCTCAAGGCTTGGCAGTTCATAGCCCCAACACCTCTAGGTTAGCCACATCAGTTATGAAAGAAAAAAAATTGCTTGAACCCCAGCACCTAATTGCTTGAGCCCCAACTCCTCTTTCATTAAAAATTAATCACTGCATGTCCAGTTGTGGTGTGCACACTAACAAGGATGTTGACAAACTGGAAAGCATTCAGAAGAGAACTACAAGAATGGGAAAACCCACTTTACAATGAGACCAAAGAAGCTCTCCCTATTTAGCTTGACCAAAAGAAAGTTAAGAGGTGACTTGATCACAGTCTACAAGAACCTACCTAATAACATTTTTGATAGTAGAGAGTTCTTTAATTTAGCAGACAAAGGCATAACAAGATCCACTAGCAGGAAACTGAAGTAGACAAATTCAGACTGGAAATATGGAGCACATTTTTAATAGTGAAGGTAATTAACCATTGGAACAATTTACCTAGATATGGTAGATTCTCTGTCACTTGAAGTCTTTAAATCAGGACTGGATGTGTGTCATGTATAGGAATTGGGTAATATCCCTTTAAATAGCTTGTGAACCTCTAGTGGAGCTCACTGTGTTCTATGGTTTAGAAATCAGCCAGAGCAGCAGTATAGATATACAAGTAGGGCTTGCTTGTTGTGCATATTTAGAAAACATGGTTATTTGGGTGTGTAGTTCCTTCATATTGTTAGTGTTGTGGAAAGGGCAAGAGAGAACAGCAACTTTAATAGGTTTGCTCCAGGTCTAACAGAAAAAAAATATAGGCTTAATGCAGGAATCACTGGGTAAAATTCCATGGCCTGTGCTATGTAGCAGGTCAGACTAAATGATCATGTTTCCTTTTATCCATAAAAGTCTACAGTGGTTCTCAAACTTTTATAGGGGTGACCCCTTTCACACAGCAAGCCTGAGTGTGACCTCCCCTCCCCCCTGAGATAGAAACATCTATTACCAAGGTCTCACAAGAAGTCTGAGATCTGGAAATTAAATCCCGATCTCCAGAATCCTAACCCAAATCCCTAGAGATTACAGCCATATGCGGCTTTTGAGAGTGCATTGTTTTCTAGCTACTCCCTGTGTCCTCCTGCACTATGGAATGTAGGGAGGAGAGAGGGGAGGGCAGGGAGTTGTCAGAGTCTAAGCAGCACATAGCAAGTGGATCAAGTCAGGGAGTGTGGTCCTCAAAGCTTGACTATGTAACCATGAATAAAATCTTAATGTGAGGCTAACTTTGTGCTTTTCTTGAAAAATTAATCCCAGTGTTTTGACCCAGAGGGAAATAAAACTGTTTATCTCCAGAATGCAGGAGTCTTAATTTATCTTTTTTAAAACTATAGTTAGAAGCAATTAGCTGAACTATTATTCTTTCAGAATCAAATTTAACGTACAAGGTAATTCATCTAGCCCAGTAGATCTGAACTAATATCCCTTCTTCTCCGTGTCCTTCTTATGGGCCAGCAGCTTCCCCGTCCTGGCAATTTTCTTGTTAGGCTTCATCTCTCTCATGGTTAACCTCAAACTTCCTACAGCCCTTCCTCATTGCATGGCCCCTGTCTTTTAAACATCCTGTTTTGGAGCTCAGAGTCCAATCAATCTTTTCTACTTGAGAATTTTGATTGAAGAAAGATCCTGGGATTTAAGGGGGGAAAAGAGAGAAAAGGTGCCTGGCCAAGCCAGAACACCAGATCTGCAAGGGTATGTCAACACTGAAATTAGACACTTGCAGCTGCCCCATGCCAGCTGACTCAGGCTCACAAGGCTTGAGCTAAGGGGCTGTTTAACTGAGGTATAGAGGTTGTAGACCTCGCAAAGTTCTAGAGCCCAGGATCCAGCCCACGTCTGAATGTCTTCACTGCAATTAAACAGCCCCTTAGCCCAAGCCCCACGGGTCAGATGGGGGGTTTTAATTGCAGTGAAGACATACCCCAAGAGTAGGAGTGAGGTACAGAATGCCAGTCACACAACCTTTCAGCACTTGCCTTCCATGTGTTGGCTCATGGAGACTTCAGAGAACTGACCATTGTGCCCTTATAGGAAAGTACAATAGCAAGCAGATTTCGAAGAGGGCAGACTCAGAGAAGATGCAGAATAAAGAGGGCATTGCTCAAAAATCAGATGCCTAAGAGTTTTGGCACCAATTTGAATATATAATGCATTTTCTGGCTAAATTTCTTTTGTTACCTTATTTAGAGGTAAAGAGGGATTGGAGGAGTTCCCATGGATCCAACTAATTTGCACCCCTTATTTTCCATACCTTCATCGACTTCAGTTGGCTCCCCCATGGCCAAGGAGTGCTAGCTACAGCTCCCTCTAGGGGCCATTTATGCTGGTCCAAGTATCAGCTGGAGGACACACAACAGAAATGTGAGGTGCTTTCACCGCAGCCAGAGCAGATCATGCTACCTCCCCACAGTACTCACAATAGCTCTTTCCAGCCTGGGGAGAAAGTAACTGGGTTCAGCACCTGAATTCAGCCCAGCTGGCCCTTTTCCCATCTCCTTATGTGAAATCTCCATTACTAGAGATTTGCAATCATGGTAGCTCATTCTGTAGAATCCTCTGCTAATCTGTGTATGAATTGTCCTTTTGATCCACCTCCAGATATGCCATTGTTCATCCAAGATACTTTTTTTGGCCTCATTCTTCTGCCATCAACATTCCCTCCTAGTGACCATAAACATGCATCACCTGCTGA
The DNA here is from genome assembly GCA_033296515.1 of Macrochelys suwanniensis. Lineage (NCBI taxonomy): Eukaryota > Metazoa > Chordata > Testudines > Chelydridae > Macrochelys > Macrochelys suwanniensis. The sequence continues at coordinate 38,354,087 of CM065776.1, forward strand.
ACCCTTGTCCCTTATTTATTTATCTTTATACCACCTTGTTGTGCTTATTGAATACCATAACCTGTTTTGGCTTTCAAGTGTATGCAGTCACTTCGCCCAAGGCACATTTTTGGTTAAATGAGAGATCATTTTTGTGCCACTACAGTTACGTAGCTGCTACAATAAACCGAAAATGAGAGTTGTCTACTCAGAAGATGTGTTTTCTTACGTGAAAGATTTTCCAGTGCCAGGTTTTATATTGAAATTACTTGAGTATATAATGAGAGAGTCATTTTCTTTGTCCCCAGCCTTAATACTCTAGCTGCTGCTCTGCACACCTCTATAGGATGTGCCTAGAGGCCACTGGCACAACATACTGTAATCCTAAATACATATTTAGGAAGGAAGGTTAGCCTGATGTTTTATGCTGCTTATTTTACATGCAATCTGTTTTAGGATAGACTACCTTTTAAAAAACATGTTGCCCCATCACCTTTCATCTAACACCTATTCTCAATTAGGCAGGATGGTTTCATGAAGCTTTATCCCACATCCTTATCAGACATGGTTAAATATAAACATTCGAGGGGGTGGACTTCTGAAATCTTGTTTTATAAATTATATGGAAAAAAGTGTGTGCCTCCTTTAACAGCATTGCCAGCTATCACAATTTTATCACTAGTCTTGCAATATTTGGTGGTGGTCTTCAGAGATTACATGCAAATCCCACCTTTCATTTAAAAAAGTAATTAAGCTTCTAGCTTTCTTGGCTGTGGAGAAGAGCTTGAAAAGTATGAACTGAGTGTACTGTAAAGGATCAAAAAGTAGAAGGCAAACAAAACCTCAAATTCTGTTTATTTTAACTTTATTATTTTTAAGCCAATCTGATGATTTTTGACTCATGGTTTTTAAAGGCTTGGGGATAGCAATACTGCATCAATTACATCATTTTGATAAGCATTGTCTCCTGAAATTTAAAATTCAGGGAAGAGATGAGAAATGCAGGAAAAGATGGGATAGAGCTCATCACTAGGCAAGATGGGAGATAGTATGGTTCGTATGTCAAGGGATGGGTGAACAGGTTTGGGCGTGGGGGGAGATAATCTTTTGAATCCTCGCCTACCTAGACTTGAACCTATACTGAATGTTTCATCAAATTCATGCCCCTGCAATTCCTCCATTCATTTTCATGTTAATGAAAGTCTGTGCATTTTGTGGTTCCAAATGGAATAGGAAGGGATGAAATACCATAACACCAAGGCCAGCTTCTCTTGTATTTATGGCTTGACACGAAGGAAGTAGTTCTGGCAGTCTTGCAAGAAAGTCTCTTACAAAATCTCTACGAACTTTTTCACACTTAGGAGGTGTGGATGTTTGGATAAGCATCCAGGATTTGGGGTGCTTATCTGAATCAAATCCAACCTGGCTCTTGAGTTTTACTTATACATTCATACTTTCCCTTCACATACAGTTAATAGTGGGCACTGGGCAGACAATACAAATGCCAATGTTTCAATAAAAGGTTCCAGCAAACTTTCCCATTAACCTATGATAAGCTCTGAGTTCAAGGTGCATGTTTACTTGCAGAGGGAATTTTTATCAGGAGTGGAATGGGGAATCCACTCATTTGTTCTCATAACCAAAAATCTTTTTGATAGCAAAGAAATATGGCAAAAGTTTGTATCAGGCTTCACATTGTAAATGCATTTAAAGTATAGCACCAAGTTCAGTTCTAAAATCTGGTGATGGGGGTTGGGCTGAAAACTTTGAAAAGGGATAAATGGTCATTCCCACCTGGCAAAAAAATTTTGAATTCATTTTGTGCAGTAAGATCCACTCTAAGGCAAAACATTTGTTCAGGAAATTTTTGCTAGTCCTTTCTGGCAGGGATGGGGTGAGCACCTTCAGAGTCAGGAAAATCATCCCAATCTCTCAGGTGGTCAAAGGTGGAGTTGGGGGCAGGGCAAGGAGTGTGTTGCTCCCCTAAAACTCTCAATTAATTAGCCTCTTAAGGTTGGTTCACACACTTCCACCTTATCATGTTTCTCTGACTATAAATATCTGTCTACTGTATGTTTCATTCCATGCATCCGATGAAGTGGGTTCTAACCCACGAAAGCTTATGCTGAAATAAATTTGTTAGTCTCTAAGGTGCCACAAGTATTTCTTTCTTATTTTCTTTTTGCTGACACAGACTAACACGGCTACTACACTGTCCCCTAAAACTGAAAGCCTCAGGGGAAGGCAGCCTGAGTGTGCAATGCAATGAGCTCTGCCAGTTTGTGCCCCTGAGGCAAGGAATCAGAATGTTGTTTATAAACAGAGTGATTAACTGCTGATTAAGATAAGAAAGGGCTGTTAGGATGTTTCCTAAAGTTAAATTATCTGTTCCAAGCTTGGTGAACTGCAAAAAGTAAGTAGCCTAAATGACAGAAAGTAATTATAGATTTTTCTACAGTTGTTTCAATTGTATTCAAGAGGTGGTAACAAAATTATCTTTGAGAAGATAACTGATTTTTTAGTCAAGGAAATGCAGAAGATCTAATCTACCTGGATGTCAGTAAGGCATTTGATACAGATTCACATGAGAAATGATTAGTTAAATTGGAGAAGATGGGGATTAATACGAGAACTGAAAAGGTAAATAAGGAACTGGTTAAATGGAAGACTACAACAGGTCATACTGAAAGGTGAACTCTGAGTCTAGATTAGAGGAAGGTTACTAGTGGAATTCCTCAGGGATCAGTCTTAGGACCAACCTTATACAACATATTTATTACTGACCATGGCACAAAAAGTGGGTGTGCGCGAATAAAATTCGCGGATAACAAAGTTGGGAGATATTGCCAATACCGAGGAGGACCAGAATACCATACAAGAAGATTTGGATGACCTTGTAAACTGAAGTAATACAAATGGGATGATATTTAATAGTGCGAACTGCAAGGTTATGCATTTAGGGACTAACAACAAGATTTTTGCTATAAACTAGGGATTTATCAGTTGGAAGTGACAGTGAAGAAGAAAGGGGTGGGGTTATTGCTTGATCACAGGATGATCATGAGCCATCAATGTGATATGGCCATGAAAAAGCTAATGCATTCCTGGGGTGCATCAGGCGAGGTATTTCCAGTAGAGATAGGGAAGTGTTAGTACCATTATACAAGGCACTGGTGACACCACATCTGGAATACTGTGTGCAATTCTGTTCTCCCATGTTGAAGAAAGATGAATTTAGACTGGAACAGGTACAGAGAAGGGTTACTCCCTGTCAGGAATGGAAACCCTATCTTATGAGAAGAGACTCAAAGTACTTGGCTTGTTTAGTCTGATCAATAGAAGGCTGAGGGGAGATATGATTACTCTGTATAAATACATCAGATGGATAAATACCAGGGAGGCAGAGGAGTTATTTAAGTTAAGCATCAATGTGGACCCCAGAACAAATACATATAAACTGGCCATCAACTAGTTTAGGGTTGAAATTAGATGAAGGTTTCTAACCATCAGAGGAGTGAAGTTCTGGAACAGCCTCCCAAGGGGAGCAGTGGGAGCAAAAAAACTTAACTGGCTTCAAGACTGAGCTCATAAGTTTATGGATGAGATGGTATGATAGGACTGCCTACAATGGTGTGTGGCCATCAGTGACTGCCTATAGCAAAAATCCCAATGGCTGGAGACAGGACACTAGATGGGGAGGGCTCTGAGTTACTACAGAGAATTCTTTCCTAGGTATTTTCCTGGGGGGTCTTGCCCACATGCTCAGGCTCTAACTGATTGCCATATTTGGCGTCAGGAAGGAGTTTTCCCCCAGGTCAGATTGGCAGAGACCGTGGAGGTTTTTCACCTTCCTTTACAGCACGGGGCAGTAGTCACTTGCAGGTTTAAATTAGTGCAAATGGTGAATTCTCTGTAACGAAGTCTTTTTACTATGATTTGAGGACTTTGGGACAGCCAGAGGTTACGGGTCTATTACAGGAGTGGGTGGATGAAGTTCTGTGGCCTGCAATGTGCAGGAAGTTGGACTAGATGATCACAATGGTCCCTTCTGACTTAGTAAAAGTATCTGAGTAAGAATATACATTACAATTTTAAACCTAACCATAAGTGACTTACCACAAAATGTCAGAACATGTTAGCATTAGAGCTGAGTGGGTCTAATATTTATTTAATTTTCTTTCTGGATATAGGAATTAGATACAATGCTCCTGTCAGATAAAACACTAGAGTTCTCAATTGGCTAAGTAGCCCCAGGAATCATGGGTAAACCCCCCACAAAAAAAAAAATCTGAAATGGCACTCTGGGCAGGCACAGAATTTGTCACACACACACCCCCATTGGCCTGACTGGAGCTATTCCCCCCAAATATAGAAGTTAAACTATGCCTGTGCAGGTAATTAGTCCATTTATAAACTGTAATTATGCACTGACTCACCCAGTGACACCTCCTGCTGGTCATCCAGGGAATTAGCTTATCCAGCCTCCAGAGCACCCCCTGCAGGCTGGTGTCCCACTTGCCTTACACTGACCCCCCACATGTCCCTCCCAGACCCCAGGACCACTTTCCTCAGTCTCTAGGTCTCCCCTCCCCAGGGAACCCCCAACCCACTATCCCCACCCCACCTCAGTCTTAGGCTACTGCCAGTCACCATCAAACCCCCACTCACTGGGGCAGACTGCAGTATCAGCCACTCATCACAGGCAAAGTGGGGGTTGGACCTGCTGCCTCTGCCTGCTGGTGGGCTGCCCCCTGCAATCCCCAGTACCTAGTAGGCCTTACCAGGCCTTTAGCCTGGGGCTTTCCTAGGCCAGAGCCTCCCCAGCTCCCTTGGCCTTTCCCCAGCCCTGCTCCAAGCTCAGTCCTTAGTTCTGCTCCCTTGCAACCAGGCCCTCCTCCCTCTGAAGGCAGAAAGAGTCTGTCTCTTTACTCCTGGCTCAAGCCTTTATAGAGCCAGCTGGGCCCTGATTGGGGCATGGCCTCCAGCTGAGGCTGCTTCCCCAATCAGCCCCGCTACCTTTCTCCTGCCACAGCCCTCTCCCAGGGCTGTTTTAAATCCCTTAAAGCTGGAGTGGGGTAACCACCCCGCTACAAAACCAAAAATTCTTAGTGCCAAGTGTTTCATCGACAACATCAGTGAAAGTATGCATGCACAGCAAGATAACATCCTCTACACCTGCATGGCTTTTGACAGTTTCTTGCTGTCTTCTTTGAGAAACTAGATAAACTCGTTCTAAGTTAAGCAGATAGAATGTCAAAATTTACCACCTGAAATGAGGTTAGGAGCTAGCATTGCTTTGCTACCAGAGAACTCATAAGTATTGTTAATTGTCCCAGTTTAACAACTTTTTCTGGCAGGGAATAAATTCACATTTTCTTTATTAATAACATAATTTGTATTTTCATTCCAAATGATCAACAGTAATATAAACCTGACTCTTATAAATGGAAACCGTTAAAATGTTTCATACTTCTCACTTTGTCTTACTATTAAAGATAATAGCCTGAATTTGTGGTGTGATAATGGAAAGACCTCATTTAGCATGACTAACCATATGGAGAAATTTTATCCAGTGTAGTGACAGAAGAGTGGCATTACTCTCAGTAAAAAGTGCAAACAAGCTGTTTACTGCCTCATTACCAAATTAGTGAAAAGCTGTTTGGCTAATAACCAAAACACTGAGAACTATAAAAATTGCTGTACCAAAGTTCTAAATGAAGATGTTTGCATGTTTTACAAATGGATATATAAATTCAAATAAGACCTTTGTTTAGGATGCCCCCCAATAACTATCAAATTTATATTTCACACAAATTCCAGTTTTCTGTAAAACACCAATGCATACAATAGTTAAACAACAGAACAATCCTGGCCAAATGCTGCACTCATTCACAGCCATGTAGTACTAACTGGCTTCAATGTGGATGCCCAGCAGGAACAGAGGTCAATTTGATCCCTCAGAATTCGTCTTTACAATTCAACTGCCACTGGCAGAAGTCTAATGCCAAAATAAAATTGAAAGGATCACAAGGGTCATCTAGTCCAGTGGTTCTCAACCTTTCCAGACTAAAACTGGACCCCTTTCAGGAGTCTGATTTGTCTTGCGTACCCCCAAGTATCACCTCACTTAAAAAATACTTGTTTACAAAATCAGACAAGAAAACAAGTGTCACAGTACACTATTACTGAAAAATTGCTTATTTTCTCATTTTTACCATATAATTATAAAATAAATAATTTGGAATATCAATATTGTACTTACATTTCAGTGCATCATATATAGAGCAGTATAAACAAGTCATTGTCTGTATGAAATTTTAGTTTGTACTGACTTCACTAGTGCTGTTTATGTAGCCTGTTGTAAAACTAGGCAAAGATCTAGATGAGTTGAGGTAGCCCCTGGAAGACCTCTACGTACCCCCCGGGTACACATACCCCTGGTTGAGAACCACTGATCTAGTCTAACCCCCTGCCAAGATACAGGATTGGTTGTGTCTAAACCATCCATGACAGATGGCTGTCTAGCCTCCTTTTGAAAACCTCCAGTAAAGGATCAGAGGGGTAGCCATGTTAGTCTGGATCTGTAGAAGCGACAAAGAGTTCTGTGGCACCTTATAGACTAACAGACGTATTGGAGCATAAGCTTTCGTGGGTGAATACCCACTTCTTCGGATGCAAGCAGTGGAAGTGGGTATTCACCCCTGAAAGCTTATGCTTCAATACCTCTGTTAGTCTATAAGGTGCCACAGAACTCTTTGTCGCTTCTCCAGTAAAGGAGTTTCCACAAGCTCCTTAGACTGTCTGTTCCATTGTCCTATTGTCCTTACAGTTAGGAAGTTTTTCCTGAGAGTTAATCTAAATCTGCTATGCTGTAGTTTGAGCCCTTTGCCTCTTATCCTGCCCTCTGTGGCAAGAGAGAACAACTTTTCTCCATCTTTTTCATGGCAGCCTTTCAAGTATTTGAAGACTACTATCATGTCCCCCCTTAATCTCCTCTTTTCTGAACTAAACATACCCAGTTCCTTCAGCCTTTGCTCATATGGCTTGCATTCCATCCCTTTGATCATCTTTGTCACTCACCTCTGGATCCTTTCTCTACATCCTTTCTATACACTGGTGACCAAAATTGGACACAGTACTCCAGCTGAGGCCCAACCAGTGCCAAGTAGTGCCATACCATCACCTCCTGTGACTTGCATCCTATGCCTCTGTTAATGCAGTTTAAAATTGCATTTGCTTTTTTTTTTCAACAGCATTCCATTGCTGACTCATGTTGAGGTTGTGATCCACCACAACTCCCAGATCTTTCTCAGCAGTGCTGCTGCCAAGTCAATTTTCCCTCACTCGGTATTTGTGCATTTGGTTGTTCTTCCCTGAGTTTAGCACCTTACATTTTTCTTTGCTGAATTTCATTTTGTTACCTATAGCCCAGTTCTCCAATTTATCAAGATCCCTCTGAATTGTAGCTCTGTCCTCCAAAGGATTGGCATACACACAAACACCCCTTTCCCCCCACCCCCCAGCTTTGTGTCATGTGCAAATTTGATCAGTGTGCTCTCTACATTCAGGTAATTAATAATGATGTTAAACACCGGGCCCCAAACAAATCCCTGTGGAACCCCACTTGAGACTTCCCTCCAATCTGACATCATACCATTAATAGGTTTCAGAGCAGTAGCCGTGTTAGTCTGTATTCGCAAAAAGAATGAGGAGTACTTGTGGCACCTTAGAGACTAACAAAAATTAGTTTTGGGTTTTGAATGTTAGGAGACTAACATTCAAAAACCAGTAGGAGAACACTTCAACCTCTCTGGTCACTCAGTTACAGAGTTAAAAGTGGCAATTCTTCAACAAAAAAAACTTCAGAAACAGACTCCAACGAGAAACTGCTGAACTGGAATTAATTTGCAAACTGGATACCACTAACTGAGGCTTGAATAAAGACTGGAAGTGGCTGGGTTACTACACAAATTGAATCTATTTCCCCATGTTAAGTATCCCCCTACTGTTACTCACACCTTCTTGTCAACTGTCTGAAATGAGCCATTCTGATTATCACTACAAAAGGTTTTTTTCTCCTGCTGATAATAGCTCATCTTAATTAATTAGCCTCTTAGAGTTGGTATGGCAACTTCCACCTTTTCATGTTCTCTCTGTGTGTGTATGTGTGTATATATATATCTATATCTTCCTACTGGAACAGTATGTTCCATTCTGTGCATCTGATGAAGTGGGCTATAGCCCACGAAAGCTTATGCCCAAATACATTTGTTAGTCTCTAAGGTGCCACAAGTACTCCTCATACCATTAATAGTTACTCTTTGTTTGTGGTTGTTTAGCCAAGTATGTATCCACTTAACGGTAGTTCCACCAAGCCTGCATTTCTCCAGATTACTTATCAGAATGTCATGTGGGACTGTGTCAAAAGCCTTGCTGAAGTCCAGATATATTATGTCCACCACATTCCCCTTATCCATCAAGCCAGTTACCCAGTCAAAGAAGGAAATCAAGCTGGTTTGGCAGGATTTGTTCTTGGCTGCTACCTTCATCCTCCAGGTATTCGCAAATTGAGTGTTTTATAAATGAAATGGGGGCCTGATTCAACTCCCATTGAAGTCAGTGAAAAGATTCTCAATGACTATAATAGGTATTGAATCAGGCTGTTGGTGAATTTAATACACAGAGAGACAGGTTGGAACAAAGCTCCAAAATATCAACCTTCTGTTTTATTAGTAGTCAATGAAGCTCTATACAGGGAAATTTATTAAACTAGAAAAGAAGACCAGAAAAGTTGTCTAGCTGCTAACTTTTCCAATAATTATATGCAGATAGCAAGTTAAAGAGAAGAACATTTATGACATAATCTGTAATGGAAGTAGGATTTGGACCTATGTGATTAAATTAAGTGTCCAAATAAATCTTAGAATCCTTTAATTTAATGAACATGTCCCTGGAGCCATAGGAATTGCATAGTTAAGGGAAACAACTTCAAATTCACAAGAATTATTTTAAGGAAAAAGAACTATTATAAATTCAGGCTTTCCCAGTGCAATACTTTCAATATCAGTAATTTATTCCATAACTAATGGATCAATGAATTCAGTTTGAAAACATTGAAATCATGGTATCTGTAAATACTGAAAGTATGCCCAGGTGTTATCTGCAGCATTATGGCACCACAAACCATTAGCTGGTATAATACTTTCCCCAACTACAAACAACTTCATGAAGACTGAAATCAGACCCATAGTGGAACACTAAGAAATACTGTTCTCCTGGAATACTGTTCTCCCTCCCTTCCCCAGGGGTGGGAGCTTGTCACAGTACAGTGTTTCAGATCAAGAAAATTCATGGCTAGTATTAAATAGCAAGATAGCTGAAGACTGGTTGTGACGGGATCCCCGGGGTACAGCCTGGAACTGTGGGACCACAAGTAGATCTCCAAGTGAGACTTTCTCGATCAGCTTTATATTTTTAAATGTTAGTTTCATTGTACTAGAGAGAAGTCCAACAAGTTTGAGTGCAGATGTGCATTTCCTCTATGTTTGGAGGTGTTTGTATTCAGGTTAAGTTTCAGATCCAGTCCAGAAACAGGCCAAAGGTGGTAAATTTGGGTGCAATTTAAAAGTTACCTCAGATTCAGGGAGGGTTCATATCCAAGGTTCCAGTTTAAGCCCATTTATGCTTGGTCACAGAAATGCCAGTTAGTGTGTCAGTTGGAATTGGGCACTGGTTGATCTAATAGTTCTTGCTAGCAGATCACTTAGGTGCTGAAGATGAAGAAACGCAGACTTGGGGATTGCTTGCTCAAGCAAGTCTGATTTGACAGCTACTGATTTGACAGCTACTGTGTCTGATGTCTCTGATACTGTCATGACCGGGTTGTGGGCGGTCAAACCACGTAGTCAGAGCAGGAGTCAGGCCGAATTGGGTACCAGAGCATCAGGGTCCAAGACTGGCCAGAGGGTAAATCTAGAGTCAGGCATCAGTAGGCTGGCAGGGTCTGGTTAGCGGTAGGTCAGAGTCCAAGATAGGCTGGAGCCAGGCAGGGTCAGAAGCTGGAGTTTGGGATCTCACATGCACAGGGTCTGGCGCAAGGAAGGCAAGCAGTCAGTCTGTATTATTGCCCAGACAACTGCCTGTCATGGCTTCCCAGCTTAAGTACCAGTGCCAGCCAATCAGTGGGCTGTGAGGAGTTGCCACTCAGGTCCTGCTGGGTGGTTCTTCCTGCTGAGCCCAGTCTCACAGAGTCCTCCCACAAAGGCGTGGCCCAAGCCTCCTGTGGAAGTGTCAAAAGCACAGAAACCTCATGGTCCCAGGTTCTTACATATACCACTGAAGTAAAAATCAAAGAGAATTCCATTTTGATTACCTGTATTCTATTTTTCATTTAACTATTAAGACATGTTGGTTCAATTTGTCTCGTGGTACAAAGCAGAGTCACAAATCAATTAAGCTTTTTATTTAGTCCCACTGTTTTTCACAGTGAAAGCAGTCATTATATATGTCCACAGCTGAATGCTGGTCAGTGTGAGGGCTGCAAGCAGGGCCCTATATTCTCTGTAAATCCTCAGCTTCAGAATTAACCACAGATTCTACCCAAGAAGAATTTGGCTTCAAATTGTAGGCTGTCATTTTAAAATAAATGTCCAGATCTTTTAGTTATATTGGCTTTTCTATGGTGCTCATCACTGTAGTAACTGAACAGCTCGCAAATAGTAACAACTTTATCCTACCAACCCCCTTATGAGGTAGGGAAATATCATTACTCTCATTTTAAAGATTGGGAACCAACATAGAAAGAAATTAGATTTGACCCAGATCTTCTGATTCCCAGGTGTATTAACCACATGACCATTTTCCCTCTCTGGAAAGCCTTCTCAATATTTACCAGTTCTTAGCTGATGCAGTGTTATCTTCATGAATCTGCCAAAGGGTGACCCAAAACTATAGCTCCAAGGGTGTAAACTGCCTATATTCATTTCAATTAGGTGTTGATTCTGAAACCTAATGGTAACAAGTTGTGTGTCACTAAACTATTTAACTGTTGATCATTTTAGTAGACAAAACCAACTTATGGGTTTATCCACTATTGCTTGAAGGGGGAGTGGTGTCTTGGAGCAGCTGGTTGATGTCAAGGATTAAAGAAGTCAGAGTGAAGTAAATTTTAAAACTCTCCAAAATTCATATTTGTCATATAATATCAATATAAGCATCATGGCAGTTCCAATTTCTGCAGAATCTAAGCTCTTTTCTACCGCTTATAGTTAGGTCAGTAACTTCACAAACATCGAGTGATGAAAAACCAATGTAGAGTTGTCTTCTTGAGTCCTCAAACAGCATAAAGCAATTATTGTAAAAAAGAGGAAAACTGCATTCATTCATCTCAATTAGACGTTAACTCTTAAAGGGACAGGTTTTTTTAAATTACAGTTTGAAGGGTTTTTTTAAAAAACAAAACAAAACATTTGTTACAAGTAACACCCAAGATTAACATGACAAAGAACAGAAAATATTTTCTGTAAATTTTTCCAGTTCATTAAGTGCACGTGGCAGCATTTTGTCTATAGTCAGTTTCATTGTTTCCCTGGTAGAGTCAGTCATTTTCATTTATTTGTGTGATTCTTTCACACAGCGATAGGAAGAGGAAAAATGTTTGAATTAATAGGAAAAAATATTTTAAAAATACAGAAAATTGGCAGAAGGATGTAAGTTTAGCACCTGAAACTATTTAACCCATTTCTTGAAATTTGACCAGATTTCAATCTTTTAAACCCAGTGACAACACTTTAAGAAACAAATTTTCAAGTAATTTAGGTGAGCATCTGTACATCTAATTTGCACAATTACCATAATTGTGTGCACAAATCAAGTAACTGCAAGCCCAAATAAACAAAAGGCAGAAACATCAGAGGTCCTAGAAGTATCTAGTATAGTTTTCCTCACTGAGTGATTCAAAATGCAACATTAACTTTACCAGTCAAAAGATTTGTTACTATATAAGGGACACATTCTTCTTTGGTCTTTGCATAAACTTCCCATTGTTTCCAGTGAAAGGTGTGCTGTGAATAGCAGTCACAAAAACTAATATCTATTAGTTTGAAAGTTTTTATTGGTACTTCCTATATAGGAGACATCCCTTTAAAATATATATAAAGCCCTAACTTTATAAATCTGGCCCAGGGATCTTAATTAAATAAGTAATTTGACCCTCTACACAGGAGGAGGTTTGGTACCCTCATTTTAGATAATTCAAACAGTGCCCTGGAAAATGATAGCCAGACAAGCTTAAAACAGCTAAATTACCATGATAAGCTGTTAAGAGCAGGTACTGTCTCTCTCTTCTATAGACCTGGATAGCATTCAGCACAATTGGGGTCCCTGTTCTGATTAAAGTCTCTCAGTGTTACTGTAATACCAATATTTCATAATTTATGCAGCATTCTAAATAGAGGTAAATTATGTATCCATCTGTGCAGCCACATAATACCAATATACATGGGGCCCTACCTAAAATATCCCAGCTGTATGATAGATTCAGACATCACAGTGAAATGGCTGCATATTACAAAAATTGAGGAGCAGCTGAATTAGGACAGCTGCATTGTTTTCTAATGTAACTTTTCAATCTGAAAATAAAAGTGGTAAATCATGTCTATAAGATTCCAAGCACATCTGCCTTTTAGTATCATATTCAACTTTTAAAATAATGGGACTCATACTATCCAGTGATAGACACTATGAAATTAAATATATGCATCTTTCTTAGTCTAATGTACCTGAACAGCCATGTGTATGATTTGCCTGAGTAAAATGCTGTTATTCATAAGCATAATTCATTTCTTTTTATTCAGTCTAACACTCCTCTCAATCAAGCAAGAATATTAGTTTAGTTCAGGGGTTCTCAAACTTCATTGCAACGCGACCCTCTTCTGACAACAAAAATTACTGCATGACCCCAACAGAGGGGACTGAAGCCTGAACCCGCCCAAGGCCCGCTGCTCCGGAGTGAGGGGGGCAAAGCCAAAGCCTGAACCCTACCATGCCAGACAGGGGGGCCAATGCAGAAGCCCAAAGACTTCAGCCCCGGGTGGGAGGCCTGTAACCTGAGCCCTGCCACCCAGGGCTGAAGCCCTCAAACTTCAGTTTCGGCCCCAGGAGGTGGGGCTCGGGCTTCAGTCCCAGGCCCGAGCAAGTCTAATGCCAGCCATGGTGACCCCCTTAAAATGGGGTCATGACCCACTTTGGGGCCCCGACCCACAGGTCTAATTGGACCTATGTAATACAAGAGGAACACACCAGCATCAGCTCTTTTTTGTTGATTTTTCTTATTATCTATTAGGGCTGTCGATTAATCGCACTTAACTCACGCGATTAACTCAAAAAATTAATCGAGATTAAATAAATTAATCACAATTAATTGCACTGTTAAACAATAGAATACCAACTGAAATTTATTACATACTTTGGATGTTTTTCTACATTTTTATATATATTGTATTATGTTGTAATTGAAATCAAAGTGTATATTATTCTTGATTACAAATATTTGCACTGTGAAAGAAACAAAAGAAATAGTATTTTTCAATTCACCTCATAGAAGTACTGTAGTGCAATCTCTGGGTCATGAAAGTGCAACTTACAAATGTAGACTTTTTTTTTGTTACATAACTGCACTCAAAAACAAAACAGGAGATAATGATGCCCTCTTCTTATTTACAATGTTAACAGAAAGTGAGAACAGGCATTTGCATGGCACTTTTGTAGCCGGCATTGAAAGGTATTTATGTGCCAGATATGCTAAACATTCGTATGCCCCTTCATGCTTCGGCCACCATTCCAGAGGACATGCTTCCATGCTGATGACGCTCTTTAAAGGAATAATGTGTTAATTAAATTTGTGACTGAACTCCTTGTATGTCCCCTGCTCTGCTTTACCTGCATTCTGCCATATATTTCATGTTATAGCAGTCTCAGATGAGGACCCAGAAAACTTTCACTGCAGATTTGACAAAACGCAAAGAAGGTACCAATGTGAGATTTCTAAGGATAGATACAGTACTCGACCCAAGGTTTAAGAATCTGACATGCCTTCCAAAATCTGAGAGGAACGAGGTGTGAAGCATGATTTCAGAAGTCTTAAAAGAGTAACACTCTGATGCGGAAACTGCAGAACCACCAAAAAGAAAATCAACCTTCTGCTGGTGGCATCTGACTCAGATAATGAAAATGAACGTGCGTCGGTCCGCACTGCTTTGGATTGTTATCGATCAGAATCTATCAGCAGCATGGTCGTATATCCGCTGGAATGATGGTTGAAGCATGAAAGGACATATGAATCATTAACGCATTTGCCAAGTAAATATCTTGCAACGCCGGCTACAACAGTACCATGAGAATGCCTGTTCTCATGTTCAGGTGACATTGTAAACAAGAAGCGGGCAGCATTGTCTCCTGCAAATGTAAACAAACTTGTTTGGCTGAGTGATTGGCTGAACAAGAAGCAAGACTGAATGGACTTGCAGGTTCTAAAGTCTTACATTTGTTTAATTTTGGAATGCAGTTATTTTCTGTACATAATTCTACATTTGTAAGTTCAACTTTCATGATAAAGAGATTGCACTCCAGTACTTGTATTAGGTGAATTGAAAAATACTATTTCTTTTTTTTTTTACAGTGCAAATATTTGTAATCAAAATAAATATGAAGTGAGAACTATACACTTTGTATTCTGTGTTGTAATTGAAATCAATATATTTGAAAATGTAGAAAGCATCCAAAAATATTTAAATAAATGGTATTTTATTATTAACAGTGCGATTAATCAAGCGATTAATCACAATTATTTTTTTAATCGCTTGACAGCCCTATTATCTGTATATTATATGTTAACATTAATAAGTTAAAGAACCTTCAACTAAATCTTTCCTTCATTTCAAAGCTCTAAATTTCCATAAAGGATATAAAGTTTAAATTTTCTCATTAGTTTTTACAAGAGAATAGTTAACGAAATCTTTACCGTCTTTTAGCATTGCAACCTGAAAACCCCTTTCCTTTCTTTTCATCTTCAGCGATGCCTCTGAATGATCTCATGCAGTACTTGGCATATGTCTGTCCTTTAAAAATTGCCTGTGGAGCAGGAAGGCTGAAACTTGATAAGATGTTAAAATTCCTGGCCTTTATTAAGTTAAAAGATGCTCTATCTTTTCCAAAACATACTGCTAATGTTCTTTGGGGAAGAATACATGTAATGGAAATTACAGAGATGCAATCAGCGGTAGCAGCAATATGGTATAGAATACTTTCCTATCAATAAGAAAAAGCGTTTTTAGCATGGCATGGACTTAAGCCTTCCCACGGTTTATTAAACCAGTTAGAGTTTTCACTCACTCCTCTCTTAGCGCAACCAGAAATAAAACAGATAACAAAACCTTAAACAACATAATCCCTGTGCTTTGTCATCTGACCAATTTGTGCTTTGTGAGGACTGAAGAGAGAAGGATCCAATCATATCCTACTTCTGACACGCACCGTACCATTCTAAATTAGAACTTTTGAGGATCAGAATCAAAAGTAACATACAAATATTGGGCCTGAAGCTGCTCCAAGTCGCATAATTTCCTTTGGCTTCAAGCAGAGCAGGATTTTGGACCTGCTTCTTATATCAAAGAGATATATTTTTACTGGGGCACAAAAACACCAAGAAGTTTAGATTTGGACACAGCAAATTAGAGTCTTCAATGCTCCTGGGACTTTATATATATATGTATGTGTGTGTGTGTGTGTGTGTGTGTGTACACACAAACACAGACTACGTAGAGCCCAGAAACATGTCTGAATAAAACAAATCCCTGCACTGAAGGGACTCAAGTGGTTTTGTCAGCCCTCCCCCACTAGAAGCAAAACCATTTGGAATAATGCAGTGGTGTGGATCCCTCTGTTGCACATCACACAAAATTCAAATAAGTTTCCATGCTTACAGCCATTTAAGGCTTCATCGTATATTTATCGCTTAACACAATGTCAAAGTTTACATTCAAACTGTGATTAAAGATTTTATAGAGTAGGACTATTGGATTCAACAGCAGGATTTGATAGACACATACTTGTGGCTCTTTTTGATAGTGATGCAAATAAATATTGTGGCAAAACCAAAGTTATCTGGGAAGTAGGGAACAAATCATTTTTGAAAGGTCAAAGCTGATGGAGAGCTTTATTCAGAACTAAATAAACCTCCCAGGTTAAGCGGCAGTACTTAAGAACTTGCCATACTTTGTTTCTTAAGAGGAGAGCTCAGTTTGCAATAAAATATGCACATTCACATCAAGGTGAGGACATTAAGGAAAGAAATGAACAAATAGTAGGCAAATTGTTAGCTCTTTAGAGTGGATAGAGTAGTTTTACTGAAAATGCTTTACTTTAAAAATCAAGGGAGTTGGAGGTTTACAAAGCAATACCAGCCTTGGTCTCTCTAGCATGTAAGATTTTAAATTGATATTTTGTATTTATACAGCTGTCCTCATTACCTCCTCATTGAAGGCAAGTTTGCAGCCCCCTGCAGCTCCTTATCACAGCTGAATTCTGTTGCACTCCTTGTCCTCAGTAAAGTGAATGGGAATTTTAGCATTGCTTCTGCTGTACCACTTAGAAGGTTTCTTAGATGGCATATTTCAGCCCACACTTCTCCCATGGAACCCCTCCAGATTGCCCGCCGCCAACAGGACTTAGGATCAGATCGTCATATGCCCTGAGCACTTTTAAGGAGCCGGAGGAAGGGTAGAACAATTTTCAGGTGAAAACATGCCTGTTACTGTCACCATCCATATGCCCGTTTCAGGACACCCAGGGAAAAAGAGCCACTAGTGACATCTCTCATAGGTAGAGAAGAGGAGACATTGATCAGATCCAGGTCCCTGAACATTTGAACTGTGAGAACTATTGAGGGCTGCAGGGAAGAACCGAAAAAGTTTTTGAACGCTTTTTGTATACAACCAAACTTTTGGGCACTTACCCAAGACTGAATTGAACCATTTGAGATTTACCAATCTGCCCACCTTTAACTGTGAACAGCAGGACCAAGAATAAATGGAATATTGGCCTCATAAATGAATGGAAAGAAAATTAAAAGCCAATTCACTGCCCATTAAAAGGGTGACTATCTTTTTATTAACGGATGTGGTGGTGTAGGGGTTTCAATAATTCACTCAGAGCAGGAGAAGCAATTGCAGCCTGGGGATGATTACAGCTAGAAGGGTAGTAATCATTCCTTTCAAAGCCTTTCACTAAAGAGCATAGCAATAGGATGAGTCAGCTTACTCTCCAATGGTAAATATGATTACTGAGTTCTTAATGTTAATGTTGTTATTCAGACAGATCAATTTTTTTCAGAACACCAGATCAGTAGATATGGAGGATACATTTTATTCAAATTCAACCCGTACACAGACCAAAGTGGAGTAAATTTCTATGGACAGAATAAGTTAGGCAGTAACGTACACACTATTGCCTCTTTGCAGTTAGTGTGCTTTCCAGATGTAGGGGCTTCAAGAACAGCTTAGAGTTAGGGAAAGCCATTTTGTCCAACAACAGATGGAAGTTAACAGGGCAGACAGCAGTGTGGAGGCAAGAGACCTGTGTACAGAAATGCTTTGCCTCCAGAGGATCTGGGCCCCAAGCTACTTCACGAGGTGATGAGAGAGATGAGGTGCCAGTCTGTGTCCTGCCAGGGGAATTCAGAGGAAACATCACATTAAACCTCTGCTCTGTTTCCATGTCATTGTGAAAGTTATTCCTGCACAGAGGAGATGTCCTCAGTTTTCACTCTGTCTGTTGTGACAGACCCAGACAAGTGGGGTACAGAAGTCTGATCAAAGGCAAATATACTGACCATTGGATGAATAGTTTTCTGTTCCCTGAGTGACCAGAGCAGGGGCTGTACTAGAACAAGCAGGAACTTTCTGGAACCAATTTAAGGCAGGCAGGCTAATTAGGACACCTGGAGCCAATTAAGAAGAACCTGCTAGAATCAATTAAGACAGGCAGGCTAATCAGGGCACCTGGGTTTAAAAAGGAGCTCCCTTCAGTTTGTGGTGTTGTGTGTGAGGAGCTGGAAGCAAGAGGCACATAAGGAGTTGAGAGTGAGAAGAGTTGAAGGACTGAGGAGTACAAGCATCAGCAGACCATCAGGAGGAAGGTCCTGCAGTAAGCATAAATAAAGTGTTGGGCAGAGGCCGTGGGGAAGTAGCCCAGGGAGTTGTAGCTGTCATGTAGCTGTTACAGGAAACCCTATAGACAACTGCAATCCACAGGGCCCTGGGCTGGAACCTGGAGTAGAGGGCGGGCCTGGGTTCCCCCCAAACCTCCCACCTCCTGATCAGAGACAGGAGGAATTTGACTGTGGGTTCTACCAGAGGGGAAGATCTCTGAGGCGATCAAAATCCGCCAATAAGCGCAGGACTCACCAAGGTAGAGGAGGAACTTTGTCACACTGTACTCAAGCAAAACTCCTATTGGCTTCACTTGCCAACTGGGGAAGACACTGGGGAAACTGATTAATGACCTAAGAACTGGCCCACTGTCAGGCCATGTACCTCAAAGATATATGTACTATCCCCTCCTGATGTTTTAGTCTACACTTACTGGCAAGGTAATCAGTTGAATGTGTAACCTACTGTGCATTATGGCAACTGGCATATTGTAACAGATTTGAGAGCAAGATCTCCTGAGGTGATGGGATGGGAGGAAGGAACATACAAATTTAAACAACACACTCTTAGCATTTCTATAGCACTTTTCAACCCCAGCTCTCTCAGCACTTTTCAAAGATGGGCAAACATCATTATCCCCTATTTTTCAGTTGGGGGAACAGGGCCACAGAGGTAAAGCAACATTCACAGAGGAAATCAGTGGCAGTGCAGGGAGTAGTACCCATGCAGACAATGAGGAATTTTAAATTAACACACACCACTATAAATATGTTTCTATTTATCTTACTCTTGAGAAGTGGTCAAGCAATTGTTTGCAGCTTTAACAAGTATTAAATATTCACTTGCTGTGGAAAATCTACTCACCAGCCAGGGGGAATAGAAAGAAAAGGAAAACATGCTTTATTGTTTCTTTTATCTCTATTGCTTCGATAGCTATTCTTCATTGCTAGCAACAGCAATTTCTTAGAACATTACAAAATGCAGATAAAATCTCTAACGTGACATGTTAAGAAATAACATTTCAGCAATCTCACCTTGCATTCTAATCTGTAAAATTACTTGGGCTGCAGGAAGCATTAGTCTCTAGCAATCTGAATTAAAGCCTAAAATGGAAAGCTGCACTTTAAAGATTTTTTTTCACTTGAGTTTTATTATAAGAGAACATGGAATTGACTTCTGCGTATCACTAATTTATAGGGTAAATATAACCTTGCATTACAGCAAACCTATACACTTCCCTCAATCTGTGGCGAAACTTCCTCTGACAAGAAGTCAGGAAGCATTTGTGCAGAGAGTGAATATATTATGGGATGCATAGTGTGGAGAACTGGGAAGAATCAATTTCATTATGTATGAATATTGCTGTGATGTTCCCCTCTGGTGTTATCCGGACCGGTGATCTGCTAGGTCACTCCAGTCCTTGACTCTGGGAGACAGCCTTACCCTGCTCTGCTGTGAGACCCCCCACTCCTGGGCTGTTCATGCACAGCCTCTGGCATTTAAGCTGCTCCTTGGATTCTGCAACCGAATGACACTAGCTAATATTTCTGGTGCCAGACACAGCCCTAGGAACCTCCATCTTGCAGTGTCCAGTTATTCCCGCTGGACGCTGCAAGCTTATACGAGTTCATCAATGTAACAAAAAAAAATTGATATGTACCAGGCTTATTATCCCAAGGGGAGTCTCCTACACGCTTCAGACCAAACGTACTGCTTCAGGTAGAATAAACAAACAGATTTATTAACTATAAAGATAGATTTTAAGTGATTATAAGTCAAAGCATAACGAGTCAGATTTGGCAAAATTAAATAAAAGCAAAACGCATTTTAAGCTGATCTTAACACTTTCAATGCCCTTACAAACTTAGATGCTTCTCACCACAGACTAGCTGGTGTGCTCTTCAGCCAGGCTCTCCCTTTTAATCAGCGCTTCAGTCACTTAGTGGTGGTGGTGTCTGTAGATGTAGGTGGAAGAGAGAGCATGGCAACCATCTCTCCCTTTTATCATGTTCTTTCTTCCCTCTTGGCTTTGCCCCCCCCTTCAGAGTCAGGTGAGCATTACCTCATCACAGTCCCAAACTGACCAAAGGAAGGGGGGTGACTCCCTCGAGAGTCTAACAGATTCTTTTGTTGCTGCCTACGCCAGCATCCTTTGTTCCTGTGAGGCTGGGCTGGGTTTGTCCCATACCTGCCCTGATGAGGTGTGATCTGCCTCTCTGCTTTTGGAGAGTTTTTGCCTGGGCTTATTTTAAGCCATGAGCAGACATTTTCAGTATCATAATTACATACAGTAATGTTATAGGTTATAATTTCATGTAACAATTACTATAACATCACTATAACAACCATGCTCAGTGCATCATGAGCCTTCCAAAGACACCCAACATGACAAACTTTGCATTGGATACTACACAATCATTTTATAAAGATGAACATTGGGGTGTAGGATGTTCCCCTGAGGTGCAGAGCGTCACAACTGTGCATGCCTCTCTGTGTTTGTTAATGATGGGTTTCTTGATATGGAGTTAGATCAAAAGGGATTGTTAAAGAAGCCAAACAGGAAAGATAAAACAATGGCCTAAAATGGACCCCAGGATCCCACCGCAAAGAGAAGTGGAGGCATGGGCTTGTCACTTGAAAGGGATATGCTCTGCAGACTGGAAAAACAACTCAGAAGGGTCAGCCTACTCCAGGTTACACATGGTTTAAGTAGTCAAGCCCAAGCCTGGTAATCAAGAGTTCTAGGATCTATTCTCATCATATGGCCCTTTAGCAGGGCAGTTACCCTGCTCCTAGAAAAAAAAGGCTAAGCTGATTGGGGAAGCAGCCACAGCTGGAGCCACACCCCAATCAGGCCACACCGGGCCCTGTTATAAGGGCTCAGGGAGGAGCTGGGTCAGTTTCCTTCTAGCTGTGGGGAGAGAAGGACCTGGCTGCCTGGGAGCTCAGGGTACAGGGAGTAGAGCAGGGTTAGGGAAAGGCAAGAGGAGCTGGGGAGCTCCAGCCTGGCAAATCTCCAGACTGAGGGCCTTGCTGAAGGCCAAAACAGGTACTGGGGTTGCAGAGGTACAGCCTGGGGTTAGGCAGAGGCAGCTGGTCCAACCTCCTTGCCAATGATGAGTGGCCATGACAAACTGCGGTTTGCCCCACTGAGTGGGGCTAGATGATGACTGGCAGTAGCCACTCAGGTAAGGTGGGTGAGAAGGTTGGGGGTAAAGGGCACCGGGGCCCAGGAGGGACACGGGGCCAGTGACAGGTGAGACACCAGACAGTAGGAGGCGCTCTGTATGCTGGATAGCTAATTCCTGAGATGACCAGCAGGAGGCACTGCACCGGTAAGTTTGGCTTCACTACAGCCCCATTAGGGATTGGCACTTACTGTCATTTGAAATCTAAATAAATACATGAGCTCTAACATGTAGGACAGGGCAAGGGATATCTTTAGGTTCCCCAGACTTCTGCTGCAGAAATGGGGCCCAGCTGCTTGTTTCTTTCAACACCAGGAATCAGTTTACATCAGTTTATTTTTTCAGAACCCTCCTCAAGTAAAAGGGCTAGAGGCTTAATTAAAGCAGGTTGTCCTTTATGGGATCCAAAGGTTGGAGCTGTAAAAAGGAGCTCGCTCAAGAGCCTCCTTGTTTATCAGTGCCTATTCCTGGAGTGACATTCCACTCCCAATGCACCAGAACCCTCCCTGATTCAGATAATTGCTCATCTGCCCAGAAGTGGGGTGGGGACCCAGGCCAGAGAGACAAAAGATTCCTGCCTTGTGCCAAAGATATGTAAGGGAGTGGAACAGAACAAAGGAGGCTGCAATCATGAGAAATCCCCTAGCTACCATCTGAGCTGGAACAAGGGCTGTACCTGGGGAAAAGATTGTGCCCAGACTAGGAAGGCGTCCAGTCTGTGACAGAAACTTATTGAAACATCTGAGGGTGAGGTTTTATCTGTATTCAGTTTTCTTACTGTACTAGGCAAAGAGTTGCGTATTTTATTTTGCTTGGTAATTCACTTTGTTCTGTCTTACTACTTGGAACCACTTAAATCCTACTTTCTATAATTAATAAAATCACTTTTTACTTATTATTTAACCCAGAATATGTATTAATACCTGGGTGGAGGGGCAAACAGCTGTGCATATCTCTCTATCAGTGTTATAGAGGGTGAACAATTTGAGTTTACCCTGTATAAAGCTTAAACAGGGTAAAATTGATTTATTTGGGGTTTGAACCCCATTGGGAGCATAGGCAACAACTCCGTGGGTGCTCCGGGGCTGGAGCACCCACAGGGAAAAATTGGTGGGTGCTGAGCACCCACCAGCAGCTCCCAGCCAGCTTCCCCCCCCCCCCCCGCGCTTGCCTGCCCACCCAACTCATTCACCTTCCGGGTTCTGGGTTCAGCTCAGAGGCAGCCAGCTGCTGCGGCTAAAAAAAGCACCTTCAGAGGGAGGTGCCTCCAGCCGCGCAGGGAACCCAGAATGTGAGTGAGTTGGGCAGGCGAGCGTGCGGGGGGGGGGGGGGCTTTTTCCCAGGGGGCAGGGATGAAGGGAAGGGGCTGGGGGTGGAATTGGGGCAGGGCCAGGGGTAGAGTTGAGGGGGGCCGGGAGGAGCACCCAGCAGCACCAACAAAAGTCGGCACCTGTGATTGGGAGTTGGGCATCTGAGTGTTAGAGACAGGAACACTTCTTAAGCTTGCAGTTTGTGGGACATGGTTCAGACCTGGGTCGTGTTTGTGGCTGGCAAGCGTGTCTGGCACAACTAGGCAGGGTTCTGGAGTCCCAAGCTGGCAGGGAAAGCAGGGGCAGAAGTAGTCTTGGCACATCAGTAGGTGGCCCCAAGGGGGTTTGTGATCCAACCCTGTCACATCTTCTATAGCCTGAAAAAATCCAACAGCTCTACTTGTATTTACTATGATCGTCTACGTGACCAGCAGCTTTTTGGCAAGAACTACAGCAGCTTATGAAAGAGTCCTCTGAGGCAGCCCTTTTCCCAAAGGTAGCCAATACAAATTACAAAGGGACACTATGCTTCCTCTTTCAGAAACTAGCATGTCCTCCAACACCTGCCTCTATTCCCTTTTCACTCATTCCAGATAATTGAAAAATTAATTGAACTTATTAAAAATAGAACAGTTGTGCTATGGGTCATGAATGCTGTATGGGGAAATGTACAGTATGCAGGAGCAGGTGAAAAAAGGTACTTTTTTGGAAAGTGATTGAAGGAGGCCTGGCAAAAGGCTGCTGCACATGTTCATTGTAGGAGACACAGATATACAAGTAACCTTCTATGGGCCAGCAAGGCTCAAACATGTCACATAGAATTATTATTCAAACCATGCCACTCTCTGAGCTGCACGATTTGAGCAGAAAAACAGGCATAGTGTTCCAACTTTTGAACTGGGGTAAAATTTAAGTGTCTAAATAACACAGGTGACTAAGTCCCATTACTGAAAATGACTAGGACCCTAACTCACTGAAAGTCAACTGGACATTCAATGAGAGTTTGACTCCTAAATTCCCAAGTCACTTTCAAAAATAGGATTAGATGCTTTTGAAAATATTAAACCAGATCTTCAGCTGATATACATTAGGGTGACTAGACAGCAAGTGTGAAAAATCAGGACAGGAGGTTGGGGGGGAGGGGGGGTTATAGGCGCCTACATAAGACAAAGCCCCAAATATCGGGACTGTCCCTATAAAATCGGGACATCTGGTCACCCTAGTGTAAGTTAATTGGCTTCAGTGAAGTCAACAGAACTACACTGATTTACACCTATGAAGGATCTGGCCCTATTACACAGTAACAAGCCATTCCTTTTTAAGATGTCAGCATAGAATGTCCTATGACAAAGCGTAGCTGGAAGCTTGGGTAAACAGGAGGATATGTAATAAAGTGATCACTCTTCTAGACTGTCTTTTGGGTCAGGACCTGACATACCAAAGGAAAAAACATGCACAAATATCTAAAAAGCCTCCCCACTAAAACTGAATATTGCTGTTCATCATATCTGGACACAGTAACTGCTTCTAAATCGTATTGCACCAAAACTTGCCAATTGATTTTTCATAATTTTTCTAACACATTTACTTTGCTTCTAAAACTCAACAGGGCTGGCAAAAGTATTAACCTAAAGATTATTTGTAAGGAAGTTTACCAGTGTACATGGTTGGTGAGAGAGACTTTCAAAAGTGTGCAAATATTATTTAAAAGACAATGTATGCAGTAAGAGCTTGATTCAAAGCCCTTTGAAGTCCATGGCAAGACACCCACAGACTTCAATGGGCTTTGAATCAGATCCTAAATGTAGGCCAGTTCCCAAGAGGGACGAAGAGGTTAAGTGCACTACTTGACTCTATGCAGCAATATTAAAAACTTTCGTCTACTGAGAGAGGATAAGCTACTGACTGAATGACTAAAAACACACTACTATTTTATTGCTCCTTCTAACTGGAATCTCATTGAGTAGCAAGTTGCTTGCGTTGATGGGGGGGGGGGGGAAAGAGATAGTTATGTCACACAAAAGTGTTACTCATTGAACTACTCCATGTAATAGGCTCCAATTTCTCTTAGCCATTTTTTTTAAAAATGATGTAGCAAATTTTTTTGTGCTGCTGATGAATGATACCAATTTACTCAGGACTGATTCTACTGGCTAGAGAGTCAGGCACATGGCAGACAGCCTCTGAAAACTTTTCATACAGCTATTGTGCCAAACTGCAAGGTGACTATGGCATATAGATGAATGTCTACTCTGGACAAGTACAAAAATTAATTTTACCTTGTGACTAAAGTCAAATTTGAATGCAAGCTGGTACACCAACTTACTAAACTAGTAAGCCCTTGTGAGGCTCTCTTGATATACTTTCTGCTCCAGTTTCCTCAAGAGCTAAATTTAATCATATCACTGAGGTCTTTTAAACCTCCGAGAATTGCATTTGCAAATCTCGAACTGCTGTAAGGCTTTTTGATACCTATGTTATACCCTCAGACCTTTCTCCAGACATTTCCTTCATATATTTTTAGATAACATTCACTGCTACAAAGAAATCTTTGAATAAACATTCACTGTGAAAAGTGAAGAAGTATCCAATAGCAGAAAAAAGTAAAACCAAACCATCTAGTACATATGCCTTTCTAAGTAAGAATTATATTATTGTCAACCTTCTCTATCTCCTCCCCATCCTGTCTTTGGTCCTCACTTACCACGTAACAGTTAAATTGAGATTGTCCCCTCTCCAGGGCAGGTATTATGTCTTAGATGGCTTGAACACATTTCTGGGGACTCAAAAATACATCATTGTAATAATAAGCAAGCTCTTGTTTATTTCCTTAAGAATGATCTAATATAACTCAATTCCAGTGACATTTAAGTGCAGCACTTATGCCACCAGTGGAGCCTACTAGCTTCACAGATGCAGTGCATGCAGGTTTGCCTCTTATTTAAATTTCCTACACTGTGTTAAGTTTAGGTCACATTTTTTTAACAATTGTTTTTCAGTTGGGTGGGGAACAGAAAATTTAATGTGTTCACAAAACGCCAACAACATGTATTGCTATATTTGCTTAAAAACAGAACAAATTCTCTTCTTCACATCCATCCCTGCCTGTTACAATCATAGAAGATTAGAGTTGGAGGAGACCTCAGGAGGTCATCTAGTCCAACCCCCTGCTCAAAGCAAGACCAACCCCAAGTAAATCATTCCAGCCAGAGCTTTGTCAAGCTGGACCTTAAAAACCTCTATGGATGGAGATTCCACTGCCTCCCTAGGTAACCCATTACCATGCTTCACTACCCTCCTAGTGAAAGTTTTTCCTAATATCCAACCTAGACCTCCCGCACTGCAGCTTGAGACCATTGCTCCTTGTTCTGTCATCTGCCACTACTGAGAACATCCTAGCTCCATCCTCTTTGGAACCCCTCTTCAGGTAGTTGAAGGCTGCTATCAAATCCATCCCTCACTCTTCTTTTCTGCGGACTAAATAAGCCCAGTTCTCTCAGCTTCTCAAGTCATGTGCCCCAGCCCCCCAATCATTTTTGTTGCCCTCCACTGGACTCTCTCCAATTTTTCCACATCCTTTCCACAGTGGGAGGGCCCAAAACTGGACACAATACTCCAGATGTGGCCTCACCAGTGCCGAATAGAGGGGAATAATCACTTCCCTCAATCTGCTGGAAATGCTCCTACTAATGCAGCCCAATATGCCGTTAGACTTCTTGGCAACAAGGGCACACTGACTCATATCCAGCTTCTTGTCCATTGTAATACCCAGGTCCTTTTCTGTAGAACTGCCGCTTAGCCAGTCAGTCCCCAGCCTATAGCAGTCCATGGGATTCTTCCAGCCTAAGTGCAGGACTCTGTACTTGTTGAACCTGATCAGATTTCTTTTGGCCCAATCCTCCAATTTGCTTAGGTCACTCTGGACCCTATCCCTACCCTCCCGTGTATCTACCTCTCCCTCCATCTTAGTGTCATCCGCAAACTTGCGGAGGGTGCAATCCATCCATCATCTAAATCAGTGGTTCCCAAACTGGGGTTCGTGAACCCCTGGGGGTTCGCAAAATGTTACAGGGGGTTCTAGGGCAAAAATTCCCTAATGGTGGGCAGAGCTGTCCCTAGGGACCCCAGGCTGCACAGGGCCAGCAGCCTGGAGCCCCTGGACTTCCAAGAGCTAAGCAGATCAAAGCAAGCATATCTATCACACTGAGGAGGTTTAAACTTCAAGACTCCTTATAAGAAATAGAAAGGGAGGTGGATATTTCTTTTTGCTGTTTTTTAAATTAAATAGGCAGCTAGGATTGTTTTTAAAATTATGATGATGAACAAGTTTATGCTTTGTTGTAATGTGCAATGTTTGCCTGGACTGATCAAGTCCTGAATGCTCGTGTAGGAGGAACTCTGAGTTGGCTTCTTAAATACCTTCCTGCTGTTTCACATCTGGTACTCCTTGATGAAACATAGGAGCCTTGTCTTATAACAGGCTTATTCAAAGTCATACAAGCTACAAAAGTGAGAGCTTGGAAGAGTGTTGCTGTTTTCAAAATGTAATAAAATTACTGTCATGATAACTAATAGTGTGTAATAAGCATGCCATTAAAACAAATTTTGTATTTCCAAGATCACTGCTTTTATAATTTATGCTCAAGTAAGGGAGAAAATCCCTGGAAATGTTCATTTTTAGGAGGGGCTTTGCGAGAGTTGACATTTTAGTGAAAGGGGTTAGTGAAATACCGGCTGCCAATCAAACTGATTGTTGGGCTCAATGGGTAGTAATCTAGACAGCTTTCTATCCACCTTATAGTCATTCATCCAATCCATACTTTTTAACTTGCTAGCAAGAATAATGTAGGAGACCGTATCAAAAGCTTTGCTAAAGTCAAGGTATATCACATCCACCGCTTTCCCTATATCCACAAAGCCAGTTATCTCATCATAGAAGGTAATCAGGTTGGTCAAGCATGACTTGCCCTTGGTGAATCCATGTTGACTTTTCCTGATCACCTTCCTCGCCTGCAAGTGCTTCAAAATGGATTCCTTGAAGACTTGCTCCATTATTTTTCCAGGGACTGAGGTGAGGCTGACTGATCTGTAGCTCCCCAGATTCTCCTTCTTCCCTTTTTAAAAGACGAGTGCTAGATTTTCCTTTTTCCAATCGTCCGAGACCTCTCCCGATCATCACAAGTTTTCAAATATAATGGCCAATGGCTCTGCAAGCACATCAGCCAACTTCCTCAGCACCCTCGGATGCATTGCATCTGCCCCCATGGACTTTTGCATGTCCTGCTTTTCTAAATAGTACTTAACCTGTTCTTTCGCCACTGAGGGCTGCTCACCTCCTCCCCACACTGTACTGCCCAGTGCAGCAGTCTGGGAGCTGATCTTGTTTGTGAAGACCGAGGCAAAAAAAAGCATTGAGTACTTCAGCTTTTTACACATCATCTGTCATGACGTTACCTCCCCCATTCAGTAAGGGTCCCACACTTTCCCTGACCACCTTCTTGTTGCTAACCTACCTGTAGAAACCCTTCTTGTTACCCTTCACATCCCTTGCTAGCTGCAACTCCAATTGTGCGTTGGCCTTCCTGATTACACCTCTGCATGCGTGCGCAATATTTTTATACTCCTCCCTAGTCAGTCCAATTTTCCACTTCTTGTAAGCTTCCTCTTAGTGTTAAGACAAGCTGGTTGCCTGCCATATTTGCTATTCTTTCTGCACATTGGGATGGTTTGTTCCTGTGCTCTCAATAAGGCTTCTTTAAAATACAGCCAACTCTCCTGGACTCCTTTCCCCCTCATATTAGCCTCCCAAGGGCTATAGCTAGGATTTTTGGCACTCAAATTGAATATAACCTAACCAGCTGCCCTATTTTTAGTGTCAGAGGCAAAACATGAAATCAGTGCCATTTGGCTCTGCTCTGCTCACACCAGAACTGAGAATCTGCTAAGGCTCAAAATGACCATTACTCAATATACAAATAAAGACCTAAACAGTAGTACCATATGACCTATGGTACTGTTAGTGTTCCTTCCTTAACCCACTGAAGTATATTTAATATTTTTAATACAGTAGATTTACCTTTCAAGGGTGACAAGTCAAATACACATGACCTACATAATTCCACATGTAATGGAGATATTGGTACTTTTTAAGCAAAAATTTTTACAAGTGTAAATTAAATACATTTATTTTATTTCACCTGTGGCTACCCTCCATTAACAAACAGTGGGTTTTTGAAACTTATGGGTGTCTGTGATGGTCCACGCCCCTAGGGTCAGCGCAGCGCGGCCCACCAGTCACAGTCTCTGAGGCTACTCCTCGGTGCCGGGCAGCGTGGCCTTGTGGCCGGAGTCGGTAACACCACCCTTTGGTGCAGGGCAGCGCGGCCTAGCGGCCGGAGTCTCTAGCACCTCCCTTTGGTGCAGGGTAGCGTGGCCTAGTGGCCGGAACAGTAGCGCAGCCACTCGCCACTGACTCAGGGGGAGAGTCCGGCCGAAACATGCTGAGTTTCTCCGGGGTGGGAGGTACCATTCGGCCGCCCTCCCTGGGTCACTCCCTACCAGAGTCGGCATTGGGGTATCCCATGAGGTGTCGGGTCCTCCGCGGTCAGCAGGGCCGGTGGTCGTCACGGGCTTCTCCACTCGTGGGGATCCAGGCAGGCCGTGAAAGGCTTCGATTCCTGGTGTAGTCCGCAGCTGTGAGTGGCCCTCTGCAGGCGCTCCCCAGGCAGGTCCTTCCCCTGCGGTCTCCCTCCCTGAATGAGCTGGGCTCCCTCCCTTTATACACCTAGAACACTTGGAGCATGCCCAGTCTTGCCAGGGGGGCGGGACTTCTGCTGTCAATCCCATGGGCTCAACCCTGTCTGGGCTAGTGTGGGGTAAGCGGACCCCGTCACAGTGTCACACCGTTAGAATGAGATGTTAAGTCTACGTGAAGCTTCTGTATATTTTGTTACTGATTGTACATTGCAAAGTGTGATTAATTGTTGCAAATGAATATATTTGTTAAATAATGGAAGACCACTGATCAGAAACTACCTACATCACTGGAGGATTTTAGGCTATACATTCGCAACATTACATGTAAACAGAGTAACGTTCCAGTTGGCAGATGTACAGTTTATTACACAGCTATAGATTCTCTCAGGATAGCTGGTCAAGACTTCATAACCTGAAAGGGTGGTTGACATGGCATATCAAATTCTCTGTCACTGCACTACAAACGTGTGCCTGACTTTTAAGATTCTTGACATCCATAATTTTCATGGTTTGTAGCATTTAATATGTTCTCTGTATTTTAACTTTTATTGCCTCCAAGATATTCAGATCTTAGTCTGCTGGCTTTAAATTTGCTGAGTTTTAAAATCTAAGTTTTCTCAAGGTAACAAGATGAAAGCATGAAGAGTAGTGTCTTGAAGCCTGAAACACTGACTGCTTGAAGGATCTTTCTGTACGTCTTTGTAAACTACACATTCTGCCTTGTATGACTTCAAAGCATATTTTACCATCATAAACCTGTGGATAAATTAGCTACCCAACATCAACTAAGTTTTGAGCTGATTCTTCTATTAAATTGATATCTTTCATCCTCTGAGTCCATTTTCATGAATGACTGATAAAAGAAATATCAGCTTTCCAATAAAGGCTCCATAATGACTAATTGTATCAACAATGTATTTATTTCACAGCAGGTCTGAGGCAGGTTAAGTAGATAAAGATACCCATCTTACTCTAACCATTTGTGGTAAAATATATACACAAAGGATAGTTGCCAACTAAACTACAAATGAGGCATAAGGAAGAGAATTCCCAAATTATGCCATCTTCTAATGATCAGGTTTGTAACACACATGCTAAAGGAGTATTTCTAATACCTTGTAACAGTATTGTATCCTCATGTTTTTCTCCTGAGATCTTCATTGGGATCTTCTTGGGATCAGTGCTAGGAGTGTGGTGTTCAATATATTCCCTAATAACCTGGAAGAGGAAATGTGAGGGGGCAACATTTTCCAATTATGCTAAATTATGGATCTTAGTGAAGACTATGGAAAATTATGAGGAATTGCAGAAGGATCTAACAAAGCTGGGTTATGTCTAAAAAACAAGAATAACGCAATGGCAGACGAAACTCAAAGAAATCAAGTGCAAAGTAATGCAGATTAGATGGAATAATTAAAACAACATTAGTTATGGTTTCAAGGAAAAATAACTAGGTGTCACTGAAGATAGCTCAGTGCATATATCTGCTTATAGAAGAATAGTAGTCAAAAGAGTTAAGTCTTATCAATAATTTTTAAGATACAAAATCTTCACAACGTAATTAAGTAGGGCATTTTTACACAGCATCATACACTGACCAAAATAGATCAGTACTAAGGAACAGAGCTTCTTTGATCTCTAGTGGAGGTCACCTAGATAACAAAATCAGATTACAATAGGGTGTGACCCACAGTTATTGAATATCCTGGATTAAAGCCCTCACTGACTGGATAGAAATCAATATTTTACTTCCCTAGTTAAATTAATTTTATCTCCACCTCCACCCTGTGTGTGTGTGTACGCACATGCACATAGGTTTCAGAGTGAGGATGGAGTATGTTGAGTATTTTAAAATAAATATATATATTGTATTCACCTATTCTGGTCTTAAGTTTGTAAAGTGATATTTGATGATGAGGGACAGTTCAAATGAAGTGTGTACCTCTAAAAACATATAACAAAAAAATCTATGACACACTTATAGCATAGATTACTTATTTACATGAAACATGGCATTCTGCTACCACTTCAAGGGTTATTAGGAATGGTCAACATTACTGTGTCTAATTTCAACCCCATTGCAACATAGTGGCTTTGAAATAGATCAGCACAACATTTGCTGGGTTTATGTCCCACTTTGAGGCTTTTGAGGCAGAAACAAAAAGAAAAAACATAGGGTGACAAATGGAGTAGAAGGGAGGGGGAAATCAACACTGAAAAAGAGGAGCAGAAATGGAGACAAACATTTTAAGGATAAATGGTGCAATCACTTTACATACCATCTATTGGGCACCTGCTTCTACCAGAGTTGGGCTTTCTGTACCCTTGATTAAAGCAAAGGCTTCCCCTTTAGCTAGGGAAATAATTTGTTTGGTTGTATCATTCTTGTTAAAAGCAAAAAACATGGGTTTAAATGACAGAAAAATATGATTTGGAAACTAGATCTAGTTTGGGGAATTCAAAGTATAATTGCTAAACCTTGATCTCCATGACAGTCTATCATCCCTATTATCAGTATGTATGCTTCAAAGTAGACCCACTAAGTTATAGCAGACAGGATTCTAAGGTTATTTACAAATGGTATCAAACTGAATGACTGAAATTTAACAGATTTGTACACAGATTTGTGCACTATATAGCTCCAACCTCCATTATTAGCTCAAATGTTAGGTACTAAATTAATTGTTTTTCAGTGACTCTAGGAGCTAAATAAAGTGAGTGCCTTGGCTATCTTTGAGTTTGATACTAGTCTATGACAAAATAGAAAAAGCTAAGCAGGATCACATATAGATATAGACACACACACACACGTGTGAAACTTTAATATACTCTCATACAAATGAACACACCAGTTCCAGGCCTGTGGATTAATAACTTTAACACCCCCAACAAAGGCAATGGAACAGAACCATTGCATCCAGTCATCTGTAATAATTTGGCATAC
The DNA here is from genome assembly GCA_033296515.1 of Macrochelys suwanniensis. NCBI lineage: Eukaryota > Metazoa > Chordata > Testudines > Chelydridae > Macrochelys > Macrochelys suwanniensis. The sequence goes on from CM065776.1 coordinate 38,386,470, forward strand.
ACTTTTGTTTTCCAGTGTTTTTCCATATAAAATCAGATCCTAAATTTGGGACAGTGGTAGGTGATATCTACTCATCTTTTGGGGGGAAATGGGGTGGATTGTATATATTTGTCACCACTCTTCTTTATTTCTCCAAAACAGAGAATTCTTGGCTGGGAAATCTCTCATGTGTTTCAGTGACAAAAGGTTACTTAGGCAAGTTGTCTGTGGCTATATACAGATTTATCAAACCTGCAAACAACCCTCTTATATAGATCCGTAACATGGATCTTGCTTAAACAAGACATCAGGGGGCTGGAGGCATTTCATATGCATTGCCAGTGGCAACTACTGGGTATAACATGGTTTGACTTTATGAGTAATAGGGATGCATCATTGAGAACTGGCCTCAAGAGGATTGAGTCATCATTGAACACCGCCAGCTGGCCCTTTTTGGTCACATTGCCCACCTCAGAGACAAAGTCCCTGCACATCAAGCTCAGAAGATCAGACTCGAGGTCAGGAGGGGACACTGCCCAGTTACAGAGTGGTGGTAGTCACACGATGACTCGTGATTAACCACCAGATCAGTAATAACCCTGTGGAGCTCTTAGACATCTGGAATAAAGCTATACGGTGTGGTCACACACACACACACTCACTGCTACGGACCCCCACTGTCTAAGTGTAGTTTTGTTGTTGCACTGAACATCATAGGCTTTAGCAGATAACTAAAACCCCTATTAGCATCTACTGGAAGGCAGTTAGAGATGAATATCAATGAGAGATCTAAAGTTACACATTAGAGGCAATGATTCCACAAGTTGCTGGCTGCCCTCAAATCCCATTCACTATCCTGGACATTGAGAGCATGCAGAAGCACAGAGGATCAAACTCCTAGTGACTCAATACCTTGAATAAGCAAATAAATTCTCCTTGAAGAGACTCTCAAACCATGATGTGCTATGTATTTTTCCAACTATAAAAAAATAACATTAAAATACGGACATGATTGATGTGTATTAATTGGACATCAATCATTCCATTCTGTTCTTTAACAATATTTCAAAATTTAAATGCATCATTTAAATATTCCCTGTAATGTATAGTATGCTTCATAGTTCTTTGCGTGTATTTTAGTTATGTCCCAGAACATCAGGAAGAGAGAAAAACATGATCCATTATAGGGGAAACATGGTCATTCTCATCTTGATACAAAAGTACAGAAATGCACCTTTCCCATCATTGCCCATAGCAACTGTGCACATAAATCCCAATGCACTGAGATGGATAATGGAACCCTAGAACCTGGGTATGGAGAATCCTAGGATGCCTAAATCTACCTCCTGCAAAATGGCTTAATGGGGACAACCCAATACATTAGATTTTTAACCTCCTCAAAGGTAAACCACTTAAGCCACTAGGTGCACAGCAACTCCAGAGAGATGAGGTAAAATGCAAGTGGAGGGTACTCAGCACCTTTCATAAAGTGCTCAGGATCTTGTAGGCTTGATGGCTTAATCAGGATTAAATTAAGTTTCTATCTGAGTTCTTCACTACAGGATTTGGCCCATATACATTTATATTTGTTTCCATTGCATAACAGTTTAATCTGCATTACTAATCACAAAACCAATGAGGATCTATCTACATACAATACTGGACAGTGCAAATATTTCACTAATGAGCTCATCAAGCAATGTCATTTCACTGTCAAGCTACCAAAATTCAGGCTTAAAGCAAGTTAAAATCTCATCCAGAAATTTTGTTGTTATCTTTTCAAATGCACCTTGGAAATGAAGTGCATTTACAGATGGAATTAATACAGTTTCTATGTATCACTCAAATGGCAATGTGCTATAATGGCATATTTTAAAAAGAAGTAAGTAGGAATTCTATTAAAAAAAAGTTTATCCCCAACCCACCCACTCCCCCGCAATGTTTTCTTTAACAAGTTCTGATTAAAACTGTTTTAAATGACAATAGCAGTTACCAAAGGGGGTACAGGAAGGTGATAATTGACCTTGTCAGCTCAACTTATCCTCTTTTCCTTCAAACATTTAATTCTTGTCTACACTACCACTTACAGCGCTGAAACTTTCATTTCTCAGAGGTGTGAAAAAACACCCCCCTGAGTGATGCAAGTTTCAGCGCTGTAAAGTGGCAGTATAGACAGTGCACCAGCGCTAGGAGCTATTCCCCTCATGGATGTGGTTTTATTACAGTGCTGGGAGAGCCGCGACTACACAGCCACATTAAAGCGCTGCCATAGATGGTGCTGTAGATGCAGTCAATTACCAGGCGGTAATACCGCTTCAAGGGTCTTATTGGTTAGTTCCTTTGGAACAAAATACACACATGAGTCTAATTTTGGAGAGTTTTGTCTGACGTCCCAATGCTTTTAAGTATAATTTTAGCTGCCTTAAATGTTCACTCTGCTTACTTTTTTTACTTCAATATAAAGCATTAAAAATAAAAAAGTAAATTCAATCCACTTATTCAATTTAAAATGATTAACTACGCTTTAATCATATTGATTACATTTTCATAACACCGGAATAGCATTTATTATTACGTATGCTAAAAATACACAGAAAGGGTAGATTTGGAGATTTAAACAGGTTTTACTTCTCATACTGCATATGAATTAGGCAACATTTCCTCTATGCTTGTGTTTATATCCTGAGGATCTGTGGGGAGATGCAAGGCAATGTGCTATGTTTATTAAACTCCATCAGTATGCACTTTTCTGTACAAAGAAAATGAAGAGGTCCCTACTCAAGAATATTACCACCTAGGAGTCCATCCAGTTAGATGCCAAGAACCTTCAACTGCCAGTGACGTCAATGGACCAAATCCTAGATTATAAGCTCTTTAGGGCAGGGACTCTCTCTTAATTGTACAATGCCTAGCACCATGAGCCCCAGACTGGGGCCCATACAAATAAAAATTGTTGAGTTCCTTTGATTTCCAGTGATGTCTGTGGGATTTACAGGTGCTCAGCACCTCACTATATCTGATCCCAGATGCTCTAGGATCAGACCCTAAATCAGAGACAGATCACAGCACAGGGGGAAGTTCTGATCTTTGAATCAGTGGTACTTTCTTCTTCTTCTTCTCCTTATTTAAATATATATTTGGTTGACTTTTATTAAAAGTGTTTGTGGAAGCTTTATAGGGACCAATAGAAACTATCTGGCTCCTGAATGAATAGAATAATTGATTGGACCAGCAATTGAATTAAGCACTATATTTGAATTATTATCCTGGCATATATAATTTGTGTCAGAACAAGATTCCATTTTCAGTCCAACTCAAGTCAAAGGGAGAAAAGACACAGGATTCAGTGAGAAATTAATTCAGAGCAGACAGGAGGGAATCCTTTACAAAGCATGCAGAGAATCATCAATGTGTGGAATTGCCAGCCAGCTCAATGCTGTGCGCATTTAGTCTCAATTAGATGGCATTATGAGAGAAATGAGTTTTGATGGGCCTTGTATTCTGCTCCAAGTCCCAAAACATACCATATACTGTGCTTATTCCAGCATAGGAAATCGGATTTGATTCTACAATAGTTGCTGCCTAATTCTCCTCCAGGGCAGAAGCACATTATGCTTCTTACTGAAGAGAAAATTGCTACTGTTAACTTGTTAAGTAGCTGCTGTCTTACAACTTGTTCTTAAATATATTTCCTTTCCAGGATGAGCTGAGGAAAGAAGCTTTTAGAGACATGGAGTCAATTTATGAAAGGTATTGAGACCTGGAAACGCCTAATAATAGCAGAGGGAGATGTCAAAGCTCAGCACACAGAGTTTGACCCTTCATAGATTCACCATCCATTCAGTTCAATGGTCCCTCCAAAAATGAAACCATGTGCCAGACTAGCACCATTTTCTCTTATTACAAAGCATGTCAGAGGCAAACTACAGCAAAATATATTTAAAAGGCTCCTTGTCCTTTTTATTTTTTTAATGTTCACTGTTTTGTGCATTTGTTTCTTTTATTTGGCTCTTTTGGACTACACTTCGTTGTCAAAAAGTCTCTGAGTATATGACAGATCTCTGCTTGAGATACCATTTTTACCTGAAATCTACCCCAAACTTCCAATTATACCACTTATGAAAGATATATTTACAAACTCTTACCAGATACATCCTATCCCCAAGGTAAAATAAACTCCGCTCTCATGCTTTATGCTGTTTTTGCTGTAGTTATTTAAAACTTGACAGAGAAGCCTCGACCCAGGAATGGAAGCCAGGAGTTCCAAAGCTCCAGTCCCGGCATCTGACAATAACTGCCTCTGTGACTTTGGATAAGCCAATTAACTTTTCTACCTCAGTTTTCTATCTGTAAAATGGAGTAAAACTCACCTACTTCAAAAGGGTATAGGGATTAGAAGCTAGTAGTTTTTCATTGGAGCTTTTTAAAATTGGGGGAAGGGAGCTAAAAGAAAGTTTCCATAAATATTTGTGGGGTTTTTTTCAGAAAAAAAGTCCTTTTGGTCTTTTCCCCTCTCCTCAAACACTACCACCTCCCACTCCCTGGCCAACCCTTCCTCTTTTCTTTCCTCTATACTCCCCAGTTTTTCCTTTTTCCATTTCATCACTGGAAAAAAGGGAGAGGGGAGAAAGGAAAAATGGCAGGGGAATTAACTTTTTTTTTCAATCAAAACACTGGACATTTTCTGCACACATGAAAAATGGTGTTTAGAAAAATGCAGGCCATTTTTTGTGAAACAACTTTTACATAAAAATTTTTGCCCAGCTTTATTAGTTAGTTTTAGTCAGTCACCAAGATTTTCAAAAGTGACTAGTGATTTTAGTGCCTCAGTATTTAGGTGCCCAACTTGAGACACCTTAAAGGAGACTGATTTGCACAGGGCAGGTGCTCAGTACTCTCTGAATATCAGGGCCCCGTAAGGCATCTCAAGTTGAGCATCCAAAAATCAAGGCACCCTAAAACACCAGTCACTTTTGAAAATCTTAGTATTTTCATATACCACTCCTCATCTCTACCTTTCCATCCATTATTTCATCTACCAGGTGCTCTGCTGCTGACTGTAGGGCCTGGACACACGTTCTCTTATAGATGAGCTGTATGTCACAAAAGCAGCCACACAAAGTTTAGTCTGTTGAGCAGTCTCTTAATCCTGCACCTTGAATGCATAAACTGCTCCTATGGCCAGGTTTGATAGCAACCACTACAGGACCAGGGAGGGAAAGTACATTTCAAGAAGCTGCTCATTAGCTTGTCCACAGCATCCTCAATGGGCAGCTGAAACAGATTCAAGATCACAAAGCTTTCCCCGCCCATACTGAACCTGTCCTTACCATAATCTCCTTGAATTAATTCAACTGGCCTGCTCCTCTGCATTGCAAAACACAGGTTTAGACCCTGGTGAGGCAATACCACCCCCTATCAGGGACTCTGTGGAAGTAATATAAAGAGAGGGAGATTGAGATTTTGGAGACAACATTCCGTCACACTACAATTTATGTGTAAGAGTAAAACTTGGTTGTTTTCATCATTCTTTTCAATACTGCTATTTTCTCTGAACTGTTTCATGACTATGCAATGCTAGAAAGATTCAGAAGAAAACAGACAAAGTACTTGAGCAAAATGGAGAGGTTTTTTTCTCACAGGTTATGAAATACAAAGAAAATATGTAGTGAATTATGGATGTCTATTTGCATTTATATGGTTTTTTTTCTTGTGCTGTATTTCAAAGTACTTTACAGATAATGAATTACAATATCTGTACACGTGCTGCCCAGTTGAAGAATGAATTCAGATTATGATTACATTAATGGCACTGGCCTTTGTAAAGTCAGAAAGTTGTTGGTGTTGAGGATTTTTTGGTGGGGAGGGAAGGTGTTATTTGCTACAGTTTCAAAATTAAAATATTTGTCCTTCATATTATCAGAGAATCCATCCTTGTCTAATAGCCCTTTCAAATGGTAGTCCTCCAGCACACTTGCTGTTGTCATCTGCTAGCTTTCTAGTCCCTTACCACCATATTCACCCCATCCCACGGCATGGTCCAGGTTGAGGGAGACTAGTTTTAATTAGAGAACAGAGTGGACCCAACAATAGAAGAGCTACTGGAGATACGGAAAGGGAGAGGTAGGTCCCAGAAAGGATTGGGAGTTGTGGCCAGAGAAGCGAGGGACAAGGAAGTACAAAGAAAAAAGAGGAAGGACAGAAGCAAGATGGGGTAGGAATAAGTAACAAAAGAAGGGGAAGGGGAGGGGAATTGTGTTCCCTTATGCTGTGCATTAGCCTTCGCTGAGTAGCCATGTAATGTTATTGCTGCTGTCCCTCTTTCTGCTCCCTACTGTGATTATCTCCTTCTCTTGTCATGGAATTAGTCTGTCTTAAACATTTCAAGAGGCACCTACCACGCAGAATCATAGAATCACATAAACATAAGGTTGTAAAGGACCAGGAGAGGTCATTAATGAGTCCAGCAGCCTGCACTGAGGCAGGACCAAATATATCTAGACCATCCCTGTCCAACCTGTTCTTAAAAAGCCTTAATGATGGGGATTCCACAACCACCTTTGGAAGTCTATTCCAGAATTTAACTATCATTATTGGTAGAAAGTTTTTCCTAATATCTAACCTAAATCTTCCTGGCTGCAGATTAAGCCCGTTACTTCTTGTCTTTCCTTCAGGGTACATGGAGAACAATTGATCACCATCCTCTTTATAACAGACCTTAATATATCTGAAGACTGTTATCAGGTTCCCCCCTCAGTCTTCTTTTCTCAAAACTAAACATGCCTAATTTTTTTAAGTTTTCCTTATAGGTCAGGTTTTCTAAACCTTTTATTATTTTTGTTGCTTTCCTCTGGACTCTCTCCAGTTTGTCCACAAATTTCTTAAAGTGTGGTGCCCAGAACTGGATGAACTACTCCAGCTGAGGCCTCACCAGTGCTGAGTAGACTGGAACCACTACTTCCTATATCTTACATACTACACTCCTGTTAATATACACAAGATTTATGCTAGACTTTTTCACAACTTCATCATATTGTTGGCTCATACTCAATTTGTGATCCACTATAACCCCCAAATCCTTTTCAGCTATACTACCACCTACCCAGTTATTCCCCATTTTGTAATTGTGCATTTTAATTTTAACCCTAAGTGTAGTAATTTGCACTTGTCTTTATTGAGTTTCATCTTGTTGATTTCAGACCGATTCTCCAATTTGTAGAGGTCATTTTGAATTATGATCCTGTCATCCAAAGTGCTTGCAATCCCTCCCACCTTGGTGTCCTCCACAAATTTTATAAGCATACTCTCCACTCTATTATCCAAGTTATTAATGAAAGTATTGATTAGCCCCAGACCCAGGACAGACCCCTGCAAAACCCCACTAGATATCATCTCCCACTCTTACAGTGAGCCATTGGTAGGTTTTTTCAACCAATTGTTCTCCCACCTCACAGTAATTTCATCTAGACCATATTTTCCTAGTTTACTTATGAGAATTACATATGGGATTGTGCCAAAAGCTTTACTAAAACCAAGATATCTCATGTTTACTACTTCCTCCCATCAACTAGGCCAGGAACCCTCTCAAAAAAGAAAATTAGATTGGGTTGGCATGACAAATCCATGTTGGCTATTACTTATCACCCAATTATCCTCGAGGTGATTACAAATTCAATGCTTTGGAAGCAACCAGAGACTTGACTTAAGCCAGCAGTTCATTCCATTACTGCTACAAGCCTGATCCAAGATCTTTGCTATTATTGTATGTATTAGATTCTCTTAACCAATTTTAACTCTCACCTTTCTTTCTTTTTATAAATAAACCTTTAGATTTTAGACACTAAAGGATTAGCAACAGCGTGATTAGTGGGTAAGAACTGAGTTATATACTGACGTGGGTATGTGGCTGGTCCTTTGGGATCAGAAAAACCCTGTTTGATTAAATTGGTTTTAAATAACCACTCATCTTTAAATCTAGTTTCTGGGTATTGAATCCAGGACTGGACTGCCTAAGGAGACTGCTTTTTTTTTTACTTCGTGTTAGCCAGTGTGCTGAAACAGAAGTTTACTTTTGTTGTTGGTTTGGTATATCTTAAGGGAGAATAACCACCAGCTCTGGGGTGTGTCTGCCCTATTTCTCAGCAGTTTGTCCTGAGTCTGGTATTCTCAGTTGTGACTTGTGTTCCCTGTAAGCTGTGCACTTGAGCAGCTGCCCAAGAGAAATCCAAATGCTGCTCAGCCAATTAGCAGAGTATGCACAGCTGGCACCATGTGTTCAAGTGCCCCTCCTGCAACATTGCTCCGTCCTGTAGCAGCTCCCAGGACCCTCCTGCTGGCTGTGCAGAGCAGGGGCAGAGGGGAAAGAGTGCTGATGTCAGGGTGTCCCTCTTCCCCCCCATCACCACAGAACAGGGGAGAGGGGACACAGCCTGGCTCAGGACTCAGAGCTGCTGTGGTGAACGGTGAATGGCTGAGTGCCTTTCTAAAGAGACAGTGCACTGTTTCTGAGAGTTCCCCAGCAGCCAGCTCACAGTCTCTCTCTCTCTCTCACACGCACACGCACACACTTCTCTCCCTCACGCTCCCACCCATGTACCCTATCTCTGCAGAGCAGGAGAGGGAAGATAACAGGGCTCAGGACAGAGCAGGAGAGCTTTCCATGAGTGTCTTAAAGAGACAGCACACGGCAGCTCTCAAACTTTCCCAGCAGTCAGCACACACACCATCTCTTTGTCACACCCACACACAGTCTCTATCACACCCGTCACAGTATCACACACACACACTCTCTCTCTCTTTCACATTCACCTCCCAACATATACTTGTATTATTGTTGTTGTTACTTCTTGGTACTTCCTGCAATGCACATATATTCTCAATTGTATTCTTCCGAAGTGTGTTATTTCAGTGTCTCTACTGGTCTATACATTTCATAATTTTTTTCTCTTACACTTAAATTTAATTCTTTGAGTAGTGAGTTCGAAAATGCCCAACCTGTCCTGGCTGGAGTAATTATCCCTATGTAACTTTTTAAAAATGTATATATCATATCTAGGTTTTTTGTTTCTACTGGTGGCACACACCCTCACGTACCTTGGTGCATATAACATTTATTCTGCAAATGGATGGAAAAAATTAGAGGGAACATTGGTTGTGACCCACAGAGGCATGGTGACAACTCTATAAAATGCTTGTAAGTTGCAGCATGCATTAATCTTGTATATAATTTCTGTTTTACATGCTACAAGGTAAAATATAAGTTTGTTTTATAATTGTAAAAATGCCTACTCTGAATTTGTGAACTCAGATGGGAAGAATGGCTCCCCCAACCCCGTCAGGAAGACTATCAAAATTAAGTGGGCCATTGTAGGACAAAAGCTTTAATTGCCTCATCCATCCATGGAGAAGTACATGCGAAAGGCCTCATCCCATCGGTTTGAATTCTGGAAGAGGGAAATAGCTAGAAGGAAGATTTTTCATTTCTTTGCTGTTAGGACTCTTAGAACAGCTAGAGCTAAGAAACAAAAAAGCAGAGATCCTTGGGGTCAACCTGGGTTAAGGCTTACAAAGGCATTCTATACTGACAGATTACTACATTTCTGTCACCTTTTGAATCACAGACTGAAATTCATTTGTGTATACATGGTTGCTTGCTTTAACCTGTAAAATGACTCTTTTTTTCCCCCCGAGTTAATAGATCTTTAGTTAATTAGAGGACTGACTACAGGAATTGTCTTTGGTGTGAGATCTAAGATATAAGTTGATCTGGGGTAAGTGACTGGTCTCTTGGGATATGGAGCAACTTGAATATTTTGTTATTTTGGGGGTAAATCACCATTTATCACTAATTCCTGGTTGGCAATGTAGACTGGAGATCCCAAGAGTGACTCCATGGTCAGACTGCAACAGTGATCTAGCAGTTCACATTTGTTACTTGGGTTGTTGAAATCTAATTACAGAACACACCACCAGTTTGGGGTGTCTTCCCTGCTTTGACAGTCTGCCCTGAAGTAGGCATTCATGGTTGTGAACCACTCCAGACAGAGTGATAACTACAATATCTTCTTACTGATTGTTTCATGTGAGTATCAGGCAGGAATCAAGTTTGAGGGAAATACCTTTTTCAAACCATGACCCCATGTTAAAACAGAAAAAAGTCCCAGGATTTCATTCCACTGAGCCATAAAAAAAGAGAGGGTAATCATAACTCCCAGTTGAGAACCCAGCCTCGCCATCAAGCCCCATGCACCACTGCAGAATGTTTTTACCAAATTAATCAGCAATTAAATAGTTTTGACATTTAAACAGTCATTATTGGGTATTGGGGTCAACACATTTAGGTCAATGGGGCAGTTCACACATATGGTTTCTCTATACCTGCCATAGAACAGCATTGCATCAGTTCTTATTCTGAATATCAGCAATGCAATCTAAAAGTCTTGAAACTTTGTTTAAAAAATGAAGACCTACATTTTTTTCAGCAGCTGATGTAGCTGCTAGAGAAGCACTAAGCATAGCATGCCACAGCATCCGAGCCCAGTCTGCTCCTTGGTGTCAGAGAAGCCATTCCTGAGAAAAAAGCTGTATATGAACATGCGCATAATTTGCTCTTTGTTCCACTCTCCCCATCCCACCCCCATAAAGTGCTTAACAGTAATTTGAATTCCAGAAAAGAAATCTCCCCTCTAGAAGCTACTAGGTCCAGTATGCTGTTTTTTTTTCTCATGAACCATTAAACCCTTTCGCTGAACCACTTTGACTCTGCTACTGAGTGCTCTAATTGCAAACATTACTGATAAATACTGTATTACTTAATGATAAATTAGCAGCATTTGGCACTGGCAGTACAGTATGTACGGTACTAAAGCAGCATTTAGATAAGCATAGGAAAATGTGTTCTACACACTGCAGCAGAAATTAGGGACACAATTAATGGATGTTGGCGGTGTTGCACATTGGCAACAGTGCTATTCCAGGCATTGCTCAGTGTCTGCTAATAGATGCGGAAGCATTTTTCCCCGTGTACTAAGAGAGAAGTTTTACTACAAACCAACATTTTAATCACACACACACACCAATGTCATAGTACATCTACAATTTTTTAGTAGTAAGCGTACATAGCAGGGGGTTTGGTTACCTTCATTTTGCTGTGATAAGAGTGGCAAAGTTGACCAATTTTTGGCCCACTTAAAAGGTTACTGGGCCTAAGACTGTCACAGCCTTCTAACATCTAATTAGTAGTTTTGTTCTGGAGACGTGTAAAGGAACAATCAGGGCTGGCCCTAGACCAAATGGTGTCCCAGATGAGGAGCATCTTTGGCATACCCCTTCTCCATTTGTTAAACTTTTGAATACCTTATTTTTTATTGCATTTGTAGCCCATTTCTCAACTTTGATGCAAAATTTGCAAGCATCATTTATCCCTGTCATAGAAGATGATAAATTTCTCTTTTGTCACTACCAACAAGAACAGCACCTCGAGCCCGGCGCCCCCCAAACCAAGCACCCCAGGCAGTCACTTGGGGCACCTGCCCCTAAATCTGGCCCTGGGACGTTTAGCAAAATCGAGCAACAATGAAAATATTTCATTGAAAGCATCTACTCGGGGACAAAGGTCATTTTGGTCAGCATTATCTCAAAGAGGAGTTAGCAGAAATAAAAAAGGCACAGAGAAACGTAATTCTAACTACAAATGATAAAGAAATCTTTTTTTCTCCTCAAGTTATATCAATGATTTTCAAGCTTCTTGAGCCAAAGGACCCATTACTAAATTGCTTTCCTCATCAACCCTCTCCTCAAAAGCAGCATGCCCCCTTTTCAAGTGTTTTTGTTAATTTTAATCAAAACATCCCGTCCCCAAACTGCCTTCAGTCTTCCACTGGGCTTTCTTCAGGACTGGTCTAGCAGCTGTGGAGTGGCAATATTGTTTGACCGGCCTACTAAACAGTAATTTGCAGTCTCCTACCTGAAAAAAATCAAAACAACAACAACTGCCCTTTAGAAGTGTCCTCCAGCGCCAAGCAGAGACGTTAACCATGTAGGGGGATGGTTACAGAGTATCCAGAGAAGGAGATGAACACAAATAGTGCAAGAAAAACCCCACCACCTAACACAAGCTGAAACAGAGTGTAACTATGTTATTTATATAGGTGCACACTTGTGGGTTTGCATGTAGCTACTATCAGTCACATATATTTTACTGAAACACTTTGGCATTAAACTACAAATAGTTCACCTATGATTCCTTGCTTTTGTTCTTCCTTCTTTCCCTTTCCTTTGCTCCATTTTCATCTTGCCTCTTTTTCCTCCAATATCTTCACTCTCATTCCATCCTTCTTAGTTTCGCTGCCTTTCTCACCCCACCTTTCCCTTCGTCGACAAGAACTTCTCCCTTCCCTCTCACTTTCATTTCATGCCTAACCAGCCCCATCAATCTCTCCCCACTTTCCCCATAACTCTCAATTATCCTTAATTTCACAGATCATCATTCCCTTGAGCAGGTTTGGGGTAAGGTGACCATACGTCCCGTTTTTGCCAGGACAGCCCCTTTTTTAAGCCCTATCTTGGCTGTACCAACTACTTTTTTTTGTCCTTCTCTCAAAAGTGGGCATTTGTCCCATTTGCTCTTGCTGATTTGATCAGTTGGTGAGAGCAAAGGGGACAAATGCCCACTTTCGTCAAAGTGGGGTCTGGCATGGAGGAACATACGCAGGGGGCAAGCAGAGATGCCACTCCCATGCAGCCGGGGGGAGGCACCATTCCAGCATGTAGGGGGCAGGCAGGGTTCCAGCAACGAGCAACAGCCCGAGGGACGGGGAGGACGGGTACTGTGGCAAGCAGATGGGGGTATTCAATTTTCCCTTTGGGAAATATGGTCACTCTAGTTTGGGGGCATTTCATGCTATAATGCAAAATTCTCCCACATCTGCTATTCAAGAGTCACTGCCTTCTTGTTTTCAGAAAAGAAGCTGCTAACTCACATAATCTTCACTGGCCAGACATTTGAAAGGCCAGCTGCAGGGGTTTTCTCCCCCACTACCGGAGAAACACATCAAGCTCATGTTTGTGGGAAGGAAGAGGAATTCTCTGCCCTCTCTCCCCCATGACTCTTTCACTAAACACAAAGGTGACACTATATTCCATGTTTGGACAGCAATACATATTGACTTGATAAAGTGTTAAAAATAAAAGAGAGCTTGTCAATTCTTCTATTAGTTATAGACAATATGTACCTAACACTGGTGCTGTAGATCACTGGCTAAATGCAGCTCCTACAAAAGGAAACAAAATCCTTCAATGCCATCTAGAGGACACTTATGAACTAGCAGATCAAGAATTACCTCTGCATGCTACAAGAAACCCAGGAGAGAAACAGTTATAGCCAGGAACATTTTCTATAGTAATGTTTAACCCCAATCTGTAATACAAAAATAAGCCTAACTTTAATATTTTGTGATTTTGGGGGGTAAATCACCATTTATGTGATGTAATGGTACACTTGGAATCCAAGTGCACGAGCTCCCCTACCGTCCATTTGTACTAAATCTAGAAAAGTTCTCTCTAGTAAAGGAGGGGTAGCCGTGTTAGTCTGGATCTGTAGAAGCAACACAGGGTCCTGTGGCACCTTATAGACTAACAGAGGTATTGAAGCATAAACTTTCGTGGGTGAATACCCACTTCCACTGCTTGCATCCGAAGAAGTGGGTATTCACCCACGAAAGCTTATGTTCCAATACCTCTGTTAGTCTATAAGGTGCCACAGGACCCTTTGTTGCCTCTCTAGTAAAGTTTAAGTTGAATGTGTAGAACAGAATTAAACAGCACCTCACTTAACTAACCCTCACTTTCACCAGTTACTCAGTCACCACCTCTCCCCACCCTAGCTGCTCAGAGGAAGAGAGGCCATCGGAGAACAGGGGGATTGATCAACACAGCAGTTTATTTGCTCTTCTTGGATGTTTGGTGGAGTTGAATGCACCCCTACTGCCTGACACACTTGCAGGGCCGGCTCCAGGCACCAGCCAACCAAGCACCTGCTTGGGGCAGCACCTGGACCGGGGGCGGTGCCCAGAGGTGCTCCGGCCGGAAGGAGAGTGGGACCACGGCAAAGCCACCCTCCCCCCCGGCGTTCTGGCCGGGGCGGAGAGCGGGGCTGCGGGCATGCTGCCCTCCCCCCAGCGCTCTGGCGGGGGGTGTGGGGGGGGAGAGCGGGGCCGCCGGCATGCCGCCCTGCCCCCGAAAAGCCGCTCTCTCCAGAGGCTCAAGCTGCCCTCCTCCCAGCGCTCCAGCCGGGGGAGGGGGGGGGAGAAGATCGGGGCCACGGGAAAGCTGCCCTCCCCCCGGCGCTCCGGCCGGAAGAAGAGCAGGGCCGCCGGCATGCCGCCCTCCCCCCAGCGCTCCAGCCGGGAGAGGTGCTTGGGGGGTTGTTGCGTGCAACACTGGGGGGTAGGGAGGAGTTGTTTCCAGGGGGCGGTGGCGATGGGGGGTTGTTTCGAGGGGTGCTGTGGGGGGTGTTTTTGTTTGGGGGGCACGGTGCTTGGGTTTTTGTTTTTGTTTTTTGCTTGGGGTGGCAGAAAAGTTAGAGCCAACCCTGCACACTTGACACAGTACAAAATATCCAGTCTCCACCACCACGCCCCTTGCACAGGGAAAGAAAAGGCATGACTGGAATTTCTCTTCTTCCCAGGAGCCAAAGAAGAGGATAACTGGTTGAGGGGAGAGGCGGGTGTGAGGTGGTGGTGTTATGTCGATATTAAGGTACTGTTATGACACCACAATTCAGTGTCAGGGCAGCTCACTTGCATCTCTGCACTTCAATTCAGACAATGCAAAGTATCATTGTAGCCTTAAAAGGTTACCCTTCACCATGTTAAACTAAATAAGGCTGCTGGGACACTTGGCAGAGTGCACTTATGTAGTTCAATACACCAGGCTGCGTTCCAGACTGCTACAAGGCTGGTTGGCCAAGGTGCATTCATCAAGGAGTCCCCACAGAGACATGTTAGTGCACATACCAAATTGGATCGTATCCTCCCTAGATAGGTGGCCTGATCCAGACAATGTCTGCAAGGGAGTTCCCTTCGCTCCATCTCAAGATCTCTTGCCTTAGTCATGAATGCCTCAGGCCTGAGTTTGAAGGGCACAGTTGGGGCCCCTGCAGATGTAGTTTCTCTGGTCTCCCCAAGATCTCAGTCTACACATAGCTATCAAGGAGTTGCAAGCTACCCAGTTTTCTTGCATGACATTCCTTCCTCACATTGGGCACCGGAGCCACACAAACAACAATTTTTTTAAAAAAATCACACTAACCTATACAGAAACTAAAACAGGCACTATTTGCACACTAGATGAAAAGACTTGTAGAAAAGAGGAAAGGGAGCTTCAACAACCATCACGGGTGGTAGGAAGGAACTGAGAGGGATTGTGATGACCCTGCCATTTACGTCTGCACATAATGTGGGAAGCAGCAGAGGGCACTTGTGCTGCCCCAAGAGATACCACCAAGGGAAAAAACTGTCTAACAACAGTGTACTGGAGTGTACTTACACCTACAGTGGAATGGAGATGTGCAATCAGTAGAAGAATTCCTAATTACTTGACCAGTGGTCAAGTAACAACTCTTCCGCCTGCTCTCCACCATCCCCCACTTGCCTTGCCAATTACACTCATAAAAGTTCTTGGCATCAAAGGGACATCATCAGTTTGAATTTGAGTCAGGTTATCCTACAAATGCTCCTGTGTTCCCATGCCAATTTTGGTGGGTTATAAAATCACATTTATAAGTGTTTTTCTCTCCCCTGTTGCTGGGAGAGAGTCACAAACAACTGTGGAAACTGGCTGACCATACAAGGGGAAAGAGTGGAAGTGACTATATGCAAAGCGCTGTCAAATGCACAAAACAAACACATTATAAACAAAGAAAATATGAACTAGTTTCTCCTTATTTTTGTCATTTGCATTATTTTCCTCTATTGTTTTGAGGGGGGAGAGCCAGAAAGCTGTTTGTGTCTGCGAGCAGCATCCAGAGAGCAATCTATGGAGGGAAAGCCAATCAGCAGGCAGACCAAGAGCTGATATGAGGAGGCTGGATGAAAAGCCTAGCACTGATTAGGGAATCAAGTTGCGTCTAATTGAGGGCAAGTGGGATGTGTAGGTGACTCTCTACAGCTGGACAAGAAGATGACACTGAGGAGGGGTGCAGGACCAGAGGCTATGGGACTGAACTCTGGCCAGTGCAATCTACAGCACAGTACTTAATTGCCATGCATGAGAGGGAGACGAGCCCAGGAAGAGGCAGCCTAGGAACTAGATCTGAGAAGACCTATGAGATTCAATTAGCCTAGCACCCTTTCAATTACCCTCAGTTGCCTCTAGGGAAGGAACCCCTTCTCTTTTATTGTAACTGTTCAAGCTGCTGTACACTTTTCTGCCAACTCCAGCAAAGAATTCTGTCACTTACCAGATGTGTGTGTTTTTAAACGGAACCCACCAAAGGATGAAGTCTTCAGAGCCTTCTGCTTGCTTCTGAGCTTGTGGTACATTGACTATGGTACCAAATCTCTTAAAAAGACAGTGTACCATACTATTCTCAGTAGTGGGGCTGGTTACCCAGGGTCTGGAATGCCCTCCTCTAGCTGCAAACCTTGAAGAACAGCCTACCTTTTCCAACAGAAAAAATGGAAAGGGTCAGAAGTTTTGTACAGCAGTTTTTAGAATGAAGTTTGGTAAGGTTACATAATGAGGAAAAGGACATTGTGCACATCGGTGAAGGAGGTAGTTGGAGTCGAATCCGATACAGAACATTTAGTGTTATGGTGTCATTTACCAGGAAGCAAGGAGGTGAAGAACAGTGAAAGCCGAAGGATTGAGCACATACTACCTCCCATCCCTAGACTCAGAATTCCCAGAGAAAAGAAAACCGCAGTTAAAGGAAGAGAGGACACGAGGGATGGGAGCAGTAGCTGCATAAATTCCTTCACCAGTGAGTAAACTCCTAGTCAAGAATTCTCCCCTTCTCCCAGCCTGCTGTTGTACAGACTACCTTGCGGATGTGACAAGCGGTATCCCCCCGGGAGGATGAGGCCTTACCTGAGAAGCAGGTTGGAGTTCCACATGCCCCCATGTGCACCCTGTGGAGGAATCTAGATCTGCTAAGTGGAGGTTGCTGAAACAAAGATCAGGCAACAGCCCCGGCAGATCGAGAGACGTGGCCTCTGTTTTGCAACCAAGAAACACAATTGCATCTGGTGGAGCATCCCTTCAGTGCTAGCTGAGGGGCTTAACCCTCATGCTGATACACAGCGTTGAGGCATTTTAACCAGCCACTAATTTTGACCTTATATGCAGGTAATTCTTTCATTACTCCAGGAACACAAACAGCCTAAGTCCTACGCACATAAAATCTGCTAGTAGAGCCTGTTGGAGGAAAAGAATTCCATTTTGTGGCAACTTTCACGGTTTCAAAGGTTGTTTTCATTTTGCATTGGAACAATAACAAAACCTTAGGAACATTTTTGCAAAAACAGAACTGTGTTGACATAAGTGGGGGGCTGGAGGGGAGAAGAAAAGGGGTGTGTGTGCACACCTGTCCTCAGGGCACAGGCTATGGGAGACCCAAGTTCAAGTCCCTGCATGGCATAATTCAGACCCAGATCATTCTGACTGAGGCCCCCTAATCACCAGGCTACAGAATGAGAGCTTCACAAAACATTTCAACTGCAACAGAATAGCATCATTTGACAAAATTTCATTTAGTCAAAAACATTCTGACCAGCTCTGCTTGATACCCCTCTCCACTTCTAGTGGAGTCTCTTGTTAGGGGAGAAAAGGGGTTTAGGTAGAAGGTGGGGGAAGCCACTGGCTCACTGATGTGGAAATCCTTGACCCTTAGGAAGGAATTCTGGAAGGTAAACTAATCACCAACTTCATAGAAAGAATTGGAAGTACCCGGGCTTGAGAAAGGGAGTACAACTCTCCAGTCCAACAAAATGGCAATGAAAGCCTTGATCTGTTCTTACCAAACACAGCTACGTCTGTTAGGGGTGCAATTTTTTGCCAACACAGTTATACTGGTAAAAGCCCCAATTTCGATGCATGCAGAGCTCTGATGTAGCTGAGACTGGTACTCTGAGGGAATGTAATTTATGGCCTTATTGAAACCTCCCAGGACAAACTCCAGGATATGCTGAAGGAAGGAGGAGCAAGGTGAAAAAAAGTTACCTACCTTCCGTAACTGTTGTTCTTCAGGATGTGCTGCTCATGTAGATTCCATTCTAGATGTGTGCGCATCCACATGCGCAGTCGGAGACTTTTGCCTTAGCAGTATCCGTAGGGTCGGCTGCAGTGCTCCCTTGAGTGCCGCACTCATGCATCGGTATATTAGGCGCCGCCGACCCTACGCCCTCTCCGTTCCTTCTTGCCGGCAACTTCGACAGAGGGATCAGAGGGCGGGTAATGGAATGGACAGGAGCAACACATCTCACAGAAAAGTTACGAAGGGTAGGTAACTGGTTTTTCTTCTTTGAGTACTTTCTCCAGTTGATTCCATTCTAGGTGACTCACAAGCAGTATCCTCGGAGGTGGGCTCAGAGTTCAGTCTAGTGGCTTGCAGTACTGCTCTGCAGAAGCCAACATTGTCCCATGCCTGCTGGGTAAGTGTGTAATGGGACATGAACATGTGGATGGATGACCAGGTGACCACCCTACAGATTTCCTGGATAGGCATTAGGGCCAGGAAAGCTGCCGAAGAGGCCTGAGCCCAGGTTGAATGGGTGGTTACAATCACTGGATTGTATTGTACAATCATTTTATGTATTGTACAGGAGAGGCTGGGCAGTACAGGACATCCATTTCTGGTGGAAAATTTAAGATGGGGGGAGTGTTGGGGTCACCCTGCAGTATAACCAAGGCTGTTGAGAGGCAGGGTGTAATCCCAATGTGGCTGGCAGGCTGCATTTCTCTCTAATGCTTTCACCTTAAGAATAAACATCCTTGCTTAGAGAGAGCCATGTGGTAATGTGTAATTGTGGTCAATTACCTGTTTGCAGCCTTTGAAGAGAAAGTGAAATGCAGACACTGGCTTGCTGAAAATACCACAGTATAAGGCAGGGAGCTGTGCAGCCTTGAAAAACCCACATCAAGGGGGAGAAACATGGGTCTTGGCCTAAAGAGAAGTGACAACTGGGAGCTGGAAATCCATAGTTGCAGTTGCCCTGAAACTGACAGTATGTTACTTCTTTCCCACCCTCTGCTAGGTACTTTAGGTACTTCAACCTTTGGGAAAGTAGAGTGCATTGAGTTGAAATAAATGATTAAAGCTATTTGTTGCATTTTGTCTTTTATGAGCTGAGCTCTTAACCACACATACATTTATCGACCCATCTCCTTTGCCAACTGAATTAAACCAACAGATTATTCACTAAAAACTCTTCATGTATACATGCTGGAATTCCAAGATGAGTTTTGGAGTATAGTATCCAGCATAAGAAAAATGTTGGTCCATTACAAATATGTAATTTAGTGCAGTTTCCTTCTAGAGATAAAACAGCCATTCTAGATGCTTATAAAGAGTGAAAGAGGAAGGAGTTCATTTAAGTTTGGAAATTAGACTGCTTTCTACAACAAGCTTGGCTGTTGCTTTCTCTAAACATATGTGAATTAATAGACCAGAAGCTAGAGCTGGTATGGAGGTGAAATGCCCTGAAAGGTTAATTGGCTCTGCTGAGCATAGTAAACAGAGACTCTCATGGTAGGAAATTCCAAAGTGTGTCTCTTTTGCTTTGAAACACAGATGTCAGGAAGAAGCTTACCCAGTCTTCTTGTCGTTATCTAACACTATCAATTTCTACTGTCACATTAGGTAGCATCTAAGGAAGACACTATCCCTATTTGTTTCAAATAATTTTCCTAATACTTTATTAATGTTTCCAACAACTTAATTTCCACAGAAGCATTCCTTTAATAGTCCAAAGGCCACTTTGTATTGGTTACATCCAAAGTATCAATATATGCATATACAACCTTACATTATATACACTAGCAACAATACAATTACAAGCATTGACCAAATACTCTCAACCAGATCAGGACTGGAAGACTCCATCTCATCAGGGTAAGGAAAAGCTCTGATGAAGAATCCCTAGAAAACCTGGCTCTTTTAAAAAATATATACTATAACAAACAAGGGATGTCGATGCTGGTTATTGGACCTCAAATAATGTCAGCTGAAGCAGTTGAGGGCTGCACTCTGCTCTCCAAGCTATTTTCCCCCTGATCTCTCCATTGCCATATATTTCCTCAACTACTGGACTAACCATTTCTAACCAATTATTTATTGCACCTGATGCCCAATTAATCATGTTCTCTTTATTTCCCAATCTCTCAATAAGATAATGCTGATATTGCAAAGCATCACTACACATTTAACACAAACAATCCTTCTTTCTCGTAAGTTCATACATTTTGGTCACGTGCTTTGGGCCTATTACTTATGCTAATATCCAAACTGAATTTAAGACCATAGTTAATTCAGGCCTAATATTGGCCTATAATCCTACATTGTCCCAAATAGCTTACAATATAAGCATTACAATTACTTTTGCTCAGACCTTTTCGCTCCCAAGCTTACAGCATTATATCAGCACTAGTGTCAGAGAAAACAAGAAAAATATTAACTGAAAAGGAACATTCTTTTGGTTGAAAAGGTTAGAAATATTTTAGAACGTACTTTGCCAAGTTAAATATAGCCATAGGCAATGGTTCCTATTTATGAGGTCGCTGCTGTCAACGTGATTCTAATACTGGTACCAGAGCTTCAGATTAACTGGCAAATCAAATATCAACCTTTGACTCTCACCAAACAAGTCAATATGAAATATATTCTTGCTTGTCACTGTTTTGTTTTAGTGTCTCAAAAGAAAAACAAAGCTAAACCAAATTTCCTTTATTCAGGTTGTTACTTAACTAACACTGGTGGAGCTGTAGAGAGAGCAAGTCCCTGAATACCTATAGCTTTTGTTTTCAGAATAGTGTAAAAAGCTAAAAACATAACTTTGATTTTTGACCAGTCTTCTTAAGAACTAGACCACTTTGTTTTGTTTATACTTCACATTCCAAGGGCTGGAATTAAAGTGTGTATACATTCCTTTATAACCTTGTATCCACCAAGTTCTCTTTCCAGTCTGCCTGTATGTTAGTTGTGCTGCTGTAGAGATATGATCACAAAAACAGTGATCCAATAAAATACCTGCAAATAAAGGATTTAAAGGAGGTATTCTTTAAAGAAGCAGAAGAGAGGGTGTTAGGGCTCCTATGATGGGTCCAGCAGGGTGTTAAGCCCTTCCTCCTTTACAGGCCATCCTTTTTAACCATCATTTGAGGGGAAATCGCACTGTACAATTCTATCTGCCAGGTACTCCCAGACATCTACGAATAAAGTTGTGGCCTAATTAAGCCACATCCAGAATCTCCTGTCCTTCCAGCGTCTCCTGTCCTTCTTCCAGCATAGACAAAGACACTCAGATGTCAAGAAGTGAAGGGGGTCGTATTTTAAACCTGCAAAAATTTTTGCTAGAGACTAACATTAGTCAGCTGCTGATACATATGAACTCTTACGCAAAGGGTTGCATATATCATGACAACTCATACTCAAAGTCTAGAGACTCAATATGTCTCTAGAATGCCAATGGTCAGTGCTCTATGTGGGCATGTATTTATTTATACATGCATCTCTTCCAATTTAAGGCTGGAAGATAACAAGGATGGTCATTGTAGCACTAAGACTCATAGGGAGGAGTTTTGGAATCTGTACCCGAATGTGTGGGTGATAACTGTGATATTTATAAGTTAAAAATAAATGCAAAATAGAAAGTTACTTATAGCTTGAAAAAAATTTACCATCTGCAATTTGGAATCTGTCCTGATGAAGCAGTGTTAGAATTAAAGAGAAGATAGGCATTCAGCAATTCTGTATTTACAGAGCTCATGCCAATGAACATTAATGTACATTTATAACCAATTAATGATTTAGCTAGTATCCATATTTTCTTAAGTAGCAACTATCTCAAAGTAAAGTACAATAGGTTACAGTTAACCTGTTTTGCAGGGGGAAAAAAACACTAGCTGAAGTTATCTGTACCAATATTTTCTTAAAAAGGAAAATTTCAAAACTGAACACTTTAAGAAAGTCACTTTTCCTTGTTAAGTTCAACAGACTTTCCACCCCAGAATGTATTTAAGCTTCTATCATAAATCTAACACTGAAAGGACACTAATTTGGGCATGGAATTTTATTTTCAAGACAGGAGATAAGGATGAGTTCAAAATACACATTTTTAGTCTGCCTGAACTGTTTAGTTTACCAAAAGCTAATGAACTACTTAAAAATCAAGTGATGCCACTACATCATTTTGATATAAAACACTTACATTCAAATAGACTATATTGCATGTGAACTATGGAAACTGATGAAATGAAGCCTTTCCATTCTCTCAACCAAAAATGACCTACTTTTCTAGGTATGATAAATGGTGTGACAGAAATGGTGAATGCCTTTTTTCTAGAAAAAGGCAATGTTTTCCCCTAATACAGAGAGGTTCATTTGCTCCTACATTATTGAAAAGACACAAAGTTACCTTGGAGGAAGAGGGGGAGTATACTTTATGTCAAATGGCAATTTACATATTTCTTACTTTGTCTAGTACTAATTATATAAGAAGGGCTGTGTCATATGGTAGCTGGCCCCTGTAGATAGACTAAGCCTAGCTCCCCTGGATCAGGGCAGGTGAGTCCAATCAGCCAGTTAAAGGGGACTGAGCTACACATCAGCCTATAAGGCACTGCCATTGGGCAGGAGGAAGGTGATTGATTAGGACAGGCTGTGCCTCGGGGGAGAGAGCCACACTGGAGTTGAGCTAACTGTGGTGGTAGGGCCCCGGTAACAAGGGACCAGGTGCTCAGAGAGACAGCCCTGAGGCTGCTGTCCCGGACAGGAAACAGAGTGGGTCAGAACTGGGAAGCTGCCAGAGGGGCACAGCTGAAACCTAAAAGTGAGGACTGACTTAAAAGATTGTTTTTCTGTTTGTTTACTTGCTTCTATTAAGAAAATAAACCTCCTTGAAAGACACTGAGCATGGCAGCATATATTTGGGAGTTGGAGAGAAGCCCTGCTTGGTGACAGGCCCATTTTACATTACAATCTTTAAAAAAAAAGTTCTGACGAATTTTTATTTTTTTTTAAAGTAGGTGAGATTTAATACTAGCTGTAACAGTGTAAAAAGCTTGGGAAAGCCTCACAGAAGGAAACCAAGCATTACCAGCATTACAATTCACCTATCTGTAGTGAATGTAATGTACTGAATACTATCATTATGAACAGCATACACTGAAGATGGTTGAGATATTCTAACATGCTGTAGGGCTTTCAACTGATTTTTTTTTAAACCCAAATGGACAACTCAGAAAGCAAACCACTAAACCCAAGTTTGTTTGCCAGACCAAACCCTTCATTTCTAAAGTAACATTATGAGGGTGACAATGGCTATTACGGAAAACAATATGAAAACTGATGTAGGAAATGAAGCAGTGGATTTTCTATTTCTACATCATAGCTATTGTCAAGAATGTTTACTACTAATTTTCTCTCTCGCTGAGAAAATTAAGTGTGCCCTGTAGGGAAGCTAAAATGTTGCAAAAAAATTCATTTTATGTTTCGTTCTCTTCAGCATAGCACTACTTTCTTCTAACGCACTCAGTGAACAAGAACCAGGTCAGATTTGATAAGTGTCCTTGTGGAAAATAGTGTCTAATATTTTCACTATAAATTTGCATTGTTAAAATATAGTGCAAAGTATCAGTACATAATCACATTCAGTATATTCTCTGTAGTTTTACCACAGTCAGTTTAGAAAGCTGTAGGGTGCAGTGATTTAAATCAATGTGATTTAAGTCCCTTATTTTAAATCAGCAAGCAGGAATTTAATTTTGTTTTGTATTTGTACTTTTAGTTTTCTCCCCTAAAGAAAGGTTCATTCTTATTGGCTGGTATAACCATTAAAACATGTTTAATCAAATACAGTCAACACTAAATTTGGTACTTTTTTGCTAAATCAGGAGGATATTCTATATACACATTCATTTAAACAGTTATATAGTTTAACATACATTTATTCAGATTCTTAATTTGTACATTGTTAGAAAATGATGAACGAAGCATTTATTTACTAGATGTTTTTTGCTCTGGATTTGTGTCAAGCTGTATTTGGAAATTGGAATTAAATTACAAAACAGCATTTTAAAGTTGTTTCTTAGTTAAATAAAACTATTTAAGTGTGTTGGATATAGGATGCAGAGTTTTTTTAAGTGATTTTAAAGGATTATACTAAGTTTAGCACTTAATATGTTGTCAATTTCAAATTTTTAAACTGGTTCATTTTTAAAAAGAAAAATGCATTTTAATTAAATAAAAACTCTGATTTTTATCCACCCTGCAAAGTTGTGTTTTCAGGTAAAAATATGACCCAGAACTACTTACCTTATATGGGAATTAAAAAGGGCATGTTTTCTTTTAAAGAAGAAATTCAGTTACACATACGAAGAAGAAGAAGAAGAAGAAAAAAAAAAAAAAGAGCATATTAACCATAATTAACTGTTTCAATGCTGACCATTACAATTCTTAACATACCTAAAAAACCTGCCTTTGAGATTGCCATATCTACAATTGGGCTATCTGAACACAGATAGCCCAATCTTTTGAAACCATTAAAGCTATGCTAGGGTTAGCGTCAATCTACTCACTTTTTTTCCAGTGTTAATGAAAACATTTATCTATGGTAGTAAATTACAGAAACAGTTTGCATCATTACAAAAATCAAGTGTGAAATATTTTCCATGATGAAAGATATCTTACAAGGCAACCATTGAAAAATTAGAATAGCCAGGAGAACTTTGATACTGAAACAGATTCACATGTTCATCCTGTGGAAGAGTAGTGCATTAAAAAAGTTAAAAATACTTTGTGTTTCAGTTCAGCTGCGCTTGATTCAAGTGCTGCTCAGAGGTTTCTGTCATTATAAATTAACCATGGTTGCTGCCTTAGCAACCAGAAGTACCAGGAAAATGTTCATGTTCACAGAATAAATAGATGCAGTCTCTTTTGCAACAAGTTATCTCACTCCAATATGGGAAGTCATCCATTCCAAACCTTGGCATAATCTGAAAATTAATAAGAGAAGTCACAATGAAGCTTTAACCATTTGTTCTCACATAAGTCATCCTACCAAAATGCACCATTTTTCGCCATCAATTACAGGTGCACGTGGCCTAGGTAGGATTTCTTTTAAAGTAGCCAAAAGCTCCAATCACATGAAAGAAAGTCCAGCTTCAATTTCCCTTCCAGAGCCAAAACATGCTACTCTCAATACATATCATCCAAGGAGTGAAAGGAAAGATATAAAAATCTTAATGGGTTTTCCACATAGCAGTACAGATCACTTACCACCATGCCTTAAGGCAGGGGTTCTCAAACTTCATTGCACTGCGCCTCCCTTCTGATAACAAAAATTATTACACAACCCCAGGAGGAGGGACTGAGGCCTGAGCCTACCCGAGCCCTGCTGCCCCAGGTGGGGGTGGGGGCAAACTTTAGCCCCAGGCAGGGCCCTTGGGCTTTGGCCCTGGGCCCCAGCAAGTCTAACACCAACCCTGGCGTTCCCATTAAAACAGGGTCCCGACTCACAGTTTGATAACTGTTGCCTTAGGGCTAACACAAATATTACATTTCAGATGCTGCTCACATTAGACCTTCATTCAATGCCAGGGTGAGGCTAACACAAAATCATGCCTGGCTGAAACTCAAAGTTGACAGTCAAGAAGCACCAAAGTTGTATATTGATGGATTAAAACAACTGCCAGTGACATTTCTCTTTTGGCTATAGTATACTGTCAAACCCTATATTATCCATTAACACACTGAATTTTGGTAATGTAATAGGGCCAAGGAGAGAGTGATCCAACCTTTTCATTAAAGAAACCCTTTCTAAGTAGTATTCAAATAAAATTTTATTTTGCGTACATTAAAGAAAAAGGCACTGGGCTTAATTAATGCTTCCCTACAATAAATTTTTAAGCGAGAATGTGGAATTACATACAATATCCATATTAAAAACAAAGTTACAGTAAGTACATCACCAATTTAAATATGAAATGAAATAATTTGACCTGAAAATGTAGATCTGTTTACACAAAGCCAGATCCTCATGAGTTACCCATCAAAGTTGTCTTTAGCAAAAATAATAGTAGCTAGCTGAACAAGTCAATGGCTTAATTTTTGGAAATAAATATCCAAAATGAATAGACCAAAAATGGGACAGCACCTCCCATTATAAGAGGTCAGGGAAAGTGATGGAGGTACAGGCAAACACTCACTTCACAGGGCAGTCCCAGCTGTATCTGAAAAGTAAACTTTACATTTCATCATTGTGAGGAAGATTTTTTTTTTAAAACTTCTGAATGATCTGTTATATCCACTACTTTTGAATCCGTGAGGCAGCATTATCACAGAATATTCTTCTACTATTTTTCTGCTGAAACAAAATTAATTCTACAAATGATGAGGCTGTCTGAAAATCAAGGTGGATGTTTAGGGCACTTAAGAAAACTGGGTAACTGAATATGAAAGAAAAACCAATGGCTGGCTCCTGTGAGACACCAAGAATGTCTGATATGTGAAAGCAGGGGGTCTGAGGAAATCTCAGTTTTAAATTTTAGTAACTTTGCTGGCATAACTGAGATAGAAGTTTAAAAGTTAATAAGTCAATTACATCAACTGCATATAGGTAACAGGTTTTACACCAGTAACAAAATAGGTCTTCGTGTCATAGTGAATGTTGACAAACATGTCTTTTTGAGTATACACCTGAAAAGTCAAAATAAGGTCTGATAGGACTGCACATTAAAAAGACATTTCAGGATGAAAGTCTACTGGTAGGGATTTCCATGAGCACTAAAATATTTGCTGGCTCCTACACAAGAAAAAATAGGGTTCATAAGTGATCCTCACAGTGAGGCTGAAAGCCACACCCTATTTATAGTCTTTACCCTCTGGTCAAATCAGAGTTGCTGCCCTAGTGTATAGAGAGTTGAAGCAGTCACCCGGGTATTACAGACACTAAGCAAAGAGCAAGTAGGCTAGCCAGTTGACATAGCAAGAGTGAATGGGCTAGCCCTCAGGAGTGTAGAGCATCATTCTTCCAAACGGCTGAAACATCCTACCAGTTAAAGCTAGAGGACTCAGATGTAAGGAAAATCCAGAAGTCAGTCAAGGCAAAGATACACTTAAGGTGTCATTATGTCTGCAAAAGTGAGAATAGGAAAAATCCTATTTCATGAGCTTTTAAATCACACATAGTTTTCCATTTATTTTACATTACTGAACTTAGACACACATTACTGGACACCTACCCTTCTCCAGTCAAAGCACAGCAGGACTGAATGTGCCATGGGTGATCCTTTATGGAACTAAGGGTGAGGTATTTAGATATTTCAGCAGCTGTCATACAACCTTTCACATCCTGCTTATTTGCAAAGATGAGAACTGCAGCCTTCCGTAAATCCTGGAAGCAAGACAGAATATTTATAGTACTGATGCCGATGTTATGATAAAAATCCAAAAGGTTATATAATGTTAAATATATTTTCCCACAGTTAGAGTACAGTCATTCTATATTAAAATTATGCAGTAACATTTAATTTTGAGAGGCTTATTGCAACAATAAAGTATAGTGGAAGACAAACAATGATTCATCTAGAAAGCTGTTCTAACTAACATTCCTCAGGTATCAGATTAGGGTTTGCTTCACTTCTTGGTCCTTTGGCCCTGCCACACTTCACTGATGACTAATCTAAAGACACAAAAAATTATATATTTTCTAAAGCAGCTCAGTATGTTCAGCCAATTAGATTACTATTGGAGGAACATTCTGGAAACATGTAAAGTGAGATAATGACAGAGTCAAAGAGTTAACATGCCATCATTCCATTGAAATTACTTCCAACTCTAGGCGCTTTTTAAAAAAAAAAAAAAATTAAATGTTTAGAAATGTTATTAGGACAGGAAAGGAAGAAACTATACTTCATAATTTAACAAATCCACCTCATACTGTAAGAGCTTTGTCACTTTTGCCTAAAGGGCAGTTCTTACTAGTAATGTTTGAATAGTTTAAGTTAGATGTGAGACATTTAGAATGCTGTCTAAACTTTCCAAGTAACTAAGGCAACAAAAATAGGAACAGCAGATTTTTTTGGAGCAGGGCAGGAGAGAGAAAGACATTTCATAACCAAGAAACCATTAGGTCAAATGTTAAGAGTTCAATACCGATTAATCTGCTAGGATTAGTGGAGATCCATTTCTATATCTGGATGCTTTAAAAAAACAAAAGCAAAGTTAAGGTCCAGTGCTGCAAATCCACACTCTCACAAGTAGTCCTAACTTATAGACTAGTCTGACTGAAGTCAGTCATCAGGACAACTCACATGAGTTAAGACTTCTTAGAATCATGGAAATGTAGAGCTGAAAGGCACCCTGATAGGTCATGTAGTCCTTCCCCCCACAATGCTGAGGCAGTATCTGAATAGGTGTTTGCCATATTGGGATCCATTTTGAAATCATGGGGAAGATTTTGAACAAAAGGCTTCTTCCCATCTATTTTATAATATATTTTTCACCCCCAGTCTCAGAGCAAGAACTATTTTTATTGAACTGAGCCATTTACAGACAATTTCCTTTCATTTTTAGAAATACATGATGAATCAATCACTCAGATAACACTGAGTACTGCTCATAGCCAAAACTTCATTTTGGGGGAAGCAAGCATAATCCAAAGATTAACCATTTATAACACTGTTTATGACTCTTTACATTAATAGGATGCAAGCAATAGTGAAAACTAATCTCAAAACTTGTTTTAGAAGCTTCTTCAAAATTTCATTTTAGTTGTAGTTGTAAGACAGAGGAAGGAAAAAAATACAAGTCAGACAGCATGAAGTTAAACATATAATAACTTTTTATAATCTGTATAACTTTTATAAAAGAAACTGCTACCTTGTTACAATAGAATGAACCCTCCTAAGAGTGTTAGAACATGGAGCATGTATTTTTCATGATATCCTGACTGTTCTTGTCTAGACACCGACAATCTAAAATTTTTAAAAAGCACAGTTAATGTACATCAATACCTATGCTAACGAAACAACTTTGTTTTGTAAAAGGTTAAGTCTTCATGTTTATAATTATTTGGGTGCTAACAAAAAAGGAAGCCTACAATCCAAAAGTACTGGAATGCTGAGTTTTTAAATATACCTCATGAGCCAACATTCTGTAAAGTTCTTCTTTTGTGATAGAAAGTCGTTCTCTGTCAATGCTGTCAACAACAAGAATGATGAACTAGGGAAAATAGAAGAAAAAGTTTTTCTCAGACTACATGCAAACAAGGTTCCCCTTATGTATTTTCTGTAGTCTGACCTTTGCAAGAGAGACTTATTGGTTAGTAAATGTTCTTTATGCATAACAGACTTGGACTTTCCTAACCAACACATCTGACTTCTGAAAGCATGCTCCACACTCCGTCCCAATCAGATTTTGGAAGGCATTTCAGATTCTTAAACCTTAGGTCGAGTACTGTATCTAGCCTCAGAAATCTCACATTGGTACCTTCTTTGCATTTTGTCAAATCTGCACTGAAAGTGTTCTTAAAATGAACAACATTCTGGGTCATCATCCAAGACTGCTATAACATGAATATATGGCAGAATGCGGGTAAAACATAGAGCAGGGGACATACAATTCTCCCCCAAGGAGCTCAGTTACAAATTTAATTAATGCATTACTTTTTTAATGAGCGTCATCAGCATGGAAGCATGTCCTCTGGAATGGGGGCCAAAGCATGAAGGTGCATATGAATGTTTAGCAGATCTGGCACGTAAATACCTTACAATGCCACGTACAAAAGTGACATGCGAACGCCTGTTCTCACTTTCAGGTGACGTAAGTAAAAAGTGGGCAGCATTAGCTCCGGTATATGTAAACAAACTTGTTTGTCTTAGCGATTGGCTAAACAAGAAGTAGGACTGAGTGGACTTGTAGGCTCTAAAGTTTTACATTGTTTTGTTTTTGAGTGCAGCTATGTAACAAAAAAAAAATCATCTGCATTTGTAAGTTGCGCTTTCATGATAAAGAGATTGCACTATGGTACTTTAGTCCTGGGGGAATTCTGTGTCACTGTGCACACACAGAATTCATGTCCCCTGCAGATTTCTTTGCTTCCCCGCAGAAAAATGTCTTCTGATGGGGAAGCGAAGAGAAGCTGCAAGAGCGGTCATGTGCCACTCCAGGCAGGCAGGTCGGCTTGGGCGCCCGGAGTAGCTGGTAGAAATGTAAATCACCGCTGGGGGGGAGGGAGGGAAGGGGATGGGCAATCGTGCGTGAGAGACAGCGTGACACTCAGTCCCTCTCGCTCGCTATTGTGGCACGCTCAGCATGGAGGGGCAGAGCTTCGGGGTGTTTCTGAGGAGGTAGGAGTGGGGCAGGCTCTGTTCCCTCAGGCAGAACAAAATGTATACAATCACAAGACTGGAAGGGACTTTGAGAGATCATCTAATCCAATCCCATTCACTCATGGCTAGACTAATTATCATCTAGATCATCCCTAACAGATGTATACTCCTGGGGGGAATTCTGCACCACTGCACAATGCAGAATTTTGAAGAAATTAACGTGTATGCAGAATTTCCTTTCCCCCACAGAAATGGGCTGCAGTGTTACTAGTTGCCACTAAGGGCCACTTGATCCAGCAGAGCCCAGCTCACACATAGAAGACACTACTGGGGGGAGGGAAAGGAAGCTAGAGGGTTCCTGGCAGCTGCAGTTCCCAGAGTACTTCCTGAGGGAAGGAGAGGGTAGCAGGCAGGAAACTCCATGTAAGCTGTTTCTCCCTCTGTATCCCTGGGCTCTATGGGGGAGGGATTGTGTGGGTGTCTGGCCCCAGGGGGCGGGAAGAGGGGAAGAAACAGGAATTGGGCTGTCGTAGGGGTTTCTTTAACTCTATTCCTGCGGGAATTTTTGTGTGTGTCTGTATTGTTACATACATACTTGCTGACAGGTATTTTGAAATAAATTACCAAAATAATTGAAACTGGCGTGATTATGTAGTGTTATTTTGACAAATAAAATTAGCAGAATTTTAAAATATTGTGTGCATAATTTTTAGGCACAGAATGCCCCCAGGAGTAGGTACCTGTATGAGGTGAATTGAAAAATACTATTTCTTTTGTTTATAATTTTTACAGTGCAAATATTTGTAATAAAAATATAAAGTGAGTACTTTGTATTCTGTGTTGTAACTGAAATCAATATATTTGAAAATGTAGAAAAACATCCAAAATATTTAATAAATTTAAATTGGTATTCTATTGTTTAACAGTGCGATTAATTTTTTTAATCGTGATTAATTTTTTTGAGTTAATCGCATGAGTTAACTGCAATTAATCGGCAGCCCTATATGATATATATAAAATCGTATACTTTACTGGTGATCTAGGGTTGGATTATCAGCCCCAAGATTGTCTATTGCTTTATGACTACTGTACGTACTCTGCTACACAAATGCATGCAAATCCCAGATTGCACATGTATAGTCAGATGTGAACTTGTTAGTCATGTGCATAATGGAAATTTGACCTACGGTGACTGCATAGTTGAAAGCCAGGAACAGAGCAACGAACACTTAGTCAGTATGCCTTATGTATCAGAAAATGTCTAAGGTTGGATTCCCCCAAATGCACCGTAAAGTGAGGCATTTTAGAAATACATTTTTACCTGTTACTACCTGGGCTTAAAAAAAATCGAATTGCCACTAGCACAGAGAAGATCTCAGTGCTTGTTGGAGGCCTGAGCTTTGCATTCGCATAGCACTTAAGGGCCCTAACTGGAATCTCTAGACCAGTGATGTTAAACTTGCAGCTCATAGACCATTAATCTCATGTTAGAGAGGAAATCCCAACAATGCTGACATATAAAGTGTCATCAGCTATTTCACATTTTTGTGGTGGAATAAAGATGGAATTGGGAATGAAGCCCAGACAGGGGAGGTCAGTGGCTGTAGTGAAGAAAACGGAGAGACAGAAAACAGGGGGGGGAGAGAGAGAGAGATATCTGAGGAAGGAAAAGAAAGAGATGAGAAATAACATGGTCTTAAAGGGGAGCATTTCTCCACTGAATGATACTGAATAGAAGAAAGAATTAAAAAGTTAACCACCACATAAAGCTCTACATTCAATTTCTGGGCAAACCTCCCATTGACCTAAGGAGCTCCACTATGGACTGAAGGGAGCCTGGGCTCTCAGACCCTCCCACCTTGCTCAGTCTCAGAGACTGGGCTCCAGAGCATCTACAATGTTATTTAGCACTGTAGCACAAACCCAAGTCACCTGACCAGGGCTCTGAAACCAGGGATGACATTACCAGAGGTGGCTTTTACCAAGTAAAATCATGTTTTTTACCACCCTGAGAAACTAGCTAGAAAAGCCTTAAACTGGGACTATTTTTAAAACTGTTTCATTAATATTACATTTAGTTTAGCTACACATTAAAACTGTGGTTATATACGGCTATAGATTCATAGGACTGTACAAATAAAAATAAAAGTGCAGTAGACATAATACTAATATATATAATTATAATACTGAAGATCAGAATGTCTGTTTGATAAACTAGTTATCTGTAGACATGGACCACAATTTAAAAACAAAAACCAAAAAACCTTCTACACATAATTCTTCAAAATATGAATGAAAAATGCAACTACCACAATGGCACCTTCTCATTGTGTCCTATTATATTGGACCTTCGCACTGTGATTACCAGCCATCATAATACAGTAAACTGTCATATTTGCTATAAACTACATACACTTGGGAAAAGGTTCCATTTGAACACAAAAGAAACAATACATCATAGTGGCTTCTCTGTGTGAAGCTGTTGGTAAAAGGCAAGCTGGCTAAGTGACTTCATGCTACCATTTGGGATAGTTTTTAACAGATTCAGGCTCTTCCCCCAAATTCCAACCCTTATAAGTTTTGGAGTGTTGTGCAATGATTGCAATTTCTTGAAAGGGAGGAGAGCAATCTATACTACTTTGTTAGCAGCACCAGCTGACTGCTGAAGAAAGACAGGCAGCACTCAAAGCTCTGCTGCTGTCTTTCTGGGTGAAGCAGGATTCCGGTGCTAGCCTGAGGGAAGTGATGTATAAGAGCTTCTGCTGCAGGGACTAGCAGAGAAACGAATTTAGGTAGCAGGAAGGCAGCCTATTGGGAAGCGCAATGGCTATTCAATAATAAGGCAGTGTATGTTTTTGTTCTTTTCTAAACTATTCTACGTTTATTAAGGTATTAAAAATCAACATGACTGAAGATCTTAGTGACAGATGACTGAGGTTTGCACATGCAAACTGAAGTTATGGAGATTTAATACATGCTGCACAAGCCTTATTAGGGGTCAGCAGTTAAAAAAAAAAACCAAACATGTTCATCTTTGCGGTGTTATAAACCAAAGTGGAAACAATACATTGGTCAGCTGAAGTCACCTCTGACCTTTCTATCACTGGCAGCTTTATTCCTATATCATTCCTCCCACTCAGCTGGGGTTACTTTTGTCCCCTGAATAAATACAGCAGCAGCTGCTGACCATTTTTATACAATGATGCCTAGCAAAACTTTTGTTCTCTTTCCACTACTGTCACTGCTTCAAAAACACATTACTACACATGAGAACAGAAACTTTCCATTTGCTAGTGGTCTCCATCTCTAACTAAGTTTTGCATTCACTGTGGAGAAATGTGATGTGTATGTTGCTCTTATTTTTCTCAAACAAGTTAGAAAACAATTTCACTTAAAACCTGTGTTGAGCTAAACAAAACTCTTATAAAGCCACTGAAATCTAAAATACCAGCTGTACACAGACTGGCAGGCCCAACTATACTGTTTAATCCCAGAGGACAAATGATATTATCTGTCTAGAATAGGATGGAAGAGTATTCTAAGTATTACCAAGAAATTGGTTGCATACCAAAGAATCCCATTTTTTGCTTCAGAACCTTGAAGCCCAGCATCCCCTCATATGGAGGTTTATTACAAGGCATTCTAAACATATACATAATGTATCTTTGTTTCTACTGTAGTAATCAATTACAAAGTGCCTAAGCAGCAGGTGACAAATTTCAAAATAATAAAAAAAAACTAAAATATCTCCTGATCCTGAAGTATCTACACTAATACACATATTCAGATGTGCAGATCTAGGTCTGGAGTTCACTCTGTTCACTTGAAACACAGCTTTTGTTCCAATAAAACAGTGGCGCAAAACCTTTCCAGACTACTGTACCCCTTTCAGAAGTCTGATTTGTCTTGCATACCCCCAAGTTTCACCTCACTTAAATATTAGTTTTATTTCTGATTTTGTAAGCAAGTCTCACAGCATGCTATTACTGAAAAATTGCTTACTTTCTCATTTTTACCATACGATTACAAAATAAATCAATCGGAATATAAATATTGTACTTACAATTCAGTATATAGCATATAGAGCAGTATAAACAAGTCACGGTCTGTATGAAATTTTAGTTTGTACCGACTTCGCCAGGGCTTTTTATGTAGCCTGTTGTAAAACTAGGCAAATACCTAAATGAGTTGATGCCCCCCTGGAAGACCGTTGTGTACCCGCAGGAGTATGCAGACCTCTGGTTGAAAACCACTAATCTAAAATCTTGATTTAATGAAAATACAGAGCTATGTCCGTATATCATCTACTGCATTTGGGCCTAAATTCTGTCCTTGCATCGGGGTAAATTCTTCCATATCCCATTAATGTAATCTCCACCCAAGCTATCAGGACTGAAATCTACATTTATTTGCTTTATTTTACAGCTTGGGAGCAACTTCACATACCTCTGTATTTGAATAATAGGTATTCCACGATGACCGTAATGACTCCTGTCCTCCAATATCCCACATGAGGAAATGGGTATTTTTTACCACTATTTCTTCAACATTGCTTCCTATGGTTGGAGATGTGTGGACCACTTCATTCATTAAGCTAATGGAAACAACATCACACCACAAAAACCATTTAGCAATATCTTGAAACTTCCTGATGTATCAATCGTATATTGTGACAAGTTTGTTATAACAAACGTAAATCTTTTTCGTTCCCTTAAAGCAATTATTTAAAACAATCTTTTTCATCTAAATTTTTATTAAAGATAAAATAATAATGTATTAAAGCTATATAAAGACATCTTTTGTGTGAAAGATTTATTCAATTTGGGTGCATGTTATGAGTTACAATCAATGAGTGAAGAGTCTGCCCTTTTATCTGCATTTGTAGTAGTACATAATGTAGGTAGGGATAAATATGTATACAATTATACATGAACGTCCAGTACAGAAAAGTGAAGCTGAAATCAGATTAACACTTTGTTAATATTAGTAGCCATCTAAAAAATGTACTTGATTCAAAACAAAAGTTGCCATGATCCAACAGGTTACCATCACTAGAGACAGTATTTTTGAATCTTGCTAGAATAATCTAAAGATAAAGTTGTCAAAGCATCTGGAAAACGTAAAGGTTGTCTGATTTCACAATAGCTTCTGAAAGAAATTCTGTATCTTCAGCTGAAAATACCCAGTACCAACTTTAAAACAATGGTTTGTTTTGTCAATGTAGAGTACAGAAGAAAAGGTTTCGAGGAAACATTCTTTATTTCTTTCTAACTAAATGTATATACCACTTCCATCACCATAGTAATTGTGTATTTCCCAAGTATTTACAGATTTATCCTTTATATTCTTGTGAGGTAAGGAAGAGTTTGTTTTGTTTTTAACTACAGTGACAGCACCAGACCCATAGCCATTTATTGCAGGAGCCATGGCAGCATGATGAAATATTATTCTGAAGGAACTGTTAGACTAGGGGGGGAGATGCCTTTGACTAGGGGGGAGATGACAATTTTTTTTTCTTTTGGAAATAGTGGTCTGTATGTGGGTTTTGCAAACTAACTAACTAACAATAAAGGCAGATATGAATTTTAAATTAAGTTTCTTTCTGGAAGCTTTCACAATGCGTGAAAGGATTTCACCACACATCAATTACCAAAGATCTCAATTGAAGAAGGATTACTGATTTATTCTTTACTGTCCAGAGCACTCGGTGATACTCTGTGCTGAGTATCTGATTAACATGAAGCTCAGCTCTAAACAATTCAACACCTGTATCTATTTTATTACTATACACACAAAACTTAAGTATTATTGAATGAGAAATACCTTCCCTGGACAAGCTAAGCTCTGGGTTCCCCAGAGTTTTCAGTCAGGTCCCCTACATTAATTGTGAATGAAAGTATCAAACAAACAGAAGTTTTAAATAGCTCATATACTTACAACTGGTAAAGAATGGTGGTCTTTCCTGCATTGTCAAGTCCCACTATTATTACTTTGTGTTCTGCAAAAAAACCAAAAGTAAACTGTTGTGAGCAGCCAAAGATACCATTAGCCAATTATTAACCGCTTTACTGATAATTAAAAAACAGCAAGGCCGCCTTGCCTGTTTTAGGTGAACAGCCTCACAGAGTATGGAAGACTCCCGACTAAAAAACCCACAAACCAGTATCTTCTCCAGAAAGAGTTATTATACTTACAAGGGACATAAGTTAAGTCCATGGTAAAGTTTTATTTTAAAGGAATGATTATTGATTAAAAAAAATTGTTTCATGCAAAAGAGCAGCATTAATACAAAATTAAGCTTGAGAAATAAAGTAGTCATAAGAACATGAAGCCTGCATGTTGACTGTGCAAACTTGGTTCTGCCAATGTACTTATGACTTAAATGTTTTTAGATATGTTCAGTTTGCATGAAAATTATTAGAATATGTGCCACAAAGTGAAATTTTTTGTACATTTTATATTCAGAAGTTAAACCAAATATGAAGACTTTATGTAATTTAAGACTTAGACCTACAAAGCAAGCCAAAAAGAAATTGTGTGCGTGTGAGAGTGTGTCAGAGAGAATATCAGTACTTCAAGTTAAGAACACAATTACAGAATGATCAGTATTTTAGTAATATCTAAAAATAGATCAAAAACTGAAGCTGAATATTTACAGCTGACAAACTGAAGAACTTGGCAACTCAACTAATTTTCATGCAACTCAATAAAGGTAAAACTAAAGTCTACATATAATACTATGTTAATCCACCATACAAGGCTGAATTAGAGGCCTCAGTTTATCGATTGCATATATTGATAAATTATTTAAGGCTATGAAGATACCATATTTAAATGGGTAAGTATAAGGGGGATTAGAGTTCAGTTTCAACTTTCTACTCTTAGCACTGCAACTCCTGAACCTCAAGTGCTTGACTACTTAACAGTTACTCCTGAGGGCATTCTGCACCAAAAAATTAAAAATTCTGCACACAATAATTCAAAATTCTATGAGTTTTATTTGTCAATAAATAAATCCAGCATGGCAGTGGGGAGCACAGGCCACTGGCTGCACAAAGGTGGGAAATCACCCTGCAGCCTCCCCACCCCGGGGATGCAAACTCAGTGGTGAGGCTGCACCCAGTTCTGACACAGGGGACCCTGCCCCTCTGTGCCAGGTGTGGGGCAGGCAAGCTCAGCCAGGCAGGATTCAAGTGTGGAGGGGCTCAGTGTGGGGGAGATCCAGGTGTGGGGTGAGAGGATTCTGTGAGAGACAATCTGAGTGCAGGCAGCTCAGTAAGGGGAGCGGGGCGAGGTGTGGGGGATCTGGATGCACAGAGCTCGTTGGAGGCATTCCAGGTGCAGGGGTAATGGTACTCGGCAGGGGCTTCTAGGAGAAAATGGTTGGGGCTCAGCAGAGGGGTCTGGGTGATGCAGGCTTGGTAGGGTGGGGGTCAATGGCATGGGGGTCTGGATGTGGAGGCTCAGGGTGGTGCAGGGGGAGGAGCTCATCAGTGTGGGGGTTTGAGTGCAGGGACCTCAGTGGGGGGTGGTCAAGGTGCAGGAGGTGAGATTCAATGGGGTGGGGTTTGCATACGGAGGGCTAGGGGAGTTCTGGGTGTACGAGGTGAGGCTTGGTGGGCCTGTCTGGGTATGGGAGTTCCAGATGTATGGGGGCTGGGTGGATGGGGGAGCAGCTCCCATACAATGACCCCTCCCCCCGCAGCTGAGGAGCTATGGGGGCAGGAAGCAGGGGAGGATGCTGAGCTTCCTGCAGCTGGGGGAGGTTTCTGGGGGTGGGTCCGACACACTCTGAATTCCTGTTCCCATTTGTTCACAGTGGAAAGCTTGTCTGCCCAGCTGAGCATGCCAGTTCCATGCTCCAAAAGCACTCCTGGCCTGGAGTACACAGGAGGTGGTGGATCCCTTGAGGGTTTGGAGAGAAGAGCTGTCCCGGCACAGCTCAGATCAAGTTGTAGAAATATGGACATCTATGAGAAGATCTCTTGGAATATGTTGGAGAAGGGCTACCAGAGGGACCGGAGCAGCTCTGAGGGAAAGTAAAGGAGTTGCATCAGGCTAACCAGAAGGCAAGGGAGGCGAACAGTCACCCTGGTGCGGCACCGCAGACATGCCACTTTTACAAGCTGCAGCATACTATACTCTTCGGTGACCCTACCATGACCCCCAAGAGCCACGTGGATACCTCGGAGTTGGAGTCTCGTGCCATTGCAGGCAAGACTGAAGAGGTGGTGTTGGACGAGGAAGAGGAGGAGGAAGCTGGGAGACAGGCAAGCAGGGGATCCACTGTCCCGGAGAGTCAGGAATTGTTTGTAACCCAAGAGCAGTCCAGCCAGGCACAGAAATGCAATGTGGCCGAGCGTGATGCCAGAGAAGGAACCTCTACTGAGTATGCACTGAGCATTAATATTGTGGGATCACATTCTTATTTGCAATTTTTTATTTAAATAACTAGTGGAGGTAAAGCAGCTATCTGATTCTCATTGTCTGGACCAGCTAGACAGAGGGTGCCCTGCGAATTACATACACAGGGATGTCCCGGGAATCCTTCATAGAGATCTCAATCCTTTGTGGAAGGTTTCTCTGGAGGGCTACCTTATTTCTTCCACTGTAGTAGGACACTTTCCCAAGCCATTCCAGTATTAATTTGGCCGGCAGGCATCATCACAGGGGGGGAAGGGATAGCTCAGTGGTTTGAGCATTGGCCTGCTAAACCCAGGGTTGTGAGCTCAATCCTTGAGGGGGCCATTTAGGGATCTGGGGCAAAAATCTGTCAGGGGACAGTACTTGGTCCTGCTAGTGAAGGCAGGGCACTGGACTTGACCACCTTTCAAGGTCCTTTCAGTTCTATGAGATAGGCATATCTCCATATATTTATTTACAGTACAGCAGCATAAGGACCTTGTCTGTACCTGGACACATGCAGCAGCTGTTCCCTTGTCACCTGTTACCCTCAAGAGTGCAATATCAGCGAGAGTCACCTAGAGGAGACTGTGGTAGTATTCATTTCAATTGCTCAAGCCACAAAACACTAGTATCTGTGTGCCTCCCCCACCCCAAGTGATTTTTCACCTCTTCCCGCACCACCAGGGCTCCAGAACCTGGGTGCCAATGGGGCAGGGGCACTGGAATCAGGTGACTGCCCACTGTTTCACATGGCTGTGGTTTGGGTATCAGGGGTCAACATTCCCCCCTCAAACTGCAAGCCTCAGGCAGGCGGGGTGCAGGGACATGGGCTGGGGGGTTGCTCTCAGGCACCCCATACCTCTGCCTGGGACAGGTGGAGGGTCTGGGCCTCCCCACAGTGGCCCAGGCTCCATGGGAGGCTCTTACCGCTGCCTGCATCCAGCTTCTGGACTGGGCATGGGGTGGTGCCTTGGGTGCAGAGAGCAGCAGTGGCTACGGGGGCGATTAACGAATATGTTGTGGTGGCTATAGTAAGCAATCCCCAGTGATGCCCATGCCATGGCTTGCAGTTTGGGAGGGGGAACGCCAGTCCCTGACTTCCACACTATGCCCATGTTACCAAGGGTAGGGGCATGGTCCCCGGCCCACTACAATCCCATCGTGGGTTACCCCACACTTCTGCAGATGTTCCAGTGCCCTTGTCCCCCAGCTGTACTCATCAGGGCTGGGACGGCAAACCGGTTCAGTTACTATCTTGTAGAAATGAAAATGTTCTGCTTCACACTTACGTGGATTCTGGGAAGTTATTTTTATATAGCAAGTCTGCACTGGATACTGGGTCTGCACTGACAATTGTTCCTTTGTGCTTTGCATGTTTTACAGCTGAAAGTGTGGCCTTCAACTCTTCCTCCACACCGTCAAAGAGGCTCTCCCAGATAAGACAAAGGCGAAACAGAATGCGCGATGACATGTTTAATGAGATAATGAATGCCTCTGGGACAGTGGACACTGACCAGACGGTGTGGAGGACTGTTCTTACAGATTAAAATAATGGACATTATGAACAGGACAAAAGCCCAGGAGAATGACTGTGGCATGCAGCAGGAGATGTTGGGGATTCTGAGGGAACAGACATGTTTAGGTGTCTGGTTGACCTCCAGGAGAGACACCTTGAAGCTCTACAGCCCCTGCAGAATGGCATTCCAACATCACCATACTCCCATTCCCCCCTCACACACATTCCACTAGGCATGGGGGATCAGTGCAATATCCTTTCCCCTCAACCCTGGGGGATGGTGCACAGAATCACAGTCGCACATACGCTGATGCATGACAGGCA
The DNA here is from genome assembly GCA_033296515.1 of Macrochelys suwanniensis. Classification (NCBI taxonomy): domain Eukaryota; kingdom Metazoa; phylum Chordata; order Testudines; family Chelydridae; genus Macrochelys; species Macrochelys suwanniensis. The sequence goes on from CM065776.1 coordinate 38,427,241, forward strand.
AGGCCAGTGTGTTTTTGAACTGAAGATATGTAACAGAATGGCCTATCTTTCCAAGGTTTAATTCTATGTCACATATTTTTGTTTATATGTGTGTGCAATAAAAGTCCATTTCTTAAAAATGAAATCTTTACTAATTCAAAGCACAGGGGGAGGGATAGGGAAATTGAGGCACGGTGTGTGTGTGCGCGAACGAGTTCACACAGAGCTGGAGTTGTGGCTAGAACTCAGGAGCCCTGGCTCCCATCCCCTCCACATTGTAAGCAGTAGGCCACACTCCCCTCAGTCATGACAATCACTATGGTGGCCCTCCATGAGGGATGAGTTGGTGGGTTGCAGCCCCCACTCCCCGGTAGTACCTTTGGAGGGGCCAGGAGCTCAATGGAGTGTGGGGTTGTCTCCCCAGCAGTAGGTTGGGAGGCAGCTCTACAGGTTCTAGTTGGAGAGTGCTGGGAGTTATTGTCAGAGAAAAGCAAGAAGTGTATTTCCAACGTTACATGAACACACACACACACACACGTTCAGACTATTGGCACGCACAAAACAGAAAAGCAACACGTCACTATGTGTCATTAATAAAATGGGTTTTCAAAACCTCCCTGAGCCGCACTGCTCCATGCTGAGCTTTTATAGCCCTGGTATCTGATTACTCAAAATTAGCTGACAGCCTATTCATCTCCACGCCCCAGCCCCATGGAAACTTCTTTCCTTTTGCTTCACACATATTATGAAGCATACAGCAGGCAGCTACCACCATGGGAATATTTTTTTCACTAAAGTCTAACCTAGTGAGCGAACTGTGCCAATGACCCTTCAAACAGCCAAAAGCACATTCAACTGCCATTCAGACTTGCTGAGCCTTTTGTTGAAGTGCTCCTGTCCAGGTGTCTGATGTACGGCTTCACAAGCCATAGGAGAAAGGGGTAGTCTGGATGTCCCAGGATCAATATTGGCATTTCAACATCTCTAATGGTGATTTTGCGATCTGGAAAGAAAGTCCCTGCTTGCAGCTTTCTGAACAGGCCTGTGTTCTTGAAGATGCGGGCATCAGGCACCTTCCCAGAGCATCCACATTGATGACGGTAAAACGCACCCGGTGATCCACCAGCACTTGCAAATCCATTGAAAAGTATCTCTTTCTGTTTATGTACTCTGTAGCAAGGTGGTCTGGTGTCAAGAAAGGGATGTGTGTGCCATATATCTCCCCACCACAGTTAGGGAACCCCACTGCGGCAAAACCATCCAGTATCTCCTGAACATTGCCCAAAGTCACAACCCTTCTTAGCAGAAGGCGATTATTGGCCCTCCATACTTGGATTACAGCAATCCCAATGGAAATTTCCCAACTCCAAATTGATTCCCCACTGACCGGTAGCATTGCAAGCTTCCAGACAGCGACTGTCACTCGTTTCTCCAGTCACAGCAAGTCTCATTTTAGTGTCACTGCACCGCAAGGCTGGGGAGAGCTCTGCCCACAATTCCCAGAAAGTGGCCTTGTGCATACAAAAGTTGTGCAGCCACTGTTCATCATCCCCTACTTGCATAACGATGTGATGCCACCAGTCAGTGCTTGTTTCTTGGGACCAGGAACAGTGCTCCACAATGTTCAGCTGCTGCACAACTGCCAACAGCAACTATGAATTGTTTTGTTCCATGGCTTACAGCATTTGTACTTGAAGGACACTGCCATGTTCCACACGGCAGTTTCTCTCGCGGATCTGGAAATAATGAAGGATAAGGTGCGTGGGGTTTGCAACGTTCACCACAACAGTGCACAGCTGTGTAGGGTCCTTGCGTCTCTAGAGATGGTTTATATGCGGCTGTGCTAGCCTTTTCAAAAAAGGCACAAAATATTACGGGATGCAGATGAAATCATGAGGGAAGAAAACTGCATCATGGGACATTCAAGCCATGTTCCCAGTCACCTATGCAAGAATGTTTTGTTCCCATGAAGCATTGCAAACCCTTCCCAAAACCACCTGTGGCAAGTTGCACTATGGGATATCTACCTACAGTGCGCTGCTCTCTGCATCTATGCAAGAGCTGCTAGTGAGGACACGCTCCACCGACACAAGAACTGTGGTCTAGACATGCACAACCGATGTAATTACTGTGGTGGCTGTATGTCAACGTGACTTAAGTTTGTAGTGTAGACATGCCCTTAATTTCACTGAATGTCTCCTTATTCTTTTGTTATGAGCAGGAGAAAGGAGTTCCAGCTGCTTGGGCTCTCCCCTAGCTAGACTACTGTTGCTAATTTCAATGTCTGCACATGTTAGGAGAGAATAGTGCCTGACAGAATTAAGTTAAACATGCTGTGCAAACTTTACATACAGTAACTCTTCACTTAAAGTCATCCCGGTTAACATTGTTTCGTTATTAGGTTGTTGATCTATTACAGAACATACTCGTTTAAAGTTGTGCAATGTTCAGTTATAAGGTTGTTTAGCTCACCCTGCTCCGCTCGCCCAGCGCTCCTGCCAGGGAGCAGCAGCCTGCCCTATTCCACCCGCCAGGTGTTCCAGTCTGGGAGCGGGCAAGCCCCTGATCCTGCTCCCCAGCAGGAGTGCCAGGCAGGCAGAACGGGGCAAGCCCCCATGCCCTAACCATGCTCCCTGGCTGAAATGCCAGGTGGACGGAGTGGGACAAGCCCCCGTGCCCCAACCCCGCTCCCTGGCAAGAGTGCTGGGTGGGCGGAGAGGGACAAGCCCCTGCGCCCCGACCCCACTACGCCCCTGCCTCAACCAAGCTTCACAATCATCACTGGTGATACAGTATTAAATTGTTTGTTTAAAATTATTTAAAACTTATATTGTATAACTATATGTCTTTTATCTGGTGAAAAAAATTCCCTGGAACCTAACCACCGCATTCACATGAATTCTTATAGGGAAATTGGATTCGCTTAACATTGTTTCACTTAAAGTAGCATTTTTCAGGAACATAACTACAACATTAAGTGAGGCGTTATTGTACAACTTTCATCACAATATTATCTAATTCAATATCATCATAACTTTATTTCCTGTTTTTCCTAAATACATGCTTGGTTTCTCTTACCTTTCGATAATAATGCAGTATTCTAAACTAGTCACCTCTACTATAGTAGAGTTATTTGTTAGTGATCAGAGACATTTGACATTAAGCAGTATATTAAAATTTGTATTTCAATATATATAATAGTTTGATAACACTTTGCTCAAATACATGTGTGAGGGATATTTTTAGTGAAAGTCAGGGACAGCTCACAGGCTGCCATGAATTTTTGTTCATTTCCAGTGACCTGTCCATGTCTTTTTACTAAAAATATCTGACACAAAAACTTAGCCTTACCCATAATGTGTTTTTTTGGAAAAGGTTAGGATCTTAGGTATCTTAATGACCCAATGGGTGAAATTCTGACCCCACTGTAGTCAACCGGAGTTTTGATCAACTACAGTGGAATCAGGATTTCACCCCAAGCCTTATAAACCTATTCCTCAAAAAAGGATACTTATGTTAAGGGCAAGAACTATACTCTTCACTACAACAGCTTATTATAGTCTTGCAATTTTTTATTTACTTGACATTTAAAAACCAAAATAACATTAAACTAGCACCTTTCAACCAAGTCAAATAATTAACCAAACAAGACTTGAAAAACTGCTTACTGTGAGCAATAAAAACAAATCAGTATCAGAAATGTACAACCAATTCACGCTACTTAAATGGAATCCCCTAAAATCAAGGGACTACAACTACGTGCATACAAGCTTTATAGAAACAACAACATTTATATTTTGCCTGTCAGCAATTTCATGTTTGAAAGGGATATTTTATGGGAGCTGGAAAGATCATGGACCAAAAAAAAAAAAGAAAAGTAAACCCAACTCTAAACATACATAAGAATGGCCCCTCGGGTTATTTCCTGCAGCCTGCCAAGCTCCCCGCATCCTCCCCACCCCCTCTGCGATATTTCCGGCATCCGCCAGCTCCCCGCCCCTCCGCATTATTTCCTGCGACCGCCAAGCTCCCCACCCCCACCGTCCCCCCAGCACGCCATGTCCCCGCTCCTCTGTCTTCCTCCAGGCGCTTCCCGCCACCAAACGGCTCTTTGGCGGAGCTTAGCGCTTTCTAGGAGGGAGGGGGGAGGAGCGGGGAGCTGCACACTCAGAGGAGAAGGCGAAGAAGAGGTGGGGTGGGGATTTGGGGAAGGGGTTGGAATGGGGGCTGGGAAGCAGTGGGAAGAGGCAGGGCAGGGGCTGGGCTTCATGGAAGGGGTGGAATGGGGGCAGGGTCAGGGGCAGCGAGGGGGGTGTCAGTGACGCAGCCCTCGGGCTAGTGCACTAGTCCTCATGTGGCCCTCATAGTCATTTGAGTTTGAGATCCCTGATCTAGCCCAATAAGCTGTCTTCCGACAGTGGCCAACGCCAGGTGTCCCAGAGGGAATGAACAAAACAGGTAATCAAGTGATCCATTGGCCATCCTCTGTCATCCATTCTCAGCTTCTGGCAAACAGAGGCTAGAGACACCATCCTTCCTAATCCTGGATAACAGCCACTGATGGACCTATCCTCCATGAATTTATCTAGTTTTTTTTTTAACACTGTTATAGTCTTGGCCTTCATAACATCCTCTGGCGAAGAGTTCCACAGGTTGACTGTGCGATGTGTGAAGAAATACTTCCTTTTGTTTGTTTTAAACCTGTTGCCTATTAATTTAATTTGGTGACCCCTAGTTCTTGTGTTATGAGAAGGCATAAACAACACCACCTCATTTACTTTCTTCACACCCGTCATGATTTTACCTCTATCATATCCCCCCTTAGTCATCTCTTTTCCAAGCTGAAAAGTCCCAGCCTTTTTAATCTCTCCTCATATAGAACCTGTCCATACTCCTAATCATTTTTGTTGCCCTTTTCCGAACCCTTTCCAAATCCAATATATCTTTTTTGAGATGGGGCAATCACATCTGCATGCAATATTCAAGATGTGGCCATACCATGGATTTATATAGAGGCAATATAATATTTTCTCTCTTATTATCTATCCCTTTCTAATGACTCCCAACATTCTCTTTGCTTTTTTGACTGCCTTTGCACACTGAGTGGATGTTTCCAGAGAACTATCCACAATGACTCCAAGATTTCTCTCGAGTGGTAGCAGCTAATTTAGACCCCATCATTTTATATGTACAGTTGGGATTATGTTTTCCACTGTGCATTACTTTGCATTTATTAACACTGAATTTCATCTACCATTTTGTTGCCCAGTCACCCAGTTTTGAGAGATCCTTCTGTAGCTCTTCGAAGTCTGCTTTGGACTTAACTATCTTGAGTACTTTTGCATCATCTGCAAATTTTGCCACATCACTGCTTACCCCTTTTTCCAGATCATTTATGAATATGTTGAATAGGACTGGTCCTAGTACAAACCCGTGGGGGACACCACTATTTACCTCCCTCCATTCAGAAAACTGACCATTTATTCCTACCCTTTGTTTCCTATCTTTTAACCAGTTACCATTCCATGAGAGAACCGTCCCTCTTATCCCATGACAGCTTACTTTGCAAAGACACAGACATTGAAAGTTTGACCCTTTCAATCTGACACAACCAACATTACATTCTTTTAACAGCACTGTTTCCCAGCTGACCGCAGTTTGGATGCAGTTTCACAGAACAGGACTCGGAAGGAGAGGGGAACCCTAGCTAGTGAGACCTTGAAAGCCTCTGCTGTGGCAGTGATGAGAAAATGTGTGTGAAAAAACTAGGGTGCATTAGCCCACCCCCCACTGAACTCAACATCCCCCCTTCAATGCCAGCCTATGACTCCCCCCTCACCCCCTGGCGTTCCTCCCCCTGAATGCCAGCCTACGACGCCCCGACACCCTGGGCGCTTCCCCCCCTTGAATGACAGCCTACAAGCCCCCTTCACACACACCAGGCACTCCCCTCCCCCCCCAACTCACAGATAACCCCCCACCTGCTCCCTCAACACTCGAGGGGCGTCCCTTCCCCATAGGCTGACCAGACAGCAAGTGTGAAAAATAGGGGCGGGGTAGAGGGTAATAGGAGCCTATATAAGAAAAAGACCCCAAAATCGGGACTGTCCCTATAAAATCGGGACATCTGGTCACCCTACTTCCCCATCACAGCCGGGACCCCATGCCTCCCTCCCCGGCAGCCTCCCAACGGACCAGCGGCTCCCCAAGCCGGCAAAGCCCCGCCCCCGGCGGACGCTGCTCACCCTGGTCACAGAAGAAACTCCACAGTTTAGCAAATATCAGGCCCATGGCTTGGCTGGGCCAGGCCCGTCCCGGGGCCGGACGACGTCACGCTCCGAGCGTCCCCACGACACAAAGGGGCACAGACATCGCCGACCGGCGCTGGCGACTCGAATGCGGCGGCCGCGGCTTGTCCCGGACAAGGGACAGAGACTAGAAGTAGGCGGAGCCAACCTCTAACCCGCCTCCCCAGCCAGCCGCTGCAGCCACTGCCCTCCCCGACCGCCTTGCGTCACTCCGTGACCCTACGTCAACGTCATTACGTACACGACCTCCTTCCTTACGTGAAAAAAAATAGTACGTGGCGTCACCCTCACCCGTGGGGCTTGGTGTTGCGTTCTCGTGCTGCCGGTACACCACTCCTCCCCCCCCCCCGCCGGGAAGCCTGAGCTGCTGCACCACCCCGGCCATAGTCCCCCTGCGGTCAGCGGGGCTCCGCGCAGTGGGCGGGCTCGGAGACTGAGCACTTCACCCGCAGCCCATCGCCGCTGGGTAACAGACACGGCTCCCAGCTAGGGCCACAGGGCGGTAACTGCTACGGGCGGGGAAACGTGCAGGCCAGGCTCGGGGAACGGGCGCGTGCCCTTTGCTGAGCTGGAACCAAGCCGGGGAGTATCGCCCCCTCCCCGCTTTTTAACCTTAGACCGTTCAGGGCGTTGAGTCCGCTCTGCCCCGGGATTCCTGGGGGCGGTGGCGGCTTCCGCCGCTTCACCTGACGGGCGAGGGCCCCAAACCCCTAGCAACGGCTGCCGCCTCTAGCAGGGCCGGGGAACGGGGCTCCCGGGGGGCGGGGCACACGCGCGCCCCCTCTGCGCAGGCCTGGCGCGGGGAACGCGAGTCCTGCTGCTGCCGGTGGATCCGCGTTAACACAACTAAGGAAGTTTTAAACCGTCTCACAAAATCCCCGTCCGCTCAGCGGCTCCCTGAGGGTGTCTCCGTTTCGCTAGTTCTCCAGCCCCCGAGCTCCCTGCCTTCCCCCTGTGAAACAGAGGCAGATTTTAACAGGAACCAGGGCCTGGATGACGCGATAAAAAGCATTTGAAAGGACACGGGCTGGTTGTGTTGGTTTTAGGTTGCTTGGTTGGCTAAATAACGCAGTGTACCCTAGAGAGCTACTGGAGCTACGTCAAAACCCGTGTGGAGAAAATACCACCCGTCTTCGGGGCGTCTCTGTTTCACCTGGTGCTGCGCCTCTTTCGTGGGGCAGTCACCGGGCTGCCGCCTGGCTGGTTCTTACTCCTGTTGCGCGCTGGGGGAGGGGAGACTTTAATTCTGAATCACCTGGAAGAAAAAAAGACGCGGGGGGGTGGGGGTGGTTTAGGGACTGCCCCGGTAAGGCTCGGACAGAGCTTTCCGCAGCTGGCTGGCCTGGCTTTACACACACGGGAGTTGCCCCAGTGAAGCCAATGGGACTATTCAGCGGTCTCCTGGGTCCACAGTAGCCAGCCCGCTCCCGGGTGCCCGTCCTCCTGTGAAATGGAGCGGAGCGGCACCATCGCGCTCTCGCTGCTGACAAGGGCTGAGGCAGCGGGAACGGCCAGGCGGGCATCTCCCACCGCAATTAAAATTCGCCTCCGCCTCTAGCCCTTTCCAGGCTTCTGCGCGCGCCTGCGTGTTTGGTTGCCGGGGTAACAGTCGGCTGAAGGCTGATGAGTGCAGCTGACCAATCCCTAGCGAGGCTCGGGGCAGAATTTCCCGCCTTCCTCCGGAAGAGGCGGGACTGCGGCCGAAGGTGAGGCGGGTGTGTGAGGATGTGGGGTGCTGCGTATGGTCTGGCGGGGAGGAAGCTCCTTAGTCACTGTTGGCCAAAGGGCAGCAGGAATCCCCCTTGCCCCACCCCCCCAACACTGGGGAGGGCAGCGCGGCCGGGAGGCGGGAGCCTCCGCCTCACCGGGGAGACGCGCGTTCCCCCCGCGAGCCGTCTCAGGCGCCTCCTTCCCCCGCGGGCCCCAGACTCCCCGCGGTGCGGAGCTTCCCGGAGAACGGGCGTTGGGCCCGCTCTGGCAGGCCTAAGCAGAGCCGCCGCGGGGCACGGTGTGGAGTGGGTGTCCCCGGAGCATGGACGTGACCAAGAGCCATCTCGGGGGCGGCGGGGGAATGGGGCTCTGTGCGGCAGTTCCCTAGTGTTACCCGGTGCACGAGCTGTGCAACCCCTCCCGGAGCCCTGGGTACCGAAAATCTTTGCTGCTTGAGCAGTGCCGGCGCGGGTAGCGCCAGTGTGGGTGCCTGTGCCCCTCCTGCGCGCTGTAGGGAGGGCCCTGCTGGGCGTAGTCTGGACGGGAGGAACTGCCCCGTACACTTCCCTCCTCACTGAGCTTTTCAGAGGTATTTAGGCACTTAAAGAGGCAGATACACACCGAGACAACCCCCCCTTTTGATTTAAATGGGAGTTGGGCACCAAGGCACTTCTGAACATTCCACTTGTTACCTATCTGCATCTTCAGGTGCCTGAAAACCGGGCCATTGAACAAATAGCCTGTCAGGGATTACAGATATAAAAATATCGATGTAACTCGTTACATGGTAGTACAGACATTTCGCTCTTGTCACAGCTGAGCAGTTTCACTATAGCTGCACATTTTGATGTTAATTAAGTGAATCCTTGGTTACTTTTTTGGCCTGTTTTTGGAGGCAGTTTATGTGATCCATACTATACGTATAGGGGGTAAAAGCAAACCATTTTGCCAATGGAATATCATACTGAAAGAATAGTTTTTAAAATGTTATTAACGTTAATGGTTAGAATCAAATTTACACAAGTTAAGAAGTAAGGTACTGTACATCTGGGATCAGGCTTGGGTTATGTGGGATTTCAAGTATCAGTTATAAGGTTTTAATGCTAAACCAGATCAGATTTATTGCCACTTTTTTACGGAGAAGTGTCTGGAAGTTTTAGGTCACTTATACCATGAAAATACTCATATCAGCATCTTTACGTACAATGTTTGTACCGTAACACTATTAAGTGGAGGCCTGAGTTCTACAAGTAATGTTATTGTATAAATTACTTAATTGCAGATTTGTTTAAATTAGTGCTTAATTGTGTTTTGAGAGTGTTTTTTAAAAAAGATTTTTTTTAAAAAGTCTATTCACTATGTTTCAGTTTTGAAGCATGATGAATAAACTTCTTTAAAAAACAAAACAAAACACATGTCCCCTATCTTTACTGACTCTGTAACCATTCTGAAACACTAGCTTGGAGACGAGACAATTCCTAAGATATTAATGCTAACATTTGATGACACTTTAAATGGCAACATTAACTTTCAGTGGTGATTAAATTTAGTAGAAACATCAAGGCAGTGTGCTTACTGGTCACATTGGGACATAGTGCTAGATAAGATACAGGGGTTGCTGAAGTGCGGAATGAGCAATTTAACCCCCCCTCTTACACGCCCACCAAATTTAGTCTTCTCTGCCCCTGCCCAAAAGTGATATATCACCTTGTACCAAAAGCCTCGACTGCTTCCTTGACACAAACAAAAACCCAAGACATCTCAGATGCTTTCCTAAGTGCCAAAAGTCCCAAACATTCCTTTCTCAGCTGCCCAAACCTCTAGCTTTTCCCTGACATAACAATGAGTAACTGCACTGTAGATAAGTGATATGTAGTGCACTGCAATTTTTAAATTTGAGGAAAGTTGAATATAAATATATTAAGCACATACTAGGATGATTGGACTGGACTTTGAGTAGGGAGGGGAGAAGGTTGTGGAGGGTGCATAATTTAGGGCAAATGTACTGCATAGGAAAATGAAAGGTAGATCTTCTAGTTAACATTTGGCAAACACCTTTGAAAAGAACATTTGAAAAATATCAAATATAACAGTTATTTACCATCTACTACACTATACCAGATACATAGTTGTATATCATGTGCAATTATTTGCATTGAGAAGACATTTAATACTTTGTTCAGAAGGAATGAAAGATCACATAATGGTATCTTAAAACCATTCACTGTGAAACCCTCTCCAGTCTTCCCCACAAATTAAAGGATGTATCTCTATATTTGTAGTTGTGATCAAACAACTTACATGAATTTGAAGGGTTTTTTTATTGTCACTGGTCCCTTTATAGTGGCAAGCAATTTATTAATGGATTGTTAGAATTAAGTCTGTGTAAAATGCAATTTCTAATAGTTAATTAAACACATTAAAATACAATTAGCAATTGCACCATAGGTGTGTCCTGAGCTATGTTTGCAATTCTGAATAAAAGGACAACTGCACCATAGCCAGTACAAACACCACTGTAAATCATAACTTAGGGATACATCTTGTAAAAAGTTGCATTGGGTTTTAGTAATTTATGCAAGTCTATTCACTTTATTGTGAGCTGTAATACTTAAAAAAAAAAAATCAGTGTTTTGAAAGATTTTACTGTTTTGATGAAATATTCACATTGGTGAGAAACCTGGAGGAGGTAATGTCTTGCCACATGATACACCTAATTATGTGCCTCATAATGTCCCATATATTTTCTTATGGTACTGTTGAATAACTATCATACACAACACAACCTGAATTTTTGCAGCCCTTTTCATTTGGCTATTTAATTATGAATTATGCAAATTAAATATCTTTAATAAAGAAAACATTAACTTGTTTATTGCTGTTGTTTACCAGGAAGGTTATTGCACTATAAAGGAAAATGTCTTTTTTTTCAAAAATATTACTGCAACCAGACGTTGAAGAATACCTTGGGAACGTGTTTAGAAATAAGGAGGTATGTGATAAAGGTAACTCAGCCAGTCAGTCTGTGTAAACACATTTGCCTTTCACTGGTTGAATGTTGAACTATGCAGCCATTTACATTCTTTTAACTTTATTTTTTGTATGAAGTTACTGATAAATGCCTCTCACAATAAAAGTGTATCTTTAGAGTTAGAGAGATCTTTTCAGCAAAGGGCTCTGATCCTGTAATGCAGAGCATCATTGACTTCAGTGGTCGTGTGTGAATTCAGGAGTCTGACTGTACACTGTTCGTTGAAGGAATTGAGGCCTAAGATTGTTAATTCCATCTAGAAGTTATAAGGGCTAGTCTAATGTGTGATTTCTAAAAGTATGAATATAAGTATAATATGAAAATTTGTTTTTAAACTTTTTGGGACTTTTAATAAACTGAATATACTGTTAATAAATGTTTAGTTAATTACTAAGTTCCAAGAAAACTCACCTTGGCGTATCACACTCTACTAATTCTAGTCTTCTTTAAAGTCCTCCAAGAACAATGACTACCACCATCCCCCCATCAAAAAGAAAAAAAACCCACCACATCCTACAGAGTAGACAAACTACCTGATTTCTATAGTAAAAAAAAAAAAAAAGAAACAAAATGTTTCAAGCCTTCATCTATCACACAAACTCATCACAACTTTGAGTCGCAGACTGCTTTTTTTTGTCTCTGTATACCTGTTGCTTTGTACAGCAAGCTAGGCATACCACTTAATAGAGCAATATCAAATCAATGAAGATTCATTCTAATGCCTGTTTCAATATCAGTTTGTTTAGAATATGCTTGCTCAATAAATAGACTGGTCTTTTCAGCAGCCAGACTCTGCCCTCAAGTGTGAGTATGTGATTCTCACTGAAGTCAGTGGGAGCTGCACATGCATCTGAAGGTCTATGACATGACATACACAAAGTAATGGTTGATTTAAACTTTTTGACTACAACAAGCACTACTGCATGAAGCTGTTTATTACTAATATATATCTTTTTTCTTCTAGCTCATAAGTGCTTTAGGCACACTGGAAGCAGAGAGGAAATATGAATCTCTGTTAAATTGTCTATCTCATCCTCCAGCTTTCACAACTGTTAGAGTTAATACTCACTTGGCTTCAGTGAAACAAGTGAAAATTCTGCTGTTTGAAGAGATCCACAAGGTTTGTGCAGTTTTGTATCCTGGTTATCACTAAAGATAGCTACAAGATTTCTGGTTTTTTAGCTGATTGCAAAAGCCTTTTTTCAAATAATGGAAACAATTCCTAAACTTGATGTGTGTGTCTACTTTCATTTTGGTGCCGGGATGAAAATCCTATTAACACTTTCAGAGTCAAATGGAAACATAGGTAGAGTCTGAGAGTTAAGTCCAATACTAGTCAATATCTGATACATCAAAGGAAGTTAAACATATCCATAGTGCCCTAGACCAAAGGTGCTTTCATCAACAGGAGAAAATATACTTTTTTTTTTTTTGCAAAGTTCTAAAGAACTTGAGTTTTATTGTAGATAAGGTCTAATAAAAAATACTAGCAATTGATTCAGAGAAAAATAATTTCTCCCTTTGTGTTTTTGAAACGTGCACATTCCTTCAGAAATTTAAAATCTATAAATAAGGACCATATAATACTTGTGGATTATTTGTATTATAGTAGCACCTGTAGACCCTAATTAGGATTTGGGCCCCTTTGTGGTAAATGCTTTACAAACATTGAAGGAAGGCACTGCAATCTAGACAAGACAACAGAAATAGAAACTAGTAGTCTGAGAAGATATATGCAACAAGTATAGAGCTTGCTTTTTTAAAAAGGTGACAGAAAAATGAACTGATGTTGCAATGTCTTATTTAAGAAGTGTGTGAAATTGAAAGAAATCGAGTATCCAGATAACTTGAGCAATTCCCCCCCTGCTGGTATAACTTGTTAGAAAATGCTTTGTTTAGTTAATTTTTGGATTTTTTTGTTATATTTATTTTATGACTGTCTTTATCTGACAGAGATAATTAATTGTAAGCCAGAAGGTCCGAAAATAAATTGTTTAGAAATCCTACCATATCTCTTCAGTCTTTCTGAGAAGATCCGGTTCTTCTATAAATAAATTATTGATGTTGGTGGGTTTACAGACACCAACTGCATGACAGGAGCCAAGACGTTTCTGTAATGCAAAAACAGTTGGCGCTACTCTAACTTTTTGCTAGGAGGGTAATGAGTTATGCTTCTTTTATCATACAACTCATTCTAGGAATCTGGAACTGGTATTTTAGTCAAATTTTTTGCTTTGTAAGGGAAAATGCTTTGCTAAAAACAGATACAGAGAAATGAATCCTGTCAATGACTCCTATTGTGGTCTTGGCATTTCTGAATGTAGTAATTTATCTCTGTGTTTTAGCTTGAGTATTTATAATATACAGCATTTCCTAATGTTGGATTTCCCAGCTTCTCATTAATTAAAGAGACTGTTCTACCATTCACAGATATAAAGTGTGAACTGAAAAATAATTAATTCCACGTACAATAAAGTCCTTTTGAAAGCATTGTTGTTCGTTAATGTTCCTTTATTTTTAAAAAAATTTAACAGCAGTTTAAAGGTCTTAGTGTTCCAGTTCTTCAGCACCCAGAACTCCAGGACATCTTACTTATTCCTGTCATTGGACCCAGGTTTGTAATTTTCAGACTTCAACAACTAATTTGTGTTACTGACTTTCACTATAGGTTTGACATTAACCATTTTTGATAACTTAGCCACTGTTAAAGTTGCAAGTGTTTTTAAGCCAAAATATGCAGTTCTTGTCCTAGATAACATAAATTTGTGATGTTTCAAACTCCCTCAGAATTTTGTTATATTTTAAAAGACCATAATCTTGTCTTTCTCCATTTATGATAATGGACTTCATATTAATTTTCCCTACAGCCATTGCCCTGTGTCAAAGTATGTTAGGAGGAGGTAGATTATCTCTGCTGAAGAACTAGGGACTGTTTGGCAGGACTCCAAAGTATAGGGTCTTGCAGTAGTGCCCAGTATTCTTCCATTAGAACACTTGCATGTACAAGACTCACATGAGTGTATTTAGGGAAGGTAGCTTAAATGATAATGTTAAACAGGAATTCCAAGGTCACATTTATCCCCCTATGCTGATGCCCTACACTGTTCATACTTAAACTGTTTGTTTTTCTAGTTTTCATTTAGACAACTTTAGTGTTCCCTCATTGTTTGCACTCTTGGAATTTTTTCATTGCTTAATTTGACTTTACAGTTGGAAGGATAATCTAAATGATCTTTCTTATAATAAGGTTTCAAAATTACAGACAATTGTCAATTTTGAGTTTACCAAGACTATGTCAAGTGGGCTTGTAAACTATAGGGGTCATAAACAATACTAGTGTGTACAAACTGTACATTATATTATGGCATTTGCTGTCTCTCTTACAGTGTTGGACAGTACTTTATTATTTGTTCTCCTGCTCTGACCTTAAATCCTCCTTTGAAGTACCAATCTCTCAATAATCCACTCTTTATACTTGTCCTTGACAAGTCTGAGTCATTACCTTCCTTATTACCAATCTGGACACAGTTGCTACCAGCAGAATTCCCTGCATCCTGTTAAAATATCTGTTGTAATAAAGTTTTATGGCAGTTATTAAATTTAAAAGGTCACTTTTTGACCGTCCTGCTTGAACACTAAGTTGTTACTGGCAGAGAAAGTGGAGAAGAATGATTTTCACATCTAACCCACGAAAGCTTATGCTGAAATAAATTTGTTAGTCTCTAAGGTGCTACAAGTTTTTCTTTCTTATTTTCGTTCAACTTGATTTTGTATACTGGTATCAGATTTTTGGCAGTAGCAGTTTTGGGGCTGAATCTGCATTTTTCCAAGGACTGCTACTTGGTTTTATTCTTTACTTTTCTCAGCACTGAGCTGCATCTTGTAAGTTTGATATACAATAGGTGCCTATTTCTCCACCACCTTTTCTCAAACAGCATATATGAACTGACTTTTTTTTCTAAAATAGACTGATGTCAGCAGGTTTTTATAATGAAATTACACTTTGTATCCTCAGGAAGGATCTACAAAAGCAATCATCTGAAGTCATTGTTGGAGCCCAGTGTGGGAATTCAGTGCTACGAGGCGCGCATGTCTTTGTTCCAGGAATCATATCTGCTTCAAAATGTAAGAGTTCTCTAATATATTCCAGTAAGATTTAGAGGGGAGGGGGGATGACCATCCATTCTAGTTGACATCTAGTATCTATTTTACTTTGTTTTTGTTTGTAAAACGTTCATGATTTTTCTTGTGCAATACATATAACAAAATGGTGCGTGCTACCTCTCCTCTTCTGTGCTGCTGTGAGTTCTCTCTCCTTTTTAGAGACTTCAGTTTCTTAACAGCAGGATTGTCTATCATTGATATTTTTACATTCTTCTTCTTCTAACTTGGAAAAAGAGGGTTTTTTACAAAGATCAGATGTTTTCAAGTGAGACATAACCTGACCAAACTGAAAAGTTATGTCATTTTGGTGTATACCAGAGAGATTAATTTTGTAGATTTTCTAATAAGCTTCAGTAGTTGCTATTAAAGTCAATATTTACCCTTAGTACTGCCTAAGAAAAGCACATCCAATTTAGTAACTTCCCAATCTAACCCAGGGGAAATGTGGGGCGTATGATTGATACCTCTGTGTGATTAATGGCCACTAATGTAGGAGCTGTTTTCTTTTGAAAAAATGGCAAACAAAGAGACATTGATTTCATGATATCTTAGGAACATAAGAAAGTAGATGTAAAGGAGAACTGAAGTTTTTGTTTTGTTTATTTTGCTTTCCCTTGACATTGAAATTGGCATGTTTGATGTTATAATAGTCTCATGTGACAGATTGACGATATCCTGAATGTATCTTATTGAATTAAATCTTATTGAATTAGGGCTAATACCTTTGGGGTAGATTGTATTAGAAATGCAAATGTTTATGTACTATTGTGAGATTGTATGGAACTTCTTTAGCAGGAAAACAAAATTAACACAATCTCTGGAAGGTATGAGAAAGTTCAAAGGTCTTTTTGGAACAATATATGTGATGTGGATATTCTAGGAAGTTCCTTGAAGTGAGGGGAATGCAGGTTTTCTCCTCTGAAGCCAACATATTGAAGATCAGACCTGGGGAGAGAGACCTATTGTATACTAATTACCTGCTTCTGGAATCTCCAGATCAAAGACCCCTGCTCTGAATAAAAGGGTGGACTAATTTTCACATGAGTATGCTTGTTCTGAGCTGAATCTGTGATGAACTTGTAACCGCAAGGTAATCCTTAGGGTGGGGTGATGAAAAACTGCTTCGTGATGGAGCCCCATGTTATAGTTTCAATGAAATCTGGTAAGCTTATTAGCATCGGTGTTTTTAATATGTTTTTTCTGTAATGCTTTTTACCTTAAGAATAAAGTAGGCTTCCTTAGAAAGAACAAGGTAGTAACTTTTATCTATACCAATCACTCCATTATCAGAAAAATCAAGCAGATTTAGGCAGATTGTCTTTGCTGGAAGTAACTGTTCAGCCTGGACATACCCTGGTCACAAAGGGCTGAGATGCAGGTCTCCACACCAGAGCGGCAACAGCTCGGGTGTTGGAAGCTTGAGAGTGGATGCCCTTCCTGGACCACTGTGGGGAATATAGGGGCAGTTGCTCTGAACTGTGAGATCTAGTATTGACTTCTATTATTACTTGTTGAGAAAAATATTCCTCATAACTTCAGAACCTCCATAAATTAGATATCATGCGAACCCTTGTGTCTCTCTCTTCCAGTGCCAGTGAGCCAGAAAATAATCTTCTACATATGCTCTTGAACAGTGCTTAGTCTTCAGCTGCATATTGAAACAATTTGTGCTATTTATTTTTTTAAAGGTCAAACTAACTTATAATATAAATGTGGACGATTCACTTTGTTATTATCATGGTAGTGACTATGGCTGTGTTAACCACAGGTCTTTCTTTTTCCATCTAGATCAGCGTTTCTCAAACTGGAGTCCATGAGGGTACTCCAAGGGGTCCGCAGGCCCTGCTGATCAAATCCTCCCCCTCCCTCCCAGTGCCTCTTGCATGTTGGGGAACAGCTGTTCAGCAACCTGCAGGAGGTGCTGGGAGGGAGGGGAAGGAGCGGAGATGGGGCGTGCTTGGGAAAGGGGGCAGAAAGAGACAGGGAAGAGGAGGGGCAGGGGTGGGATGGGAAGAGGTGGGGAGGGGCCTTGGGGGAAGGGGTGGAGTGGGGGCAGGGCCTAGGGGAGTTTTGGGGTCTGCAAAAAATTTTAACTCAAAATGGGGGTTCTCGGGTTGCTAAAGTTTGAGAACCTCTGATTTAGATAAAAGTAAATTTTGGCCCTTAATAAAAAAAGCACTTATGCATATGCTTAAATTCAGTCCTCTTCAGAAATGTACTTAACCACATGCTTAAAGTTAACCATGAGTTTAAGTCCCATTGACTTAATATGTATGCTTTCCTGAATTTAGGCATTTAGGAGAAAACAAGTAAGTTGCTTCAACAGTTCTTGAAACTGCTTTCATTTTGTACAGTTCTACACATAAATATACAAAATACTTACTGGGTGAGCTAGTGATTTATCATCATTGCCATACATTAGCGCACAGCATCAAATAAAAGGGAAACATACTTCAATAGGACTTCAAAAAGATTTTAGAGGAATTACAGATAGGAAAATGAAGTGGGAGAGTATGCTGCCAGCTTGAGGTCAAGAGTACAATAAAGCCCTGTATCTAGAAATTGCACTCAGCACAGATGGTAGAACAAGACATGAATGGTTGTACATAAGTGGGCCACTTAATCATTGATCAAGTTATACAGATAAGGAGGAATCAGTGATCGAAGGTCTTTAAGCTTAGATTGACAAATCTAAATTTAAGCTTTAGGTTAGCCAATATAGCTGCCTGAATGGGTGAGAAAACACAAATATTGCAAATTATAACTAAAAATTCAACATACTGCTGCTGCATTCTAAAGAGACAGACAACAAGGGAAAAAATATTTTGGCTTTACAAGTGAGGATGGACAAATAAATTGATGGGGAGGTTAATTTAAATATCTGCAAATTTTACAAATACCGTACTAGGTAGATGGTAGCAACATGGAGTGTCAGTGTTGGGTATTGTAGACATCCGAAGATGAAAATTATCTAGTGTAGAAGCTATTTCTGGCTACAAGAATTGATCACAAATATAATGCAGTTTTTATAAAATGATCCTTTCCCTCCAGCACATTTAATCTAGCCTGGTGGTTCTCAACTATGGTCCACTGCTTCTTCAGGGAAAGCCCCTGGCGCGCCGGGCTGGTTTGTTGTCCTGCTGCGTCTGCAGGTTCGGCCGGTCACGGCTCCCACAGGCCGTGGTTCGCCGCTCCAGGCCAGTGGGGGCTGTGGGACATGGCGGACAGCACATCCCTCAGCCCGCGCCGTGTCCCACAGCCCCCATTGGTCTGGAGCGGCGAACCGCAGCCAGTGGGAGCTGCGACTGGCCAAACCTGTGGACACGGCAGGTCAACAAACCGGCCTGGCGTGCCAAGGGCTTTCCCTGAAGAAGGGTAGACCACAGTTGAGAACCATCAATCTAGCCCCTTGGTCATAGGAAAGAGATCTCTGAAACACAACCCCCGCCCCTTTTGAGGAGCTTTAAACTGCCACGTTCATTCCCAGTTCAAAAGCTTAGTCTTGCCTCTGTAGTTTTCCTCTAGTACAACCAGCCAGGCCCTTCAATAAAAAGATCCTAGAAAAGCATCTGGGGAGAAATGTCTAAGAGTGGTTTGAATAATAGTTGCTCTCAGAATGAAGCTTTTACAAGTAGAGGCAGAGCTCAGCAAGTCCACATGTAGACCATGCTTTCTTACTGCTTTACTCCAAGCAGGCTTAACAGAATCTCCTGTACTGAGACCAAAGTGTTCTTCAAGCTCTTCTAGGCACCAGTGCAGCAAGATACTAGAAGACAGTGGAACTACTGCTTAAGACACATGCTCAAGTACCTTGCTCAACTAAGTCCTTTACACAGAGGTGGCTTCTCTGTCATATTTTGTGTGCAGAAAATAATTAGGCAATGGGAAAACATTCAGGTGACTTTGTGGACTGGCCAACACTGGAGATACTCAAAGCTTGTCTTGACCTGAAATCAATATTGCTGTGATGCAAGGGGTTGAAGTACATGGCCCATCAGAAGTTCCAGATGAGTTGGGCACTGTTCTCTTGCCAAATATAATTTTTTAAAAAATCTTTCTTTCCCTAGTTATGAAAGCTGGAGATGTGGTCTCTGTATACTCTGATATTGAAGGGAAGTGTAAAAGAGGAGCCAAAGAATTTCTGGGAACCAAAGTTTTTATTGGAAATGGGATTTCTGAATTGAGTCGCAGTGAAATCTTCAGTTCAACTGACTCACTGAAGTAAGTCCATAGTAACTGCAGTGAGGATTAAGAAGCTGCACTTACTTTCTTTTTTGAGGAAAAACACTAGGAATTTAGAAATATTCTGTAATACACATGAAGGCAGATTGTGGTTTTGAATGAGATGCTACATTGGAGGCATGTGAGAAGGGACGTTGAGGCAGTGGGAGCTTTGGGAAAAATTCTGGCTGAGTCAGGGTGTGTCTTCAGCGGGTCCCAGCACCACGGGTTCCTCCTCCGGATAGTGGCCGCTTGGCAGGTCCGGCAACTCCTCCAGATAGCGGCTGCTCGGCAGGTCCGGCCAGTCTTGGTGTGTACCTGGGGCCGCAGGGTTTTCCCAGTCGTGGGCTAGGCTGGCGGGGTCTGCTCTCCCTGGCGACTGCTCCCCAAGTGAGCTCTGAGGGCCCGCCTTTATACTTCCAGGTCGTGCCGGTCTCTCTGAGGGGCGGGCCCAGAGCTTCCTGGCTCCGCCCACTCTGTCCTCTGGGCAGGTTCTCCACTCTGTGGGGTGGTGGGGCACCGCCCCACCTCGCTACAAGGTGGAAGGCAACTTACGTGAAAGTGATCATGATGTGATAGGCTTCCTGATTCTAAGGAAAGGAAGTGAGTGAGAGCAGCAGAATAAGGACAATGAATTTTAAAAAAGCAGACTTTTGCAAACTCAGAGAACTAGTAGATAAGGGCCCATGCAAAGCAAATCTAAGACAAAACAGCTCAGGAGAGTGGGCAGTTTCTTAAAGACACAATATTAAAGTCACAATAGCAAACTATCCTGAAGAAAAGGAAATATAGGAAGAGAAGAGGTTCATATGGCTGTGTCAGCTCTTTAATGACTTGAAAATCAAAAAGGAATCCTACAAAAAGTGGAAACAGACAAATTGCTAAGGGGGATATGAATAAAAGCACAAACATGCAGGGACAAAAATCATAAAGGCGCAAAATAAGTTACACCTAACAAGGGACATAAAAGGCACTAAAAAGAGATTCTATAAATATATTAGCAACAAGAGAAAGATGAAGGAAAGAGTAGGTCCTCTATTTAGCAGAGAAGGAGAGCTAATGGACAACTTCAAGAAGGTTGAGGTGTTTAGTGTCTCTTTTGCTTGTTTTCTCTAAAATAGTTAATTGTGACCAGATGCTTAACACAATTAATATCAATAACCAGGGAGATGGAAAACACACTAGAATAAAGAAAGGATAGGTTAAAGAATATTTAGATAAGCTGGCAGGTCTTGATGAAATTCACCCACTATAGCTGAAGTAATCTCAGAACAATTAGTGATCATCTTTGAGAATTGTTGAAAGAGGGGCGATGTTTCAGAGGACAGGAGAAAGGTACTGTTTGCCTGCTTTGAGAAGAGGAACAAAGATGATTTGGGGCATTATAGATTAGTCAGTATAACTGTGATACTTGGAAAGATACTAGAACACAATATTAATCAATTTGTAAGCACCTAAAGGATAATAGGGTTATAAGTAATAACCAATTTGGATTTGTCGGGAACAAACCTTGCCAACCAATCTAATTTCTTTTTTTGAGAGGGTTTGAGGCCTAGTGGATGGGAGAAGTAGTAGACGTGATATATCTTGATTTTAGTAAGGCTTTTGACACTGTCCTCCATGACATTCTCATAAGCAAACTAGAGAAATGTGGTCTAGATGAAATTACTATAAAGTGGGTGAACAACTGGTTGGAAAAACTGTACTCAAAGAGTAGTTATCAGTGGCTCGTCAAACTGAAAGTACATATCTAGAAGGGTCCCACAGGAGTCCGTCTTTGGCCTAGTACTGGTACTAGTCAGTATTTTCATTAACGACTTGAAGTGGAGAGTATTATAAAATTTGCAGCTGGGATGGGTTGATAGCAATTTGAATAACGATTAAAATTCAAACCGATCAGGACAAATTGGAGAATTGATCTGACAATCAACAAGAGGAAATTCAATAAAGAAGTGCAAAGTACTACACTTCAGAAGGAAAAAATCAAATGAATAACTGCAAAATGGGGAATAGCTGTTTAGGTGTAGTACTGCTGAAAAGGATATCGGAGGTTATAGTACATCACAAATTGAATATGAGCCAACGACGTTATGCAGTTGCAAAAAAAGCTAATATAATTCTGGGGTATATTAACAAGAGTGTCATATCTAAGAAACAGAAGTTAATTGTTGTTCTCTATATGGCTCTGGTAAGACCTCAACTGGAGTATTGTGTCCAGTATGAACAAACTGGAAAGAGTCCAGAAAAGAGCAATGAAAACGATCAAATGGTTAGAAAACCTCACCTATGAGGAAAGCGTAAAAAAAACTGGATATGTTTCGTCTTGAGAAAAGACAACTGAGGGGGGAGCTGATAAATCTTCAGATATGTTAAGGGGTTCTATAAAGAAGATTGTGATTAGATGTTCTCTGTGTCCATTGAAGGTAGGACAAGAAGTATGGCTTAATCTGCAGCAAGGGAAATTTAGGTTAGGGAAAAGTTTCTAACTGTAAAGATGGGTAAGTACTGGAATAGGATACTAAGGGAGATTGTGAAATTCCCATCATTGCTGGTTTTTAAGAACAGGTTAGACCAGCGGTTCTCAAACTTTAGCAACCCAAGGACCCCCCATTTTGATTTAAAATTTTTCGTGGACCTCCAGGACCCTTGCTCAGCCTCAGGCTCCACCCTCACTCCAACCCTTCCCCTAAGGTCCCACCCCATCTCTTCCTAACCCTGCCCCTCCGCTTCCCTGCCTCTTTCCACCCTCTCCCTCAAGCACGCTCTGTCCTCACTCCTCTCCCTCCCAGCGCCTCCTGCACCCCACTGAACAGCTGTTTCCTGGTGTGAAGGAGGCACTGGGAGGGATGGGGAGGAGTTGATCAGCAGGGCTGGCAGCCCTGAACAAGATTCCACCCTCTCCCCTGAGTGTGCCCCATCCCCCCTCCTCCCCTTCTCTTCCAGTGTCTCCTGCATGCTGCTGAACAGCTGTTTCCCGGTGTGCAGGAGGCACTGGGAGGGAGGGGTAGGAGTTGAGTTGATCAGTGGGCCCACGGACCCCATGGAGTACCCTCATGGACCCCAGGGGTCCGCGGACCCCAGTTTGAGAAACGCTGGATTAGACAAACACGTGTCTAGGTATACAGTACTTGGTTCTACCTCAGCGCAGGAGATTCTACTAAATGACCATTCAAGATCCCTTCCATCCTTACATTGGGTCAGCCCTGCCATGGCCCTTCCCATCCACTCTGCTTTTTGGGAAGCGAATGTTTCTAGTTTGCCAGTGGGATTGTGCCCTCCTCTCCCGAGAGGCACAAGAGGCATGGAAAGCTGCTTGTGTCCTCTCTTCCACTTGCACATCTGTGCAGGGTTAAGATAGCCACCATCCTGGTCCTAAATCGTACTATGTTTATGCTTTTATAGCAGCTAGCCCAAAGGAGCCTTGATGCTGACCAGGGTTTGTAGGTGCTACCATAGTATAAATATTTATTAATGATACAGTTCTCAGTTTACAGTTACAGGATGGGTTGTAGGTACTGGTTTAGTGAATTCTGAAGATATTATTGGTCGGGAAACAAGTGGGTTTATTTTAACTAGCATTTGACATTGTCACATTGAGTTTTGCCAAGTTAATAAGCAGGATGCAGCTTTGATAAACTGTCCTACTCAACCACTAAGTTTACTTCAGTTTGGCCAGAAATGCAGCCACCACCTTCCAACACAGATGTTTTCAGTTTTAAAGGAGCTGTATTTTAGGTTGACGATCTTTAATGAAATCTGTATATAGCACAATTCGCCAAAGTATTTGTTATCTTCAAGCATGATTTAAAAAACAATCTACAAAAAACTTGGGTGTGAAACAAAAAGTGCCCTATATAGAAGCACTTTCTGATGTAGATTAAATAAAGGAAGAGGAGAAGCCTCAGATCCCTACCTCCGATGACGATATGGCAGAATTGCATATAGGACACTAAAGCTTGAGTCTGTCATATTTGCTTTTCTGTCTCGATTCTTTGTCTCGTAGGAGAGTGTGCATGCTGCACTTAGGAAAATAGATTCATTCTTGCTGACTGCAGTTATTTAGCAGAGTGTTTTTCTGGTTCATTTGTGCCATTTCTCTTTTCTTTGTTGCGATTACTTAGTAATATTTTTATCTCAGCTTCATGAAACCTAAACCTGTAGAGCCTATGTTAACTTTAAAATTTTATTTTCCCATGCAAATCAATGTTGATGGCCTTAATATATAGGACATTATGATTCTCCAGTACTATAGATAAACCAGGGAAATACAACCTAGATGGAGCTACTATAAGGTGGGGTGCATAACTGGTTGGAAAACCGTTCCCAGAGAGTAGTTATCAGCGGTTCAAAGTCATGCTGGAAGGGCATAACGAGTGGGATCCTACAGGGGTCAGTTCTGTGTCCAGTTCTATTCAATATCTTCATCAATTATTTAGATAATGGCACAGAGAGTACACTTATGAAGTTTGCGGACGATACCAAGCTGGGAGGGGTTGCAGATGCTTTGGAGGATAGGATTAAAATTCAAAATGATCTGGACAAACTGGAGAAATGGTCTGAAGTAAATAGGATGAAATTCAATAAGGACAAATGCAAAGTACTCCACTTAGAAAGGAACAATCAGCTGCATGTATACAAAATAGGAAATGCCTGCCTAAGAAGGGGTACTGCAGTACTGGAAGTCATAGTGGATCACAAGCTAAATATGAGTTAACATTGTAACACTGTTGCAAAAAAAGCAAGCATCATTTGGAATGTATTAGTAGGAGTGTTGTAAGCAAGACACGAGTAGTAATTCTTCTGCTCTACTCGATGCAGATTAGGCCTCAGCTGGAATATTGTGTCCAGTTCTGGGCGCCACAATTCAGGAAAGATGTGGACAAATTGGAGAAAGTCCAGAGAATAGCAACAAAAATGATTAAAGGTCTGGAAAACTTGACCAATGAGGGAAGATTGAAAATATTGGGTTTCTTTAGTCTGGAGAAGAGAAGACTGAGGGAGGACATAACTGTTTTCAAATACATAAAAGGTTGTTGTAAGGAGGAAAAATTGTTTTTCTTAACCTCTGAGGATAGGACAAGTAAGCGGCTTTCATTGCAGCAAGAGCGGTTTAGATTGGACATTAAGAAAAGCTCCCTAACTGTCAGGATGGTTGAACACTGGAATAAATTTCCTAGGGAGGTTGTGAAATCTCCATCACTGGAGATTTTTATGAGCAGGTTAGACAAACACCTGTCAGGGAGGGTCTAGATCAGGGGTGGGCAAACTTTTTGGCCCAGCATACCCAGATGGGCCACATCTGGGTATGGAAATTGTATGGCGGGCCATGAATGCTCATGAAATTGGGGGTTGGGGTGCGGGAGGGGGTGAGGGCTCTGGCTGGGGGTGCGGACTCTGGGATAGGGCCAAAAATGAAGAGTTTGGGGTGCAAGAGGGTGCTCCGGGCTAGGATCAAGGGGTTCGGAGGGCAGGAGGGGGATCAGGACTGAGGCAGGGGGTTGGGGTGCAGGCTCCTTGCAGTGCTTACTTCAAGCAGCTTTCGGAAGCAACGGCATGTCCCCTGCCCCCAGCTGCAACGCAGAGGGTCAGCCAGGCAGCTCTGTGCGTCGCCCTGTCCACAGGAGCCATCCCTGCAGCTCCCATTGGCTGTGGTTCCAGGCCAATGGGAGCTGTGGGGGTGGTGCTTGAGGCAGGGGCAGCGTGCAGAGCCCCCTGGCTGCCCCTACACATAGGAGCTGGAGGGGGGACATGCTGCTGCTTCTGGGAGCCACATGGCACCACGGCATGTGCAAAGCAGGGCAAGACTCCGACCCCGTTCCCAGGCTGGAGTGCCAGAGCACGGCAAGTTCCGGACCCTGCTCACTGGCGGGAGCTCGAGGGCCAAATTAAAACATCTGAAAGGCCGGATGCGGCTCCCAGGTCATAGTTTGCCCACCCATGGTCTTCATTATATTCTGCCATGAGTGCAGGGGACTGGACTAGATGACCTCTCCACGTCCCTTCCAGTCCTCTGATTCTCCTGCTCACATTCTTCTTTCAACTTTCTAGAGTTTCTCAGATTTTCATATTAATAAATAATAGTAGTAAAACCTAGCATTTGTACAGCACTTCACATTTTCATGTCATTGATCAGATATTAATTAATCCTCACAACACTGCTACAAAGTAAGTAAATTAGTAGTATGTCAGTTTTACGTATGAGGAAACCATTCTTTCTTGGCCATTTTTTAATGTACAAAATACAGAGAAATATTTTCTTTACTTTGCAGAGCTCCCATTTGATGAATCCAATGTGATGACATTCAAAGAGTATTCATTAGCTTGGGTTATAAAATTGTAAAAGGTTTATTTTATTTGAGTTGATTTTTATATATTTTCACCTGTGCAAAATTCTGTTCACAGTTATGTAAGTATAACCCTGGTGATTTAAGTGGAATGTGCCCCTTTATCATTAATATCAATATTGCTGAAAAACAAAAAGCAGACCATCACCAGCTAAAGTAGTATCAATTGAGTCACTCAGAAATTTTCTCAATGTCTTATGAAATGGTGATTATTAAGAGAACAAAGGAATATTTCCATGGCAAAATGTAGTTTTAGAACTTTAGAACAGAGCAGATAATTTAGTGGAATCGGATTTAATATGAGTTTCTTGCTTTTCAGAGGAATAGGTGTAAGAATGACAGACCCAGTATACCTTAGTCCTTCGTTGGACAATGTGCTGTCCAGTTATTTGTTTTTGCAGGTAAGTGCATTACTAAATAGAGCTGTATGATTTTCAGAAGAATAAATATCCTTCAAGTGGTTCATTAGGACTCTAAAGGGATTCCATTTTCAGAGTGCTTCCATAACACCTAATTCAATACTTTCTTCACGGAAGTTGGATATAGATAGAATATAGATCTGAAGATGAGCACTGTGTAAGCTTGAGTCTTTAATCAACAGCAGTTGAGCCAAAAAAAGATCTCTTACCCATTTTGACCACCCAATAGATAGTATAAAGCATTTACAGGTATCTGTTTCAGACATACTGAAACTGATATATATATATATATATATATATACACACACACTTTTTGCACCGCTTCGAATCTTCTGGGCAGTGCTTTAAGCTTCTGCTGGAATCTACACAAAAGCTTTTGTGGTTAGTCTGGAATCTGAGTCTCTTATCACATAAATTGGTGTTGTGGTGATGCAGATTATTCCGTTCAGGAGGCTACCTTGAGTTAAAAACAAACCCATCACTTGTCTTGGCCTTTAAAAAAATTCTGCTGTAAACAAAACATATGGAAAGTCTTGAACCTACAAAAGCATTGTGTTCCATATGTAATTCACTACGTTGTACCATATTACAGAAGTTCCAAAGTATAAGTGATCTCTTGTTTGTGAGAATATCTAGTCATAGTAAAGGAGATTTAAGGACTATGTTCCAGCCTTAATTTTTCCATTGTTGATTTCAGTGGGACCTTCTTGTTCTTTTCATATACAGTAACTCCTCATTTAACGTTGTAGTTATATTCCTGAAAAATGTGACTTTAAGTGAAACGATGTTAAGCGAATCCAATTTCCCCATAAGCATGAATGTAAATGCGGGGGTTAGATTCCAGGGAAATTTTTTTGGCCATACAGCACAGTACTATAGTTGGGAGGTTCTCCCGCCTTACCTCACACAGGCACAGTCCACTGGCACTAGAGACAGTGAGGCAGGCAAAGAGGCTGAAGGTGCTGTAGGCTAGGAGAAGCACGTTGTACAGCAGCAGTGGCAGCTTCCCCTACTCTGCAAGCACCAGGGGTGGGGGGGCTCAATCCTCAGCCTGTCCACTCCACCCCTTCCCTCAAGCCCCCACCCTTGACCCATCTCTTCTCCCCCCTCCACCTCCTCCCCCTTTACTTCGCATGCCGTGTCCTCGCTCCTCCCCCCTCCCTCCCCTGCCTTCTGAACGCCACAAGCCAGCTGATTGCTGCAGGCAGGAGGCAGGGGAGGGAGCGGGGAATGTGCGTGCTGCATCCTCGCTCCTCCCCCCTCCCTCCTGCCTCCTGAATGCCGCAAGCCAGCTGATTGCCGCGGACAGGAGGTGGGGGGAGGAGGAGGAAGGCGCTGATCCGTGGGGTCCGCCGGCGGGCGGGAGGTGCTGGGGGAGGTGGGGCGTAGGGGAGCTGCCAGCTGTGGACAAAGCAGGCAGCCAAACAACGTAATGGCAGAGCATTGCACAACTTTAAATGGAGCATGTTCTGTAATTGAACAGGGATGCAAGAGCGAAACAATGTTAAGCGAGAGGACGTTAAGTGGGGAGTTACTGTATTGTAGTTTTAAATAAATTCTTACCATCAAAAGTATTTAATCTAAAAATATTGTCCTCTTGGTACTACAGATGAAATATACTTCTGCAGCTTTTAATCATTGGGGAATTACTGCTTGTTACTGCTTGGGGTTGTGTTTTGATTTTTTTAAACAAACTATATTATAAACTCATTCAGGGCAGTTGGCACACCAGTCTCATGGTGAGATATGGGATGATAAAACACAGTCTTTTATTTATTGTTGTTGATTTGTTTTTTGTTTTACTATGGGGAGCAAACACTATCTTAAATAAGTAGTAATTCTCATTTCTGTTTATCAAAGTGCTGAATGTAATTAAACCAAGATCTCAACTAGATTTAGTTCCCAAGGAATTTCTAATTTTGGAACAGTATTTTACATAAAGATTGTTCTCTAGTTTAAAAACAAAATGAAGATTACTGACACCTCGTTTTTAAGATGAAAAATGGCTTCCAGTGTGTTTCTGAGCTGCTATGCTAATGTAAAACTTCAGCCCAAATAAACCATCATTCATAGCTGTTCTGTCTTTGATACTCTGAAATTATTTTATAATTTTTGTTGTATACTGTATAACCCTCAGACACTTTTGAAACAATTGAAAACAACAGTCAGTGATAGCTGTGTCTGTGTTATGACACTGACAGATCCTGTAGCAGTGCGCTATCATTTGTGATTTCTCTGGTAAGAATCAGTCCTCTATTTTAGTTACTCTAATTTCTGTACATCATGGTCCACATTTTCAAGGGTGGATCTAATTTTAGAGTTCCCAATTGCGACATTACCCAGGGTACAATCTGGACTGTTAAACAGCTGTCCCCCCTTAATTCTCTAGCCTGCGGTGCCTTTTACATTGCTGTGCTGTCAAAATATCAACTCCTGGCCTGTTCACACAGCATTCAGCATGCAAATTCACTCCCAGTTAAATACATGAGCACTCTGACTCATAAATTACATACAGAGTGACACCTGCAATTTCTAGTCCCAGCCTTGTCCTCCAGAAATATGCATCTTGTACTGGTCGGTAGCCTTTTCTGAACAGTACAAGCTCATAGAAAGTCCATCATTTCATTGAAGGAAAATGATAATGCATCAACCTTGTTATCCCAAATAGGGTTTCCCACACACTTTAACCCAAACACACCCAGTTAAGATAAAACAATAAGATAAGTTTATTAACTACAGAATGATAGATGTTAAATGATTACAAGTAATTACAAAGAAAATAAGAGTAAAATGCAAGGTAATATCTATCTTAACAAGCTAAGTAAACTTAAAAGCAAAAGGTTTTGTCTGACCATATGCTACAGCAGTCTGTACTAGCTGAAAAGCCTTCCAGTTAGGACCACCCTTCCCCCAGTTCAGTGATGTTTTTTATCTTTTGAGCATTGTAGCTGCTATGAACAGAGATGTGGGGTGGGGAGGAGAAATGAAATGGAGGCCACTGTCTCTCATTCTTGTACCACTCTCCCCTCTTATTCTCACTCTCCCCTCTTTGAGGATTACCCCCAGTTGGGGTACAGGCGACAAGCAGTCTCCTGTGAACATGAGGTTTGAACAGTTCCCCATGGTGAAATGTAAATTTCTTGCTTATACCTTTCCCCCTATTGGGAGAGTGGCCTCTTAAGCAGGTGATAGCTCTTCAACACCTGGCTGGGTGTTGGTCTGTCCTTTGTTCCTGAGAAACTGGTTTGGGCTTGCTTTTCTTAGCTGTTACAGCATGTTACAGCAAAGTGGTACAGAAGAATCTTTACATACAATGTTGATACACATATTTTACCAACACACTAATGTTCAGTAGATTATTTTCAAGTGCTACTTCACAAGGTGTATTTTGTACAAAATTTATCATAGTCTTGTAAAAGTGGTGACCATAGTAGTAGAGACCGTCACACCACCTTTAGACACTTGGGGCCTGATTTTCAGAAATGCTAAGTAGCTGCAGCTTCCATTGACTTCAGTTAGAGTTGTGGGTATTCAGCACTTCTTAGAAGATGTCTGTATATTCTAATAATTTGGCACCAAATACCTAATTATCTGATCAAATACCAGTACTCTATCACAGCTGTGTATGTCAATTGGACAATAAAGCATACATGCAATTTTAAGTTCTTTTTCAGATTTTTGACTGAGCTGGAAGACAGTATTTAAAAATATTTACGTATAATTTAAGACAGCATATTATTTCTTCTTCGAGTGATTTCTCTGTGGGTACTCCACTTTAGGTGAT
This sequence comes from Macrochelys suwanniensis, assembly GCA_033296515.1. Taxonomy (NCBI): domain Eukaryota; kingdom Metazoa; phylum Chordata; order Testudines; family Chelydridae; genus Macrochelys; species Macrochelys suwanniensis. The sequence continues at coordinate 38,457,201 of CM065776.1, forward strand.
TGAGTGCCCTGCGCTTCTAGTCGGAGAACTTCGACAACAGTATCTGGCTGGGCTGCACATGTGCTCTCCCCATCTCGTGCCTGTTGCGGCAGGTGATGAGCGCTGCGTGGCCACACACACCCCGCTCAGACCCTTCTCAACCACCAGGCTAGTTGGTTAAGACTCTATTTTTCTTCCTGTATAAAAAATAAATCTTTCTTTATAACTTCATCCCATCACAGGATATTCCCTCTGAAATGCCAGGATCTCCTGGATTTAAACATTGTATCTCCTGCCGTGAGTTAATTCCTATCTCTGATGGACACTCACAATGTGTCACGGGCTTGGGGGAAACACATTGCCATAATCTGAAGACCCTCACAAGGAAAACAAGGGACCTCAAATGTAAGCTTAGTCTCATAGAGAAGTCCCTCCATCCTGCCTCAGACCCAGGAACACAAATGTTTCCTGGTGACTAATCACTGAAGACGGCTTCTGACAGATCCGCCGCCCCAGCTTCATGCAGGAAGGACCTGTCTCCTAAAAGACCTGCAAATAAGAGAGCTTCCACTCCTCCTACTAAACTTGCATCTAAAAAGAAACTGTGGCAAAGTACCTATGAGTCGGCAGGGACTTCTGGTACTATCGTTACCATTAAAGCCACAGACCCTAAGCAGGCAGGCTCCAAAAAGGAAGGTAGAGAAAAGACTGCCCTTTCCACTACGGCACCGGTGGCAACAACAAAATCCTCCGTACCGAGTGCCTCTGCAGTTTCTAAGGCACCAGTGCCACCTTCTGGCTCTCTACTGCATATCACTGATGCATTGGCACTGAAGCCTCCTAAGTCCTCCGTGCAGTCAATGTAGACACTTATCCCTACAGCATTACACTACTCCCAGGTACCGCAACAATTCTCGGCACCGCAACAAATGCAAGTATCTCGTCTGCTACTGAGATTACAGCAGTTCCTTGCTCCTAAGGACCTGACAATGACTCTGGAACCTGAGTCCCTTCTCCTTGGTACTGACACTGCGTCGGTGCTTGCAGCACCACACACACCACCAGCTGCATCTGCCTCTTTCCCCCCCGCCCCCCGAGAGGAGGACAAGGAGGGGGAACTTTCTTCATCTCAGCATTCCTTGTCCCTGCAGACAAGTATCAGATCTGAGCCACAAGAGCACCCTAGACACCATCCCAGACCAGACATACAGGGGTGGTATGGACACCGATGGGGACACCCACCTGTGCCTTTCCCACCACAATGGTCATTCTAGGTCCCGCAGGCAGCATACAGGCAATATTTTCCCAAGCCACAAAGCAGCAGGGAAATATATAGACACTCCTCACCAAGCCCGACGTCTCCCAGGAACAGACTTTTGAGGAAACAGAGCAGGAGTTAGACCAGGAGGCTATTCCTGCAACCAGCTTGTCTTCCTCACCTGATGAGACCATCATGCTTCCGCCCCCTACTACCGGATATGATTTCAGACAGTTTCAGGAACTGTTAAAAAGAATAGCTGACATGCTTCAAATCCCTCTTAAAGAGGTTATCGAATCTCAGCATAAGCTTTTGGACATACTCCGCACATTGACATCTTCCAAAATTGCCTTGCCCATAAACGAAGCCATTATGGAGCCCACCACAACATCTGGAAAACCCCTGCCACAATCTCACCTCTATGTAAGAGGGTTGACAAAAAATATTATGTCTCTTCCAAGGGGCTAGAATTTTTATTTTCCCACCGCCAACCAAATTCTCTTGTAGTGGACGCTGTTAACGAAAGAACATAACGGTCATACTGAGTCAGACCAAAGGTCCATCTAGCCCAGTATCCTGTCTCCCAACAGTGGCCAATGCCAGGTGTCCCAGAGGGCATGAACAGCACAGGCAATCATCAAGTGATCCATCCCGTCGCCCATTCCCAGCTTCTAGCAAACAGAGATTAGGGACACCATCCCTGCCCATCCTGGCTAATAGCCATTGATGGATTTATCCCCCATGCATTTTTCTAGTTCTTCACAACATCCTCTGTCAAAGAGTTCCACAGGTTGACTGTGCGTTGTGTGAAAAAAATACTTTTTTGTTTGTTTTAAACCTGCTGTAAATTAATTTCATTTGGTGACCCCTAGTTCTTGTGTTATGAGAAAGAGAGTAAATAGCATTTCCTTATTTACTTTCTCCACACCAGTCATGGTTTTATAAACCTCTATCATATCCCACCTTAGTCGTCTCTTTTCCAAGCTGAAAGGTCCCAGTCTTATTAATCTCTCCTCATAAGGCAACATTATTCCAGGTCCACACCTCATAATAAGGAGCGGAAAAGGCTGGATTTACTCGGCCACAAGGCCTACTCATCAGCAACATTACAGTTTAGAAGTGCCAATTATGAAGTTCTCTTGGTAAAATATGCCCATACAATGTATTCAAAATTAGCAGACTTTATTGAACTTACACCAGAGGAAAAGAGAGAGCAGTTTACATCGCTCATTTCTGAAGGCCACCTTATATTTCGAAAAGCCTTTCAGGCAACATTTGATTCTGCTGACACTGTGGCGAGGACCATTGCAACTGCCATAGTAATGTGCCGGGCCTCCTAGCTGCACCTCTTGGGGATTCTAAGGGAGGTGCAATCAACAGTAGAGGACCTTCCTTTTGAAGGTCCAAAGCTGTTTTCCAGCAAGATTGACGAGTCACTTCACTCCTTAAAGAACTTGAGAGTCACTCTTAGATCTCTAGTCATCTATACACCTGCAACAAAATGCAAACAGGGCAAGTATTCTACATCACAACGTCTTAGGATCTGTATACACAGAACCAGAGTCAGTATGATCCTCAAAGACCACCCAAACGAGGATCAAATTCTTCACAGCCATCCACATCACAGCAACCCATCTCCAAAACCCAAATTTGAAGATTTGGTCATGGGATTGACAGACCTCCCCCAACAATTCTTGCTAATTCCACACTCCACCAACTATCTGTTTATAGACCATCTGGTACCATTCTACCCATTCTGGCATATTTATCACGTCTGACGAATGGGTACTAGAGATTAAAACCGGCTACTCCATCCAGTTCCTTTCCATCCTCCCTCTCCAGGGACCCCTCTCAGGAGTCACTCTTGAGACAGGAAATAGAACACCTTCTGCAACTAGGCACGATAGAACCAGTGCCAGTACAACACAGAGGGAAGAGCTTCTATTCTCATTATTTTTTAATAAGAAGTCTGGGGAATGGAGACCCATTCTCAACCTCAGGAAACTAAACAAATTCGTCAAAACACAACGTTTCAGGATGGCGACTTTAGCAACAATAATTCCTGCATTGGAATGGGGGGATTGGTTTGCAGCCCTTCACCTGCAAGATGCATATTTTCACGTCACCATCATGTACCCAATACACAGGCGATTCCTCCGATTTGTATTGGGACAGGACCACTTCCAGTACATGATACTATCCGTTGGTCTCTCCACGGCCCCTTGAGTGTTTTCCAAAATTCTAGTAGCGGTGGCGGCCCACCTACTCAAGCAAGAGGTCATGATCTACTCGTATTTAGATGATTGTCTAATCAAGGCTCACACTCAAGAAGAAGCTGTCAAAGCCATGCAAAAGACAGTGTCACTTTTCATAGATCTCGGTGTACAAATAAAACTTCAAAAGCCAACGCTAACTGGATTTTCTTGGGGCCTACCTAAATTCTATAGAGGCAAAAGCATCACTACCACTTCAGAGATTTGTTGCCCTCACAGACTTGATCGATACCATAATACACAGTCTACAAGTATCTGCCGGGACCTGCCTTCGTCAACTAGGTCACATGGTGGCGACCTGCCCTCATCTACTAGGTGTTCATGTCGTAAATCATGCCAGACTACGCATGCGCTGCCTGCAAGCTTGCCTCAGGACAGTGTACATCCCACACAAACACAGACTGAACAAACTCCTAAGCGTGCCAATGAAGGTCAAAACTCGTTACAGTGGTGGACCCACCTGCACAACGTGTACACAGGCATCCCCTTCCTACCCCTCCCCTCCATCCCTAAATGATAATTGCAACGGACGCCTCCCTACTGGGATGGAGTGCCCACTTAGCCTCACAGCACAGGGCAGGTGGTCTCCTTCAGAATCAACACTCCACATCAACAATCTGGAACTGCAAACAGTACATAATGCCTGTGCTTATTTCATGCCTCTAGTTGAAAACAAAACCATACAGATCATGACGGACAAACAGGGAGGAGCAAGATCGTACTCCCTATGCACAGAAGCCATAAAGCTATGGACATTGTGCATCCGACACAACGTCAACGTATCAGCCACCTACCTACTGGGATCTCAGAGGATCATGGTGGACGCACTAAGCTGAAAGTTCACGCACAACCACGAGTGGGAAATAAACACCTCCATGATTTATATATTTCAAGGATGAGGGTTCCCCTTGATAGACCTATTTGCCACAAGCCAGAACAGCAAATGCCCAACGTTTTGCTCCAGAGTGGGTCTGAGACCAAAATCCAGAGGAGATGCATTTTTCATCCGATGGGATGCACCTCTCCTGTATGCCTTCCCTCCCATCCCACTACTGTCCAGAGTCACACACACGATCAGATCTGATCAAGCCAAAGTCATCCTGATTAGCTCCAGCATGTCCCAGGCAAACATGGTATCCATACCTACAACAGATGTCAGCATGCCCACTACAAGTCTTTCCACTTTTTTGAAATCTCTCTCAGGATGAAGGTCAACCTCTGCAAACCTGGAGATGCTCTGTCTGAGAGTCTGGCTCCTCAGTGGTTCCAAGGTGAGGAGATGATCTGCTCCAAAGAATTTAAGGACATCTTGCTAAACAGCAGACGGACAATTACACACTCGACATACCTCCACAAATGGAAGAGATTCCACATGTAGTGCCTAAACAAACAAATCAGAGCCATAAATTCTACCCTACCCATAGTCTTGGACTACATCTTTACCTTAAGAAATCAGGTCTCTCAATGAATTAATTACAATTACATCTGGCGGCTATTACAACCTTCCACCAAAAAGTGGATGGCATTTCGGTCTTTGCACAGCCAACTACTAAATTCCTGCAGAGCGTTTGTAACCTCTACCCAGAACCTAGAGTCCCAACTGCTCCGTGGGACTTCACCTTAGTGCTTCGATCTCTAATAACTGCCCCATGCGAACCTCTGGCTATGTGTTAACTACTACATCTTTCCATGAAAGCAACCTTTCTAGTAGCCGTCACATCAGTGAGGCGTGTCGGAGAAATAGGGGCCTTTATACAATTAAAAAAACTATACAATTTTTCTTAAGAATAAGGTGACTCTGAGACCCTCCACCCTAAATTCTTGCCTAAAGTCTCTTCTTCATTCCACCTCAACCAACTAACCCATCCATCTTTCCACATTCTTCCCTAAACCTCATAAGGATAGGCAAGAGGTGACATTCAACATTCTGAATATCAGAAGGGCACTAGTCTTTTATATAGAATGGACCAAGCCGTTAAGAAAAACTCCTAAGCTGTTCCTCTCCACCACGGAATGCTCCAAAGGCAAACCCTTTTCTAAGCAGACTTTTTTCAAATGGATTTCGGGCTGCATCCAGCTCTGTTACTGTCAACATGACTACCACCCCCTTCATGGGTCAGAACACACTCCACAAGAGCAGTAGCCACATCAGTAGCCTCCTTGAATGTCGTGCCTTTTAATGTCATGTGCAAAGCAGCTACTTGGACATCACCCCACACATTCATACAACACTATGTCATTGACCAGGTCTCAGCATCTGACGCTCATCTGGGACATACCATCCTGTCGTCCATTCAGAATTAACTCCTATACCCTCCTTCCACCTGAGGTGCACTGCTCTACAGTCACCTAAAGTGGAACCACCCACAGGGACATCACTCGAAGAAGAAGAAAAGAGGGTTACTCACCTTGTGCAGTAACCGAGGTTCTTCAAAATGTGTCCCCCTGTGGGAGCTCCACTACCCTCCTCCTCCCCTCTACTTTGGAGTTCTAATTAGTCCTCTGTGGTAGAGAAGGAACTGAGCGGGGGTGGCGACTGCACAGTGCTAATCAACTGCCGCAACAGGTGCAAGATGGGGAGAGCGCATGTGTACTGCTGTCCAGCCAGGTACTGCTGTCGAAATTCTCCGACTAGAGGTGCAGAGTGCTCAATCACCTAAAATGGAGCACCCACGGGACACACATCTCAGAGAACCTGTTACTGCACAAGGTGAGTAACCCTCTCTTCTCCCCAGTACATGTACTCTGTTAATGCAGTACAAAGCCTGCTTGCAAGTGCCTTAAATAATGTGTTTGAGATCTAATGTTAGCACTGGAGGTCTAGCTTTGGAGCTGTAGTTTACATTTGTAAAAAAAATTAAATTTCAGTTAGTATTCAGATTAAGGAATCTGATTAGCTAATCTACAAACACCTTGTCTATACCAAAACAAACCGCATTTCTGTCTCCTTCCTGGTTTCTCTGAGCATGCCCCCTCATGTCAGGCTTCTTGCCTTCACCTGTCTTCAGACGGAATTCCACAGTTCTCCCACTCCATACCGTTCCCTGGGCTACTGTACCTTGTGTATCAACTGTGCTTGTTCAGCAGCTCTGACTGTGGTTCTTCCCTTGTGATCAGTGGTGTATATAGTGACCAGAGAGCCACCTTAAACTCAAAGGATTGTTTGTTTTACCAGTTGGAACAAAACTTTTAGAGAAAAGGGATTTTAAAACAAACAGTATACACACAAATCTATCTTGTCTATAGGCTTGCCATCCCTGAGGGTGGCATAGGCAGGTCTAACTTCTTCAGGCATTCCAGTCGGTGCTGGGTGTCAGCCTGGCTGTTCAGCTTCTCAACTAGCCTCCCCCCTAGAGAGAGTGAAGGCTTTTCTACACATGCAGCGCTACAGAGGCGCAGTTGCTGCTACAGTGCTTCTGGTGAGGACGCTCTATGCTGATGGGGGAGAGCTCTCCCGTCGGCATAATAAAACCACCTCTGTGGTCCACGGTTTACACCGGCGCTTATGTCGGTGTAACTTATGTTGCTCAGGGGGGTGGTTTATTTATACCCCGTTAGCGACATAAATTATGCTGACATAAGCTGTAGTGTAGACATAGCCCGAGGCACTTTTCATCCAGTCAGATTTCCTTTGTTTCTGTCAGTTCCTGTGCTTCAGCCCTGCTTCTCAAAACCAGGTCATTAGGCTCTGCAGAAGATTGAGGCAGACTCCAGAGCTAACAACTCTGCCATTGTCCTGTACAAACCCTCAAATGTTTGCTAAGGGGTGTTTTATTTTGAGCCATTATTCTACTTCCTACTTGCTTTCTTTACAGACCTCCATTAAGCTAAACAAATACATTCATACAGTAAACATCCTAATGACCAGGTCAATATAGTATTACAGGGCAACTCCATATCAGTCACAGTATCATACTGTTTTATTGAGCTTTATAGTTGCCTTAGTCATGAATCCCCAGGAAATGCCCAGCGCCTCAATTGTTAATGCTTAAGTTTAGGAGAAAAGTGACCACAGATGTAAAGTGAAAGATAGGTATACACTTAATATGAAGTATTTAAATTGAAATTATTCAAGCTCTGTAATAGAAAGAGCAACAAAAATATAAGTGCCTTCACTGCTTGATGAGATGGTTTTCAGTATATATTCCCTACGTTTGTCATCCCTGAAATAAGACTGTTTTAAAGCATTAATTCAACCTTTTGGTTTTAATGATAGAACTTGCCCTCTGCAGTTGTAAGCCATGTTTTAAACCCTCAGCCAGGAGAGAGAATTCTGGACATGTGTGCTGCACCTGGGGGAAAAACAACCCATCTTGCAACATTAATGCATGACCAGGTAAGAAAAGTCATTGAGCATTTTTTATCTCAGTAAGGAAGGTTTGACGTGCATTTCATTAGCATGACTCACTTCGCTTATCTATTGATATCCACAGAGTAACACACAATAGCAAACCATTAATATTTGAATATACTTACTTTGCAGCATGTCAGAATTATTGAAATAAATACAGGTCTGTCTTATCACATAGTCACTTATTACAAATGAAATCTTACAAACTGATCTGGTTTTAGTGGACATTTGTGACCATTTTTTTTTTAAGTGTTCTAATCTTTGTTTAGCAGAAGCATTAATAATGTGTAGGGCAGTTGTCAGGGTTCCCTCCCCACTCTGAACTCTGGGGTACGGATGTGGGGACCCACAAGAAAGACCCCCTAAGTTTATATTCTACCAGTTTAGGTTAAAACTTCCTCAAGGTACAATTCCTTTCCTTGTCCGTGGACGGTATTGCTGCCACCACCAAGTGATTTACACACAAATTCAGGAAAAGGGTCACTTGGAGTCCCTATTCCCCCACGCTCCTTCACCCCCTTTCCTGGGGAGGCTTGAGAATAATATGAGTACCGACCAGACCCTTTGTCCCTAGGACACTGAAAACCAAACAGGTTCTTAAAGGAAGAACTTTATTTAAAGAAAAAGTAAAAGAATCACACCCGCAAAAATCAGGATGTAAGGTAACTTTATAGGGTAATAAAAAGGTTTAAAACACAGAGGATTCCGCTCTAGGCTCAGCTTCAAAGTTACAAAAAAACAGGAATAAAACTCCCTCTTAGCATAGGGAAATTTCAGAAGCTAAAACAAAATACAATCTAGCGCATTTCCTTGCCCTTACTTACAATTTTTGTAATCTTAGATGCTCATTTCAGGTATGTTTTCAGGAGATGTTTTTCCTGCCTGGTCTCTCTCTCCGTCCAGAGAGGGAACAAACAAAGAGCGCAAACAAAATCTCTCCCCCCCCCCCCCCCCCCCCGATTTGAAAGCATCTTCTTTCCTTATTGGTCCTTTTGGTCAGGTGCCAACCAGGTTATTTGAGCTTCTTAACCCCTTACAGGTAAAGTGAGTCTGTACCTCTGGCCAGGAGGGATTTTATGTTACTGCATACATAAAGGTTGTTACCCTTCCCTTTATATTTATGACAGCAGTGTTGAGAAATGTACAAGAACCTTGAAGCTGATGGTGTATGGGAAGCATAAGGAGTTATTTCTAAAGTGCCATAAGACTCCACAACTCTTTACAAAACACAGAAAGACAAAGTCCTTGCCCCAAGGAGTTTTTCAGTCTGTTACATTCTAACATCATTAACTATATTGTACAGACTATGACAAGTATTTTCAATTGACTCACACATTCACACCAAGATACCAAATAAAAAAATTGTTTTATTATATGATGAACAACAAATAATACAAAAGTTGTACCAATTAAGAAACCTCAGCTAACGATATATATATAGATCCAGATTTATGGTATTACCTTTTCATCTTTGAGGCACTTCTTTTTTTGTATGGCTTTGGAAGCAGCATCAAATGCCAAACTCCAGGTCAGAGATCCAAGCCTAGCACTATCTGATGTGGAATGGAACTCCAAAATGCTGCCCTGAATTCGATGAATAGAGCAGTGATGCATGCTGAGATTCTATAAAAAATATAGAAAAACACATATAAAAAATTTTAAAAAAAAGACTTTTAATGACAGCTGAGCTTGTCTTGGTGCACATACTCATTTAATCCTCTCCATGTTGACAATGCCATTCTGAGCTCTTGTTCCATGGACCTCAGACACTCTGTTCTTGATGTAAGTCAGGCTTGAAAAACTTAATTCACACAGGTATGTTGTTGAAAAGGGCAGCAGAATGGAGATAGCATGGTCAGAGATTACAAGGATATTCGCTTCCCACTTCAACCAGAAAATTGTATGGCGGGCCATGAATGCTCATGAAATTGGGGCTGGGATGCGGGAGGGGGCGAGGGCTCTGGCTGGGGGTGTGGGTTCCGGGGTGGGGCTAGAAATGAGGAGTTCAGGGTATGGGAGGGGGCTCCAAGCTGGGGCAGGGAGGGTGCGGTGCAGGGGGGCGTGAGGGCTCTGGCTGGTGGTGCGGGCTCTGGGGTGGGGCTGAGGGGTTTGGGGTGGAGGATGCTCTGGGCTGAGACTGAGGGGTTCAGAGTGTGGGAGGGAGATCAGGGCTATGGCAGGGGGTTGGGGTGCGGGGGAGTGGCTCAGAGATGCAGGCTTCAGGCGGCGCTTACCTCAAGCGGCTCCTGGAAGCAGCGGCATGTCCCCCCTTAGGCTCCTACACAGACGCGCAGCCAATGGGAGCTGAGGTGGCGGCGCTTGGGGTGCGGGCAGTGTGTGGAGTGGAGCCCCCTAGCTGCCCCTACACGTAGGAGCTGGAGGGGGGACATACCGCTGCTTCTGGGAGCTGTGCGGAGTGGCCCCCGACACTGGTCCCCGACTGGAGCGCCAGAGCGGGGCAAGCCCCAAACCCTGCTTTCCAGCGGGAGCTCAAGGGCCAGATTAGAATGGCTGTCTGGCTGGATGCAGCCCGTGGGCTGTATTTTGCCCATCCCTGGCTTAGACCTAAACCCGTGCAATTTATCTGTGCTGGAGAGATGATCCTTGTTTCTACTTTGCATTTTCCTGTTCAGTTCATTGAAGTGGCAGACTATATCAGCCATATCCACCGCAAAAGGGGGGAGGGATAGCTCAGTGGTTTCAGCATTGGCCTGCTAAACCCAGGGTTGTGAGTTCAATCCTTGAGGGGGCCATTTAGGGATCTGGGGCAAAAATTGGGGATTGGTCCTGCTTTGAACAGGGGGTTGGACTAGATGACCTCCTAAGGTCCCTTCCAACCCTGATATTCTCTGTCATGTCAGCAATCCAGTCTATGTACATTGATTTCTCAGAAGTTACGACATTTTGTATAAAGTTCACTATCTTTACTGCTTCATCTAATACTAAAGACAGTTCGTTTGGGAGTGTTTTAACAACGAGAGCTTCATGGTGCAGGAAACTGAGACACCAACATATCTGCAAAATGAGCTGGCGGACCACCTAAACAGATAATTTAAGAGTTTCCAAAAGTCTCTCTGCCCGATTGCAGCCAGATGAATTTTCCAATAGTATGGGACTTCTCAGATAGACTTATTTGCAAACAAGGCCAACAGGAAATGGCCAGTAGTTTTGCTCCCTACAAGGCCTCAGTCCCAGTTCCATCACAGACGCTTTCCTGCTACCCTGGATGAACAAGTTGTACTATGGTTTTCCCCCAATTTAGCACTGCTAAAGAGCAAGCTGGACTAAGCCAAAGTTATATTTCTTCTTTGAGTAGATGCAGATGTATTCCAAGTAGGTGTGTGCACGCAGCAGAGCCAGATACTTTTGCCTAGTAGTACCCATAGAGGGCAGTACTTGCGCCTCATGTCTGTAGACCCATTTCTGGCTATATGAGGCGGCACTGCCCTGATCCCCCTCAGTTCCTTTTCATGGCCTGTCTGCTGCAGTCGGAGCTCTGTGTGGTGGTTGTTTTCACAACCTTGCAATTCATCCTCTTAGGCTAGTTCGTTGTACATAGTTTAGTTAGTGTTAGTGTAAAAGTTACAGAGTATAGCATTGTGGTAGCGGTAGTGCTCATTCAAGCACTGCCCTTAGTGTGGAGTGGCAATTCCCTATAGTGACCACCACACAAGGTGCTTGCTCTGTCTTGGTGAAGCCCACCTTAAAGAGCGCTGTTTGATCTGTAGATCATTCAAGAAGAGGACTCAGGTGATGCGGGACCTTCGCCTTAATCGACATCTCCTTGAATAGGCTACCCGGTGTGACCTGGTACTGAGGCCTTCCTCAGGTTGCAGATCACCCTCTGGCTTGGAAAGTGCTGCTACCTCCTGTCTCAGGGTTCCAGGGCAGGGGTTCTCCAAAGAGGTTCAAGAGTTGTTCTCTATCATCGGCACCAAAGAAGAGGTCTCATAAGAGCAGTGGTGAGCATTCCAGGTCATGGGGGGACTCTTCTGCCTCCCCTAAGAAGAGGGCGAACCAGCACGGGACTGACTCTGGCATGTGGGATGCGCAGGCACACCTCTGACCCTCCATTGGTACATGGTAGGGAGGGCAGACACCTGTATCGTCAACTCCATTTCTAGCCTCCAGGTGTCCGTTGAGTCCAGGACTGATGGGAACGATGCCAGTACCAACAGTCTCTGTGACCTGGGCGTACCAGGCTGTGGCAGACCTACTCTGCCTTTCGATCCTATCTATGCCACTGGTCCAGGCCTTTGTGAGGCTATTGCCCACGATGGCCCCCCAGTCAGAGCGTGCTGCTGAACCTTTCGAGCCTTCAGCACTGCACCAGAAAGCACCCCTCCTGGTGATTGGTATGGGCACAGCACCAGAAGTAGTAAAAGGTTCTTCAGTACTGGGCCTTTCCTTGCCACCAGAACATTCAACTCCACAGCTAGTTCTGTGGAGGTTTTCACCACACTCGATGTCAAGGCGCTCTATTACCATTTCTTTGCATTGGGACCGATCTTGCTTGTTTCACTTATATTTTTAGCATTGGTAGTGCCGACTACATCAGGAGTGTCGATTCTGACCTTATTCTGGGCCATGGATGAGTCAACTCGCTTGTTGGCTCCTTCTGGAGTCACTCCTCCCATGTCTCCAAAGTCCTGGGACTCTTCTGTTTCAGAGTCAGGATCCTTGCCCTCCCACTCCACTTCGCCAGTGCAGCTACCAGAGATGGCATGCGCTCCGAGGTCGGGATGGAGGCCTCTAGCCTGGCGCCTACTGGCCACCAATGCTTTATTCATACCAGTGGCACCCTTGGGCTCAGTGGGAAGCTCCTCGCTCCCAGAAGTCTCATTTGTCATCCAAGTCAAAAGAGAGGTTGCCTGCTCATGCAGTATTGGTGGCTACGGATCAGTTGTGAGTCCCCACACCCAAGGTTTCCTTTCCTGTGAAGCCACTGGAGTTTTCCCATCTGGAGACACTTCCTCAGAAGCAGGACCCATCTATAGCTGAGCCCATTGCCCCTGGACAATGCAGTGCTGCCTAGTCCGTTCACCCCTTCCATCCCGCAGGACTTCAAGGCATGCCAGGACCTTTTATGCCGGGTCACCGCATTCCTCCATATTCAAGCAGAGTGAAGTCAACCTTGGCTCCTACTCAGTAAACAGTTCAGTAGGGCCCTGTCAGATTTTCAAGCAGCGTTTCTCCAGGAGAATACTCATAAACTCCAGCCCTCTCTCCCTGGAAAGGTGGCCCTTCCGTTAACAAGGCGCTCCTCGAGCCTGCAAGAGTTTTTTGGGCTACACCAGCCACAATACCGCTAGTGACCAAGTGCTTAGAGAAGTGCTATTTTGTGCCCGTGGAGGGATACGAGATAAGTGCCTGAACCTCTTTGGCAGAAAGATATACACCTCCTCTTCACTACAGGTGAGGATTGCAAGCCAGCAAGCATTGCTGGCCAGGTATGGCTTTCTTAATTGGCCGGCTATGTCCAACTTTGAGGAGCAACTGCCCAAGGCTTCTAGTGAGAAATTTTGGGCGTTTTTCGCTGAGGGCTAATTGGTGGCCAGAATGTCTCTACAATCTGCCCTTCATGTTACATGCACTTTGGGCAGGGTGATGGCATCAGCAATTACTCTGAGGAGAGGGCTTCCTGCCTCCAGAATTCAAGGATCGCTCTGGATGTCCAGCAAGCAATTGAGGACTTGCCTTTCGACGGGCGAACCTTGTGTTTGGACAAGACAGTTGAAACCCTGCGTTCTTTTAAGGATTTGAGGGCTACCAAAAGATCTTTGGGGGTGTATATGCCATTGTGGGGCTCAGCAGCAACAGCTGTACAGGCTGTGTCAGTCTGCAATCACAATCATCCACCACAATCCGTGTTTGTCTGAGCCTGCTGAATTACATGTCCACTTGCATCCAGATGGTCCAACTCACCAGGCTGCATCTTTGCCCTCTTCATACAATCATAGTACTGGAAGGGACCTCGAGAGATCATCTAGTCCAGTCCCCTGCACTCATGGCAGGACTAAGTATTATCTAGACCATCCCTGACGGGTTTGTCTAACCTGCTCTTAAAAATCTCCAATGATGAAGATTCTACAACTTCCCTAGGAAATTTGTTCCAGTGATTAACCACCCTGAGTTAGGAAGTTTTTCCTAATGTCCAACCTAAACCTCCCTTGCTGCAATTTAAGCCCATTGCTGCTTGTCCTATCCTCAAAGGTTAAGAAAAACAATTCTTCACCCTCCTCCTTGTAACAACCTTTTGTGTACTTGAGAACTGTTATGTCCCCTCTGTCTTCTCTTTTCTAGACTAAACAAACCCAATTTTTTCAGTCTTCCCTCATAGGTCATGTTTTCTAGACCTTTAATCATTTTTGTTGCTCTTCTCTGGACTTTCTCCAATTTGTCCACATCTTTCCTGAAATGTGGTACCCAGAACTGGACACAATACTCCAGTGGAGGCCTAATCAGCACAGAGTAGAGCAGAAGAATTACTTCTTGTATCTTGCTTACAACACTCCTGCTAATACATCCCAGAATGATGTTTGGTTTTTTTGCAAGTGTTACACGGTTGACTCATATTTAGCTTGTGATCCACTATGATCCCCACATCCCTTTCCACAGTACTCCTTCCTAGGCAGTTATTTCCCATTTTGTATGCATGCAACTGATTGTTCCTTCGTAAGTGGAGTACTTTGCATTTGTCCTTATTGAATTTCATCCTATTTACTTCAGACCATTTCTCTAGTTTGTCCATTTTGAATTTGAATCCGATCCTCCAATGTACTTGCCACCCGTCCCAGCTCGGCATTGTTCGCAAACTTTATAAGTGTACTCTATATGCCATTATCTAAATCATTGATGAAGATATTGAACAGAACCGGACCCAGAACTGATCCCTGCAGGACCTCACTCATTATGCCCTTCCAGTATAACTGTGAACCACTGATAACTACTCTCTGGGAACGGTTTTCCAACCAGTTATGCACCCACCATATAGTAGCTCCATCTAGGTTGCATTTCCCCTAGTTTGTTTATGAGAAGGTCATGCGAGACAGTATCAAAAGCTTTACTAACGTCAAGATATACTATGTCTACCGCTTCCACACCCCACCCCCCGCCCATCCACAAGGCTTGTTACCCTGTGAAAGAATGCTATCATGTTGGTTTGATACAATTTAGACTCAGAGACTCATAGACTTTAAGGTCAGAAGGGACCATTATGATCATCTAGTCTGACCTCCTGCACAATGCAGGCCACAGAATCTCACCCACCCACTCCTGGAATAATCCTCTCACCTATGTCTCAGCTATTGAAGTCCTCAAATCATGGTTTAAAGACTTCAAGATGCAGAGAATCCTCCGGTAAATGACCCGTGCCCCAATTTGTTTGTGACAAATCCATGCTGACTATTACTTGTCACCTTATTATCTTCTAGATGTTTGCAAATTGATTCCTTAATTATTTGCTCTGTTATCTTTCCAGGTACAGAAGTTAAGCTGACTGGCCTGTAATTCCCTACATTTGTCCTTATTTCCCTTTATATAGATTGGCATTCTATTTGCCCTTTTCCAGTCTTCTGGAATCTCTCCTGTCTTCCATGACTTTTCAAAGATAATCGCTAATGGCTCAGATATCTCTTCAGTCAGCTCCTTGAGTATTCAAGGATGCATTTTATCAGGCCCTGGTGACCTGAAGACATCTAACTAGTCTAAGTAATTTTTAACTTTGTTCTTTCCCTATTTTAGCCTCTTCTGTTCCTACCTCATTTTCACTGGCATTCACTGTCAGATGTCCAATCACCACCAACCTTGGTGAAAACAGAAACAAAGAAGTCATTAAGCACCTCTGCCATTTGATGTGGCTCAGGACAATTTATTGCCCTGTCCTGCATTCCCTGGACAAGTTGGTTCACCTTCCTCCATCACTCCTGGAGTTCCTGCGCTGGGGGGAGTCCCCACGCGCTGGGGGGAGTCCCCACACACTGTGTGAAAAAGGGTCTCCCTTGCTTAACCTTCTCCAGCCAAGTCAGTGGTTGCCGACATATCCCTTCTGGGTTGAGGGGTGTATCTGGACTCACTGGGAATGAAGAGTCTGTGGTCGAAACAGGAGGCCACATTCCACATCAATGTGCTGGAGCTTCAGACCATCCACAACACATCTCGTGCCTTCTGAGACCATATCAGGCATTGAGTGATTCACATACTCACCGACTACCACCGCGATGTACTGTGTGAACAAACAAGGGGGAGCCCACTCCAGATCAGTCTGCTTGGTGGCGATCAACCTGTGGAAGTTCTGCATCAAAGAAGACATTACCTCAATAGCTGTCCACTTACCAGGGGTCCAGAACTACCTTGTGGATCATTTTAGCAGGTTTTTCTCCCCAAGCCACAAATGGTCCTTGAAGGCAGAGGTCCTTTGGATGGATTTCGCAAAACGTGGCATCCCCACTATTGACCTCTTTGCGACGAGGAAAAACAGGAAGTGTCACCTATTCTGCTCTGAGGAGAGGCTCAGACCAGGCTCCCTCTCTGATGCTTTCCACTGCAACTGCCAGTGAACCATGCTGTACGTATTTCCTCGTATCTCAGTCATTGTCAGTTCAGCCTTCCATGCTGCTTCCTCCCCTTTCTGAACTCTTAACACAGGACTGTGGCTGCACACTGCATCCGGTGTTCAGCTCCCTGCACCTTGTGGCGTGGCTGTTGCATGGCTGAATGAAGAGAGAGAGCATTGATCTGAGGCTGTCCAACAGGTCCTACTTAACAGTAGGAAACCTTCTACTAGAACAGCCTACTTGGTGACGTGGAAGAGGTTTTCCATGTGGTCCTTGGCCTGTGGGGTCCATCCGGCGGAGACTTCTATCTAGGACATCTTGGAGTACCTGCTACATCTTCAGGAATCGGGCTGAGCACTCAGTTCTGTAAAAGTGCACTCAGCATCTATCCAAGGGAAATCTGTTTTCTCCAATGCTATGGTGACAAGATTTCTGCAAGTACTTCTCCACCTGTATCCTCCAGTCCCCTTGTGGGAACTAAACACAGATTTAGCAGCTCTAATGGGGCCTCCATTCAAGCCCCTTGCTTCCTGTCTGCTACCTTTCCTGTCTCAGAAAATGGCATTCTTTTTAGCTATTACCTCTATCAGGAAGTTGGGTGAGTCGCAGGTCCTGATGGCGGGGCCTCCTTGCACACAGTTCTCCAGGGACAAAGTTACGCTCTGCCCACACCCGAAGTTTGTATCCAGGGTGGTCTCAGTTTCATTTGAACCAGGTGGTGTGTTTACCTGTATTTTCTCCAAGCCACATTCCTCTCTGCATGAGCAACACCTCCATACATTAGACCTGTCTAGCCTTTTGACTGAACAAAGTTTTGTGCTTTGCCTTGCCTGATGGTCTCTGTGCAGAGGCCTGATGGTCTCTGTGCAGACCATCTCTAGGTGGATAATGTCTTGTATCAAGACTGCCTATGAGATAACATTGGCTACACCTCCTCAGCAGATATTGGCATGTTCAATGAGAGCATGGGCAATGTTGGTAGCATTCCTCAATGACATTTTTATGTTGGATGTTTGTAGGGCGGACACATGGTCATCCATCCATACATTTACGGATCATTGTTTTTTCCAGAGCAGATGCTAATGTCAGATGAATATTCCTGTGATCCTTCATCCCCGCCTCTGGATGTGGGTACTGCTTGCTAGTCATCTACTTGGAATACATGTCTGCATTTACAAGGAGGAGATGAAGATGATGATGGAGGGAGAAGGAGGAGAAAAGTTTCTTCAAAATGTGATGCAGATGTGTATTCCAGGACCCACCCCCTGTCCCCTCTCCATTGGAGTCTTCCCCTGGATATTCTGCGTGAAGGAACAGAGGGAGGTTGGGGCGCCACAGCCTCATATAGCAAGGGGAAGGGACTATAGACACAAGGCAGGAGTACCCCCCGCCCCTACAGGTACTGCTAGGCAAAAGTGTATGGCTCTGGTGCACACGCACACCTACCTGGACTGCACATCTGCATTGCATCTCAAAGAACCACGGTTACAGTAAGTAACAGTTTTTAATAGCCCCAATGTGGCCTCGCCACTCTATTGGATCTGTCAGTGGCAGCTCCAGTTTCACTCCCATTGCACCTGGACTTTGATCTCGAAGATCATGATCAGCTGCTCCATCCAAGCCCTTCATTTAGCGGCTTGGAGGCTCCATGGCGAAATCCTAGGGTGCAGTCTTGCTCCGAGCAAATTCGACGTATGTTGTTAAATAGTAGAAAGTCTTCTACCAGAGCTGCTTACATTCATAATGGAGGCATTTTTCCATTTGGTCTCGTCAATCTGGGGTTTCGTCAAAGCAGTCCTCTATCCAGCATGTCTTGAACTATCTATTGCACCTAAAACAGCAAAGGTTGACGATTTCTTTTATCAAAGTTCAGTTGGCAACAATTTCCGCTTTCCATCTTCATGTGGATAACCATTCTGTATCTTTCGGTGATATGACATTCAGATTTGTGAAGGGCTAGGAAAAGTTGTACCCTCAAATAAGAACCTGTCCCTCCTAGGACTTGAACCTAGTTTTGTGAAAGCTCACAGGGCCACTATGTGACCCTTCAGCAATGTGCTTCTTACTATACCTTTCTCTAAAAGTGGTTTTCCTGATGGCTATCGCTTCAGCCAGGAGGGTGACCGAAATGCATGCTCTGACATCTGACTTGCCTTATACAAGATTTTTTAAGGATAAGGTGCTCTCATCTGAGATTTCTCTCTAAAGTGGTATCTAATTTTCATATTACTCAGACAACTAACCTATCCCTCTGCATTGAAGTTGTCTGGCTAGAAGGAACAGAGGGTGCTCAGAGGTAGTTGGACCCTTTACCGGCACGCAGTGGAACACAGCAGCAGAGGGTACTCAAGCTGCCCAAATAGGTACCACTAAGGGAAAAATTTCCAATGACTGCACAGGGTGCATGCACACCAAGAGTGGAATGGACATGTGCAACACATCTTAAAGAACAGCAATTACAAAATGATAGTAATCGATGTGGGAGAATTGATCAGATGCAACAGGGCCTGGAGGCATTGAGTGCTTAATGTTGGAAGGCTTAGTGAAAATTGTATGTTTGACAAAAGGAGAAAGCTGAAATTTAACAGTTGGAGGAAGACGAAGAAAAAAACCACAAGCACTATGTCCTTCCAAAAAAAGTATAGGGAGAGAAGAGGAAGGACTTGCCCATACCAAGGCATTTTCAGTCTGAAGGAAAGGGCTATGAAATTGTTCTTTTACATGAGAGAGAGAGGGGGGAATCTGTTTTAGTAATTTCAGAGAAAATGTAACATTTATTAGCTGAATTGTCATTTTTGACTGGAATGGAGTTACGTATAAAATGTGAGGTGAGTTAGAGATCTTACAATTTGCAATAGATGCACTTGAGTAGTTATCTGTGCATTCACAGTTGGACTTTGCAATGGTTAGTTGTGTGTACTTTAAAAGCCATACAATTTGCCGTTATGTGACAGTCTGCTTGAAATAATCAATATGGTGCTTAGGGAGGTGGCCAGCCCTTCAATATAGGAAAATTGCAAACATGCTTTAGGCATTCAGTATGTAGAGCCATTAAATTTACAAGTGAAGAGCTTCAGTGTGGTGATGAAGAGTTTATATATAGCAATGTGCATTTGCCATTGATTTACTTCCATTTATAGTTTTTGCATATGACACATTTTTCATACTTTGGTGCTACATCTGCAACTTTTAAATATTAAATATTTTTGATTTATAAGGAAAAAAGTGTTCCTCTTATTATGTGTAACTGTAATTCAATCCAGAGACTCTACCAACCTCAAACCACAGGAGTAAAGCTTCAGGAGAATGCAGTTGTTGAATTGGAATTATATAAATTACTTACTTCCTGAACATGTATAAAATAAGGCTCCTCTAATTTGCCTGCTTTGCTTTGCTTTTCTGGTTGAAAAGTCCATTCCCATTTATCATTTTCCATGTTGCATTTAATAAATAATTAACATTTCTAAAATGTTTGAGTGAAATCTTGTGATGTACTTTTGAGACATTTCTTTAATATTATAACATCAGTATATTACAATTGTACATCAGATAGTAGACACACTTTTGGGGAGGGTGTCTATTAAAATATTAGTAAAAGCTGGTTGATAAATATGAAAACATTACTGATTTCCTTCCCCCCATTTTTAGTCAAATATTCAATGAAAATTTTCTGACCAGTTGTAGAGATGATCAGAAAACAGGAAAAATGTTTATGAATGAATTTATTTCATTTTTTCTTCCCATTTAAATAACCCCATGAAACTTAGATTAAAATTTTCTCATCAGAATTTATTTCTAAAGTAGAGAAAAATGTGTGTTATGAATTGGAGCTTAAATGAAAGGTAACAGGTATTGCTGCAGCTACTCATCATTTTAACCACTACATTTGGTGCACACTTCACTTTTTCAGGGTGAAGTGATAGCCATGGACAAGATAGCTAACAAAGTCAAAAAAATCAAGCAGAATGCATCATTGCTGCAGCTGAATTGTATTAAAGCATTTTGCTGTGATGGAACTAAGGCACTTGCCACTGGGAAGAGGGAAGATGGACAAGGTAAAGTAAATGATTTTAAGAATTTTGATATTGTCTTTTAGAAGAAAACGATAATCATATTTTTGCTAGTGCTGTTAATCCTGCCACAGTATCTAAAGTTCTTGCAACTTTGGCACATACCCAAGGTGCTTCAACACTGTGGATATTACCTTCTACTCTTCTGCAATTATCAGTTTCTCAGCACTGCACATGCAAAACTCTTAACTGTCTATCCTTATGGCAGCCTAATGTGCTTAAGGAGGTGTGACGGGTTGGTATCACAGAAACCCCCTTGGAGCTGCTACCTGGTGTGTCAAGACTACTCCTGCCCCTGCTTTCCTGCCTTTTCCAGCAAGGGACTCCAGAATCCTGTCTGGTTTGAGCCAGACCCGCTAGCCTGCTGCAAACCCAGACCCAGGTCTGAACCACGTCCCCTAACAGCTGTAGGCTTGCCTGGAAGCAGCTTAGGAAGTGCTTTTGCCTTTGACACCCAGGTGCCCAACTCCCAATGGGGTTCAAACCCTGAATAAATCCATTTTACTCTGTATAAAGCTTATACAGGGTAAACTCATAAATAGTTCACCCTCTATATCAGAGATAGAGAGATATGCACAGCTGTTTGCCCCCCTCCAGGCACTAACACATAGTCCAGGCTACTTAATAAGTAAAAAGTTATTTTAATAAGTACAGAAAGTAGGATTTAAGTGGTTCCAAGTAATAGAACAAAGTGAATTACTAAGTAAAATAAAATAAAACACGCACATCTATGTCTAATCACACTAAATACAGATAAAAACCTCACCAGTTCCAGCAAACTTCCTTTTACAGGCTATGGTCCTCCTAGCCTGGGTCCAGCAATCACTCACACCCCGTATTGTCCTTGTCCTTTGTTCCAGTCTCTTTCAGGTGTGTCAGGGAGTGGAGAGACTCTCTCTTTAGCCAGCTGAAGACAAGATGGAGGGGTCTCCCAGGGGTTTAAATGACTTTCTCCTCTGGGTAGACACCCCTCCCTCTCCCGGTGTAGCATCCAGTTACAAAATGGAGTTTTGGGGTCACATGGGCAAGTCACATGTCCATGCACAACTCAGTTACCAGCCCAGCCACATTCCTGGACGAACTCAAATGTGGATTGGTGTCTGCAACTTCTTTTGTCTGTCAAGTGTTTCTTGATTGGGCCCTTAATCTGCACATTCCTTTCTCCAGACATTGATCCAATGCTCTTGCTAAGGCTATGTATAAAACCAGCAAATATACAACCAATATTCATAACTTCAACTACAAAAATGATACATGCATACAACCAGGAGGAATAGATTCAGTAGATCATAACTTTTACGAGATATGTTACATGGCACATGTAGCATAAAACATATTCCAGTTATATCATATATACATTTATAAGCATCTCCCCATAAAGCCTTATGGGGTACACCGTCACAGGAGGCATTCATTCCTTCTCGAGATAATATCAGAGAGACTGCCTATTAAGCCTTTCTTCATGACCGTGTTTAAGCCCACACTCTGAATTTTTGGGGTTTTGTTAGCTCTGTCACATAAGTGACTTTGGCAGATCACTTAGCTTCCGTGCCCCTCTGAATTCCCGTCTGTAGAATGGGGATATTAATATTTACTCCCGGGAGTACAGTGAAGCTTAGTTTGTTAATGTTTGTATAGCTATTTGACAGAGACAGATGGAAAATGTTATAGAAGCATAGAGCATTATTTTTATTTCATTTGCTTTTCTGAGGTGCTGTATTGATAACTGGTTCTGTTCCCAGAACGGAAATTTTTAAATGGTATATTTTGTCTTTGATTCTTTTTCATTTGCTATGCAAACTAAACTGTATCTTTTCCAAAAGGAACTTTTAATTCCCTTTCCCTACTAGTTCAGCAAGGTCAGTAGCTAGCAAAACTAAGGGTTTGGTTGCATAATTCATTCACTTTCCTCATGTGGAGCAGTCGTTGTTAATGCCCCATAACTTACGGTCAGATTGATTTCCAAGGTCAAATGTAGCGTTTTCGTAAAGTTTTTCAACAAATATATATGTATTTTATAATAGGTGGTATTTAGTGCTTATGCAGGTGAGGAAGCAACAACGGTGGAAAGAGCCAGGCATAGTACATGTAAAATCTATTCAGGATTTACTACACATCTCTGCACTTAAGTCTCGCAAAATGCTCTGTGTTCTAGTCCACAGTCTCTCTTGGGCAACAGCTGCCAGTCATGCCAGATAGTTGCACAATATAGTGGTTTTGGGAATGCTGGCATATGGCTGGCTGGCTGTAGGATGAAGCCACCAACTCACTTTCACTTGTGATCTAAATTGAATTTTTGGTAGGCATGAGTAGATACAACTTGCTCCCTCGTTGTTTACTCCCAGATGTATGTGGGGAACCAGTTTCTCTTGCCTCTGAGATCTGGAGCTGAGGACTCACCTTACTCCTGGTATTGTAAGAACTTCTGGGCTGTACAGCCCAGCAGGATTCAGGAGAAGGGACAGATTCAGGATAGGGAGTTGCAAATTCCCTTCCTCCACACAAGCAACTCTGAATAGTATTCTTATTGTAATTTTTGGAGCCACCTTGTGTCTCATTCCAGAGCTTACCACCCAAGTCCTGTTTTCATTGGCACCTTTTTTAATATTGTACTTTCAGTACATTAAGTTAGGGTTGAGAAATGCTAAAGCCTAGATTGATCTCAAATTGTTTAAGTTCACAGAGTTGTAAAGATAATGATAAGTAAAATGCTGCCTTCTCCGGAATGAAATCTACACAGTCATTACGAGCTGTGCTGCTCCTTATCTGTAAATTAGGTCAGTTTTGCAGACACAGTATATAGAGCACAAACCCTCAAACACTTCATGTCAGGCAATTAGTGACAGTTTGCCACTATCTACAGGTGAAGTCTCAAGAAGAGAAACAAAGGCTGTGTGTAATGTATAACTAACTGGTTTTGCTGCAGTTTTTAAAAATGTCAATTGCCTTTTGCAGAAGGCCCTCCATTCTCAGCAGAATCATTTGATCGAATTCTTCTTGATGTTCCTTGTAGTGGGATGGGACAGAGACCAAATATGGCCTATTCCTGGACTCTAAAAGAAGTGACGTCATATCAGCCATTGCAACGCAAACTTTTCAGCATGGTATGTATGAATCATTAAGCAGCTAAAGAAAACTGCACATAAATAGTTTTACAGTTAAGGATTACATGGGTGCAGCTTACCTCATCTGAACGCAGTCGTCCCTCAGTTTCTCCTGGCTCTCTAGTACTTGGTGCTGTGATGTATTGTCCAGAGGAACAAAAGTCTTCCATCCAGAGCAAATAAAAGTCCGAAATGAAGGGCTTCTATAAAATAATGCTTCC
This sequence comes from Macrochelys suwanniensis, assembly GCA_033296515.1. Classification (NCBI taxonomy): domain Eukaryota; kingdom Metazoa; phylum Chordata; order Testudines; family Chelydridae; genus Macrochelys; species Macrochelys suwanniensis. The sequence continues at coordinate 38,481,012 of CM065776.1, forward strand.
CTGTTCCTGAGCTGACTCCTTCCCTTTGATTGTAGGGTCTACACCAGTGCTTTGCCGCTCCCTGGGTCACAGGCTTTCAGTCCTGGGCACTGGCACCACTGACGGACCTTTGCCTTCCCCCAGCCCTTAGTGCAGGGCTCAGCCTGAGCTAGACATTGCTTTTGTCCAGGGTCTTCCCTGGTCATTCCTCTTGATCAGAGAAAGAAAGGCAGGGGCTTTCCTCTCATCTTCTATGTAAGTCAAGCCTAGGCCTCTAAATGACTAGGTCTCAAGCCTATGCTGCTGCTTTCTTGCCCCAGGTCCTTGTCCTACACCACCTTCCACCTCTCCCCGGGAGTTTTCTGCATAGTCTGTAAGACTCTTTTCAGGTCCTGTCACAGGCTTCTTGACTCGCATTGCCCCATTTTGGCTCATTTGCTAGCTCCCTCTCAGCAGGGAATCATCACCAAGCTTGGTACAGCCCCTGAAGAGCCCTCCTTAACAAGCTTCTGTTCCTTCCAACTCTTCCTCACCATAGAAAGACCCATACCATCCTGAGTGAGCCTCACCAGCAAGCTGGTGCTCTTCTCCAGCTCTCTCCTTATCATAGAGAGACCTATAATAGATTAGATTATTCCTGGTGTCTCTCTCATTTGGAAAATGCTTCTGCTTATATATCCTGCCCCCTTTTCCAGCACACCTTGCTTCTAGCCATAGTTCCCAGAATACCTGACCTAAAAGGGGTGGGATTGGAGTAGGATTGTGTTTGGCTCAGACTTGCCCCTAAAAGGCCAGTGCACCCTCTGATAGACAAGTACACCTCACTGATAAAAATTTCAAACTCCAATTGATAGTCCCCCTACTGCAATGAATTTACCCACCCATCTCTTTTTAAGTTGAAGAGAACTGTACTATTTCCGGTATCATCAAATCTGTTTGGGGATTTCACATTTTTGTATCCTCATCTTTAAACTAGTCTACACTTGAGGGATGTTCATCTCTTGGATAGACGGTCAGCAGAACCAATTGAATACTAGGAAGTCTTGGTGCTCTGGTTCCTACTTTCAAGAAACCTTTTCTTTTAGATCTCTCCATTGCATACTGCCTTGCTCAGAACAGGATGGGAAAACAGAAGAAGTTGTGTTCAGCTCAATTTTTCCATATTCACAGCTGACTGAGTCAAAGAGAGGAAGGAAAGTTTAAATCCTTGCCTAGAACCCTTGAGATATTTATAAAACAAGATCAGTTGTTTTCCTCTCTTTCAAAAGAGTTCTGCTTTTCCTAGGGAGACTCTGTCATGTATCAGGTACTATTAATCTTACAGCCTTAGAACATCTGTAGATATGTAAAGATTTTTCAGTGTGTCTTTGAACTGGTATAATTAAAGAACAATAAATTAATAGGAAACTACATTTTCTTTTCTAATCCTTTTGTTCCACCGGTTTCAACAGAAGAGTTAGACTAATAATCATAGTGTCGTAATATGTGGGAACAAAATCAACTGTCAGTCATTGATCAAAAGACTGTGTGTCCACATTTGCCTTCAGCTGATGAAAACAGATCCAACCTACATCTGGATAAGTTACACAGAGCTTTCCAGAGGGCTGGTTTACAGATCTTGAGGGGAGAGGTCACTTCCCTCAGCCTAGGAAGATGCACAAGCTCTAATGCTAATAGGGCAGGAAAGGCTAATTGGTAGGCTTCTGTAATACAAACACTGATCTTTCTTCCAGAAGTAAACTTGGAAATGTTAGAACTTACATTGCATCCCTTGAAAGGGACAAAATGTCTATACAATTAGCAGAATGCTTGAGTCCTAGACAGAAAGGTTCTGGCCTAAATAAGTGTTACATTTACCTACTGTACCATAATGGTTCCAAATAAATACGCAAATCACAATTAACCTTTAAGAAAACTTAATATACTACTGTACTGTTCAAAGTAATTCTGCATTTAAGATGTTTATACCATACAAGCTGAACCACAATCTCTTTCTAGGCAGTGAAATTGCTGAAGCCAGGAGGCATTTTGGTGTATAGTACATGTACAATTACACTGTCTGAAAATGAGGAGCAAGTCGCCTGGGCCCTGGAAACTTTTCCCTGCCTCCAGCTTCAGTCACAGGTAGGAACAGTTTCAGTTTACTACATGCAACTCGGTATTCAAGTTTCAGCAGTGGAATTTTAAGCAGTATGACGAAGAATTCTGCTGTAGGATGCTACTCTGGAAAGAGTGAAGAAATGGTGTATGTGATTTCATAAAACATATTTCCCTCACTGCAGGCATTTGTAGTTGCTGCAGATCTGAACAGCATATGGATATATTTTTTTTACATCTGTTTGATCTGTGTCATTACAATAATGGCTGTGCCATGACACTTAAAGTACTCCTTTCTGTTGTGTGGTAAGATATTTCTCAGAATACAACATAAATTTAAATCCACTAAGTAGGAAATACTGAAACTCCTGCTATGTAACATCCATAGATAGAAATGGACTTGCAAGTAAAAGTATTTGAGGAACAGGAAAGTCTTGTCACTGGTAAGTGACAACATAGTGTTGACCAAGGAAAATGGTCTTTCATGAAGTCTTGTTAACATTCTAGATGCTGTATGCTGCTGCAGAAATGTGCTTTGTAACAACTAGCCAATTTCACCTTAGGTAACATGAGAGGTTGAGGGCTATACGACACATGGTGATTTTCATAGTGAATCAGCACATATCTAATTGCAATTCACTGAAGGGAGATTAAATGGCTTTATATTCATACTCCCACCAGTGTATTGCAGTGGTTTCATGTATCTGTACACCAGTCAGTCATTTAAAACAGAGAGTGATCATAGATAGTTCAAGACAGGCTAGCATTTTCCTTGTAGCTCTTTGTTCTTAATGCATATTTATACTTTATGGTTATCCTTTAATTTTAGTACCTCATGGAAGGGGCAAAGTAAATTTAATTAATGCTATCGAAATAGCTATAAGAATCATGTTAAGGATGGAAGAAAATGTAAAATACTGCTGATGGGGTTGGTGGGAAGAATACAAAGTCGGTTGTTAATACTGTATATGCAAGTCACCCTTGCATATCAGTGGTTCTCAACCTATTTACCGTTGTGGGCCGCATATATGGCCCACAGTGTGTTATGTGGGCTGCATCCAATACTACCTGTATGGCCCTGAGGATGTCACGTGCTGCAGCTCTGTGCTGATTGGGCCGTAGGTTGAGAACCACGATTAGTCAGTCATTGTGCCAGAGGTGTATGACATCTATCCACGGAATCACAGACATGTCATCTGAAATAGTTCTGTTACAATATCTCATTTCAGAGCCAATATTTGCAGATAGTAGGGGTTTGAAAATAAGTGTGATCTTTGAATGCAGCTATTCTAAGATACTTCTCTCGCTGTTTATACTAGTACTTTGAGTGATTTTATCATCAGACCAGCAATAGTTCTGTTCTCCTAGGCTTCCACTTAGGCAGGGTGTTAATTGTTAATTTTACTGGATTATATGGTTGAGGAAAAGTCAATTTGATATTGGTTTAGCATGTAAATATTGTAATTGTGCACTTAGTAAATGTGCCTAGAGCAAGTAATTGGTGCATCTTTTAATTGAAATGTTAAAAATTGAGAGTTTAGGATAGTGCTATGACAATAAGAGTGGCTGGTTGTGTTTAGCAGTAGAAGAATATAAAAGATGTACTATCCAACATTTAACAGAGCTGGGGCGTGTGCTGAAGATTATCACATGCTGTCAGGGTTCCCTCCCCACTCTAAACTCTAGGGTAAAGACGTGGGGACCCGCATGAAGACCCCCTAAGCTTAGTTTTACCAGCTTAGGTTAAAACCCCCAAGGTACAAAATTCCCTACACCCTGAGAAATGCTTTTTTCGCTGCCACCATCAAGTGGGTCTAAGCAGGAATCCAGGAAAGGAATCACTTGAACTTCCTTTCCCCCCAAATACCCCCTCAAGCTCGGAGCCCCCTTTCCTGGGAAGCTTGAGAATAATCCCTTAACCAATTAGTTACACAGTGATCTAAAAAACCCCACCCCTGGGGTTTTAACACCATAGAAAACAGTCAGCTTCTTAAAAAAAGGATTTTATTAAAAATAAAGAAGGTAAAATTATCTCTGTAAAATCAGGATGGTAACTATTTTAGAGGGCACTCAATTTCCAAACTCAGAGAGATTCCCCCCTCTGGACAAAACCTTAAAGTTACAGAAAAACAGGAATAACCCTTCCCTCTCACACAGGGAATGTACCACCAAGCAAAATAAACAGAAATCTACTCGCAGTGCTGACTACACTTACTTTAGAAAAGTGAGGTTTGGTGAGGAGACTGGTTTTCTGTAGGTTCTTTCTGTCTTCCAAGATCACTCTGACTCAGACAAAGCCACACACAAAGCTTTCCCCCTCCCAAGATTTGAAAGTATCTTGTCCCCTTATTGGTCAGATGCCAGCCAGGTCAGGTGTCAGTCTGGCTACCTGTATTTCTTAACCCTTTACTGGTAAGAGGATTTTATAGCACTGCATCAGACCCTCTCCCCCTTCCCTTCATTTATGACACATGCCCATGTTTCCTCTATCACTGTTGATATGAATACAGTCATCTTTGCCATCCACTTCCTGGGAGTTTCCAGGTTACCATATCCAAAATGAAATGCTTTGTTTACTAGCAGAAAAAACAAATCCTGATACATTATAAAGCAAAATTATCATTGAAGTAAATGGCAAAATTCCCATTGACTTCAGTATTGTTTGGATTTCACTCATGAAGTTGAACAGCATTGACTCACTATCGTTTCCCATGGAGCTATATAGGTAGCAGGAACATACTGTGTTTAAATACTTGATATTTCAGCTGAATAACAAACAGTTTTATCTAATTCTGATACCAACTGATCTAGAGTTGGGATTACATGTCTGCCACTTTAAGAATAAATGTGCTACCTTCTTGTACCTGTTGTATAGTGTACGGATTTTTTTTGTCGCCACCTATAGTATGTGTATGAAGTACTGGTCTTTTGGGTCCAATTTTTCAGATTAGGGAGTGACATTAAATTATATTTCCATAGACATTTTATGATTTCTTGTAAATAGCTCTCCAGTAGCATGATCTAAGATCCTCTTTCCTTTTCCTTATGCAAGGGATACAACAGAACAAACTCCAAGAGCTAGGATCAGCTTTGCTTTGGCTCATATAGAAATTGTATATTAAAATATACTAAAGATGTTCAATTAAAATTATTCTACCAGTATGTTACACTACATCCTTCTATACATGATTTCTTGTTGAGTTCATATTATAATGTGTGTTTTTAATTAATCAAAACAACAGTAATTGCAGACTAATGTAAATAAACTGCTTTACTTTCTCACTTGAAAAAGGAACCACATATTGGAGGAGAAGGCATGATGGGAGCTGGATTGTCACTTGATCAGCTGAAGCTGCTGCAGAGGTTTGATCCATCCAGTGTGACTTCGCGTGGAATGGATATTAACTCTTTGCAGGATTCCAGGGAAGAAGACCTGATCTTGCTGGCAAATAAAGACTGTATAGGTTTTTTTATTGCAAAATTTATTAAATTGAACAGCAAATAGGCATTTAGCAACACAACCTGAAAAAAACCCTTTTGAGTTAAGAATGGTCCAACTGTTAACTGTTTCTTCTCATGCATTGTTGTCAAGCCAACAGGCTGATGACATGGTTGCTATAGAAGCAGTAAAATCTCCCAGCTGTTCTACTGGGATAGAGCTACAGATTTGGAGCAAGAAAGTCACAGTTGCAGGAGGTGTTGATTCATTTTAAAGTCTCCATTAGTTTTTGTATTTATAGTAGGTCAGTGGCAGAAGCAAAGATAAATGGATTCAGATTACTGGTTGTTGACTTAATGTGTACAGTATTTCACATTAAGATTACTGCTTGTTTTTGGTTATAACTTGTTAGTTTAATGTATATGGTATTGCATAGGAACAGATTTTGCTATGGGAATTTAAATTTTATAAAATGCAAAAAAAATCCAGGTTAAATACATTGAAAAATATAAAGTCAAATTTTGTAAAGAATGATAGTTTCTATGGGGAATTTAGAAATTACTGCATTATTAAATAGTGATGTGAAATAGTCACATATCACAAAGAGCTGTTTTATAAATTAATAAGTATAACATCTCATCGCATTTATTTTACTATAAGCAAGATTCTCTATTCATATTATAGATACACACAATACACGAGGCTTTGTAGCACATATTGTACAGCAGCCTATGTATAATTCCTCTCTCACTTCAGGGAATGAAAGACACAGTGCTTCAAGGTCAAACTTGCCATTTGTAAGCCTGGATCAGTTCATAAACAGCACTGCTGGGCTGACTGACCAGGGGCAGTTTTAAAGTCCAGTATCACTTACACCATGGAGGGCTACAGTCTAATAATCTATGCCATTGGGATGGTGAAAATCTCAGCTTTTTCATGGCACAGAATATCATATTCCTGTCTCTACCTGGCAGATTGTGAGAGCCAATCCTATAATTACAGAATCATAGAAATATAGGGCTGGAAGGGACCTCAAGGTCATCAAGCGCAGGTCTCTGCGCTGAGGCAGAACCAATTAAACCTAGACCATCCCTGATATGTGTTTGTCCAACCTGTTCTTAAAAACCTCCAATGATGGGACTCCATAACATTCCTTGAAAGCCTATTCCAGTATTTAACTATCTTTATAGCTATTAGGGAAAACGTTATATCTACCTAGTCCCACTATGTCTCCATGTTCATGAAAAGTACAAGAACAATTGAACACCATCCTCTTTCTAACAACCCTTCACATATTTTTAAGACTGTTACCAGGTTCTCACCTCCCCCTCTCCCGTGCTCTTCTTTTCTTAAGACTAAACAGGCTGTTTTTAAAAAAAATCTTTCCTCACAGGTCAGATTCTCTAAACCAGTGGTCCTCAAACTTTTCAGGGTCATGCCCTTACCCCTGTCCCTCCCCCCTGCCACCGGGAGCATGGCTGCAACTCGCCGGGGGTGCACAGGGGTAAGGGGGCTGGGGCTGTAGCAAGGGACAGGGCTAGGAGTGGAGCCCTGGCCTGGGATCAAGACTGGGGCCGGCAGCTGGGTGCAAAGCCATGGCTGAGTCTGGGGTGGGACAGGGTAGCACTGTCTGTCTGCCCGTTGAGGCTGACCTGGGCCCTGCCAGGCCCCCCCTTGGCTTGAACGCTCCTCTGTGTGCCCCACAGTTTGGGGACCAGTGCAGTAAACCTTTTATCATTGTGGTTGCTTGTTTGGACTTTCTCCAATTTATCCATGTCTTTCCCAAGTTTGGCACCCACAATTGGATACAGGACTCCAGCTGAAGGCTGACCACTATGGAATAGCGCAGGACTGTTATCTTCCATGTCTTTCTTACATATATGTTAATGTTCGTACATGCCAGAATATTATCCTTTTTCACAACTGCACCACATTGTTGGCTCATATTCAGTTTGTGATCCACTATAACCCCCAGCTCCTTTTCAGCAGGACTACCTGACCAACCCACTTATTCCTCTTTTTTTTTTTTTTCTTTAACTGAAGTACTTTGATTTCTGACCAATTCTACAAGTTAATTTTGAATTCTAAAGTGCCTGCAACGTCTTCCTATCTTGGTGTCGTCTGCAACTTTTGTAAGCGTACACTCCACTCCAAGTCATCAATCACATCATGGTAACTTTCTGCTTCCTCTCCCGTCTCCTTTGAAACTTTAATGTGGTGGTTAATATATTGCAAACTGCTAGAGACAGAAATCAGTGCTTAGTGGGGTCAGAAAAAACGTAATCCACCTTGCAAGTGGCTTAAACGCTAGCTGAGCAGGAGGCACTAGGTCTGAATTGAGAATGGAATTAAAAAAGATGAGAACGGTTAACTTTAATGAACCTGCAAAAATGTATACTAATCTTGAATGCCTATGGCTATTTGGTGTACATAGTGTTAGGGCTTGCTGGTTCATGTAGTCTTCCTCATTTCCAATACAAGGAATATTGCTGGAACTGGCAATGTGTATGAATGAAAAAAGTGGGTGCAGTTCAAACCACCTAAATTCAGGGATTGATGGGGGATGTTTTTTCCTTGTTTTTGATTGACAACTTTTGTTTATTTACAAAACGTTTGAGTATTGAAGTAAAACTATATTTGGTTTGAGTGAACAGCATGAATTATATTTCCTTCTGTAAAAGTAAAATAGTTCTAAGTTCACTTCTGTTTCCTGCCTGAGATGCTACTGCTTGGTTTGCAATTAAAACAACCTACTACAAGTTATATAATTTTGTTACTCAAATGTGTCTGTGGTTTGTTCTTAAATTTAGCTTTTACTTTTAGCCTTTTGGCTAAGGTTGTGTATATATGTTTAGCATCTCATACATCATCTGTAAGCAATAGCCATTCCTCACAGGGGGAAGGAATCAGTTTGAAAGCTCTTCTCTACCTTAAATGGCTACCCATAGCATTAACCATAACTAGCCAAACCAATGCTTTTAAACATGGTTAGTCCTAAGTACACTAGGTGCAAAGTCCTCTGTGAAGTCCTGTTACTGAAAATGTGTTAGCTAGCAAACACATTTTAAAAATACTTGTTTTTCTACTTTAGACATGGCCACACTCACTACTTAGTAATAGGATTTATTAGCTGGCAGTTGCACTTGTCTGTCAATGCTAGTAAAAAAGACACCATCATCTTTTGAGGGGAATGCCTGGAATTAAATCCTGTAAAGGTCAATTACGATAGTATCGGCTGAATTCTAACACATGTACAGTGAGAAGAGTAGGGAACTACTTAGTTGCTGCTTTCAGTATGCACGAATAGTAGGAGTTGTGCTGTGCAAAAGTGAATTTGAAAAAGGCAACAGTGATGAATTGTCAGGCCTGTTGTGATCTTTCCTACATGAATTTAAAACAAAAACAAAAACAACCTGTTCTAAAGCAGAGAATAGGCTGTGCCAAAGCTGATCTCAACTGACCCCTATATATGAGGAATTCTCAGGAAGAAACAAAACCTTTTTTTTTTTTTAAGTAACTAAATTATAAACAACTCCAGCTTCAGTTGTTTCCACTGCAACCCCACCATGTAATGCCAAGGATCAAATTTCTTGATCACTCATAGCCATCTTCAAGTTGTTTCTGACCCAAAGGGATTAATGAAAATTGTAGGCCATTTTCCCTTCTACTTTCAACTACAGCAGTCTAGTGTCAACAGTGAGCTTCTGGTCCCCAGCAGTTATCCACCTGGACTACCTCTCCCAGCTACTTTGACACAGCATTATTCCTTTATTTTTCTCCTATAATACAAAGAGACACTATAATCTACCAAAAGGGATTTGGTTACCCTAACTTTTCTACTGTGTGGGGATGTGGGATGGATGAGTGTGGTCAGTTGACTCAAACTACTTTTTTTCTTAAGTTTGCTATACTGAAGTTGTATTAAAAGCAACTCTGAATTTTTGTAAGCATTATCAAGTGCTTTAAAATATCCTGAATAATCAAACAAATAACAAGATAGTGTCGTTTAGTAATTAGATTTTTTTAAAAAGATGTTTAACTGTATTTTAATTTTTTTTTGGCTGAGATTTAAAAAAAAGTAAATGGTTGCATGACCCTGGTTTAGTATTTGTGTCATGAAAAATGAGTGCTGAGCTTTGAAGTTATACTACTGTAACTGTCTGCTTTGTTGCAAAAGACATTAAAGGGGGACAGGCTCAAAATCATATTGGAAACTTGTTTTTCCTTTCCAGTCTTACTATACAAAGAATGAGAGGAGAGAGAGAACATAAATGTATATAATGTGCTCCCTTTTAATCAGTCACACTCTGTATGGTGACAGACTGGCCTGGTTATAGTAGGATTCACTTTCTAGTGCTTATGCACTACCTAATGCAGAATGTTAAAATCCCAAATGAAGATGTTAAACATTGAATGAAAAAGGATTCTTGCTACAAAACCTAGATCATGTGTCTAAACTACCTGACATTATCCCTTTAAAAACAGTCTCAAAAGCAGTTTTACCTGTTTGTAGAAATGCTTAGAAATAAGGAGAGGGAAAAAAATCTTACAACAGTACCAACTCATCAGTGTAAAGGTAAGTGCCTAAGGAATCCTTTTGGCACCTTAGGGTATGTCTACACTCGGACTGTAGTCCAATTTTACCAAAATCGATTTTTGTCAACCGATATTATGAAGTCGAACGTGTGTGTCCATACTAAGTACATTAAATCGGTGTTGAGAGTCCACAGTATTGGGGCAAGCGTCGACATTCCAAGCGGTGCACTGTGGGTAGCTATCCCACAGTTCCCACAATCCTTGCTGCCCATTGGAATTATGGGTTGAGCTCCCGATGCCTGATGGGCCAAGAAATTTGTAGTGGGTGGTTATGGGTACATGTCGTCATTCAACGGTCACTCCCGCCCCCTCCCTCCAGGAAAGCAACGGCAGACAATGGTTTTGTGCCCTTTTCCCTGGATTGAAAGCGCGGCGAGCATGGAGCCCGGAGAGATCATCGCAGCAGTTATGGCTGTTGTCAACACCTCGTGCATTATTGTGCGCTTTCTCCAGAACCGGAACTTGAGAAATCAGGAGAGTAGTCAGCGTGGTGTGGAGAGTGACGAGGACATGGACACAGACCTCTGTCAGAGAACGGGACCCCGCAAATTAGCCATCCTGGTGGCAATGGGGCAGGCTCATGCCGTGGAACGCCGATTCTGGGCCCAGGAAACGAGCACAGACCGGTGGGACCGCATAGTGCTGCAGGTCTGGGATGAATCCCAGTGGCTGCGAAACTTTCGCATGCGTAAGGGCACTTTCCTGGAACTTTGTGACTTACTTATTGTCCTCTGCCCTGAAGCACCAGGATGAGAGCAGCCCTGACAGTTGAGAAGTGAGTGGCGATAGCCCTCTGGAAGCTTGCTACGCCTGACAGCTACTGGTCAGTCGCGAATCAATTTGGAGTGGGCAAATCTACTGTGGGGGTTGCTGTGATGCAAGTAGCCAATGCAATCATTGAGCTACTGCTCTCAAAGGTAGTGACCCTGGGAAATGTGCAGGTGATAGTAGATGGCTTCGCTGCGATGGGATTCCCTAACTGTGGTGGGGCTATAGATGGAACTCACATCCCTATCTTGGGACCAGACCACTAGGGCAGCCAGTACATTAACCAACAGGGCTACTTTTCAATGGTGCTGCAAGCACTGGTGGATCACAAGGGACATTTCACCAACATCAACGTCGGATGGCCGGGAAAGGTTCATGACGCGCGCGTCTTCAGGAACTCTGGTCTGTTTAGATGGAACAGGAAGGTATTTACTTCCCGGACCAGAAAATAACAGTTGGGGATGTGGAGATGCCTATATTGATGCTTGGGGACCCAGCCTACCCCTTAATGCCCTGGCTCATGAAGCCATACAAGGGCGCCCTGGACAGTAGTAAGGAGCTGTTCAACTACAGGCTGAGCAAGTGCAGAATGGTGGTGGAGTGTGCATTTGGACGTTTGAAAGGGCGCTGGAGAAGCTTACTGACTCATTCAGAGCTCAGTGAAACCAATATACCCATTGTTATTGCTGCTTGCTGTGTGCTCCACAATCTCTGTGAGAGTAATGGGGAAACGTTTATGGCGGGGTGGGAGGTTGAAGCAAATCGCCTGGCCTCAGCTTACGCGCAGCCAGACACCAGGGCGATTAGAAGAGCACAGCAGGATGCGCTGCGCATCAGGGAAGCTTTGAAAACTAGCTTCCAGACTGACCAGGGTAATCAGTGACTCTTACGTTTGTTTCTCCTTGATGAGAACCTGCCCCCCTTCGTTTACTTTGTTTATATTGCCTATCCTATCTAATCTCCAACCCCCCTTCCAGCACACCTTGCTTTGAAAGGAAATAAAGGCACCATTGTTTCACAAACAATTTTTTATTCAAGATTTGGGAAGACAGGGAGAGAACTGGGACAGTGGCCAGGGTGGAGGAAGGAGGGAAGGAGAGGCCGTTTCAAAACTTGTTGAATGACAGCCTTCTGCTGCTTGAGCAATCCGTAGGGGTGGAGTGGTTGTTCGCACGTTGCCTTCCCCATAGGCGCCGACTCCGTGGGTGCTCCGGGGCTGGAGCACCCACGGGGAAAAATTGGTGGGTGCTCAACACCCACCGTCAGCTCCCTGCCAGCTCCCCCCGGCATGCGCCCGGCATGCGCCCGCCCGCCCAACTCACTCACCTTCTGGGTTCCAGGTTCAGCTGAGAGGCAGCCAGCTACTGCGGCTAAAAATAGCGCCTTCAGCGGGAGGCGCCTCCGGCCGCGCAGGGAACCCAGAAGGTGAGTGAGTTGCGTGGGCGAGCGTGTGGGGGGGGAATTCGCGGGGGGGGGGGGGGAAGCTCGCAGGGACCTGCCGGTGGGTGCTCAGCACCCAATTTTTCCCAGGGGGCAAGGATTTAGGGAATGGCCGGGGCCGGGGTGGAATTGGGGCGGGGCCAGGGGGTGGAGTTGGGGGGGCACTCAGCGGCACCAACAAAAGTCGGCACCTATGGCCTTCCCCCATGAGTTTTGGGGACTCTGGGTGAGGAGGCTATGGGACTTGGGGAGGGGTGAGGGCGGTTACATATGTGCTGCAGCGGTGGTCTGTCATCCTGCCTGTGTTCCTGCAGAACATCCACCAGACAACGGAGCGTGTCGGTTTGCTCCCGCAGTAGCCCAAGCATCGCCTCTGTCACCCTCTGGTCTTCCTGATGCCACCTCTCACAGCTCGAGCGTCCCTCCTGTCCTCCCGTTCGCTGGCCGCTTCCTTGTACTGGGAAATTCTGTCCCTCCACACATTCTGCTGAGCTAATGCAGTGCGGGAGCACTACATTAGCTCAGAGAACATCTCATCCCATGTGCGTTTCTTTCTCTGCCTTATCTGCGACAGCCTTTGGGAGGGAGATGCCGGGGGAAGCCTAGGGACAGGTGCAGCTGTGGGATGAAAAAAGGGAGTGAATTTTTTAAATAGATACATTTTACAGAACAATGCTTATACTCTTTCGCGGTGAACAGCACCATTCACAGTACCTACCAAATATACTTTCAGTACAAGGTCGCATTTTGCATCTTTATATTGAGTGCCTGGAGCTTTGGTGTACAGATCACACACGCAGGGCTGGGCAACAGAATTCGGCTAGCGGGTGGCCATGGTAATCCATAGACTTTTGGCTTCGGAAACCTTAATTAACAGCAGCGCCCTCCTTTCACGCTCAAAGCCAAAGTAACTCCAGCCATCCCATTCTCTGGGATGCTAGCTTTCGCTGTCACCCAAAAGTGTGGCTGGTATCAGGGACACTCCCTGCTAGCTGAATGCCAACTGCCCAGCATGAACGGCCCTCCTTCCCGCTCCCACCGCGTGGCTGGTATCAGGGAAGCTCCCTGCTAGCCGAACGCCAACAGCCCAGCATGAACGATTCCCCTTCCCGCTCCCACCACGTGGCTGGTATCAGGGAAGCTTCCTGCTAGCCGAACGCCAACTGCCCAGCATGAACGATCCCCCTCACCGCTCCCACGGCATGGCTGGTATCAGGGAAGCTCCCTGCTAGCCGAATGCCAACTGCCCAGCATGAACGATCACCCTCCCCTCCCCCACCGCGTGGCTGGAAACTGCGGGAAGGATTTCTTTTCAGAAACAGGCAAACAGCCCAGTAGAAACGGCCACCTCTGACTGTCCCCATAATTAAATTCCCATATTTCAAACAGGTCACCATGAATAATCTCTCTTGTTAGTCTCTAAGGTGCTACAAGTTTTTCTTTCTTATTTTCGTTTCTCTGTCTGTGTTATCCTCAGAGTGATAATGGATGTTGCTTGAATGCCAGCAAACACCGGGGCTGTATGCTGCCAGTCTTTGCCGTGCAATGATAACCAGAGTACTTGCTACTGGCCTGGCATGGTAAAGTTTCCTACCATGGAGGATGCAATAAGGCTGCTCTCCCCAGAAACCTTCTGCAAAGGCTTTTAGAGTACCTCCAGGAGAGCTTCATGGAGATGTCCCTGGAGGATTTCTGCTCCATCCCCAGACATGTTAACAGACTTTTCCAGTAACTCTACTGGCCACGAATGCATCCCAAGTCCTCAGGGCAAAGTAACCATTAAAAACCAATTGCTTTACAACCATGTCGTTTCTATTGAGAAAATACACTCACCTGATGTGCCTTCTCTGGCTTCACGGTGCGGGATACTGCCTTGGGAGGGGATCTCTGTCAGGGTGAGGAAAAGTTCCTGGCTGTCGGGGAAATCGCCCTGCAGAGCGCTGTCGACTACCTCGTCCTCATCATCCCCCTCATCATCTTCCCCGTCCGCAAAAACCTCAGAGGAAGCGAGTGATGAGAATACCCCATCCTCGGAGTCCACGGACATGGGTGGGGTAGTGGTGGCGTCCCCCCCAGGATGGCATGCAGCACAGCATAGAAGCGGCATGTCTGGGGATCTGACCTGGAGCGTCCGTTTGACTCTTTGGTCTTCTGGTACGCTTGTCTTAGCTCCTAAATTTTCACGCGGCACTGCGTTGCATCCCGGCTGTATCCTCTGTCCGTCATGGCCTTGGCAATTTTTTCATAGATTTTTGCATTACGTCTTTTAGATGCTAGCTCTGCTAGCACGGATTCATCTCCCCAGACTGCTATCAGATCTAACACCTCCCATTCTGTCCATGCTGGCGCCCTCTTTCTATTCTGCGATTGCATGGTCACCTCTGCTGGAGAGCTCTGCATCGTTACCTGTGCTGCTGAGCTCGCCACGCTGGCCAAACAGGAAATGAAATTCAAATGGTCCTGGGGCTTTACCTGGCCTGAGCATCCGAGCTGGGACCGCTGTCCAGAGAGGTCGCAGTGGTGCACTGTGGGATAGCTCCTGGAGCTATTAGCGTCGAATTCCGTCCACACTAACCCTAATTCGACACGGCAATGTCGATTTTAACGCTAATCCCCTCGTCGGGGAGGAGTACAAAAATCGATTTTAAGAGCCCTTTATATCGAAATAAATGGCTTTGTTGTGTGGACGGGTGCAGGGTTAATTCGATTTAACGCTGCTAAATTCGATATAAACTCCTAGTGTAGACCAGGCCTTAGAGACTAACAAATTTATTCAGGCATAAAGCTTTCGTGGGCTAAAACCCACTTCATCGATGGGAGCTGCTGGAAGCGGCGGCCAGCTGTAGGTGGCTGTGCCTGGGGAGGGTCAGTGTAAACAATCTGTCTCGCGGCCCGCCAGCAGATTACCTCTATAGATATATATAAAAATCTCTCTCTCACACACACACACACACACACACACACACACACACACACACACACACACACACACACACACACACACACACACACACACACACACACACACACACACACACACACACACACACACACACACACACACACACACACACACACACACACACACACACACACACACACACACACACACACACAAAAAATATGTTCAGTTGAATGAACGAAATTTTGATCTGAGATTACACCTTGTGTAACCCACTGGCTTTTTAAAGATTTGCTTGCTGCCTAGGAACACACCATTAGAATGCTGTGCTATAGAAAGAAATGGTGACCTTATGTGCCTATGCAATCCAGTTCTTATATAAAAATTGGAAGATAACTTAGAAGAGACATTCTGGGAATTTGTGAGAATCAAAGCAATATTAGTATTAAAAGTATTCACAAGAAAATGGTATATGCACATTACATTCACAAAATGTTTCATTCCCTCACAATTAGGTGGAAGATTCGAGATATACAGGCAGAATGTATAACAGAAGAATGTTACTTCACAGTGTGAAAAGTAACTTCTCCGTTTCTTGCCTACCTTGGTAGAGCTGCTTATGATGTGCTTTTCTCCTGAGGGGAGGGAATGGAGCGGAGTAAAGTGAAGACTGTAAAAGATTCAGAAGAATGGGTATCCGGGAAATAATCCAGTCAATCTGAATTACTGGGGGCTCAGACCACAATGGTAAAAAGATATCGGAGAACTTACAGAAAAGGAAAAACTAAAGGATGTTGCTTCCTGAAAGATGATATAGGAGGCAAAGACATTATGACAAATGATTAATATTAAGAAATAAAAAATTGTTGACAATATGCATTACAGTAAAATCAGATTATCTACTGATTTAAAATTTGGCTAATGAGCAGGAGTGACATGTTCTGAAAACCAGTTTCAGTGACTAACAAACCAACAAAGCTTAGAAATGATTAGCAGCAAAATCCATACTGTCCCACAGCTGTTCAACTGGGTGACATTCACTTCTGATGAGTAGGGCTGGGGAAGGCTGACACCACATGGTTTGTAGTTGAGTAGTCACATTGGAGGGGGAGGGAAGAGGTTACAGCTGCTCTGCACTTTGACCCTGGGTTGGGGGCGAGGATTTCACCTCATGCTCCACCTACAAAAAAAGCCAAACACTCTGGTTGTGTGGGCAAAAATGAGCTTCTCCCACAACGTTTTGCAAATTTTTCTCTCTCTCATGGTGTAAACCACTGCCCCAGTTTGCTGTGGTTAAATAGGGCCAAATCAAGAAGTGAACGTGAGTAGTTACATACTACAGTTTAATGAACATAAACATTAAAAAAAAACACCTCCATTTCCAAACTCCAGAGACAGTTTATGGAATCCGTTAAAACCCCAGCATGGAGTATGTCACTTGTGTTTTTATTACAATCTTTTCCTGGATAATGATTAGTCAGTTGATTGATGGACTGCAAAATGATTTTTTTACCTCCTGTCATTCGGCACCCTGACCCCCATCCTGATCCTAGCTTCCTGCATACATATATTTTCTCTTTCTTGCACACTGGCCTGTATGCACAGAATACCCACCCTGATCTGATCTGTAGGACCACTACTCATTCCACCTTCAAATTGTTTCTCAAGATTGCCTTCGTCCATGGTGTCTACAAGAAACTGATAGCGGTTAGGTTGAACTGGGCTGTTGGCTAGCATTGATGTGTATTAATTTTAAAAAGACATACAAAAAGGTATATAATAAAATGTGCATATACACTGTATATATTCAATTGTATCCCTCTCCCTTCACGCTTCCTATGCTGATTGTCCTGAGGGCAAAAAAATTTAGAACTAGCACGATACATGTACCACCTCTCCTGAGCAGGTGGCTTCATGTTTTATCATGCTTCCCATCCCTTTATCTTTTTAGCTTGGCAGGGTAGCGCGGCTGTTTCTTACTGTGGGTTTGTGCAGGGCCTATACACAAGGGTCCTGATGCAGATTGGGACCTCTGGCACTATCACAATACAAATATTACCAAACTTTCCAAGTGGCTAATCATTGAGGAAAAAGTACTTCACTACAGCAGCCTTTCATATGTCCTCCAGTTGAAGTATTTTAAAACATGCTGGTCAACACTTCTAAGTGCCAAATGCTTTTCAACAATAGAGCATAGCAAGCAGCTTATATTGCAAACGGTATAGTGACAAGGCAGTACTACAACCACTTTCTCACTGGGGGAGAAATGTCATGCGTAGAATTTAAGAAAATGAAATTGCTAGTTCAAGGAATGCAGTTTAAGTACTGGTACATTCCCAATATGCAATTGATGTTCAACACAAAGCAGGATATTGTCATTGACCTGGTTTAGGGCACATGTTTTCCTTTGTGAAAAGAGAATGTATGTTCCGTGAACCAATAAATATTCCATTTATCCCATGCCAGGATTCCATTTATGTTCTTTGTTTACAGTGGACATCCATATAAAGAGATGAACAAACTGGCAAAGTTTCCATTTATAGCTGCTTAGAGATTTCAAATGCTGCAAAACTTTCCCTAAGAAATATTTTGAGGACAAAAATCTACATGGAATGAAAGTAAAAATAAAAGGCTAGGTTTTGACTGCCAAGGGTGGAATCCACAGGTAGTTTCTGTGGAGGAACTAACTGACATAATAGTTGGAGTAGGTTAGAGAATTACCATTCACAGCTCAGCAACTTCAAGCTGGTAAAATTGCTAGAGTAGGAGTATAGAGGGCAATGATATATAACAAGCTCTTTCAGTTAAAAAATGATTTGTAACATTTCAAACAGCAAATATACTTGCAACATCAGTTCCCACTGATGACCTGATACAGCTCCATGTTAAAAAGGATCCCAACATGTACATATACATCCACCATTTGTACAACGCCGTTTAGTAGTGTAACAGGTCTACAAACTATCTTCATTTTGCTAGAAAGGTAGTTAAAGTGTATACAAATGCTTAGAACTTTGTTTTTAGAAAGAGACCTTTACCGTCCCTTCCCCTAGTGCACACATTCAGTCAAACGCTGTTCTTGGATGCCTATGAGTGACAGCAACAGGAGTTATGGTCAGATACCTGACAGGAAAATGTCACCCTCTATTTATTTAAAAAAAAAAAAAAATACCCCAAAGCCTTTTTTAGGGAAAAAATATTTCCCAAAGGGTGGAAACATAATTATCTAGACCTGGAATAAAGGAATGGAATTTTTAAAAATGAATCTCATGTATTTCTTACACATTTCACTATAATGATATAAAATACTTGGTCAGGCAATTCCAATATCCACCTTTTTGCAAGAAAATATGTAACATATAAAAACATGCAGAGTTATAAATGAGTACGACCCCAATTCTGTATTCTTTATATAATCTGTGCTACTTACAAGCACAGGGAGTGTTTGATTCTTAAAACTACTAAAATCATTATCTGTGACACAGAACAGAATTTAATCTAGGCAGGAGCATGGGATCTGAAGCCAAAAAGTAATAGATTGTGTCCCACTTACCCGAAAAATAGGTACTCGGTGCACAATATAGTGAGTTGTCAATCCATTTGATTTCAACACGTTTCTCTAGTGAGTTCATAACGGATGGAACCTTTGGTTATAACAGTCCTTTCTCTGGGCTCTTACTGGCAGACAAGCTTTTAGCTGAAGGATCGAGGTCAGACCTGGCTGCAAAGTAGGACTACAGAGTAAGCGGCAAGTGTAGAAAAAAGTGGAGAAGCTACAAAAAAATTTATTTTCCAACAAAATAACTCTCCACAAGCTGTGTAAACTTTTCTTACTAAAACAAATACTCTAAAACACAAAGATTTTACATTTCCAGTGAAACACTTACAGTAACATTTGCCTGTGTTTTTACTCTCCTGGAGTCTCAACAAACAGTCAGCAGATTTATGCTTTCCCAATTACGTGTAGCAGCGAACTTCCTCATGTTCCCTGACTGCAATTCAGATTTTGAAAATAACAGCTAGAATAAAGAAACCAACTGGTTGGAATTTTGAGTAATCTCTTATTTCCTTCACTGGATCCTCTTAGACACACTGAACTTCTGCATGTGCGTGCACGCGCCCCCCCTCCCGCCCCCCGCCCATGATGTATGCACCAGCATTCTGACAATGAGACAAAAATTAGTGTGTCCATTACAATTTGTCTGATGTGTGTAGAACAATTTATAATGCTAGGTTAATTATCATCAATGAGAAATTATTAGTTTACAAGGATGGCATAAAATATAGGAATCAAACCTTTTATCTCAAGCATTCATTCATTCATATTTACAGTAAGTACAAGCTTTCAGCTACAGAAGAAAAAATGTCTAGATTGAACACTCTTACAAATTTCCTGAATGAGGCTAGTTCCAGTTGCCAGTAATTCAAAAGCAAATCTGCTGACTAGGCATTAGGACTCTAAAACAGTGTGGTCAAACTTATATAGTAAGAAGGTGTCTGCAGAAATAACATTTATAAACTGTATATACAGTACACAGTACCAGTACATAGAAAATAGATTTTGACTTTATGATTCCCTGTGTGTAAGGCAAGACTGAATTCTGTCCCCAAATGGAGTCCACTAGAGGTACAAGCAACAGATAGTGGCTCTTATATCAATATGCAAATCAAGTGCATACAAATTAAAAATCAAAACAGATGAGTTTCAGTTTTGTATGTGCTGATTCTGGCTTGCTGAATACACGGGAGGTTATTAAACATCAACTGTACCTTGTTTTAAAACACTAACACCACCTTGATGGCAACAGATATTGTTCAAGTGGCTGCTACCAAAAACAGCTTGAAAAAAGCACAGTACAACATCAGGAGCTCTGCAGTTGTACTATGCCAATTTATATAGCACTAATCAAAAAATAAGTATATGAATATTCTATTTCATGCTATTGCTATGCAAGCAACAGCAATACAAATCAGCATACAGAAGGATACCATATGTTCTGCAATGAAGAACCCAAAGATATTTTCAAGGGGTGTTGTTATACAAGACTTCAAAGAAACACAAAACTGCCAGAGGCAAAAGTTACTGGCGGATGTATACATCCCTGTTCCAGTCTCCTGTGTCATTGCGTTTTCTAGATATCACCTCCCCATCCTTATCACAATATTGGTCCCTTGATTTATGACGACTGCGTTGTTTGTTGCATTCGTTGTGGTCCTGCTCTCGGTCCCTTTCCTTTGAGCGATGCCTTGATTCCCTATGTCTGTGATCACTGCTCCCATGTGACTCGTCTCTATGACTGTGATCCCTGTGAGAATCATTGTGGTCACCATGCTCATGTAAGTACTCTTCCTTTGGTTCTATGTAAGCTGAATCTCTGCTGTCTTGGGTTTCTGAGTCAAACGTTTCTTGCCTAGACAGGCCTCGGCTAACACCACTGCGATGGTTATGGTGTTGTGCCGAGGAAGATGAACGATGTTGAAATTTCTTCGTGGGTTCAATCCGTGCTTCCTCTTCAACTTGTGAGCCAGTTCGTTCTGGGGCTGAATGGTCATTCCTCTGATCTCCTTCAGAGCCCTGATTAGTGTCACAATAGACAGTAAATTTGCAATCATGGGCACATATTTAAAGACATTTCCTCAATACAAATTAAGCTAAAAACAATAAAAGCAGTAATTTACATACACGACAATGCACTGTGAATCTAATCCAGAAATTGTTAGAATTAAACTTTTACTGAACATATTGTATTGTAATACAAGTGTGCCCTTCCATCCCAAGCAGGAGGCGGGGCAGCAGTCAGTTTGTTCTCTGGTAGGTCAATGGCTTGTGTAACATCTTTACGTTCTGAACATTCCAGTTAGCAACAACTGCAGTCGCACTCCAGATACAACATGGAGGATGCAGGAGCAGAACTGGGAATTCAGACGAGCTAGAGCAGATATGTCAGCTTCAGAGAGGGTAGGTATCATTAGAGGGTATCAGAAACCTCTTTGAGGACAGGTATCACTGGAGACAGTCTTTAAAACACAGCTGGGTGAATGCTGAAGGGGTTGATATAGCAGTGGAAGGCCAAGATTTTGGCCTCTGGTTTTATTTTAAGAATTAAGATATGGCTTGACCTGGTGTTGCTCATACTTGTATTATAATACCAATAATATCATTGCCCTTCTGTTTTTTTTTTTAATCAATTCTCTCACTGTGATAAGACACTTGGCAATAATCATTTAACTATAAGGTCAAAGTCCAAGGAAAATGGAGGGACAATAATATTATCAAACAATTTCCTAACATATTGCTACTACATAAGATTGAAATAAGAATTACCAAGTACAATCAAACCTAGTCTTCATCAGCACAGTGTTTGAAATCACTGCAAAATGAACAATTGTGATTATTTAGCTCAGTTTTGGGGTTCCGTTACATTTACCTGCATTTGTCCCAAAACAGCAGCCAAATGATTGCTGAGATTTAATTTCAGAATTAAGAAAGAAACAGTGTCCTACCAAAAGGAATAGTCCTTACCACCTTTAGCTAGAAACTTCAACACGAAGCTATCACTGCTGGTACAAAGTTAAAACAAACTAGTAGTTCAAAGCCCTTGCTGTTGCCTGGGTGTGGCAGTTGGGCCAAGTAATCCACCTTCTCAGCAGTCTCTCTCATAAAAGCAATGAAATTATTATGCAAATTATGCTACAGAGTAAGGCTGGTGACTGCGTGATCTTTGATATTACAATAGTCTCGGACTCTTGGCATGGCACAGATACATGCCTTACTATACACTGCACAGGTATAATTTGTAAAGTACAAATTGCTGAGAATTTAAAAATTGGATGGTAACAGACTATGAACCTCAGTGATGATTGAACCAGGTGGTATTCTGAACAAAGAGCTCAACCATGCTTGTAATTGTTTCCAATTGCTTCACACTGACTCAACAGACATTCTTGGCTTCAGGGTGACACACAGCGCAACAATCCTGGGATATTATTATTAATTTAACACAGTAGTACATCTGTTTATTCGAGCACAGTAAAAGCTATAATTGCATCTGCTTTGCCAAATTACATTGGAGGTTATATCACTTGTGTTGTTCAGATTCATGAGTTTCTGACATCATGTCTCTGTCAACACAAGACTCTAGGCTCTACTGTGGAAGTCTTTTGTTTCTGTTTTGGTCATTATTTAGCTGATGTTGGCATTTTGGAAGGGGTGTGTATTAAATATGAACTTGAATAGTTAGTACTATTCAGCAAGGTGGGTGGAAAGAAATGCCCAGAGCTGGTTTCTGAATAAAACATATGTATTATGTTCTGTTAGAATACTTTAAAAAGTAAAGAAAATAGTCTAAATTAATGATCTGCTCTAAATTTACGAAAAAAATTAAAGTTTGTCACAAGGATGGATTTTAAAGCACACAAAATAAGAACTGTTATATGGGATATTTTAATTCCCAAATGGTCAAAATGTCAAATAAACTCATTGTTACAGAATTTTGACCAGTAAAATCCAAAGACAGCAATTTGCTGTTGTTTAAGAGCAAGTGCAAAAACTTCTAGTTGCTCTGAAGAAAATAATGTTTTATGAATTCAAATCCAGTTGGTCTGCTTTGACCGGAAACAAAGGGCTAAGCAAATTATACTTTCTCCCTCCAACTTTAGAAAATGTTAGTGCAAAAAAAAAAAAAATCTAATAAAGCCATGACCACCTCTATGGTGAGAACTGGCCCCTAATATGACAGATGGAATGAGAAAGCAACATTTGGATCCAGATTAACATTTAGGTTAAATTTTGGGGTTGTGGATCAAAGTCGAATTAGGACTAGGATTTGGGTTTGGTTTCAGGAGTGCTGAAGTTTTATGAACTGTTCTAAGAAGAGTTCTGTCCAAAAAGATGGAAATATGATGAGATCAGCTCTTTTCAGAGATTTCAGGCTGAAATCTTTCAGTTCTTGTGAGATTTTAGCTGCATCAAAACAAGAAAGGGAAAACAGGCCCTCCTAGTTTTGTATCCTAACAGTGGGTTCAGATCTGGAGACTGGAATGCAAGTTCACTCCATTCCTAAACTTTAAAGAGGTTCAGATTTGAGGTTCCAGCTTTGGCCCACCTCTGCTTGAAATATATCTTCATATGATGAAGCAGAAGGAAGTTAAGGTTCTAGATTTTAAGCAGGACCACCTTTGCTCAGCATTTCAGGATTAATAAACCATCAAACAAAACCGTGAAAGTGTAAAGATAGTTTTGTTTTTAGTGCTTAAAATGAAAACCTGTGAATTTGTAAGAAGAGATCACAGAGTTGAGAAAGGTGAAATTAATAACCCATTATGGTCCTTGAACAGTGTGGTTAAAAATCAATATACACTTACATAGATTGAAGAACATATAAATATCTATTCAAGGGCATAAAAAGGCTTGAGCAATACTATAGCTATAAAATTATATCTAGCACACTACATAGCCCTGCTGGGTAACTTCAGTACCTAGACTGCTCTTCTAACACACAGTTAATTCAGAGCAGTTTTTCAGCCCCGGGGACAAACAAAGGCAGGAGCTAGCTGGGGCATACACTCTCTTTCCCCCAGGATGCTCTGTGAAGAGAGACATATCCTACAGACTGCATTGAAGTGATTTTCCTTGCAGGAAAGAGCCTGCCAAGTCTGCAATTTCACAGAAATCTCTATTAAAATAAAGCCTTCACTGCAGGGAAAATATTTGCAAGTTCCACAAAAAAAAAAACACTTCAGCAGTTGAAATTTTAAATGCAGGGACCAATCTTTCTAAGGCCATGTCTACACTGGCACTTTACAGTGCTGAAACTTTCTTCACTCAGGGGTGTGAAAAAACATCCCCGTGAACGATGCAAGTTTCAGTGCTGTAAAGTGGCAGTGTAGACAGTGCACCAGCGCTGGGAGCTGCACTCCCAGCCCTGGGAGCTATTCCCCTCATGGAAGTGGTTTTATTACAGTGCTGGGAGAACTCTCTCCCAGCACTGGAGCCGTGACTACACAGCTTTGTTAAAGCTCTGCCGCGTCAGCACTTTAACGCCAGCTGTGTAACCAGACCCAGGGAAATGTTTCTGTCAGTCGTAGGGATGGACTGGAAAATGAAGAAGCTGATCATAAGTGAATCTTAGTCTGAAATTGGGATGGAACAATTGGCTATTTTAGCTGAGGCAAATGTGATCCTAATCCTCTCCATGACCTCAGCAGATCCAATGTGGCTCCAAAGATACAGGACATCAGGATGCCACTTATCATTCCTACAGCAGAAGCATCTGAAGTCCCCAACCAAAATCAGAGCCCTACTGTGCTTGGTACAATAAGAAGAAAGAGTTCCTAATTAGGCAAGGCAGACAAAGGGTGGGAGTGAAAACAGAGATGAAGTGACTTCTTAAGGTCACACAGTGCGTCAGCGAGCGAGCTGGGAACAGAACCCATGTCTCCTTGTAACACCAACAGAAGCTGGTTGTTGGTGGGTGGGATTAAACCTGGGACCTTTGGAGCTAAATGCATGAGCCTCTACTGCATGAGCTAAAAGACATACGGCTATTAGCTAAGGCTGTAGAGAAGACTCATTAATCTGTCTCTCTAAGTCAGGGCTCTCAAACATGCGGCCCACGGGTTTATTTCCTGTGGCCTGCCAAGCTCCCTGTGCCGCCGCGAGCCCCGTGCCGCTCCCTGAAGCAGCCAGCAGCATGTCCCTGTGGTCCCGGGGGGGGGGGGGGGGGCACAGAGGGCTCCGTGCAATGCCCTCGCTTCCAGGCACCTCCCCCTGAACCCCTCCTGCACCCCAACCCCCTGCCCTGAGCCCCCTGCAAGGCAGGGGCAGGGCTTCATGGAAGGGGTAGAGTGGGGGTGGGGCTGGGGGGCAGTGAGGGGGGTTGTCAGTGATGCGGCCCTTGGGACATTGTACTAGTGCTCATGCGGCCCTCATGGTCATTTGAGTTTGAGATCCCTGCTCTAAGTGGTCTCGGTGCCACTAGAGGGGACAGAACACCACACCCAGAAGGTGTGTGGGTTACATCCTGATTCCCCATCCAATGCCCCATTGGCTAGCACACACTGGATCTCAAATTCCCACTTGCATAATATGCTGGCGTATAAGGAGGGTACGATGAGGGAAGTGTGTGATCTGATGGCCAGTGGATAAGGGAGCCATGGAGGGGCCACTTCATCCTCATGACTGCAGTAGTGTAGTGGCTATGAAGTGACTCCATTACCACTCCATTGCCGGTGAGGGGAGGGATTCCTCCCCAGCTTGTCCCTGTGGAAATCTCTCGCACTCAGCCCAGTCACTTAGGCAGGGCTCTGGGATATTAGTCACTTTGAAAGTTACCAGAGGCAGTAACATGCATGGCACTACTGTTAATCCTGTTGTATAACTATGAGTGAATCACATATGAAGAGTTATGAAAATGCTGGTGGCTGGTAAGTATGTTACTGCAGCAGTGGTTGTTCTGGGCATGAGGAAATTCCACTTCCCATCACCCTACATTTCCAGCCAGGCCCTTTCACCCATTGGAATCCAAAGATGCCTTGCAAGTCAGCAAGTAAGGAAACAAATGCTAGTGTGAATACAAAAGTGCCTGTCTTCAAGTATTTACATTATAAAAAGCAAATGATTTTTCCTAAGTGCAGAGCTCTTCTGCTCTATCAATTTACGGCTCCCAGTGAAACACATTTAGCAACTTCTGTTATCAGAATTCACACTGTGTGCCCTGGCAAGTCTCCCTCCCTCTCTCCCTCCGCAGAAATGAATGGGGGTGAGAGAAAAGAGAGGAAGGAAACTATACCTGTACATTTATGTTTGGACCTGGGCTGATCGGAAGAGTGGCTGTTGCAAGTGTGCGAGTGAGGAGCTGGTTGGGAGGATTGCTGCAAGGAGGATGGGTGGCCTTCCAATAGGCTTCCAGATAGTCAGCCAGGTGCTCACAGGCATCTTCAAGCTGGTTCTCATCCAGAATTACATCAAACATTTCCTGTGAGGGAGACATTTTAGTGAGAACAGCCACCTTCAGAGCCAATATAAAACCACAGAAGGTGCTGACAACAGACCACATTAGAAAATGCTTTTACTATTGCACCACAAATAAACCAGATTCATAATATTAATGTCCTGAATATTTTGTGACAGAACTTTAAAAAACAACAATTGACTTTAAAGTAATCTGTACATAACAGTGAGATTATACTTTCCATGGCAAGCCCAAATGATTGACACTTGGAAAGATGTGTGTCATCTGGGAAGGCAGAAGTGGTATTGTAAATATATTTTAAAACTCAAATATGGAAACAGAAGTTAAAAAGTAGAACTTTTTAATTGTTGGACTAAAGAGATGATGGAACAAGCTACCAAAGAACATTATGGAATCCCTATACCTAGTGATACTTCAGACAGAGCTAGACAAAACGGATAACAATAATAGACAAAACTAATAATACTTAGCACTTATGTGGTGATTTTCATCTTTAAAAAGCTGCACAGATATTAACTAACTCACTCTTAATTTACCACTATATCCCATTCCCACTTAAAACCTATGGAATGGACACTGCTTGGAGATGGTTCTACCATTAGGCACCACAAAGTGGCACAATACCCGTAAATGGGGATATACAGAGCCAACTTGAACACCTGAAAATGGCCTGAAATGAAACATAAAATCAAAAACATTTTGTTCAACTTGAAGCACTTTTGGGGGTTTTTTTGTTTCAGCAAACGCCCCCTCCCAAAAACAACAACAACAACAACCACCCCAAACAAACAAAAATACATCTGTTGTGGTTTGAACTGAACTGAGGTTTTTTTCAGATTTTTTGTTTTGGTCCCCAAACTTGCTCAGCTCTACTAGTGTGTAGCTAAGCATGATAGTTTCTCCATATTTAAAATGAAGATGATAATAAGTGTTTGCATGATTTGCCCAAGGATACAGTGCAAATCAATAGTATGATCTCATATAGTTCTCTGCTGAAATTAGTAAGAATGCCAAGTGAATCCAGGTGAAGCCAACCGTGATGGCATGGGCCTAGTAGGAAATACAAAGAAGCCACCAATTCATTTTATACCCCCTGGGAACCCACCTGGCTGGGACCTATCATGGCGCCTCTCCCCCATCCCCAACTCAGCCCCGGACCTGCCACAGCCGAGTGACGAGCAGCCTGAACCCAGCCACAGCCCTGGTTTCAACTCAGCCTGTCCCCCAACCTGCCGTGGCCAGGGGAGGGGCGCCCCTCCACCGGCCCCAATTCAGGCATGGCCCCCAATCTGGCATGGCCCCCAACCTGCCTCTCTCCACCCCCAGCCCAGGTGCTGCTGTGGGAAGAGAGATCTGGGGGGAGTCCTCTCTCCCCACCATAGCCCCGGAGCAGCCTGCACCCCAAGTCCCTCATCCCCAGCCCCACCCCAGAGCCCACACCCCAACCCTCTGCCACAGCCCTGAGCCCCTCATCCCTGGCCCCACCCCAAAGCCCTCACACCCCTGCACCCCAACCCTCTCCCCCAGCCGAGCCCTCTCCGACACTCTGAACACCTCGTCTCCAGCCCCACCACATGAATTTTGTTATGTGCAGCAATACAGAGGTTGTGTGTCACACATCACCTCCATATTGGTGCACATAACAAAATTCATAACATACATGTGTGGGAAAAATTAGAGGGAACACTTCCAGAGGCAACTTTTGGTCATAAACCAAATCAGTTCAGTTTTGGATCAATAACCTATAATGAGTTACTGAAGTAATTTAGTTCCTCAGCTATAGATCATGTACAAATATTGGTGGCTCAATACCTATACATCTCCAGGATTAATCATATTGCTGAAAAAGAAATATATTTGACCATTATTCCATGCAGAGATCTCAGATTGAGTTTTGTGCAAAATGACAAGTGAAATATGAACAGACAGTGGCAAGCACCAAACAACGTTACACAATTAGCCTATTACTTGGAAACAAAGGACAGACTAGTCCCTTTGAACAGGAGTCTACATTTCCACATCAGTAAATGCATCAACAGTAACTCACTGGAGGACACTGAGCCAGTTTATCAGCTGCCACCATTTGAACATTAAGGTGTTTAGCCTGAGATTTCCCTCGAGATTTTATTAGCCTCTGTAAAACCTGTAGAAAATAAGACAGTTAAAATACATAGTGGGTGGAAAAAGAAAGAATTCAGAAGCAAGTAGTCGTCAGATAGTGGGAATAGGATCAAACCATTCAGTTCAATGGGAGATTTGTCAGGGACTTGATTGTTAGCAGGATTAGGCCCAATGTATTTGTGTACTCTTCAAAAAAGTAGCACTCTTGTTGTATAATTTTTAACATATCTAATAACTTCTCATTCACTGGCTTTAAGAGCCTTTTAGGCCATGCACAACCTCGCTCCTGCCTACCTCTCTGCTCTCATTCTCTTTATTCCCTTTTTCCCTCCTTTTCTGCCCAAGTTGCACTAACTAACCCTTCCGGTCCTCCTATTCTCATGTGTGCCTTCTTCCATGTAACCATTTATACTGAGACTCTTGAGAATGCTCTTCCAGACCCACTTTGCCAGGCCTCCACTTTCTCCTTCCAACGTCTCTTCAGGATGTACTTGTTCCAAGACGACTATAAATGTAGACGTCCCCACACAGTGAAATGGTGGTAAATTAAATGACTGAACATTTTAAGAATAAACAGAACAAAAATTACAGAACTGAACACCGTATGTGCTGAACTGTATTGACCAGTTGTCCTGCTGCTCATAACATCTCCTCCCTTATCTTCATTTCTATACTGTCTATTTGGATTACAACGTTTTTGGGACAAGGATTTTAGCTCATATTCCTGCAAAGTTTTTAACAAACTGTTGACACTCTGTAAAGCAATATTACATAAATAATAATAAACAAGAGAACTATTTCCCTTAGTTATAACTTAAGTAACCATTAGAACTACAGCTATCTCGCTTCTGCAAAAAAGAGATTTTGTAACCCCTTGATTGAGATGATATCCTTTTAATGGTATCTTCCCGTCCAAAGGGAAATAATTCAAAAGTGCAATTCACTGATCTTCAATGACATCCAGTGGAGAACCTGTCTCTCTTTGTACCTGTGGCACAGGTCACAAAGAATGGGTGGATTGAAAAAGAATTAACGGCAGTAAGATAGTTACCTTGGGAGAAGAAATCTTTACATATACTATAATGGGAGCCAGAGAGGTTTTACTTAGTTGAGCTGGATGATTAATGGTATCGGCATCAAGTACTACCAGCTGCAATGTCCTTGCTAATTCAAATATCCGTTCAATTTCACTCTGAACTTCAGCTGCAGATAAGTAGAAAATTAGAGTTATGAAAATATTTAACAGAAATGAATTCTAACAAATGTAAAAATGAGGTAGATTGGCATGCAGCTCCCACAACAGATGAGTAGATTGGTAGGAGCTGTTAATTGTTAATGTCACTGGCATTCTACTGAAGCAAACATATCTTTAGCAAGAACATTCCGCCTACAGTTTATGTTCTCTGAAGGTTGTACTCTTTACCAGTCTCACCTTCATGCTTTCGTATACTACTAATATGCAGAAACATTTTTAACACCTTCTTATAAGACCGAATCCATGTGTGTATAGCAAAGAGGTGTATGCAGCATTATGATCTCCTGTTAGAAATATGAATCCCTCAGTTTTACTACAATATTTCAATGGATTCCTTATTTGTAAGTTATTGCATCACAGACTCTAATTATACTTAATTACCATAATTTTCAAACCTGAGTGCCAGAAGCTACGCATTAAATTTATACTGAATCACCCGAAAGAGACTTATTTTTCATAAGATACTAAGCACCCATAATTTCTGTTTGCTTCAACATGAGTTATCAATGCTTACCATCTCTGAAAATTGGGCCCTCTATGTAATATGGCACTAGGTCTGAAAATTTCGGTCAATATTTGTAAAGTACTTTGAAAACAAAAAAAAATCAAAATACTGCTAATAATCCTCCTAATAGCCCTCGAGGTAGGTAAGGATTATCATCAGAGCTGGTCAGAAAAAAAATCTGACAAAACAGTTTTTCATTGGAATTTGTCAATTCATCAAAATCAGAACATTCCATGGAAATAGTTAATTTCAATGCAGTTCCTGTGGAAACAAGCAAGTTTCTGACAGAAACCTGTCTGGTTTCTTGCCAGTTCGCCCACATGCAGGCTTCTGGGGACCAAGGGCTTCACAGGTCCATGATTCCAAGGCAGCCCCTAGGAGGACTGCTCTAGAGCTGGGCCTCCATCCAATGTTCCCTCTAATTTTTGACAGGCCGTGTGCACAAAAAAAATTCTTCTGTGCAAATTTTTGACAGGCCATGTGCGCAAAAAATGTCTCTATACAAATTGTTGTGATTCTGTGCAAATTTTTGTGCGTCAGTGTTTCGCCGTGTGCGCAGGGTTTAGAATCTGTGTGCGCGCGCACAGCTTAGAGGGAACAGTGCCTCCATCCCTTTTCATGGAAAATTTCAAAATTTTGTGAACGAAACCAAATTTCAAAATAGTGAAATCCTCTGAGAAACACAATAACTTTTCTCTGCCAAGTTCTAATTATTAACCCTATTTCACAGACAGGGAAACTGAGGCAGAGGTTAAATGATTTGCTTAACCTACAGACAAAGTCAATGTCAGAGCTAAGATCAGAACTCAAATGGGAATGGGAGTCTAGTTCTGTGCTCATTCTACACCACTATCTTAAGATAACTAACTAGAATAAGGTAAATCCAAAAGGGTAAGAAACTAGTGGATGCTTACATGCACACAAAGGGACTACCCAAACACTAGAATACAGTGTTATGTTATCAGTTTTGTGTTTGCCTTTTGAGGTGGGTTAGCAGTGTGAGTTGTCACTAAATGCTTTGGGAAATGTGGCCAGCCTGCATGGGCTAAGAGTGCACACGTTCCTCTACTTGGATAATTCTGTGGTGAAGAACATTACTTTGGAGGGTATTAAAAGATCAATATGAGTCACTGTTAGAGTCACTAGGGTTCATAAGTTACCCTAAATCCCAATATGTTTCCAGCGGCCAACCAAAGTACACAGCACCCCAGCTAATCACCGCTCAATTAAAGCCTTTCTATTCAAGAAGATCCAAGACTTCACTTGTCAGGCAGAAAGGTAAGTGTGAGCCAGCAGGTGACAGCTCAGATCATACCACACTTGGTGGTTCTGAAGACTGTAACTAGCCGTAGCTACAGTGTTTTGGCATGTCTCACATCAGAGAACTTTAGTAGACCCTGAGCCCCAGGCTACACTAGGGAAACGTTTGCCAGTATAGCTATACCAGCAAAGCCTCCTAGTATAGCTGCAGCTTATGCCAGCATGAAGTGCTTTTGCCGGTATAGCTTATACACATTCCCTAAACAAAATAAGCCATACTAACAAAATGTTTTTTGCTGATATAACCAGCTACACTACAGATGTTGCCAGTATAGAAATATCTTTAAAAAAATATCACTAACCAACATTGTTATACTAGCAAAAATTTAAGTGTTGACCTGGCCTGAGATTCCAATGAAGCAAGCTTAGCACAGACTCTCACATCACATCTGAAGGAAAGATCACCTTTGAGCCTCCTGGCCTAGTGCCCAAGAAGGGACCGTCTTTATTTAGGAATCGATTTTCAACACACCTATCCAAATCATAGTGACCTGGTCTCCCAAATAGTTGTCCATTAGAACTAGGAGCATCAGACCACAATGTTTTAAATCAACAAACAGGGAGGCACCAGATGATGCTTCCTATGTCAGGAGGCCCTGAAAATGTAAGAATGGACTCTGCTATACCTGCCATTACTGATTGCCACGTATCTAGAAGGCAAGACTGCAGAACAAGACTGCAGATAGACTGAGTTAATCTGTGGTGCACCTGCATGAGCAGACTCTGTATCAGAGAGTGGGGAACTGGGATCTTCTTCCAGCTGGGGACATCAGAGGTGCAACTCTGTCACCCTTTGGAACAAGAAGCTTTCTGTTCAAAGCATTAAGAATGAGCGAGACATTTTCCATGAACTGAAGAGACTCAGTATGTCTTTCCAGCAGTATTTCTACTAGCTACAGTCCTGGCAAAGCACAGGAGGAAGAGGCTCAATGATCTCTACCTGCCTCATGCTGTCCCAGAGAGGTATGTCTATCAATTCTGCTGCAGATGCCAAAGCTGATCCCATCAGGCTGAATATCTGGTCTCAGATTCATAGAGTCAAAGCACCCCAGCCCAGGAGCTCTCTCCCTGATAGCATGGCTCCTGACAGCGCAGAGATCTGTAGGTATGGTGTTAATGAGCAGGTGGCTTGCATCCTCCTGACATCTCAAAAACCATCTATACAAAGGACTTGCGTTGCTCAGCTATTCTGGCCCATCATGAACCAGTCAAGTAAAATGCTTCTGCCTGCCTAACCTCAGGTTCATGTGGGAGCTTTGGAAATCCCTCCTGGTATCATGAGGCATTAATGTGAATCCTGACTAAAGATGATTTTAACTCTACTCATTACCCATGAGTTCAGTGCTTAAATTTGTGCCAGGGCTTGCCAGGGCTGAGCCCCAGAACCTCTAGGTTTGGCAGTTCATAGTCCTAGCACCTCTGGGCTTGTCATGTCAGTTATGAAAGTAAAAAAATTGCTTAAGCCCCGGCACCTCTTTCACTATAAATTAAGTACTGCATGATTGCACATTTCTTACACAGAATTTCATTTTCCTGGTGGCAGCGACTTCAGCTCAGAGTGAATACGCCTCAGGCTCTACTGACTGATCCACCTTATACCAAGTTTGATATGGAAATGGTGATGCTTCAAACACATCAAGGATTCCACTCCAAGATGGTGACAGAGTTCTACCTTAACAAGCCTATTATCCTGCCAACATGTTTTCCATATCCATCCTAGGGAGACCCTTCTCCACATGGCTCATGTTACAAGGTCTGGTGGGTGGGGGAAGTGAAGGGGGTTACGTAAAGCAGTCTAAAGGCCTTAGAAAGTCCATCAGGAACTACAGGACTCCCACACATCTTAGGTTAGAGATCTGAGACCCAGAAGAGAAAATACTGCCAGAGTAGTATCTTCACCAAAAAAAAAAACAAAAAACCAAAAGCAAAATTATAGGTCAGTAATTTTCCCTTCCACAAAAATCAGGTAGTAATAAAATGTCTCCTCTGATGTATTGAGAAACCAGGGCAGCAAGGTTATAAAAATGAACTCACGTAAATTGTATTAGTCACTCAGAATGGGATGTATAAATAAAGCTCGAGCTACCATGAGTGTCACCATGGTGAACATATAGCCCAGCTATTACAACACTCAAAAACATAAATAAATCATATAAGACAAAACCAAAAGTTGTCAATCAAATGCTAAAGAAAATAAATGAGACTTATATTTTGCCCTGAAGCCTGATAGATATTGGCAGAAGAGAGCCACCAAAGGGGAGCAAATTTCAAAGATGGGAGCCCTCAAACACCACCTCCACAGGAGCTCAACGCCAAGAACTGACACCACAAGTCTCTCAGTCAGTTTTGACCATTTAGGCAGAATGTACAGTTAGACTGTCTCTCCAACAGTCCCAGAACATTCACACCAACTGCACCCTGCAGTGAATAGGCATCCAGTGCACAGATCTGAGCATCCTGAGAAAGTGGTTTTCTCCAGTCTGGACCTTCCAAGTGGACTTCAAGTGGAATTTAAATAGAGTCTATTGCAACAGTTTACCTTGGAGTGGGCAAAGGCCCGATAATGACCACAGAACAGGATAGTCCTTCACTTCTCTAGGAACTCAACAAATTAATCAAAGTAAAATTTGTAGTCTCTTGTGCAAAGCTGCAGTAAAAGAGCTTTGTTTGAGAGAACTACACAGATGTTGGGGTGGGAAAATGGAATCCTCCTTCAAACGTGTGGAACATATGTCCAGCATTTCAGTGGTAACTAGTACAGCCCACGATCCATAACAGAATCAGGGAGCTGCTAAATTCAACCTACATGAGTGTTGTAGTTCAGCTGATGCATGGGATTCATCTGTTCATGGCTATATGTTTATCAGCAACACCAGAAAAGTGATAAAACAACAAAACTGTGAAATAATTACTATCAAATATAGTAAAGCTCATGGGCTGTTGAACAAGTGAAAAAGTACCATATAAGAGACAAAATTAACCTGACCTGAAACCCTCAAACTAGCTAAGAGTCATATGCTAATTCCAGACCCGCAAAAATACTTCTTGGCGTCAACCAGCATGTTCAGAAAGAATTGTAAGAAATTACTACAGCTTGCACCTGCCAATATATTAGACCTTTTGTGTGATGTATATTTCTATTCTTTTCAAGATTCCATCAGAATCAGATTTCATCAACTTTTGAAATATGAAAAAGGCCAGTGTCCTAAAAGAAAAAAAATTACAAGCACTCAGAAAAGGCCCATCGAGTAAGTGAAGGCCGCATGACCTTGAGAACAGCATAATCAATATGTCTGAAAGGAATCACATTGACTTTAGAGCCAGAATAATGGAATCTTCCTTTGCCACCACATGCCATCTTCTTAAAAATTATTTCAAAGAGTGAGATATCAAAGATTTTCTGACATCTGCTTCATTCTTAACTGAAACTGCTTCAAAAACAAAGGCTTCAAAGCAGGTTTCTGATTATGAGAAAAGCAATCACACAGTGGAATGAAGTTAAGGCTTCCCTAGTTACTTAGTAAATAGTGATGCTCAAAAGGGAAAATGCTTCAAGAAGATAGTAGGCTATGACCCTGGCTAGTGCAAATTGGTTTAGCCCCTTTATCTGTATGAAGATGTATACCAGTTGAGGATCTGCCCGGTGTCCTTGGAGCTAAAATGATCTCTCCCAAAAGAGGAATTAAATTAGTTCTGGAAGTCTATAAATGAACTTTCTGAAATCATAACATTTTGGAATCAAGACCTGAGGCTCTGCTGATTTCACAGTCTGAACAGGATGGCTGCTGTTTTCTTATGAGTGTGGGTACTCTGTAACTCTTGATAACACTTGGCCAAAATTTTCAGGTGAGTACTGACAATTAGACACCTAAGTATATATTTAGATATCTATGCAATTGGCATTATTTTCAGAGGTTCTGGGCTTTCACAACTCCCACTGAAGTCAATGGGATCTGCATTTGCTCAACACCTCTGAACATCAGGCCAGTTGTTTATGTGTCTAAAATAGATTTAAATCCCTACGTTTAAGAATACATATCTGAAAATTTTGGCCCTGGCTTTTAACTAGGGCATTTCAAAGCCACATTATGTGAGGTTATGTACTTGTGCATATAGCCTTAACTCCAGCATGAGAGACTTTTGTCTCTCTTTATATTTAATAAACTTTACCTCTACTTCAAAAAAGGTAATCAAAACCTTTGCAACATTTTTTTATATATTGACACAAAGTAGAAATTCCATCAAAAGTAATAGGAAAAAAAGGAATTAAAGACAGTTTAAATGTATGCACTCAGATATGGAGGAGCGGTGCAAAGGTAACCACTGCATTCCCATAAGTCTGAATAAGTCCTTGAAGTCTGCACTAAATTACTGTGGCTGCTAATAGCCCTCAGAGGCCAATACAGCTGCCAGGAGTATTTTGGGGATGTAAGGAAGTCCCAGTAATGCCACCTACACTTGCACCATTAAGGGGGGTTGACACAGAAGTTGCTACACTGGCACTATGTTATAGGAGGATCCTTCTGTGGATGGCAAGAGCAGCTTTCAGGCTCCTCTGTGAAGGGAGTACATCTCCTCTGTGAAGGGCATAAAGGGTACATCTACACAGCAGCAGGGAGGTGTAAGTCCCAGCTCGGGTAGACTTACACGCATTAGCTTGGCTCAAGCTATTATGCTAAACTTAATGTGTGGCCAC
The DNA here is from genome assembly GCA_033296515.1 of Macrochelys suwanniensis. Lineage (NCBI taxonomy): Eukaryota > Metazoa > Chordata > Testudines > Chelydridae > Macrochelys > Macrochelys suwanniensis. Next base: position 38,517,103 of record CM065776.1, read on the forward strand.
AGTGGAAAGGGAGGCAGCTCAGGTTAGCTTCCTAAATACAATCTCACCCAAACACCGGATATGTATCAGGCAGCTAGCTTGAGCTGCTGTGGCCACACTGCTATTTGTAGAGTGCTAACTCCAGCAAAGCTAGCATGTGTATGTCTACCTGAGGTGAGAATTAACTTCCCAGCTGCTGTGTAAATATACGCTGAGTGACCTTACCACTGTGCAGGATCTGGGCCATGAATATTGAATTACAAACCTAACACTGCTTTGTTTAGATGAAGCAAAGTATTTTGATTTTCAGCAACAACAACTAAGGATGGCATGTGTTTCCAAGAATTAACCGATGACAGAAAGAATACTTTGACCATACTGGTGTGTGCATGTTTAAATGTCAATTTACACTAACCAGCCATAAATCATCCAACATCCAAATACCAGAGTCTATTTGACCTTTCTCTTGCAACCATTCCATTTATATTTTCTGACCTACTAACTGTTGACATATATTTAGCTATTATCATTTTTGTCTTCTGCTGATATTAATATACCCGATTTTAGAAACATCAAGTCTTTAAGTTACTATCCTAACTTCATCAGCTATACAATTGTATCAGCCCTATTTTTCTGGAAAAAAACAGACAGTCACTGATCTTACCAATGCTGTTTATACTGCAGAGAAAACAGTATGAACAGACTTATAACTTATGTGCAAGCATAAATGTCACGTTAGAATAAGTAACATCTTATACAAGTGACTTTCAACAATAATATTTTTCAAATTGACTCAGAAAGAGAAGAGATACTGGAAGCCTGATTTCTGCTCTCACACAGGTTTTACACCGTAACCACACTGACTTCAAACAAATTACTCCTTGATTTACAACAGTATAATAGAGAGAATCAAGACCACTGGCTTCTAATGAATTATGAAAAAAATTAAAAGCTAGCATTCTATTGGGGAAAGACCACAATCAAACTAGTCCTAGCCAGAATGTGACTTAGAAAAAAGGTTGCTGCACCAAAATGATAGCATTTATTGAGAAGAGTAGTGACCTATACAGGAAAAAAGGGGAGGGATGACCATTTGACTTTTGTTCAACACGTGTACTGACTAAACAGCAAAACCAGTTTGAGACAGTAAATTTTACTAAGATTGTCCTCTTAAAATGATTTTTTAAACAGTCAGATACAACTGGAATATCTATACATTTAAAACTAACAGTACATTTTGGGCATTCTGCATAAAATGTAACTAAAAAATCAAGTCCTGTTTATAATCAAATAACTTCTTCCACAGAAATTCAATCACCATAATTTGGGTAACATCAGAATACAAAGGGTTCAGTGAACAATATGTATTAAACACAAGCAAATGTTCATTTAAAAAATGGTAAGTAGCACAGGAGCATACCTACCTTTCCCCCTTTTTTTAAAAAAACCCAAAATAATAAAAATCCACTTTGGATGAGACTTCCTAGTTTGAACCCAAGTGAATGTTAATAGTCTAGTTTAGCAAATCCTGGAAACAGTGGATTAATATAGAAACATGGACACCTAAAATTAGGCTCAGAAATCCATATCCAGACACCCAAATAAGTGGCTACTTATTTTCTGTAAGTAGTCATGACTTTGGAAGTACTTGTACTATATCATTACAGTATTTAAGTAGCTAAAACACAAACTTTATTGTTTAAACACAATGATCAAGCATGTTACCTAGAAGTAGTAAGGAACGTGAGGAAGTTTTAGTAAATTATTTATTACAGGCCTGATGGTGATATCCTTACTCACCTCCAGTTATAGCTTATTCCACAAACAGTCCCATTGAGTGAGGGTCAACATGAGTAAAGGTAGCAGAATCTGGCTCTAAAACAGTTAAACTGAAAGCTTGTCCAGCTATATAGTGTAACTATTGGAGTAGGCACTTAGAAAGGTGTACTGTAATAATGTATGTGTTGTTATAGTCATGTATGTATTTTTCCAATTGGCCAAATATGAATATTCATAATTGTAAAACTTTGATCTGATTTTCCTTCAAATGTAGCTTGATATATAGATTGCACTGAGACCTAAAATATATAACTTAAATGAAAAAAAAAATAGATTTGTTGTTTTAAAATTACTGATGTTTTAAAATAAAAAGGTATAGTACCACCAGACCTCTTTTAGGTGTAAAAAGCTTGCTACATGAATATAGACTTGGCCTCTAGTACTAACAGAAAGTTGAGTGATATGTTGCTGCTTGGTGTCTGTAACTTGCTGAACTGGGGACATTTATTCTTGTCCAACCTCCTCCTCTTTTTCTTGAACCCCCCCCCCATGAAATTATATTCAAAATAATGATGTTATTAAATCTGTAGAGTTAAATACTCAAACGTCAGAATATGGGTGAGTTAGGGTTCAACACACAACTTTAATGTGCTCACACAAGCATAGGCGCCGACTCCATGGGTGCTCCGGGGCTGGAGCACCCACAGGGAAAAATTGGTGGGTGCTGAGCACCCACCGGCAGCTCCCCGCCAGCCCCCCCACCCCCGCCGCGTGCCCAACTCACCTCTGGACTTCCAGTCTCAGCCAGACACGAAGCGGCAGCAGCCTGCTGCTTTTCTTGGCTCCCTCCAGCTGGTCGGCGGTGCCTTGGGGGAGGAAGGGGTATGGGGAGGAGGTGGAGACAGACCCTCCGCCTCCTCCTCCTCCCCATACCCCTCCCTCCCCTGACCAGCTGGAGGGAGCCAGGAAAAGTGGTGGGCTGCCACTTCCCGTCTGGCTGAGCCTCCGAGAGGTGAGCTGGGAGCTGGCGGGGAGCTGCCAGGCCCAGTGGGTGCTCTGCTGCTTCCCCTTCCCACCCCCCCACCCCGGCTTGCAAGCCGGGGGTGGGGGGGGGCGATGCAGTGCGCCTGGGGGAGGAGGTGGGGGCGGGGATTTGGGGAAGGGGCAGGGCCGGGGGAGGAGGTGGGGGCGGGGCCGGGGCCGGGGGGGTTGGGGGTGCGAGCACCCACCGGCACCAACGAAAGTCGGGGACTATGCACACAAGTAACAGTTATACACAGATCCTGATCCTGAGCTGTGCTTGGTGCAGCTTAAAGGGAGACTTGAGGATTCTGATGTTGAGTGGGGGCTAGAAATTTAGAGATCCCAGGCCTCAGAGATCTCTAAAATATCCTCCTCTCCAGGCGTGTGGCCAGGGCTTTGTTATACCTCAGCAATTGCTGGCTGCCAGATTGGCTCCTTGGGAAAACTGCTAGAGGTAAGAGCATTCTTCTGTCTTAAGGAAGCTCCAGGATTGGGATCAGAACTTATTTTTTACATTCTCTGGTTTGAACTAGCATATGTAGATCTTGTGCATACAATTTAGACACCTACATTTGAAAATCTAGCCCTTATAGTTCACTTGTCACCCTCAACTTTATTTTTAACATTTTACAATAAATAAAGAAAATGACATCCCCAAGAAAAAAATCAGTGCATAATACAGCTAAGACTTCTGTATGTCATTATAAACCAGTTATTGGAAACAGACAGTGGTTTTGTGAGGCACACTAAATCATAGAACATAAAAACAGCAGGAAACATAATTTGCAAGCTTATATACATACCCAAAACATCTGGAAAGGGAGGGCATTAATGAAGCAAAGAATGGAAAAAGCCAAGACAATCAGGTTCTTGTACAAAGCATAGCAGCATGAGATAAGATTATAACAAGAGCAGCTAGAAATGTCACATACATAGGAACAACCAAGAAAAAGGTTTGGGTGCTTAATACTAACAAAGAAAAGCAGCAAAAAATGCAAAGCTAACTCAGCAGCTTCTGCAGATGCCATATACACATGTAGAAACAAATAGCCATGTATATGCCAATTTTGGAATGAATTTCAGATTGGTGAGTTTTTACCAAGTACTTTACCTCCTTTGTGTGAAGAGTATTTTTTTTCAAAAAGATAAACTTGTTTTTAGGCATTTCAAGAAATTAGCAAACCCTTTCGTTTTAGTATAAATTTGACTAACTATTGACATTTCACATAAACATATAGACATTACTGGCAAGCAAATTTTTCCCTTCTGTATGCAGCTGTTTTAACATACAAAAGCAAGCTTTCACACAAGAGCTGAGTAAAACTATTTTTCCCTTTGAATCATTTTGCATAAATGTTGGCGCTAGTTAGTATTTTGCTAACATTCTTGGATAGATTAGTTTTGCATTAAAATACTCAGAAACAGAGATTTTTAGCTGTCACTTTGGTTTCCAACAAGTCAAATCCTCAAATCTTTTACATACCCCTTACTCGGGCAGTTTCCAAGGAAGACTGAACAATATTAGGTCTAAAATGAACATCTTCGTAATCCCTCAAATGCAGTTCTTTACCCCATGTGTTTTATTTGGAGGGGGTGGAGAGGTTGATTCTCTCTGCTCAACATGTTAAATCTGCTGTTGGTCTCATAGCAAAGCTAATATATTTCTATTATATACTTAACTGCTGCACAGCCCTATACTCTGTGGTCTGGTGAAAATCATTATTAGAAAAGGCTGATTTATTTCCCCAGTGGAAACAGATTTTTATTGAGATTGCAAGTATAGCAGCTTTTCCCCCCTTTATTCATATTTTTCTTTCCTTTTAAGAGACAGTAACGTAAATCTTTTATTGTAAGATTGATGTTTTCAGGAAGGAAAAAACAATGTGACTAACTGAATAATAAGGTGGGTGAGGTAATATATTTTATTGGACCAACTTCTGTTGGTGAAAGATACAAGGGTTCGAGCTTACACAGAGCTCTTCTTCAAGTCTGGGAAAGGTACTCAGAGTGTCACAGCTAAATACAAGACTGATCAGATTGTTTAGCCCCGTGGTTCTCAACCAGGGGGTACATCAACTCATCCAGATATTTGCCTAATTTTACAATAGGCTACATAAAAAGCACTAGTGAAGTCAGTACAAACTAAAATTTCATATAGACAATTACTTGTTTATACTGCTCTATATACACTATACACTGAAATGTAAGTACAATATTTATATTCCAATTGATTTATTTTATAACTATATGGTAAAAATAAAGAAGTAAGCACTTTTTCAGTACTAGTATGCTGTAACACTTTTGTATTTTTATGTCTGATTTTGTAAGCAAGTAGTTTTTAAGTGAGGTGAAACTTGGGGGTACACAAGACAAATCAGCCTCCTGAAAGGGGTACAGTAGTTGGGAAAGGTTGAGAGCCACTGGTTTTGCATAAGGAGTTCACTTGTTGTAAGAGACCATTCAAGGTGAAGAGGGTAGTTAAAACTTCGGCAGTCATAGGACAAAAGAAGGTTAGTGTATTATAGGTTGTTGTAGTGAGCTATAAATACAGTGTCTTTACATAAGAACATAAGAATGGCCATACTGGGTCAGACCAAAAGTCCATCAAGCCCAGGATCCTGTCCTCTGACAGTAGCCGGTGCCCCAAAGGGAATGAACAGACAGGTTATCATCAAGTGATCCATGCCCTGTCACCCAATCGCAGCTTCTGGCAACCAGAGGCTAGGGACACCTTGAAAAATAAGAATATAGCAGTAGGGCTATATAGCCTATATATTGAGTCCATGATTTTTAGTGTCTAACAAAGTTATGAATTTAAACTCTAACTCTCATCGTTGGAAGGGGTTGTGCAAGTTTCCTTTGAGAATGAGGGCTGAGAGGTCAGATATGGAGTGCTTGTTTTGGGGAAAGTGTTTGCTCATGTGTGATATGGTGTTTTTGTCTTATTTTTATGTGTGAGTACATTTGAGAGTAGAGTGATTGTCTCATTTCACCCACATAATTGTTGTTGGGGCATTTAGTGCCTTGAATGAGGTATACCACCTGTTGTTATAGGCATGTGTGTTGGGGGGGAACGTTCATCATCATAGCAATGATGGAGATATGTCTGCAGGTATGGCTTGTAAATGTTTAATGATACTCTGTAAGGGTTCCAGTGTGGGGTTGTAGAAGACAACAAAGGGTGTGTGGTCAAAAGGTCTCTCCGGCCCATATTGAAGCAGGTTCTCTGAGGGTATTTTGGTGGCTGATTCCATGATGTAACTGAGTAATATTTATATTAAAATTAGTGGTACATTTTCAGAGGACTTGGTGCAGGTGCAATGTATACCCTAAATGTTAATTTGGGCAGAAATCGGAGTCCCTTCTCCATCTAACTACTTGATATACTCCCACAGTGCAGTTTGACAGATGCAAATTATGTCCTTAATTGAGTTTCAGGAGCCAGGTCTGGCTGCAAATTTTTCTGGTGCAAATTGAACCTGTTAAAATGGGTCTGCTGTTTTGAAAATTCACCCCTTAATATACGGTTCATCATTCTGCATATACAGCTGTTTAACATGATTAAAAACACAGGAAATTAAAATTTAAAAATGCTGCTGTTTTAGTTAAAAAAAAATCAAATTTCATTGCAATTAAGTCTAGTGAAAGTAATCTGTTTATATCAGCACAATGACCAAATACAAATAATTGCAGCCCTGCCATAGAAAGGAGATCAAGAATGGATTCAGTGGCTGATGCAGTTCTGCTAATACAATTGCAGCAGTACCAAGCATCAGCAGAATGACCAAAGAAGCTAAATTTAAATTGCACACACAACCTTAACTCTGGCATTTCCTAACTTTTGAGTGCTTGACTTTGCAACCTTAATAATGTTCTTTTAATATAAAATCTATGTGCAATTTCCTAGATTTATTTTTAAGCAAACTGAAAAAAAACAGAAATTCCATCATGTGGCATCATCAGCAGGTTCACGCACAGATCTCTGCCACTTAAGAGAACAGAGTAAGTGATAGAGGATAACAAGCTGGTACAGCTAAGTGAACCAACACTTTAGAGGGGAATGAGACACATTTTGTCCGTGGGTTTCCACAGATATTTGATGCTAGCAGTTGAATGGTGAGTCTCAGGAATCTTGGGTTCTATTCCAGGCCTTGTAGGGTACTGTGTTCTAGCGGGCATGGCTCTTCTGCCCATTCTTCCAAACTTAAACCCTTCTGTCCAGATCCCTCCAACCTGTCCCAGTCCCATCTTTTACCGAAACTGGGCTCCTCGTTAGCATTCTCGTATTCCTATCTAGGCTGCCCCAGTCTCCTCTCTACAGGGTTCTTATCCCAGTCCCACTCTCCTTGTCCAGCAAGTCAGTCTCAATCCTCTAGACTTCTGACCTCAGACCCATTTCCTCTTCCCAGTGTCCTTGCCCAGCCTGTCCCAGTCTCCTCCCCTGGCTCATCATCTGATCTCATTGCCCCCACCCCAACCCGACCCAGAGGCTCTGAGTCCCCCGATCATTTCCTTCCCTGGCTCCCAGTCTCAGACCATACCATAGATCTTAGTTAGAGCTTCCATTTTCCTCCACCATCCTCCAGCCCTAGTCTCTCCCCCCACTTCCTTGGCTCCTTGTCTCAGTCTTCCACCCAAGTCCAACTCTTTGTCCCCTCTGCATTCCAATCATTCAATCAGGCAGCTTCCTCTTCCACACTGCCTGGGCCCAGTACTGCGAGTACACGAAAAAGAGACTCCTATTCTCAATTCCAGTGTCCAGACCTGGCCTGGCCTGCAGCAACTCAGAGCTGCAATTACAGGGAATGTCCAGCTTAGCCCTGGGATGAAGCATACTCAGTTCTGGCAATCTTTGTGGAATTCAGCTGCAAAGCTCTAGTGAGTCTTTATTTAGCATGTACGAACTGTGATTTTTCACAGGTTTATAACTTGGGCAGATTTTGCAAGGAATGGCAAAAGGAATATCCCTGACGCAAAGGCCCTCTTTGTCACATTTCAAAACCCTGCTCTAAGGCATGGGACTCTAGAGCATTTCAAAGGAAAGGCTGCCAGAATTTTTTTAACAGGAAAAAAACAAACGTATCTTTCCCTAGCTTCATTCTTGGAAACAGCTGAACTGTTTTGACTGAAATTCAGCCTGAGGCAGATACCCCGAATGGAAAATTTCATCCCAAATGTTAAAGTTTGGCAAAGTTATAAGCAACTGGATACAACTTAGAAGTGTTACGCAACCTTAATAATAGATGGAGCTACCAGCCCAGCCTATAACACACACACACACACACACACACACTCTATTTGTGCTACTGCAACTGAGATTATGTCAGCACTTCCACAGTAAGTAGAAAGAAGAGATGCTGAGGTGCTACACGCTGAAGTCTGTCATTAGAGCTGAGTGAACAATTCACCATGAACTATTTATTCAGCAAATTTATCCCTTTTTCTTTTAATAAATAGACTGAAATTTTACAGATTTTCACTTGTGAAATTCTTTGATGGATGTTTTACATGTTCAAACACATTTTAGCCTATTCAGCTTGGCACTCTTTTGACTACTGTGGTTATTCTTCAAGTATTAGATATTAATTCTATGATATTCAAGTTGTTCAACTGATCACCATGATACTATTTGCATTCCATGATTGGATGACCTAATCTATATAATCAACTTTCACTTTGGCTCCAAACAAATTTAACTTAATCTTTTCATTAAATGATTAAAGCAATTTTGGCCACAGGCATGAAATCCACCACAAGAATGTTCACATGAACAAAACTTTGCACAAAGCAAATAAGAAGGCATGTGAACACAGTCAAAATGAAATTTATTTAGAAATCATCACAATGTTGTGTAAATAAGTTTTCTTACTATATACGCAGCTCTACTTTCCATCCAAGATCTCAAAGGATGGGTTTTCAAAAGCAAATTTTCAAGCAATTCATGTAGCCATTTTTTAGTTACCAGAATATATTCTAAAAAGTCCAACTGCTACACAACTATAAATGTTAAGATATCCAGCAAAATACATATTTACTCAGACTTTTTATTTACAAAACTGATTATTAAAAGTATATTCACCAAAACCACCAGAATGGTTTCAAAAGCCATTCTAGTCTCTAATAACTAACATTTTTATTGTCTATGCACAGTTTCATAGATTCCAAGGACAGAAGGGACCATCATGATCATCTAGTCTACCCTCCTCTATAACACAGGCGATAGAACTTTCCCAAATAATTCCTAGAGGATATCTTAATCTTGATTTAAGCTTTTCAGAAAATAAATACAATAAACTAGATTTATTGTAAATATAATTAAAGTTGTAACACAAACAAATCAAAATCTGGAAAGTCAGACTTAAGGCTGATCTTCCATCTTACCCTCACTCCATATAGAAGTGCAATAGGCCAGATCCTAAAATACTGTATATCAGTGAAGTTAAAGTCAAAGGAGATACACCAATTGGCATGCTGAGAATCTGGCTGAATATGAATTATGGCTATTTCAGTTTTTATATCAGCCATAACAATACAAAAATGTAGTTTTTCTGCATTTAATTTTAATTGTTAATATAGTTGCTCAGATCCAAGATAATTCAATATTGAAAATGAAAACTTCAGAAATATAAGTATATATTACAGGTATGCCAGCAAAGATCAGACTCTTTTACTAACCTTGAAGAACCCACCTAATTGTTGGTATTGTGAAACTGCATCTTTACTTATCCAAAGGGATATCCCCAAGTTTTATCTGCCTTATGGGCTAGTTCTTACTTCCAATGAGGCCAGTACCAAAACTAACATTAATCCCAGTGGGAGAAGGATAGCCCAGTACCTGTAAGTATTTTCTCAGGCAGTGCTCTCAGAAATGACTTCACATTTCTAGGACCTCTGATTTGTTGGCTTTGTGACTAGAATTATTGTGAACAGTGCTCCTGTCACAGCAGAGAAGGTAGATGATTTTTGTTATAGACATGAACTGGGAGTACTGTACTATAGTGTCAATCTCTGGTTATTTTCACTACATACACTACTTACCTAAGCTTGATCTTGTGTTGGACCGTTCTATTATCGCATGTTTACTAGGATTATTTAATACAGAGCGTTTGGCAAGCGAGATGTCTGCTGTGACCCGTGTGATTGATATACTGTAAAACAAACAAACAAACAAACCTGTATGTTACTCAACATGCAGGAAAGTGGGGACAAAAGTCAGACAATTCTTGTTAAAAGGTAGCGAGGACCAGAAGGAGAGGAGAGGAGGCACTGTCCTCTTTGTAAGAAGTGGATAAAAGAATGGATTATCTATACCTTAATTAATACTGCTTCAAGTAGTACTGATGGAAGTGCTGCACCTGCATCCCTTTCTTTGTTTGCACAGTATGACGGCACACCTAATGGCAGCCTGGTTACCATCTACAGAAGCCACACTGCCAAAGGAGTGGGAACCAGAATTTTGTGGAACATACAGTTGTCTTTCCCTTGGGCTCCTATGATTTACACAGTTAGCAGGTTACACCTCAGGCTTTCTCCACACTCCAAGATGAGATGGCTAGAAAGAAATACAGGTCTGTCGCATCTTATGCGGGGGTTACGTTCTTCGCTGAGCACGTAAAGCGAAAAACCGCGTATGTTGAGACTCCATTGAGTTGAATGGCAGATGGAATTGCCTGCAGTACCGATGCCGTTTTAAAATGGTTATTTTTCTTTTTTTTTCTGTTTTTGGAGACTGCGCAAAGCTGAATTCGCGCATGTTAAATGCGCCTAAGATGCGACTCGCCTGTACAGCAAGATAACCTCTGCAGAGTTTTGTGGCCTCTCAAGCTCCCTCCTACAGGTATCTCCATGGGAATGTAAAATCTGCCACACAGAAAACAACATTTTCCCTAATCTTTGTTTGGAATATTGATCCTCATGTGTAACATAAATAGCAATATCTATAAAGTTACAAAAGTGATAAGATGACTTAGTACCTAGACTAGTGTATGCTGCAGCCCAAGGCTGTGTTTTTTTATCAAATGGTTCAGTTTTCTTGTGTAAGTTTGTAACAGGGAGCAAGCGTTACATTTCACGGTCACAACAGATTCCGCAATATACGATCGATTTCAAATGTTTGGGCTCTAACTGTAGAGAAATTAAAGCATGGGTAGCATAGCCAATGAAAGCCACAGGCCTGGCAGACTCCGTTTTGGGACTATGAGTGAGGATGATCTAATTAGAAATGATTACTTCCAGTTGGTCACAGTGACCTGCTACATAACCTTTTGTATTTTCTTTTTCCTATGAAAACAGCTCAGCTTCTTCTGGTTTCTACAGTCAACCTACATCTTTTGGCTTGGTTCCACCTTCAAACTTTCTGAACTATCCAGGTCTAAACAGAGGTCACATTTTTCCAAAGAGGAGATTTAAATCAGGCTGATCCCATTTCTTCCCTCCTCCCACCTCCCGTTTATAATTTTATTTGCCATTTAAGAGGGAGGAAATGGATTTGCTAAGAACTAAAAGGCATATTCCCTTGGAGGATAAGTCAAATGCAATTAAGTTAAAATCTCACCAAATAGCTCCATTTACTCTGATATGTGTATGTATATGTGTAAAATCCTGAACTATCAAATGCAGCAAACCAGAGTTTATACATGAAAAGAGAATTATTTTTTACAGTACAAATTAGAGACTTTTTAAAAACATATCCATGGTCTGCTTAACAGCTAAAAACAAAGCCAAATGCCGTGATTCTTGGCATAACATTGTACAGATTATTCCATGTAGTTATGGAAAACAACAATCTACTTTGCACTACTGGATGTGTTATACCCATTTGCTAAAAGTTAGATTCTTATATCTTGCAAAACAACTTTCCATTTTCCATGTTTGTCAGTTTCCTTCCTATGTGCTATAAAGAATAAATTCTCCGTTTTCTTTTCCAAATCTATTTATGTAACAGTGAATGAAGTCAGATTTCTATATTATTTTAAAACCTTTTGTTTCATCCCCTATGATATTTTTTAAAAAGAATGTATCACACCATGAAGAATCTGTTCTCAAAACTTACAGAACACAAGGAACTTAGCAAAAAAGGAAAGATGTTCCAACTCGTTTCTACTTGCAATACTCAAAATTTTGTCACTACGATTTCTGAACGATACATATCCATTATTTGATGACTTCACTACTATAAAGGATGACTACTATGGTATGCCAGATGACTCATCCTAGGAGACAGTATCATTAAAATTTTCTGTATTGTCCAGCATCTCACAAAGCCGAAGCTCTTAATTGAAAATGTCAAGTCTTCTCCAGACAATTTGGCAGCACTTGGAGAGATGGCACACTTTTATTTCAACCTCTGTTCAGCTAAAGCACGGGTGGGCAAACTACAGCCCGTGGGCCGGATCTGGCCCCTCAGGGCTTCGGATCTGGCCCGCAAGATTGCCACCCCCGTGGCGCCGCGGGCCCTGCTCTGCTTTGGGAAGCAGCCGGCACCACATCCCTGCGGCCTTGCTAAAAGAAGTGAATTGTAATTTAATCCTTGTATTACACTGGTGCCTTGAGGCCCCAATCAGGATCAGAACCCCCTTGTACTACTGGCTATACAAACTGTCCAGGAGAGCAGGTATCACTTATGTAACTTAAACTAAACAATGTTTAATTTAAACAAGAGACATTTTTTTCAGTTCATGCCTTTACCACACATACAAAACTTTGGGCAAGTGGTTAGCCAATTGGATTTCAGTTGCCACCTCTGGCCACAAACCGCCATCTTCACTTTACTTTCAATAATATGCATGTGTGTCTTGGACTTTTCCCATCCCCATACAGCAATAATGCTCTCTGCTCATGAAGCTTTCATTCCCTACCACAATTTACTGCATACAAGAGGTGCTCTAACATTAATTGCACCCTATTATCAAAATTCTTTTCCATTGGTATCCTGGTTAGCATGTAATTTCTCAGGGACCCATTAATTTCAAAATAAGAACTATATTCAAGTAAACAGAGATTCCATAATACTTACCGCCCTTCAAATCTGTGTTTTAAAAAATCAAATAATGCTTTTTGCATCATATCTGTCACCTAAAAGCAAATAAGCAACAAATTAAAACTCTGCATATGAAATAAATAAAGGACCTATCAGTGATCAAACTGATAAGAACAGACACTACGCTTACTACATGGTATTAATGACTTAGAAAAATTGGTTAATTGGTGTTTTAAGGATTATTAGAAACTTGTGACTCCTGGTGGCATGGTGTGAAAAGCCCATTTACAATCTGAATACTTTAACTTCCCTTGTCTGAATTCTGATAAGAAAAAATATAAAATAAGAAAGCATTTATCTTGTAGTCTCTTATATTTTTGCCTGATCTTCCTGTGGCATTAAGTGATGCTGTTCAACATCATTCCCTCTTAATCCAAAATTGGAAACTAAAGACAGACTGTCTTTTTTACATCCTGAAAATAGTCACTGACAATCACTTACCTCATATCCCTTCAAGGAAGGCCCCACTAAAACTACTGGTCGCATAGAAGGCACTACATCATAGGGAGGGATGTGCTCTGTCTGCATAAAGGGAAAAACACTTTAAGAATCTCAGGATGCATAGAGAATGGTATTAATTTACAATATAAGTAACTCTGAATTTCCAGCAGTGTCACCAAAGGGAGACTTGGGGATTCACTGATTTTTCATTGCCTCTTCCTGCAAATAGACATGCAGTACAAGAAGTGCGGTTTGAGGATTTCTGTTGAAAAAGCTTACATTTGTATCCCTTCCCTCTCTCCCTATATAATTGAGAACTGGCCCTTTTAGAAACAGCCACACAATCTGAGTGGTTAATAGTATGTGCTGTTTCTAGGGTGACCAGACAGCAAAGGTGAAAAATCGGGATGGGGGTGGGGGGTAATAGGAGCCTATATAAGAAAAAGACCCAAAACTCAGGACTGTCCCTATAAAATCGGGACGTCTGGTCACCCTAGCTGTTTCTGAAAGTTATTTTGCATGACCAACAGTAGGGCTGTGACATCTGAGTAAGGACAGAAGGTTCTTCTCAAAACCCTATTAAGTCCATTATAAAATCTAATAAAGCTATTGCCACCAAGGGGAAGAAGAAAACCAAAACCAAAGCAAAGCAAAGCAAAGCAAAACCAAAAAAGGGGAGAAGGATTGCCTAGCTCTTCTTTCATATCTATCTATCTCCTGCTTAATAAACCAGAGTGACATCACTGTAAATTCCCATGGAAGTGCTTATATTCTAACCTCCAAAGTCACACCCACAAATTCTAAAATACGTATTACCATCATTGGCAAATGATATCACAGTAACGACTGGTTGTGTTAGTATTTACAGAAAGTTTAAATAAACACAGCTGGGAACAGCAAAGCTCCTTCTGTAGGAAGCTCCTATCTGCTCTCAAGGAGAGGGGTTATGTTAGTTACATACTATACAATAAACTACTTACTGATGTATCATGCACAATTTATGACTGTTTGAGTAATTTTTCTTTAAGATATATTGGTATAAATAATGCATCGGTCAGAAGACTGCCAAAATCATATAAATTAATATTCATGGTAAAGAAGAGGAATCAAACAATTTTGAACTAAACTGTTTGCACAAGACATCCTCAAGACTACCAAAACTGGCTTATCAGGCAACTTTAAAAATAAAGTTTTTGCTGCTTTTTGTTTGTTTTAGGGGAAAAAAGACATGTTTCAAATCCACCAACCTGGAAAAAGTTTAAAAGGAAGTATGCCAGATTTATTTTTCAAAGGCCCACATAGTACAAATACATCAGTCACCATCATGGGATATTGTCATTGTTAATTATTTCAGGATTCAACATGTCCCAAGGTTAATCACATAAAAAAACAAGTTAAAAACATTTTCAAACACAAAAAACAGAGACAAACATTAATACAGCAACAGCACAAAATGCCACACAAGCAGCAGACTAAAGCACTCTAAAACATGGAAAACAATCTTGTGGCTGAATCTTTTTTTTGTTTTGTTACATGTAGGTTCACCACATAATTGGTAACATAAGAAGAATGAATACCAGTACCCAAGGCATCATAAGCATGTGAGGAGAACTTATTTACACAGTGCAGGATCTTACTTAGGATGTTTTGAAGAAAAGCTCTGTAACTGTGTAATTATAAAATATATCCTTTCAACTTTTGTTACTAGGAATGTAAATAATCTGATGCATGCATTACAGTGACAATCCCTAAGAAAAATCCATAATAGGTCTGTAAATGTTTATGAGGTCAAGGTTAAAATGCAGTAGAGCTTTCTTATAAGGTGGTTGACTATCCACAAAAGCTTAACACTGATGCTATTAGTCAACAAGCTACCTGAAAATTAGGGAAGGTACAGAAATAACCTTGTTTGATGGAATACTGGTGTTTAAAATCTATATCGCAGCAACTCAGTTTATTTTTGCCTTTACCAGCTAAAATTAGTGAAAAAACTATACAAAATTAATAAAGAGTTTAGGGGATCAATCCCCTACAATATTAGGTAACAAGCTACAGAAATTTTCCCCTCCAGTCTCTGGTTGAAATCTGTTACAGACTGGTGTTGGCAGAGATTTTACCATCGGATGGTTGTTAAGTGGTTTTTACTGTCTGAAATTATTTGGGGGTGTCCATCCAGTCTCTAATAGACAATACCCACCACAGCTGGAAATGATTCTGAAATCCTAACCAGAGAAGCCAAAGAATGAATAAGCATATAGAAACTCATCCCTGTAACAGGTCCTTCTAGAGACAAAGGTTAAGCCTTGTGGAGAGGCTTACATTGATAGAAGCCAAGAAAGAGATTCAGATGTCTTAATTTTGCATACTATTTGCATTTTTGATAGCTACAACTATGATTAATTAAAGTATCATTCAGAGCACAAGAAACTCCCATTCCATTCCAGGCATTCTATAATGGACTGAGAATAACAGCCATGTTATTTAAGAAAATTATTCACGGAAGCAAGGAAAAGAACCTTTTTATGGGGGAGAAGAATACACTATTTTTTGAAGAAACATAAGAGGGAAAATAGAGGAGGAATTTTTGCACCACTAAGCGTGGATGCATCCACAGAATTGGCAACACTGTGCATTGGCAGTACTTATAAGCAGTATGACAGTGTTACCTATGGATAGAGGGTTGTAATTAAAAAATAAGGAAGAGACATTAAGAAAAATTTGAGGATTAAAAAATAAAGTAGAACTATAGTAGCTAGCCTAGTACCTCAGCTGCTAAATATTTTGCAGATAAACAATGTATCCAAGCAGGGTTCATAGGCACATCTTAGAGTCCCAGCCAAGGGATGCCAACAGCATAATTCAGTAGCACCTTTGTTGGTCAGTTTTTGGACAGGCACTGGATCTAGAGAGGACCACCAGTCCCATTTCCAATAAGATGCTACAATCTGATTGATGGAGGAGAAGGCAAGAACATTGGGAGAGAATTTATATATATGACAATAGGAAAAACTCACAGTAGACCGCCAAAACAAGTCTGCAGTTTTCCACTGGTCTTGCTCATCTGCAGATTTGGCACCTAGTGGATTAGAAGTTTAAATACTGACTAAATTTAAAATTGAAGGGGTTTTTTGTAAGTACAAGTTGAGTATTTGATGAGATTTTAATAATAGTTTTAATAGACTGAATTATAAGTTAAAAAGCTTGATAAAAAGAGACAGACAGATAGAATAAGCACGCACTAGAAAGGTGCATTATATGGAGTTGTCAATGTTTTACTTCCTTGAATGTTGAAAGAAATTCCCATTGTGCCTATTATTCCATCAAAAAGGATAAGTACTGTAACAGTGTTTCACTGAGTCACTGACTGCACCTAGCATGTTTGTTTTAATGTATGGAATCAATCATCAGTTGATATGTTTCTTCCTTAGTTCTAAAATGATTGTCTTGTATAGATTATGGGTAATAATGCTAATGATGCCAGTGGCAGGATAAACACAGCTCATGTCAATGTAAACTTACCGATTTCTGCTTCTGCTTAGCTACAGCAGCATGGAAAAGAAACAAAGAATAACAAAAGCATGCATGTTATTGGCTTGTCAAAGGACGCAGACAGTTAACAGGACTAGAAATGTGACGCAGTGCAGGTGAGCAGGTGGACAGATAGGAGCTTGGAAGTTGGTGTTACCTTCTTAAAGAAGGGCATTCTTTTCTCTTTGGAGTGGGGTGATGTTACACTGTTTGCACTGGGTTTGGGGGAGCGATGGTTTGCTGGAATATCATTTTCTTCTGCATCTAAGCCAGTGGCATCTATGTCTATAGCTATATACAGACAAACAATTCAAAATTATCAGATGGTAGGGAGAGGAGAAATAGGTTAAAAAGAAAAACAAAAGAAAATTAAACTACCTGAAGTCAAAAATCAACCATGACTACAGAACACAGTAAAAACTTAAAGGGAAAAATTTAAAGGTGAAAAACATTAGGATTAGAAAACACACAAGGTAATATCTGTAACAACTACTGTAACATTTTCTTCAGATTCCCTTTTACAGAATTAAATCAGACATCCGTAGGTCTATTCTCACAAAACTGATAAATGGTCAAGTTCTGCTCTTTGTTATGTTGATGCAAATCTGGAGTGGAGATATTCTGCATTTACATCATTGTAAAAGAACAAAATTTGACCTACAGTATCTGGATTATTTATTTATATATTTATTTTACAGAATTCTAGTTCAAAATATGCTATCTTGAATTAAGATTTTAGTATTATGTACTTAGGATATTAAACACAGAAAATCTTTTTGTCCGAAGTTTTTAATTTTATGAGTCAAAATCTGCCTCAGATACTCAGTTACACACAACTATTTCAGAGCAGAATATAATTGGCACTACCTTTTAAAATCACATTACTTAAATCAAAAATGTACAGTAGGCACAAGATACATTCATTAGAAATAATAAAACACGTCTAATGTTAATGAATACTTAAATGAATGGCAAGGGGAAGAAAGAAAATCTAGCCGAGTTATCGTGGAGGCATGCTGAATTCTGCTGAAAAAGATCAAGTAAGGAAGTGGGGAGGGCAAGATGGAAGTGCAAAAATAAACCATTGCTACTCCACCCCCTTCTCCAAAAGAAAATCTTATGCATCAGTCAGAGGTGGCAGCATAAATATATAGTGCATCCTACAGCAAATTAGTGATTAGTGACAATGTAAACAATAAAAACATTAATGGACTCAGTGCTAAATGGTTTCTAGAACGCAAAGGAGAATGAAAAACTGCTCTCTCCTTAGTGTATGGCCAACAGAGGTCTACTAGCTATATCTGAGACAAAGTATCCTAGGCTTTTTCAGGCACCCTCACATAGAGCAGTCTACCACAACCTGGGGTATTGTGTTAAACTTGTCTCCAATGAGGCCCTTCCACTGCTGACAAATGGACACAGGGAATTAATCCACAAAAGTGGTGTATACCTATCCTGGGAAGATCTTGCCTACCCCTCTGACAGATACCTCGAGATTCTGTCTCTCTCTAAAACAAACAAACAATGGAAACACTTGTATAAGGCAGTACACTGAATTGAATTAATTCAAGGCCTACAAGGTCCGTTAGTGGTAGAAGTGTAGACTTTAGCTAAAACCATAAAAATCACCTTGAGTATTATAAATCTACCTAGGTGATCTCCATGCTGCTGTTGTGTGGGTGGGACTGCACTGATCCATGCAGCAGTATTAGCCACCAAGTTATACGACTAGTAAACAGCTGGATCAGCCAGTCTATGTGCAGCTTTGGATTTAAGAATTACTTGGGCCAGTCATCTCTTCTGTTTGAGTAACACACATTTTCTCCTGGTCCATGTAGCCCAATATCCCATCTTCTGACAGTGGCTGCTCCCAGGTGCTTCAGAATAGGACAATTACTGAGTGATCCATCCCCTGTTGTCCAGTCCCACCTTCTGTCATTCAGAGGCTTAGGGACACCCAAGCATGGAACTGCACCCCTGACCATGTATAGTTCTCATGCAATAATCTCCAAGAGTCTTTCTGAGGTACATCTTCCTGAATAGACACTTTAAACATGGCCTCCCCAGAAGATCGTTTGGCCAGATCTCCATTCTGACATCACTCTGATTCCCCTATAACAGCCACTGAAAAACCCAATATTTTCCTCCAAAATTTTCCCTCCCAAATTATAAACAATTATTATTTGTATAATACAACCAGTGTGCTATGTAGTATAAAAATCAATAAGAATAAAATGGAATAACTCAGTAGAAACAAGGGCAATTATCTCTCAGTTCCTGTGAACGTATTTGCTACAGGAGATATTTTGATTAACTGGTTCAAGTGCTATGGCATGGGTTGGAGGCCCAGATGACAAGTCCTGAGCTTCTGCACTTTCCAGCTCTGCACCCCACATTTGCAACCTCCGGTATCTGGGTCTTAGTGCACCAGACAGCTCTTAAGTCACTGAGCAAATCACCACGGATTTAAAAAAAAAAATCTAACGATACAGTAAGAAACAAAATTTGAACACTAAAAAAAAGTGTAATAAACTCTGAACAAGAGAGCTTAAATAGGATTCACGACAACACTATACAGCAGGAAGCCAAACTGGGGACTAACCACAGATCTGTGGCTGTGGAACTACCCAGAACCTAGTCTTGAGTTGAGGGAGGAAAGAAGATACCACAAGCTGGTACATCCACTCCTATGCAAATTACTCTGAGTATGTTTAACTAAATCACCTACCCCATTTCAATAAAGACATCTTTTCAAAGAGAATTAAGATGAATTTTTCTATAATACAAGGCATCTGTAGTAACCGAACAGCCAGTGAGTAAGTAGTAAAATATACTCCTTCCTGCAAAGGAAATGCAATGGCCATCTCAAACAACATACAGGCTTTGATGTTCCAAGACTCTTCAGGAAAAGCAAGGGTATTACCAGAGATGGATGAAATATTTCAAGCTAAAACCTCCCCGTCCCTCAAAAGTCTTTCATTTTTGCAAAATAATTTTATTTTTTTAATCTGACAAATTGTACATGAGAAAATTAGCTTGTTGGTTTTGCATTTGTCATTTTAAGGTTGTGTTCTTTGCTTTCATTTTCTTCTTTGATCTTATTCATGTTAGTCCCCCTTCTTCTATAGTAGTTATTATTGCTGTTCTAATGTACTTGGTCATGATTGTGATTTTGGGTCATCATATTCAGTTGCCATCACATTTATTATGTAGGCTATGAGGTTTTCTTGGACTGATTAGCCTGGTCCAGAAGACAAAGTATCTCATTTTTCAGTATTTGTTCATTTTGTTTGGCATTTGTTTTTTGCACTGCAGGTTTAAATTAGTCAGCCTGGTAACATACTGGTTTTTTTTCCCTGAAAGTGAAATTAACTCATTCTAGTTCCCATTTCTGCACATCATGGAATTAGTCCATACTTTGGTACAGTTGTCAATCTCTCCCAAGCAGAATGCCTGGCAACATAATAGCAGGAGTGTTGCAGGTCAGAACTCAGGTGCGTTACGAGAGTGGAATGGGGTGGCATGCATGGTGTTTGTCCACTGCCATGCCTAACTCACGCACTGCTATCAGTTCCCCCTTAGGGTAACCAGATGTCCCGATTTTTTAGGGACAGTTCTGATTTTTGGGTCTTTCTAATATAGGCTCCTATTACCCCCCACCCCCGTCCCGATTTTTCACACTTGCTGTCTAGTCACCCTAGTTCCCCTCCTAGTATATTGTAGACAAAAATATGCAAAAATCAAAATATTGAGATAAAACAGCAAGCAAATATTCACTATTCATGACTATTTTCCCCACGCCTCGATATGGAGGAGTCAAGCACAGTAAAATTAATCTCTTGGAAATACTGCTTCCTAAAAGCTCTGTTTATAAGAATGCTTAAATACAGGGAAGGGGACCATGTGCTCAGAAGGCTCAGTATGGAGGAAAATACCAGCTAAATTGGGGCTCCTCCACACACCCATTCACGTTTTTGATAACCAGGTTGGCTCATCTCTGTCTCAAATTATCTCTCAAATAATAATTCAATTTTCTGGCTACATTTTCAGTTATCATACCACCAAATTCTGTAAAACATTCTGTGAGCATTAAAGGAGATATTTCAAATAAACGGAAATACATTTGCTGATCTGCTCTACAAATATTTTTAGTATACAAAGTGTTTCATCCTGAAATATCACTTATCACTACAGACAAAGCCCAAATGCTATAAAACTATACACAGATCACACTGCCTACCACTAAAATGCTCTGGGTGGAAAGTGGAAGCCTTAACAACACACATCGATACAGTTTAGGGTCCTCATACAGCAAAGCACCTAAGTACGTACTTAAATACTCCGTTGAATTTGGCATGAAGAACAACTTTTTCAGTTGAAACATCAAAGTCAGGAACTGAAGTGAAATTAGCTAAAACATCAGGCTTAACACTACTACTATTACAAAGCCATGTCTACACAGGCAAGAAAAGTGTGTTTTTCAATCAAATTATCTTATTTCATAATTTGATCATTTAGCTGGTTGTATCGTAGCTTACATGCCATCGAAGCTAACATGATTGGAAAACAAACTCTTTTTGATTGTGTAGACAAGACTAAAGAGTGACATGAGGTGCTTATTGATTGCAAGTACTATGTACCTCTGTTTTTTCACTCATCCAAAAGATGAAACATCCAGCAATACAGTATCCCTTAACACAGTGCTAGGGCTTTAATAAACTTCTATTGCTTAATTTAGTAGTTAAAATTATACAAAAATATTTTAGGAAGTTTAGGTATTAGAATATAAAATAAATATTTATTTTCAAACAACTGACATAACAATGAAAACTCCCTCTCTCTCTTTTTTTTTTTTTTTGCACACATACTCCTTAGGATTCTGTTCATGATAACCAGTCATGTCCCAGTTTCCTTTAATTAAACTAGCTATTCTTAGCATTCTGGTGCAACTCATAAGTGCAATTGCTTAATGTCTCTTGAGCATAACTAAACTAAGTTCAAATGTGTCTGTTGGTGCTCCAAATGCAAACAAGCATTTATTAAAAAGAATTCTGCATCAAGAAAGTAAAACAAATCTACAAGAATTGAGTCATGATCTGCTTTGTAAAACCTATTAAAATTGTGCAAATAAAAGCTATAAAAGTATGTAGTTTCTGGTGGGTTTGCAGGACTCTAAAGATATTCCTGATTCATCTCAGCACCTTCTTCTTACCGGTACTAGAAGATTATCCTCACTAATCAGGAATTGCTCAGGAGAAAAAACTTTGACTGTCTTAGTATAAAACAGCAACAGCTGACAAATCACGCGACTTTAGAAGGGCACAAGTTCTGGAAAGGTTTAATTTCACCTTATTTTTCCAGCCTAATTCCCCCGCCCCCACCATGATTTTATAACATAACATCATAGTGAAATCAAGACAGCAGTTGAACAGATTTGATAACAATCCTATCAGTGCATGAACTAGCCAGGCAGAGGCAATAATGGATTTGTCCAATTCCCTCATCTCCAGCACGGACGCAAACCAGTCTCACATGACAACATAACCACCTGCCACTGTGCCAAAGGAGACTAAGGGCAGGTCTTCACTACCCGCCGGATCGGCGGGTAGCAATCGATCTATCGGGGATCGATTTTTCGCGTCTCGTTAAGACGCGATTAATCGATCCCCGATCGCGCTCCCCGTCGGCGCCGGCAATCCACCGCATCGAAAGGCGGAAGCGGAGTCGACGGGGGAGCTGCAGCGATCGACTCACCGCCGTCCTCATCCCCAGGTAAGCCGATTACGATACGCCGACTTCAGCTACGCTATTCCCGTAGCTGAAGTTGCGTATCGTAGATCGACCCCCTCCCCTAGTGTAGCCCTGGGCTGAACGTTAGGAAGACCTTTTCTCCAACTCAGCTTAAAAAGTATAACACAAAATAGCGTAAATCTTAAATGACTAAACACAATTCTATAAAACAGGTTTCTAAAGGCTAGTGACCTACTTACCAGATGATGGAGGCGTTGATTTTCTGGAACTAGGTACTATGTCACCCAAACTGGATGATGAATTTCCTCCTGATTTACTAGAGTACACAAGAAATCAGTGTTAAAATCTTAGAGTCTTATCAGTAATAAATCAAGAATGTATTCATTATCTCTCTTTCAAACTATCAAATGGGTCACCAACAAAGACAGGCAATATTCCTGATAGTGTAAATTTACACTTTAAACAAAATGCATGCACACTTTGGGGACTGAGAGATTGCACATGTCAATTTGTTTCCATATTTGTCCAGTTTTAATGCCTAATGATTTAGTCGCTGATAGTTATATCTACTAGGAAGATATACGGACTTTCATTGTGATCTTAATATGAACACTTTTTCAGTAAATCCATGGGACATACAGATTAAAATGTTTGCCTTCATATACTTTCTCTCAGAACTGCTGATAGTAGTACTCAAGGAAGGAAAACTTTGTTTTCAAAAGCACACTCAACAATTGATCATCACTATGTGGCATTTCCACTGCTTGCATCCGATGAAGTGGGTATTCACCCACGAAAGCTTATGCTCCAATACCTCTGTTAGTCTATAAGGTGCCACAGGACCCTTTGTCGCTTCTACAGATCCAGACTAACACGGCTACCCCTCTGATATGTGGAACTAGTACATTTAGCAAATGGAAGGTTGGAATATTCACAGCTCCAAGTTCTGAATGGAAATGCCTCATCACCAGATGTATATCTCTTATGGTATTTGCTTGGGCTTTCCAATGGTCAATACTTGTTACTTCTCACTACTTTAAAAAAATCTTAAATAAACTAATAATCAAAACAAAATAATCCAAAACTCTGATGTAAAGGTGCTGTGTGTGAGGGGTGGGGGGTGGAGTGGGGTGGGTGAGAGATAGAGAGAGCATTACAGGTAAGAAATGTTCCTTTTCTCCAAAACAGTGTAAATTACAATAGTATCCCAATTATACAGAAACTAAGAATCTCCAGAGATGTTTCTGGAAGCTCGTTAATTAACAAAACAAACACTTGCCTCAAATAGAAACTAGATTCACTCAGTAACAATATCAAGAAAATAAATGTTATTTACCTAGAAAAATAGAACAACTAACTGGATAACTGGCTTATGTTTCATGGCACAACCCCACTAATTGACAGAGATTAGGAAGAACATTCCCCTATTAGCAGTTTGTGCCATAAATATTTAGTATAGGATTTCTTGCATCTTCTTCTGAAGAACCTGGTAGTGAATAGCATTAGAGACAAGATACTGGATTAGATGCACTAATGGTTCAAGGCATTTCCTAAATGTTTATGTCAAAGAAAAAAGATGGCTACATTTTCTTAGGGCTTTAGTCTTCTCCAGCATAAAGCTTGTAGAGAAGAACTTTTCCAATATGGACACAAAAATAATATCTGCAGAATAACTGACTGGTTAAAATAGAACTTTAAGATGACCTTTGTTGGGAATCAATGGTTAATCTGCAATACCAATTTATCTTTTAGAAATGTAGCATAAGGTGGATCAGTAACTAGAGCCTGACACTCTGTAACCCCCACTTGGAGTTTGTCAGTTGGAGTGCCAGACTGAGCCTGTAGGTGATCCTACCCAAGGGACTACAACTGCAATGGCTGCCATATCCCTCTGACACCATTTCCTGGCACACTTGGAGTCACGGTAGGGAGGGATTGGAGTAGAAACTCCTGCTGAGGCCAATACAGAGGTTTTTACATGGTGTGAACTGGACAAGCAGTTTATGGGGGAAATGATGAGCTAGGGCTGCCCAGTGGGAGGGGGCCAGTCTAACTCAAGAGAGAAAAGGAGACAAACTAGTGTATAGCAAGCGACTTTGGGCTTTTTTATTTTTGACGTTGGGCAATCGTTTTCATGCAGTTACATCGGGTTATTTTTTTATCCCGCTTGACTCTGGAGCTGCTTCCTCCCTCCCCCTTGAACTATACCCCACCCAGTGTCATAATGCAGCCCTCCCATCATCAGGACACCGTGACTCTCACACTGCCAGCCACCCTTCTTTTTTGGTGCAGTTTTAGGACCAAGCAGGCATGGTTTTGGGTGGTTTTCCTGGCTGGGAGCTGCAAAAGTAAGAAGCAGAACAGCTCAGTAAATCTCTGATTACCTCCCACTCCTCACAGGGGGAGTCTTTTTGAACTGCAGTGGGAAAGTTGCATGGGTCAGGCAGTTCCAGCTCTGTGAAGACTGTGTCCAGCGTGGCAGAGCTCCGATCCAGTGCCAACTACAAAGAGCCAGCTGAGACCTCCACAGGACTCCAGGCCAGGCAGCATGTGAGCCTGGTAGGAGCCAGGAGAGGAGGACCCTGCCCCACCGAGGTGTGAAGACACATTAAGAACCCATTTTGTTTAAGCTGGCCAACATTCACAGCTTTGTAGCACACAGCTCAGGACTCAACCTCAGCATATCATTTTCCTGGGAAGGTTCCAGGGAGGAGCTGGGGGATGGGAAGAGCTGTGAGTGTTGGGAGGTGGGGAATTTGTTGGTTAGTGTTGAATACTTTTTAGTTAACCCTAACCCTTTCCTTCCCCAGATCCTATTTTCCTGCTCCCTATAAAGTCCCCTGTGTTATACTCTTACTTTTCGGCATGGAATTCCATTGCTGGACTTTGGGTTGATGTACTTCATTGTTTCTTGTGTACTGGGTTTTATACTTCTTGGCCATTAGCAGCATTATTCATTTTCCCAAGGGACAACACCCTCAGGCACAGTAAGGAGCCATCTTGGGTGGAGGGACCGGTCATCAGACAAAGAACCCAGGACCACTCCATTGGAGGACAGGAGAGAAACCACTCCAAGTAGGAAGCACCAGGGAGGCGGTTTGAGCACTTTGGGGGAGGGGCTACAATTAAAAAATGCAATAGGCTTTTCCCAATCCATTCTAAATATTCAAATTCAGTAGATATAGTAAAACTGTAAGTGATTACAGTCATGTTTCAAGTGACAAGCACAGTACTCAGCAGGGTCTGAACAGAAACAAATGTACTTTATACATGTTTATTAAAAGCCCAAATAAAAGCTAAGAATTCTCATAGGGAAGATGTCTCTAACCCAGACTGAGAAAGTGTTAGAAGATAAGACTGTTTTTGAGTAGAGCAAATAAAGGGTTTATTTTGCCCTGTTTACACTAAACCACAAAACTGGTCCATTTGAATTTATAGATCTTTCTGGTAGATTCCTCCTGAGAAATTAGGACTTTAGAAGTCTCATCTGAACTATTTAGCTAACTAGTGTGTGCCCTCTAGGAGCCATGCCAAAAGAGATCAAGATATGAAATTCAGAGACGTGGTCAGTAATGGCAAGACTTTCAGCCTCATAGGATTGGCCCTCACCATCTCAGACAGGAAAGGTAATTAAATCTAACTTGACTATTAGAGGACAATGTGGCCACCTCATGGAGAAGTGAACACATCGATGTTCACTATAATTTGCACAAAGGACTTACATATGCCATCTGGGTGTCACAAACTCTCCTTGAACCATCATTAAGTTAATCTTGGATGGCATGACAGAAAGATATGAGGAGACACTTCCTCACTGTCTGGACTGAAACTATGGAAGCCTCGGGGTAATATAATTAAGAATTTTCTGTGGCAGCGCCATAGTACTGCAAACATATTACAATGGACCACATCCTGATTTTAGTTAAACCAAGGTAAATCCTGAGTAACTCTACTTTCCTCAGTGAATTTATCCTGGATTTACTTTGGCTTCACTTGACTGAAATCAGAATTGAGCTCAACATTTGAACACTTGCTGACTGCTGAATTTTCCCTTCCCAGTTCACATCATGCTACACTTAGGTGTCAAGAAGGCTTTAATTTGAACCACGACTGACAGGGCCCCTGTGTTGTTGTTGTTGTTATTGTTATTACTAATTTGTATTCCTGTAGTGCCTGTAAGGTCTAGGCATGAACCAGGACACCACTGTGCAATGGTACAAACACAAAACGAAAATACAGTCCCTGCCCCAAACAGCTTACAATCTCAGTATAAGACAAGAGACAATGGATGGAGACAAACAGATAGGGAAGACAAGGAAACAATAAGGCAATTATGGATCAATGTGATACTTATGAGGATAAACAATGCTCTAGATATACTACAGTAGATACTGTATCCTTACATAACTATAAAGCTGTGAAAACAAATGACAAAATGCTAAGAAATTCAGAGTCTGATTTTCAATTGCAAGTAAACTGCACTTTTGCACACGAGATTTGCATACACAGATACCAATTTGCATTTGCAGTGGTGATATATGTGCACATTTAGGTATCTTGTCCCTATCTATTTGCAAGTACCCAGTTTGCACACACAACTGTATATGTGCATAAAAATTGGATGCACACAATTGTGAAAACTCATCTCTGAAAATCAAACATGAAAAGTTAAGGCTGATATTTTTAACTCCCACCATAACAAAATTTTCCTTAAATATATTTGATGCATATTAATTGCATATTCATGATTGTTTCAGGTCATAGTTTGTTTGCCTGTATTTATCTATTTTATGTATTTCAAGAGTGCCGATCACTATATTAACTTTTAAGGAAAGCTAAAGTACAGAATGAGTTTTGGATGAATTCATATTTAAAACATTTTGTGAACTTTTAGGTTAAGACCTTGTTAGCTAAGATTCAGCGCCAGTGATATCTTTACATGATTTGAACACCTCTGAAATTAAGGATTCACATTGGAAATGCTGACACAAACTAGTTAGAATTACTGTGTGGCCAATGCCCAACTCTATCGCTATGAAATGAGAGTGGCACATTGTCCTCCTTTAGACCAATATTCCCTGCTTTTTCTCAACGGTTGCAGTGAAACCAGACCACTAAAAATATTAATTTGCGACAGGTGTTCCTTAATTAATCCAAAATATTCAGAGTTAACAATTATATTCATTAAAGAGAAAACAATAACGATATATTGGATACCTTGAATCTAGAGTTAGGATTCCTAAATATACATCAGAGTATATATTTTAAAATTTGCCTTTATTTTTATTACCTGGAGTAGAATTTTCCTTGCTTTGCCCTTTGTTCATGCTGTATCCTCATGTTTTCTAATTTGACTGGACTTGGTATGAATCCTATTTCACAGCCTTCTTTTACCAACCGTCCTATCCACCAGTCATTGTTAAACTTCTGAAGATATAAAGAAATGAAAAAATACATGTATTACAAAATAATATTATTGGTTCATTTTATTCTCTTTTTTTTCAATTTTCAATCAGGTCTTTTTTGTATAATTCCTCTCCAGTTTGTCACTGTACTAAATTATTATGGCTATGAAGAGTCCTGGGAATTTGCAGATATACATTTAAGAATAATTATAACTTACAAATAATTAAAATACCATTGCATGTATGCACATACTCTCTCTCCTAGTCTTCATGATTCTCCATGAATTTGAGTTCCCTTCCACTTCTCCAACTTCAACCTTTGCCATTTTACAGGTTGTTCTCTATGCTTTTCAAATACCAACACTCCTCTTTTTTCTCTCCCACCTTGTCTCTCTCTACAGTGAACAGTAGATACTTTTTCCATTCTCCTCCTATCATCTGTAACACCCTCCCTAACTTCCTAACACTTCAAAGCCTGTCTCTTGAGGCTTATTCTTCCTGGACGTAGCCCATGACTTCCAACTCTTTACTTGGCATACAAAACTCTACTCTGTAAAAATCACCCTCTTCGCCATCATGTGCTCTGAGACTTTGCCATTCCCTCCCTCCTTATTCCTGATATATCACATTTACACATGCTATCTATATGGTATATTCTAATCAACTGTAACATATCCACATGTACAGACAAAAGTTGAGAAATATTTTATGATATTTTTGTATGAATGGAAAAGTTACAAGTTGGTTTAGCATACAAAACATCCCAGTTAACAGAATGTCACTTTATGCATACTTGTAACAGTGAACAGATCAGTTAGAGCCAGGCTTCATTCATATTTAAATATTTATATCATTACCACACAGCTCGGCAAAGCAGAGCTGTTACTTTTTATTCCTCACCCATTAGACTAACTTTGTTCCAGCACTGGATAGGTCCCATGTTGAGCTTTCTGGGAATTGTGTGTGCATGCTATCAGGTGTTTTTGATAATTTATTAACAGAATGTATGAGTTTATTTTTGACTGAATTTTCTTTATCTAATACAAAGTTAATCGATTGATTCTGAAGTTTTGGTGCATATGAGATGTGATGTAATTCAATGTAATATTAACCAATGTGCAGTAGTTAGAAGAGTAAACAGGATGCCTGGGTACCTTTAAAAAGGAAATAAAGGTAATTCAGAATATAATGGGAATGGAACAATGACACCCACCGTTATTTGGAGTACTGTGTTCAATTTTGGTTACCTCTGTGGAATTTTTGTGATGCCTTGACAAATTTAAAGTTAACTTATTTAACTAGCAAGTAAGCACAAGTCTGATGCTCGGTAATTAGCCTGACTGTATAATGCTACATTCATGCCACTGGCTCCTGTCTTTGCAAATGAGAGAACTGGTGAATCAACAGGAAGTAAGGGTCTGTATAGTATCTTTGTAGGATGCACAGCAACTGCAAATGCGAACTTCCTGCCAAAGCTTAACTCTTTATAGCACAATATCATATAGTGATATCTTCCAGTGGTAGAGATCGGAAAGATCTACAGAAAGACAATGAATATTTTTAGAAAAGAGATAGGACTTGCATATGAGGTTGGAGCCTGCTCATATTGAAGTCAATGGGAGCTTTAACACTGACAAAAATTAAAGACGGGTCAGCATTATTTGAAGTATTAAATATCAGCAAGCGTGTAGTAAAATATGATCAGTCCCTCCTCTTTTATGCTGCCCTGTAATATGAGAAGATGGGTGTCACTCAATATGGCTATATTTTGTGGGTAAATGTTCATAGGTTCCAATGTTCTTACTTAAAATATTTTTGTCTTGTTTAACATAACAATGTACACAATATTGAATCTCATAGTCAGTTGCCACTTTTTACTTTCCCAAGATAAGAAAATAATTACTTTGAATATTCCATAAAGGGGAACTCCAAAAACAATGAGAGAACCATCATCTAGTTTTCTAAGGCAAAATCGTAATATTTTTAAGGGCAACCAAGTACCAGTATATTTCCCACTACCACTCAAGTTGTGTAAATAACTTCATTTTTATCATGTTTTCCTCCTTCCCTAGTACTATATAGGGTTGTAGATAAAATGTCAATGGACCTGAGTTTTTACTTCATGCTCAAACACCACACTAAGGACCAAAAAAAAGTTCAAGTAACTTTTTTCCCCTCATTATCTTTTATTGTCATCCATCTGTGCACCAGAGCCTGGCTAGTACTAGAAGTGCAGAGGACAACATAATGTAGAAAGGCTGCTCATTCTCTTGGGGTTTCTCTTTCAAGGGACAAGAAAATCCTATTAAAAAATCTTTGTGAGATTACTAGCTCAGTTTTGAAATTTGGATAGGATAATCACCACAATTTAGCTTATCTATACAAACTGAATCAAACTTTTAAACATTTTAAGTACATGTGAAGTCAATTAAAACTGAAATCGCAGTTTTGTATGACAGTATTATTTACAATCCCATTTGGTGGGATTGTGAAAAATGCTCTAGTGTTGCCATGTTTCTGTTCCTCAAAATTCTTAAAGCAAATCCCTTTGTGTCACTGAAGATATTATATAGGATAAATTATAGAGGATTTCAGACAAGATTTTTTCTTCATCGTGCACCCTTTGAATCTGAATTATTCCCTTTTATTATTCCCATGTGTTTCATGTTCATGGGAAAATCAATTATTAATCACCAATGTAAAATAGACTAAAATCTCTATTTATTGTTTCCTTTCCCTAATCTCTGTCTAGTTTTCTGTAACCATTGAGAATTCCTTTGGGAATGACTGTTCCATGAATGCTGGGAAAAGCACGTACCCACCTCATGGATATTACCATTAATAACAACAACTGAATTCCTTCTCTCCGCAGGAGCAAAAATTTGGATGATTTCAAAGAAGCTCCAGATGCTTTTACACATGTACAGATGAATTGTTCCAACCGTTTTTATGCTGAATCCCAGCTTTTCTTCCTCTTCCACAGTTAATGACAATTGCATAGGAGGCAGATCACTTCAACAGTCAATCATGAGACCAAAGAAACAATTTTGCAAAAGCATAGCAGTTATGATTACAACTACCCTGGACAAAAAACCATTACACAATAACAACAATGCATAAATACCTCCCATTTACTGCTATCCTACAGCCTCAATAAACAGAAATTTGTTTATTAAGACTACTGCATCAGTGAGTAATAGGAGTTGTGGTGCCCTGTCACAAGTCTCCAATTTTGGGGGCTCTTGGGAAGATCACCTTGGGGCAAAAACACCATGGGACACTGCCAGGGAGCTGGGGACATAGATTCAGGAAACAGATTCAGAAGAGAGCAACAGAAGGCTGTACCAGGAGACTTCCCAGAGAAAGTTTTAAAATGACTGTATTTACTTCAGACGTTGACCTTCCACATTTTTTTCTTGCAAGTGTAAAATTTTTCCAATAACTGATTGGGAGAAAGGATAGACCAATGGCACAGACAACGTGGTTAGACAGTCACTTGGGAGGCTAGCATAAGCATATTGACAGCTATTACATTGTTTATTTACTGTCTAATTTCTTATAACAATATATGTAAATGCTGTCTATGATATAATATAATTAATTGACATCAATGAAGGTACTCCAGGAAAAAAAACAGGGCCAAGGAATTTTTTCAGACTCAGTCACAAGCATTAGAGAGAAGTAACTGTTGGTTGCTGAATCAGAACAAATCCCTATAGTGCGAGGACAGTGAATCCCTCCAGAGATACATCATTGAACATGCAGATTGCAGAACTAGATTTGTTTTAAATGCTAGAAAAGTGATACAGTCATCAGAGAACATCATCATTTTCTTTTCAAATGCTATGCATTTGAAGGCAGAATGCGCAAGAGATCATATACAATGAGCACAATATTTCCAGGAAGCTACAAATCCTGTTGCATTGTTACATTTTGGTAATATTTGTATAGTGTTTTGAAAATGTAAAGAAGTGCTATTAATTATTATTATTAAAATAGTTAAAAGGGCTGCAAGTTTTACTTACTTCTTTAACATGAAGAAAATCTTTTGCTTCAAATGAGATGGCCATGCCTGGAACTGGGACGTCATCATCATGTCCTGCACTATAGCCGACATTTGTCCGGACTGCAAATGCAACAGGTTTTGTCTGCAGGGAAAAAGGTAAACAGATTTTGAACATTTTCTCTCTCATACCTATGGAGTCAGATATAGAGATATTGATATATACTTCCTGGAAGTGTTGTATCAAGTTATCTACCTAATGTTCGCCCAATTAACATAGCAAAAACCACATGCCATAAAACTTATGAAATATAAGAACTGCTCTACTCAAAATATTTTTGTTCACAATGTGAACGTAACAGGTATATTCTAACCATTTCACTTGAGAAAAATAGCTGACATTTAGTTTCAAAGCAATAGAATTGCTAGTAATGTTTATGTAGAAATATAATTTGAAGGTCTAAATTTTCAAAAATGACTAGTGATTTTGGGCATCCAGAAACGGAAGCACCCAAAATAGCTTGTCGCTACTGAAATCTTAGGTCAAAATGTCCATTTACAGCATACATTAGGTACAACATGTCCTTAAAAGCTCACCATCACAGTATTACACTGAGAATTAGACGATCAAGAGTTTTCCATCTGTTAAATAGCCTAGCACTCTTCTCTTGGTGCTTAAAGTGTTTCCTACACTGAGAAGTACCTCTATAAGTACTTCTATAAAAATGACATTCTAAAGTTCCATGTTTATTTTATCTCAATTGTTCCATATGATATTTTCTCATTTTATGAATGAAAGGATGTATATTTAGGTACTAGCACTGTAGACTCACTCTGGATCTCAAAGTTCATCTTAACTAATGCATTAATACCACTTAATACCACTAAAACATTCTTCAGTCCAATTCTGCCCTCACTTACAAGAGTGTTGCAATTTTAACCATGATCAGAAGTTGATTGCAATTGGAACTCTCTCATAGCTGTGTTGGCTTTGCAGTGCAAAAAGGAGAAAATACTAGAGAAAGCTTATTTTAAAGTAAGCAGATCTGCAGTCTACACTTATGTAATTATGTGTTATGCTTATGTATATTATGCATTAAAATATTTTTGAGATTAAATGCCCTTAAATATGCATAGAGGGTTTGATTCTACACTCATTTAAGTCAATGGTACAGGATCGGGCCTAGAGATCATATCTGTTGAGTAAGAAGGTGCCAACTTTACCTAGTCACTTCTCAGAGTAAAATCATACTTTAAGGTTAGTGGTACAGTAAGACTAAGTGACAAAATATAATAACCATTGTTAACAAACAATTAAAGGTAAGAAACCCTATGTAAATGCAACATTAATGTATGCATTTTAAAAACCCAAGTCATGAAAATGTGGATTCCCAAAGCAATGTTAAAGCAAACATTGTCCAGGTAGTAGAAACTCATTCACGTTAATGACTGCTCCTTGGGGAGTTCTGCATCACTGCACGTGTGCAGAATTCATGTCCGCCGCAGTTTTTTTTGCTTCCCCACAGAAAAATGACTTCTGATGGGGAAGCAAAGGGAAGCCGCAAGAGCGGTCACACATCCCTCCCTGGTAGCATAGGCAGGTCATTTCAGGCATCCGGACCAGCCAGTAGAGACGTAAACCATGGGCGGGGGGGCTGGGCAGTCGTGTGTGTGTGTGTGTGTGTGTGTGTGTGTGTGTGTGTGTGTGTGTGTGTGAGAGAGAGAGAGACACACACTCTGTCCCTCTCGCTCGCTATTGTGGCATGCTTGGCATGGAGGGGCAGAGCTTAGGCTTGGGACAGGCTCTGGCAGAGCAGAATGTAGCCTGCCTGCTTAGTGAATTGTTCCTATTGTCTTTGTGAATTCCCCCAGGAGTATAAAATAGGTGTAAAAGTTTTAAGGATCCTTTACATTGCAAGACTGGTGTAAAGGACAGTATGGCCTTATAAATGCTTATGGTGCTTTAGTGATTAGAACTGGTCTAAATTTTTGGACTGAAAAAGCTTTCTATCAAAATGTGGTCCATGAACTCTTTGTTACTGGCCTTTCTGGAGATGGTCAATAGCCAATATAAACTGTGAATTTATTCCCCAGCCCTCACTTACTCTTCAGTTGCCTATGATGTAACATGTACAGATGAGCATATTGCTGCATATATTTGTTGACTAACAACTAGAAATAAAGGGCTAAACTTAGCTACATTACTATTAGACAAAGGAGGTTTAGGGATTTCCTCCAATTCTTCCCACTCCCATTCTCCATCCATTGTATTGTAGTTTAAATAAATTACCTAAATAATTGAAACCAGCATGATTATATTGCATTATTTTGACAAATAAAATATGCAGAATTTAGCAGAATTTTTATTTTTTGTTGCAGAATTCCCCCAGAAGTACAACTCAACACAGACTACAGATTTTTCTGATTTTGTAAGTAAATGAACAAACAACATATACAATCAAAGAAATGGCATAATAAAATAATTAGTTTATTTAATTTTACAGGTGCAGATTACTTTTGATTATTTTTGATAGTGCATAGTTTACTAATAAATGTTCTGTAGGCTGCTGTGTAATTTACTGAATAATAATTGTGGATTTCATTTAAATTTCTCCAAATTATTATCCCAAATCTACGCTTTAATCTAAAAAGGGGAGGGTGAAAGAGCCAGATCCTTGGGGTTGGGTCAAACTATGCTTGTTGCAAGACCCACGGTGGTTCTGCCTTGATCCTGGACCCTAACAGAGCCCTAGCCAGATCCTTGAATAATTTAAACAGCCTAAATTATGCCACCTACAGCAGTCCCCTAGGGCCTGTTCTGCTGGCTCAGAATCCTTGTAGCGCAAGGTACTTTGGAGTCCACCTCCTGCTGCTCCAGACCATGCTTTTGGGACACTCAGAAATTCCCGATATCAGGGGAATCCCCAGCAGCCCTGATAGGCCAGCTCTCTGTTCCCTTAGTGCTGCAGACCTTACGTACACTAAGCCCCACTGGCACCAACTCGACCTGATCATCATCAGGTGGTCTGCCTTGAAGTGCGTCCTGCTTACTCGCACCTTCCACAGTGCTGACTGCGACAGTGATCATTCGCTGGTGTGCAGCAAGATGAAGCTACAGCCAAAGAAGATTCATCGCTCTAGGCCAGAGGCCAAACCCCGCATTGATGTGAGCAAGACCGCACACCCAGACAAGACAGAGAAATTTACCCATGAGCTCTCCGAGGTGCTGAACTGCATGCCTCCCGGTGGCTGCGCCAAAGAGAGATGGGACCACATCAGAGACGCAGTACACAGCACAGCCATGAAAGTTTTTGGAAAGAAACGAAAAATGAACAATGACTGGTTTGAGGCCAACTCCGCCACACTCACTCCAGCCATTGAAGAACGCCGCGCTGTTCACCTGGAGTACAAGCGTTCCCCCAGTCAGAGGACTCTACAAGAGTATCGATTTGCCAGGAGCAAAGTACAGAGACTAGCTCCACAGTGTGCAAATGATTACTGGCTCCAGCTCTGCCGGAGCATTCAACTATCTGCTGACACTGGAAACATCAGGGGAATGTATGATGGCATCAAGAAGGCCACGGGACCCACAAAGAAGTGGAGAGTGTCACTAAAGTCTGCAACAGGCGAAAACATCCAGGACAAGAGCAAGCAGATGGATAGATGGGTGGAGCACTACTCTGAAGTGTACTCCAGGCAAAACACCGTCACCGAAGCTGCCCTCAATAGCGTGGATGGTTTTCCCGTTGAAACTGAGCTGGATGAGAAGCCCACCATGGAAGAACTGAAGAAAGTCATTGACAGCTTGTCCACAGGAAAGGCTCCAGGAAAGGATGGCATCCCACCAGAAGTTATCAAGTGTGGCATCAATGTCCTCCTAGAACACCTCCACGACCTCCTCTGTCAGTGCTGGGATGAAGGTGCAGTACCTCAGGGTATGAGAGACACCAACATCGTAACCCTCTACAAGAACAAGGGTGATAGAAGCGACTGCAACAACTACAGAGGCATATCACTCCTGAGTGTTGTGGGTAAAGTCTTCGCATGCGTGATCCTGAACAGACTGCAGAAGCTTGCTGACAGAGTTTACCCAGAGTCACAGTGCGGGTTTCGAGCAGGGAGATCCACAACCGATATGGTTTTCTCCTTAAGGCAGCTGCAAGAGAAATGCAGAGAACAGCATAAGCCGCTACTCCTTGCCTTCATAGACCTGACCAAAGCTTTCGACTTTGTGAACAGAGATGGGCTGTTCAAGATCCTGGCAAAGACTGGCTGCACACCGAAGCTGCTGAGCATGATCCAGTCTTTTCACGACAGCATGAAAGGCACAGTACTGTATGATGGCTCGTCCTCCAATGCCTTCGATATCCACAGTGGAGTAAAACAAGGCTGCGTTCTCGCTCTCACACTCTTCGGCATCTTCTTCGCAGCGTTGCTGAAACGTGCCTTTGGAAATTCCACAGAGGGAGTCTATCTCCACACCCAGTCTGACGGGAGACTTTTCAATCTGGCTCGACTAAAGGCCAAAAGCAAGGTACGGGAGGCAACAATAAGAGATATGCTGTTTGCAGACGACGCTGCCCTGGCCACCCGCACAGAAATTGATCTCCAGCGTCTGACTGACCTCTTTTCCAGAGCTTGCGAAGAGTTCGGGTTGACAATCAGTCTCCACAAGACCAAAGTTATGGCCCAGGATGCAGAACATCCATGCATTGCCATCAATGACTATGTGCTAGAGGTGGTCAGTCAGTTCACCTACCTCGGCTCTACCATCACAGACAACCTCTCACTGGACCCTGAGATCAACCGTAGAATCGGCAAGGCCTTCACAATTTTGGCCAGTTTGTCACAGAGAGTGTGGAACAACAACATGCTGACCATCAACACAAAGGTCGCTGTGTACCGCGCATGTGTGCTAAACACTCTTCTCTATGCCAGCGAAACTTGGACCCCCTATGCTTCGCAAGAAAAGAGACTGAATGCCTTCCACATGCGCTGCCTCCGTCGCATACTCGGGATCACTTGGAGTGATCGAATAACGAACAACGAGGTGCTGGAACGTGCCAAGATCTCCAGCATGTTCACTCTCCTCCATCAACGCTGCCTCAGATGGCTTGGCCATCTAAGTCGCATAGAAGATGGACGGATCCCCAAAGACCTGTTGTATGCCGAACTTGCCTCCGGAAATAGAGCTACAGGACGGCCCCACCTTCGCTTCAAGGATGTCTGTAAGAGGGACCTGAAGACTGTTCAAATCGACATCAACAGCTGGGAAGAGCTCACCCAGGACAGATGCAGATGGAGACACGCTCTGACTACTGGATTGAAAACTGGTGAAGACAAGCTGCGGCAGCTTGCCGAGGAAAAGCGGGTTCAACGAAAAAGGAAGCAGCAGCTCCAACCCACAGCTGACACCGCCTTCAAATGCAGCAAATGCAATCGAGACTGCCACTCTCGTGTGGGGCTCTACAGCCACAACAGGCGCTGCACAACCATCAACTAAACATTCCCCATGGGCGCATATCCATCGTCTCTCGAGACTAACGGACGCCAACAACTGTATGTTCCACTCTATGCATCTGATGAAGTGGGTTCTAGCCCACAAAAGCTTATGCCCAGATAAATTTGTTAGTCTCTACGGTGCCACAAGTACTCCTTGTTATTTTAGTAATATAAGGCTTCCCTGCAGGCCTTAGCTATATCATCTTTGCTGAGAAATGGAGTAAAACAGTTGTTTCTTTTTATAAGAATTACTGGTTTGCACATCAGCAATTAGGGGGATTGTACTGATGTAGTATTTTCAATTATTTATTCTATTAAATGTAAAAGTGCAAGGTAGCAGAGTTACTGTGGAAACTTTACTTCAGGTCTTGTACAGTTAAGATCTCAGTTGTACTGTAGCAATAATGTAGGCTTTTTAAACTTAATTTTCCAAAGGAAAAAAAAGGCTCCTTTATGTGATCTTAATGTAACTGCAACAGCACAACTTATCTAAATGGGCAACCTGGAAAGTTTTTCAATTGGAAAGATGAAACTGTGAGCTTCTTTATTGGGGATGGGGTGTTAGGATCATTTCTATAGCTGGGTTTTAATAGGGAGTTCCACTGGCGGTAAATATAGGAAGCGGGGCTATTGGATGGGATCTATATCAATGTGCAGTGTAATGATGCATATATATAGTGGGAGTTCAACTGAGATCATTAGACTCAATAATCAAAGCAAAATTTGTGCATACTGGGGCTTAAAGAAAGGCCTCTGCTGTACTCCTTCTGATGCTACTTCTAAAATAAGTAGGAAAATAGCAGTTGCTGGCTGGATGTGTATAGTGATTGGAAGGCTGAAATTGGTATCACTTAAATATGTGCATACTTAAACTGGTAAGGAAAATAACTATAAGGCTGCTTGAATAAGTAATACTCAACATAGTTAAGGGTTATGATACCTAACCCTTAATAATTTCTTGACACATTTTCCCCCAAACTTCACAAAGTGACTATAAATCATAGAAGACTTAGCTGTATGCCAGGTCTGAAGTTTTAAAAATCAGCTATTTCAATCATCTGAGTGAAGACGGTGAATGATTATTAGAACATAATCCTCATATTAGTCATTTTCATAAGGCTATAACACAAAGTCACATGGGGTATGTTGAAAATACAGTCTAGACAACCCAGCCTATTGGCATGTACTCATATTCATTGTGAAACTAACTTACATTTTCTTTGGAACAGACCTTACAAATGATGGAACCTTAGCCAAAGACAAGAATATGTAGCCCATTTTTACAGACCCATTAGCACTCTATGAAGATCAGAATTTACCATTTAGGGACAGTATCAGCATTCAGTATCAGTATTCCTCTTTCCCACACCAGTGTCAGTTCTTCCTTATTCATGCCAACAGTATGCGAAAGTAATTGCAACAGTTGCCCAAAATAGTTCATTCTGCTGTTAATGCAAACGACAAACTTCCACAATAGCAACAAATGAATAATCCATCAACTCTTGTATAGTCACGTCCTCACTCTTATGGTTAAAATAGCCAGATGGAGTGAAAGACTGGCAAATGATATTCCCTTTTACTCTATCATTTAGGAATTATTTCTCCTTATCAGATATTTGAAAATATTCCAACTAGCTGACTTGGGATGACAAGTCACAATGTGGGGACAAGACAGCTAGGGTAAAGAGATCTCCGTTTTTTATGGTTCTAGACTTCAACGCCAGACAGAAGCTACACTTCTGGGCAATGTACAATTCCCTGCGGCAATGGATGCACTGGGAGTGCCAGTCACTTACCAGGATTGCCTCCTGGTATGACAGCCAAGAAGATCTGAGCACCATCATTGCCAAGAGGCGTTGGAGATGGATCAGTCATGTGCTTTGGATGGAAACTGATTCCATCACCAGAGTAGCAATAAGATGGACACCTGAAGGCAAGTGAAAACGAGGCTGCCCAAAAACATGATGAAGAGCTGTGGAAGCCGAGCTGAAAAACCCGGGGCATAGCTGGGGAACCATTGAAAGACTTGCCAGAAACAGATAGGAGTGGAGGAGCTTCGTTGCTGCCCTAAACGCCAGAGGCATAATAGGAACATGATGATGATGACGACAATGATGACAACGATGGACAATATTTTAAACCGGGAGAACCGGGCATAACCTCCCAGTGAATAAGAATATCTATATAATACATAAGAAATTTTTAATACAATTTTTAAAATATACTAGGAAGCTAAAGCTACTTCTATTTACAAACTAATTACACTAATACGAAGAACTACTATAAACTAACTACTAGGATAAAAACTGGGACACAGTTGAGGTCATTTCAATGGGGAGAACTGCCAGAGCCCTGTCTCAGGCCAAGGTGGTTGAGAAGGAACTGAGGGTAGTTCGCCCACACAGGGCTGTATAACAATGGCATAAGGCTGACTAGCACACATGCATGGGCTGAACAGACACTGCTATGAGAAATCTCTGATCAAAGGTGCAGAGAGCAGAAGCACGCCTAGAGTGGAGCACCCATAGGGATATTATTTGAAGAATAACGACTTACCTTTTTATAACTGTTGTTCTTCCAGATGTGTTGCATATGTTCACAACACTGTGTGACTCATGCACTGGAGATTTTTCCCTAGTGGTAGCCTTAGGGGTGGTCCTGCCCATTACCAAGTTCCACATGCTGTGAAGTGAGCATATAAAGCGTGGAGTCACCCCTCCCTCAATTCCTTCTTTTCATCTGTGGTTGGTAGTCAGAGCCTCAGTGTTCCTACTGAACTACTTACCAAGTGATACTCATTTAGTTTAACATTTGTTTTTTTGTTTCCTTGTTTTTAGTTTCTCATTTTATTGTTTCCTTTTTTTTAGTATTATTTCTTTAGATTATTTTAGCTTTCATGTACAAATCTATGTAGCAGGGCCTCCAGGCCCTGCCTGGTACTGGGAGGGCTTATGCCAAGGTGCCCAGGGTTCAAACCTTGCGCAGGCCACAGAAAACCTACGCCCATTAGTGACCGTCATTTGCGCGGTCTCAAGTCCCTAGGGGAGGGTCATGTTGGAGACAGGTACTCCATTTGTTATGGTTTAAAGACCAGGACAAAGAAATTGATGGAGCAGTATCTTAACTACATCCTAATGGAGGCAGCCCTGAGATGGTCTTGGAATCCCCTTGGCCGTTGAAAGGAAGCTCGTCAGTGACCCCTTTTCAAAAAGCTCCTGCAGCATTACAAGCAGAGTGGAGTTGAAAGAGATCCCTATCACAAGGACCATCTTCTTTGAGGTCTAGGGTTACTGAACAGTCCCACCCTAAGAAGAATATGAAAAACTTAGTACCTTGTTCACAAAAAAGGTGTGTATTAACCACTGAAAAGTAGAAGATTAGAACAGAAGTATCTCATCCATTAATTTAGTTGTTACGAATATGGCATTAGGGTACACATATTTGACCATATTCTCCATTACATTGGTTTTATGCCAGTGGAACTGCACTGAAATCCACTAAGTTACACCAGGATAGAAACAGAAAGTACTGGAATAGAGAATCAGGCCCATTCAGTTTTACTTTTCCAGTTCTCTTAACAATAATAATATCTACTGTAATATAACATTTTTCAGACAGATTCCAAACTGCTTTACAAATCCCCACTTTTGACTTATGTGTGATGCATGTGTGATGGGGCTCCTGCCCCACATTGGGCTGTAAGGGATTAATAGAGCCCTTGAGACAGCCAATCAGAGAGGTGCTGTGAGGAGCAGCCAATCAGGGCCAGGCTGGCCCATATAAGAATGGCTGCAGAGTAGTTTCAGTCACTCCCCAGAGCTTGAGGAGGCAGGAGGACTGGCTGCCTTGCAGGCTGAAGGCAGCAAGCACCCCGGACAGAGCAGTGCTGCAGGCAGAGACCCGGGGAGCTAAAGGTAGCTCCTGGCACACTGCAGGTATCTGCAGACTGAAGCCCTGAGGCAAGGGCAAAGATAGGGCCACGGGGAAGTGGCCCAGAGAGATCTACAAGGGAGTTGGCGGGGACGCAGCAAGTGATGGCCATTTACAGGATCCCTGGACCAGGACCTGGGGTAGTGGATAGGCCTGCCCCCCGTTCGCTACTGAGGAAGTGGCCAGACATTGGGCTGTAATTGCCACTGAGGGAAGTGGCTGGACAGTCGACTGCAGGTCTCCTGGAAGGGTGGGAGCACAGAGTGTGGCACAGCCAGAGGACTGTGTCATGAAGAAGACGAGGTCCTAGAGCAGAAGTGATGGCGGCAAGACGTCACCAGAAGAGGGCGCAGTGGCTAGCAGAGCTGATCCCCGGACATCCAGCAGGGGGGCGCTGCAGTGGTAAGTCACCCCCCATCACAGAATGTAAGACAAAGAAATTACTCAGCAGGAAAAGCAGCATTATTTTGTCCTTAAAGTTCACCCTCTGTCTCCCAAAAAGCCATTCATATAGCACTTTCTCTGAACACCTGCGCTAAGGAACAGGCAAGTTGAACTGGAGTCAACCATTTGTTGCTGAGAGACTAGGCCAGGGGTCAGCAACCTTTCAGAAGTGGTGTGCCGAGTCTTCATTTATTCACTCTAATTTAAGGTTTTGCATGCCGGTGATACATTTTAACGTTTTTAGACAGTCTCTTTCTATAAGTCTATAATATAACAACTAAACTATCGTTGTATGTAAAATAAATAAGGTTTTTAAAATGTTTAAGAAGCCTCATTTAAAATTAAATTAAAATGCAGAGCCCCCCCAGACTGGTGGCCAGGACCCGGGCAGTGCGAGTGCCTCTGAAAAGCAGCTTGTGTGCCGCCTTTGGCAACCATGCCATAGGTTGCCTACCCCTGGACTAGCCAATTCTCTGTAACAAACTAAATATCTTTTTACAAACACAATAGTGAAAAAATACCTGAAATAATATAATACTTTTTAATGTGGGTATAATATTAGCAAAGTACTTTGAGCTATTAGAAATGTTTTCTTATACGTGATTCAAGTACAGTAAAATATCTTTATGACACTAACCTCCTTGGTAGCACATCAGTGACAAAGCATTGCACAGTAAATTTAGAATAATTTACTTGCATCTCATTTAAGAAGAACATTTATTCATAACATTAGGTACTCTGTTAATATAACACTTTCAACATGAAAAAATGATGTCACGTCACTTTTCATTTTTCAGCATTGGATTTGTAAAAAGGATAGTACTTTTTGTGTATCTGGCATACAGTGCAACAGCCGATAATATTGTATAGTGTGTGCATATAGCACATTGCATTAAGTGCCATGTTCACCACAACTGGCTAAACACTCAGGTTTAACTTTGCAAGTTTAATTCTGACATGATCATGACCTCTAGGAAACGGGCTTCCATTAAACATAAAATAGTTGCTTTCTTGGTGTCCTCCCAATGAGTCATTTTCAGAACTGGATGTAGAATTGTTTGTGCTCTGTAGGTTATATCATCACAATAATCTCTCAAACTTTTATTTTGTTTTAAACCACACACTTCAAAAATGTCTTGGATTATTTCTTTATTAACAGAAAAATATTCAAAATATTAGCTGAATTCTTTTTGGCTCTGTATTAGAGCAATACAAAAAAGACAGATGGCCAAATTCTACTTTCCATTATACGTATGTAACTCCAGAGTCTAAACGGACTAGATTAACATTGGCACAAAATGAGCATAAAATCTTGCCCCATTACCAAAAGTGCAGAGGGTCTTGCCTGAAGTAAAGCTGTTTTGTTTCCACTTTACAGGCAGCAAGGAGGCTAGATTTCACATGCC
The DNA here is from genome assembly GCA_033296515.1 of Macrochelys suwanniensis. Taxonomy (NCBI): domain Eukaryota; kingdom Metazoa; phylum Chordata; order Testudines; family Chelydridae; genus Macrochelys; species Macrochelys suwanniensis. The sequence continues at coordinate 38,560,333 of CM065776.1, forward strand.
CAAACAGAGGTGTGCACCTTCATTGCCTTGCAGATCCCCAAATCCCCAGAGGTTCACTCTATTGCTATATCTCCACTGCACACCACTACTAAAGTGAAGCATGATCTTTAGCTTGGCTCTACTTTCATGCTTTCTGGCTTGCCCAGGCCTATGAGAGCCACATGGTCCCTGGTTCTATTGCATATGAGCACAACCCACTCATAGGGTTGCTAACTTTCTAATGGCACATAACTGAATACCATGCCCCACCCCTTCCCAGAAACCCGACCCCTGCCCCTTCTCTGAGGGCCTGCCCCTGCTCGCTCCATCCCCACTTCCTCCGTTGCTCGCTCTCCCCCACCCTCACTCACTTTCACCAGGCTAGGGCAGGGGTTTGGCGTGCAGGGGGGATGACGACTTCAGCTGGGGGTGCAGGCTCTGGGGTGGGGATGGAGATGAGGGGTGTGGGGTACAGGAGGGGGCTCAGGGCTGGGGTGTTGGGTGGGGGGGCTCCAGGAGGGAGTTTGGATATGGGAGGGGACTCCGGGCTGGGGCAGGGGGATGGGGTGCGGGGTCCTGGAGGTACTTACCACGGCTCCCAGGAAGTGGCCACCAGGTCCCTGCTGCCCCTAGATTCATGGGTGGCCAGGGAGGCTCCGCACACTGCCCTCGTGCCTGCAGGCGCCGCCCCTGCAGCTCCCATTGGTTGCGGTTCCTAGCCAATGGGAGCTGTGGAGCCGCCACTCGGGGCGGGAGCAGCACAAGGAGCTTCCCTGGCCGTGCCTCTGCTTAGGGGCAGCAAGGACCTGGTGGATGCTTCCAGGAGCCATGTGGAGCTAGGGCAGGCAGAGAGCCTGCCTTAGACCCAGCCCCCCCGCGCTGCCAACTGGACTTGTAACGGCCCGGTCGGCACTGCTGACCGGATCCGCCAGGGTCCCTTTTCAACAGGGCGTTCCAGTCGAAAATCGGATGCCTGGCAACCCTACCCACTCAAGGGCAAGAGATGATTGCAGTCTCTGTGCCCAGAAGAATGCAAGATCTGGTCTTTCTGTATACTTCAGTGGGACAGAAGGAGGAGAGGTCATGTATCTACACCGTCTCATGCCCTGAACTTCCTAAACTGACACACATTGAGGAGAGACTGACTAGCTCCATAATAAAAAATTTTACCATAAAAATGTCCATGTTACTCAGACTGAGCATTAAAATGGGTTAGAATAAAAATACTTGAATATTTACCATTCAAAATATTGGTAAATATTAGTAGACTACCAATCAATATCAATATATTCACAGGTATGCTTCCAAGTGGCCTTTATGGGAAGGAACATTCCAGAGTCTCTGCTTGCATGAGTCACTGTGTCAGTGCCACCATGTTACCAGAGTGAGAAAAAAAGTGTGTCCCCTCTTCACAGAGATCAAACCAAGTATATGATACTACGATTCTAATTATCCTTTAGACCGTAGCTGATATTTGCTAAAAAAGCACGTTATTTAACATGGAGCTATGTAGAGGGAAAAAAGCAGTCATATATGCATTGAATTCAGCAATTCATAATATTCAGTAGCTATTGTAAAAAAACCTCACCGTAATAATAACATTCTGATTAAGTTATAAATTACCATTTTGTAAAAAAATAAATACATAAAACTCTGACTGTCCTGAATTTACAAATGGTCTCTTTATGTAGACTAGCTGAGGCACTGCCTTTTTGTACACCATTATCCATTTTGCAACAGAAAATAGAGAAATAACTACGAGTACACTGCCAAATCCTGAGTAATAATTCTTCATTAAATAGCACAGCACACAATATGTCATTCACTTCTGTTAAAAAATAGTTTTTCAAAAGAAGTTTTACTGAACAGTCATTGTAAGAAAGGATCTGAAAGCAAGCATAGGGATATTAAGGAGCAATCAAAACTAAGCACTGACATAAGAGATAACATGCATGTCTGCCTTGCTAAAACATTTATTCTCTGGTACAAAAATGTTCAGTTGAGTGTCCTGCTCACTCATATTGTAGTAGTGAAAGAGTACTGTAGGCTGACTAACCACAAACTCACGCTGCACTATCACAATAGGAATCTTCAATAAATTACTGCCCCAGACATACTTCTTAGAAATGCTCTAAAGCTCTCTCATTAAAAGGCAATATCTCACTTCTCAGGCAGAGGAGAAAATGAAAAGTAATTTCAAAGGAGATAAATGCAGCAGCTAAAAATTCTCTTCAGTTTACTTCTCCATCAAGGCAGGAGCAGTGGAACTTTGAGTAGGAAATAAAGCAAAATTTGACTGCAGAAATTTATTTAATTTAATATTTTATGTGATCAAAATTCAAAACTCTAATTCACGTATGAAGGTCAAACACGGATTTCTTCACAGATAAAACATAAATCCCTGAATTTAACATTTTAAAAGAGAAATAGAGCCATGATATTCAACATTGTTGCTTTTTGCAATTCATGACACTATCAGAGTAAAGTACAATATATCACATTTTCATGCAATTGCTTACATCACTAGGGTAAAAATAGTATGCCAAAATATCATGCCAAATAACTGTCTTTCACTCTCTCTTTTAATCCATGTATAATTTAAATACACAACATCTAGCATTTCACTCTCTATTCTACAATTCTAAAATTAGAAAGGGTCAAAGAAGTTAAGTACTTTCTGTTCATTTTCTAAATCTCTCTGAAAATGTGATGACAGTTTAGCACTCAGATAATCCATAGTTTGGACTACAAGGACAGATGCTACCAGATGTTAAACAGTTTTACATTTTATCTTTCTAAGAGAAATGCTGTCATTTGACAAGGCACCTCATCTTTAGAATGTACATATTCTAACAAAAAAAAATCAACAGAAAAACACAAAAAGTCAGATTTTTAAATAGAGGTCTGTGCACAAAATGGGTGAGCAATTACCATACCATGGGTGTAAGTGTGGGTGGGAATCACATAAGGGACCTCTTGTGGGGACCTCTTGTGGGGACCTCTTGTGTAATAGAACTTTCAAAATAATTCTTACAACACATCTTTTAGAAACACTTCCTATCCTGATGTAAAAATTGTCAGTGAAGGAGAATTCACCACAACCTTTGGTAAATTGTTCCAATGATTAATTTTCCTCACTCTTAAAAATGTATGTCTTATTTCCAGTCTGAACATGTCTAGTTTCAACTTCCAACCACTGGATCATGTTATCCCTTTCTCTAATAGACTGAAGAGTCCTTTATAAAATATTTGTTCACCATGTAGGTACTAACAGACTGTAATCAAATTACCCCTTAACCTTCCATTTGTTACGCTAAATAGATTGAACACTTTGAATCTACCATTATAAGGCATGTTTTCTAATACTTTAATCATTCTTGCAGATCTTCTCTGAACCTCTCCAATTTATTAACATCCTTCTTGAGTTGTGGACACCAGAACTGGACACACAGTATTTCAGCAGTAGTCATACTAGTGCCAAGTATAGAGTTAAAACAACCTTTTTGCTCCTACTTGAGATTCCCCGGTTCATGCATCCAAGAATTGCACTAGCCCTTTTGGTCACCGAATCAGCATGTAGAAGTAGGAACATTGCCAGCAGATTCAGGGACGTGATCATCCCCCTCTATTCGGCATTGGTGAGGCCTCATCTGGAGTACTCTGTCCAGTTTTGCGCCCCACACTACAAGGAGGATGTGGAAAAACTGGAAAGAGTCCAGCGGAGAGGAACAAAAATTATTAGGGAGCTGGAGTACATGATTTATGAGGAGAGGCTGAGGGAACTGGGATTATTTAGTCTGCAGAAGAGAAGAAAGAGGGGGGGATTTGATAGCTGCTTTCAACTATCTGAAAGGGGGTTCCAAAGAGGATGGATCTAGGATGTTCACAGTGGTAGCAGACGACAGAACAAAGAGTAATGGTCTCAAGTTGCAGTGGGGGAGGTTTAGGTTGGATATTAGGAAAAACTATTTCACTAGTTGGGCGGTGAAGCACTGGAATGGGTTACCTAGGGAGGTGGTGGAACCTCCTTCCTTGGAGGTTTTTACGGCCAGGCTTGACAAAGCCCTGACTGGGATGATTTAGTTGGGGATTGGTCCTGCTTTTAGCAGGGGATTGGACCCCTGAGGTCCCCTCCCACCCTGATATTCTACGATCACCTTGAGGGCTTATATTCAGCTGATTATCCACTATGATCTCCAAATCTTTTTCATTAATGAATCATAACCATCACAATGGTCCTTTTCATTCCTACGATATTTTAAAACGCCATATTGTCCATAACTCTGATGGCCTTGTGTCTTTTTGCTTCCCTTATCAATTTTCTACAATACCAAGCTTCTAACTTCCTCTTTCTTCCATTTGTTATATATTTTGAAAAAAATTATAGTTGCCTTCCTATCCTCTCTAAACCTGGTCATTTTTTTAAAACCAATATAGCCTTATTCCTCAATTGTGGCTTTTGAGGCATCTAGTAAAGTGATCTTAAGCCATTCCCAATTATCATTCACATTTTTCTGATTAAATTGTTGCTGATCTGGCTCATAATTGCTTTCAGCTTTGTTAAATTGGTCCTTTTAAAGCATCAAGTGTGTGTGTATAATATATATATCACTGATCTGACTTTATTCTGTTTGCACATTAGAGATGTGATCAAGTTATGATTGTACCTAAATTACCAGTATTTTTAGTTCTGTGATCACTTCCTTAGTCTGTCAAGACAAGATCTAATATAGAATTCCTCTGTGTTGGATGCAGCACTTTTACATCAGACTACCCCCATTCCAGCATGATCTCAGGAATGGGGGAGTACACAAATAAGCTACAGAGGAGTGCATTGATTTAAATAACTTATTTTAGTCATGATTTAAATCAGCAAGGAGGAAAATTTGATTTAAATCTTCAATTTTAATCTTGTTTTGCAGTTGTACTTTCTAGTTATTGTCCTAAAGAAATGTTGATTCTCATTGGTTGGTAACCATTAAAATATGTTGATTTGCACCTAAAGAAAGACTTTATACTAGATTTTGTGGGGGGGTTTGTAACAGAAAGATACACTATCTCTATATACAATTATTTAAGCACTTATAGCTTAATTTACATTTATTCAGATTCTTATTTTTTTTACATTTTTACTGTGTTAGAAAGTGGCTGATGATGCATTTATTTTTACTAAATGATGATTATTTGTTTTACTTGTGATTTGTGTCAGGCTTTATTTGGATAGAAATTAAAATTCAATTGAACATACACAAATGCATTTTTAAAAGGTATTTTTATTAAATATAATTATCTTAAATATGATTGTAACCAAGCTCTCCTCGGCTTCTTCACAAAATCAGTCAGAGACTGCTTAAAGTGCATGCACCAGTGCTCTTTTATTCTTTGTGCCAGATTCCACCACCTTCTATATACAGTTTCTTCAGGTCTACACCCTGGGGGATCGCTAGCTTCCCCAGCCAGCAGGGATCTGGAGTCACACACTCCTCCCTTTCCTGTCCCTTCCCCCGCCCCCACCCTCACCCTCACCCTCACCCTGCTTCCCTCCTGCCTGCCTGCCTGCCAGCTTTATATAGCTGGCTGGATAATCGGCCCTGCAGGTGCCTTCGGTCAAGCAATTTGGGTGCGGTCTTCCTTGCCATCCCCAACTAATTCCCCTTAATTGGAGCTCGGCTAACAGGGGCCTGGCCAGGATCTCCTGGCCAGCACCCTGTTACAATGATTGATAAACTATTTTTTCTTATGTATCAAAAGGTTATTCAGAGGCTTCTCTGGGCATGAGCAAGATGAGTAGCCGGAAAGGGTGGCACATTTCCGAGGTTAGCAGATTTCAGGACCTGCCATGGTGGGGGATGAGGCTGGCAGGGCTGTCCTGGGAAGTGAGTGGCCGCCAGACAAGGCTCTGAGAAGCAGAAAGCAGCTCCCTGCCAGGCTGCTGGGGACCACTGCCTTGGATTTGCACTGTGGCTGTCCCGCACTATGAGCCCAACAGCAAGGAGCTCATCTGGAAAGGTGCAGGGGGCAGACTGGGGGCTACAGAGTTTGTGAGCTGGGATGGCTTGGAGGTGCAGGGAGGCAGGCGGGGATGCCTGAGTCCCACTGTGGTCAAGCTGAGTAGCTCCATGGGAATGGTTGTGGTGGTCCCTGGCAAGGGAAGGTGGTGGTGGAGTGCAGGAGAGGGTGGCTGGACGGGGAGGGGCAGATGGAGAGCAGATCCCTGCCACAAACTTCTTAGTGGGCAGGAAGGGGCAGCACACTGAAGTTTTGCCTAGGGAGGCAGATCGGCTTGAGCAGCTTCTAAGTTTATCAATACATGTTTTGCATTTAAAACTAATTGATGTATTCAACAAAGTAGTTAGTGAATTGAACTGACTGTTTCTCATGACCATGTCCTCCAAGATCTTAGAATTAGTAGATCTCACCTTCTCACACCTAGTTTTTATTCATAGATTGGAAGAGGAAAACAAGCTTCTTGCTTTTTCAACACCTAACTGGTTTCTTTACTTTGAATGAACTAGTCATTGAACTGAACTTTCTGAATAAACTGAAATGAAGAAAATGTTCTTTCTGTACCTGCAGAAGCAGCTTCTGTTGTCAAAAGCAGTGTTAACACTTCAGCAAAATATGGTTCCAGATGTTTAGCCAGTTCCTTCCTCTAGTTCAGAGGTTTGATTCTCTTTAAAGCTTTGTAGTAAACATGTACTGCTTAATATTTTTTAGATGTTAATAGATTATAGTAAATGTAGGCCTCAACATAGGATATCAATTTCAAGTTTAATTTTAAATAGGTTTATATTTAAAATATTAAAATTTAAATACAAAATTCAATTAAAATTTGAATAAAAAACTAATTTAAAACAAAAATAATGGATTTTTATCCATCTTGAGTTAAAGCCATCTTTCTGCTGCCCTTCCACAGCCAATGATCATGGCCCAATGGCAAATTCTGATATCACTTAAAATGCTGTAAAATCTTGCAGTTACTCTGCATTTACACTAGGATAAATGAAGTCAGAATCTAGTTCTATTCCTACTGTGAAGAAAATGTAGAAAACTCTAGAACTGATGCGGAAAATAGCATCAGTCACTGTTTTGACAATGTACCCGTAACAAGTTGGTGATTGTGTTGGAGCTAAGAGAATTTTTCATAAATCAGCTTTCCTCTCTTGCTGTTTGCACACAAGGCTGCACACCATCCATCTCATCCACTTTTCAAATATACCTGTAACTTTATACTGACAGTAAGGAATTTTGCCCCCCCCCCCCTTTATGGAATGACTATGTTTTCTCTCCAAACATTCCCAGTTCATACTCAATGTAGAGGAAAGCAGAAAGAAAGAATCTGACAGGCTACAAAGCTTAAAACAGACAATATATTTTAAACAAGACAAGATGATACTACTCTTGAGCCTTTAATTATTTCTTCCTCTAGTGAGCATAGATATCTAATGATGGCACACAAATTGCACACCTCCCACAGGGGCTTATCACAAGCTAGAGCAGGTAGAGCACTGTAGAGAATGGCTTACACCAAAGATGTGACAGAAAACAATAATGGTATTAGTGCCCCATGAGAGTAGCCACAGATTACGGCAGGGGTTCTCAGCCTATTTCTTTCTGAGTCCCCTCCCGACATGCTATAAAAACAGCCCACCTGTGCCACAACAAGTTTTCTGCATATAAAAGCCTGGGCCGGCACTAAGGGGTAGCAAGCAGGGCAACTGCCTGTGGCTCCATGGCACAGGGTGCCCCATGAACCTAAGTTGCTCAGGCTTCTGCTTCAGCCCCGGGGGGCAAGGCTCAGGGCCCTGCGCAGCAGGGCTTAGGCTTTCTGGCCTTGGCCCCAGTGAGTCTAACACTGGTCCTGCTTGGTGGACCCCCTGAAATCTGCTCGTGGCCTCCCAGGGGGCCCCGGACCCTTGGTTGAGAACCACTGGACTAAGGTATATTACCTTATTTTAACCTTGTTGATGACTGAGAAACTGGTACATAAAACTGATGCAGTATAGGACGCTAACCAGATTTTTGTATATCCAGTGGTCAAAGCCATTTTTAAGACCCTCCCCTCCCACACACTTTATGTAGGAGTAGATAACAGGTTTTTATCTTAAAAATACTAATTAATTTGTCAGCCTCTTCAATCAGCACTTTTAGTAAAGTCCGTACCATTAAGGATCATTTACTTCAAACAATTACCTACTGGGAAAAAGAACTCCAAAGCTCATGTATATGCAGTAGGACTCTGAATTCCAGAAATAATATGACTATAAAAAGGCAGCTAATCATATTCCACATGATTTTACTTATCTTAATTCTTGCCCTCCTGTTTGCCAAATGCCATGAAACCAAAACCAAAATAAATCAAGGAAATCTTAAAGGTTAACATTTAAATCCATCATTTTGGTTCATTGGCTTATACTTTGATTGTTCAATATACAGCAAGAATACCTTAGTATACAAAAATATCCACAGGAAATTTACAGCAGGACTCTTGCATCACTGATAGACCTGAACAGTTGACCTAGGGGCCCTGAAACAAAATTCAGACCAGCATATAATCGGGTGAGCTCCCACAAAAGGATAAAATTACTTATCTGTAATTCTGCTTCTCTGAAGATCTCCTATTGCAAGATCTCACTTCTGCATCTTGGGTCTTTAGCATGACACTAGTGGGACTCCCCAGCTCTTAAAACTTTTTTGATCCTGGAGGGCAGTGATAGCAGGTAGAGCAAAAGCCAGGGACTTACTGACTGTAATATGCCTTCCCCCCACAGGCTCCAGTTACTTTCTTTGATGCATTTAAAATGACCAACAGGTGATCCAAAATATGCCTCAAATTAAAAAAAGAAATAAGGTGCAAGAAAAACAACAACAACTCTCAAACAAAAAATAGCTTTAAACGCTGGGAGGAGGTGTGCAGTGAGTGAAAATCCTGCAACATATCTTCACAGAAGCAGAATTACAGATAAGTAACTGCCTTTTATCTAAAGATAGCATTTGTGAAGGGATCTCACTCTTGGAGAGTAAGAAGAAGCTTGAGGGATATCCCCCACAAAAATAAGAGTAAATTTGTGATATGTAGCAGTAAAAATCAATAATTTCAGAGCAAGGATCAGGTCTTTATATATATTAGCAAAGCACCTAGCACAATGAGACTGTAAGGGGGTCAGACTCACCCTTGCGGCGCCTCCTGCTGGTTGTCTAGGAATTAGCTCGTCCAGCCTCCGGAGCGCCCTCTTCAGGCTGGTGATCCACCTGACCACTCTGGCCCATGTCCCTCCCGGGACCCGGTGCCCCTTTCTCTGGGGTGCTGCCCCCACTGGCAGTATCCCCAGAGCCTTACTCTCAAGGTCTCCCTCTCCCAGGGGAACCCCCACTCACTATCCGCCACTGCCAGTCACCATCCAGCCCCGCTCACTGAGGTGGACTGCGGTATCAGCCACTCATCACCAGCAAAGGGGGTTTGGAGCTGCTGCCTATGCCTACCCGAGGGCTGCCCCTGCAACACTAGTACCCCTTTTGGCCGTAGTCTAGGCCTTGCAGCTTGGGGGTTTCTCAGGCTGGAGCTCCCCAGCTCCTCTGGCCTTCCCCCAGCCCTGCTCCAATCTAGGTACCTTCTGCAGCCAGGTCCTTCCCTCTCTGCATTCAGAGAGAGACTCTCTGCTCTTGGCTCACTGCCCACTTATAAGGGCCAGCTGAGCCTTAATTGGGGCATGGCCCTAGCTGAGCCTGCCTTGCCACTTAGCCTGGGGCTGCTTGCCCCAGCCTCAGCTCTCTCCTGGGCTGTTTTCAAGCCCTTTCCTGCCTGAGCGGTGTGCCACCCCGCTACAGAGACCTTGATCCTGATTGGAGTCTCTATATATTCCCGCAACACAAATATGAAATGAACAACAATACATCATACTGGGTTATCACCATGCTTTGTGTATGCTGTTAGTATCCTCTTACCCCACAGACCCCAGCCAGGCCAGAAGCCAGAACTGGGCAATGCTAAAAGCCGCCCAGGGAGCCCGGACCACTGTGAGGAGCCCTGGACCCTACACTAGGGTTGCCAACTTTCTACGTGCACAAAACTGAACATCTTTGCCCAGCTCCTGCCCCTAATCTGCCCCCCTGCTCACTCCATCCCCCACCCCTTCTCCGAGGCCCCCCCCCCCCAGCTCCCATTGGCCATGGTTCCTGGCCAATGGGAGCTGCGGGGACAGTGCTTGGGGTGGGGACAACCTGCGTAGCTCTCTGGCTGCTCCTACATGTAGGACCCAGATGGGGGACATGCTGGTTGCTTCCCAGGAGCGCATGGTATGGAGGCTAGCAGGGAGCCTGCCAGCCCCCTTGTGCGGAACCGCCAACCAGACAGTCAACAGCACCGACAGGATCCCTTTCCAACCAGGTGTTCCAGTCTAAAACCGGACACCTGGTCACCCTACCCTACACCTGCCCTGGGTGGAGTACCGGGGTGCCCAAGAACACTCCCTGGCCGTGTCTCTGTCCCCCAGGGTGTGCCGCCCAGGGCACGTGGAAAGTCCGTGGCTCCCCACAATGGCCCAGGCTCCCTGGGCGGCTCTTACGACTGCTCGGTACCAGCTTATGGCTTGGCCAGGGGTGTCAAGGGGAAGAAGAGGAGCAGGGGGAGTGGCCTTGTGGCAAGGGGAGACTAAGGCCCACCTCAGCCCTCCCCACTGGAAAGAGGCTGGTGCTACCCTGAGCCTCAGGCAGGCACAGAGCAGTGCCACAGGGAATCCGGGACAAATGCTGTCCTGGAGTCATTCAACCTAGGATCAGGACTAAATGTACACTTTGGGACTGTCCCACCCAAATATGGACAGGTGGTCACCCTAGCTGTTAAGCATAAGGCTGAAGGATGAGAGCCAAACTACAAAGAAATGACAATATGCCACCACATAGACCTCAGCAGCAAAACTTATATCCATATTAAGATTGATAGGACATATTAATTTAGAATAAAAAAAAGATTACAGGGATGTTGTAATTATTCCCTAAATAAGCATTTTAGACCCAGGAAATTAAGAGTAAAGGATAAATTTAAAAGAAATCTAAATATACCCAAGTGCCTAAGTGCTCCCAAACAGCCTTAACTATGTCCTATAGTGACCTCGTTCAGTAACCATAGGATTAAGGGATGTCAGTATTTGTGGTCCCAGATTAGATTGATTTTTAAACACTTTCGATTATTTCATCCCCCCCCATGGTGTCACTACTACAAGTCAGCCATTTAAAAATACAATTCTTTGTGAGTTTCTCTGAAGTAGATTATTATTCAGTGCCTACTGTAATTTTTTTGGAAAATGCACTGTATTCTTCAGACATAGCAAAGTTGTTGCAAAAGTCAACACAACTAAGTTTTAACTATGCTAAAACCACTAGTACATCCATACTAATTATTTTGTATTGCCATAGCTCCTGTGGCCCAAGTCTTGTATCAGTAACTCTTTGTGTGAGATTTGTGCTTGGATTAAACAAACAGTAGGGAGGACAAGAGAACAGTGAAACAATCATGCTTAGCATAATAAGCAGCAGTCTCAGCACAACAAACTGTCTAGCCAGATCCACACTTTTCCAAAATAGCAGGGTCCTTGGATTCAAGGATTTGGTTTGGCCCATTATGGAAACAGATCTGGTCTTAATCTTATGCTGCCATTTAATACGCACGTTTCACTACTGTTCAATTCAGTATAACTGGGTCTATACATCCATAGATTCACAACAAGCTTGATGTCACGATGTTCCCATGGAGGCCACTGAAAGGCCCGAAACATGGCAGCAATTGTGGCTATATAAGTATACACATCTTTCGAGGATCCTCTAGCACTGTCTATGATGAAGATACTCAAAGCCAAACCCAGCAGCCACCTCTATCAGCACTGGTTTGATGGCTTTCTAGGTACAGCCATTATTAAGACACAAGACCAACACATTCCGAATCTTGATTACCAAGGAATCCCACAATGTGGTTGGCAAACATGGTTGCCAAAAGCGTCGGTGACATGATAATATTGACAATGATGGCCATAAACTGAATATCCAGCCAGACTACCACAAGGACCTAGCTAGGCACTGATCCAGGTGGTGCTCAATCTGCAATGAGGCTACAGCCCTTTGGGATGATGATTACAGAAACAGAGATCAGTCAGAGGGTTTGGTTCTGGAGACAAACTGCTAAGTTTTATGGTGTTTGAACCAAGGGACTTGTTTTGGGTCCATCTCTAATTTTTTACTGGGTACTTCCAAGAATAGGGGAAAATGCTAATCATCCCGAGCCATTCACATTTCTGGTTAATGTAATTTTGTAGGGTGACAGGATGGCACAGAGGACTGTTGGTATCAATTTAGAGTAGACATAGGCTGGTAATGACCCGAGAGCATCACCATTTGATGGTTGCTCATAAGTATAAATGTTACAGTTGCCAGTGAGAAGATGTCCACATTATCGCAAACATAGAATCATAGAAGATTAGGGTTGGAAGAGACCCCAGGAGGACATCTAGTCCAACCCCCTGCTCAAACCAGGACCAACCTCAACTAAATCATCCCTGCCAGGGCTTTGCCAAGCCGGGCCTTAAAAACCTCTAAGGATGGAGATTCCACCACCTCCCTAGGTAACCCATTCCAGTGCTTCACCACCCTCCTAGTGAAATAGTATTTCCTAATATCCAACCTAGACCTCCCGCACTGCAACTTGAGACCATTGCTCCTCGTTCTGTCATCTGCCACCACTGAGAACAGCCGAGCTCCATCCTCTTTGGAACCCCCCCCCATTTCAGGTAGTCGAAGGCTGCAATCAAATCCCCCATCACTCTTCTCTTCTGCAGACTAAACAAACCCAATTCCCTCAGTCTCTCCTCATAAGTCACGTGCCCCAGCCCCCTGATCATTTTTGTTGCCCTCCACTGGACTCTCCAATTTGTCCACATCCTTTCTGTAGTGGGGGCCCCAAAACTGGACACAACACTCCAGATGCGGCCTCACCAGTGCAGAATAGAAGGGAATAAACACTTCCCTCGATCTGCTGGCAATGCTCTTACTAATGCAGCCCAATATGCCGTTAGCCTTCTTGGCAACAAGGGCACACTGCTGACCCATATACAGATTCTCATCCACTGTAATCCCCAGGTCCTTTTCTGTAGAACTGCACTTAGCCAGTCGGTCCCCAGTCTATAGTGGTGCATGGGATTCTTCCATCCTAAGTGCAGGACTCTGCACTTGTCCTTGTTGACCTGATCTTTTGGCCCAATCCTCCAATTTGTCTAGGTCGCTCTGGACCCTATCCCTACCCTCCAGCATATCTACCTCTCCCCCCAGCTTAGTATCATCTGCAAACTTGCTGAGGGTGCAATCCATCCCATCATTCAGATCATTAATAAAGATGTTGAACAAAACCAGCCCCTGGACCAACCCCGGGGCACTCCGCTTGATACCAGCTGCCAATTAGACATTGAGCCATTGATCACTACCCATTGAGCCCGACCATCTAGCCAGCTTTCTAGCCACCTGATAGTCCATTCATTCAATCTATACTTTTTAAACTTGCTGGCAAGAATACTGTGGGAGACCCCCACCACCAGTTAGCTTCCTTGTTGGTATTCTGAGCAGAGAGGCCATAAACTGAACAGTCATGGAAATGAAACTGACATTTTATTAAACCTAGCTGTTGTTTTCCCATGATTGAGGCACATTGGAAAGATGGAATAGGGAAGCTTGCATTGCTGGTGCCATGCTATATCTTTTCAGTCATTTAATAGCAGTTTCTAGTCTCCTTTGCAATAGCTTTACATATATATTATCAAAGACCATTTCTTGCAACAAGTTAACTCCTTATCTGTTCTATCTTGTATTTAGCTGTGACACTCTGGGTACCTTTCCCAGACCCAAAGAGTTCCGTGCAGCTTGAAAGCTTCTCTCTTTCCTCAACAGAAGTTCATCCAATAAAAAGATATTACTTCATCTGCCTTGTCTCTATAATATTCTGAGACCAACACAGCTACAAAAACACTGCATACAACAATGTGAAAACAGAGTCACCAGTGTTGGTTTACATTCAGCTCAGGAGGCAGCAAGGATTGAAATAGCTTTAGTGACGCACACAAAGCAGCCTCATACTAGCAGCGTCTGGTTTTTATTAGAGTATAATACCATCAGTCAATACTCATCTGCAGCAGTGTTCTGTTTGTAATAAGTATGCCAAAAAGGTGCGTCTTCCTATATCAATTACTTGAGGAATTAACAGAAAGTATTTGAAAAGTATTTGAAACAGCAAGGTTGAAGAATGGAGGTCCCCTTTTAAGTCTGTTTGTGCTTACTGAAAACATGCTTATTCTAGCAGCAAAAAACCAGCAGATGAAAGCTGTCATCTGTAACAAAAATAATCTGCTGGGATTTCAAGTTCACTTTTCAATGTCACAAGTTAGGACATTTTATGCTTCTGAAATAGCATTTCACTGGTTCATAACTTTTTTTGTGGCTAAAAATGAGGTTCACACACACAAAAGATTTACAACAACATATTTTTAGATTTTTCATGGGGAGAAAATTCTGCAGAAAGGACATAAATCCAAACCACAAACATAGCTCAGGGAAGCTATTATTTAAATTTAAAAAAAGAGGGCAGTACTTTATCTGTGATTATAAATGAAGATAAGGTTATTAACACTTCATGAAAAATGCAACGGTACAGTGTTATATGAATGTTTCCTAATTTTAACATGATGCGTATTGGGTTTCTATGTGATTCCATATTTTAAATACCTTTTTCCATTATATTTTCAGTAATTAACCCAGCCTGGCCTAGACAGCTGCTAGAGTCAGAGGCTCATGTTCTTCACAATTTTTCACACTTTTCTAATGTGATTCATTGCAGTTCTTTAAGAAATAATAATGGAATAGCACAATGCCTGAGTTTTTTACCGCAAAACTTTTGCTTGGTAAAAGTTTACATTTTGCTACTAGATCACTCTACCACTTTGCAGATGTTATGTGAATATATATGCGTATTTCAAAAGGCAGATGTTAAATTATCTTCTAATCCAGAAGAGTGCCCAGATTATGGCAGGTCATTTGAGAGAACACTAAATTCTAAACAAGGGACAATGTATCTAATTCATTTTCAATTGATGGCATTGTACAAGCTCAAATGAGACATCCTATAATCACAGTAGTAACTATAAAATATTATTAATATTATTAATGTATTTGTTTCTAGAATGTGAGGCACTTCCCAAAAGTGAAAGAAGACTTGGTCCCTGGCCCAATTACATTTGTATTACAGAGACACTATATACTATTGCGCACACACAACAATTAAAAGAACATTAAGGTTGCAAAGTCAAACACTCAAAAGTTAGAAAATGGCAATATTAAGATTTTCTGTGTAACCTTAATTTGGCTCCCTTTTGCATATGAATTATGATACAGTCGTTAGTTACATGATCACATATAGGTTTTTCCACAGGATCACTGTCTCATTCAGTTGGCAGCATGGGTGGTATTCACTTAATGAGCCATAGTTTGTTAAGAGATACATACTTTGTCAATGGTTTTCAAAGATATTTGCTAACAGCAGAGGAATGGTGAAACTCAGAAACCTCTGTTTCCACTCCAAGTTCTAGAAGGGAGAGTTCTCTAATGGGCACAGGCTCTTCTGCTTATTCCCCCCAACCTTGACTCCTTCTGTCCCATCCTCACCAACTTGTTCCTCTCCTGTTCATCGTCCACCTCAGCTCCTGACTCAGTCCCATTTTCCTTGCCAATCCACTCCCAGACTCCACTCCTCAGGCCTCTCATTCCACGCCCAGTCTCCTCTGCTCAGTCTGTCCTAGTCTCCCCTGAGTCCAATTTTTCCACCTCTCAGCCTCTCTCCACCTCTCTTAAACCTGGGGTTCTCAAACTGGATCCCCTGAGGTTATTACATGTGGGTTGTGAGTACATGCACGAAACAGAGAGCAACTGCTAGAAAATACATAATTTAAATCTAACATTTTAGAAAAATACACACACCTTTCTGTCACAATATAGTGTATTTACTTCAAAAACTATTGTAAATGTATAATACAGTGATCGTTGTGTTATATATATATATATAAAAAAATATAATCACCACTTTAAGGAAATTGGACTCTGGGGATTGTAGTATCATACACACAGGTTTGTTGTCTTGAAACTACAAAGGTCGGACTTAGACAACATTAGAGGGCTTGATTGTCCCGTAGCTGTAGAGCTGCATTAAACCACAGACCAATCAGAATACTGAGATTAGCACAAAAAAGGGTAACACTGGTTTACAATTTTTGAGAAGTCGTCTGCTTCAGAGATAAAATGTGCTATTTAGTATGTATTTTGATGTGCTGAATTCAAATATGACCATTAAAACAACTGATTGGCTACTGTTTAAGATATTTAAGTTTTTACATTTTATGTCTATGTATATTGTGTAGATAGTAGAGTTTTAATCATAAATTGTAAACCTAGGTCTTTTCATGTGTTTATGGTTGCTTTACATGATACTATTTCACCTGTCCTGTTTATGTAACACTTTAAAAATCAGCAAAGGGGTTATATAAATAAAATGTATTATGAAACAAAAGGCAAAAAACTATTATGTACATAGTTTAGTCCTATTCAGTGTCTATTCAGCGCTTCTTGGCTTGTCTCTTGTATTCATTAAAAGGAGCATCTCTTGTCACTGTCCAGCAATAGTCTGCAAGCATTGATGGGCTCCATTTGTCCTGATAGCGTTTCTCCATTGTTGCAATGTCCTGGTGAAATCGCTCGATGTGCTCGTCGCTCACTGCTCCGCAGTTTGGTGGAAAAAAATCTAGATGAGAGTGCAAAAAATGTATCTTTAGTGACATGTTGCAACTAAGGCTTTTGTATGCCTTGAGGAGGTTTTCCACCAACAACCTGTAGTTGTCTGCATTCTTGTTTCCGAGAAAATGTATTGCCACTAACTGGAAGGCTTCCCATGCCTTTTTTTCCTTGCCACGCAGTGCATGGTCAAATGCATCATCTCGAAGAAGTTCACGAATCTCAGGACCAACAAAGACATCTTCCTTTATCTTAGCTTCACTTAACCTTGGAAATTTTCCACGGAGGTACTTGAAAGCTGCTTGTATTTTGTCAATGGCCTTGACAAAGTTCTTCATCAGACCCAGCTTGATGTGTAAGGGTGGTAACAAAATCTTCCCTGATTCAACAAGTGGTGGATGCTGAACACTTTTCCTCCCAGGCTCCAATGACTGTCGGAGTGGCCAATCTTTCTTGATGTAGTGGGAATCTCTTGCACGACTATCCCATTCTCAGAGAAAACAGCAGTACTTTGTGTATCCAGTATGCAGACCAAGCAAGAGAGCAACAACCTTCAAATCGCCACAAAGCTGCCACTGATGTTGGTCATAGTTTATGCACCTCAAAAGTTGTTTCATGTTGTCATAGGTTTCCTTCATATGGACTGCATGACCAACTGGAATTGATGGCAAAACATTGCCATTATGCAGTAAAACAGCCTTAAGACTCGTCTTCGATGAATCAATGAACAGTCTCCACTCATCTGGATCGTGAACAATGTTGAGGGCTGCCATCACACCATCGATGTTGTTGCAGGCTACAAGATCACCTTCCATGAAGAAGAATGGGACAAGAGCCTTTTGACGGTCACGGAACATGGAAACCCTAACATCACCTGCCAGGAGATTCCACTGCTGTAGTCTGGAGCCCAAAAGCTCTGCCTTACACTTGGGTAGTTCCAAATCCCTGACAAGGTCATTCAGTTCACCTTGTGTTATGAGGTGTGGTTCAGAGGAGGAGGATGGGAGAAAATGTGGGTCCTGTGACATTGATGGTTCAGGACCAGAAGTTTCATCCTCTTCCTCGTCTGACTCAAGTGAGAATGATTCTGGTGCATCAGGAACCGGCAGTCCTTCTCCGTGGGGTACTGGGCGTATAGCTGATGGAATGTTTGGAGAATGCACAGTCCACTTTTTCTTCTTTGACACACCTTTCCCAACTGGAGGCACCATGCAGAAGTAACAATTGCTGGTATGATCTGTTGGCTCTCTCCAAATCATTGGCACTGAAAAAGGCATAGATTTCCTTTTCCTGTTCAACCACTGGCGAAGATTTGTTGCACAAGTGTTGCAGCAGATGTGTGGGGCCCACCTCTTGTCCTAATCTCCAATTTTGCAGCCAAAAGAAAGGTGATAGGCTTTCTTAACCATAGTGGTTATACCGCGCTTTTGTGATGCAAAAGTCACTTCACCACAAACATAGCAGAAGTTATCTGCACTGTTCACACAAGAACGCGGCATCTCTGCTCACTTTGGCTAAACAGAAATGTGTCCCTTTGCAAAATCAAACACTGACAAATAAGAGAGCATGACACTGTATGATTTCTAGAGCTGATATAGGGCAATTTGTTCAGCAGAGTGATGTAAGCTTCGTTATGATTGCATCATCCATGACTTCTAGGAATAACATGATGCAATTCATATCATGTATGACGCAATACCAGCTTCAGATGGCATCATTCATTGTTTTGCCTAAAAAGCAAGTACTGTCCAAACCCAGTCATAGATTTATTCATAGATCCAGTCAAAGATGTATTTTAGTCATTTCTGGTTTAAACTGAGATCCCTTCCCTTTATAACTCACTTATCCTCCACCATTCCCAAGTCAAGGGTTGTATATACTGACCCAATAGCATGTCTTGAAAACTAGAGCCAATCAACAATTTTAAGCATCATTTTCGTTCTCAGTGACCCAGAATTAGTAAAGTTTGACTACATTTATTTCAGAAGCATTTTGGCTGTAGAGCAGTGTAATTTATCATTTAACAGTCAGACACACAGCTGGGCGGTGCTGGGGGGCCCCTTCAGGGATATAGCCACCCCAAAATTTGCCTTATCCCACCCACAGCCACCCCTCCAAGTGCAAAGGTCAAACGTTATGCAGAAATAAGACTGGCATAGTATGATATCGCCACCCTTATTTTTGCAGTTCTGTGCTGCTGCTGGCAGTGGCACTGTTTCAGAACTGGGTGTCTGGCCAACAGCTGCCACTTCCTGGCTGCACAGCTCTGAAGGCAGCGCTTGCCACCAGCTGCTGACCACAGTGCTGCCTTCAGAGCTGAGAGGCTGTGAAAAGTGATATTAACAAACATACAAATATAACTTTTCACAGCTGACTTAGCACCCCATTGCCATCCTTACTTCTGCGCTGCTGCTGGCGGCAGCGCTGACTTCATTCTGCCCAGCTCTGAAACAGCATCACCAGCAGCAGCAGCGCAGAAGTAAAGGTGGAAATGGGGTGCTAACTCCATGAAAAGTGATATTTGTATGTTTGTTAATATCACTTTGGTTTTTTTTCACACCCCGACCGACAAAAGTTTTAACGACAAAAGTGCTAGTGTGGACATAGCCTTATTCAGGCCTGATCTACACTAGGGGTGGGGATCGATGTAAGGTATGCAACTTCAGCTATGTGAATAACATTGCTGAAGTCGATGTACCTCGATCGACTTACCACGCCGTGAGGACACCGCAGGATCAACTGCCACCGCTCCCCTGTCGACTCCGCTTCCACCTCTCTCCGGGGTCAATTACTGAAGTCGACAGCAGAGCGATCGGGGATCGATTTAGCGCGTCTACACTAGACGCAAAAAATCGATCCCCGAAAGAGCGATCACTGCCCGCCAATTTGGCGGGTAGTGTAGACCTGCCCTCAGAGTGTTACAGCTAAATACAAGATGGAACAGATTGTTTAGCATAAGTAGTTAACACACATTTCAAGAAAACATTCAAGGTAAAGTGACCTGTTAACTCCCCTCCAGTCATAGGGAGGAATGGAGTATGGGTGGGAGGAAGAGGAAGCAGGCAGTGTTAGTGGGTTATAGATTGTTGTACTAAGCCATAAATCCAGTGTCTCTATTCAGTCCAAGATTTTTAGTGTCTAATAAAATTATGAATTTAACCTCCAGGGCTCATCTTGTGAGAGGCTGGACCAACAGAAGTTGGTCTAATAAAAGATATTACCTCACCCACCTTGTCTGTCTAATATCCTGGGACTGATACAGCTACAACAACACTGCATACCAATTGAACTTTAACACTTTTATAACTCGTTGGGAAGTGCCCACTGCTTTCTTGGTACTAGAGTCTGGTCATTACTTGGGCTGCTTTGCTCAACTCTGGCTCTGCAAGGGAGCTGGAAGGCTAGCAGATCCAGCCCCCCGAGGAATTCCCCTGTGTGGAGCACTGCCCAGAAGGCCTAAGACCATAATAGCAGCTCCTACACTAATGTTCTCCTGGCTCCATTAGAGGAGAGCTGGGATGAGGTCAGAGTGTCCTATGTGTCCTATGAAAGTCCCCTGGAGAATCAGAATCAAGTTTGAGTAGTCCTAAGGGTGCTCTGACTCAAGCCAGGAACCAGTGTGGTCACACGATTGAGAAAAGGGGGGGTGAATATAATAGTGACTAAAAGCCACCTCTTTAGCCACCCTCCTCCTGAGCTGTGCCAAATGCAGCCTGTGATCTGGGCTTAGATATTTATGAAGGGTTCCTTCCCCCAGTTTAAAAAAACAAACAAACACTGAGAGAATGGAATGTTTAAAAGCTACTTTTCCCTAAGGTGAAAATTACTTACCGGTAACCCTGCTTCATTATGTCTCACTCTTGGATCTGTAGCAGGGTGCTGCTGCAAAGCACCTAATTAGCCCCTGCTCAGCCAGCTCCAATCAAGGGGAATAGATTGGGGCTGGTGGGACAGGCCTGATGCCTGGCCTGGGGATTGGCTCCACCTGCAGGCCTGGCAAGCCAGCATAAAGGGAGTCAGCAAGGGGAAAGATCAGTCCTCCTGGCTGAGGCCTGGCTGCTTGGGAAAGAGGGAACAAACCCTGTAAAGCCTTGTATCCATAACTCAATGTTGGTGGTGGGAGAAGGTGTGTAAATAAAACCACGGGTGCAGCACAACAGGAAGCCTCCCTGTGCTTTATTGGGCCACCCTGCAGTGGCCTGCGAGAGAGAGGGGGCAGACGACCTGTTACAGATCCCTTACTCCAAGCATGAGACAGAGAAGGTTTCATGCTAGCAACGTGAGACTCAAGAGTGAAAATCCTGCAATGATGCTGTCTTAAAGAATATGATTTATAGCTGCTACACAGTTAGTCTTACACCCAGCAGATTAAGCACTAGCGAATAAGCCTCATTCGTATTACAGTAGTGGCATCATTGGCTCTAGCTTGTGGTAAGCCCCAGCAGGAGGTATGCAATTTGTGTGCCATCATTAGATATGTATGCTCACCAGAGGAAGTAATAATTAAAGGCTCAAGAGTAGTATCAACTTGCCTTGTTTAAAATAGATTGTCTGTTGTTTTAAACTTTGTAGCTTGTCAGATTCTTTCTTTCTGCTTTCCTCTACATTGAGTATGAACTGGGAATGTTTGGAGAGAAAACATAGTCATTCCACGAGAGAGAGAGAAAAATTCCTTACTGTCAGCATAAAGTTACAGGTATATTTGAAAAGTGGATGTGATGGATGGTGTGCAGCCTTGTGTGCAAACAGCAAGAGAGGAAAGCTGATTTATGAAAAATTCTCTTAGCTCCAACACAATCACTAACTTGTTACAGGTACATTGTCAAAACAGTGACTGATTCTATTTTCCGCATCAGTTCTAGAGTTTTCTACATTTTCTTCACAGTAGGAATAGAACTAGATTCTGACTTCATTTATCCTAGTGTAAATGCAGAGTAACTGCAAGATTTTACAGCATTTTAAGTGATATCAGAATTTGCCATTGGGCCATGATCATTGGCTGTGGAAGGGCAGCAGAAAGATGGCTTTAACTCAAGATGGATAAAAATCCATTATTTTGTTTTAAATTAGTTTTTTTATTCAAATTAAATTCAAATTTTAATTGAATTTTGTATTTAAATTTTAATATTTTAAATATAAACCTATTTAAAATTAAACTTGAAATTGATATCCTATGTTGAGGCCTACATTTACTATAATCTATTAACATCTAAAAAATATTAAGCAGTACATGTTTACTACAAAGCTTTAAAGAGAATCAAACCTCTGAACTAGAGGAAGGAACTGGCTAAACATCTGGAACCATATTTTGCTGAAGTGTTAACACTGCTTTTGACAACAGAAGCTGCTTCTGCAGGTACAGAAAGAACATTTTCTTCATTTCAGTTTATTCAGATAGTTCAATTCAATGACTAGTTAATTCAAATTAATTCCTGGATGTATGCAATACGAGTTATTACGACAGCAAGGAATACAACAATGGTGAAACTACTTAGTTTGCACTCTAAGAAATGGAGAGGGAAAGCATCAAATGGTCAAAATCGGTATAATCCCAGAGTTTTTCTTGGTTATTTTGTCACCAAAAATCAGTGGGCCAAATTTTCTGCTGGTGTAAATGGGTGCAGCATCACAGATTTAAAACACAGCATGTACACTAGCAGAGAATTTGGCTGAATGACATTATACCCTTGTATGACATAGTTATTTCTATATTACACAAAAACACACAGACTATACACACACGGACTATATATATATATATATATAGGCCTCTGCAAGTAGTCACTAAGCAAAGGATTAATGGCTGGCAGTCTGGCAGATAGGAATTGTTGATCAAGATCTACAACTATACCTGTTTAAAGCATTTAAGAGGGCTGTTTTACCATTTTTACGTCTTCCCACTGGCTCTAATTATTATACAAAGTCCTTGGCTACCTTCCAAGGATCAGAGCTCCAGTCCTTTCTGAACATTTAGCAGTTGGACACTGAGATTTCAAACAGCAATTTATGCATTTATGTCATAATACACATGGCTACAATATGTTGAATGACGAAGCAATGCCAAAACTTTAAATTAATAAACAGAAGATTTAAATTAACACTATAAAATAATTTGAACACAGGGCAAATTGTAATTGGTTGATGAAATCACAGAAATATAGGATAGGAAAGAACTTGGGGAGGGATAGCTCAGTGGTTTGAGCATTGGCCTACTAAACCCAGGGTTGTGAGTTCAATCCTTGAGGGGGCCGTTTAGGGATCTGGGGCAAAAATTGGGGATTGGTCCTGCTTTGAGCAGCGGGTTGGACTAGATGACCTCCTAAGGTCCCTTCCAACCCTGATATTCTATGATTCAAGAAGTCATCTAGTCCATCTCCCTGCTCTGAGGCAAAACCTGCTCTACCTAGACCATCCCGACATGTTTTTTTTCTAATCTGTTCCAATGACAGGCATTCCACAATCTCTCTTGGTAACCTATTTCAGTAATTAAACTACCCTAATACTTAGAAAGCTTTTAATAATATCTAACCTAAATCTCCTTTGCTGCAGATTAACCTTGTCCTACCTTGAGTGGACATGGAGAACAATTGATCACTGTCCTCTTTCTAACAGGCCTTTACATATTTGAAGACTTATCAGGTCCCCTCTTGTCTTCTTTTCTGAAGACTAACATGTCCAGTTTGGTTTTTTTAGCCTTTTGTCATGTCAGGTTTTCTAAACCTTTTATCATTTTTGTTGCTCTCCTCTGGACTCTCTCCAATTTGTCCATACATTCCTTAAAATGTGGTGTGGTTCCCAAAACTGGACACAGTACTCGGGCTGAGTACAGCAGAACAATTACCTCCCATGTCTCACATAAGCCATTCCTGTTAATACACTCAGGAATGACATTAGCCTTTTTCAGAACTGCATCATGTTGACTCATATTTAACTCATGATCCACTATAACCCCCAAATCCTTTTCTGCAATACTGCTGGTTGGTCAGTCATTTCCTGTTGCGTATTTGTGCATTTGATTTTTCCTTTTTTAGTGCAGCACTTTGCACTTGTCTTTATTGAATTTCATCTTGTTGATTTCAGGCCAATTCTCCAATTTAATCAAGATCACTCTGAATTCTAATCCTGTCTTTGAAAGTGCTTGCAACCCCTCCCAACATGGTGTCATCCACAAATTTTATAAGCATACTCTCCACCCCATTATCGAGGTCAGTAATGAAAGTATTCATTAGTACTAGACCCAGGACAGATCCCTGTGGGGCCCCAACTAGATCTATCTTCCTTGTTTGACAGTAAACCATTTATAACTACTCTCTGAGTACTAGAGAGACATGGTGGGTGAGGTAATATCTTTTATTTGACCAATTTCTGCTGGTCAGAGAGACAATCTTTTGAGCTTATACAGAGCTCTTCTTCAGGTCTGGGAAAATAACTCATCTAAATACAAGGTGGAATGGATTGTTTAGCATAAGTAAACACATATTTCAAGGGATCATTCAAGGGGAAGTGGCCTGTTAACACCCCTCCAGTCATAAAGGGGGGAAACAGCTGGGGGAGGGGAGCTGTTAGTGGGTTACACATTGTTGTAATAAGCCATAAATCCAGCATCTCTATTCAGTCCATAATTTTTAATGTCTAGCAAAGTTATAAATTTAGCTTCCAGGCTCGTCTTTTGAAAGTGCTGTGCAGGTTTTCTTTGAGGAGGAGGACTGACAGGTCAGATATAGAGTAATAGCTTCTGAGTATGGCCTTTCAATACCTTACAATAATTTCATCTAGACTACATTTCCCTAGTTTGCTTATGAGAATGTCATGTGGGATTGTGTCAAAAGCCTTTCTAAAATCAAGATATATCTACAGCTTCCCCCCATCCACTAGGCCAGTAACCTTGTCAAAGAAGGAAATTAGGTTGGTTTGGCATGATTTGTTCTTGAGAAATCCATGCTGGCTACTCTTTATTACCCTATATTCCTTACAAATTGGTTTCTTGGTAATTTATTCTAGTATCATTCCATGTATCAAAATTAGGCAGACCAGTCTATACTCTCCTGGGTCCTCTTTATTCTCCTTTTTAAAGATAGGCACATTTAGTACCTTTCTCCAGCTCTCTGATACCTCACCCATCCTCCATGAGTTCTCAAAGATGATGGCTAATAGTTCTGAGATTGCTTTAGCCAGTTTCTTAAGTACCTTTGAGTGAATTGTGTTAGGACCTGCCGACTTGAATACATCTAATGTATCTAAATATTTTTTAATCTTGTCTTTCTCTATTTTGGTTTGTGTTCCTTCCACCTTCTTAAATATTAATTGTGTTAAGTATCTGGCCACCATTTATCTTTTTAGTGAAGACTGAAGCAAAATAGTCATTAAACAGCTCATCTTTCTTGATGTTATCAGTTATTAGCTCTCCTTCCCCACTAAATAGGGAATTTACAATTTCCTTAGTCTTTCTCTTGCTCTTAACGTATTTAAATAACCTCTTCTTATGGCCTTTTATGTCCTTGCTAGGTATAACTCATTTTTGTGCCTTAGCCTTTCTGATTTTGTCTCTAAATGCTTGTGCTATTCTTTTGTACTTCTCCCTAGCAATTTGTCCACATTTTCACTTCTTGTAAAATTCATTTTTTGATTTTCAGGTAATTAAAGAGCTTATGAGCAGGGCTGGCCTTACCATGAGGTGAACTGAGGCGACCGCCTCAGGTGCCAGACTGTGGGGGAGCACCACTAGGACCCAGAGTGTAGAAAATTGTGTCTGCTGCTGGTGCATATGTATTCTCTCTGCTCTAGATGCTCAGAGACAGTGGAGTGCTGTGCTGGAGGAAGGAGGGCACACGAGACATAACAGGCAGACAGGAGAAAAGGTGAGAGGGAATAACAGAAAGCAGCAGGAGCTGCAGGAAGAGAGGAGGAGGAGCCTCTTATGTACCTCTCTAGCACTCCCAGGAGCCTGGACTGATTAACACCAGCTTCTCAGGGAGCTTACTGTTTCCTGCTGCTTCCCTGAACCCACTTGAGGAGAACAGGCAGTCAACTGAAGTAGTAGGAGCCAGTTAGGCCCTTAAGATGCTGATATCTTCCCTCACTCAGGCCCTGCTACCAGCCTGCTTATTTGTCCCCTTCAATTGAGTGTTGAGAGCCACTATAGCTGGCACAGAACAGCAGTCATGAGTGAAAGAAGAAAACGCTCTTCTAGGGCAGCATTCAGAAAAAGAAAGAAAGCAAAGGATACTTTTCTATCTAAGCAGGAAGGAGCTCTCCTGAGATATATAGACACAAATGTTCACGGTGAGCCTTTTGGCCCCAGTGAGGATGTGAGTGGTGAGGAGATGCCTGATCTTCCAGTTAGTCAGAGTGCAGGTGACCTGGCAGTTACTGCAGCATCCATACCTCCATCTCAAATGGATGTAACCATGCACATTCCTGAAGAAAAGTGTAGATCAGAGAAGAGTATGGTGGAGGCACAAGCAACAGCTGCTGCTGAGTTTAGTTCCTTAGGTCTAGATGATCCAGAACTGTGGACACACTTGAGCAGTAGCCTGAGGGACTTCCTTGTACTGCATGGGCCACAGCAAGTGAAAAACTTCATGTCCCCAAAGACAATGAAAATAGAAGTTTCCATCCAACACATTACTGGCATGAAATCCCCAATGGTGGAAAAGTGGAGAGGCCATGGCTTATGTACTCAAAACCCCAGAATGCTGCAGACTGTTTTTGTTGCAAACTCTTCCAGTCTAATGTTCCAGCCACATTTGGTTCGACAGGAACAAAGGACTGGAAAAATTTGGCTAGAAATCTGGCATGCCATGAGAAGGCAGCAAATCACCCTCGAGCATTCCATAGGTGGAAAGAGCTTGAGATGAGACTAAGGTTAAAGGCCACCATAGATGATCAACATCAAGAGAAGACTGCATCAGAGTCTCTTTACTGGCAAAATGTTCTGAAAAGGCTCGTTGCCATTGTGAGAATGCGTGCTACCCTAAACCTAGCACTGTGTGGCACTTTGGATAAGCTGTATGTGCCAACCAATGGAAACTTCCTTCAAATTGTGGAGCTGATGGCTGAGTTTGATGCTGTACTCCAGGAGCATCTAAGAAGAGTCACCACCCAAGAAATGTACACACACCACTACCTTGGAAAAACAATTCAAAATGAGATCATACAGTTACTGGCAACAAAAGTCAAACAGAAGATTGTGACAGATCTGAAGTCAGCAAGATATTACTCTGTTATTCTGGACTGCACACCTGACATCAGACATATGGAACAAATGACTTTAATGGTGTGTTTTGTAACAACAGAACCTAGTGAAAATATCCCTGCAATGGTGACTGTCAGAGAGCATTTTCTAGAATTTATTGACATTGATGATACTACAGGAGCTGGTATGACAAATGTGCTTCTTCAAAAGCTGGAAGATACGAGAATTGCGAGAGCTGACATGAGAGGTCAGGGCTACGATAAAGGTGCCAACATGAGAGGAAAGAACAGAGGAGTGCAGACACATATCCGAGAGTTAAACCCTCGAGCTTTTTTTGTCCCATGCAGTTCTCATTCATTGAACTTGGTGATCAGTGATGCAGCATCAGCCTCTAGTGAGGCTGCTGAATTTTTTAATGTAATTCAAAGCATCTATGTATTTTTCTCTGCATCAACTCATTGATGGCAAATTTTGAAGCAACATCTGGGAACATCCTCTCTGACACTGAAACCACTGAGTGCCACATGATGGGAAAGTCGAGTGGAGGCGATAAAGCCTATCAAACACCAAATTGGGAAGATAGATGATGCCATAGTTGCCATTATGGAGGATAATGCTATGACAGGAACTGTTTGTGGGAGAACAATGGCAGAGGGAAATGGAATCACCAGAAACATACATAACTTCAAATTTCTGTGTGGCTTACTGTCGTGGCATGACATACTGTTTGAAATAAATGTTGTAAGCAAGAGACTCCAAGGTGTTGACCTTGATATAGCAATGGAACAACTGGACAAAGCAAAGTCATACCTACAATCTTACCGGTCAGATGAAGGATTTCGAAACGTTCTAAAGAGTGCACAGAAGTTGGCAGAGACACTGAAGCTATTTTCCCACCCATTCAAGAATACAAGAGTCACCGAAGAAGATATTTTATTTACGAGGCACAGCATAATCCAATAAAAGACCCCCCAAAACATTTCAATGTTGAATTCTTTAACCAGGTGCTAGATTGTGCAATACAGTCAGTTGAAGAATGTTTCATGCAGCTCAAGGAACACAGCACTATATTTGGGATGTTGGAATATCATACAAAACTCCTCACTATACCTGAAGAAGACCTACACCGGCAATGCAGGGCACTAGAGACAGTGTTGACACATGTTGACATGCGCGATATTGATGTGAGTGATTTAGGTGATGAACTGAAAGCCCTTTCAAGATACATTTCAGCAGGATCAACTCCAAAGGCTGTTCTGGAATATATATGCACAAATAAGATAAGCACCCTCTTTCCAAATGCTTTTGTTGCTCTGTGCATACTTCTACCACTTCCTGTAACAGTTGCCAGTGGAGAACGCAGAGACCTTTCAAAGTTTTGGCCCAAGCGAGGGGACATGGGGGCCTCATAAGCAGGGCTGGCCCACAACATATTGGCACCTGAGGTGGGGAGCTCAAATGACGCCCCCATACCCCCTCACTTTCTCAGAGACACTGTTAAAGGCACAACAACACACTGTCCTGATGCACAAGTGTCTCTCTGAGAAACTGCCAGCTCCCCTGAACTCCTCTTTCCCTTAGATTTTCTTCCCATGAGACCTTACTGTGATGCTGCACCCTATATTCTTCATAAAATATTGTTGTAATATGAATATTGCATAACTAAGATATGTTTTATGCAAGATGGGTCTTGTGAGATATCACTGAAAAGATTAAAATTTATTGAATGTGAATTTCAAATTTGTGTGCATGTATCAGTTCTGTATCTGAAGTTAGGAATATTGACTATGTAACAGTTAAAACTGTGTGTGTTCTTGGGAAATGCCCACCAGACAGTAGGCCTGAATGGGCCATTAGGAAAGGCAATAGAATGGGTTTTATACATGCTGATTTCTCATCTTGCTGGAGTTCCTTCCTGTCGATGTTACAAATAAACTTTTTCTCATGGTGACTTTAACACTGCAAGGTCATGTGATAATGTCACCTGGTATGGAGTACCACCTTGAACACTGCTGGTATTTTTCCACTGGAAACAAAGGATTCCCGCCTTATGTAAATCCTATTTAAGGCTGGGAAGTGAGTCAATCAAGGCTATTCTGCATTGCCTCCCTACCCAAGAAGGAAGACTTTGCTGAAAACAAAGTAACTAAGCTGGAGAAAGGCAAGGGCTGAGTCCAGGCTGAGAGAGGGGTCTAGCCTGTGAAGAGAAAAAACTGGAACTCTAAGCTGCGGAAACTCTGCAACCTGCCTAAATCAACATTTAGGGTGAGAAATTATTATTTGTAGCCTGTTTCTTTAGTGAATTAAAGCTTAGTTTGCGTGTTTTGTTTTATTTGCTTAGTAATCGGCTTTGTTCTGTTTGCTATCCCTTATAATAACTTAAAATGTACCTTTTGTAGTTAATAAACTTGTTTTTGTTTATTCCAAAACCCAGTTTGTGCAATTCATAACTGGGGGCGGGGGGTGGGGGGCAAAGACCTGTTCATATCTCCCTCCACATTGAGGGAGGGGGCGATTTTTATCATCTTGCATGGTACAGCTCTCTCTATGCAGTGCAAGACAATATTATTTTGGGTCTACACCCCAAAGGAGGTGTGTGCGTGAGTGCTAGGTAAATCCTCAAGCTGAATCCTCTCACATAGAGCTGATTTCAGTCTGTGTCTGCAGCTGGATGTGGCCTTACCTGTGTGTGTGCCAGAGAAGGCTTGAGGTTCCTGGCACAGCAAGGACAGGGTGAGGAAGCCTAGGCTTGTGGAATGGGCAGGCTCAGTGGGACCTCAGCACATCAGGTGGCACCCCAGACTGGGGGGTCGAACCTTTCATACTTACCTAGTAGTTCTCTGAGTTTGTTAAAGTCTGCTTTTTTGAAGTCCAATGTCCTTATTTAGCTGCTCTTACTCCTTCCTCTCCTTAGAATGCCAGGTGCCCCAGCGGGAATGAACGGGTAATCATCAAGTGATCCATTCCTGTCGCTCATTCCCAGCTTCTCGCAAACAGAGGCTAGGGACATCATCCCTGCCCATCCTGGCTAATAGCTATTGATGGACTTATCCTCCATGAATTTATCTAGTTCTTTTTTGAACTCTGTTATAGTCTTGGCCTTCACAACATCCTCTAGCAAGGAGTTCCAAAGGTTGACTGTGCATTGTGTGAAAAGATACTTCCTTTTGTTTGTTTTAAACCTGTTGCCTATTAATTTCATTTGGTGGCCCCTAGTTCTTGTGTTATGAGAAGGAGTAAATAACACTTTCTTATTTACTTTCTCCACACCAGTCATGATTTTATAGGTCTCTATCATATCTCCTCTTAGTCGTCTCTTTTCCGAGCTGAAAAGTCCCAGTCTTACTAATCTCTCCTCATAAGGCAGCCGTTCCATACCCCTAATCATTTTTGTTGCCCTTTTCTGACCCGTTTCCAAGTCGTTCACCTGGAGAACTGCCTCGCAAAACTCCCCTATTAGCCATTCCGTTTCGCTAGCTTCTCTGGTCACTTGCGGCGGGCTTTTTAAAGCCCTGGTCTTCCTGAGTAGCCCCGCCCACTGGTTAAGGGTGGAATCTATCATTTCATGATAACTTTCATCCAATTGCCTTCAACCGTCAGGCCTGCAACCAGTTCCTCCATTAATCAGAATTAAGTCTAAAATGGCTGTTCCCCTGGTTACTTCCTCCACGTTCTGAAACAAGAAGTTGTCCAATAAGCTGTTGGAATGTACTGAGGACATTTTGTGTTTTGCTGTATTACTTTTCTAACAGATGTCTGGGTTGTTAATATCCCTCATTACTACCAAGTCTTGCATTTTAGATATTTTTGTTATTTTTTCTAGCATGATGCATTGTCATCTACTTGTCTTGCTTAGGAGATGGCCCGCTGCATGTTGTAACAGCGGGTTTTTTTTTTTTTGGCTTTCACAGTCAGACCCAAAGAACATAGCTAAGTCCAGGCTTGAAGTGGCAAAGACAAAAACATTATTGTGGCTAGGTCAATGACCATGAATGTGGGGTGTAAGTCTTCTTAGCAGAAGTCAGGAGTAGACATTTTTTGCTACTTTTGTTTTCTGTGTCTCTAGGGCTAGCAATAAGCCTGGCATAATTCAATACAGGTGGGTATTTGGATGAACAGAGGGCAGACATCTTCAGTGGAAAGTGCAGTCAAAGATTCCCCGTCACCACCAGCATCAGTATCAATCTGTACTTCTGATGTTGAGTTTAGCTTTTCAATCAGGAACTTATTTCCTTCAGATATTTATCAGCTATGTGATGGCATTATCTAAAGCAGAAGGAAGTGAGATAGCTTTGGTTCATTTGCATATATTACTGGCATCTGAGCCCAGAGCACCTTAGAATCGTCCCAGAGCTCTGATATTTCCTCTGTACACAGGAGGGTATAAAAGTCATACCTTTGACTGACAAACTAAAATCCGTCTGTGCCAGATACAGAAAATGTCCTGTTTGATCAAATAATACCTTCTTCCCTACACACCTCAGCGAACACCCTTATGGAGAACTGTTTTGTTGGGTTCTTTGACTAGTAACGTCTCCCTTTAATTGTGGGCTCCAGCTCTCAGTCAGTCATTGAACATATTTTGCCTGACCATTGCTACTGAATGTATGCATTCTTGTACAACCATGTAATGTGTTGTGTGTGTGTGTGTATATATATATATATATATATATATATATATATATATATATAACCCCCATGAAAAAAGCACCCTCTAAAAGGTAAGATAATTGGATTTGCCAATATTTCCTTAGGGCTCCTAGCACAGAATCACGTGACACAAACAAACATGTATTTACATCAGTATTAACTATTTAGTGAAAAATTCTCTTTGAATACATAGATATTTAAGAGTCATTGAAATGTTCAACTGCTGTCACGATTATCTATAGTAAACCCTCACAGTGAATATGCTTTCCAAAGTGGTTCAAAGATTTTTCCATATTTAAAAGAAACTCACAAACTGTTACACATGCAAACATGCATTAAAATGGAATACATAATTGCTACAAGGGCTAAACAAGAAAACAATGTGCGTATTACTAAGGGCCTAGGTTAAAAGAAGGTAAGGAAGCAGAGACTGTTGCATTTTAAAAAGCTACAGGGTATGTTTGTCAGCACATAGTTTATATAAAAAAAGAAAATCTTATTTCTCTACTTGTTTAACATGCTGCTTGGTGAATTCTCTGTACTGTATAATTTGTTAAATAAGTAGTGTATAAACACGTTAAAATAGTATAAATACAAAGCAAGAGTTTAAATGTCACATCACTACAAGGCCAATGAAATGCATGCTGGCACCATTTAAAAATTATAAATAGGGATATTTTGGAAGAAAACGGGAACACCTTTTAACTCAATTGTAATGCACAGGACTAGGAGATTTGGCCTTAAGACTGACCTCTGGCATGATTACTACAAGACCCTACCAGCTGACAATAGCCTGGCAGGTGGCAAAATTAGTCTAGAGTTTATTGTTCATTACCTGCTTGTTTTACTGTTACATCACCCTTTCCATCTCCTCTCTTTCCCATGCATTCATTTTCCTCCACCTGTTGTGTCTAGTCATTATCTAAGAGAAGGGACTGTCCTTTTATTACATGGGGCTTTAGGATTGGCTCTCTCTTGGATGGGCTCAAGTGCCTCCTGGGGTGTTTTGGCTTCATGGCTCATAAAGAGAGGAAAAGTGGTGCTACATGAAATGGTGCTTTTGGCAGATGTGTGCATACTGAGACTGATGGACAATAATCTGGCCTCAGTAATACATCCCTTTGTCACCTCCCAGCCGGACTACACCACCACAATTTGGCTGAGCATGAAATTGTCAGCCCTTAGAAATGCCAACTGGTATAGACTGCAACAGCCCTTTGACTTCAGGGCCCTCCAAATTTCACTGAATGGGACTCAGCATGGGCACAGTGGGGTGGGCTGTGCTAGCAGATCCTGAAGCAGGACAAGGGTCTTTTTTATGCACCTTCCATATAAATCCCAACCCCATTGCTTATAACTTTGAGTTCTGAGTGTACCAAGAAAATAAACGTGCCTCATTTGGTCTGATCATAAATTACACCTCCTTCTCTCTTTACTCTTACAATATATACTGCCTCAAAAGCTAAATTTGAAATAAAATACTCTTGCTTTTGTGGGAAGTGGGACCAGTCTCCCTAACAAATGGTACAATAATATGATTGCCTCACCCACAGGTATAAAAGATATCCATTTTGAATACCTAAGCTTTCTGCGTACAAAACATGGTTCTATGTTAGTGTCCTCAATCTGAGACCAACTCTATAACTACTCAGCATTTAGACTTTACCAAGTCCAATATTTAATCTGATTTGCATTCAGAAGGAATGTCAGTATACTCGCATCAAATATATTGTGGTCTTTTAAATAGCATGTGATAAGGCTTTCCAGGCTTGAGATAGCAAGCAGCAGAGTATATTTTACTTCACCAACTTTGTACATTATGGCAGATCAAAACCATTAGTATTAGACCTGACCAGTGAATTCTCCAGAAGGCAACAGCTGGAAAAAATCTAGTCTCACTAAATAGGCTGCCCTAAAATTATAATCTTCAACAGGTGAGGAATCATTACCCTAGTTTCCTCTCTGCATGCAGCTTTCATCCGTTTCACACTGATCTGGACTAAACCTCAGGCCATTTAACCTTAGGGTGACCAGATGAGAAGACCCAAAAATCGGGACTTCCCACCACCCCCCCAAAATGGAAGAGCCTCTGCCGCCGAAGTTGTTGAGCCAAAAAAAAAAAAGGAAGAAGACTGAAAATCGGGACAAAAGGCGTCCCAACCTACCATCGGTCAGGACGCGGGACAAATGGTCAAAAATCGGGACGGTCCCGATTTTATCGGGACGTCTGGTCACCCTATTTAACCTTCTCGACCAATTTCCCATATGATGGAATCCACCTTTATGGCAATCCCAGGGCCAGCCACCAATGGAAGAAGCCAGGCACTCACCATTCGGAAGATCCCCCATAATAAATGTTTCTTCTATGAAGGGGGAAAATCCTATCATCTCGATGGAAGAACCTCACAGAGGTTATTTCTGCTAAATCTCCCCTCCTGCCAGGGGGTTTAACACATGAGGGTTCAAGGTGATAATTAAAATATATTTACACCCAAATATTTGTATGGCTAATGCCAATTTCATTGGCTATACTACTCACTCCTCAAGAAGAAAGTTGACAAAACTGGATAGCCCCTATAGAACACTCACAGTCTCTTAGATGAGCATAACTATATTTAATCTATTGTAAATGAATATACTACCATGCAAACTTAAAATTTCCACTTCAGCCATGGAGCTCAAATGATTACCATCACAATAAAGTATGAAACAGCTCAATGAATCTCTGAACAACTTAGGAGATTCATAGCCTAGTGTAAAAAGTATGAAACATTACAGACAAACTGGAGCCAAAGGAGATCACACATTTCAATCAAGAGTTCCCTAAAATAAGCTTCCAGTTAATTCTGAAAAGTTTTAGATTTATTTCTCAGACAGAAACATCACAGTTAAATTCAATCAGTTAAGTAATAGAGTACAATCATTGCCACTGCTGCACTAAATAGGCATTTAAAGTTAACCCCATTTTAAGTTACATCAACTTCAGAGCTCAAACTAGTAGATGTTTTAAACACATGCTACTAGTTTAGCTGGGATCTGAGAAGGTCACCCTTTAGTCTTAAATTAGTAATGAATGAAAGTACTAAGTAGGGTTAATTTTTTTTTTGAAGTATCAGATAGCATGACTGTCCAGTAAATTCTGAAATATCACATTAGGAAAACTGAACTTAAATTTTAAGTGAAGCCATTTGTAGACGATAAAATATTTTGGTGGTGAAAAACACATTTCTTGAACAAGTTTGTGCATGTGGAATATTTTATCAAATACAGAACAATGTTTGACTCTGATCAAGGCTAAAAGTTGGAAGTCTCTGTCATTTCAGAGAAGTTTCTTAAAACATCCATGTTTAAAAAACAAGCAAAAAGACATTTCAGAAATGTTTCCGATTTTAATGGTTGTAAAGAATTTTGATAGATTAATACATCTGAATAATTAAGTACTTTAAAAATTACTTAAAGGATTCAATTAATATGTCTGTCTTCTAATTTTGTAGATTTTAAAATGCATTTGCAAAAGCCCCAAAGCCTGCAACAGTAGATTTTCAGCAGTTTATCACAAAAATCCACACAATCACACATGCATCCACACACAGAAGCTTACAATAAATCACATTAATCACAGTTTAAAAGATTTTAAAAAAACATTCTAAGTGTGATCATGGTTACCGAAGTACCTAGAGTAAATAGGACTCTTCCAATTCAATAGATATGCTCCCTGGGTATACTCAGTCATATCTACGTACTTTCGTGACAAAAATAAGTTTTTACAATATTTTAGTCTTGTTAACACTACAGAGGAAGCATAGCTACGACAGAGTGGGATGAATGCTTTTCTGGATCATTCATCATCAAAAGTATTGGTAGTTAAATTCCAGCTGCAGAATCTTTATTTTAGGTGATACAAAGCCCAGAGAAAAAACTAGCTTGACTTCTGAACTAAGTTAAGTTTATAGACATTAAAGTTAAGGGGGGGGGGGAAACACTTATTCATAAACTAAGTGCATTTAATAAGAGGCCATTGAGACACAAACATGGAATCCCACATTGCCACTACTGTGTCATTATAGAATCGTTTTTCAGAATACTGAACAAAAAGAGTCTCCCCAAGTTTCCTTCATCCTAGCCTAATAGAAACAATTATTATTCCTTCACTCTGAAACAGCAAACCTTTGATGATACTAGAGAATGAGACTAGAGAATATGCTTTCCTACGCAGAAGTAGGTATAGCTCAGTGATCCCCAAACTTTTTAGGGTCGTGCCCCCTTACCCCTGTCTGCACCCCACATGGAGTCAGGAGTGGAGCCATGGCTCCATGGGGGACAGAGATGCAGACGGGGTAAGGGGACTGAGGATGGGAGTGGGCCCAGGAGCAGAGTTGCAGCCAGGCCGCAGTCAGGGGCCGAGGCTTGGGGCAGGAGCCAGGTCCACAGCTAGAGGTGGCGCCAAAGCAGAGATGGGGGTGGAGTGGGGCTGGGTGATATGCAGAGAAGCCTCCTACTCCATCCATAACTCTCTGGCTCTCAAATATGCTCCTCAACATGTTTCCAAACTATGGTAACTATTGGAGATGGATGAGCAAAGGGAACACCTCTGCATACTTAGTTTTGATCTGTCCAGAAATCCAGGGACCCTAGTACAATTGGGGGAACCCTGGCTAATTTTCTGTGTTGGAAGTAATGTGGATTTCTTTGTTCCCTCTGGGGTGGAGACAATCAGAGATGGGTGATGACAAGGATGTAATGGAGAACCTTCTTCCAGTGCCACTGTCCTAATAATGAAATGATTCAGTGCCAAAGCTGGAGGCGCCAGACAACCATTGGCACAGAAATTGAAGTAATTGACAATACCAATCTGGTAAACAGAAGTACCGAAGTTGGTGCCAAGGAAGCATCTTTATTGTCTCTCTGAGCTGAAGTCCATACCAGTACCATCGGTGGATTCCTTACAGAGGTTGCAGACCTGGAGGGATCTGAAATGGCTGAAGGCATATCTTCAATTAAAGAGTCTTGAACCATTGGAGAACCCAGGACAGAAAGGTTAAAAGCAGACCAGACATCACTTGAAAAGCCTGTGCCATCAATGGGACTGACAGGACTGGTGCTGAAGTCAAATCTGTTGGTACCAGACTCAAAACAGCTGTTGTTGTGACTGTCCTGGAGTTGATAAGATCATACCGATACAGTCCTGTCTCACTATCGGGGAGACTAGGGACGATGGCCCAGCTCTACCAAGTGCTCTGGAGGAATGCCAGCAATGTTTGAAGTCCCTCCTTGATGGAGCAGGGGAGTCTCTTTTGCACCTGGAATAGACTACTACTGCAGGTGCTGCCCCCGCAGCTTCCATTGGCCATGGTTCCTGGCCAATGGGAGCTGTGGAGTCAGCACTCGGGGCAGGGTGGAAACAGCACTCAGAGCCACCTAGCCACGCCTCCGTGTGGGAGCAGCAGGAACATGGCACTGCTTGCAGGGAGCCGTTTGAGGTGAGCACAGCCCAGATTCAGCACCCCGCACCTCCCTCCTGTGCCCCAGCCCCTTGCCCTGAGCCCCCTCCTGCACTATGAACCCCTGGTGGTCGTTCCTCTGCCTAGGAGCAGCAGGGACATGTCGCCGCTTCTGTGGAGCCACACAGAGCCAGGTAGGGAGCCTGCCAGCCCCGCACCAAGCGGACTATAAATGGACTTTCAATGAAGATCAGAAATGCCGGTTTACAGAGCTGTCCAGCTGATAAAGTGCCAGATAACACAGCTTTTACTGTACTATGAAACTACAACTACCCTTAAAAAAACTAACTGCGAAACAAATATGGGACAAAAGCTAACTGCCTATGAGAGCTGTGACTCAAGCCTCGGGCAGCGAGAAGGAACTGAGGGAAGGGGTCAGTGCAGTGCCATCCTTAAATACCCTCAAAAAGGGCCATGAGAAGGCTAAGGTGCATGTACTACCCCAATGGGTACTGCTATGGAACACTCTCCATAGAAACTTGGAAAACCTATATGGAATACCTGCGTGAACCACTTGAAGAACACACACGTATGTTTTGTTACAATGTGTTTTAGAATTGTTTGATTTTTTACAGTGAAATAAAATTTTTCAAACTTTGTTGTTCTTCTCAGCTTTGCTGGGAACACCCTTTTAAAACTTCTTCTGGATTCTTGAAGTAGCTTCATTCTGATCCACTAGGAAGATAGGATCTAATTAGATTGCTACTTTGGAAACTGGCAGATACTTTCCATTATAGATCAGAAAATTCCAGGTACAGTG
Source organism: Macrochelys suwanniensis (assembly GCA_033296515.1). NCBI lineage: Eukaryota > Metazoa > Chordata > Testudines > Chelydridae > Macrochelys > Macrochelys suwanniensis. Next base: position 38,598,233 of record CM065776.1, read on the forward strand.
GAAGCACTACACACAAATCATTAAAATGCAATAATCTATGGTGAAAGCACTATTAGTTAAGAACTATTCTTTAAAGGTCTCATTTGACAGCAGCTTGGTGAATGACTAACCTTCAGTTTTAGAAACAGAACAGGCACTCAGCTTTGAAACATGATTAATTTATAAACCCTCACAATTGTACTGTAAATAGATCTGATAATCAAGTGAGAAGATGTTCAGTTATACTTATTGTAACAGTCTACAGAGTCTATAGAACTGGATAAATTCATGGAGGTTAAGTCCATTAATGGCTATTGGCCAAGATGGGTAAGGAATGGTGTCTCTAGCTTCTGTTTGTCAGAGGGGAGTGATGGATGGCAGGAGAGAGATCACTTGATCATTACCTGTTAGGTTCACTCACTCTGGGGCACCTGGCATTGGCCACCATCGGTAGACAGGATACTGGGCTGGATGGACCTTGGTCTGACCCAGTACGGCCATTCTTATATTCTTATATTCAAAATGAAAAGAAGTTGGTTTATTCATCTCCCTTTAAGGTGTGAAGTCAATTAATCTTGGAATCAATAAATATGTTTAGTACTATTGTTTAACTTTCTATAGTAAGTATTGTTCCAATCAAGTATATGTCAATAGAATTAATTCCATCCCAGCAGGATTAGTGTCTTCAATTCAAGATTAGTATCCTTCACTACTAATCTTTCTAACTAACATGCTATAAACAGTAATAATAATCACAGTCATAACTAATAAAGGGGAAGGGATGCAGAATGGGATAAGTAAAGAACACACCAGAGAGTTCAAATCTGTGGGGCAGGATGCTATTCACCAGAGGAAACTGAAGGACTTAGCTGAAGAAATTTTGCAGGCACTGGCAATAATATTTACAAACTCATGGATGACAAGAGAAGTCCTGGAAGACCGGAGAAGGGCTAACATAGCAGCCATCTTTAAAAGAGGGGAAAGGAGGAGCCAGGAATCCACAGACCAGTCAGTTTAACTTCAATACCTGGGAATAGGGTGACCAGACATCCCAATATTATCGAGACAGTCCCAATTTTAGGGGACTTGTCCCGCATCCCGACCTTACATTGGTTGAGATGCCCTTTGTCCCGATATTGGGACCGTCCAGAGGACTGCAGCAGTAGCGTAGCCAGGGAGGGAGCAGGGGCAGCGTCCACTCCCCCTGTGAGGAGAAGCAGCGCTAAGGTGCTGCCCGAGCCCCGCTGCGGGAGCCACGGGCCCTTTAAAGCGCCCCCCCCACCAGCCCCGCTGCCGGACCCAGGCTGGGGAGGGCACTTTAAAAGGCCGGCGGCTCCCCGCAGCGGCAGGAGCTGCCGGCTCTTTAAAGCGCCCCCCTCCCCAGCCCGGGTCCGGCAGCGGGGCTGGGGGGGAGGGGCGCTTTAAAGGGCTGGCGGCTCCTGCCGCTGCGGGAAGCTGCGGGCCTTTTAAAGTGCCCCCCCCCCAGCCCCATTGCCGGAGCCGGGCTCGGGCGGGGATTTAAAAGGCCCGGAGGCTCCGCAGCGGCTGGAGCCCCGGGCCCTTTAAAGTGCCGCCGGGGTGAGTACAGGGGGAGCTGGGAGGCGCCTTTTTATAGCGCCGCCGCTCCCCCTGTGCTCTAAACCTGGCTATGCCACTGGACTGCAGCCGCTGGTGCTGCTCACCGCTTCTTCCGGTGGGACCCGGGGCAGCTCCTGGCGCCTGCCCAGTGGGAGGAGCCTGCAGTACAGCCCCAGGCACAGAGATGGCGCCGGCAAGGAGGTCTCCGCCGCGTGCTGCAGGGGCGGGGCTTGCAGGCACCGGCAGTGGGCAGATAGCCCCCCCACGACCCACAACCCTAGAGGGACCTGCCTGCTAGATGCTTCCTGGGACGGGAGCCGCCCCAGGTAAGAACCGCTGGGACTCCCCACCTCGCCCCCAGGTCCCTCTGGCTCTTAGGGTAGGAGTTGGGGGGGGGGGGGGGGGCTCTGCGTGCTGCCGGCACCTGCAAGCCCCGCTTCGTGGTAGCTCCCATTGGCGCTTTTCCCGGCCAGTGGGAGCCACGGAGCTCATGCTTGTGGTGGGCGCAGCACATGGAGAGTCTGGAGTCTCCGCCTGCAGCTCTCACTCTAGGAGCCAGAGACCTCCCAGCAGGGCTGGTGAGTGCGGCCAGGGAAGGGGGGAATGGTGTGATGGTGAGTGTCTGGGATGTGTGTGTGGGGGATGCTGGGCTGAGAGGGTGTGGAGGGCGCTGGGCAGTGGGGGAGGTTTGTGTGTTTTGGGGTGCTAGGCAGTGGGGGCCTGTTGGGGGGTGCTGGGAAGTGGGGGAGATCTGTGTTTGTCAGGGCACTGGGCAGTGGGGGTCTGTGTGGGGCATTGTGTAGTTGTGGTGGTGGGGCTGTGGGGAAGGGCACTGGGAGAGAGAGAGGGAAGGAGGAGAAATCTGTGTGTATTGGGAAACTAGTGGTGGGGTTCTGTGTGGGATGCTGGGCAGCTGTGGTTGGGCTGTGGGCGGGGGGGGCACTGGGCAGGGGTGTTGGTGTGCACAACACTGTGCATTTGTTGTGGGGGGGGCTCTGGGCATAGTGGGTTCAGGGGATGCAAGGCATAGTAGATCCAGGGAGCGCTGGGCAGGGGAGCTGTGTGGCGCAGCATGGGCCCACCCCCAACAGGAAGGGGTATGCTGGTAGCACAGGGCCAGGCAGACCAGTGTGCCTCTGGACATGCCATGCATGCCCAATGGCCGGCCCCGCCCTTCCTGCTGCTTACCGCCTCAACTGAAGGTGGGGGTAGGGAATGCAGGGGTGGATCCTGGTAGTGCTTACTTGGGGTGGCTCCCAGGAAGCGGCCAGCAGGTCCCCGAGGTAAGTGTCAGAGACTGCATCCTCCTCCCCAGCAGAGTGTGTGCAGACCGGACCACCTTGCTCATGGAAGAGCCAAGGAAAGGAGGCATCTGCCTCTGCACTTGCTGATTCTACCCAGAGCAGGCCGGGGCTGAGCACTGCTAAGCTGCTGCCCAGTTCACATTAGCAAGCAGGGATTGCACCTGGCAGCATACATCTGCTTGATGTACAATCAGGATACCATTTGTCCCGATATTCAGGTAAAATTTAAAATTTGGTAGTGAAATAGAAAATTAGTTGATTGGGAATGTCCCATTAAACCCGCTTGTGATCTGTTATCTACTGGCAATTTGGGTTTTTCAGGTTGTTTTCTGGTGTAACGCAAATTTACGGTGGGATATGTAGTTTACAGTTCTGAACCACAGTGCATACCGTAGGACAAACTACAGTGGGCACGTAATAAAACGTAAGAAGCACAGAGACTGCGCGGTTCTTTTCAGTGGCGAGCTATCTAGCTAACTGTCTTCAGCCAAAAACCCCACCCGAAATGGCAGCGGCAAGGGAGCAGGCAACTACCAAAAAACCAAAAAAGACAGTGCAGATACAGGACAGAATGGGAAGCCACTTACACCTGGATTCGGAAATCCTATGAGTGTGATTCAAAAGCCTTTTGTAAAGCACTCAGGAAGGAATTTAGCATTTGCCATGGCGGTGAGTCTGATGTTAAGCATCATGCTGAAACAAAAAATTATGGACAAAAACACCCAGACTCACAATAGCAATACCCTGGTCTCTCATTTTTTCAGCAAGCCAAATGAATCCTTCAATAACAAGGTTATCGCTATTGAGTTAACTCAAGTTTACCATACAGTAGTTCATCAACACTCCTATCACTCATGTGACTGTGAACTTAAACTGGCGCCTACCTTGTATCCAGATTCAACGATTGCAAAGCACGTCAGCTGTGGCCGGACTAAAGCAGACGCATTGATCAAAAATATGCTGTCACCGTTCTCAACAGAATTTTTAAGAGACCTCAGCAAGCCAGATGGTTCCTATTTCTCTGTTGCCACAGATGTATCTAACAAGGGCAATGTGAAAACTTTCCCCTTATTGCTGAGATACTGGACATCTGATCATGGGGTCCAAGATAAACTGTTAGACTTCTATGAGCAAAGCTAAGAGACTGCAGGGGCAATAAGCAATACATTACTTGAAAAACTTGCAACAGACAAACTAGACCTAAACAAAGTGTCTTCCTACTGTGCTGATAATGCAAACGTGAATTATAGAAAGTGACAATCAGTGTACCAGAATTTAAAAAAACAAAACGAAAATATCTTGCCAGCAAACTGCCCTGCCCATATTGTGCACAATGCCATGAAACATGCTAGCAATACCCTACAAGTTGACATTGAGACTCTGGTGATTAAGACGTTCAATCATTTCACCAGTTCTGCTAAGAGAGTAGCAGCATTGAAGGATATGTTTGACTTTGTGGATATGGAGTATGCCACTTTACTGCGCCATGTTCCGACACACTGGTTGAGTCTTTTCCCAGCTGTAAACAGGCTTGTAAATATGTAGCAGGCTGTTAAGTGCTACTTTGTTTCTCTGGGCAGTGAGAAGTGCCCAAAATTTCTATGGATGCTGTTTTCGGACATGGAAAATGGTGAACAAGGTGAGGGGCATAGCAAAGTTGAGGTTCATCTGTTTTTCCTCCAGAATGTCCTGAAAATCTTCAATGATACTGCGCTCTGTTTGGAAAATGAGAGTATGACAGCATGTGAAGTGTATGTCATAATGAATACTCTCAGAATTAAACTTCAGCAACAGAAAAATGACAAATTCTTTGGCTCCAAAGTTGAAAATGCATTAACTGAGATGCTGCCTGTCACTGCTGCATGTCTCCAGAAAGATTTCATGAAATTTTACGATGTGTCGATCCTATATTTGGAGAAATGGTTTGATTTTTCAGCAACTGGCTACTTGTTCAATACCCAGTGCTTGAACATCAAAGTTAATAGGGCATTCGAATACAAGGATCTGTCTGCAGCTGTGACAGCTATAATCCCAGGGCCGGCTCCAGGCACCAGCGTTTCAAGCTGGTGCTTGGGGCGGCAATGTTGAAGGGACGGCAGTCCGTGTCCAGTTCAGGTGGCACACGCCAACCGCTGCGGCGGCAATTCGGTGGCAGGTCCGCCCTTCTGCCGCCCAGGACAGCAATTCGGCATGCTGCTTTGGGCGGCAGAAATGGTAGAGCCGGCCCTGTGTAAACCTTCAGAAAACAGTGGATCTTGATCAGCTCTGTGATGAATACTGTATCATCAAAGACATCAACTCCAAGTTGGAGCCGGGAAACTACTCAGTTGGGGAACTCTGGTCTCAAGTGCTGAGAAACAAGGACGGTAGCACTGAATTCCTGAACATGACAAAACTGCTGTCATACGTGCTCAGTATACCAGTAAGCAACGCATACTCAGAGTGTGTATTTTCAATCGTGAAAGGTGCATGGACTGATGTCCGTAATCGAAGCTGCATAGACTTGGTGCGGAGTGAAACTCTTGTCAAAATGAATTTCCGGATGAGTTGCAAGGACTTCTACAGCTTTGTTACTGCCCAGAATAAGTCATGACTATGGCAAAGTCATCCAAGAAGTACTAGATTTCTGGCATATCTGAGAGGCATGCAAATTGGGAAGTTGATTTATTGACTGAATAAAACCCAGCCCTTTACCCCTGTTGTTTGTTTAGTGTACAAATAAATCTGTATGTTTAAATATGGATTACGACTAAGTCTATAATTTTGTCAGGGGGGCCATGACACTCACTGATTCCAGACCTCTGTGACGTAGTTTGCTTCAGCTGTCAGTGGCTGAAGCTGGGGCTGAAGGCAGGACTGTGGGCCTCCCCTCTGTAACTGCGGCTGGAGCCAGAGCTAGAACTGGGACCCTTCGCTCCCCTTCCCTGCAACTGGGTCTGACTTTGCAACCAGGATCCTGTGCCCCTGTCCTGCGGCTTTGACCGGGGACTGGAGCTAGAGCCCTGTGCCCCTGCCCCTGTGGTTTCTACTGGGGGCTGGAGCTGGGGTCATGAGTCCTTGCCCTGTGGCTTGTGGTGCGGGCTGCAGCAGGGGCCGTACAACCCCTCTTGCAGCTTCCTACGGCTGTGCGTCCCCTCTCATGGCTCCGATTGGGGTTGTGCACCTGTGCCTGTCGTATTCCTCCCCCCACCCACCCACCCTGCTCAGCCAATGTGTCCTGATATTTCACTCTTGCAATCTGGTCACCCTACCTGGAAAGCTCCTAGAGCAATGTATAAAACATTCAATTTGCAAATACCTGAAGGATGAAGTGGTGATCACTAGCAGCCAACATGGATTTACCAAGAATAAATCATGCCAAACCAGGGTAACTGATTTGGTGGCCACAACATATCTGGACTTCAGGAAGGCTTTTGACACAGTCCCACATGACATTCTGATAAGTAAGCTGGAGAAATGCGGACTTGGTGGAACTATCATTAAGTGGATACATAATTGGTTAAACAACTGCAAACAAAGAGTAACTATTAATGGAATGGATATCAGATTGGAGGGAGGTCTCAAGTGGAGTTCCACAGGATCGGTTCTGGATCCAGTGTTGTTTAAAATCTTTATTAATGGCCTGGATGTAGGTATAGAGAGCATACTGATCATGTGTGCAGATGACACAAAGCCAGAGGGGTTGCCAACATTTCGGAGGATAAAGCTAAAATTCAGAGGGATCTTGATAAATTGGAGAACTGGGCTATAGAGAACAAAATGACACTCAACAAAGACAAATGTAAGGTACAACACTTCGGGAAGAAAAAACAAATACAGAATGGGGGATAACTGGCTTGGCAGCAGCACAGCGGAGAAGGATCTGGGAGTTTTGGTGGATCACAGTCTCAGTATGATTCAGCAATGCAATGCTGTTGCAAAAAAAGCAAACGCAATTTTAGATTGCATTACCAGAGGCATACCATGCCAGTCACCCCTCTACTCGGCACTGGTTATGCCCCAGCTGCAGTACTGTCCCCAGTTCTGGTCACCATGTAGAGAAAGTGGAAAGGATCCAGAGGCAAGCAACAAAGATGATGCAAACCATATGAGCAAAGGCCGAAGGAACTGAATATGTTTAGTTTAGAAAAGAGGAGATTAAGGGGGGACACGATAATGGATGTCAGATACGTGAAAGGGTGCCATAAAAAAGATGGAGAAAAGTTGTTCTCTTTTGCAACAGAGGGCAGGACAAGAGGCCATGGGTTCTTCAAAGTACAGCATGGCAGATTTAGATTAAATCTCAGGAAAAACTTCCTAACTGTAAGAACAGTAGGACAACAGAACAGACTGCCTCGGGAGTTTGTGGAAGCTTTTTCACTGCAGGTTTTCAAAAAGAGGCTGGATAGCCATCTGTCTTAGATGGTTTAGACATAACAAATCCTGCATCTTGGCAGGGGGCAATACTAGATGACCCTTGAAGTCCGTTCTAACCCTATGACTATAATATTCTACAACAGTCTTAAATTACTTTGTGTATGACCATCCAATACTGAGAAGACTGAACATTACCTGAAGTCATCATACTGGCTGGTCAAATATGACCAAACTCGTACAGTATAATTAAGAAGTCACATACACAGCTTTAAATGCAAAAATATAATGTGAGAGGCCAGAACCCAGGGGGAGGTTGGTGAGTGAGAATCCTCTGTGATCTCTTCTGAGAATCAGATAAGGTACAAAGTGAAACTTTCTCCTCTTTAAAATGAAAAAATTCACCTTCATCACCAGAGTTTCATACTAAGATGAGCAATCATACAAATTATGTGAGGCAGTGATGAGGGGAAAACAAAACAAAAACAAATACCCAAAAAACAGAGCTATGTCAAACAAGGAGCAATTGTTTTGTATTTTCAATGAAATTTTTCAAATTTGATCATTTTAAAGAAGAAAAATCCTATCAGAGATAAACATGTTAACTGGCTGGAGTGTTCAAAGCATTTTACCAAAGTAAAGGCCAAAGTAATGAAGGATATGTAAATACTTGCATATGTTGATAACTGAATCAACCTTGAAGGTCACAGTGGAAGCTACTATACCACAGATAGTGAAATCTATGCCATAATCTAAGCATAAGTTATTCAGGTCATAGCCACAAGAGATGTAAACAGACAGTCCTTCAAGGTGGTCCTCTTGTGACAACCACTGTTACAGTATCATTTAAAATAGAATGATACCTTCTATAATACCTTTTGATTAACTATTGTGATTTTATTATTTATGAAAGAGAAATTGATAGCAATGACTAAATCCAAGCAGTGTTACGCTTGTGTTATGTAGGAGTCCGCACAAAGGTCAGCATATTCAATTCCTCATTTACATCATTACATCACATATAGCAATAGGCTTTCTCTGAACAAAATCTTCCTACTGTGTGAATTCATTTATTTAAAATCTATCAAAATCTCTAAATACCTGGAGGGTTTTTTTATGAAAATACATACAAAACTTGAAAAAACGTCTACATCAGAACTCCTGAATCATCAACAAAAGTTTCCCCCAGCCCTGAAACAACTCATATCCTGTTCAGCCTGCTCACTCAGAGAATGTTGAGAAAAATAGACAGACCTTGCAACATGCCCTAAATGTCAACAAATCTGGACAAAAAAAAAATTGCTTCACTTAAAATACAAAGCCACCAATCCCCTTCCATTTAAATCAGAGGTTTGTTAGTTCAAGAGCACTACTGCTCCCTGTGCTGACTAAATCTGTTTTGTAGAACAAAAACGTCCATTTCCAGCACCTTTGTGAAGAAACTAGCTTACCTCAGGAACAATGAGATCTCTGCCATAAAATGGAACCCGATATAGTCATCATTCTAAATGTTAGACACGATTTAATGTGTCATCCAGCATCTTCAATTCCTATAAACCATAAACTCCAATAATTTAGCAGTGTGCTAAACCATCTCAGAAATTATTAAACCGGAATTTATTCAAATGATATGATTTTTTAAAGTGAAAACACAGGGACAAAGGAGGATGTAAATGTGGTGGTGTACACTAGAGGGCTTTTGCTGTTGACGTGAACAGAATGTCCAGGGCTCCTCCCCATCCATCACCACCAGCTAACCACTTTCTAAATGGAGAACAGTACACAAATTGGCAGGTAGGGGGGCAGTACAGCCAATGCTTGCGATTTTATTATGAGTCTTGCAGCATTTGGTGTTTTCCTTAAAGTCCTAGTTTCTGGAGTCATACCATTATGTGAGAATTTCAAGCTTCCATTTAAGAAAAATGAAAAAAGGTACATTTCATAGACTCTCGGGGTTGGAAGGGACCTCAGGACCTTCTAACTTTCATAGTCACAAAGAAGAGCTTGAGAATGTGTCCCCACTGTACCTTAAAGGCTAAAAAACCAGAAGGAAAAAGAACCCAGTTTAAAAAAAAATCTTGATTTTTGGGTCAGACTCATGATCTTTGGATTCCTGACACTGGCAATACCAGCTGGGAGAAAACAGTATTTATTCCTCTGAATCTCTTCTACTCTTTCTTCTAGGGCTTGCTTGCACTTAAACTCTGAAGCAGCAGTGCTGTAGCGCTTCAGTGAAGATGCTACCTCCGCTGATGGGAGGGGATCTCCCATCGGCCCAGGTACTCCACCTCCCTAAGAGGCAGTAGCTAGGTTAATGGGTGAATTCTCCCACCGGCCTAGCACTGTTTATTCTGGAGGTTAGGCTGGTTTAACTACATTGGTCATGGGTGTGGATTTTTCACATCCCTGAGCAATGTAGATATACCAACCTAATTTCCTAGTGTAGATTAGGCCCTAGTCTCAGTCCCTTCACTATATTTTCTACTCCATCCCTAACAGACCTTCATTATTTTGACCTCTCCGTATTCTGCTCTATACTTTGACCTCCTCCTTGGATTTTCTTTTTCTGCATGCGCACTCTCTCTCTTCCCCGCTTTCTTCCCCACCCACTTTCCCTATGTTTCTCCATACACTTTTTCTCTCTTCCTCCTCCCCTTCCCTTTCCTCCCATATGTTTCTCCCCACATTTTTTTCCATCTTCACCAAATATCTCTGCCAGGAATAGCCTGACAAAAAACTGCTTGGCCCTTCCAGACAGTTGAAAGTGGAGCCAATCTTTTGAGGCTTCTGGTTCAATATCTGTGCTGCCTTGAATCTCTTAGCTGTGCAGTGTGAATGGATGTGTGAATTTTTCCCGTTGCAAAAATTGCCTGGAAAGTGGGAGGGGTGGAGAGAAATGCTTCCTAGCAAGCGAGACCAAGGCTCTGCTGTGCAACAGGATAGCACAGCTGTGCTATGGGGCCGAGGAATCCACTAGGTTGGAGAGAGCATCTTGGCCTGGAGAAATACAACCCTTCAATCTCATTATGGGGAAGTTGTGTCTAAACTGGCAAGCAAAAATAAACAAAGAAATAAAACAAAACCAAACTATCTCCTTTAAGAGTCCCCCTCTGTCAGAAATTGGGAGGTGAAGGCATCACCTGAACTGGTAGGCAAGCCGGGGGAGAGGGGTGTGTGCTCAGGTGAGACACTGGCCACTGTGCACTATATGAATTACTGCTGGTTAGTTCCCAGGTAAATTAAATAATTAAGTTGCAGCCTAATTAATTCATTTCCTTTATATCTTGTCTTTCTCTCCATGTATTCAGGTAAAAAACTCAGTATCAAAAGAAGCAGCTGGAACATTGGGAGGCCTCATAAGACCCAATCTCAGCAAACTGGGATGTTTCATTACCTTAGGTATAGGTATAGCTTTTTGGAATTAGTCAAACTATTTCCTTGGAATAATGCTCTCAGCATTTAGTCTATTCACCCTGAGTATCCTACTCTTCAATCCTGTGGGCAGCTATCTACATGGGGGAAAAGGTCACTAAGATAGCTGAAGATTTTTGGCCATTTTTTTTTGTGAAAAAAGCAAAAAACAGGCCTCAGGATTCAACAACACCAAAATGTTTACAAATTTGTGTCAGTTTTGCCAAACTTTTTTCGTCAAGGTTTTTTTTAAATTTTTTTGTTCAAAACAAGAGTTTCAAAATTCCTTTAACTTTATTAAAAACAACCAGAAATATTATAACATGCTCAAAATCTAACACAATCTTTGTTTCATTTGACCTGAAACAATTTCCCCCCTCTTCTGAATTGTGAACAAACAAAAATCCATTATTTGCACAACTCCAGTCACCAACCAATTAACTTTTATTGCTACAAGGAATAGATCATCCAAACAGACCAAACAAGTGTAACCCAATTTAAAAAATAAATATATATTTTTCACCCGTTACACAGAAAGAAATAGGTATCTGTAGCAATGTGGGCCTAAATGTTATGTACACTTTCAAACATAAGGTAAGAATGAATTAAAAAAAAACCTGACCCAAACATTCTCATGTTTCTCAAACCACACCTGATCCATATCTTTTGCGAAAAACAAAGCTTGAAAAAGGTTGTTTGTCTGACCCTGTGCACTAATGTGTTTGCACTTTTCCTCTGTCACTTAATTTTCTGACCTGGGTAAGATGCTCATTTTTTGTAGTATTTTCAAGCCAAACAACATTACAAAGTTCTTGCAATAAATTCTGCCCCTGCAGGATGGTAAACAGGTTTTTAGCAGGTGGGTTTGTTTTTTCCCCTCTGCTAGCTCTTATTTCTGGGAAGGACAAGAAAAAAAGGATTCTTTCTTTGGGTGATGTGTGGGTGTCAGTTTTGTGTTATAATGGACTATTGTAGTTAGACAAGAAAGGGACCAAACATTTGTGAATAGTAGAAGGAAATTGAAGTAAGAAAGATAGAGAAGCAGTGTTAAAGGATCAGAAGGATCCACTTTTACAGAAGATTTGGTTAGATGGGTTGTGTTCATTGCATGGTCAAACACATTAAATATAAACGAAAACAAGAAAAACCCCACCATGTCACCCACCCTCAAGCAAGTATGGTGAAGGGCTTATCTGTAAATATGTATTTATAGAAATTACTCTTAATCAGCATTATCCATGGAGCTTAATGCAGCTCAGTCTAACTAATCAATGAGAGTTTCCATTAGTTTTCTGTAAAGCAAAACATGAAAGAAGCAGATTCCTTCCCTGAAAGTTCCTGGTGTGGGTGGGTGAGGATGTATGGAGGAAATATCCTGCCCTCTTTTCAAATAAGAACAAAGGAAGCGTAAGTCTCCAAAAATGGAAACAGACTGCCAAGAAACAAAAATCACAATAAAGTCAGTCAAAGCTCAAAGTGGCGGCACCACGGTGGCACATAGAATCATAGAATCTCAGGTTGGAAGGGACCTCAGGAGGTCATCTAGTCCAACGCCCTCCTCAAAGCAGGACCAAACCCAATTAGATCATCCCAGCCAGGGCATTGTCAAGCCTGACCTTAAAAACCTCTAAGGAAGGAGATTCCACCACCTCCCTAGGTAACCCATTCCAGTGCTTCACCACCCTACTAGGGAAAAAGTTTTTCCTAATATCCAACCTAAACCTCCCCCTCTGCAACTTGAGACCATTACTCCTTGTTCTGTCATCTTCTACCACTGAGAACAGTCTAGATCCATCCTCTTTGGAACCCCCTTTCAGGTAGTTGAAAGCAGCTATCAAATCCCCCTCATTCTTCTCTTCTGCAGGCTAAACAATCCCAGTTCCCTCAGCCTCTCCTCATAAGTCATGTGCTCCAGCCCCCTAATCATTTTTGTTGCCCTCCGTTGGACTCTTTCCAATTTATCCACATCCTTCTTGTAGCGTGGGGCCCAAAACTGGACACAGTACTCCAAATGAGGCCTCACCAGTGCCGAATAGAGGGGAATAATCACGTCCCTCGATCTGCTGGAAATGCCCCTACTTATACAGCCCAAAATGCCGTTAGCCTTCTTGGCAACAAGGGCACACTGTTGACTCATATTCAGCTTTTCGTCCACCGTAACCCCTAGGTCCTTTTCTGCAGAACTGCTGCCCAGCCATTCGGTCCCTAGTCTGTAGCAGTGCATGGGATTCTTCCGTCCTAAGTGCAGGACTCTGCACTTGTCCTTGTTCAACCTCATCAGATTTCTTTTGGCCCAATCCTCTAATTTGTCTAGGTCCCTCTGTATCCTGTCCCTACCCTCTAGCGTATCAACCACTCCTCCCAGTTTAGTGTCATCTGCAAACTTGCTAAGAGTGCAGTCCACACCATCCTCCAGATCGTTGATGAAGATATTGAACAAAACCGGCCCCAGCACCGACCCTTGGGGCACTCCACTTGATACCGGCTGCCAACTAGACATGGAGCCATTGATCACTACCCGTTGAGCACGACCATCCAGCCAGTTTTCTATCCACCTTACTGTCCATTCATCCAGCCCATACTTCCTTAACTTGCTGGCAAGAATACTGTGGGAGACTGTATCAAAAGCTTTGCTAAAGTCAAGAAATAGCACATCCACTGCTTTCCCCTCATCCACAGAGCCAGTTATCTCATCATAGAAGGCAATTAGGTTAGTCAGGCATGATTGCCCTTGGTGAATCCATGCTGACTGTTCCTGATCACTTTCCCCTCCTTTAAGTGGTTCAGAATTGATTCCTTGAGGACCTGTTCCATGATTTTTCCAGATTTTTGCATCTTTTGTAACATGTGCTTCTAGAGTAGATCCTTCAAGGAGTTCCTAGAAATCCTCAGACAGTACTACAAAAAAATCACCCTTTATATATGTCTGAGGGATTGGAGCAGACAGAGACAAACACCTACAAGATCTCTATCAAGCATTCTTACAACTACAATACCCACCTGCTGAAGTGAAAAAACAGATTGACAGAGCCAGAAGAGTACCCAGGAGTCACCTACTACAAGACAGGCCCAAAAAAGAAAATAACAGAACACCACTAGCCGTCACCTTTAGCCCCCAACTAAAACCTCTCCAGCGCATCATCAAAGATCTACAACCTATCCTAAAAGATGATCCCTCACTCTCACAGATCTTGGAGGACAGACCAATCCTCGCTTACAGACAGCCCCCCAACCTGAAGCAAATACTCACCAGCAACCACACACCATACAACAAAAACACTAACCCAGGAACCTATCCTTGCAACAAAGCCCGATGCCAACTCTGTCCACATATCGATTCAAGTGATACCATCACAGGACCTAATCACATCCGCCACACCATCAGGGGCTCATTCACCTGCACATCTACCAATGTGATATATGCCATCATGTGCCAGCAATGCCCCTCTGCCATGTACATTGGCCAAACCGGACAGTCTCTACGCAAAAGAATAAATGGACATAAATCTGATATCAGGAATCATAACATTCAAAAACCAGTAGGAGAACACTTCAACCTCCCTAATCACTCACTGACAGACTTGAGGGTAGCAGTGTTGCGACAGATTAACTTGAAAAGCAGACTTCAAAGAGAAACTGTTGAACTCGAATTGATATGCAAACTAGATTGCATTACCTCAGGATTAAATAAGGACCTCGAATGGCTCGGCCATTACGTTAATTGAATCTATTTCCCTTAAGTTAACGATCCTCATTCACACCTGTGTGACCATCTTGTTTATCACTTCAAAGGTTTTTCTTCCCCTGCTGTTATGGTTCCTCTCAATTAATTAGCCTCTTAAGGTTGGTCTATGCACCTCCACCTTATCATGTTTCTCTGACTGTATAAATATCTGTCTACTGTATGTTTCATTCCATGCATCCGATGAAGTGGGTACTAATCCACGAAAGCTTATGCTGAAATAAATTTGTTAGTCTCTAAGGTGCTACAAGTTTTTCTTTCTTATTTTCATTTTGCTGACACAGACTAACACGGCTACTACACTGAAACAGAGTGGAGAGAGACAGAGAAGGACTGGGGAGGGAAGGATAAGGGCATGCAGCAGGGAAGGGCTACAGTGTGCACAAGGCAGCCAGGAAGACACGACCCCCTGCACCACGAGGTCCTGCAAGATGCTCTTCACTGAATGGGAGTCAAGGGCACTCTTCACCTCACCAGATCAGACACTAAATGGTTTTAGGTTTCCAATGTGAGACACCTGAGCCTGATTTATAAGAGCACCCCAAACTGCAATGGAAGTCAGTGGCAGCTGTGGATGCTCGATCCCTCTGAATGTCAGACCCAAGGCAACTCAAGTTGGGTGTGGGCACCCAAACTGAAGGCACACACATTAGAGGCTGCTCTTGAAAATCTGTCTGCAAATGACATTGACATTAAACCACCTTAAGTACTTGGATGCAATGCCATAAACAATAAGATAGATGCACATAAGTCAAAGGACCAAGTTCTGTGAACCTTTCTTGAGCAATGTGAGTTTTGTTTGAATAAAGATCTCAAAATCTGGCCCAAAATGATCGTTTCCACCATAACTCAGCCCCCCTTGTACATAAAATATATGGTCTATTATTGTATATGCTGAGCACTTTTCTTCTGTAATATATGTATGCAATTTGGCTGAGTTACAGTTGCTTCTAGGAACTATGGCTTTGTATCACCTGACTTCTATGGGGTGTAAAGTCTCATCCATAACTTTGCTCTGAAGCGTTTGCATTTAATTTCTTTGTTTGTTTTAAGAGAAGGCTCGAAGCAACCAAAAGTGGAAACAAGCTCATTCTATTCAGTTATTTCAGTGACAGGTTCAGATGATCTCACATTTCATTGTTCTCTCACACAGACAGCAGAGGAGAGTATATGAGAGGCATATGAGTAAGAGCAATGTACAGACATCTAAATGAGTACACACATATCTAGATAATTGCTATCACACGAGCAATTCAGGACCTGACCCTTTGCAAGCTGCTTTGCCCAGAAAACCCCAAAGCTCACGCAGCAACCCACTGAAGTCATGGGAGCAAGGGTCTAACTGTGACAACCCCGCTGAAATAACCCCCCTGCCCTCCCCCGAGCCCCGCGCCGCCCCGCTGAAATAACCCCCCCTGCCCTCCCCCGAGCCTCGCGCCGCCCCGCTGAAATAACCCCCCTTCCCTCCCCCGAGCCTCGCACCCCCCCGCTGAAATAACCCCGCCCACCCTCCCCCGAGCCTCACGCCGCCCTGCTGAAATAACTCCCCCACCCTCCCCTGAGTCTCACACTGCCGCCAAAGTAAAAAAACCAAACCCCCGAGCGCCGCCGCCAAGGAAAAAAAACCAAACAAACCTCAAGCGCCGCCCCTTCCAAGGTGCCGGCCCTGCGCCGCACATCCCTCTGACGCTTTCCCCCGCAGCTCCCACCCCGCCGCCCGCCACACAGCTGAGAGGCGGCTGGGCTAAAAAAAGCCGCGGCTTTTCACCGCAGCTTTTCGGCGGGAGGCGCCACCTGAAAGGTGAGTTGGGCACGGGTGCGGGGGGCGGCGGGGAGCTGCCGGTGGGTGCTCAGCACCCACCAATTTTTCCCCGCGGGTGCTCCACCCCGGAGCACCCACGGAGTCGGCGCCTAATGGTGCATATTATATGAATGACTTTTTTTTCAAAGCCCACAGATGCCAGTAACGCACCCCACAACCTGATCTCGTCCAGTATAATACAGAATACTCCATTCACAATGTGTCTCCAATCTTCAAATAAATACTTATTAATATTTCTGAAATTATGCAGGATCAGTAGCATGGCAGCCAGCAAACCAAACTGAAGACCAGGAAGTCTGAGCGGAGATCTGTTGAAGGAGAAAGGAGGGAAGCCCTTGTTCCTTAGTGGCAGAGTAAGTTCTTGAGAGTTTGTTTGCTTGTTGGTTTGTTTTCTGTTTTCAGAGGCTGGTAGAGGGCAGTGCACTGGGAGAGAAGCAGCGCCTCTGATCACATTGGAGCCCTGATTGTGTCGGGGGGGGGGCACCCTGATTAGGGGGCCTACAAAGGCAGCCAAGCAGCCAGACAGTCAGAAGCACAGGAGCCAGCCAGAGGTGAAAACCGGGGAATTTGAGTGGGAGCGTGTAAGGGGATGGAGTAGGCGTGTTCTGTGTGTGTCTGTGTGTGTGTGTGTGTGTGTGTGTGTGTGTGTGTGTGTGTGTGTGTTTCTCCAACAGGAAGTTAGGAGGGAACGCTATCACAGTTACAGAGGCAGCAGTGGCAGTGACCCAATGGATGAAAAAGACAATGACGATGACTGGGTGTGGAAGCTGTGGGATGTATATTATCCCAAAAGGTTCTTTGTTTGTATGAAGTGCTGCCTGATGGATCTGATGGGAGAGAAGGTCCGAGGTTTGGATATGCATGTAGAAACTACGGCTGAGTTTTGAAGGGGATTGAACGGACGATGGAAGGAAGGTGAGAGGAGGCTGAAGAGAAAACTCAACTCAAGACTTGCAGATGCTGGACTGGAGAACTGTGAGAGTAGGCTGCTGGATGAGTGGCCAGTGGAAACATGACTGGCCAGTGGAAACATGTCACTATGAGACCCAGGCAGAGGAAAAGACCAGCTAGTGAAGGAGAAAAAGAGCTCAGGAACAGGTCTGCTGCGTTGGAAAATGAAGATGGGGCACAGCAGGCAGTAACAGAAAATGGGAGGGAAAGGAAGAAGAGAAAAGTGGCTAGTCCTATTAAAAAGAGTGGAAGAGACAATGGAGATAGCCAGAATCTGGGGTCCCAGGAGGGTAGAGGATGACTCACAGAAGACTGCAAGTGAGAACAAAAGGCAAGACGACTTGCAGCCAGAAAAGACAGGAGGAGGAAGGCTGGAGAATCACACCAACACCAGGAAAAGGCAGGTTTATGTGACTGGGGACTCTCTACTAAGAAGAACAGACAGGCCTGTCACCAGAGCTGATCTGAGGAACAGAAGGGTGTGCTGTGTCCGAGAGCCAAGATATGGGATGTGGACCTGAGGCTGAAGAGGATCCTAATGGGAGAAGGAAAGAATCCACTAATTATAAACAAATGATACTGCTAGATTCTCACTGGAACATATCAGGCTTGGGAAAAGACTTAAGGAAATAGAGGCTTGGGTGATCCTCAGTGGGATTCTACCTGTTCCTATAAGAGGAAAGCTAAGGCAAGACAAGATTATGAAGATCAAGAGCTGGCTCAGGCAGTGGTTCTATAAGGAGGGCTTTGGGGTGTTCGACCTATGGGAGGCATTAATGGACAGAGGACTGTTTTCATGGGATGGCCTCCACCTGAGTAGGGAGGGAAACAGACTTCTGGGATGGAGGCTGGCACAACTAATTAAAAGAGCTTTAAACTAGGGATTTGGGGGAGACGTTTGGGAGGTGCTCATGTAATCTCCATACCTGATTCTAATATTGAGTGGGAGAAGCATCAAGTAAGAGAGGATACAGCAACAGAGAAAGGAACAACGGAGAGTAGGAGAATGGACATCAAGAGGACAGTGTCAATGCTGGTAGTAGAAAGACTGTACCTAATCGGGCGAGGAATATGGGCAAAGACAAGCAGAAACAACTAAGACATCTGTATAATAATGCAAGGAGCCTGGGTAAGAAAATGGAGTAACTAGAACTGCTGGTGCAGGAAGTGAAACCAGAAATGATAGGGCTAACAGAAACATGGTGGAATAGTAGTCATGACTGGAGTACAGGCATTGAAGGATATGTGCAGTTCAGGAAAGACAGAAATAATGGTAAAGTTATTTACATATGGCAGTAGCATTGTATGTTATTAACAAGATAGGCTGTAAAGAAATTAGAAGTGATGGAATGGATTAAACAGAATCTGTTTGGGCCAAAATCACTTTGTGGAAGAAGGCTAAGGGCTGGTCCACACTAGGGGGGGATCGATCTAAGATACGCAACTTCAGCTACGTGAATAACGTAGCTGAAGTCAAATATCTTAGATCGATTTCAAAAGGTACTTACCCCGGTCCACACCGCAGCAGGCAGGCTCCCCCATTGACAGCGCTTCCTCCACTCGCAGAGCTGGAGTTCCAGTGTCGACGGGGAGCGGCTCTGGGATCGATTTATCGTGTCTAGACGAGACGTGATAAATCGATCCCAAAACATCGATAGCTACCCGCCGAATAGGGCGGGTAGTGTAGACGTAGCCTAAGAGAGGCTCCTCTGGGATAGGCTAAGAAGGCTAAGATAGGCTCCTCAGCCTATCTTGGAGTATGCTACAGACCCCCAGGACCCAATTCAGATATGGATAGAGACCTCTAATATTTTTAATTAAATATGTACTATTGGAAATTGTAAGAGTATGGGATACTTTAATTTCCCAGATATAAATTGGAGGTGCTACTAATAGTACCTCCAAGTGCTACTAATAATGGTAGGGCCCAGATATTCCTGGAGGTGATAGCTGACAGATTTCTTCAACAAATAGTCACCAAGCAAACAAGAGGTGATGCCATTTTAGATTTAGTATTACTAAGTAGCAAGGACCTCATACGAGAACTGGTTATAGAAGAGAACCTTGGTTCGAGTGATCATGAGTTAATTCAGTTTAAACTAAATGGAAGGATAAACAAAAATAGATCTGCAGTGACGGTCCTTGATTTGAAAAGGGCAAACTTCAAAAAAGAATATTAAGGGCAGCATTTAGAGTAGTGGACTGTACGGAAGAACTCAAAGATCTGAATGTGGAGGAGGCTTGGAATGACTTTAAATCAAAGTTGCAGAAACTATCTGAAGCCTGCATCCCAAGCAAGAGGGGAAAAAAGGAAGGGTTGCAGATCAAACTGGACGAACAAGCATCTCAAACAAGTTATTGAAAGAAAGCAGAAAGCCTACAAGGCTGAGCAAGAAAAGCTACCTCTTGGAGGTCAGAAAGTGTAGGGGTGAATGGTAATTGGGACTGAATACAACATGGGTTTACAAAAGATGACAGTGCCAACCAATCTGATCTCTTTCTTTGAAAAGATAACTGTTTTTTTATACAAAAGAAATGCAGTAGATCTAATCTACCTGAATTTCAGTAAGGCCCTTGATACAGTTCCACATAGGAAATTATTAGTTAAATTGGAGAAGTGGGGATTAATACAATAATTGAAGGGTGGGTAAGGAACTGGTTAAAGGGGAGACTACAATGGGTCATACTGAAAGGAGAATTGTCAGGCTGAAGGGAGGTTACTAGTGGAGTTCCTCAGGAATCGGTCTTGGGACTAATCTTATTTAACATTTTTATTAATGATCTTGGCACAAAAAGAGGGATTGTGCTAACAAATCTGTGGATGACACAAAGTTGGGAGGTATTGCCAATACAGAGGAGGACCGGAATATCACACAAGATCATCTGGAAGACCTTGAAAACTGGAGTAATAGAAGTAGGAAGAAATTTAATAGTGCAAAGTGCAAGGTCATGCACTTAGGGACTAACAAGAAGTCATTTTTCTGCAGGGAAGCAAAGAAATCTGCGGACAACATGAATTCTGTGCTCGCACAGTGGTACAGAATTCCCCCAGGAGTAAATATTTCCCCCCCACACACACTTTGTGAGACAAACTGACCCCTCTCCCTCACCCCATACACAGTGGTTTCAGTTGTAACAGCCCAGCCCATTCCCACCACCAGCAAAACAAAAACAAAACAAAAACAAAAACAAACTACCTACACACACTTAACTTTGGAAAAAGAGACCATTCCTTCTCAAAACTTTTGGAAAGTATCCAGCACACGGTGAGAGCTACTAAAAAGTAATAGTGCCACATTTATTTCATTCTTTAGGTATAATCAGGAATTATTATGCCATAATTTTGACAAATGGTGACATTTTCATCAGGAACACTGTACTAGCTACTGATTCAGGGCCCTAATTCTGGGACAGACAGACACAATATCTTTGTGCCTATTTTGATCGGTTTACTAAATCTTTTGAGAGTCTTGCCTAAATCCAACGAAATACATAAACCTTCCACTTCAAGAAAACATTCAAAAAGGGAAGGTCTGTCTGCCACAGGATTCTATATATTCTTAATCAAGGAGTAGCAATCACCGAATACATACTTTACAACGATATTGAGGAGAGTATGGTTCTTAAGTCTACCCTACTATGAGCCACAGTGGAACAGCTCTTTCATAAATGGAAACCCTTTATTATTGTTGTCACAGAACTCAGTGCATCATAAAGTCAAGCAAAACAAGATCAGCCCCCTCTTAGAGGCAAAGACAACAACAACAAAAAAAAAAAGCACTCCAAAAACAAATGGACCAAACCCAGAGGGGAAAAAATCTAGACAGTAAGCAAGGTCTTGCCTTCCACCAGATATGTTTGCTGGCTAATTTAGTCCATCTTTCTTTGCAATGCAGTGCTTTCCTTTCATTCATTTAAATTCATTGGTTTCTTCTCCATACATGACAATTGACACACAGTCCACTCAATGTGTAATTTAAAAAATGTATTATTTATATTAAATCTTTCTCAATGCATATGTTCACATTTCATTTTTATGTCGATAATAGCAAAATGAAAACCTCTATCATCCATCTAATGCTTAGGGGATCATAAATGCCTGTCTTTTTGAAACAAGTACCGTGTACTGAGTCTAAACATGATTATACTAGTAAAGGAATACACTGTAGACAAAGACCATCTTGCACTTAGATGAATGGCATAGTAAACAAAGACAAACAGAATAGGTAAATGATGTAAAAGTGCAAAGAGGAAAAAAGATTGAAAACAAAAATGAAGAACACTAAATAAAATGTGAGGAACTGAACAGGACTTTAAATTGTATAAATGTAGAATTATGAAGATTGCACATTTAATGCCATCCCACAATCTCCTTGCCCCATTTTCACCATTGTCCAAAAGGGAAGTTCCTACTCAATTTCAACTCTGCCCCCACTCAACAGGGGGTTAAAACTTAAAATGTGATTTTTTCCCAAAATATGATTACTTGGCAGAAGAACTGAGCAAGGCCATAGTTAAGCAGTAACCCACTGATTGGACTGCAGTGAAATAAGGATAAATGGAGTAGAGGATGACTTTAAAAGTGTTTAGTCTTCACAGATAGCTTTGGAACTTGAGGGACAGGACCTCTTCCATAGCTTAGAAGCAGCTACACATTTGTAGTGCTGGCATCTTTGCTACTCAAGGACGTCATGCAAAGCTGCCACATCCCTCTCTGAGCACAAGAACTGGGACGACTCTTGGGTCTTGCACAGCCTAGGTCCTCTCCCTGCAAAGCGTGCTGTCTGTTCTCTATACTTGGCAGACTCACTGTACAGCACCTCCCCCACCTCTCTCTGCACTACTGCCTGTCTGTTACCATAGAGACAGACTGCAGTGCTGGAAGCTGAGCTCATGAGCCAGGACAAGGGAATAACAGAGCAGGCCTTGCAGTGAGATTAGAGAGTTGAGTGTATCTCCCAATCCAACCTGACAAGAAGAAATGTTGAAGAAAGGGAGAAGAGAAGCAGTCTGAAAAGGGTGAGAGCATGGGTGAAATTGATTTAGGGAAGGAGGATATCAGGAAGTGAGGGGGTGGTGCTACTTAGTAACGAATTTTGAGAGAAGAGACTAAAAAAGGAATTCCGTATGGAAGGGAAAAGAAGTGTAGGGGGAGAAGCTAGTGTGGATAGGATGACCAGTCAGCAAGTGTGAAAAATCGGGACAGAGGGTGGGGTGTAATAGGAGCCTATATAAGAAAAAGCCCCAAATATTGGGACTATCCCTATAAAATCAGGACATCTGGTCACCCTAAGTGTGGTGGAGAAGACACTTCTGGGAAGGGGAGAAGAGACTGATATGTATGAAGAATTTGAGAGCCAAAAAAAAGCATAGGTGGAGGGAAGAAATGAAAGAGGTGAAAAAACATAATAGGGTAATACTTAAAATGTGAATCCACCCAAAATATATAACTTTGACTGCTTGCAAGAGTATTTTGGAGAAAACCTGAAGTGTTGCAGTCAGCCCATAAACATAGCTGTAATCTCAACGAGGCCCTTACTTTTTCTGTAGTGAAATCAAGATAATTGCCTGTGCTGGGGTGTATAAGCCCCACACCGGGGAACCAAGGGTTAACGAGCCGCTCTGGGCCCAGAGGGCCCCACCTAGCCACACCTACTAGGCATGCTCACAATGGAAGCGGAGTTCAAAAGGGAGCGGCCCTGCTCAGACAGAGCTAGGGCGTAGTCCTATGTGGGTAGTTCCTGCAGAGAGACTGCAGGAACTCCACACCTAGTGTTGCCAACTTTCCAATTTCTCAAAACTGGACACTACAGCAGGAGCACCGAAACCTCACCCACCAGTGCTCTGCCTCTCCCCACAAGGCCCTGTCCCTTGCTCCGCCTCTTCCCTGCAAGGCCCCACCCCTGCTCACTCATCTTCTTCCTCCTCCTCTCGCTCACTGCTTTTCCCCCTCCCTCTTCCCTGTCGCCAGGACTGGGAGCTGCAGCCTGACGTGGAGCCTGCTCTCTGCCTGCCCACAAGATGCAGGTAGGAGGCAGCCTCGGCTGAGCAGGTGCTGGTGCAGGTTGATGACCTGGCGCCTCCCCATCTTCCCCCACCTGCTTGCCTTTAAGGCAGGTAAAAAGTGATGGCCCTCTGATCCCCCTCCCCCCATTTGGTGCTTCTGCACTACAGCTATGGTCAAAATAGCTTGGGCTGCTCAGCAGCTGGCAAGGTGCCAGCCCCCACTCTTTTGTTTGGCGGAGGGCTACTCTGGGCCATGGCAGAAGCTGAGCCAGTCCTTCCCAGGGGTCAGGGCAAAGCGGAACTAAACATCTCTGGCTGGGGGTGGGCCGGCCCCTCCCTGCTCCTGCCTGGCAGGTTTTGCTCTGCCCTGGGTGCCAGCTGACACTGGTAGGCCCGATTCTGTGCCACCCATTTTTGTACCCTCCCACCAGTTCTGCACCTGGGAAGCTGCTCCTCTCACCCTGCCATAGCTACGGTCCTGGAAAATGGCAGTAACCGGACTTTTGGTGTCCGGTCAATACTTCTGACCAGAGTTTGTACAGGTCCCCTTAAAACCAGACTTTCCAGTTGAAAACTTGACACCTGGCAACCCTATCCACACCATCTGGACCAGACACCACTGCAGAGCTGCTGAAGGCCCCTGTGAAGAAACAGGTCCTTTGGCAGGAACGGGGGGCTGTGAGTGAATCAGAGCCTCCAGACAGCTGTCAATGAGAGTCCCCTGACATAAAGGTCATACACCAATCCTTGTGACTTTGGAAAGGGCTGAACAAGGCAGGGAGTGATCCAGGGAGCAATCTTGGGGGCAGCTACTCCCCATACTACCGCATATCCACCCAGCCAGTCACAGGGCCCTCATTGGAACCCAGTGGAGCTGTGAGGGCTCGGTTCCCCTTCTGCTGGCCATATACTTTTGCTGCTGGGCGACACAGCCCGGCTCGGACACCCCCGTTCCCTGATGGTTCCTCATATTTTAGAAAATTGGACCTGGTGGATCTATATCAGTTATGTAATACAAGTTGGATTGAGACCCAGTGAGAATGTGGGACTGGAAAATGTGGGTAAGTGAGATAAGTGGCATCTGGATCAGCATCTGAACTTTGTGCAGATAAAATGGAATCCTTTTCAGAAGTTTGGCAATCACAACTAGGTTCTTTTGGAATGAAGTGAAAATAATGTTACTTTAGAAGCATCTATTACCCCATAGCATACTGTTTTACTCTGAAGTTAGTAATGCCATTTAACATTCATAAACTATAATGTCCTTCAAAATGACAGGAGAATGCTAATAAGTGGCAGCTAAATAATTATGAATAATATTATTTAGCTCTTTAAACTATTTTTGAAATTAAAGTGATATATTTTGTATTTTTGACTTTTTCCAGTATTGTCCTTCCATGCCTCCTTTGAAGTTTCCCCTCTGATTTGCATCACTCTGTAGATCAAATGTTTTATAACAATTACATTTTACTTTATTGGAACTCCTTGGAGAAACTAAATTCTGATTTACACAAAGTAGAATGAATTTCATTAGTCAAATAATATGATAATCTGCTCCAGGGATTAAGAAATAAACATTCTATTTTTCACATTAGACTCTTTGTTAATGAAACCAACCATCATCAGGATATCTGAAGTGATGCCAAATTTTGTTTTTTTTATTTTGATTCTTTAAAACCTGATTTCTGATTTAATACATAAACACCCGTATACAGAATACTTTTAAAAGTTGCTTTGGTTGACAGTGCACATTATTTTGAATTGTTTAACTAAAAGACATTAGCAGCAGTAACAGATGCCAGTATTTAAAATTGTGTGTGTCTGCCCAGCTTCCACTTTAAACAACACTAAACAATAACTAAAATCAGGGTTACATAAAAGAATTCATGCTACAATTTAAATGTGCACCTTCTTGAGATAAAAAAAAACACCTTAATATTCTTACAGCAGCACATTTAAGCTATTCATTTGTTGCTAACAGGAATGATGTGGTTAATTTTCTGGGGTCTTCAACAAATTAGGGTCCTTAGGTGAAGAACACTAAAAATAACAAACCTTGTATATAATAAAAACCACCAAAGCTATTGGGAACACTAGATTTACATAAAAGGAAAGATAATGATAAACTCCTTTTGTGAAAAGTTTTAAACCTTTTTATCCAAGAAAAATCTACATTAACAGTATAACCTACAATATATGCTGTTAAATTTCAAGAAATCTGCAATATGACAAAAAACTCTCTAATAAAAACACTTTCTATTCTGGATTGCAAAAACATTTTGTATTTTTCCTTTTTGGCATTGACCTCAACATTGCAGGACGTGTCAAAATCAAATTAATGCAAGATTTGCTATAAAAGGAATGCT
Source organism: Macrochelys suwanniensis (assembly GCA_033296515.1). Classification (NCBI taxonomy): domain Eukaryota; kingdom Metazoa; phylum Chordata; order Testudines; family Chelydridae; genus Macrochelys; species Macrochelys suwanniensis. Next base: position 38,623,745 of record CM065776.1, read on the forward strand.
GTTAGCCTATTTAGGTCCCTACATTTACGTCTTACACAGCATCATTGGATGATGCTATTGAGATATAATTATAACATTTTACCAAAACAAAGAGTTTAAGGGCCTATTTTCCAAGCTTATGTTATCCTTGAAAAATTGCTTGCTTGCCAAAAGCCTTCATTTGTGCACCCAAAACAAGTATCCAAAACTGCCCACAGAACACAGAGGGACAGATAGCTCAGTGGTTTGAGCATTGGCCTGCTAAACCCAGGGTTGTGAGTTCAATCCTTGAGGGGGCCATTTAGTGATCTGGGGCAAAAATTGGGGATTGGTCCTGCTTTGAGCAGGGGGTTGGACTAGATGACCTCCTAAGGTCCCTTCCAACCCTGAGATTCTATGAACATACACATCTCTGCACAACCTGCAATCTAGGCAACCATATTTAAAAATATTTTTTTGTTTAAACCAAACTGAGTATTCAACAACCGATGCATGAGGTTTGTACTCTTTAAATTAAGGTAAACTTGTGCTTATGTAACTTGTGCTCATTTATTACTTGTAGCTTGTGCTCATTTATTACTTCAGGCTCAGTAACAATGTATTTTTAATCATAATGTTGTTCCCTCTTAAATTATATTATAAAAAGATAATAAAACAAAAACACTTCCACAAAAAATAAGTTAACAGATCTCAGTTACTTAGTAGGACCTATGCCACTGATAGTGTGCATTTTATTTTTTCCTCTAATACACCACTCAATAAAGCAATGCTCTGTTGAACACTGGGATACACATCGCAGTGATACATGACACTATTACAACCAGAGAGCTGTGGGATTACCCGTCTCTATTCATATGCCTTTTCTCTGGCACCAACTTCAGGGCTTTAAATTTGATGGTCTATCTCAGTGATTCTCAACCATGAGTATACATACCCCTGAGGGTACCTAGAGTTCTTACACGGAGTACATCAACTCATCTAGATATTTGCCTAGTTTCACAACAAACTACATAAAAAGCACTAGCGAAGTTAGTACAAACTAAATTTTCATACAATTACTTGTTTATACTGCTCTATAAACTATACACTAAAATGTAAGTAACAATATTTATATTCCAATTGATGTATTTTATAATTCTATGGTAAAAATGAGAAAGTAAACAATTTCTTAGTAATAGCATGCTCTGTCACTTTCATATTTTTATGTCTGATTTTGTAAGCAAGTAGTTTTTAAGTGAGATGAAACTTGGGGTTACACAAGACAAACCATACAGAGGTACAGTAATGTACTCAACAAATACTGATCAATTCATCTGCTCCATTCTGTTTTTTCCTCCAGTAGCTCCTAACGCTGGTAGGAAAAAACAAAAACACAAAATGAAGACAAGTAAACACACTAGTAATTGTGTGAGTAAGCAAACAAGACATAGCACTTAAGTATCTATCTGTCACATTGGGTATGCTAAATTTTAAGCATGTGTATAAAAAAGCTGGACATTTATTTTACTTGTTGCACAGATTACTTAAAGAGGCACAATGATGTTGAAATTCTTTGAACCTCTCTCTCTCTCTTTCTCTCTCTCAACCCCCTGTCAAGATAGTTCAATTAGTTTGAATAATGAACTAAGAAAGGATGATCTTGTGTGGTTAAGGCACTTGACAGGGTCTCTGAACACCTAGTTTCAATTCCTAGCTCTGCCACAGTTTTTCTTTGCAATGCTGAGCAAAGCACTTAGGAGTTTTAAGGTTCTAGGCAGGAAAAGTTCAGAAAGCAGCTAAAAAACAAGAGATTTAGGAGATCTGGATTCGGATACTATGTCAATGGGTACATGTACGTTTGTAGGACACAGAAATCTAACTATATCCCTTTAACACAGTACTGTATCTGAGCTTTTAAGCACTATCCATTGCAAAAACAAGGCACTGTTTTCTATAATATCTCAATATAAATGCAAAGAAATTATGATTAAGGATTTTTTTAAAATGTTTATTTTATTGTGAATGCACACGTGAAGGAAACATTAAGTATTCAATTTAATGAAGCAGTCAACCTTTTTATACTTCTAATTAATGTTTGTAAATATAAAAGGTTATATTTATGCTAAATATCATTAATATGCAGTATCAAATTCTAATGTCATTCACAGATTTGAGAATAAGGTGCAACAGTAGGTTTATGCACTAGGCTTACATCTCTGCAATTCTGGATTCACATACATGGATTAGCCCTAATGAATATAACATCTCCCCAGCATGAGCTCTCCCCAATGATATAGTACATTTGGTATGATTTTCTGAAAAAGACTTAGTCATATTAGAACAACAGTTATAGGTTAGGATTAAGGTACACAGGGAAGGCTTGCACAAGGTCACATTTACCATGCCTAGTGTCATTTAATCATCATGTATCGCAGAACCCATGTATTCATTAAATATAAAAATATATTAGACAATCTCCTTGTGAAGGACATGGAAGATACCTGTAATACTGTATGAATAGTACGTGTCGGTTGCTGTATGACAACTGGGAGTGGGGGTCGAATGCGTTTTGTAGTCAGAAACTCAGAGAGATCAAAAGTGCGGAGTATCACAGTTCAGGGCTAAGGCATATCAAAACAGAATTAAAGCTCCCAAACCTGGAATATGATCTCGAACGTGCAAAGTTCAAACACAAAAAATCTCAAAGCAACGCACTGAATAAAGCTATGTGAACCAACTCAAATTTAGTCTGTTTTATTAAAAAAAAACACATTATATTTGCCCTGCTCCCCAGTCTTCCCTTCATCTGCATGGAATAGCCATCTGACCTACTCCTCAATCATGGACTTTCATGAGTTTCTGCTAGTCTGGCCTGAAAGCTTCACCCAACTCTAGGCTTAATGTCAGTCTATGAAATTTGCAGATTAAAAAGGTAAGAAGATGTATACTTTCAGATTTAATTTTGAATTATTCGCAGTGTAAAAATCTAAAGATTCTAAAGAAAGCAAGCCTCCGACTCCTACATACTATACTACATTTCCACAGTCTGAAGTGGCTCTGTATGGTGTCTGAGCTGGAATAAAAGTATAAGAAACCTCAGTGGAGGGGGGGGGGCATAATAGTGTATGCTCATGGGACAAAGTGCAAAAAATTTGGAGAGGGAATCTAAATAATGAAATAATTGGGATTCATTTCATATGTTTCTTTATAACAACTCTTCAAGTTGTAATACTTTCCATTCAAATTTGACTTCATAACTACAGCACTATAATTTATGTCTTCCAAAATACTGTCTCTTACTAGTGACGTGCAGTTGATTCTTAGAATGGCACACTTGTAAATGCTTCTTTTCATTTTTAGTTTAATTGGAAAATCTAAGTGAAAACCCTCACAGGCAAGCCAGAGGCAAAATAGAAGAAGCTAGATTTTAGCCCCATGTGCTTTGCATTAGTAAATGTTATCTGAAGCTCGGTGTTAAAATCTAATAAGGTTTTTTAAAAGTCCATTTTCATATATGTCAGTTTATAGTGCATTGATGGAACCAGAAAGCAGCCTGGGAACCTTATCTTCCACTTGAGCACTCTGTTACAGCCCACTGTGTGGATTTCAGTTCAGATATGTTACACTGCATTTACCTTGAAAACTTTACTTTGGGGTACACATTATAGGTATAAAATAGTTGGCTTGTGCATTTGTCATTCTGTATCACACACAATATTTTTGGCTGGTTTTATACAAAGTGCACAAGTTACATTATTGAAAGAACATGTCAAGCCACGAGTGGAGGTAAAGCTTGAGGGACAGACCCTGATGTTGAATACTTTTCTCAAGTACAAGTAAAAGTCACCTGCAATTAATATTGTGCTTTTTGCTCTATCAGTGGTTCCCAACCAGGGGCACATGTACCCCTGGGGGGACGCAGAGGTCTCCCAAGGGTATATCAACTCATCTAGATATTTGCCTAGTGCTACCACAGACTACATAAAAAGCACTAGCGAAGTCAGTACAAACTAAAATTTCATACCAACGATGACTTGTTTATACTACTCAATATACTATACCCTGAAATGTAAGTAGAATAGTTATATTCAAACTGATTTATTTTATAAGTCTACAGTAAAAATGAGGAAGTAAGTACCTTTTCAGTACTAGTGTGCTGTGACACTTTTGTATTTTTATGTCTGATTTTATAAGCAAGTAGTTTTTAAACGAGGTGAAACTTGGGGATACGTAAGACAAATCAGACTCCTGAAAGGGGTACAGTAGTCTGGAAAGGTTGAGAGCTACTGCTCTATACCACTTTTATACAGAGTATAGAGTGCAAGTGTGGCAGAAGAGCGAACATCAGCAGAACTCGAGGACTCTTTGAATCTTCAGATATTTTGAAAGATTTATACCCATTCTCTATATAATGGAGGGCACTGGTCAGAGCTCATCGTTAAGGCTGAGTTTTGCACTTGAAACAGGGATTTTACCTCTTTTGTCAGAGGGACACAGTACATCCTCTCCAACATACCACACATACTTGGGCACAAAATGAATGTAAGAATATACAAGTAAATCTATTAATAATTTTATGAATTAATATTAAAAGGACCCATTTATAAATTAGTCCTTGATGTCAATCCAGTTTTGGCCTGAATCTTTTTAAGGGAACAACACACTCTTCAAACTTTGAATATAGTTAAAACTCACTGAAATCTTGTGTATAGGCTAAATGGAAAGAAAAGAGCCTGTAATCATATTAATAACTAAAGCTTGGTCAAAACAGCATTTTTGAAAACAGATTTTCATGAAAAATTCTTTTCCCCCAAAGTTTTGCTTTTTTTCCTGATGAAACTAAAAACAAAAACAATAGCTTTTTGATTTGTTGTTTCCCCCGCTTTCCAGCCCTCCGCTTTTTTTTCAGGGACAAAATGGAGAAGGGAAAAAAGGAGACGAGAAGGAAGAAATACCCCAAACCCAAACATTTTTCTAAATTTATATGTGTTTCTTTTTAAAATTTTCAGCAAATTTTTAAACAAGCAAATATTTCTTAAAAAAACAATTGGATAAATTCATGGAGGATAGGTCCATCAATGTCTATTAGCCAGGATGGGTGGGCATGGTTGGTGTCCCTAGTCTCTGTTTGCCAGAAGCTGGGAATGGGTGACGGGATGGA